>CP114481.1:22775461-24152451 GCA_027186245.1 Coriaria nepalensis
GAAGAGACTCAGTGACATGACTTTAACGCTAAACAAATGGATTGTTGCGTTCAATAGACCAACTGAAAGTTATGCACGAAAGTCATGTTGAAAGGCCGAATTTCATTCGAAGTGATTTAAAATGATTTACAGACTAAAAGAGACGCAAAAATATGACTATAAGGCTAAAAATTGAATAGTTGCCTTCAATAGATCAAGTGCAAGTTATGCACGAAAGTCGTGTTTTAAATGCAAAAAGAGAATTGGTTCGAAGTGCCTTCAAACAATTTAATGGTTGAAAAGACTGAGTGATATGCTTTTTAATGCTAAAATAATGCATTGTTGTCTTCAATAGATTAATTACAAGTTATGTAAGAAAATAATGTTTGAAGGGCGAAAATAGAATTCGTTCGAATTAATTTAGAATTATTTAATGACTAGAAGAGACATAGTGACATGACTTTAAGGCTACACAAATGCATTGTTGCCTTCAATAGATTAACTGAAAGTTATGCACGAAAGTCATGTGTAAAGGCCGAATTTCGTTCCAAGTGATCTAGAATGATTTATTGACTGAAAGGGACGCAAAAATTTGACTTTAAGGCTAAAAAATGCATAGTTGCCATCAATAGATCAATTGCAAGTTATGCATAAAAGTCGCGTTTTAAATGCAAAAAGAGAATTTGTTCGAAGCGCCTTCAAACAATTTGATGATTGAAAAGACTGAGTGATATGCTTTTTAGTGCTAAAATCATGCATTGTTGTCTTGAGTAGATTAATTGCAAGTTATGTAAGAAAATAATGTTTGAAGGGCGAAAATAGAATTCGTTCGAATTAATTTAGAATGATTTAATGACTAGAAGAGACTCAGTGACATGACTTTAAGGCTAAACAAATGCATTGTTGCCTTCAATAGATCAACTGCAAGTTATGCACGAAAGTCATGTTTAAAGGCCGAATTTCATTCGAAGTGATTTAGAATGATTTACAGACTAAAAGAGACGCAAAAATATGACTTTAAGGCTAAAAAATACATAGTTGCCATCAATAGATCAATTGCAAGTTATGGATGAAAATCGCGTTTTAAATGCAAAAAGGGAATTGGTTCGAAGTGCCTTCAAACAATTTGATGATTGAAAAGACTGAGTGATATGCTTTTTAATGCTAAAGTCATGCATTGTTGTCTTGAGTAGATTAATTGCAAGTTATGTAAGAAAATAATGTTTGAAGGGCGAAAATAGAATTCGTTCGAATTAATTTAGAATGATTTAATGACAAGAAGACTCTCAGTGACATGACTTTAAGGCTAAACAAATGCATTGTTGCCTTCAATAGATCAACTGCAAGTTATGCACGAAAGTCATGTTTAAAGGCCGAATTTCGTTTGAAGTGATTTAGAATGATTTACTTACTAAAAGAGACGCAAAAATATGACTTTAAGGATAAAAAATGCACAGTTGCCATCAATAGATCAATTGCAAGTTATGCATGAAAGTCGCGTTTTAAAAACAAAAAGAGAATTGGTTCGAAGTGCCTTTAAACAATCTAATCATTGAAAAGACAGAGTGATATGCTTCTTAACGCTAAGATCATGCATTGTTGTCTTCGGTAGATTAATTGCAAGTTATGTAAGAAAATAATGTTTGAAAGGCGAAGATAGAATTCGTTCGAATTCATTTAGAATGATTTAATGACTAGAAGAGACTCAGTGACATGACTTTAAGGCGAAACAAATGCATTGTTGCCTTCAATAAATCAACTGAAAGTTATGCACGAAAGTCATGTTTAAAGGCCGAATTTCATTCGAAGTGATTTAGAATGATTTACTGATTAAAAGAGACGCAAAAATATGACTTTAAGGCTAAAAAATGCATAGTTGCCATCAATAGATCAATTGCAAGTTATGCATGAAAGTCGCGTTTTAAATGCACAAAGAGAATTGGTTCGAAGTGCCTTCAAACAATTTAATGATTGAAAAGACTGAGTGATATGCTTTGTAATGCTAAAATAATGCATTATTGTCTTCAATAGATTAATTACAAGTTATGTAAGAAAAAATGTTTGAAGGGCAAAAATAGAATTCGTTCAAATTAATTTAGAATGATTTAATGACAAGAAGAGACTCAGTGACATGACTTTAAGGCTAAACAAATGCATTGTTGCCTTCAATAGATCAACTGAAAGTTATGCACAAAAGTCATGTTTAAAGGCCGAATTTCGTTCGAAGTGATTTAGAATGATTTACTGACTAAAAGAGACGCAAAAATATGACTTTAAGGCCAAAAAATGCATAGTTGCCATCAATAGATCAATTGCAAATTATGCATGAAAGTCGCGTTTTAAATGCAAAAAGAGAATTGGTTCGAACTGCCTTCAGACAATTTGATGATTGAAAAGACTGAGTGATATGCTTTTTAACGCTAAAATCATGCATTGTTGTCTTGAGTAGATTAATTGCAAGTTATGTAAGAAAATAATGTTTGAAAGGCGAAGATAGAATTCGTTCGAATTAATTTAGAATGATTTAATGACTAGAAGAGACTCAGTGACATGACTTTAAGGCTAAACAAATGCATTGCTGCCTTCAATAGATTATCTGCAAGTTATGCACGAAAGTCATGTTTAAAGGCTGAATTTCCTTCGAAGTGATTTAGAATGATTTACAGACTAAAAGAGACGCAAAAATATGACTTTAAGGCTAAAAAATACATAGTTGCCATTAATAGATCAATTGCAAGTTATGCATGAAAGTCGCGTTTTAAATGCAAAAAGAGAATTGGTTCGAAGTGCCTTCAAACAATTTAATGGTTGAAAAGACTGAGTGATGTGCTTTTTAATGGTAAAATCATGCATTGTTGTCTTGAGTAGATTAATTGCAAGTTATGTAAGAAAATAATGTTTGAAAGGCGAAGATAGAATTCTTTCTAATTAATTTAGAATGATTTAATGACTAGAAGAAACTCAGTGACATGACTTTAAGGCTAAACAAATGCATTGTTGCCTTCAATGGATCACCTGAAAGGTATGCACGAAAGTCATGTTTAAAGGCCGAATTTCGTTCGAAGTGATTTAGAATGATTTACTTACTAAAAGAGACGCAAAAATATGACTTTAAGGATAAAAAATGCACAGTTGCCATCAATAGATCAATTGCAAGTTATGCATGAAAGTCGCGTTTTAAAAACAAAAAGAGAATTGGTTCGAAGTGCCTTTAAACAATCTAATGATTGAAAAGACAGAGTGATATGCTTCTTAACGCTAAGATCATGCATTGTTGTCTTCGGTAGATTAATTGCAAGTTATGTAAGAAAATAATGTTTGAAAGGCGGATATAGAATTCGTTCGAATTCATTTAGAATGATTTAATGACTAGAAGAGACTCAGTGTCATGACTTTAAGGCGAAACAAATGCATTGTTGCCTTCAATAAATCAACTGAAAGTTATGCACGAAAGTCATGTTTAAAGGCCGAATTTCATTCGAAGTGATTTAGAATGATTTACTGATTAAAAGAGACGCAAAAATATGACTTTAAGGCTAAAAAATGCATAGTTGCCATCAATAGATCAATTGCAAGTTATGCATGAAAGTCGCGTTTTAAATGCACAAAGAGAATTGGTTCGAAGTGCCTTCAAACAATTTAATGATTGAAAAGACTGAGTGATATGCTTTGTAATGCTAAAATAATGCATTATTGTCTTCAATAGATTAATTACAAGTTATGTAAGAAAAAATGTTTGAAGGGCAAAAATAGAATTCGTTCAAATTAATTTAGAATGATTTAATGACAAGAAGAGACTCAGTGACATGACTTTAAGGCTAAACAAATGCATTGTTGCCTTCAATAGATCAACTGAAAGTTATGCACAAAAGTCATGTTTAAAGGCCGAATTTCGTTCGAAGTGATTTAGAATGATTTACTGACTAAAAGAGACGCAAAAATATGACTTTAAGGCCAAAAAATGCATAGTTGCCATCAATAGATCAATTGCAAGTTATGCATGAAAGTCGCGTTTTAAATGCAAAAAGAGAATTGGTTCGAACTGCCTTCAAACAATTTGATGATTGAAAAGACTGAGTGATATGCTTTTTAACGCTAAAATCATGCATTGTTGTCTTGAGTAGATTAATTGCAAGTTATGTAAGAAAATAATGTTTGAAAGGCGAAGATAGAATTCGTTCGAATTAATTTAGAATGATTTAATGACTAGAAGAGACTCAGTGACATGACTTTAAGGCTAAACAAATGCATTGCTGCCTTCAATAGATTATCTGCAAGTTATGCACGAAAGTCATGTTTAAAGGCTGAATTTCCTTCGAAGTGATTTAGAATGATTTACAGACTAAAAGAGACGCAAAAATATGACTTTAAGGCTAAAAAATACATAGTTGCCATTAATAGATCAATTGCAAGTTATGCATGAAAGTCGCGTTTTAAATGCAAAAAGAGAATTGGTTCGAAGTGCCTTCAAACAATTTAATGGTTGAAAAGACTGAGTGATGTGCTTTTTAATGGTAAAATCATGCATTGTTGTCTTGAGTAGATTAATTGCAAGTTATGTAAGAAAATAATGTTTGAAAGGCGAAGATAGAATTCTTTCTAATTAATTTAGAATGATTTAATGACTAGAAGAAACTCAGTGACATGACTTTAAGGCTAAACAAATGCATTGTTGCCTTCAATGGATCACCTGAAAGGTATGCACGAAAGTCATGTTTAAAGGCCGAATTTCGTTCGAAGTGATTTAGAATGATTTACTGACTAGAAGAGACTCAAAAATATGACTTTAATGCTAAAAAATGCATAGTTGCCATCAATAGATCAATTGCAAGTTATGCATGAAAGTCGCGTTTTAAATGCAAAAAGAGAATTGGTCCGAAGTGCCTTCAAACAATTTAATGATTCAAAAGACTGAGTGATATGCTTTTTAATGCTAAAATAAAGCATTGTTGTCTTCAATAGATTAATTACAAGTTATGTAAGAAAATAATGTTTGAAAGGCAAAAATAGAATTCGTTCGAATTAAGTTAGAATAATTTAATGACTAGAAGAGACTCAGTGACATGACTTTAAGGCTAAACAAATGCATTGTTGCCTTCAATAGATTAACTGCAAGTTATGCATGAAAGTCATGTTTGAAGGCTGAATTTCATTCGATGTGATTTAGAATGATTTACAGACTAAAAGAGATGCAAAAATATGACTTTATGGCTAAAAAATGCATAGTTGCCATCAATAGATCAATTGCAAGTTACGCATGAAAGTCGCGTTTTAAATGCAAAAAGAGAATTGGTTCGAAGTGCCTTCAAACAATTTAATGATTGAAAAGACTGAGTGATATGCTTTTTAATGCTAAAATCATGCATTGTTGTCTTGAGTAGATTAATTGCAAGTTATGTAAGAAAATATTGTTTGGAAGGCGAAGATAGAATTCGTTCGAATTAATTTAGAATGATTTAATGACAAGAAGAGACTCAGTGACATGACTTTAAGGCTAAACAAATGCATTGTTGCCTTCAATGGATCACCTAAAAGATATGCACGAAAGTCATGTTTAAAGGCCGAATTTCGTTCGAAGTGATTTAGAATGATTTACTGACTAAAAGAGACGCAAAAATATGACTTTAATGCTAAAAAATGCATAGTTGCCATCAATAGATCAATTGCAAGTTATGCATGAAAGTCGCGTTTTAAATGCAAAAAGAGAATTGGTCCGAAGTGCCTTCAAACAATTTAATGATTCAAAAGACTGAGTGATATTCTTTTTAATGCTAAAATAATGCATTGTTGTCTTCAATAGATTAATTACAAGTTATGTAAGAGACTAATGTTTGAAGGGCAAAAATAGAATTCGTTCGAATTAATTTAAAATGATTTAATGACTAGAAGAGACTCAGTGACATGACTTTAACGCTAAACAAATGCATTGTTGCCTTCAATAGACCAACTGAAATTTATGCACGAAAGTAATGTTTAAAGGCCGAATTTCATTCGAAGTGATTTAGAATGATTTACTGACTAAAAGGGACGCAAAAATATGACATGAAGGCTAAAAAATGCATAGTTGCCATTAGTAGATCAATTGCAAGTTATGCATGAAAGTCGCGTTTTAAATGCAAAAAGAGAATTGGTTCGAAGTGCCTTCAAACAATTTAATGATTCAAAAGACTGAGTGATGTGCTTTTTAAGGCAAAAATAATGCATTGTTGTATTCAATAGATTAATTGCAGGTTATGTAAGAAAATCATGGTTGAAGGGCAAAAATATAATTCGTCCGAATTCATTTATAATGATTTAATGACTAGAAGAGCCTCAATCACGTGATTTTAAGGCTAAGTAAATGTATAGTTGCGTTAAATAGATCAACTGCAAGTTATGCACGAAAGTCCTGTTTAAAAGTTGAATTTCATCTGAAGTGATTTAGAATGATTTAATGAGTAAAAGAGATGCATCAATATGACTTTACCACTAAAAAAATGCATAGTTGCCTTGAGTAGATTAATTGCAAGTTATGCATGAAAGTCGTGTTTTAAATGCGAATATAGAATTAGTTCGAAGAGCTTCCAAACAACTTAATGATCTGAAAAGACTTAATGATATGCTCTTTAAGGCTAAAATAATACATTGTTTTATTCAATAGATTATTTGCAGGTTATGTAAGAAAATCATGTTTGAAGGGCAAAAATATAATTCGTTCGAATTCATTTATAATGATTTAATGACTAGAAGAGCCTCAATCACATGATTTTAAGGCTAAGTAAATGTATAGTTGCCTTCAATAGATCAACTGCAAGTTATGCACGAAAGTCATGTTTAAAAGGCGAATTTCGTCTGAAGTGATTTAGAATGATTTAATGAGTAAAAGAGATGCAATAATATGACTTTAAGACTAAAAAAATGCATAGTTGCCTTGAGTAGATCAATTGCAAGTTATGCATGAAAGTCGTGTTTTAAAGGCGAAAATAGAATTAGTTCGAAGTGCTTTCAAACAATTTAATGATCTGCAAAGACTGAATGATATGCTCTTTAAGGCTAAAATAATGCATTGTTGCATTCAATTGATTAATTGCAGGTTATGTAAGAAAATCATGTTTGAAGGGCAAAAATATAATTCGTTCGAATTCATTTATAACGATTTAATGACTAGAAGAGCCTCAAGGACATGATTTTAAGGCTAAGTAAATGTATAGTGGCCTTCAATAGATCAACTGCAAGTTATGCACGAAAGTCATGTTTAAAAGGCAAATTTCGTCTGAAGTGATTTAGAATGATTTAATGAGTGCAAGAGATGCAATAATATGACTTTAGGACTAAAAAAATGCATAGTTGCCTTGAGTAGATCAATTGCAAGTTATGCATGAAAGTCGTGTTTTAAATGCGAAAATAGAATTAGTTCGAAGTGCTTTCAAACAATTTAATGATCTGAAAAGGCTGAATGATATGCTCTTTAAGGCTAAAATAATGCATTGTTGTATTCAATAGATTAATTGCAGGTTATGTAAGAAAATCATGGTTGAAGGGCAAAAATATAATTCGTCCGAATTCATTTACAATGATTTAATGACTAGAAGAGCCTCAATCACGTGATTTTAAGGCTAAGTAAATGTATAGTTGCCTTCAATAGATCAACTGCAAGTTATGCACGAAAGTCAAGTTTAAAAGGTGAATTTCTTCTGAAGTGATTTAGAATGATTTAATGAGTAAAAGAGATGCAATTATATGACTTTAACACTAAATAAATGCATAGTTGCCTTGAGTAGATCAATTGCAAGTTATGCATGAAAGTCGTGTTTTAAATGTGAAAATAGAATTAGTTCGAAGTGCTTTCAAACAATTTAATGATCTGAAAAGACTGAACGATATGCTCTTTAAGGCTAACATAATGCATTGTTGCATTCAATTGATTAATTGCAGGTTATGTAAGAAAATCATGTTTGAAGGGCAAAAATATAATTCGTTCGAATTCATTTATAATGATTTAATGACTAGAAGAACCTCAATGACATGATTTTAAGGCTAAGTAAATGTATAGTTGCCTTCAATAGATCAGCTGCAAGTTGTGCACGAAAGTCATGTTTAAAAGGTGAATTTCGTCTAAAGTGATTTAGAATGATTTAATGAGTAAAAGAGATGCAGTAATATGACTTTAACACTAAAAAAATGCATAGTTGACTTCAATAGATCAATTGCAAGTTATGCAAGAAAGTTGTGTTTTAAATGCAAAAATAGAATTACCTCGAAGTGCTTTCAAACAATTTAATGATCTAAAAAGACTGAATGATCTGCTCTTGAATGCTAAAATAATGCATTGTTGTTTTCAATAGATTAATTGCAGGTTATGTAAGAAAATCATGGTTGAAGGGCAAAAATATAATTCGTTCGAATTCATTTATAATGATTTAATGACTAGAAGAGCCTCAATGACATGATTTTAACCCTAAGTAAATGTATAGTTGCCTTCAATATATCAACTGCAAGTTATGCACGAACGTCATGTTTAAAAGGTGAATTTCATCTGAAGTGATTTAGAATGATTTAATGAGTAAAAGAGATGCAATAATATGACTTTAACACTAAAAAAATGCAAAGTTGCCTTCAGTAGATCAATTGCAAGTTATGCATTAAAGTCGTGTTTTAAATGCGAAAATAGAATTAGTTCGAAGTGCTTTCAAACAATTTAATGATCTGAAAAGACTGAATAATATGCTCTTTAAGGCTAAAATAATGCATTGTTTTATTCAATAGATTAATTGCAGGTTATGTAAGAAAATCATGTTTGAAGGGCAAAAATATAATTCGTTCGAATTCATTTATAATGATTTAATGACTAGAAGAGCCTCATGACATGATTTTAAGGCTAAGTAAATGTATAGTTGCCTTCAATAGATCAACTGCAAGTTATGCACGAAAGTCATGTTTAAAAGGCGAATTTCGTCTGAAGTGATTTAGAATGATTTAATCAGTAAAAGAGATGCAGTAATATGACTTTAAGACTAAAAAAATGCATAGTTGCCTTGAGTAGATCAATTGCAAGTTATGCATGAAAGTCGTGTTTTAAATGCGAAAATCGAATTAGTTCGAAGTGCTTTCAAACAATTTAATGATCTAAAAAGACTTAATGATACGCTCTTTAAGGCAAAAATAATGCATTGTTGTATTCAATAGATTAATTGCAGGTTATGTAAGAAAATCATGTTTGAAGGGCAAAACAATAATTCGTTCGAATTCATTTATAATGATTTGATGACTAGAAGAGCCTCAGTGGCATGATTTTAACGCAAAGTAAATGTATAGTTGCCGTCAACAGATCAACTGCAAGTTATGCACGAAAGTCATGTTTAAAAGCCAAATTTCGTCTGAAGTGATTTAGAATGATTTAATGTGTAAAAGAGATGCAATAATATGACTTTAACACTAAAAAAATGCATAGTTGCCTTCAGTAGATCAATTGCAAGTTATGCATGGAAGTCGTGTTTTAAATGCGAAAATAGAATTAGTTCGAAGTGCTTTCAAACAATTTAATGATTTGAAAAGACTGAATAATATGCTCTTTAAGGCTAAAATAATGCATTGTTGTATTCAATAGATCAATTGCAGGTTATGTAAGAAAATCATGTTTGAAGGGCAAAAATATAATTCGTTCGAATTCATTTATAATGATTTAATGACTAAAAGAGCCTCGGTGACATGCTTTTAAAGCTAAGTAAATATATAGTTGCCTTCAATACATCAACTGCAAGTTATGCACGAAAGTCATGTTTAAAAGGTGAATTTCATCTGAAGTGATTTAGAATGATTTAATGAGTAAAAGAGATGCAATAATATGACTTTAACACTAAAAAAATGCAAAGTTGCCTTCAGTAGATCAATTGCAAGTTATGCATGAAAGTCGTGTTTTAAATGCGAAAATAGAATTAGTTCGAAGTTCTTTCAAACAATTTAATGATCTGAAAAGACTGAATAATATGCTCTTAAAGGCTAAAATAATGCATTGTTTTATTCAATAGATTAATTGCAGGTTATGTAAGAAAATCATGGTTGAAGGGCAAAAATATAATTCATTCGAATTCATTTATAATGATTTAATGACTAGAAGAGCCTCAATCACATGATTTGAAGGCTAAGTAAATGTATAGTTGCCTTCAATAGATCAACTGCAAGTTATGCACGAAGTCATGTTTAAAAGGTGAATTTCGTCTGAAGTGATTTAAAATGATTTAATGAGTAAAACAGATGCAATAATATGACTTTAACACTAAAAAAATGCATAGTTGCCTTCAGTAGATCAATTGCAAGTTATGCATGAAAGTCCTATTTTAAATGCGAAAATAGAATTAGTTCGAAGTGCTTTCAAACAATTTAATGATCTGAAAAGACTGAATGATATGCTCTCTAAGGCTAAAATAATGCATTGTTGCATTCAATTGATTAATTGCAGGGTATGTAAGAAAATCATGTTTGAAGGGCAAAAATATAATTCGTTTGAATTCATTTATAATGATTTAATGACTAGAAGAACCTCAATGACATGATTTTAAGGCTAAGTAAATGTATAGTGGCCTTCAATAGATCAACTGCAAGTTAAGCACGAAAGTCCTATTTAAAAGGTGAATTTCGTCTGAAGTGATTTAGAATGATTTAATGAGTAAAAGAGATGCAATTATATGACTTTAACACTAAAAAAATGCATAGTTGCCTTAAGTAGATCAATTGCAAGTTATACATGAAAGTCCTGTTTTAAATGCCAAAATAGAATTATTTCGAAGTGCTTCAAAACAATTTAATGATCTGAAAAGACTGAATAATATGCTCTTTAAGGCTAAAATAATGCATTGTTGTATTCAATAGATCAATTGAAGGTTATGTAAGAAAATCATGTTTGAATGGCAAAAATATAATTCGTTCGAATTCATTTATACTGATTTAATGACTAAAAGAGCCTGAGTGACATGATTTTAAGGCTAAGTAAATGTATAGTTGCCTTCAATAGATCAACTACAAGTTATGCACGAAAGTCATGTTTAAAAGGCGAATTTCGTCTGAAGTGATTTAGAATGATTTAATGTGTAAAAGAGATGCAATAATATTACTTTAACACTAAAAAAAATGCATAGTTGCCTTCTGTAGATCAATTGCAAGTTATGCATGAAAGGCATGTTTTAAATGCGAAAATAGAATTAGTTCGTAGTGCTTTCAAACAATTTAATGATCTGAAAAGATTTAATGATACGCTCTTTAAGGCTAAAATAATGCATTGTTGTATTCAATAGATTAAATGCAGGTTATGTAAGAAAATCATGTTTGAAGGGCAAAAATATAATTCGTTCGAATTCATTTATAATGATTTAATGACTAAAAGAGCCTCAGTGACATGCTTTTAAAGCTAAGTAAATGTATAGTTGCCTTCAATAGATCAACTGCAAGTTATGCACGAAAGTCATGTTTAAAAGCCAAATTTCGTCTGAAGTGATTTAGAATGATTTAATGTGTAAAAGAGATGCAATAATATTACTTTAACACTAAAAAAATGCATAGTTGCCTTCTGTAGATCAATTGCAAGTTATGCATGAAAGTCGTGTTTTAAATGCAAAAATAGAATTACTTCGTAGTGCTTTCAAACAATTTAATGATCTGAAAAGAATGAATGATATGCTCTTTAAGCCTAAAATAATGCATTGTTTTATTCAATAGATTAATTGCAGGTTATGTAAAAAAATCAAGTTTGAAGGGCAAAAATATAATTCGTTCGAATTCATTTATAATGATTTAATGACTAGAAGAGCCTCAATCACATGATTTTAAGGCTAAGTAAATGTATAGTTGCCTTCAATATATCAACATCAAATTATGCACGAAAGTCCTGTTTAAAAGGTGAATTTCGTCTGAAGTGATTTAGAATGATTTAATGAGTAAAAGGGATGCAATAATATGACTTTATCACTAAAAAAATGCATAGTTGCCTTCAGTAGATCAATTGCAAGTTATGCATGGAAGTCGTGTTTTAAATGCGAAAATGGAATTAGTTCGAAGTGCTTTCAAACAATCTAATGATCTAAAAAGACTGAATAATATGCTCTTTAAGGCTAAAATAATGCATTGTTGTATTCAATAGATTAATTGCAGGTAATGTAAGAAAATCATGTTTGAAGGCCAAAATTATAATTCGTTCGAATTCATATATAATTATTTAGTGACTAGAAGATCCTCAATGACATGATTTTAACGCTAAGTAAATGCATAGTTGCCTTCAATAGATCAACTGCAAGTTATGCACGAAAGTCATGTTTAAAAGGCGAATTTCGTCTGAAGTGATTTAGAATGATTTAATGAGTAAAAGAGATGCAATAATATGACTTTAAGACTAAAAAAATGCATAGTTTCCTTGAGTAGATCAATTGCAAGTTATGCATGAAAGTCGTATTTAAATGCGAAAATAGAATTTGTTCGAAGTGCTTTCAAACAATTTAATGATTTGAAAAGACTGAATGATATGCTCTCTAAGGCTAAAATAATGCATTGTTGTTTTCAATAGATTAATTGCAGGTTATGTAACAAAATCATGTTTGAAGGGCAAAAATTTAATTCGTTCGAATTCATTCATAATGATTTAATGACTAGAAGAGCCTCAATGACATGATTTTAAGGCTAAGTAAATGTATAGTTGCCTTCAATAGATCAATTGCAAGTTACGCACGAAAGTCCTGTTTAAAAGGTGAATTTCGTCTCAAGTGATTTAGAATGATTTAATGAGTAAAAGAGATGCAATAATATGACTTTAACACAAAAAAAATGCAGAGTTGCCTTTAGTAGATCAATTGCAAGTTATGCATGAAAGTCGTGTTTTAAATGCGAAAATAGAATTAGTTCGAAGTGCTTTCAAACAATTTAATGATTTGAAAAGACTGAATGATATGCTCTCTAAGGCTAAAATAATGCATTGTTGTTTTCAATAGATTAATTGCAGGTTATGTAAGAAAATCATGTTTGAAGGGCAAAAATATAATTCGTTCGAATTCATTTATAATGATTTAATGACTAGAAGAGCCTCAATGACATGATTTTAAGGCTAAGTAAATGTATAGTTGCCTTCAATAGATCAATTGCAAGTTATGCACGAAAGTCCTGTTTAAAAGGTGAATTTTGTCTGAAGTGATTTAGAATGATTTAATGAGTAAAAGAGATGCAATAATATGACTTTAACACTAAAAAAATGCAGAGTTGCCTTTCGTAGCTCAATTGCAAGTTATGCATGAAAGTCGTGTTTTAAATGCGAAAATAGAATTAGTTCGAAGTGCTTTCAAACAATTTAATGATTTGAAAAGACTGAATGATATGCTCTCTAAGGCTAAAATAATGCATTGTTGTTTTCAATAGATTAATTGCAGGTTATGTAAGAAAATCACGTTTGAAGGGCAAAAATATAATTCGTTCGAATTCATTTATAATGATTTAATGACTAGAAGAGCCTCAATCACGTGATTTTAAGGCTAAGTAAATGTATAGTTGCCTTCAATAGATCAACTGCAAGTTATGCACGAAAGTCCTGTTTAAAAGGTGAATTTCATCTGAAGTGATTTAGAATGATTTAATGAGTAAAAGAGATGCATCAATATGACTTTACCACTAAAAAAATGCATAGTTGCCTTGAGTAGATTAATTGCAAGTTATGCATGAAAGTCGTGTTTTAAATGCGAAAATAGAATTATTTCGACGTGCTTCCAAACAATTTAATGATCTGAAAAGACTTAATGATATGCTCTTTAAGGCTAAAATAATGCATTGTTTTATTCAATAGATTAATTGCAGGTTATGTAAGAAAATCATGTTTGAAGGGCAAAAATATAATTCGTTCGAATTCATTTATAATGATTTAATGACTAGAAGAGCCTCAATGACATGATTTTAAGGCTAAGTAAATGTATAGTTGCCTTCAATAGATCAATTGCAAGTTATGCACGAAAGTCCTGTTTAAAAGGTGAATTTCGTCTGAAGTGATTTAGAATGATTTAATGAGTAAAAGAGATGCAATAATATGACTTTAACACTAAAAAATTGCAGAGTTGCCTTTAGTAGCTCAATTGCAAGTTATGCATGAAAGTCGTGTTTTAAATGCGAAAATAGAATTAGTTCGAAGTGCTTTCAAACAATTTAATGATCTGAAAAGACTGAATGATATGCTCTTTAAGGCTAAAATAATGCATTGTTCTATTCAATAGATTAATTGCAGGTTATGTAAGAAAATCATGTTTGAAGGGCAAAAATATAATTCGTTCGAATTCATTTATAATGTATTAATGACTAGAAGAACCTCAATGACATGATTTTAACGCTAAGTAAATGTATAGTTGCCTTCAATAGATCAACTGCAAGTTATGCACGAAACTCCTATTTAAAAGGTGAAATTCGCCTGAAGTGATTTAGAATGATTTAATGAGTAAAAGAGATGCAATAATATGACTTTAACACTAAAAAAATGCATAGTTGCCTTCAGTAGATTAATTGCAAGTTATGCAAAAAAGTCGTGTTTTAAATGCGAAAATAGAATTAGTTCGAAGTGCTTTCAAACAATTTAATGATTTGAAAACATTGAATGATATGCTCTTTAAGGCTAAAATAATGCATTGTTGTTTTCAATAGATTAATTGCAGGTTATGTAAGAAAATCATGTTTGAAGGGCAAAAATATAATTCGTTCGAATTCATTTATAATGATTTAATGACTAGAAGAGCCTCAATGACATGATTTTAACACTAAGTAAATGTATAGTTGCCTTCAATAGATCAACTGTAAGTTATGCACAAAAGTCATGTTTAAAAGGTGAATTTCATCTGAAGTGATTTAGAATGATTTAATGAGTAAAAGAGATGCAATAATATGACTTTAACACAAAAAAAATGCAGAGTTGCCTTTAGTAGATCAATTGCAAGTTATGCATGAAAGTCGTGTTTTAAATGCGAAAATTGAATTAGTTCGAAGTGCTTTCAAGCAATTTAATGATCTGAAAAGACTGAATGATATGCTCTTTAAGGCTAAAATAATGCATTGTTGTATTCAATAGATTAATTGCAGGTTATGTAAGAAAATCATGTTTGAAGGGCAAAAATTTAATTCGTTCGAATTCATTCATAATGATTTAATGACTAGAAGAGCCTCAATGACATGATTTTAATGCTAAGTAAATGTATAGTTGCCTTCAATAGATCAACTGCAAGTTATGCACGAAAGTCATGTTTAAAAGGTGAATTTCGTCTGAAGTGATTTAGAATGATTTAATGAGTAAAAGGGATGCAATAATATGACTTTATCACCAAAAACATGCATAGTTGCCTTCAGTAGATCTATTGCAAGTTATGCATGAAAGTCGTGTTTTAAATACGAAAACAGAGTTAGTTCGAAGTGCTTTCAAATAATTTAATGATCTGAAAAGACTGAATGATATGCTCTTTAAGGCTAAAATAATGCATTGTTGTTTTCAATAGATTAATTGCAGGTTATGTAAGAAAATCATGGTTGAAGGGCAAAAATATAATCCGTTCGAATTCATTTATAATGATTTAATGACTAGAAGAACCTCAATGACATGATTTTAAGGCTAAGTAAATGTATAGTTGCCTCCAATAGATCAACTGCAAGTTATGCGCGAAAGTCCTGTTTAAAAGGTGAATTTCATCTGAAGTGATTTAGAATGATTTAATGAGTAAAAGAGATGCAATAATATGACTTTAACACTAAAAAAATGCATAGTTGCCTTTAGTAGATCAATTGCAAGTTATGCATGAAAGTCGTGTTTTAAATGCGAAAATTGAATTAGTTCGAAGTGCTTTCAAACAATTTAATGATCTGAAAAGACTGAATAATATGCTCTTTAAGGCTATAATAATGCATTGTTGTATTCAATAGATTAATTGCAGGTTACGTAAGAAAATCATGTTTGAAGCGCAAAAATATAATTCGTTCGAATTCATTTTTAATGATTTAATGACTAAAAGAGCCTCAGTGACATGATTTTAAGGCTAAGTAAATGTACAGTTGCCTTCAATAGATCAACTGCAAGTTGTTCACGAAAGTCATGTTTAAAAGGTGAATTTCGTCTGAAGTGATTTAGAATGATTTAATAAGTAAAAGAGATGCAATAATATGACTTTAACACTAAAAAAAATGCATAGTTGCCTTCAGTAGATCAATTGCAAGTTATGCATGAAAGTCGTGTTTTAAAAGCGAAAATAGAATTAGTTCGTAGTGCTTTCAAACAATTTAATGATCCGA
This sequence comes from Coriaria nepalensis, assembly GCA_027186245.1. NCBI lineage: Eukaryota > Viridiplantae > Streptophyta > Magnoliopsida > Cucurbitales > Coriariaceae > Coriaria > Coriaria nepalensis. The sequence continues at coordinate 22,791,707 of CP114481.1, forward strand.
AAAGACTTAATGATATGCTCTTTAAGGCTAAAATAATGCATTGTTGTATTCAATAGATTAATTGCAGGTTATGTGAGAAAATCATGTTTGAAGGGCAAAAATATTATTCGTTCGAATTCATTTATAATGATTTAATGACTAAAAGAGCCTCGGTGACATGATTTTAAAGATAAGTAAATGTATAGTTGCCTTCAATAGATCAACTGCAAGTTGTGCACGAAAGTCATGTTTAAAAGGTGAATTCGTCTGAAGTGATTTAGAATGATTTAATGAGTAAAAGAGATGCAATAATATGACTTTAACACTAAAAAAATGCATAGTTGCCTTCAGTAGATCAATTGCAAGTTATGATTTAGAATGATTTAATGAGTAAAAGAGATGCAATAATATGACTTTAACACTAAAAAAACGCATAGTTGCCTTCAGTAGATCAATTGCAAGTTATGCATGAAAGTCGTGTTTTAAATGCAAAAATAGAATTACTTCGAAGTGCTTTCAAACAATTTAATGATCTGAAAAGGCTTAATGATATGCTCTTGAAGGCTAAAATAATGCATTGTTGTATTCAATAGATTAATTGCAGGTTATGTAAGAAAATCATGGTTGGAGGGCAAAAATATAATTCTTTCGAATTCATTCATAATGATTTAATGACTAGAAGAGCCTCAATGACATGATTTTAACGCTAAGTAAATGTATAGTTGCCTTCAATAGATCAACTGCAAGTTATGCACGAAAGTCATGTTTAAAAGGCGAATTTCGCCATAAGTGATTTAGAATGATTTAATGAGTAAAATGGATGCAATAATATGACTTTATCACTAAAAACATGCATAGTTGCCTTCAGTAGATCAATTGCAAGTTATGCATGAAAGTCGTGTTTCAACTGCAAAAATAGAATTACTTCGAAGTGCTTTCAAACAATTTAATGATCTGAAAAGACTGAATGATATGCTCTTTAAGGCTAAAATAATGCATTGTTGTATTCAATAGATTAATTGCAGGTTATGTAAGAAAATCATGTTTGAAGGGCAAAAATTTAATTCGTTCGAATTCATTCATAATGATTTAATGACTAGAAGAGCCTCAATGACATGATTTTAATGCTAAGTAAATGTATAGTTGCCTTCAATAGATCAACTGCAAGTTGTGCACGAAAGTCATGTTTAAAAGGTGAATTTCGTCTGAAGTGATTTAGAATGATTTAATGAGTAAAAGAGATGCAATAATATGACTTTAACACTAAAAAAATGCATAGTTGCCTTCAGTAGATCAATTGCAAGTTATGATTTAGAATGATTTAATGAGTAAAAGAGATGCAATAATATGACTTTAACACTAAAAAAATGCATAGTTGCCTTCAGTAGATCAATTGCAAGTTATGCATGAAAGTCGTGTTTTAAATGCAAAAATAGAATTACTTCGAAGTGCTTGCAAACAATTTAATGATCTGAAAAGGCTTAATGATATGCTCTTGAAGGCTAAAATAATGCATTGTTGTATTCAATAGATTAATTGCAGGTTATGTAAGAAAATCATGTTTGAAGGCCAAAATTATAATTCGTTCGAATTCATGTATAATTATTTAATGACTAAAAGAGCCTCAGTGACATGCTTTTAGGGCTAAGTAAATGTATAGTTGCCTTCAATAGATCAACTGCACGCTATGCACGAAAGTCATGTTTAAAAGGTGAATTTCAACTGAAGTGATTTAAAATGATTTAATGAGTAAAAGAGATGCAATAATATGACTTTAACACTAAAAAAATGCATAGTTGCCTTCAGTAGATCAATTGCAAGTTATGCATGAAAGTCGTGTTTTAAATGCAAAAATAGAATTACTTCGAAGTGCTTTCAAACAATTTAATGATCTGAAAAGGCTTAATGATATGCTCTTGAAGGCTAAAATAATGCATTGTTGTATTCAATAGATTAATTGCAGGTTATGTAAGAAAATCATGGTTGGAGGGCAAAAATATAATTCTTTCGAATTCATTCATAATGATTTAATGACTAGAAGAGCCTCAATGACATGATTTTAACGCTAAGTAAATGTATAGTTGCCTTCAATAGATCAACTGCAAGTTATGCACGAAAGTCATGTTTAAAAGCCAAATTTTGTCTGAAGTGATTTAGAATGATTTAATGAGTAAAATGGATGCAATAATATGACTTTATCACTAAAAACATGCATAGTTGCCTTCAGTAGATCAATTGCAAGTTATGCATGAAAGTCGTGTTTCAACTGCAAAAATAGAATTACTTCGAAGTGCTTTCAAACAATTTAATGATCTGAAAAGACTGAATGATATGCTCTTTAAGGCTAAAATAATGCATTGTTGTATTCAATAGATTAATTGCAGGTTATGTAAGAAAATCATGTTTGAAGGGCAAAAATTTAATTCGTTCGAATTCATTCATAATGATTTAATGACTAGAAGAGCCTCAATGACATGATTTTAATGCTAAGTAAATGTATAGTTGCCTTCAATAGATCAACTGCAAGTTATGCACGAAAGTCATGTTTAAAAGGTGAATTTCGTCTGAAGTGATTTAGAATGATTTAATGAGTAAAAGGGATGCAATAATATGACTTTATCACTAAAAACATGCATAGTTGCCTTCAGTAGATCTATTGCAAGTTATGCATGAAAGTCGTGTTTTAAATACGAAAACAGAATTAGTTCGAAGTGCTTTCAAACAATTTAATGATCCGAAAAGACTTAATGATATGCTCTTTAAGGCTAAAATAATGCATTGTTATTTTCAATAGATTAATTGCAGGTTATGTAAGAAAATCATGGTTGAAGGGCAAAAATATAATCCGTTCGAATTCATTTATAATGATTTAATGACTAGAAGAACCTCAATGACATGATTTTAAGGCTATGTAAATGTATAGTTGCCTCCAATAGATCAACTGCAAGTTATGCGCGAAAGTCCTGTTTAAAAGGTGAATTTCATCTGAAGTGATTTAGAATGATTTAATGAGTAAAAGAGATGCAATAATATGACTTTAACACTAAAAAAATGCATAGTTGCCTTTAGTAGATCTAAAGCAAGTTATGCATGAAAGTCGTGTTTTAAATGTGAAAATAGAATTAGTTCAAAGTGCTTTCAAACAATTTAATGATCTGAAAAGGCTTAATGATATGCTCTTTAAGGCTAAAATAATGCATTGTTGTATTCAATAGATTAATTGCAGGTTATGTAAGAAAATCATGTTTGAAGGGCAAAAATATAATTCTTTCAAATTCATTCATAATGATTTAATGACTAGAAGAGCCTCAATGACATGATTTTAACGCTAAGTAAATGTATAGTTGCCTTCAATAGATCAACTGCAGGTTATGCACGAAAGTCATATTTAAAAGCCAAATTTTGTCTGAAGTGATTTAGAATGATTTAATGAGTAAAAGGGACGCAATAATATGACTTTATCACTAAAAACATGCATAGTTGCCTTCAGTAGATCAATTGCAAGTTATGCATGAAAGTCGTGTTTCAACTGCAAAAATAGAATTACTTCGAAGTGCTTTCAAACAATTTAATGATCTGAAAAGACTGAATGATATGCTCTTTAGGGCTAAAATAATGCATTGTTGTATTCAATAGATTAATTGTAGGTTATGTAAGAAAATCATGTTTAGAGGGCAAAAATATAATTCGTTCGAATTCATTCATAATGATTTAAAGACTAGAAGAGCCTCAATGACATGATTTTAACGCTAAGTAAATGTATAGGTACCTTCGATAGATCAACTGCAAGTTGTGCACGAAAGTCATGTTTAAAAGGTGAATTTCGTCTGAAGTGATTTAGAATGATTTAATGAGTAAAAGAGATGCAATAATATGACTTTAACACTAAAAAAATGCATAGTTGCCTTCAGTAGATCAATTGCAAGTTATGCATGAAAGTCGTGTTTTAAATGCAAAAATAGAATTAGTTCGAAGTGCTTTCAAACAATTTAATGATCTGAAAAGGCTTAATGATATGCTCTTTAAGGCTAAAATAATGCATTGTTGTATTCAATAGATTAATTGCAGGTTAGGTAAGAAAATCATGTTTGAAGGGCAAAAATATTATTCGTTCGAATTCATTTATAATGATTTAATGACTAAAAGAGCCTCAGTGACATGATTTTAAGGCTAAGTAAATGTACAGTTGCGTTCAATAGATCAACTGCAAGTTATGCGCGAAAGTCCTGTTTAAAAGGTGAATTTCATCTGAAGTGATTTAGAATGATTTAATGAGTAAAAGAGATGCAATAATATGACTTTAACACTAAAAAAATGCATAGTTGCCTTTAGTAGATCTAAAGCAAGTTATGCATGAAAGTCGTGTTTTAAATGCGAAAATAGAATTAGTTCAAAGTGCTTTCAAACAATTTAATTATCTGAAAAGACTGAATAATATGCTCCTTAAGGCTATAATAATGCATTGTTGTATTCAATAGATTAATTGCAGGTTACGTAAGAAAATCATGTTTGAAGGGCAAAAATATAATTCGTTCGAATTCATTTATAATGATTTAATGACTAAAAGAGCCTCAGTGACATGATTTTAAGGCCAAGCAAATGTATTGTTGCCTTCAATAGATCAACTGCCAGTTATGCACGAAAGTCATGTTTAAAAGGCGAATTTTGTCTGAAGTGATTTAGAATGATTTAATGAGTAAATGAGATGCAATAATATGACTTTAACACTAAAAAAATGCATAGTTGCCTTCAGTAGATCAATTGCAAGTTATGAATGAAAGTCGTGTTTTAAAAGCGAAAATAGAATTAGTTCGTAGTGCTTTCAAACAATTTAATGATCCGAAAAGGCTTAATGATATGCTTTTTAAGGCTAAAATAATGCATTGTTGTATTCAATAGATTAATTGCAGGTTATGTAAGAAAATCATGTTTGAAGGGCAAAAATATAATTCTTTCAAATTCATTCATAATGATTTAATGACTAGAAGGGCCTCAATGACATGATTTTAACGCTAAGTAAATGTATAGTTGCCTTCAATAGATCAACTGCAAGTTATGCACGAAAGTCATGTTTAAAAGCCATATTTCGTCTGAAGTGATTTAGAATGATTTTAATGAGTAAAAGAGATGCAATAATATGACTTTAACACAAAAAAAATGCATACTTGCCTTCAGTAGATCAATTGCAAGTTATGCATGAAAGTCGTGTTTTAAAAGCGAAAATAGAATTAGTTCGTAGTGCTTTCAAACAATTTAATGATCCGAAAAGACTTAATGATATGCTCTTTAAGCCTAAAATAATGCATTGTTATATTCAATAGATTAATTGCAGGTTATGTGAGAAAATCATGTTTGAAGGGCAAAAATATTATTCGTTCGAATTCATTTATAATGATTTAATGACTAAAAGAGCCTCAGTGACATGATTTCAAGGCTAAGTAAATGTATAGTTGCCTTCAATAGATCAACTGCAAGTTGTGCACGAAAGTCGTGTTTAAAAGGTGAATTTCGTCGGAAGTGATTTAGAATGATTTAATGAGTAAAAGAGATGCAATAATATGACTTTAACACTAAAAAAATGCATAGTTGCCTTCAGTAGATCAATTGCAAGTTATGCATGAAAGTCGTGTTTTAAATGCAAAAATAGAATTAGTTCGAAGTGCTTTCAAACAATTTAATGATCTGAAAAGGCTTAATGATATGCTCTTTAAGGCTAAAATAATGCATTGTTGTATTCAATAGATTAATTGCAGGTTATGTAAGAAAATCATGTTTGAAGGGCAAAAATATAATTCTTTCAAATTCATTCATAATGATTTAATGACTAGAAGAGCCTCAATGACATGATTTTAACGCTAAGTAAATGTATAGTTGCCTTCAATAGATCAACTGCAAGTTATGAACGAAAGTCATGTTTAAAAGCCAAATTTTGTCTGAAGTGATTTAGAATGATTTAATGAGTAAAAGGGACGCAATAATATGACTTTATCACTAAAAACATGCATAGTTGCCTTCAGTAGATCAATTGCAAGTTATGCATGAAAGTCGTGTTTCAACTGCAAAAATAGAATTACTTCGAAGTGCTTTCAAACAATTTAATGATCTGAAAAGACTGAATGATATGCTCTTTAGGGCTAAAATAATGCATTGTTGTATTCAATAGATTAATTGCAGGTTATGTAAGAAAATCATGTTTGGAGGGCAAAAATATAATTCGTTCGAATTCATTCATAATGATTTAATGACTAGAAGAGCCTCAATGACATGATTTTAACGCTAAGTAAATGTATAGGTACCTTCGATAGATCAACTGCAAGTTGTGCACGAAAGTCATGTTTAAAAGGTGAATTTCGTCTGAAGTGATTTAGAATGAATTAATGAGTAAAAGAGATGCAATAATATGACTTTAACACTAAAAAAATGCATAGTTGCCTTCAGTAGATCAATTGCAAGTTATGCATGAAAGTCGTGTTTTAAATGCAAAAATAAAATTAGTTCGAAGTGCTTTCAAACAATTTAATGATCTGAAAAGGCTTAATGATATGCTCTTTAAGGCTAAAATAATGCATTGTTGTATTCAATAGATTAATTGCAGGTTATGTAAGAAAATCATGTTTGAAGGGCAAAAATATTATTCGTTCGAATTCATTTATAATGATTTAATGACTAAAAGAGCCTCAGTGACATGATTTTAAGGCTAAGTAAATGCACAGTTGCGTTCAATAGATCAACTGCAAGTTATGCGCGAAAGTCCTGTTTAAAAGGTGAATTTCATCTGAAGTGATTTAGAATGATTTAATGAGTAAAAGAGATGCAACAATATGACTTTAACACTAAAAAAATGCATAGTTGCCTTTAGTAGATCTAAAGCAAGTTATGCATGAAAGTCGTGTTTTAAATGCGAAAATAGAATTAGTTCAAAGTGCTTTCAAACAATTTAATTATCTGAAAAGACTGAATAATATGCTCTTTAAGGCTATAATAATGCATTGTTGTATTCAATAGATTAATTGCAGGTTACGTAAGAAAATCATGTTTGAAGGGCAAAAATATAATTCGTTCGAATTCATTTATAATGATTTAGTGACTAAAAGAGCCTCAGTGACATGATTTTAAGGCTAAGCAAATGTATTGTTGCCTTCAATAGATCAACTGCCAGTTATGCACGAAAGTCATGTTTAAAAGGCGAATTTCGTCTGAAGTGATTTAGAATGATTTAATGAGTAAATGAGATGCAATAATATGACTTTAACACAAAGAAAATGCATAGTTGCCTTCAGTAGATCAATTGCAAGTTATGAATGAAAGTCGTGTTTTAAAAGCGAAAATAGAATTAGTTCGTAGTGCTTTCAAACAATTTAATGATCCGAAAAGGCTTGATGATATGCTTTTTATGGCTAAAATAATGCATTGTTCTATTCAATAGATTAATTGCAGGTTATGTAAGAAAATCATGTTTGAAGGGCAAAAATATTATTCGGTCGAATTCATTTATAATGATTTAATGACTAAAAGAGCCTCAGTGACATGATTTTAAGGCTAAGTAAATGTATAGTTGCCTTCAATAGATCAACTGCAAGTTGTGCACGAAAGTCATGTTTAAAAGGTGAATTTCGTCTGAAGTCATTTGGAATGATTTAATGAGTAAAAGAGATGCAATAATATGACTTTAACACTAAAAAAATGCATAGTTGCCTTTAGTAGATCACTTGCAAGATATGCATGAAAGTCGTGTTTTAAATGCGAAAAAAGAATTAGTTCGAAGTGCTTTCAAACAATTTAATGATCTGAAAAGACTGAATGATATGCTCTCTAAGGCTAAAATAATGCATTGTTGTATTCAATAGATTAATTGCAGGTTATGTAAGAAAATCATGTTTGAAGGGCAAAAAGATTATTCGTTCGAATTGATTTATAATGATTTAATGACTAAAAGAGCCTCAGTGACATGCTTTTAAGGCTAAGTAAATGTACAGTTGCCTTCAATAGATCAACTGTAAGTTATGCGCGAAAGTCCTGTTTAAAAGGTGAATTTCATCTGAAGTGATTTAGAATGATTTAATGAGTAAAAGAGATGCAATAATATGACTTTAACACTAAAAAAATGCATAGTTGCCTTTAGTAGATCTAAAGCAAGTTATGCATGAAAGTCGTGTTTTAAATGCGAAAATAGAATTAGTTCAAAGTGCTTTCAAACAATTTAATTATCTGAAAAGACTGAATAATATGCTCTTTAAGGCTATAATAATGCATTGTTGTATTCAATAGATTAATTGCAAGTTACGTAAGAAAATCATGTTTGAAGGGCAAAAATATAATTCGTTCGAATTCATTTATAATGATTTAATGACTAAAAGAGCCTCAGTGACATGATTTTAAGGCTAAGTAAATGTACAGTTGCCTTCAATAGATCAACTGCAAGTTATGCACGAAAGTCATGTTTAAAAGCCATATTTTGTCTGAGGTGATTTAGAATGGATTAATGAGTAAAAGAGATGCAATAATATGACTTTAACACTAAAAAAATGCATAGTTGCCTTCAGTAGATCAATTGCAAGTTATGCATGAAAGTCGTGTTTTAAATGCAAGAATAGAATTACTTCGAAGTGCTTTCAAACAATTTAATGATCTGAAAAGACTGAATGATATGCTCTTTAAGGCTAAAATAATGCATTATTGTATTCAATAGATTAATTGCAGGTTATGTAAGAAAATCATGTTTGAAGGGCAAAAATATGATTCGTTCGAATTCATTTATAATGATTTAGTGACTAGAAGAGCCTCAATGACATGATTTTAACGCTAAGTAAATGTATAGTTGCCTTCAATAGATCAACTTCAAGTTATGCACGAATGCCTTGTTTAAAGTGTGAATTTCGTCTTGAGTGATTTAAAATGATTTAATGAGTAAAAGGGATGCAATAATATGACTTTATCACTCAAAAAAGTACATAGTTGCCTTCAGTATATCAATTGCAAGTTATGCATGAAAGTCGTGTTTTAAATGCGAAAATAGAATTAGTTCGTAGTGCTTTCGAACAATTTAATTGTCTGAAAAAACTGAATGATATGCTCTTTAAGGCTAAAATAATGCATTGTTGTATTCAATAGATTAATTGCAGGTTATGAAAGAAAATCATGTTTGCAGGGCAAAAATATAATTCGTTCGAATTCATTTATAATGATTTAATGACTAAATGAGGCTCAGTGACATGCTTTTAACGCTAAGTAAATGTATAGTTGCCTTCAATAGATCAACTTCAAGTTATGCACGAAAGTCATGTTTAAAATGTGAATTTCATCTTAAGTGATTTAGAATGATTTAATGAGTAAAAGGGATGCAATAATATGACTTTATCACTAAAAAAAGTGCATAGTTGCCTTCAGTAGATCAATTGCAAGTTATGCATGAAAGTCGTATTTTAAATGCGAAAATAGAATTAGTTCGTAGTGCTTTCAAACAATTTAAGTATCTGAAAAAACTGAATGATATGCTAGTTCAGGTTAAAATAATGCATTGTTGTATTCAATAGATTAGTTGCAGGTTATGTAAGAAAATCATGTTTGAAGGGCAAAAATATAATTCGTTCGAATTCATTTATAATGATTTAATGACTAGAAGAGCCTCAATGACATGATTTTAACGCTAAGTAAATGTATAGTTGCCTTCAATAGATCAGCTGCAAGTTATGCACGAAGGTCATGTTTAAAAAGTGAATTTCATCTGAAGTGATTTAGAATGATTTAATGAGTAAAAGAGATGCAATAATATGACTTTAACACTAAAAAAATGCATAGTTGCCTTCAGTAGATCAATTGCAAGTTATGCATGAAAGTCGTGTTTTAAATGCGAAAATAGAATTAGTTCATAGTGCTTCCAAACAATTTAATGATCTGAAAAGACTGAATGATATGCTCTTTAAGGCTAAAATAGTGCATTGTTTTATTAAATAGATTAATTGCAGGTTATGTAAACAAATCATGTTTGAAGGGCAAAAATATTATTCGTTCGAATTCATTTATAATGATTTAATGACTAAAAGAGCCTCAGTGACATGATTTTATGGCTAAGTAAATGTATAGTTGCCTTCAATAGATCAGCTGCAAGTTATGCACGAAGGTCATGTTTAAAAAGTGAATTTCATCTGAAGTGATTTAGAATGATTTAATGAGAAAAAGGGATGCAATAATATGACTTTATCACTAAAAAAATGCATAGTTGCCTTCAGTAGATCAATTTCAAGTTATGCATGAAAGTCGTGTTTTAAATGCGAAAATAGAATTAGTTCGAAGTGCTTTCAAACAATTTAATGATCTGAAAAAACTGAATGATATGCTCTTTCAGGTTAAAATAGTGCATTGTTGTATTCAATAGATTAATTGCAGGTTATGTAAGAAAATCATGTTTGAAGGGCAAAAATATAATTCGTTCGAATTCATTTATAATGATTTAATGACTAGAAGAGCCTCAATGACATGATTTTAACGCTAAGTAAATGTATAGTTGACTTCAATAGATCAGCTACAAGTTATGCACGAAGGTCATGTTTAAAAAGTTAATTTCGTCTGAAGTGATTTAGAATGATTTAATGAGTAAAAGGGATGCAATAATATGACTTTATCACGAAAAAAGTACATAGGTTCCTTTAGTTGATCAATTGCAAGTTATGCATGAAAGTCGTGTTTTAAATGTGAAAATAGAATTAGTTCGAAGTGCTTTCAAACAATTTAATGATCTGAAAAGACTGAATAATATGCTCTTTAAGGCTAAAATAATGCATTGTTGTATTCAATAGATTAATTGCAGGTTATGTAAGAAAATCATGTTTGAAGGGCAAAAATATCATTCGTTCGAATTGATTTATAATGATTTAATGACTAAAAGAGCCTTAGTGACATGATTTTAAGGGTAAGTAAATGTATAGTTTCCTTCAATAGATCAATTGCAAGTTATGCACGAAATTCATGTTTAAAAGGTCAATTTCGTCTGAAGTAATTTAGAATTATTTAATGAGTAAAAGAGATGCAATAATATGACTTTAACACTAAAAAAATGCATAGTTGCCTTCGGTAGATCAATTGCAAGTTATGCATGAATGTCGTGTTTTAAATGCAAAAATAGAATTACTTCGAAGTGCTTTCAAACAATTTAATGATCTGAAAAGAGTGAATGATATGCTCTTTAAGGCTAAAATAATGCATTGTTGTATTCAATAGATTAATTGCATGTTATATAAGAAAATCATGTTTGAAGGGCAAAAATATAATTCGTTCGAATTCATTTATAATGATTTAATGACTAGAAGAGCCTCAATGACATGATTTTTAACGCTAAGTAAATGTATAGTTGCCTTCAATATATCAACTGCAAGTTATGCACGAAGCTCATGTTTAAAAGGTGAATTTCATCCGAAGTGATTTAGAATGATTTAATGAGTAAAAGAGATGCAATAATATGACTTTAAGACTAAAAAAATGCATAGTAGCCTTCAGTAGATCAATTGCAAGTTATGCATGAAAGTCGTGTTTTAAATGCAAAAATAGAATTACTTCGAAGTGCTTTCAAACAATTTCATGATCTGAAAAGACTGAATGATATGCTCTTTCAGGTTAAAATAATGCATTGTTGTATTCAATAGATTAATTGCAGGTTATGTAAGAAAATCATGTTGGAAGGGCAAAAATATCATTCGTTCGAATTCATTTATAATGATTTAATGACTAAAAGAGCCTCAGTGACATGATTTTAAGGCTAAGTAAATGTATAGTTTCCTTCAATAGATCAACTGCAAGTTATGCACGAAATTCATGTTTAAAAGGTCAATTTCGTCTGAAGTGATTTAGAATATTTTAATGAGTAAAAGAGATGCCATAATATGACTTTAACACAAAAAAAATGCATAGTCGCCTTCAGTAGATCAATTGCAAGTTATGCATGAATGTCGTGTTTTAAATGCAAAAATAGAATTACTTCGAAGTGCTTCCAAACAATTTAATGATCTGAAAAGACTGAATGATATGCTCTTTAAGGCCAAAATAATGCATTGTTGTATTCAATAGATTAATTGCATGTTATATAAGAAAATCATGTTTGAAGGGCAAAAATATAATTCGTTCGAATTCATTTATAATAATTTAATGACTAGAAGAGCCTCAATGACATGATTTTTAACGCTAAGTAAATATATAGTTTCCTTCAATAGATCAACTGCAAGTTATGCACGAAGGTCATGTTTAAAAGGTGAATTTCATCCGAAGTCATTTAGAATGATTTAATGAGTAAAAGAGATGCAATAATATGACTTTAAGACTAAAAAAATGCATAGTAGCCTTCAGTAGATCAATTGCAAGTTACGCATGAAAGTCGTGTTTTAAATGCAAAAATAGAATTACTTCGAAGTGCTTTCAAACAATTTAATGATCTGAAAAGACTGAATGATATGCTCTTTCAGGTTAAAATAATGCATTGTTGTATTCAATAGATTAATTGCAGCTTCTGTAAGAAAATCATGTTCGAAGGGCAAAAATATCATTCGTTCGAATTCATTTATAATGATTTAATGACTAAAAGAGCCTCAGTGACATGATTTTTAAGGCTAAGTAAATGTATAGTTGCCTTCAATAAATCAACTGCATGTTATGCACGAAAGTCATGTTTAAAAGTTGAATTTCAACTTTAGTGATTTAGAATGATTTAATGAGTAAAAGAGATGCAATAATATGACTGTAACACTAAAAAAATGCATAGTTTCCTTCAGTAGATCAATTGCAAGTTATGCATGAATGTCGTGTTTTAAATGCAAAAATAGAATTACTTCGAAGTGCTTTCGAACAATTTAATGATCTGAAAAGACTGAATGATATGCTCTTTAAGGCTAAAATAATGCATTGCTGTATTCAATAGATTAATTGCATGTTATATAAGAAAATCATGTTTGAAGGGCAAAAATATAATTCGTTCGAATTCATTTATAATGATTTAATGACTAGAAGAGCCTCAATGACATGATTTTAACGCTAAGTAAATGTATAGTTGCATTCAATATATCAACTGCAAGTTATGCACGAAAGTCATGTTTAAAAGGTGAATTTCGTCTGAAGTGATTTGGAATGATTTAATGAGTAAAAGAGATGCAATAATATGACTTTAACACTAAAAAAATGCATAGTTGCCTTCAGTAAATCAATTGCAAGTTATGCATGAAAGTCGTGTTTTAAATGCAAAAATAGAATTAGTTCGAAGTGCTTTCAAACAATTTAATGATCTGAAAAGATTGAATGATATGCTCTTTAAGGCTAAAATAATGCATTGTTGTATTCAATAGATTAATTGCAGGTTATGTAAGAAAATCATGTTTGAAGGGCAAAAATATCATTCGTTCGAATTGATTTATAATGATTTAATGACTAAAAGAGCCTTAGTGACATGATTTTAACGCTAAGTAAATGTATAGTTTCCTTCAATAAATCAACTGCAAGTTATGCACGAAAGTCATGTTTAAAAGGCGAATTTCGTCTGAAGTGATTTAGAATGATTTAATGAGTAAAAGAGATGCAATAATATGACTTTAACACTAAAAAAATGCATAGTTGCCATTAGTAGATCAATTGCAAGTTATGCATGAAAGTCGTGTTTTAAATGCAAAAATAGAATTAGTTCGAAGTGCTTTCAAACAATTTAATGATCTGAAAAGATTGAATGATATGCTCTTTAAGGCCAAAATAATGCATTGTTGTATTCAATAGATTAATTGCAGGTTATGTAAGAAAATCATGCTTGAAGGGCAAAAATATAATTCGTTTGAATTCATTTATTATGATTTAATGACTAGAAGAGCCTCTATGACATGATTTTAACGCTAAGTAAATGTATAGTTTCCTTCAATAGATCAACTGCAAGTTATGAACGAAAGTCATGTTTAAAAGGCGAATTTCGTCTGAAGTGATTTAGAATGATTTAATGAGTAAAAGGGATTCAATAATATGACTTTCACACTAAAAAAATGCAGAGTTGCCTTCAGTAGATCAATTGCAAGTTATGCATGAAAGTCGTGTTTTAAATGCAAAAATAGAATTAGTTCGAAGTGCTTTCAAACAATTTAATGATCTGAAAAGATTAAATGATATGCTCTTTAAGGCTAAAATAATGCATTGTTGTATTCAATAGATTAATTGCAGGTTATGTAAGAAAATCATGTTTGAAGAGCAAAAATATAATTCGTTCGAATTCATTTATAATGATTTAATGACTAGAAGAGCCTCAATGACGTGATTTTAACGCTAAGTAAATGTATAGTTTCCTTCAATAGATCAACTGCAAGTTATGCACGAAAGTCATGTTTAAAAGGCGAATTTCGCCATAAGTGATTTAGAATGATTTAATGAGTAAAAGAGATGCAATAATATGACTTTAACACTAAAAATATGCATAGTTGCCTTCAGTAGATCAATTGCAAGTTATGCATGAAAGTCGTGTTTTAAATGCGAAAATAGAATTAGTTCGAAGTGCTTCCAAACAATTTAATGATCTGAAAAGACTGAATGATATGCTCTTTAAGGCTAAAATAATGCACTGTTGTATTCAATTGATTTATTGCAGATTAAGTAAGAAAATCATGTTTGAAGGGCAAAAATATAATTCGTTCGAATTCATTTATAATGATTTAATGACTAGAAGAGCCTCAATGACATGATTTTAACGCTAAGTAAATGTATAGTTGCATTCAATATACCAACTGCAAGTTATGCACGAAAGTCATGTTCAAAAGGTGAATTTCGTCTGAAGTGATTTGGAATGATTTAATGAGAAAAAGAGATGCAATAAAATGACTTTAACACTAAAAAAATGCATAGTTGGCTTCAGTAGATCAATTGCAAGTTATGCATGAAAGTCGTGTTTTAAATGCAAAAATAGAATTAGTTCGAAGAGCTTTCAAACCAATTTAATGATCTGAAAAGACTGAATGATATGCTCTTTAAGGCTAAAATAATGCACTGTTGTATTCAATTGATTAATTGCATATTAAGTAAGAAAATCATGTTTGAAGGGCAAAAATATAATTCGTTCGAATTCATTTATAATGATTTAATGACTAGAAGAGCCTCAATGACATGATTTTAACGCTAAGTAAATGTATAGTTGCATTCAATATACCAACTGCAAGTTATGCACGAAAGTCATGTTTAAAAGGTGAATTTCGTCTGAAGTGATTTAGAATGATTTAATGAGTAAAAGAGATGCAATAAAATGACTTTAACACTAAAAAAATGCATAGTTGGCTTCAGTAGATCAATTGCAAGTTATGCATGAAAGTCGTGTTTTAAATGCAAAAATAGAATTAGTTCGAAGAGCTTTCAAACCAATTTAACGATCTGAAAAGACTGAATAATATGCTCTTTAAGGCAAAAATAATGCATTGTTGTATTCAATATATTAATCGCAGGTTATGTAAGAAAATTATGCTTGAAGGGCAAAAATATAATTCGTTCGAATTCATTTATAATGATTTAATGACTAGAAGAGCCTCTATGACACGATTTTAACGCTAAGTGAATGTATAGTTTCCTTCAATAGATCAACTGCAAGTTATGCACGAAAGTCATGTTTAAAAGGCGAATTTCGTCTGAAGTGATTTAGAATGATTTAATGAGTAAAAGGGATTCAATAATATGACTTTCACACTAAAAAAATGCATAGTTGCCTTCAGTAGATCAATTGCAAGTTATGCATGAAAGTCGTGTTTTAAATGCAAAAATAGAATTAGTTCGAAGTGCTTTGAAACCAATTTAATGATCTGAAAAGACTGAATGATATGCTGGTTAAGGCTAAAATAATTCATTGTTGTAATCAATAGATTAATTGCAGGTTATGTAGGAAAATCATGTTTGAAGAGCAAAAATATAATTCGTTCGAATTCATTTATAATGATTTAATGACTAGAAGAGCCTCAATGACGTGATTTTAACGCTAAGTAAATGTATAGTTTCCTTCAATAGATCAACTGTAAGTTATGCACGAAAGTCATGTTTAAAAGGCGAATTTCGCCATAAGTGATTTAGAATGATTTAATGAGTAAAAGAGATGCAATAATATGACTTTAACACGAAAAATATGCATAGTTGCCTTCAGTAGATCAATTGCAAGTTATGCATGAAAGTCGTGTTTTAAATGCGAAAATAGAATCAGTTCGAAGTGCTTCCAAACAATTTAATGATCTGAAAAGACTGAATGATATGCTCTTTAAGGCTAAAATAATGCACTGTTGTATTCAATAGATTAGTTGCAGATTAAGTAAGAAAATCATGTTTGAAGGGCAAAAATATAATTCGTTCGAATTCATTTATAATGATTTAATGACTAGAAGAGCCTCAATGACATGATTTTAACGCTAAGTAAATGTATAGTTGCATTCAATATATCAACTGCAAGTTATGCACGAAAGTCATGTTTAAAAGGTGAATTTCGTCTGAAGTGATTTGGAATGATTTAATGAGTAAAAGAGATGCAATAATATGACTTTAACACTAAAAAAATGCATAGTTGCCTTCAGTAAATCAATTGCAAGTTATGCATGAAAGTCGTGTTTTAAATGCAAAAATAGAATTAGTTCGAAGTGCTTTCAAACAATTTAATGATCTGAAAAGATTGAATGATATGCTCTTTAAGGCTAAAATAATGCATTGTTGTATTCAATAGATTAATTGCAGGTTATGTAAGAAAATCATGTTTGAAGGGCAAAAATATAATTCGTTCGAATTCATTTATAATGATTTAATGACTAGAAGAGCCTCAATGACATGATTTTAACGCTAAGTAAATGCATAGTTGCCTTCAATAAATCAACTGCAAGTTATGCACGAAAGTGATGTTTAAAAAGGCGAATTTTGTCTGAAGTGATTTAGAATGATTTAATGAGTAAAAGGGATGCAATAATATGACTTTAACACTAAGAAAATGCATAGTTGCCTTCAGTAGATCAATTGCAAGTTATGCTTGAAAGTCGTGTTTTAAATGCAAAAATAGAATTAGTTCGAAGTGCTTCCAAACAAATTTAATGATCTAAAAAGATTGAATAATATGCTCTTTAAGGCTAAAATAATGCATTGTTGTATTCAATAGATTAATTGCAGATTAAGTAAGAAAATCATGTTTGAAGGGCAAAAATATAATTCGTTCGAATTCATTTATAATGATTTAATGACTAGAAGAGCCTCAATGACGTGATTTTAACGCTAAGTAAATGTATAGTTTCCTTCAATAGATCAACTGCAAGTTATGCACGAAAGTCATGTTTAAAAGGCGAATTTCGCCATAAGTGATTTAGAATGATTTAATGAGTAAAAGAGATGCAATAATATGACTTTAACACTAAAAAAATGCATAGTTGCCTTCAGTAGATCAATTGCAAGTTATGCATGAAAGTCGTGTTTTAAATGCGAAAATAGAATTAGTTCGAAGTGCTTCCAAACAATTTAATGATCTGAAAAGACTGAATGATATGCTCTTTAAGGCTAAAATAATGCACTGTTGTATTCAATTGATTAATTGCAGATTAAGTAAGAAAATCATGTTTGAAGGGCAAAAATATAATTCGTTCGAATTCATTTATAATGATTTAATGACTAGAAGAGCCTCAATGACATGATTTTAATGCTAAGTAAATGTATAGTTGCATTCAATATATCAACTGCAAGTTATGCACGAAAGTCATGTTTAAAAGGTGAATTTCGTCTGAAGTGATTTAGAATTATTTAATGAGTAAAAGAGATGCAATAATATGACTTTAACACTAAAAAAATGCATAGTTGCCTTTAGTAGATCAATTGCAAGTTATGCATGAAAGTCGTGTTTTAAATGCAAAAATAGAATTAGTTCGAAGTGCTTTCAAACAATTTAATGATCTGAAAAGATTGAATCATATGCTCTTTAAGGCTAAAATAATGCATTGTTGTATTCAATAGATTAATTGCAGGTTATGTAAGAAAATCATGTTTGAAGGGCAAAAATATAATTCGTTCGAATTCATTTATAATGATTTAATGACTAGAAGAGCCTCAATGACATGATTTTAACGCTAAGTAAATGCATAGTTGCCTTCAATAAATCAACTGCAAGTTATGCACGAAAGTGATGTTTAAAAAGGCGAATTTCGTCTGAAGTGATTTAGAATGATTTAATGAGTAAAAGGGATGCAATAATATGACTTTAACACTAAGAAAATGCATAGTTGCCTTCAGTAGATCAATTGCAAGTTATGCTTGAAAGTCGTGTTTTAAATGCAAAAATAGAATTAGTTCGAAGTGCTTCCAAACAAATTTAATGATCTAAAAAGATTGAATAATATGCTCTTTAAGGCTAAAATAATGCATTGTTGTATTCAATAGATTAATTGCAGATTAAGTAAGAAAATCATGTTTGAAGGGCAAAAATATAATTCGTTCGAATTCATTTATAATGATTTAATGACTAGAAGAGCCTCAATGACGTGATTTTAACGCTAAGTAAATGTATAGTTTCCTTCAATAGATCAACTGCAAGTTATGCACGAAAGTCATGTTTAAAAGGCGAATTTCGCCATAAGTGATTTAGAATGATTTAATGAGTAAAAGAGATGCAATAATATGACTTTAACACTAAAAATATGCATAGTTGCCTTCAGTAGATCAATTGCAAGTTATGCATGAAAGTCGTGTTTTAAATGCGAAAATAGAATTAGTTCGAAGTGCTTCCAAACAATTTAATGATCTGAAAAGACTGAATGATAGGCTCTTTAAGGCTAAAATAATGCACTGTTGTATTCAATAGATTAGTTGCAGATTAAGTAAGAAAATCATGTTTGAAGGGCAAAAATATAATTCGTTCGAATTCATTTATAATGATTTAATGACTAGAAGAGCCTCAATGACATGATTTTAACGCTAAGTAAATGTATAGTTGCATTCAATATATCAACTGCAAGTTATGCACGAAAGTCATGTTTAAAAGGTGAATTTCGTCTGAAGTGATTTGGAATGATTTAATGAGTAAAAGAGATGCAATAATATGACTTTAACACCAAAAAAATGCATAGTTGCCTTCAGTAAATCAATTGGAAGTTATGCATGAAAGTCGTGTTTTAAATGCGAAAATAGAATTAGTTCGAAGTGCTTCCAAACAATTTAATGATCTGAAAAGACTGAATGATATGCTCTTTAAGGCTAAAATAATGCACTGTTGTATTCAATTGATTAATTGCAGATTATGTAAGAAAATCATGTTTGAAGGGCAAAAATATAATTCGTTCGAATTCATTTATAATGATTTAATGACTAGAAGAGCCTCAATGACATGATTTTAACGCTAAGTAAATGCATAGTTGCCTTCAATAAATCAACTGCAAGTTATGCACGAAAGTGATGTTTAAAAAGGCGAATTTCGTCTGAAGTGATTTAGAATGATTTAATGAGTAAAAGGGATGCAATAATATGACTTTAACACTAAGAAAATGCATAGTTGCCTTCAGTAGATCAATTGCAAGTTATGCTTGAAAGTCGTGTTTTAAATGCAAAAATAGAATTAGTTCGAAGTGCTTCCAAACAAATTTAATGATCTAAAAAGATTGAATAATATGCTCTTTAAGGCTAAAATAATGCATTGTTGTATTCAATAGATTAATTGCAGATTAAGTAAGAAAATCATGTTTGAAGGGCAAAAATATAATTCGTTCGAATTCATTTATAATGATTTAATGAATAGAAGAGCCTCAATGACGTGATTTTAACGCTAAGTAAATGTATAGTTTCCTTCAATAGATCAACTGCAAGTTATGCACGAAAGTCATGTTTAAAAGGCGAATTTCGCCATAAGTGATTTAGAATGATTTAATGAGTAAAAGAGATGCAATAATATGACTTTAACACTAAAAAAATGCATAGTTGCCTTCAGTAGATCAATTGCAAGTTATGCATGAAAGTCGTGTTTTAAATGCGAAAATAGAATTAGTTGGAAGTGCTTCCAAACAATTTAATGATCTGAAAAGACTGAATAATATGCTCTTTAAGGCTAAAATAATGCACTGTTGTATTCAATTGATTAATTGCAGATTAAGTAAAAAAATCATGTTTGAAGGGCAAAAATATAATTCGTTCGAATTCATTTATAATGATTTAATGACTAGAAGAGCCTCAATGACATGATTTTAACGCTAAGTGAATGTATAGTTTCCTTCAATAGATCAACTGCAAGTTATGCACGAAAGTCATGTTTAAAAGGCGAATTTCGTCTGAAGTGATTTAGAATGATTTAATGAGTAAAAGGGAATCAATAATATGACTTTCACACTAAAAAAATGCATAGTTGCCTTCAGTAGATCAATTGCAAGTTATGCATGAAAGTCGTGTTTTAAATGCAAAAATAGAATTAGTTCGAAGTGCTTTCAAACCAATTTAATGATCTGAAAAGACTGAATAATATGCTGGTTAAGGCTAAAATAATGCATTGTTGTAATCGATAGATTAATTGCAGGTTATGTAGGAAAATCATGTTTGAAGAGCAAAAATATAATTCGTTCGAATTCATTTATAATGATTTAATGACTAGAAGAGCCTCAATGACGTGATTTTAACGCTAAGTAAATGTATAGTTTCCTTCAATAGATCAACTGCAAGTTATGCACGAAAGTCATGTTTAAAAGGCGAATTTCGCCATAAGTGATTTAGAATGATTTAATGAGTAAAAGAGATGCAATAATATGACTTTAACACTAAAAAAATGCATAGTTGCCTTCAGTAGATCAATTGCAAGTTATGCATGAAAGTCGTGTTTTAAATGCGAAAATAGAATTAGTTGGAAGTGCTTCCAAACAATTTAATGATCTGAAAAGACTGAATAATATGCTCTTTAAGGCTAAAATAATGCACTGTTGTATTCAATTGATTAATTGCAGATTAAGTAAAAAAATCATGTTTGAAGGGCAAAAATATAATTCGTTCGAATTCATTTATAATGATTTAATGACTAGAAGAGCCTCAATGACATGATTTTAACGCTAAGTAAATGTATAGTTGCATTCAATATACCAACTGCAAGTTATGCACGAAAGTCATGTTTAAAAGGCGAATTTCGTCTGAAGTGATTTAGAATGATTTAATGAGTAAAAGGGAATCAATAATATGACTTTCACACTAAAAAAATGCATAGTTGCCTTCAGTAGATCAATTGCAAGTTATGCATGAAAGTCGTGTTTTAAATGCAAAAATAGAATTAGTTCGAAGTGCTTTCAAACCAATTTAATGATCTGAAAAGACTGAATAATATGCTGGTTAAGGCTAAAATAATGCATTGTTGTAATCAATAGATTAATTGCAGGTTATGTAGGAAAATCATGTTTGAAGAGCAAAAATATAATTCGTTCGAATTCATTTATAATGATTTAATGACTAGAAGAGCCTCAATGACGTGATTTTAACGCTAAGTAAATGTATAGTTTCCTTCAATAGATCAACTGCAAGTTATGCACGAAAGTCATGTTTAAAAGGCGAATTTCGCCATAAGTGATTTAGAATGATTTAATGAGTAAAAGAGATGCAATAATATGACTTTAACACGAAAAATATGCATAGTTGCCTTCAGTAGATCAATTGCAAGTTATGCATGAAAGTCGTGTTTTAAATGCGAAAATAGAATTAGTTGGAAGTGCTTCCAAACAATTTAATGATCTGAAAAGACTGAATGATATGCTCTTTAAGGCTAAAATAATGCACTGTTGTATTCAATAGATTAGTTGCAGATTAAGTAAGAAAATCATGTTTGAAGGGCAAAAATATAATTCGTTCGAATTCATTTATAATGATTTAATGACTAGAAGAGCCTCAATGACATGATTTTAACGCTAAGTAAATGTATAGTTGCATTCAATATATCAACTGCAAGTTATGCACGAAAGTCATGTTTAAAAGGTGAATTTCGTCTGAAGTGATTTGGAATGATTTAATGAGTAAAAGAGATGCAATAATATGACTTTAACACCAAAAAAATGCATAGTTGCCTTCAGTAAATCAATTGCAAGTTATGCATGAAAGTCGTGTTTTAAATGCAAAAATAGAATTAGTTCGAAGTGCTTTCAAACAATTTAATGATCTGAAAAGATTGAATGATATGCTCTTTAAGGCTAAAATAATGCATTGTTGTATTCAATAGATTAATTGCAGGTTATGTAAGAAAATCATGTTTGAAGGGCAAAAATATAATTCGTTCGAATTCATTTATAATTATTTAATGACTAGAAGAGCCTCAATGACATGATTTTAACGCTAAGTAAATGCATAGTTGCCTTCAATAAATCAACTGCAAGTTATGCACGAAAGTGATGTTTAAAAAGGCGAATTTCGTCTGAAGTGATTTAGAATGATTTAATGAGTAAAAGGGATGCAATAATATGACTTTAACACTAAGAAAATGCATAGTTGCCTTCAGTAGATCAATTGCAAGTTATGCTTGAAAGTCGTGTTTTAAATGCAAAAATAGAATTAGTTCGAAGTGCTTCCAAACAAATTTAATGATCTAAAAAGATTGAATAATATGCTCTTTAAGGCTAAAATAATGCATTGTTGTATTCAATAGATTAATTGCAGATTAAGTAAGAAAATCATGTTTGAAGGGCAAAAATATAATTCGTTCGAATTCATTTATAATGATTTAATGACTAGAAGAGCCTCAATGACGTGATTTTAACGCTAAGTAAATGTATAGTTTCCTTCAATAGATCAACTGCAAGTTATGCACGAAAGTCATGTTTAAAAGGCGAATTTCGCCATAAGTGATTTAGAATGATTTAATGAGTAAAAGAGATGCAATAATATGACTTTAACACTAAAAATATGCATAGTTGCCTTCAGTAGATCAATTGCAAGTTATGCATGAAAGTCGTGTTTTAAATGCGAAAATAGAATTAGTTCGAAGTGCTTCCAAACAATTTAATGATCTGAAAAGACTGAATGATAGGCTCTTTAAGGCTAAAATAATGCACTGTTGTATTCAATAGATTAGTTGCAGATTAAGTAAGAAAATCATGTTTGAAGGGCAAAAATATAATTCGTTCGAATTCATTTATAATGATTTAATGACTAGAAGAGCCTCAATGACATGATTTTAACGCTAAGTAAATGTATAGTTGCATTCAATATATCAACTGCAAGTTATGCACGAAAGTCATGTTTAAAAGGTGAATTTCGTCTGAAGTGATTTGGAATGATTTAATGAGTAAAAGAGATGCAATAATATGACTTTAACACCAAAAAAATGCATAGTTGCCTTCAGTAAATCAATTGGAAGTTATGCATGAAAGTCGTGTTTTAAATGCGAAAATAGAATTAGTTCGAAGTGCTTCCAAACAATTTAATGATCTGAAAAGACTGAATGATATGCTCTTTAAGGCTAAAATAATGCACTGTTGTATTCAATTGATTAATTGCAGATTATGTAAGAAAATCATGTTTGAAGGGCAAAAATATAATTCGTTCGAATTCATTTATAATGATTTAATGACTAGAAGAGCCTCAATGACATGATTTTAACGCTAAGTAAATGCATAGTTGCCTTCAATAAATCAACTGCAAGTTATGCACGAAAGTGATGTTTAAAAAGGCGAATTTCGTCTGAAGTGATTTAGAATGATTTAATGAGTAAAAGGGATGCAATAATATGACTTTAACACTAAGAAAATGCATAGTTGCCTTCAGTAGATCAATTGCAAGTTATGCTTGAAAGTCGTGTTTTAAATGCAAAAATAGAATTAGTTCGAAGTGCTTCCAAACAAATTTAATGATCTAAAAAGATTGAATAATATGCTCTTTAAGGCTAAAATAATGCATTGTTGTATTCAATAGATTAATTGCAGATTAAGTAAGAAAATCATGTTTGAAGGGCAAAAATATAATTCGTTCGAATTCATTTATAATGATTTAATGAATAGAAGAGCCTCAATGACGTGATTTTAACGCTAAGTAAATGTATAGTTTCCTTCAATAGATCAACTGCAAGTTATGCACGAAAGTCATGTTTAAAAGGCGAATTTCGCCATAAGTGATTTAGAATGATTTAATGAGTAAAAGAGATGCAATAATATGACTTTAACACTAAAAAAATGCATAGTTGCCTTCAGTAGATCAATTGCAAGTTATGCATGAAAGTCGTGTTTTAAATGCGAAAATAGAATTAGTTGGAAGTGCTTCCAAACAATTTAATGATCTGAAAAGACTGAATAATATGCTCTTTAAGGCTAAAATAATGCACTGTTGTATTCAATTGATTAATTGCAGATTAAGTAAAAAAATCATGTTTGAAGGGCAAAAATATAATTCGTTCGAATTCATTTATAATGATTTAATGACTAGAAGAGCCTCAATGACATGATTTTAACGCTAAGTGAATGTATAGTTTCCTTCAATAGATCAACTGCAAGTTATGCACGAAAGTCATGTTTAAAAGGCGAATTTCGTCTGAAGTGATTTAGAATGATTTAATGAGTAAAAGGGAATCAATAATATGACTTTCACACTAAAAAAATGCATAGTTGCCTTCAGTAGATCAATTGCAAGTTATGCATGAAAGTCGTGTTTTAAATGCAAAAATAGAATTAGTTCGAAGTGCTTTCAAACCAATTTAATGATCTGAAAAGACTGAATAATATGCTGGTTAAGGCTAAAATAATGCATTGTTGTAATCGATAGATTAATTGCAGGTTATGTAGGAAAATCATGTTTGAAGAGCAAAAATATAATTCGTTCGAATTCATTTATAATGATTTAATGACTAGAAGAGCCTCAATGACGTGATTTTAACGCTAAGTAAATGTATAGTTTCCTTCAATAGATCAACTGCAAGTTATGCACGAAAGTCATGTTTAAAAGGCGAATTTCGCCATAAGTGATTTAGAATGATTTAATGAGTAAAAGAGATGCAATAATATGACTTTAACACTAAAAAAATGCATAGTTGCCTTCAGTAGATCAATTGCAAGTTATGCATGAAAGTCGTGTTTTAAATGCGAAAATAGAATTAGTTGGAAGTGCTTCCAAACAATTTAATGATCTGAAAAGACTGAATAATATGCTCTTTAAGGCTAAAATAATGCACTGTTGTATTCAATTGATTAATTGCAGATTAAGTAAAAAAATCATGTTTGAAGGGCAAAAATATAATTCGTTCGAATTCATTTATAATGATTTAATGACTAGAGGAGCCTCAATGACATGATTTTAACGCTAAGTAAATGTATAGTTGCATTCAATATACCAACTGCAAGTTATGCACGAAAGTCATGTTTAAAAGGCGAATTTCGTCTGAAGTGATTTAGAATGATTTAATGAGTAAAAGGGAATCAATAATATGACTTTCACACTAAAAAAATGCATAGTTGCCTTCAGTAGATCAATTGCAAGTTATGCATGAAAGTCGTGTTTTAAATGCAAAAATAGAATTAGTTCGAAGTGCTTTCAAACCAATTTAATGATCTGAAAAGACTGAATAATATGCTGGTTAAGGCTAAAATAATGCATTGTTGTAATCAATAGATTAATTGCAGGTTATGTAGGAAAATCATGTTTGAAGAGCAAAAATATAATTCGTTCGAATTCATTTATAATGATTTAATGACTAGAAGAGCCTCAATGACGTGATTTTAACGCTAAGTAAATGTATAGTTTCCTTCAATAGATCAACTGCAAGTTATGCACGAAAGTCATGTTTAAAAGGCGAATTTCGCCATAAGTGATTTAGAATGATTTAATGAGTAAAAGAGATGCAATAATATGACTTTAACACGAAAAATATGCATAGTTGCCTTCAGTAGATCAATTGCAAGTTATGCATGAAAGTCGTGTTTTAAATGCGAAAATAGAATTAGTTCGAAGTGCTTCCAAACAATTTAATGATCTGAAAAGACTGAATGATATGCTCTTTAAGGCTAAAATAATGCACTGTTGTATTCAATAGATTAGTTGCAGATTAAGTAAGAAAATCATGTTTGAAGGGCAAAAATATAATTCGTTCGAATTCATTTATAATGATTTAATGACTAGAAGAGCCTCAATGACATGATTTTAACGCTAAGTAAATGTATAGTTGCATTCAATATATCAACTGCAAGTTATGCACGAAAGTCATGTTTAAAAGGTGAATTTCGTCTGAAGTGATTTGGAATGATTTAATGAGTAAAAGAGATGCAATAATATGACTTTAACACCAAAAAAATGCATAGTTGCCTTCAGTAAATCAATTGCAAGTTATGCATGAAAGTCGTGTTTTAAATGCAAAAATAGAATTAGTTCGAAGTGCTTTCAAACAATTTAATGATCTGAAAAGATTGAATGATATGCTCTTTAAGGCTAAAATAATGCATTGTTGTATTCAATAGATTAATTGCAGGTTATGTAAGAAAATCATGTTTGAAGGGCAAAAATATAATTCGTTCGAATTCATTTATAATTATTTAATGACTAGAAGAGCCTCAATGACATGATTTTAACGCTAAGTAAATGCATAGTTGCCTTCAATAAATCAACTGCAAGTTATGCACGAAAGTGATGTTTAAAAAGGCGAATTTCGTCTGAAGTGATTTAGAATGATTTAATGAGTAAAAGGGATGCAATAATATGACTTTAACACTAAGAAAATGCATAGTTGCCTTCAGTAGATCAATTGCAAGTTATGCTTGAAAGTCGTGTTTTAAATGCAAAAATAGAATTAGTTCGAAGTGCTTCCAAACAAATTTAATGATCTAAAAAGATTGAATAATATGCTCTTTAAGGCTAAAATAATGCACTGTTGTATTCAATAGATTAGTTGCAGATTAAGTAAGAAAATCATGTTTGAAGGGCAAAAATATAATTCGTTCGAATTCATTTATAATGATTTAATGACTAGAAGAGCCTCAATGACATGATTTTAACGCTAAGTAAATGTATAGTTGCATTCAATATATCAACTGCAAGTTATGCACGAAATTCATGTTTAAAAGGTGAATTTCGTCTGAAGTGATTTGGAATGATTTAATGAGTAAAAGAGATGCAATAATATGACTTTAACACTAAAAAAATGCATAGTTGCCTTCAGTAAATCAATTGCAAGTTATGCATGAAAGTCGTGTTTTAAATGCAAAAATAGAATTAGTTCGAAGTGCTTTCAAACAATTTAATGATCTGAAAAGATTGAATGATATGCTCTTTAAGGCTAAAATAATGCATTGTTGTATTCAATAGATTAATTGCAGGTTATGTAAGAAAATCATGTTTGAAGGGCAAAAATATAATTCGTTCGAATTCATTTATAATGATTTAATGACTAGAAGAGCCTCAATGACATGATTTTAACGCTAAGTAAATGCATAGTTGCCTTCAATAAATCAACTGCAAGTTATGCACGAAAGTGATGTTTAAAAAGGCGAATTTCGTCTGAAGTGATTTAGAATGATTTAATGAGTAAAAGGGATGCAATAATATGACTTTAACACTAAGAAAATGCATAGTTGCCTTCAGTAGATCAATTGCAAGTTATGCTTGAAAGTCGTGTTTTAAATGCAAAAATAGAATTAGTTCGAAGTGCTTCCAAACAAATTTAATGATCTAAAAAGATTGAATAATATGCTCTTTAAGGCTAAAATAATGCATTGTTGTATTCAATAGATTAATTGCAGATTAAGTAAGAAAATCATGTTTGAAGGGCAAAAATATAATTCGTTCGAATTCATTTATAATGATTTAATGACTAGAAGAGCCTCAATGACGTGATTTTAACGCTATGTAAATGTATAGTTTCCTTCAATAGATCAACTGCGAGTTATGCACGAAAGTCATGTTTAAAAGGCGAATTTCGCCATAAGTGATTTAGAATGATTTAATGAGTAAAAGAGATCCAATAATATGACTTTAACACTAAAAAAATGCATAGTTGCCTTCAGTAGATCAATTGCAAGTTATGCATGAAAGTCGTGTTTTAAATGCGAAAATAGAATTAGTTCGAAGTGCTTCCAAACAATTTAATGATCTGAAAAGACTGAATGATATGCTCTTTAAGGCTAAAATAATGTACTGTTGTATTCAATTGATTAATTGCAGATTAAGTAAGAAAATCATGTTTGAAGGGCAAAAATATAATTAGTTCGAATTCATTTATAATGATTTAATGACTAGAAGAGCCTCAATGACATGATTTTAATGCTAAGTAAATGTATAGTTGCATTCAATATATCAACTGCAAGTTATGCACGAAAGTCATGTTTAAAAGGTGAATTTCGTCTGAAGTGATTTAGAATTATTTAATGAGTAAAAGAGATGCAATAATATGACTTTAACACTAAAAAAATGCATAGTTGCCTTTAGTAGATCAATTGCAAGTTATGCATGAAAGTCGTGTTTTAAATGCAAAAATAGAATTAGTTCGAAGTGCTTTCAAACAATTTAATGATCTGAAAAGATTGAATCATATGCTCTTTAAGGCTAAAATAATGCATTGTTGTATTCAATAGATTAATTGCAGGTTATGTAAGAAAATCATGTTTGAAGAGCAAAAATATAATTCGTTCGAATTCATTTATAATGATTTAATGACTAGAAGAGCCTCAATGACGTGATTTTAACGCTAAGGAAATGTATAGTTTCCTTCAATAGATCAACTGCAAGTTATGCACGAAAGTCATGTTTAAACGGTGAATTTCGTCTGAAGTGATTTAGACTGATTTAATGAGTAAAAGAGATGCAATAATATGACTTTAACACTAAAAAAATGCATAGTTGCCTTTAGTAGATCAATTGCAAGTTATGCATGAAAGTCGTGTTTTAAATGCAAAAATAGAATTAGTTCGAAGTGCTTTCAAACAATTTAATGATCTGAAAAGATTGAATCATATGCTCTTTAAGGCTAAAATAATGCATTGTTGTATTCAATAGATTAATTGCAGGTTATGTAAGAAAATCATGTTTGAAGAGCAAAAATATAATTCGTTCGAATTCATTTATAATGATTTAATGACTAGAAGAGCCTCAATGACGTGATTTTAACGCTAAGTAAATGTATAGTTTCCTTCAATAGATCAACTGCAAGTTATGCACGAAAGTCATGTTTAAAAGGCGAATTTCGCCATAAGTGATTTAGAATGATTTAATGAGTAAAAGAGATGCAATAATATGACTTTAACACTAAAAATATGCATAGTTGCCTTCAGTAGATCAATTTCAAGTTATGCATGAAAGTCGTGTTTTAAATGCGAAAATAGAATTAGTTCGAAGTGCTTCCAAACAATTTAATGATCTGAAAAGACTGAATGATATGCTCTTTAAGGCTAAAATAATGCACTGTTGTATTCAATAGATTAGTTGCAGATTAAGTAAGAAAATCATGTTTGAAGGGCAAAAATATAATTCGTTCGAATTCATTTATAATGATTTAATGACTAGAAGAGCCTCAATGACATGATTTTAACGCTAAGTAAATGTATAGTTGCATTCAATATATCAACTGCAAGTTATGCACGAAAGTCATGTTTAAAAGGTGAATTTCGTCTGAAGTGATTTGGAATGATTTAATGAGTAAAAGAGATGCAATAATATGACTTTAACACTAAAAAAATGCATAGTTGCCTTCAGTAAATCAATTGCAAGTTATGCATGAAAGTTGTGTTTTAAATGCAAAAATAGAATTAGTTCGAAGTGCTTTCAAACAATTTAATGATCTGAAAAGATTGAATGATATGCTCTTTAAGGCTAAAATAATGCATAGTTGTATTCAATAGATTAATTGCAGGTTATGTAAGAAAATCATGTTTGAAGGGCAAAAATATAATTCGTTCGAATTCATTTATAATGATTTAATGACTAGAAGAGCCTCAATGACATGATTTTAACGCTAAGTAAATGCATAGTTGCCTTCAATAAATCAACTGCAAGTTATGCACGAAAGTGATGTTTAAAAAGGCGAATTTCGTCTGAAGTGATTTAGAATGATTTAATGAGTAAAAGGGATGCAATAATATGACTTTAACACTAAGAAAATGCATAGTTGCCTTCAGTAGATCAATTGCAAGTTATGCTTGAAAGTCGTGTTTTAAATGCAAAAATAGAATTAGTTCGAAGTGCTTCCAAACAAATTTAATGATCTAAAAAGATTGAATAATATGCTCTTTAAGGCTAAAATAATGCATTGTTGTATTCAATAGATTAATTGCAGATTAAGTAAGAAAATCATGTTTGAAGGGCAAAAATATAATTCGTTCGAATTCATTTATAATGATTTAATGACTAGAAGAGCCTCAATGACGTGATTTTAACGCTAAGTAAATGTATAGTTTCCTTCAATAGATCAACTGCAAGTTATGCACGAAAGTCATGTTTAAAAGGCGAATTTCGCCATAAGTGATTTAGAATGATTTAATGAGTAAAAGAGATGCAATAATATGACTTTAACACTAAAAATATGCATAGTTGCCTTCAGTAGATCAATTGCAAGTTATGCATGAAAGTCGTGTTTTAAATGCGAAAATAGAATTAGTTCGAAGTGCTTCCAAACAATTTAATGATCTGAAAAGACTGAATGATATGCTCTTTAAGGCTAAAATAATGCACTGTTGTATTCAATAGATTAGTTGCAGATTAAGTAAGAAAATCATGTTTGAAGGGCAAAAATATAATTCGTTCGAATTCATTTATAATGATTTAATGACTAGAAGAGCCTCAATGACATGATTTTAACGCTAAGTAAATGTATAGTTGCATTCAATATATCAACTGCAAGTTATGCACGAAAGTCATGTTTAAAAGGTGAATTTCGTCTGAAGTGATTTGGAATGATTTAATGAGTAAAAGAGATGCAATAATATGACTTTAACACTAAAAAAATGCATAGTTGCCTTCAGTAAATCAATTGCAAGTTATGCATGAAAGTCGTGTTTTAAATGCAAAAATAGAATTAGTTCGAAGTGCTTTCAAACAATTTAATGATCTGAAAAGATTGAATGATATGCTCTTTAAGGCTAAAATAATGCATTGTTGTATTCAATAGATTAATTGCAGGTTATGTAAGAAAATCATGTCCGAAGGGCAAAAATATAATTCGTTCGAATTCATTTATAATGATTTAATGACTAGAAGAGCCTCAATGACATGATTTTAACGCTAAGTAAATGCATAGTTGCCTTCAATAAATCAACGGCAAGTTATGCACGAAAGTGATGTTTAAAAAGGCGAATTTCGTCTGAAGTGATTTAGAATGATTTAATGAGTAAAAGGGATGCAATAATATGACTTTAACACTAAGAAAATGCATAGTTGCCTTCAGTAGATCAATTGCAAGTTATGCTTGAAAGTCGTGTTTTAAATGCAAAAATAGAATTAGTTCGAAGTGCTTCCAAACAAATTTAATGATCTAAAAAGATTGAATAATATGCTCTTTAAGGCTAAAATAATGCATTGTTGTATTCAATAGATTAATTGCAGATTAAGTAAGAAAATCATGTTTGAAGGGCAAAAATATAATTCGTTCGAATTCATTTATAATGATTTAATGACTAGAAGAGCCTCAATGACGTGATTTTAACGCTAAGTAAATGTATAGTTTCCTTCAATAGATCAACTGCAAGTTATGCACGAAAGTCATGTTTAAAAGGCGAATTTCGCCATAAGTGATTTAGAATGATTTAATGAGTAAAAGAGATGCAATAATATGACTTTAACACTAAAAAAATGCATAGTTGCCTTTAGTAGATCAATTGCAAGTTATGCATGAAAGTCGTGTTTTAAATGCAAAAGTAGAATTAGTTCGAAGTGCTTTCAAACAATTTAATGATCTGAAAAGATTGAATCATATGCTCTTTAAGGCTAAAATAATGCATTGTTGTATTCAATAGATTAATTGCAGGTTATGTAAGAAAATCATGTTTGAAGAGCAAAAATATAATTCGTTCGAATTCATTTATAATGATTTAAAGACTAGAAGAGCCTCAATGACGTGATTTTAACGCTAAGTAAATGTATAGTTTCCTTCAATAGATCAACTGCAAGTTATGCACGAAAGTCATGTTTAAAAGGCGAATTTCGCCATAAGTGATTTAGAATGATTTAATGAGTAAAAGAGATGCAATAATATGACTTTAACACTAAAAATATGCATAGTTGCCTTCAGTAGATCAATTGCAAGTTATGCATGAGAGTCGTGTTTTAAATGCGAAAATAGAATTAGTTCGAAGTGCTTCCAAACAATTTAATGATCTGAAAAGACTGAATAATATGCTCTTAAAGGCTAAAATAATGCACTGTTGTATTCAATTGATTAATTGCAGATTAAGTAAGAAAATCATGTTTGAAGGGCAAAAATATAATTCGTTCGAATTCATTTATAATGATTTAATGACTAGAAGAGCCTCAATGACATGATTTTAACGCTAAGTAAATGCATAGTTGCCTTCAATAAATCAACTGCAAGTTATGCACGAAAGTGATGTTTAAAAAGGCGAATTTCGTCTGAAGTGATTTAGAATGATTTAATGAGTAAAAGGGATGCAATAATATGACTTTAACACTAAGAAAATGCATAGTTGCCTTCAGTAGATCAATTGCAAGTTATGCTTGAAAGTCGTGTTTTAAATGCAAAAATAGAATTAGTTCGAAGTGCTTCCAAACAATTTAATGATCTGAAAAGACTGAATAATATGCTCTTTAAGGCTAAAATAATGCATTGTTGTATTCAATAGATTAATTGCAGATTAAGTAAGAAAATCATGTTTGAAGGGCAAAAATATAATTCGTTCGAATTCATTTATAATGATTTAATGACTAGAAGAGCCTCAATGACATGATTTCAACGCTAAGTAAATGTATAGTTGCATTCAATATATCAACTGCAAGTTATGCACGAAAGTCATGTTTAAAAGGCGAATTTCGCCATAAGTGATTTAGAATGATTTAATGAGTAAAAGAGATGCAATAATATGACTTTAACACTAAAAATATGCATAGTTGCCTTCAGTAGATCAATTGCAAGTTATGCATGAAAGTCGTGTTTTAAATGCGAAAATAGAATTAGTTCGAAGTGCTTCCAAACAATTTAATGATCTGAAAAGACTGAATGATATGCTCTTTAAGGCTAAAATAATGCACTGTTGTATTCAATTGATTAATTGCAAATTAAGTAAGAAAATCATGTTTGAAGGGCAAAAATATAATTCGTTCGAATTCATTTATAATGATTTAATGACTAGAAGAGCCTCAATGACATGATTTTAACGCTAAGTAAATGTATAGTTGCATTCAATAGATCAACTGCAAGTTATGCACGAAAGTCATGTTTAAAAGGCGAATTTCGCCATAAGTGATTTAGAATGATTTAATGAGTAAAAGAGATGCAATAATATGACTTTAACACTAAAAATATGCATAGTTGCCTTCAGTAGATCAATTGCGAGTTATGCATGAAAGTCGTGTTTTAAATGCGAAAATAGAATTAGTTCGAAGTGCTTCCAAACAATTTAATGATCTGAAAAGACTGAATGATATGCTCTTTAAGGCTAAAATAATGCACTGTTGTATTCAATAGATTAATTGCAGATTAAGTAAGAAAATCATGTTTGAAGGGCAAAAATATAATTCTTTCGAATTCATTTATAATGATTTAATGACTAGAAGAGCCTCAATGACATGATTTTAACGCTAAGTAAATGTATAGTTTCCTTCAATAGATCAACTGCAAGTTATGCACGAAAGTCATGTTTAAAAGGCGAATTTCGCCATAAGTGATTTAGAATGATTTAATGAGTAAAAGAGATGCAATAATATGACTTTAACACTAAAAAAATGCATAGTTGCCTTTAGTAGATCAATTGCAAGTTATGCATGAAAGTCGTGTTTTAAATGCAAAAATAGAATTAGTTCGAAGTGCTTTCAAACAATTTAATGATCTGAAAAGATTGAATGATATGCTCTTTAAGGCTAAAATAATGCATTGTTGTATTCAATAGATTAATTGCAGGTTATGTAAGAAAATCATGTTTGAAGAGCAAAAATATAATTCGTTCGAATTCATTTATAATGATTTAATGACTAGAAGAGCCTCAATGACGTGATTTTAACGCTAAGTAAATGTATAGTTTCCTTCAATAGATCAACTGCAAGTTATGCACGAAAGTCATGTTTAAAAGGCGAATTTCGCCATAAGTGATTTAGAATGATTTAATTAATAAAAGAGATGCAATAATATGACTTTAACACTAAAAAAATGCATAGTTGCCTTTAGTAGATCAATTGCAAGTTATGCATGAAAGTCGTGTTTTAAATGCGAAAATAGAATTAGTTCGAAGTGCTTCCAAACAATTTAATGATCTGAAAAGACTGAATGATATGCTCTTTAAGGCTAAAATAATGCATTGTTGTATTCAATAGATTAGTTGCAGATTAAGTAAGAAAATCATGTTTGAAGGGCAAAAATATAATTCGTTCGAATTCATTTATAATGATTTAATGACTAGAAGAGCCTCAATGACATGATTTTAACGCTAAGTAAATGTATAGTTGCATTCAATATATCAACTGCAAGTTATGCACGAAAGTCATGTTTAAAAGGTGAATTTCGTCTGAAGTGATTTGGAATGATTTAATGAGTAAAAGAGATGCAATAATATGACTTTAACACTAAAAATATGCATAGTTGCCTTCAGTAGATCAATTGCAAGTTATGCATGAAAGTCGTGTTTTAAATGCGAAAATAGAATTAGTTCGAAGTGCTTCCAAACAATTTAATGATCTGAAAAGACTGAATAATATGCTCTTAAAGGCTAAAATAATGCACTGTTGTATTCAATTGATTAATTGCAGATTAAGTAAGAAAATCATGTTTGAAGGGCAAAAATATAATTCGTTCGAATTCATTTATAATGATTTAATGACTAGAAGAGCCTCAATGACATGATTTTAACGCTAAGTAAATGTATAGTTGCATTCAATAGATCAACTGCAAGTTATGCACGAAAGTCATGTTTAAAAGGCGAATTTCGCCATAAGTGATTTAGAATGATTTAATGAGTAAAAGAGATGCAATAATATGACTTTAACACTAAAAATATGCATAGTTGCCTTCAGTAGATCAATTGCAAGTTATGCATGAAAGTCGTGTTTTAAATGCGAAAATAGAATTAGTTCGAAGTGCTTCCAAACAATTTAATGATCTGAAAAGACTGAATGATATGCTCTTTAAGGCTAAAATAGTGCACTGTTGTATTCAATAGATTAGTTGCAGATTAAGTAAGAAAATCATGTTTGAAGGGCAAAAATATAATTCGTTCGAATTCATTTATAATGATTTAATGACTAGAAGAGCCTCAATGACATGATTTTAACGCTAAGTAAATGCATAGTTGCCTTCAATAAATCAACTGCAAGTTATGCACGAAAGTGATGTTTAAAAAGGTGAATTTCGTCTGAAGTGATTTAGAATGATTTAATGAGTAAAAGGGATGCAATAATATGACTTTAACACTAAGAAAATGCATAGTTGCCTTCAGTAGATCAATTGCAAGTTATGCATGAAAGTCGTGTTTCAAATGCGAAAATAGAATTAGTTCGAAGTGCTTCCAAACAATTTAATGATCTGAAAAGACTGAATGATATGCTCTTTAAGGCTAAAATAGTGCACTGTTGTATTCAATTGATTAATTGCAGATTAAGTAAGAAAATCATGTTTGAAGGGCAAAAATATAATTCGTTCGAATTCATTTATAATGATTTAATGACTAGAAGAGCCTCAATGACATGATTTTAACGCTAAGTAAATGTATAGTTGCATTCAATATACCAACTGCAAGTTATGCACGAAAGTCATGTTTAAAAGGTGAATTTCGTCTGAAGTGATTTGGAATGATTTAATGAGTAAAAGAGATGCAATAATATGACTTTAACACTAAAAATATGCATAGTTGCCTTCAGTAGATCAATTGCAAGTTATGCATGAAAGTCGTGTTTTAAATGCGAAAATAGAATTAGTTCGAAGTGCTTCCAAACAATTTAATGATCTGAAAAGACTGAATGATATGCTCTTTAAGGCTAAAAT
The DNA here is from genome assembly GCA_027186245.1 of Coriaria nepalensis. Taxonomy (NCBI): domain Eukaryota; kingdom Viridiplantae; phylum Streptophyta; class Magnoliopsida; order Cucurbitales; family Coriariaceae; genus Coriaria; species Coriaria nepalensis. The sequence continues at coordinate 22,827,750 of CP114481.1, forward strand.
AGTGCACTGTTGTATTCAATTGATTAATTGCAGATTAAGTAAGAAAATCATGTTTGAAGGGCAAAAATATAATTCGTTCGAATTCATTTATAATGATTTAATGACTAGAAGAGCCTCAATGACATGATTTTAACGCTAAGTAAATGTATAGTTGCATTCAATATACCAACTGCAAGTTATGCACGAAAGTCATGTTTAAAAGGTGAATTTCGTCTGAAGTGATTTGGAATGATTTAATGAGTAAAAGAGATGCAATAATATGACTTTAACACTAAAAATATGCATAGTTGCCTTTAGTAGATCAATTGCAAGTTATGCATGGAAGTCGTGTTTTAAATGTGAAAATAGAATTAGTTCGAAGTGCTTCCAAACAGTTTAATGATCTGAAAAGACTGAATAATATGCTCTTTAAGGCTAAAATAATGCATTGCTGTATTCAATAGATTAATTGCAGGTTAAGTAAGAAAACCATGTTTGAAGGGCAAAAATATAATTCGTTCGAATTCATTTATAATGATATAATGACTAGAAGAGCCTCAATGACATGATTTTAACGCTAAGTAAATGCATAGTTGCCTTCAATAAATCAACTGCAAGTTATGCACGAAAGTGATGTTTAAAAAGGCGAATTTCGTCTGAAATGATTTAGATTGATTTAATGAGTAAAAGGGATGCAATAATATGACTTTAACACTTAGAAAATGCATAGTTGCTTCAGTAGATCAATTGCAAGTTATGCATGAAAGTCGTGTTTTAAATGCAAAAATAGAATTAGTTCGAAGTGCTTCCAAACAAATTTAATGATCTAAAAAGATTGAATAATATGCTCTTTAAGGCTAAAATAATGCATTGTTGTATTCAATAGATTAATTGCAGGTTATGTAAGAAAATCATGTTTGAAGCGCAAAAATATAATTCGTTCGGATTCATTTATAATGATTTCATGACGAGAAGAGCCTCAATGACATGATTTTAAGGCTAAGTAAATACGTAGTTGCCTTCAATAAATCAACTGCAAGTTATGCACGAAAGTCATGTTTAAAAGGCGAATTTCGTCTGAAGTGATTTAGAATGATTTAATGACTAAAAGAGATGCAATAATATGACTTTAACACTAAAAAAATGCATAGTTGCCTTCAGTAGATCAATTGCAAGTTATGCATGAAAGTCGTGTTTTAAATGCGAAAATAGAATTAGTTCGAAGTGCTTCCAAACAATTTAATGATCTGAAAAGACTGAATAATATGCTCTTTAAGGCTAAAATAATGCACTGTTGTATTCAATTGATTAATTGCAGATTAAGTAAGAAAATCATGTTTGAAGGGCAAAAATATAATTCGTTCGAATTCATTTATAATGATTTAATGACTAGAAGAGCCTCAATGACATGATTTTAACGCTAAGTAAATGCATAGTTGCCTTCAATAAATCAACTGCAAGTTATGCACGAAAGTGATGTTTAAAAAGGCGAATTTCGTCTGAAGTGATTTAGAATGATTTAATGAGTAAAAGGGATGCAATAATATGACTTTAACACTAAGAAAATGCATAGTTGCCTTCAGTAGATCAATTGCAAGTTATGCTTGAAAGTCGTGTTTTAAATGCAAAAATAGAATTAGTTCGAAGTGCTTCCAAACAATTTAATGATCTGAAAAGACTGAATAATATGCTCTTTAAGGCTAAAATAATGCATTGTTGTATTCAATAGATTAATTGCAGATTAAGTAAGAAAATCATGTTTGAAGGGCAAAAATATAATTCGTTCGAATTCATTTATAATGATTTAATGACTAGAAGAGCCTCAATGACATGATTTCAACGCTAAGTAAATGTATAGTTGCATTCAATATATCAACTGCAAGTTATGCACGAAAGTCATGTTTAAAAGGCGAATTTCGCCATAAGTGATTTAGAATGATTTAATGAGTAAAAGAGATGCAATAATATGACTTTAACACTAAAAATATGCATAGTTGCCTTCAGTAGATCAATTGCAAGTTATGCATGAAAGTCGTGTTTTAAATGCGAAAATAGAATTAGTTCGAAGTGCTTCCAAACAATTTAATGATCTGAAAAGACTGAATGATATGCTCTTTAAGGCTAAAATAATGCACTGTTGTATTCAATTGATTAATTGCAGATTAAGTAAGAAAATCATGTTTGAAGGGCAAAAATATAATTCGTTCGAATTCATTTATAATGATTTAATGACTAGAAGAGCCTCAATGACATGATTTTAACGCTAAGTAAATGTATAGTTGCATTCAATATACCAACTGCAAGTTATGCACGAAAGTCATGTTTAAAAGGTGAATTTCGTCTGAAGTGATTTGGAATGATTTAAAGAGTAAAAGAGATGCAATAAAATGACTTTAACACTAAAAAAATGCATAGTTGGCTTCAGTAGATCCATTGCAAGTTATGCATGAAAGTCGTGTTTTAAATGCAAAAATAGAATTTGTTCGAAGAGCTTTCAAACCAATTTGATGATCTGAAAAGACTGAATAATATGCTGGTTAAGGCTAAAAAAATGCATTTTTGTAATCTATAGATTAATTGCAGGTTATGTAAGAAAATCATGTTTGAAGAGCAAAAATATAATTCGTTCGAATTCATTTATAATGATTTAATGACTAGAAGAGCCTCAATGACGTGATTTTAACGCTAAGTAAATGTACAGTTTCCTTCAGTAGATCAACTGCAAGTTATGCACGAAAGTCATGTTTAAAAGGCGAATTTCGCCATAAGTGATTTAGAATGATTTAATGAGTAAAACAGATGCAATAATATGACTTTAACACGAAAAATATGCATAGTTGCCTTCAGTAGATCAATTGCGAGTTATGCATGAAAGTCGTGTTTTAAATGCGAAAATAGAATTAGTTCGAAGTGCTTCCAAACAATTTAATGATCTGAAAAGACTGAATGATATGCTCTTTAAGGCTAAAATAATGCACTGTTGTATTCAATAGATTAATTGCAGATTAAGTAAGAAAATCATGTTTGAAGGGCAAAAATATAATTCTTTCGAATTCATTTATAATGATTTAATGACTAGAAGAGCCTCAATGACATGATTTTAACGCTAAGTAAATGTATAGTTTCCTTCAATAGATCAACTGCAAGTTATGCACGAAAGTCATGTTTAAAAGGCGAATTTCGCCATAAGTGATTTAGAATGATTTAATGAGTAAAAGAGATGCAATAATATGACTTTAACACTAAAAAAATGCATAGTTGCCTTTAGTAGATCAATTGCAAGTTATGCATGAAAGTCGTGTTTTAAATGCAAAAATAGAATTAGTTCGAAGTGCTTTCAAACAATTTAATGATCTGAAAAGATTGAATGATATGCTCTTTAAGGCTAAAATAATGCATTGTTGTATTCAATAGATTAATTGCAGGTTATGTAAGAAAATCATGTTTGAAGAGCAAAAATATAATTCGTTCGAATTCATTTATAATGATTTAATGACTAGAAGAGCCTCAATGACGTGATTTTAACGCTAAGTAAATGTATAGTTTCCTTCAATAGATCAACTGCAAGTTATGCACGAAAGTCATGTTTAAAAGGCGAATTTCGCCATAAGTGATTTAGAATGATTTAATGAGTAAAAGAGATGCAATAATATGACTTTAACACTAAAAATATGCATAGTTGCCTTCAGTAGATCAATTGCAAGTTATGCATGAAAGTCGTGTTTTAAATGCGAAAATAGAATTAGTTCGAAGTGCTTCCAAACAATTTAATGATCTGAAAAGACTGAATGATATGCTCTTTAAGGCTAAAATAGTGCACTGTTGTATTCAATTGATTAATTGCAGATTAAGTAAGAAAATCATGTTTGAAGGGCAAAAATATAATTCGTTCGAATTCATTTATAATGATTTAATGACTAGAAGAGCCTCAATGACATGATTTTAACGCTAAGTAAATGTATAGTTGCATTCAATATACCAACTGCAAGTTATGCACGAAAGTCATGTTTAAAAGGTGAATTTCGTCTGAAGTGATTTGGAATGATTTAATGAGTAAAAGAGATGCAATAATATGACTTTAACACTAAAAATATGCATAGTTGCCTTTAGTAGATCAATTGCAAGTTATGCATGGAAGTCGTGTTTTAAATGTGAAAATAGAATTAGTTCGAAGTGCTTCCAAACAGTTTAATGATCTGAAAAGACTGAATAATATGCTCTTTAAGGCTAAAATAATGCATTGCTGTATTCAATAGATTAATTGCAGGTTAAGTAAGAAAACCATGTTTGAAGGGCAAAAATATAATTCGTTCGAATTCATTTATAATGATATAATGACTAGAAGAGCCTCAATGACATGATTTTAACGCTAAGTAAATGCATAGTTGCCTTCAATAAATCAACTGCAAGTTATGCACGAAAGTGATGTTTAAAAAGGCGAATTTCGTCTGAAGTGATTTAGAATGATTTAATGAGTAAAAGGGATGCAATAATATGACTTTAACACTAAGAAAATGCATAGTTACCTTCAGTAGATCAATTGCAAGTTATGCATGAAAGTCGTGTTTTAAATGCAAAAATAGAATTAGTTCGAAGTGCTTCCAAACAATTTAATGATCTGAAAAGACTGAATGATATGCTCTTTAAGGCTAAAATAATGCATTGTTGTATTCAATAGATTAGTTGCAGATTAAGTAAGAAAATCATGTTTGAAGGGCAAAAATATAATTCGTTCGAATTCATTTATAATGATTTAATGACTAGAAGAGCCTCAATGACATGATTTTAACGCTAAGTAAATGTATAGTTGCATTCAATATATCAACTGCAAGTTATGCACGAAAGTCATGTTTAAAAGGTGAATTTCGTCTGAAGTGATTTAGAATTATTTAATGAGTAAAAGAGATGCAATAATATGACTTTAACACTAAAAAAATGCATAGTTGCCTTTAGTAGATCAATTGCAAGTTATGCATGAAAGTCGTGTTTTAAATGCAAAAATAGAATTAGTTCGAAGTGCTTTCAAACAATTTAATGATCTGAAAAGATTGAATGATATGCTCTTTAAGGCTAAAATAATGGATTGTTGTATTCAATAGATTAATTGCAGGTTATGTAAGAAAATCATGTTTGAAGGGCAAAAATATAATTCGTTCGAATTCATTTATAATGATTTAATGACTAGAAGAGCCTCTATGACACGATTTTAACGCTAAGTGAATGTATAGTTTCCTTCAATAGATCAACTGCAAGTTATGCACGAAAGTCATGTTTAAAAGGCGAATTTCGTCTGAAGTGATTTAGAATGATTTAATGAGTAAAAGGGATTCAATAATATGACTTTCACACTAAAAAATGCATAGTTGCCTTCAGGAGATCAATTGCAAGGTATGCATGAAAGTCGTGTTTTAAATGCAAAAATAGAATTAGTTCGAAGTGCTTTCAAACCAATTTAATGATCTGAAAAGACTGAATAATATGCTGGTTAAGGCTAAAATAATGCATTGTTGTAATCAATAGATTAATTGCAGGTTATGTAAGAAAATCATGTTTGAAGAGCAAAAATATAATTCGTTCGAATTCATTTATAATGATTTAATGACTAGAAGAGCCTCAATTACATGATTTTAACGCTAAGTAAATGTATAGTTGCATTCAATATATCAACTGCAAGTTATGCACGAAAGTCATGTTTAAAAGGCGAATTTCGCCATAAGTGATTTAGAATGATTTAATGAGTAAAAGAGATGCAATAATATGACTTTAACACTAAAAATATGCATAGTTGCCTTCAGTAGATCAATTGCAAGTTATGCATGAAAGTCGTGTTTTAAATGCGAAAATAGAATTAGTTCGAAGTGCTTCCAAACAATTTAATGATCTGAAAAAACTGAATGATATGCTCTTTAAGGCTAAAATAGTGCACTGTTGTATTCAATTGATTAATTGCAGATTAAGTAAGAAAATCATGTTTGAAGGGCAAAAATATAATTCGTTCGAATTCATTTATAATGATTTAATGACTAGAAGAGCCTCAATGACATGATTTTAACGCTAAGTAAATGTATAGTTGCATTCAATATACCAACTGCAAGTTATGCACGAAAGTCATGTTTAAAAGGTGAATTTCGTCTGAAGTGATTTAGAATTATTTAATGAGTAAAAGAGATGCAATAATATGACTTTAACACTAAAAAAATGCATAGTTGCCTTTAGTAGATCAATTGCAAGTTATGCATGAAAGTCGTGTTTTAAATGCAAAAAAAGAATTAGTTCGAAGTGCTTTCAAACAATTTAATGATCTGAAAAGATTGAATGATATGCTCTTTAAGGCTAAAATAATGCATTGTTGTATTCAAAAGATTAATTGCAGGTTATGTAAGAAAATCATGTTTGAAGAGCAAAAATATAATTCGTTCGAATTCATTTATAATGATTTAATGACTAGAAGAGCCTCAATGACGTGATTTTAACGCTAAGTAAATGTATAGTTTCCTTTAATAGATCAACTGCAAGTTATGCACGAAAGTCATGTTTAAAAGGCGAATTTCGCCATAAGTGATTTAGAATGATTTAATGAGTAAAAGAGATGCAATAATATGACTTTAACACTAAAAATATGCATAGTTGCCTTCAGTAGATCAATTGCAAGTTATGCATGAAAGTCGTGTTTTAAATGCGAAAATAGAATTAGTTCGAAGTGCTTCCAAACAATTTAATGATCTGAAAAAACTGAATGATATGCTCTTTAAGGCTAAAATAGTGCACTGTTGTATTCAATTGATTAATTGCAGATTAAGTAAGAAAATCATGTTTGAAGGGCAAAAATATAATTCGTTCGAATTCATTTATAATGATTTAATGACTAGAAGAGCCTCAATGACATGATTTTAACGCTAAGTAAATGTATAGTTGCATTCAATATACCAACTGCAAGTTATGCACGAAAGTCATGTTTAAAAGGTAAATTTCGTCTGAAGTGATTTGGAATGATTTAATGAGTAAAAGAGATGCAATAATATGACTTTAACACTAAAAAAATGCATAGTTGCCTTTAGTAGATCAATTGCAAGTTATGCATGGAAGTCGTGTTTTAAATGTGAAAATAGAATTAGTTCGAAGAGCTTCCAAACAGTTTAATGATCTGAAAAGACTGAATAATATGCTCTTTAAGGCTAAAATAATGCATTGCTGTATTCAATAGATTAATTGCAGGTTAAGTAAGAAAACCATGTTTGAAGGGCAAAAATATAATTCGTTCGAATTCATTTATAATGATATAATGACTACAAGAGCCTCAATGACATGATTTTAACGCTAAGTAAATGCATAGTTGCCTTCAATAAATCAACTGCAAGTTATGCACGAAAGTGATGTTTAAAAAGGCGAATTTCGTCTGAAGTGATTTAGAATGATTTAATGAGTAAAAGGGATGCAATAATATGACTTTAACACTAAGAAAATGCATAGTTACCTTCAGTAGATCAATTGCAAGTTATGCATGAAAGTCGTGTTTTAAATGCAAAAATAGAATTAGTTCGAAGTGCTTCCAAACAAATTTAATGATCTAAAAAGATTGAATAATATGCTCTTTAAGGCTAAAATAATGCATTGTTGTATTCAATAGATTAATTGCAGGTTATGTAAGAAAATCATGTTTGAAGCGCAAAAATATAATTCGTTCGGATTCATTTATAATGATTTCATGACGAGAAGAGCCTCAATGACATGATTTTAAGGCTAAGTAAATACATAGTTGCCTTCAATAAATCAACTGCAAGTTATGCACGAAAGTCATGTTTAAAAGGCGAATTTCGTCTGAAGTGATTTAGAATGATTTAATGACTAAAAGAGATGCAATAATATGACTTTAACACTAAAAAAATGCATAGTTGCCTTCAGTAGATCAATTGCAAGTTATGCATGAAAGTCGTGTTTTAAATGCAAAAATAGAATTAGTTCGACGTGCTTTCAAACAATTTAATGATATGAAAAGATTGAATGATATGCTCTTTAAGGCTAAAATAATGCATTGTTGTATTCAATAGATTAATTGCAGGTTATGTAAGAAAATCATGTTTGAAGGGCAAAAATATAATTCGTTCGAATTCATTTATAATGATTTAATGACTAGAAGAGCCTCAATGACATGATTTTAACGCTAAGTAAGTGCATAGTTGCCTTTAATAAATCAACTGCAAGTTATGCACGAACGTCATGTTTAAAAGGCGAATTTCGTCTGAAGTGATTTAGAATGATTTAATGAGTAAAAGAGATGCAATAATATGACTTTAACACTAAAAAAATGCATAGTTGCCTTTAGTAGATCAATTGCAAGTTATGCATGGAAGTCGTGTTTTAAATGTGAAAATAGAATGAGTTCGAAGTGCTTCCAAACAGTTTAATGATCTGAAAAGACTGAATAATATGCTCTTTAAGGTTAAAATAATGCATTGCTGTATTCAATAGATTAATTGCAGGTTAAGTAAGAAAACCATGTTTGAAGGGCAAAAATATAATTCGTTCGAATTCATTTATAATGATATAATGACTACTAGAGCCTCAATGACATGATTTTAACGCTAAGTAAATGCATAGTTGCATTCAATATACCAACTGCAAGTTATGCACGAAAGTCATGTTTAAAAGGTGAATTTCGTCTGAAGTGATTTGGAATGATTTAAAGAGTAAAAGAGATGCAATAATATGACTTTAACACTAAAAAAATGCATAGTTGCCTTCAGTAGATCAATTGCAAGTTATGCATGAAAGTCGTGTTTTAAATGCAAAAATAGAATTAGTTCGACGTGCTTTCAAACAATTTAATGATATGAAAAGATTGAATGATATGCTCTTTAAGGCTAAAATAATGCATTGTTGTATTCAATAGATTAATTGCAGGTTATGTAAGAAAATCATGTTTGAAGGGCAAAAATATAATTCGTTCGAATTCATTTATAATGATTTAATGACTAGAAGAGCCTCAATGACATGATTTTAACGCTAAGTAAATGTATAGTTGCATTCAATATACCAACTGCAAGTTATGCACGAAAGTCATGTTTAAAAGGTAAATTTCGTCTGAAGTGATTTGGAATGATTTAATGAGTAAAAGAGATGCAATAATATGACTTTAACACTAAAAAAATGCATAGTTGCCTTTAGTAGATCAATTGCAAGTTATGCATGGAAGTCGTGTTTTAAATGTGAAAATAGAATTAGTTCGAAGAGCTTCCAAACAGTTTAATGATCTGAAAAGACTGAATAATATGCTCTTTAAGGCTAAAATAATGCATTGCTGTATTCAATAGATTAATTGCAGGTTAAGTAAGAAAACCATGTTTGAAGGGCAAAAATATAATTCGTTCGAATTCATTTATAATGATATAATGACTACAAGAGCCTCAATGACATGATTTTAACGCTAAGTAAATGCATAGTTGCCTTCAATAAATCAACTGCAAGTTATGCACGAAAGTGATGTTTAAAAAGGCGAATTTCGTCTGAAGTGATTTAGAATGATTTAATGAGTAAAAGGGATGCAATAATATGACTTTAACACTAAGAAAATGCATAGTTACCTTCAGTAGATCAATTGCAAGTTATGCATGAAAGTCGTGTTTTAAATGCAAAAATAGAATTAGTTCGAAGTGCTTCCAAACAAATTTAATGATCTAAAAAGATTGAATAATATGCTCTTTAAGGCTAAAATAATGCATTGTTGTATTCAATAGATTAATTGCAGGTTATGTAAGAAAATCATGTTTGAAGCGCAAAAATATAATTCGTTCGGATTCATTTATAATGATTTCATGACGAGAAGAGCCTCAATGACATGATTTTAAGGCTAAGTAAATACATAGTTGCCTTCAATAAATCAACTGCAAGTTATGCACGAAAGTCATGTTTAAAAGGCGAATTTCGTCTGAAGTGATTTAGAATGATTTAATGACTAAAAGAGATGCAATAATATGACTTTAACACTAAAAAAATGCATAGTTGCCTTCAGTAGATCAATTGCAAGTTATGCATGAAAGTCGTGTTTTAAATGCAAAAATAGAATTAGTTCGACGTGCTTTCAAACAATTTAATGATATGAAAAGATTGAATGATATGCTCTTTAAGGCTAAAATAATGCATTGTTGTATTCAATAGATTAATTGCAGGTTATGTAAGAAAATCATGTTTGAAGGGCAAAAATATAATTCGTTCGAATTCATTTATAATGATTTAATGACTAGAAGAGCCTCAATGACATGATTTTAACGCTAAGTAAGTGCATAGTTGCCTTTAATAAATCAACTGCAAGTTATGCACGAACGTCATGTTTAAAAGGCGAATTTCGTCTGAAGTGATTTAGAATGATTTAATGAGTAAAAGAGATGCAATAATATGACTTTAACACTAAAAAAATGCATAGTTGCCTTTAGTAGATCAATTGCAAGTTATGCATGGAAGTCGTGTTTTAAATGTGAAAATAGAATGAGTTCGAAGTGCTTCCAAACAGTTTAATGATCTGAAAAGACTGAATAATATGCTCTTTAAGGTTAAAATAATGCATTGCTGTATTCAATAGATTAATTGCAGGTTAAGTAAGAAAACCATGTTTGAAGGGCAAAAATATAATTCGTTCGAATTCATTTATAATGATATAATGACTACTAGAGCCTCAATGACATGATTTTAACGCTAAGTAAATGCATAGTTGCATTCAATATACCAACTGCAAGTTATGCACGAAAGTCATGTTTAAAAGGTGAATTTCGTCTGAAGTGATTTGGAATGATTTAAAGAGTAAAAGAGATGCAATAATATGACTTTAACACTAAAAAAATGCATAGTTGCCTTCAGTAGATCAATTGCAAGTTATGCATGAAAGTCGTGTTTTAAATGCAAAAATAGAATTAGTTCGACGTGCTTTCAAACAATTTAATGATATGAAAAGATTGAATGATATGCTCTTTAAGGCTAAAATAATGCATTGTTGTATTCAATAGATTAATTGCAGATTAAGTAAGAAAATCATGTTTGAAGGGCAAAAATATAATTCGTTCGAATTCATTTATAATGATTTAATGACTAGAAGAGCCTCAATGACATGATTTTAACGCTAAGTAAATGTATAGTTGCATTCAATATATCAACTGCAAGTTATGCACGAAAGTCATGTTTAAAAGGTGAATTTCGTCTGAAGTGATTTAGAATTATTTAATGAGTAAAAGAGATGCAATAATATGACTTTAACACTAAAAAAATGCATAGTTGCCTTTAGTAGATCAATTGCAAGTTATGCATGAAAGTCGTGTTTTAAATGTAAAAATAGAATTAGTTCGAAGTGCTTTCAAACAATTTAATGATCTGAAAAGATTGAATGATATGCTCTTTAAGGCCAAAATAATGGATTGTTGTATTCAATAGATTAATTGCAGGTTATGTAAGAAAATCATGTTTGAAGGGCAAAAATATAATTCGTTCGACTTCATTTATAATGATTTAATGACTAGAAGAGCCTCAATGACATGATTTTAACGCTATGTAAATGTATAGTTGCATTCAATATATCAACTGCAAGTTATGCACGAAAGTCATGTTTAAAAGGTGAATTTCGTCTGAAGTGATTTGGAATGATTTAATGAGTAAAAGAGATGCAATAATATGACTTTAACACTAAAAAAATGCATAGTTGCCTTCAGTAACTCAATTGCAAGTTATCCATGAAAGTCGTGTTTTAAATGCAAAAATAGAATTAGTTCGAAGTGCTTTCAAACAATTTAATGATCTGAAAAGATTGAATGATATTCTCTTTAAGGCTAAAATAATGCATTGTTGTATTCAATAGATTAATTGCAGGTTATGTAAGAAAATCATGTTTGAAGGGCAAAAATATAATTCGTTCGAATTCATTTATAATGATTTAATGACTAGAAGAGCCTCAATGACATGATTTTAACGCTAAGTAAATGCAGAGTTGCCTTCAATAAATCAACTGCAAGTTATGCACGAAAGTGATGTTTAAAAAGGCGAATTTCATCTGAAGTGATTTAGAATAATTTAATGAGTAAAAGGGATGCAATAATATGACTTTAACACTAAGAAAATGCATAGTTGCCTTCAGTAGATCAATTGCAAGTTATGCATGAAAGTCGTGTTTTAAATGCAAAAATAGAATTAGTTCGAAGTGCTTCCAAACAAATTTAATGATTTAAAAAGATTGAATAATATGCTCTTTAAGGCTAAAATAATGCATTGTTGTATTCAATAGATTAATTGCAGATTAAGTAAGAAAATCATGTTTGAAGGGCAAAAATATAATTCGTTCGAATTCATTTATAATGATTTAATGACTAGAAGAGCCTCAATGACATGATTTTAACGCTAAGTAAATGTATAGTTGCATTCAATATATCAACTGCAAGTTATGCACGAAAGTCATGTTTAAAAGGTGAATTTCGTCTGAAGTGATTTAGAATTATTTAATGAGTAAAAGAGATGCAATAATATGACTTTAACACTAAAAAAATGCATAGTTGCTTTTAGTAGATCAATTGCAAGTTATGCATGAAAGTCGTGTTTTAAATGCAAAAATAGAATTAGTTCGAAGTGCTTTCAAACAATTTAATGATCTGAAAAGATTGAATGATATGCTCTTTAAGGCCAAAATAATGGATTGTTGTATTCAATAGATTAATTGCAGGTTATGTAAGAAAATCATGTTTGAAGGGCAAAAATATAATTCGTTCGAATTCATTTATAATGATTTAATGACTAGAAGAGCCTCAATGACATGATTTTAACGCTAAGTAAATGTATAGTTGCATTCAATATATCAACTGCAAGTTATGCACGAAAGTCATGTTTAAAAGGTGAATTTCGTCTGAAGTGATTTAGAATTATTTAATGAGTAAAAGAGATGCAATAATATGACTTTAACACTAAAAAAATGCATAGTTGCCTTTAGTAGATCAATTGCAAGTTATGCATGAAAGTCGTGTTTTAAATGCAAAAATAGAATTAGTTCGAAGTGCTTTCAAACAATTTAATGATCTGAAAAGATTGAATGATATGCTCTATAAGGCTAAAATAATGCATTGTTGTATTCAATAGATTAATTGCAGGTTATGTAAGAAAATCATGTTTGAAGGGCAAAAATATAATTCGTTCGAATTCATTTATAATGATTTAATGACTAGAAGAGCCTCAATGACGTGATTTTAACGCTAAGTAAATGTATAGTTTCCTTCAATAGATCAACTGCAAGTTATGCACGAAAGTCATGTTTAAAAGGCGAATTTCGCCATAAGTGATTTAGAATGATTTAATGAGTAAAAGAGATGCAATAATATGACTTTAACACTAAAAATATGCATAGTTGCCTTCAGTAGATCAATTGCAAGTTATGCATGAAAGTCGTGTTTTAAATGCAAAAATAGAATTAGTTCGAAGTGCTTTCAAACAATTTAATGATCTGAAAAGATTGAATGATATGCTCTTTAAGGCTAAAATAATGCATTGTTGTATTCAATAGATTAATTGCAGGTTATGTAAGAAAATCATGTTTGAAGGGCAAAAATATAATTCGTTCGAATTCATTTATAATGATTTAATGACTAGAAGAGCCTCAATGACGTGATTTTAACGCTAAGTAAATGTATAGTTTCCTTCAATAGATCAACTGCAAGTTATGCACGAAAGTCATGTTTAAAAGGCGAATTTCGCCATAAGTGATTTAGAATGATTTAATGAGTAAAAGAGATGCAATAATATGACTTTAACACTAAAAATATGCATAGTTGCCTTCAGTAGATCAATTGCAAGTTATGCATGAAAGTCGTGTTTTAAATGCGAAAATAGAATTAGTTCGAAGTGCTTCCAAACAATTTAATGATCTGAAAAGACTGAATGATATGCTCTTTAAGGCTAAAATAATGCATTGTTGTATTCAATTGATTAATTGCAGATTAAGTAAGAAAATCATGTTTGAAGGGCAAAAATATAATTCGTTCGAATTCATTTATAATGATTTAATGACTAGAAGAGCCTCAATGACATGATTTTAACGCTAAGTAAATGTATAGTTGCATTCAATATACCAATTGCAAGTTATGCACGAAAGTCATGTTTAAAAGGTGAATTTCGTCTGAAGTGATTTAGAATGATTTAATGAGTAAAAGAGATGCAATAATATGACTTTAACACTAAAAATATGCATAGTTGCCTTTAGTAGATCAATTGCAAGTTATGCATGGAAGTCGTGTTTTAAATGTGAAAATAGAATTAGTTCGAAGTGCTTCCAAACAGTTTAATGATCTGAAAAGACTGAATAATATGCTCTTTAAGGCTAAACTAATGCATTGCTGTATTCAATAGATTAATTGCAGGTTAAGTAAGAAAACCATGTTTGAAGGGCAAAAATATAATTCGTTCGAATTCATTTATAATGATATAATGACTACAAGAGCCTCAATGACATGATTTTAACGCTAAGTAAATGCATAGTTGCCTTCAATAAATCAACTGCAAGTTATGCACGAAAGTGATGTTTAAAAAGGCGAATTTCGTCTGAAGTGATTTAGAATGATTTAATGAGTAAAAGGGATGCAATAATATGACTTTAACACTAAGAAAATGCATAGTTGCCTTCAGTAGATCAATTGCAAGTTATGCATGAAAGTCGTGTTTTAAATGCAAAAATAGAATTAGTTCGAAATGCTTCCAAACAAATTTAATGATCTGAAAAGATTGAATAATATGCTCTTTAAGGCTAAAATAATGCATTGTTGTATTCAATAGATTAATTGCAGGTTATGTAAGAAAATCATGTTTGAAGCGCAAAAATATAATTCGTTCGGATTCATTTATAATGATTTCATGACGAGAAGAGCCTCAATGACATGATTTTAAGGCTAAGTAAATGCAGAGTTGCCTTCAATAAATCAACTGCAAGTTATGCACGAAAGTCCTGTTTAAAAGGCGAATTTCGTCTGAAGTGATTTAGAATGATTTAATGACTAAAAGAGATGCAATAATATGACTTTAACACTAAAAAAATGCATAGTTGCCTTCAGTAGATCAATTGCAAGTTATGCATGAAAGTCGTGTTTTAAATGCAAAAATAGAATTAGTTCGACGTGCTTTCAAACAATTTAATGATCTGAAAAGATTGAATGATATGCTCTTTAAGGCTAAAATAATGCATTGTTGTATTCAATAGATTAATTGCAGGTTATGTAAGAAAATCATGTTTGAAGGGCAAAAATATAATTCGTTCGAATTCATTTATAATGATTTAATGACTAGAAGAGCCTCAATGACATGATTTTAACGCTAAGTAATTGCATAGTTGCCTTTAATAAATCAACTGCAAGTTATGCACGAAAGTCATGTTTAAAAGGCGAATTTCGTCTGAAGTGATTTAGAAAGATTTAATGAGTAAAAGAGATGCAATAATATGACTTTAACACTAAAAAAATGCATAGTTGCCTTCAGTAAATCAATTGCAAGTTATGCATGAAAGTCGTGTTTTAAATGCAAAAATAGAATTAGTTCGAAATGCTTTCAAACAATTTAATGATCTGAAAAGATTGAATGATATGCTCTTTAAGGCTAAAATAATGCATTGTTGTATTCAATAGATTAATTGCAGGTTATGTAAGAAAATCATGTTTGAAGGGCAAAAATATAATTCGTTCGAATTCATTTTTAATGATTTAATGACTAGAAGAGCCTCAATGACATGATTTTAACGCTAAGTAAATGCATAGTTGCCTTCAATAAATCAACTGCAAGTTATGCACGAAAGTCATGTTTAAAAGGCGAATGTCGTCTGAAGTGATTTAGAATGATTTAATGAGTAAAAGAGATGCAATAATATGACTTTAACACTAAAAAAATGCGTAGTTGCCTTTAGTAGATCAATTGCAAGTTATGCATGAAAGTCATGTTTTAAATGCAAAAATAGAATTAGTTCGAAGTGCTTTCAAACAATTTAATGATCTGAAAAGATTGAATGATGTGCTCTCTAAGGCCAAAATAATGCATTGTTGTATTCAATAGATTAATTGCAGGTTATGTAAGAAAATCATGTTTGAAGGGCAAAAATATAATTCGTTCAGATTCATTTATAATGATTTAATGACGAGAAGAGCCTCAATGACATGATTTTTAAGGCTAAGTAAATACATAGTTGCCTTCAATAAATCAACTGCAAGTTATGCACGAAAGTCATGTTTAAAAGGCGAATTTCGTCTGAAGTGATTTAGAATGATTTAATGAGTAAAAGAGATGCAATAATATGACTTTAACACTAAAAAAATGCATAGTTGCCTTTAGTAGATGAATTGCAAGTTATGCATGAAAGTCGTGTTTTAAATGCAAAAATAGAATTAGTTCGAAGTGCTTTCAAACAATTTAATGATCTGAAAAGATTGAATGATATGCTCTTTAAGGCCAAAATAATGGATTGTTGTATTCAATAGATTAATTGCAGGTTATGTAAGAAAATCATGTTTGAAGGGCAAAAATATAATTCGTTCGAATTCATTTATAATGATTTAATGACTAGAAGAGCCTCAATGACATGATTTTAACGCTAAGTAAATGTATAGTTGCATTCAATATATCAACTGCAAGTTATGCACGAAAGTCATGTTTAAAAGGCGAATTTGGTCTGAAGTGATTTAGAATGATTTAATGAGTAAAAGAGATGCAATAATATGACTTTAACACTAAAAAAATGCATAGTTGCCTTCAGTAAATCAATTGCAAGTTATGCATGAAAGTCGTGTTTTAAATGCAAAAATAGAATTAGTTCGAAGTGCTTTCAAACAATTTAATGATCTGAAAAGATTGAATGATATGCTCTTTAAGGCTAAAATAATGCATCGTTGTATTCAATAGATTAATTGCAGGTTATGTAAGAAAATCATGTTTGAAGGGCAAAAATATAATTCGTTCGAATTCATTTTTAATGATTTAATGACTAGAAGAGCCTCAATGACATGATTTTAACGCTAAGTAAATGCATAGTTGCCTTCAATAAATCAACTGCAAGTTATGCACGAAAGTCATGTTTAAAAGGCGAATGTCGTCTGAAGTGATTTAGAATGATTTAATGAGTAAAAGAGATGCAATAATATGACTTTAACACTAAAAAAATGCATAGTTGCCTTTAGTAGATCAATTGCAAGTTATGCATGGAAGTCGTGTTTTAAATGTGAAAATAGAATTAGTTCGAAGTGCTTCCAAACAGTTTAATGATCTGAAAAGACTGAATAATATGCTCTTTAAGGTTAAAATAATGCATTGCTGTATTCAATAGATTAATTGCAGGTTAAGTAAGAAAACCATGTTTGAAGGGCAAAAATATAATTCGTTCGAATTCATTTATAATGATATAATGACTACAAGAGCCTCAATGACATGATTTTAACGCTAAGTAAATGCATAGTTGCCTTCAATAAATCAACTGCAAGTTATGCACGAAAGTGATGTTTAAAAAGGCGAATTTCGTCTGAAGTGATTTAGAATGATTTAATGAGTAAAAGGGATGCAATAATATGATTTTAACACTAAGAAAATGCATAGTTGCCTTCAGTAGATCAATTGCAAGTTATGCATGAAAGTCATGTTTTAAATGCAAAAATAGAATTAGTTCGAAGTGCTTCCAAACAAATTTAATGATCTAAAAAGATTGAATAATATGCTCTTTAAGGCTAAAATAATGCATTGTTGTATTCAATAGATTAATTGCAGATTAAGTAAGAAAATCATGTTTGAAGGGCAAAAATATAATTCGTTCGAATTCATTTATAATGATTTAATGACTAGAAGAGCCTCAATGACATGATTTTAACGCTAAGTAAATGTATAGTTGCATTCAATATATCAACTGCAAGTTATGCACGAAAGTGATGTTTAAAAGGTGAATTTCGTCTGAAGTGATTTAGAATTATTTAATGAGTAAAAGAGATGCAATAATATGACTTTAACACTAAAAAAATGCGTAGTTGCCTTCAGTAAATCAATTGCAAGTTATGCATGAAAGTCGTGTTTTAAATGCAAAAATAGAATTAGTTCGAAGTGCTTCCAAACAAATTTAATGATCTAAAAAGATTGAATAATATGCTCTTTAAGGCTAAAATAATGCATTGTTGTATTCAATAGATTAATTGCAGATTAAGTAAGAAAATCATGTTTGAAGGGCAAAAATATAATTCGTTCGAATTCATTTTTAATGATTTAATGACTAGAAGAGCCTCAATGACATGATTTTAACGCTAAGTAAATGCATAGTTGCCATCAATAAATCAACTGCAAGTTATGCACGAAAGTCATGTTTAAAAGGCGAATGTCGTCTGAAGTGATTTAGAATGATTTAATGAGTAAAAGAGATGCAATAATATGACTTTAACACCAAAAAAATGCATAGTTGCCTTTAGTAGATCAATTGCAAGTTATGCATGAAAGTCGTGTTTTAAATGCAAAAATAGAATTAGTTCGAAGTGCTTTCAAACAATCTAATGATCTGAAAAGATTGAATGATGTGCTCTCTAAGGCCAAAATAATGCATTGTTGTATTCAATAGATTAATTGCAGGTTATGTAAGAAAATCATGTTTGAAGGGCAAAAATATAATTCGTTCGGATTCATTTATAATGATTTAATGACGAGAAGAGCCTCAATGACATGATTTTTAAGGCTAAGTAAATACATAGTTGCCTTCAATAAATCAACTGCAAGTTATGCACGAAAGTCATGTTTAAAAGGCGAATTTCGTCTGAAGTGATTTAGAATGATTTAATGAGTAAACGAGATGCAATAATATGACTTTAACACTAAAAAAATGCATAGTTGCCTTTATTAGATCAATTGCAAGTTATGCATGGAAGTCGTGTTTTAAATGTGAAAATAGAATTAGTTCGAAGTGCTTCCAAACAGTTTAATGATCTGAAAAGACTGAATAATATGCTCTTTAAGGTTAAAATAATGCATTGCTGTATTCAATAGATTAATTGCAGGTTAAGTAAGAAAACCATGTTTGAAGGGCAAAAATATAATTCGTTCGAATTCATTTATAATGATATAATGACTACAAGAGCCTCAATGACATGATTTTAACGCTAAGTAAATGCATAGTTGCCTTCAATAAATCAACTGCAAGTTATGCACGAAAGTGATGTTTAAAAAGGCGAATTTCGTCTGAAGTGATTTAGAATGATTTAATGAGTAACAGGGATGCAATAATATGATTTTAACACTAAAAAAATGCATAGTTGCCTTCAGTAGATCAATTGCAAGTTATGCATGAAAGTCATGTTTTAAATGCAAAAATAGAATTAGTTCGAAGTGCTTCCAAACAAATTTAATGATCTGAACAGATTGAATAATATGCTCTTTAAGGCTAAAATAATGCATTGTTGTATTCAATAGATTAATTGCAGGTTATGTAAGAAAATCATGTTTGAAGCGCAAAAATATAATTCGTTCTAATTCATTTATAATGATTTAATGACTAGAAGAGCCTCAATGACATGATTTTAACGCTAAGTAAATGTATAGTTTCCTTCAATAGATCAACTGCAAGTTATGCGCGAAAGTCATGTTTAAAAGGCGAATTTCGTCTGAAGTGATTTAGAATTATTTAATGAGTAAAAGAGATGCAATAATATGACTTTAACACTAAAAAAATGCATAGTTGCCTTTAGTAGATCAATTGCAAGTTATGCATGAAATTCGTGTTTTAAATGCAAAAATAGAATTAGTTCGAAGTGCTTTCAAACAATTTAATGATCTGAAAAGATTGAATGATATGCTCTTTAAGGCCAAAATAATGGATTGTTGTATTCAATAGATAAATTGCAGGTTATGTAAGAAAATCATGTCTGAAGGGCAAAAATATAATTCGTTTGGATTCATTTATAATGATTTAATGACGAGAAGAGCCTCAATGACATGATTTTTAAGGCTAAGTAAATACATAGTTGCCTTCAATAAATCAACTGCAAGTTATGCACGAAAGTCATGTTTAAAAGGCGAATTTCGTCTGAAGTGATTTAGAATGATTTAATGAGTAAAAGAGATGCAATAATATAACTTTAACGCTAAAAAAATGCATAGTTGCCTTCAGTAGATCAATTGCAAGTTATGCACGAAAGTCGTGTTTTAAATGCAAAAATAGAATTAGTTCGAAGTGCTTTCAAACAATTTAATGATCTGAAAAGATTGAATGATATGCTCTTTAAGGCTAAAATAATGCATTGTTGTATTCAATAGATTAATTGCAGGTTATGTAAGAATATCATGTTTGAAGGGCAAAAATATAATTCGTTCGAATTCATTTATAATGATTTAATGACTAGAAGAGCCTCAATGACATGATTTTAACACTAAGTAAATGCATAGTTGCCTTCAATAAATCAACTGCAAGTTATGCACGAAAGTGATGTTTAAAAAGGCGAATTTCGTCTGAAGTGATTTAGAATGATTTAATAAGTAAAAGGGATGCAATAATATGACTTTAACACTAAAAAAATGCATAGTTGCCTTCAGTAGATCAATTGCAAGTTATGCATGAAAATCGTGTTTTAAATGCAAAAATAGAATTAGTTCGAAGTGCTTCCAAACAAATTTAATGATCTGAAAAGATTGAATAATATTCTCTTTAAGGCTAAAATAATGCATTGTTGTATTCAATAGATTAATTGCAGGTTATGTAAGAAAATCATGTTTAAAGCGCAGAAATATAATTCGTTCGGATTCATTTATAATGATTTCATGACGAGAAGAGCCTCAATGACATGATTTTAAGGCTAAGTAAATACATAGTTGCCTTCAATAAATCAACTGCAAGTTATGCACGAAAGTCATGTTTAAAAGGAGAATTTCGTCTGAAGTGATTTAGAATGATTTAATGAGTAAAAGAGATGCAATAATATGACTTTAACACTAAAAAAATGCATAGTTGCCTTCAGTAGATCAATTGCAAGTTATGCATGAAAGTCGTGTTTTAAATGCAAAAATAGAATTAGTTCGAAGTGCTTTCAAACAATTTAATGATCTGAAAAGATTGAATGATATGCTCTTTAAGGCTAAAATAATGCATTGTTGTATTCAATAGATTAATTGCAGGTTATATAAGAATATCATGTTTGAAGGGCAAAAATATAATTCGTTCGAATTCATTTATAATGATTTAATGACTAGAAGAGCCCCAATGACATGATTTTAACGCTAAGTAAATGCATACTTGCCTTCAATAAATAGACTGCAAATTATGCACGAAAGTGATGTTTAAAAAGGCGAATTTCATCTGAAGTGATTTAGAATGATTTAATGAGTAAAAGGGATGCAATAATATGACTTTAACACTAAAAAAATGCATAGTTGCCTTTAGTAGATCAATTGCAAGTTATGCATGAAAGTCGTGTTTTAAATGCTAAAATAGAATTAATTCGAAGTGCTTTCAAACCAATTTAATGATCTGAAAAGATTGAATGATATCCTCCTTAAGGATAAAATAATGCATTGTTGCATTCAATAGATTAATTGCAGGTTATGTAAGAAAATCATGTTTGAAGGGCAAAAATATAATTCGTTCGGATTCATTTATAATGATTTCATGACGAGAAGAGCCTCAATGACATGATTTTAAGGCTAAGTAAATACATAGTTGCCTTCAATAAATCAACTGCAAGTTATGCACGAAAGTCATGTTTAAAAAGGCGAATTTCGTCTGAAGTGATTTAGAATGATTTAATGAGTAAAAGAGATGCAATAATATGACTTTAACGCTAAAAAAATGCATAGTTGCCTTCAGTAGATCAATTGCAAGTGATGCATGAAAGTCGTGTTTTAAATGCAAAAATAGAATTAGTTCGAAGTGCTTTCAAACAATTTAATGATCTGAAAAGATTGAATGATATGCTCTTTAAGGCTAAAATAATGCATTGTTGTATTCAATAGATTAATTGCAGGTTATGTAAGAATATCATGTTTGAAGGGCAAAAATATAATTTGTTCGAATTCATTTATAATGATTTAATGACTAGAAGAGCCTCAATGACATGATTTTAATGCTAAGTAAATGCATAGTTGCCTTCAATAAATCAACTGCAAGGTATGCACGAAAGTGATGTTTAAAAAGGCGAATTTCGTCTGAAGTGATTTAGAATGATTTAATAAGTAAAAGGGATGCAATAATATGACTTTAACGCTAAAAAAATGCATAGTTGCCTTCAGTAGATCAATTGCAAGTTATGCTGAGAGTCGTGTTTTAAATGCAAAAATAGAATTAGTTCGAAGTGCTTCCAAACAAATTTAATGATCTGAAAAGATTGAATAATATGCTCTTTAAGGCTAAAATAATGCATTGTTGTATTCAATAGATTAATTGCAGGTTATGTAAGAAAATCATGTTTAAAGCGCAGAAATATAATTCGTTCGGATTCATTTATAATGATTTCATGACGAGAAGAGCCTCAATGACATGATTTTAAGGCTAAGTAAATACATAGTTGCCTTCAATAAATCAACTGCAAGTTATGCACGAAAGTCATGTTTAAAAGGCGAATTTCGTCTAAAGTGATTTAGAATGATTTAATGAGTAAAAGAGATGCAATAATATGACTTTAACACTAAAAAAATGCATAGTTGCCTTCAGTAGATCAATTGCAAGTTATGCATGAAAGTCGTGTTTTAAATGCAAAAATAGAATTAGTTCGAAGTGCTTTCAAACAATTTAATGATCTGAAAAGATTGAATGATATGCTCTTTAAGGCTAAAATAATGCATTGTTGTATTCAATAGATTAATTGCAGGTTATGTAAGAAAATCATGTTTGAAGGGCAAAAATATAATTCGTTCGAATTCATTTATAATGATTTAATGACTAGAAGATCCCCAATGACATGATTTTAACGCTAAGTAAATGCATAGTTGCCTTCAATAAATCAACTGCAAGTTATGCACGAAAGTGATGTTTAAAAAGGCGAATTTCGTCTGAAGTGATTTAGAATGATTTAATGAGTAAAAGGGATACAATAATATGACTTTAAGTCTAAAAAAATGCATAGTTGCCTTCAGTAGATCAATTGCAAGTTATGCATGAAAGTCGTGTTTTAAATGCAAAAATAGAATTAGTTCGAAGTGCTTTCAAACGAATTTAATGATCTGAAAAGACTGAATAATATGCTCTTTAAGGCTAAAATAATGCATTGTTGTATTCAATAGATTAATTGTAGGTTATGTAAGAAAATCATGTTTGAAGGGCAAAAATATAATTCGTTTGAATTCATTTATAATGATTTAATGACTAGAAGGGCCTCAATGACATGATTTTAACGCTAAGTAAATGTATAGTTGCATTCAATATATCAATTGCAAGTTATGCACGAAAGTCATGTTTAAAAGGTGAATTTCGTCTGAAGTGATTCGGAATGATTTAATGAGTAAAAGTGATGCAATAATATGACTTTAACACTAAAAAAATGCATAGTTGCCTTTAGTAGATCAAATGCAAGTTATTCATGGAAGTCGTGTTTTAAATGTGAAAATAGAATTAGTTCGAAGTGCTTTCAAACAATTTAATGATCTGAAAAGATTGAATGATATGCTCTTTAAGGCTAAAATAATGCATTGTTGTATTCAATAGATTAATTGCAGGTTATGTAAGAATATCATGTTTGAAGGGCAAAAATATAATTTGTTCGAATTCATTTATAATGATTTAATGACTAGAAGAGCCTCAATGACATGATTTTAAGGCTAAGTAAATGCATAGTTGGCTTCAATAAATCAACTGCAAGTTATGCACGAAAGTGATGTTTAAAAGGCGAATTTCATCTGAAGTGATTTAGAATGACTTAATGAGTAAAAGGGATGCAATAATATGACTTTAACACTAAAAAAATGCATAGTTGCCTTCAGTAGATCAATTGCAAGTTTTGCATGAAAGTCATGTTTTAAATGCAAAAATAGAATTAGTTCGAAGTGCTTTCAAACCAATTTAATGATCTGAAAAGACTGAATAATATGCTCTTTAAGGCTAAAATAATGCATTGTTGTATTCAATAGATTAATTGCAGGTTATGTAAGAAAATCATGTTTAAAGCGCAGAAATATAATTCGTTCGGATTCATTTATAATGATTTCATGACGAGAAGAGCCTCAATGACATGATTTTAAGGCTAAGTAAATACATAGTTGCCTTCAATAAATCAACTGCAAGTTATGCACGAAAGTCATGTTTAAAAAGGCGAATTTCGTCTGAAGTGATTTAGAATGATTTAATGAGTAAAAGAGATGCAATAATATGACTTTAACGCTAAAAAAATGCATAGTCGCCTTCAGTAGATCAATTGCAAGTTATGCATGAAAGTCGTGTTTTAAATGCAAAAATAGAATTAGTTCGAAGTGCTTTCAAACAATTTAATGATCTGAAAAGATTGAATGATATGCTCGTTAAGGCTAAAATAATGCATTGTTGTATTCAATAGATTAATTGCAGGTTATGTAAGAATATCATGTTTGAAGGGCAAAAATATAATTTGTTCGAATTCATTTATAATGATTTAATGACTAGAAGAGCCTCAATGACATGATTTTAATGCTAAGTAAATGCATAGTTGCCTTCAATAAATCAACTGCAAGTTATGCACGAAAGTGACGTTTAAAAAGGCGAATTTCGTCTGAAGTGATTTAGAATGATTTAATAAGTAAAAGGGATGCATTAATATGACTTTAACACTAAAAAAATGCATAGTTGCCTTCAGTAGATCAATTGCAAGTTATGCATGAGAGTCGTGTTTTAAATGCAAAAATAGAATTAGTTCGAAGTGCTTCCAAACAAATTTAATGATCTGAAAAGATTGAATAATATGCTCTTTAAGGCTAAAATAATGCATTGTTGTATTCAATAGATTAATTGCAGGTTATGTAAGAAAATCATGTTTAAAGCGCAGAAATATAATTCGTTCGGATTCATTTATAATGATTTCATGACGAGAAGAGCCTCAATGACATGATTTTAAGGCTAAGTAAATACATAGTTGCCTTCAATAAATCAACTGCAAGTTATGCACGAAAGTCATGTTTAAAAGGCGAATTTCGTCTAAAGTGATTTAGAATGATTTAATGAGTAAAAGAGATGCAATAATATGACTTTAACACTAAAAAAATGCATAGTTGCCTTCAGTAGATCAATTGCAAGTTATGCATGAAAGTCGTGTTTTAAATGCAAAAATAGAATTAGTTCGAAGTGCTTTCAAACAATTTAATGATCTGAAAAGATTGAATGATATGCTCTTTAAGGCTAAAATAATGCATTGTTGTATTCAATAGATTAATTGCAGGTTATGTAAGAAAATCATGTTTGAAGGGCAAAAATATAATTCGTTCGAATTCATTTATAATGATTTAATGACTAGAAGAGCCCCAATGACATGATTTTAATGCTAAGTAAATGCATAGTTGCCTTCAATAAATCAACTGCAAGTTATGCACGAAAGTGATGTTTAAAAAGGCGAATTTCGTCTGAAGTGATTTAGAATGATTTAATGAGTAAAAGGGATACAATAATATGACTTTAAGTCTAAAAAAATGCATAGTTGCCTTCAGTAGATCAATTGCAAGTTATGCATGAAAGTCGTGTTTTAAATGCAAAAATAGAATTAGTTCGAAGTGCTTTCAAACGAATTTAATGATCTGAAAAGACTGAATAATATGCTCTTTAAGGCTAAAATAATGCATTGTTCTATTCAATAGATTAATTGTAGGTTATGTAAGAAAATCATGTTTGAAGGGCAAAAATATAATTCGTTTGAATTCATTTATAATGATTTAATGACTAGAAGGGCCTCAATGACATGATTTTAACGCTAAGTAAATGTATAGTTGCATTCAATATATCAATTGCAAGCTATGCACGAAAGTCATGTTTAAAAGGTGAATTTCGTCTGAAGTGATTCGGAATGATTTAATGAGTAAAAGTGATGCAATAATATGACTTTAACACTAAAAAAATGCATAGTTGCCTTTAGTAGATCAAATGCAAGTTATTCATGGAAGTCGTGTTTTAAATGTGAAAATAGAATTAGTTCGAAGTGCTTTCAAACAATTTAATGATCTGAAAAGATTGAATGATATGCTCTTTAAGGCTAAAATAATGCATTGTTGTATTCAATAGATTAATTGCAGGTTATGTAAGAAAATCATGTTTGAAGGGCAAAAATATAATTCGTTCGAATTCATTTATAATGATATGATGACTAGAAGAGCCTCAATGACATGATTTTAATGCTAAGTAAATGCATAGTTGGCTTCAATAAATCAACTGCAAGTTATGCACGAAAGTGATGTTTAAAAAGGCGAATTTCGTCTGAAATGATTTAGAATGATTTAATGAGTAAAAGGGATGCAATAATATGACTTTAACACTAAAAAAATGCATAGTTGCCTTCAGTAGATCAATTGCAAGTTATGCATGAAAGTCGTGTTTTAAATGCGAAAATAGAATTAGTTCGAAGTGCTTCCAAACAATTTAATGATCTGAAAAGACTGAATGATATGCTCTTTAAGGCTAAAATAATGCACTGTTGTATTCAATAGATTAATTGCAGATTAAGTAAGAAAATCATGTTTGAAAGGCAAAAATATAATTCGTTCGAATTCATTTATAATGATTTAATGACTATAAGAGCCTCAATGACATGATTTTAACGCTAAGTGAATGTATAGTTTCTTTCAATAGATCAACTGCAAGTTATGCACGAAAGTCATGTTTAAATTGCGAATTTCGTCTGAAGTGATTTAGAATGATTTAATGAGTAAAAGGGATGCAATAATATGACTTTAACACTAAAAAAATGCATAGTTGCCTTCAGTAG
Organism: Coriaria nepalensis; assembly: GCA_027186245.1. Classification (NCBI taxonomy): domain Eukaryota; kingdom Viridiplantae; phylum Streptophyta; class Magnoliopsida; order Cucurbitales; family Coriariaceae; genus Coriaria; species Coriaria nepalensis. The sequence continues at coordinate 22,854,608 of CP114481.1, forward strand.
ATCAATTGCAAGTTATGCATGAAAGTCGTGCTTTAAATGCTAAAATAGAATTAGTTCGAAGTGCTTCCAAACCAATTTAATGATCTGAAAAGACTGAATAATATGCTCTTGAAGGCTAAAATAATGCATTGTTGTATTCAATAGATTAATTGCAGGTTATGTAAGAAAACCATGTTTGAAGGGCAAAAATATAATTCGTTCGGATTCATTTATAATGATTTAATGACTAGAAGAGCCTCAATGACATGATTTTAAGGCTAAGTAAATGCATAGTTGGCTTCAATAAATCAACTGCAAGTTATGCACGAAAGTGATGTTTAAAAGGCGAATTTCATCTGAAGTGATTTAGAATGACTTAATGAGTAAAAGGGATGCAATAATATGACTTTAACACTAAAAAAATGCATAGTTGCCTTCAGTAGATCAATTGCAAGTTTTGCATGAAAGTCATGTTTTAAATGCAAAAATAGAATTAGTTCGAAGTGCTTTCAAACCAATTTAATGATCTGAAAAGACTGAATAATTTGCTCTTTAAGGCTAAAATAATGCATTGTTGTATTCAATAGATTAATTGCAGGTTATGTAAGAAAATCATGTTTAAAGCGCAGAAATATAATTCGTTCGGATTCATTTATAATGATTTCATGACGAGAAGAGCCTCAATGACATGATTTTAAGGCTAAGTAAATACATAGTTGCCTTCAATAAATCAACTGCAAGTTATGCACGAAAGTCATGTTTAAAAAGGCGAATTTCGTCTGAAGTGATTTAGAATGATTTAATGAGTAAAAGAGATGCAATAATATGACTTTAACGCTAAAAAAATGCATAGTTGCCTTCAGTAGATCAATTGCAAGTTATGCATGAAAGTCGTGTTTTAAATGCAAAAATAGAATTAGTTCGAAGTGCTTTCAAACAATTTAATGATCTGAAAAGATTGAATGATATGCTCGTTAAGGCTAAAATAATGCATTGTTGTATTCAATAGATTAATTGCAGGTTATGTAAGAATATCATGTTTGAAGGGCAAAAATATAATTTGTTCGAATTCATTTATAATGATTTAATGACTAGAAGAGCCTCAATGACATGATTTTAATGCTAAGTAAATGCATAGTTGCCTTCAATAAATCAACTGCAAGTTATGCACGAAAGTGACGTTTAAAAAGGCGAATTTCGTCTGAAGTGATTTAGAATGATTTAATAAGTAAAAGGGATGCAATAATATGACTTTAACACTAAAAAAATGCATAGTTGCCTTCAGTAGATCAATTGCAAGTTATGCATGAGAGTCGTGTTTTAAATGCAAAAATAGAATTAGTTCGAAGTGCTTCCAAACAAATTTAATGATCTGAAAAGATTGAATAATATGCTCTTTAAGGCTAAAATAATGCATTGTTGTATTCAATAGATTAATTGCAGGTTATGTAAGAAAATCATGTTTAAAGCGCAGAAATATAATTCGTTCGGATTCATTTATAATGATTTCATGACGAGAAGAGCCTCAATGACATGATTTTAAGGCTAAGTAAATACATAGTTGCCTTCAATAAATCAACTGCAAGTTATGCACGAAAGTCATGTTTAAAAGGCGAATTTCGTCTAAAGTGATTTAGAATGATTTAATGAGTAAAAGAGATGCAATAATATGACTTTAACACTAAAAAAATGCATAGTTGCCTTCAGTAGATCAATTGCAAGTTATGCATGAAAGTCGTGTTTTAAATGCAAAAATAGAATTAGTTCGAAGTGCTTTCAAACAATTTAATGATCTGAAAAGATTGAATGATATGCTCTTTAAGGCTAAAATAATGCATTGTTGTATTCAATAGATTAATTGCAGGTTATGTAAGAAAATCATGTTTGAAGGGCAAAAATATAATTCGTTCGAATTCATTTATAATGATTTAATGACTAGAAGAGCCCCAATGACATGATTTTAACGCTAAGTAAATGCATAGTTGCCTTCAATAAATCAACTGCAAGTTATGCACGAAAGTGATGTTTAAAAAGGCGAATTTCGTCTGAAGTGATTTAGAATGATTTAATGAGTAAAAGGGATACAATAATATGACTTTAAGTCTAAAAAAATGCATAGTTGCCTTCAGTAGATCAATTGCAAGTTATGCATGAAAGTCGTGTTTTAAATGCAAAAATAGAATTAGTTCGAAGTGCTTTCAAACGAATTTAATGATCTGAAAAGACTGAATAATATGCTCTTTAAGGCTAAAATAATGCATTGTTCTATTCAATAGATTAATTGTAGGTTATGTAAGAAAATCATGTTTGAAGGGCAAAAATATAATTCGTTTGAATTCATTTATAATGATTTAATGACTAGAAGGGCCTCAATGACATGATTTTAACGCTAAGTAAATGTATAGTTGCATTCAATATATCAATTGCAAGTTATGCACGAAAGTCATGTTTAAAAGGTGAATTTCGTCTGAAGTGATTCGGAATGATTTAATGAGTAAAAGTGATGCAATAATATGACTTTAACACTAAAAAAATGCATAGTTGCCTTTAGTAGATCAAATGCAAGTTATTCATGGAAGTCGTGTTTTAAATGTGAAAATAGAATTAGTTCGAAGTGCTTTCAAACAATTTAATGATCTGAAAAGATTGAATGATATGCTCTTTAAGGCTAAAATAATGCATTGTTGTATTCAATAGATTAATTGCAGGTTATGTAAGAAAATCATGTTTGAAGGGCAAAAATATAATTCGTTCGAATTCATTTATAATGATATGATGACTAGAAGAGCCTCAATGACATGATTTTAATGCTAAGTAAATGCATAGTTGGCTTCAATAAATCAACTGCAAGTTATGCACGAAAGTGATGTTTAAAAAGGCGAATTTCGTCTGAAATGATTTAGAATGATTTAATGAGTAAAAGGGATGCAATAATATGACTTTAACACTAAAAAAATGCATAGTTGCCTTCAGTAGATCAATTGCAAGTTATGCATGAAAGTCGTGTTTTAAATGCGAAAATAGAATTAGTTCGAAGTGCTTCCAAACAATTTAATGATCTGAAAAGACTGAATGATATGCTCTTTAAGGCTAAAATAATGCACTGTTGTATTCAATAGATTAATTGCAGATTAAGTAAGAAAATCATGTTTGAAAGGCAAAAATATAATTCGTTCGAATTCATTTATAATGATTTAATGACTAGAAGAGCCTCAATGACATGATTTTAACGCTAAGTGAATGTATAGTTTCTTTCAATAGATCAACTGCAAGTTATGCACGAAAGTCATGTTTAAATTGCGAATTTCGTCTGAAGTGATTTAGAATGATTTAATGAGTAAAAGGGATGCAATAATATGACTTTAACACTAAAAAAATGCATAGTTGCCTTCAGTAGATCAATTGCAAGTTATGCATGAAAGTCGTGCTTTAAATGCTAAAATAGAATTAGTTCGAAGTGCTTCCAAACCAATTTAATGATCTGAAAAGACTGAATAATATGCTCTTGAAGGCTAAAATAATGCATTGTTGTATTCAATAGATTAATTGCAGGTTATGTAAGAAAACCATGTTTGAAGGGCAAAAATATAATTCGTTCGGATTCATTTATAATGATTTAATGACTAGAAGAGCCTCAATGACATGATTTTAATGCTAAGTAAATGCATAGTTGGCTTCAATAAATCAACTGCAAGTTATGCACGAAAGTGATGTTTAAAAAGGTGAATTTCGTCTGAAGTGATATAGAATGATTTAATGAGTAAAAGGGATGCAATAATATGACTTTAACACTAAAAAAATGCATAGTTGCCTTCAGTAGATCAATTGCAAGTTATGCATGAAAGTCGTGTTTTAAATGCGAAAATAGAATTAGTTCGAAGTGCTTCCAAACAATTTAATGATCTGAAAAGACTGAATGATATGCTCTTTAAGGCTAAAATAATGCACTGTTGTATTCAATAGATTAATTGCAGATAAAGTAAGAAAATCATGTTTGAAGGGCAAAAATATAATTCGTTCGAATTCATTTATAATGATTTAATGACTAGAAAAGCCTCAATGACATGATTTTAACGCTAAGTAAATGTATAGTTGCATTCAATATATCAACTGCAAGTTATGCACGAAAGTCATGTTTAAAAGGTGAATTTCGTCTGAAGTGATTTGGAATGATGTAATGAGTAAAAGAGATGCAATAATATGACTTTAACACTAAAAAAATGCATAGTTGCCTTTAGTAGATCAATTGCAAGTTATTCATGGAAGTCGTGTTTTAAATGTGAAAATAGAATTAGTTCGAAGTGCTTCCAAGCAGTTTAATGATCTGAAAAGAATGAATGATATGCTCTTTAAGGCTAAAATAATGCATTGTTGTATTCAATAGATTAATTGCAGATTATGTAAGAAAATCATGTTTGAAGGGCAAAAATATAATTCGTTCGGATTCATTTATAATGATTTAATGACTAGAAGAGCCTCAATGACATGATTTTAAGGCTAAGTAAATGCATAGTTGGCTTCAATAAATCAACTGCAAGTTATGCACGAAAGTGATGTTTAAAAGGCGAATTTCATCTGAAGTGATTTAGAATGACTTAATGAGTAAAAGGGATGCAATAATATGACTTTAACACTAAAAAAATGCATAGTTGCCTTCAGTAGATCAATTGCAAGTTTTGCATGAAAGTCATGTTTTAAATGCAAAAATAGAATTAGTTCGAAGTGCTTTCAAACCAATTTAATGATCTGAAAAGACTGAATAATATGCTCTTTAAGGCTACAATAATGCATTGTTGTATTCAATAGATTAATTGCAGGTTATGTAAGAAAATCATGTTTGAAGGGCAAAAATATAATTCGTTCGAATTCATTTATAATGATTTAATGACTACAAGAGCCTCAATGACATGATTTTAACGCTAAGTAAATGTATAGTTTCCTTCAATAGATCAACTGCAAGTTATGCACGAGAGTGATGTTTAAAAGGCGAATTTCGTCTGGAGTGATTTAGAATGATTTAATGAGTAAAAGAGATGCAATAATATGACTTTAACACTAAAAAAATGCATAGTTGCCTTCAGTAGATCAATTGCAAGTTATGCATGAAAGTCGTGTTTTAAATGCAAAAATAGAATTAGTTCGAAGTGCTTTCAAACAATTTAATGATCTGAAAAGATTGAATGATATGCTCTTTAAGGCTAAAATAATGCATTGTTGTACTCAATAGATTAATTGCAGGTTATGTAAGAAAATCATGTTTGAAGGGCAAAAATATAATTCGTTCGGATTCATTTATAATGATTTAATGACGAGAAGAGCCTCAATGACATGATTTTAAGGCTAACTAATTACATAGTTGCCTTCAATAAATCAACTGCAAGTTATGCACGAAAATCATGTTTAAAAGGTGAATTTCGCCAGAAGTGATTTAGAATGATTTAATGAGTAAAAGAGATGCAATAATATGACTTTAACACTAGAAAAATGCATAGTTGGCTTCAGTAGATGAATTGCAAGTTATGCATGAAAGTCGTGTTTTAAATGGAAAAATAGAATTAGTTCGAAGTGCTTTCAAAACAATTTAATGATCTGAAAAGACTGAATAATATGCTCTTTAAGGCTAAAATATTGCATTGTTGTATTCAATAGATTAATTGCAGGTTATGTAAGAAAATCATGCTTGAAGGGCAAAAATATAATTCGTTTGAATTCATTTATAATGATTTAATGACTAGAAGAGCCTCAATGACTTGATTTTAACGCTAACTGAATGTATAGTTTCCTTCAATAGATCAACTGCAAGTTATGCACGAAAGTCATGTTTAAAATGCGAATTTCGTCTGAAGTGATTTAGAATGATTTAATGAGTAAAAGGGATGCAATAATATGATTTTAACACTAAAAAAATGCATAGTTGCCTTCAGTAGATCAATTGCAAGTTATGCATGAAAGTCGTGTTTTAAATGCTAAAATAGAATTAGTTCGAAGTGCTTTCAAACCAATTTAATGATCTGAAAAGACTGAATAATATGCTCTTGAAGGCTAAAATAATGCATTGTTGTATTCAATAGATTAATTGCAGGTTATGTAAGAAAACCATGTTTGAAGGGCAAAAATATAATTAGTTCGGATTCATTTATAATGATTTAATGACTAGAAGAGCCTCAATGACATGATTTTAATGCTAAGTAAATGCATAGTTGGCTTCAATAAATCAACTGCAAGTTATGCACGAAAGTGTTGTTTAAAAAGGTGAATTTCGTCTGAAGTGATATAGAATGATTTAATGAGTAAAAGGGATGCAATAATATGACTTTAACACTAAAAAAATGGATAGTTGCCTTCAGTAGATCAATTGCAAGTTATGCATGAAAGTCGTGTTTTAAATGCGAAAATAGAATTAGTTCGAAGTGCTTCCAAACAATTTAATGATCTGAAAAGACTGAATGAAATGCTCTTTAAGGCTAAAATAATGCACTGTTGTATTCAATAGATTAATTGCAGATTAAGTAAGAAAATCATGTTTGAAGGGCAAAAATATAATTCGTTCGAATTCATTTATAATGATTTAATGACTAGAAAAGCCTCAATGACATGATTTTAACGCTAAGTAAATGTATAGTTGCATTCAATATATCAACTGCAAGTTATGCACGAAAGTCATGTTTAAAAGGTGAATTTCGTCTGAAGTGATTCAGAATGATTTAATGAGTAAAAGAGATGCAATAATATGACTTTAACACTAAAAAAATGCATAGTTGCCTTTAGTAGATCAATTGCAAGTTATTCATGGAAGTCGTGTTTTAAATGTGAAAATAGAATTAGTTCGAAGTGCTTTCAAACAATTTAATGATCTGAAAAGATTGAAGGATATGCTCTTTAAGGCTAAAATAAAGCATTGTTGTATTCAATAGATTAATTGCAGGTTATGTAAGAAAATCATGTTTAAAGGGCAAAAATATAATTCGTTCGAATTCATTTATAATGATATAATGACTAGAACAGCCTCAATGACATGATTTTAACGTTAAGTAAATGCATAGTTGCCTTCAACAAATCAACTGCAAGTTATGCACGAAAGTGATGTTTAAAAAGGCGAATTTCGTCTGAAATGATTTAGAATGATTTAATGAGTAAAAGGGATGCAATAATATGACTTTAACACTAAAAAAATGCATGGTTGCCTTCAGTAGATCAATTGCAAGTTATGCATGGAAGTCGTGTTTTAAATGCTAAAATAGAATTAATTCGAAGTGCTTTCAAACCAATTTAATGATCTGAAAAAACTGAATAATATGCTCTTTAAGGCTAAAATAATGCATTGTTGTATTCAATAGATTAATTGCAGGTTATGTAAGAAAACCATGTTTGAAGGGCAAAAATATAATTCGTTCGAATTCATTTATAATGATATAATGACTAGAAGAGCCTCAATGACATGATTTTAACGCTAAGTAAATGCATAGTTGCCTTCAATAACTCAACTGCAAGTTATGCACGAAAGTGATGTTTAAAAGGCGAATTTCATCTGAAGTGATTTAGAATGATTTAATGAGTAAAAGGGATGCAATAATATGACTTTAACATGTAAAAAAATGCATAGTTGGCTTCAGTAGATCAATTGCAAGTTATGCATGAAAGTCGTGTTTTAAATGCAAAAATAGAATTAGTTCGAAGTGCTTTCAAACCAATTTAATGATCTGAAAAGACTGAATAATATGCTCTTTAAGGTTAAAATAATGCATTGTTGTATTCAATAGATTAATTGCAGGTTATGTAAGAAAATCATGTTTGAACGGCAAAAATATAATTCGTTCGAACTCATTTATAATGATTTAATGACTAGAAGAGCCTCAATGACATGATTTTAACGCTAAGTAAATGACTAGTTGGCTTAAATACATCAACTGCAAGTTATGCACGAAAGTGATGTTTAAAAGGCGAATTTCATCTGAAGTGATTTAGAATGATTTATGAGTAAAAGGGATGCAATAATATGACTTTAACACTAAAAAAATGCATAGTTGCCTTCAGTAGATCAATTGCAAGTTATGCATGAAAGTCGTGTTTTAAATGCAAAAATAGAATTAGTTCGAAGTGCTTTCAAACCAATTTAATGATCTGAAAAGACTGAATAATATGCTCTTTAAGGCTAAAATAATGCATTGTTGTATTCAATATATTAATTGCAGGTTATGTAAGAAAATCATGCTTGAAGGGCAAAAATATAATTCGTTCGAATTCATTTATAATGATTTAATGACTAGAAGAGCCTCAATGACATGATTTTAACGCTAAGTGAATGTATAGTTTCCTTCAATAGATCAACTGCAAGTTATGCACGAAAGTCATGTTTAAAATGCGAATTTCGTCTGAAGTGATTTAGAATGATATAATGAGTAAAGGGGATGCAATAATATGACTTTAACACTAAAAAAATGCATAGTTGCCTTCAGTAGATTAATTGCAAGTTATGCATGAAAGTCGTGTTTTAAATGCAAAAATAGAATTAGTTCGAACTGCTTTCAAACCAATTTAATGATCTGAAAAGACTGAATAATATGCTCTTTAAGGCTAAAATAATGCATTGTTGTATTCAATAGATTAATTGCAGGTTATGTAAGAAAACCATGTTTGAAGGGCAAAAATATAATTCGTTCGAATTCATTTATAATGATATAATGACTAGAAGAGCCTCAATGACATGATTTTAACGCTAAGTAAATGCATAGTTGCCTTCAATAAATCAACTGCAAGTTATGCACGAAAGTGATGTTTAAAAAGGCGAATTTCGTCTGAAGTGATTTGGAATGATTTAATGAGTAAAAGGGATGCAATAATATGACTTTAACACTAAAAAAAATGCATAGTTGCCTTCAGTAGATCAATTGCAAGTTATGCATGAAAGTCGTGTTTTAAATGCAAAAATAGAATTAGCTCGAAGTGCTTTCAAACAATTTAATGATCTGAAAAGACTGAATGATATGCTCTTGAAGGCTAAAATAATGCACTGTTGTATTCAACAGATTAATTGCAGATTAAGTAAGAAAATCATGTTCGAAGGGCAAAAATATAATTCGTTTGAATTCATTTATAATGATTTAATGACTAGAAGAGCCCCAATGACATGATTTTAACGCTAAGTAAGTGCATAGTTGGCTTCAATTATATGATTTTAATGATTTAATGACTAGAAGAGCCTCAATTATATGATTTTAATGATTTAATGACTAGAAGAGCCTCAATTATATGATTTTAACGCTAAGTAACTGCAAGTTATGCACGAAAGTCATGTTTAAAAAGCGAATTTCATCTGAAGTGATTTAGAATGATTTAATGAGTAAAAGGGATGCAATAATATGACTTTAACATGTAAAAAAATGCATAGTTGGCTTCAGTAGATCAATTGCAAGTTATGCATGAAAGTCGTGTTTTAAATGCAAAAATAGAATTAGTTCGAAGTGCTTTCAAACCAATTTAATGATCTGAAAAGACTGAATAATATGCTCTTTAAGGTTAAAATAATGCATTGTTGTATTCAATAGATTAATTGCAGGTTATGTAAGAAAATCATGTTTGAACGGCAAAAATATAATTCGTTCGAACTCATTTATAATGATTTAATGACTAGAAGAGCCTCAATGACATGATTTTAACGCTAAGTAAATGACTAGTTGGCTTAAATACATCAACTGCAAGTTATGCACGAAAGTGATGTTTAAAAGGCGAATTTCATCTGAAGTGATTTAGAATGATTTATGAGTAAAAGGGATGCAATAATATGACTTTAACACTAAAAAAATGCATAGTTGCCTTCAATAGATCAATTGCAAGTTATGCATGAAAGTCGTGTTTTAAATGCTAAAATAGAATTAATTCGAAGTGCTTTCAAACCAATTTAATGATCTGAAAAGACTGAATAATATGCTCTTTAAGGCTAAAATAATGCATTGTTGTATTCAATAGATTAATTGCAGGTTATGTAAGAAAATCATGTTTGAAGGGCAAAAATATAATTCGTTCGGATTCATTTATAATGATTTAATGACTAGAAGAGCCTCAATGACATGATTTTAACGCTAAGTAAATGCATAGTTGCCTTCAATAACTCAACTGCAAGTTATGCACGAAAGTGATGTTTAAAAGGCGAATTTCGTCTGAAGTGATTTAGAATGATTTAATGAGTAAAAGGGATGCAATAATATGACTTTAACACTAAAAAAATGCATAGTTGCCTTCAGTAGATCAATTGCATGTTATGCATGAAAGTCGTGTTTTAAATGCAAAAATAGAATTATTTCGAAGTGCTTTCAAACAATTTAATGATCTGAAAAGATTGAATGATATGGTCTTTAAGGCTAAAATAATGCATTGTTGTATTCAATAGATTAATTGCAGGTTATGTAAGAAAATCATGTTTGAACGGCAAAAATATAATTCGTTCGAACTCATTTATAATGATTTAATGACTAGAAGAGCCTCAATGAAATGATTTTAACGCTAAGTAAATGCATAGTTGGCGTAAATACATCAACTGCAAGTTATGCACGAAAGTGATGTTTAAAAGGCGAATTTCATCTGAAGTGATTTAGAATGATTTATTGAGTAAAAGGGATGCAATAATATGACTTTAACATGTAAAAAAATGCATAGTTGGCTTCAGTAGATCAATTGCAAGTTATGCATGAAAGTCGTGTTTTAAATGCAAAAATAGAATTAGTTCGAAGTGCTTTCAAACCAATTTAATGATCTGAAAAGACTGAATAATATGCTCTTTAAGGCTAAAATAATGCATTGTTGTATTCAATAGATTAATTGCAGGTTATGTAAGAAAATCATGCTTGAAGGGCAAAAATATAATTCGTTCGAATTCATTTATAATGATTTAATGACTAGAAGAGCCTCAATGACATGATTTTAACGCTAAGTGAATGTATAGTTTCCTTCAATAGATCAACTGCAAGTTATGCACGAAAGTCATGTTTAAAATGCGAATTTCGTCTGAAGTGATTTAGAATGATATAATGAGTAAAGGGGATGCAATAATATGACTTTAACACTAAAAAAATGCATAGTTGCCTTCAGTAGATTAATTGCAAGTTATGCATGAAAGTCGTGTTTTAAATGCAAAAATAGAATTAGTTCGAACTGCTTTCAAACCAATTTAATGATCTGAAAAGACTGAATAATATGCTCTTTAAGGCTAAAATAATGCATTGTTGTATTCAATAGATTAATTGCAGGTTATGTAAGAAAACCATGTTTGAAGGGCAAAAATATAATTCGTTCGAATTCATTTATAATGATATAATGACTAGAAGAGCCTCAATGACATGATTTTAACGCTAAGTAAATGCATAGTTGCCTTCAATAAATCAACTGCAAGTTATGCACGAAAGTGATGTTTAAAAAGGCGAATTTCGTCTGAAGTGATTTGGAATGATTTAATGAGTAAAAGGGATGCAATAATATGACTTTAACACTAAAAAAAATGCATAGTTGCCTTCAGTAGATCAATTGCAAGTTATGCATGAAAGTCGTGTTTTAAATGCAAAAATAGAATTAGCTCGAAGTGCTTTCAAACAATTTAATGATCTGAAAAGACTGAATGATATGCTCTTGAAGGCTAAAATAATGCACTGTTGTATTCAACAGATTAATTGCAGATTAAGTAAGAAAATCATGTTCGAAGGGCAAAAATATAATTCGTTTGAATTCATTTATAATGATTTAATGACTAGAAGAGCCCCAATGACATGATTTTAACGCTAAGTAAGTGCATAGTTGGCTTCAATTATATGATTTTAATGATTTAATGACTAGAAGAGCCTCAATTATATGATTTTAATGATTTAATGACTAGAAGAGCCTCAATTATATGATTTTAACGCTAAGTAACTGCAAGTTATGCACGAAAGTCATGTTTAAAAAGCGAATTTCATCTGAAGTGATTTAGAATGATTTAATGAGTAAAAGGGATGCAATAATATGACTTTAACATGTAAAAAAATGCATAGTTGGCTTCAGTAGATCAATTGCAAGTTATGCATGAAAGTCGTGTTTTAAATGCAAAAATAGAATTAGTTCGAAGTGCTTTCAAACCAATTTAATGATCTGAAAAGATTGAATAATATGCTCTTTAAGGCTAAAATAATGCATTGTTGTATTCAATAGATTAATTGCAGGTTATGTAAGAAAATCATGCTTGAAGGGCAAAAATATAATTCGTTCGAATTCATTTATAATGATTTAATGACTAGAAGAGCCTCAATGACATGATTTTAACGCTAAGTGAATGTATAGTTTCCTTCAATAGATCAACTGCAAGTTATGCACGAAAGTCATGTTTAAAATGCGAATTTCGTCTGAAGTGATTTAGAATGATATAATGAGTAAAGGGGATGCAATAATATGACTTTAACACTAAAAAAATGCATAGTTGCCTTCAGTAGATTAATTGCAAGTTATGCATGAAAGTCGTGTTTTAAATGCAAAAATAGAATTAGTTCGAACTGCTTTCAAACCAATTTAATGATCTGAAAAGACTGAATAATATGCTCTTTAAGGCTAAAATAATGCATTGTTGTATTCAATAGATTAATTGCAGGTTATGTAAGAAAACCATGTTTGAAGGGCAAAAATATAATTCGTTCGAATTCATTTATAATGATATAATGACTAGAAGAGCCTCAATGACATGATTTTAACGCTAAGTAAATGCATAGTTGCCTTCAATAAATCAACTGCAAGTTATGCACGAAAGTGATGTTTAAAAAGGCGAATTTCGTCTGAAGTGATTTGGAATGATTTAATGAGTAAAAGGGATGCAATAATATGACTTTAACACTAAAAAAAATGCATAGTTGCCTTCAGTAGATCAATTGCAAGTTATGCATGAAAGTCGTGTTTTAAATGCAAAAATAGAATTAGCTCGAAGTGCTTTCAAACAATTTAATGATCTGAAAAGACTGAATGATATGCTCTTGAAGGCTAAAATAATGCACTGTTGTATTCAACAGATTAATTGCAGATTAAGTAAGAAAATCATGTTCGAAGGGCAAAAATATAATTCGTTTGAATTCATTTATAATGATTTAATGACTAGAAGAGCCCCAATGACATGATTTTAACGCTAAGTAAGTGCATAGTTGGCTTCAATTATATGATTTTAATGATTTAATGACTAGAAGAGCCTCAATTATATGATTTTAATGATTTAATGACTAGAAGAGCCTCAATTATATGATTTTAACGCTAAGTAACTGCAAGTTATGCACGAAAGTCATGTTTAAAAAGCGAATTTCATCTGAAGTGATTTAGAATGATTTAATGAGTAAAAGGGATGCAATAATATGACTTTAACATGTAAAAAAATGCATAGTTGGCTTCAGTAGATCAATTGCAAGTTATGCATGAAAGTCGTGTTTTAAATGCAAAAATAGAATTAGTTCGAAGTGCTTTCAAACCAATTTAATGATCTGAAAAGATTGAATAATATGCTCTTTAAGGCTAAAATAATGCATTGTTGTATTCAATAGATTAATTGCAGGTTATGTAAGAAAATCATGCTTGAAGGGCAAAAATATAATTCGTTCGAATTCATTTATAATGATTTAATGACTAGAAGAGCCTCAATGACTTGATTTTAACGCTAACTGAATGTATAGTTTCCTTCAATAGATCAACTGCAAGTTATGCATGAAAGTCATGTTTAAAATGCGAATTTCGTCTGAAGTGATTTAGAATGATTTAATGAGTAAAAGGGATGCAATAATATGACTTTAACAGTAAAAAAATGCATAGTTGCCTTCAGTAGATCAATTGCAAGTTATGCATGAAAGTCGTGTTTTAAATGCTAAAATAGAATTAGTTCGAAGTGCTTTCAAACCAATTTAATGATCTGAAAAGACTGAATAATATGCTCTTGAAGGCTAAAATAATGCATTGTTGTATTCAATAGATTAATTGCAGGTTATGTAAGAAAACCATGTTTGAAGGGCAAAAATATAATTAGTTCGGATTCATTTATAATGATTTAATGACTAGAAGAGCCTCAATGACATGATTTTAATGCTAAGTAAATGCATAGTTGGCTTCAATAAATCAACTGCAAGTTATGCACGAAAGTGATGTTTAAAAAGGTGAATTTCATCTGAAGTGATATAGAATGATTTAATGAGTAAAAGGGATGCAATAATATGACTTTAACACTAAAAAAATGGATAGTTGCCTTCAGTAGATCAATTGCAAGTTATGCATGAAAGTCGTGTTTTAAATGCGAAAATAGAATTAGTTCGAAGTGCTTCCAAACAATTTAATGATCGAAAAAGACTGAATGAAATGCTCTTTAAGGCTAAAATAATGCACTGTTGTATTCAATAGATTAATTGCAGATTAAGTAAGAAAATCATGTTTGAAGGGCAAAAATATAATTCGTTCGAACTCATTTATAATGATTTAATGACTAGAAGAGCCTCAATGACATGATTTTAACGCTAAGTAAATGACTAGTTGGCTTAAATACATCAACTGCAAGTTATGCACGAAAGTGATGTTTAAATGGCGAATTTCATCTGAAGTGATTTAGAATGATTTATGAGTAAAAGGGATGCAATAATATGACTTTAACACTAAAAAAATGCATAGTTGCCTTCAATAGATCAATTGCAAGTTATGCATGAAAGTCGTGTTTTAAATGCTAAAATAGAATTAATTCGAAGTGCTTTCAAACCAATTTAATGATCTGAAAAGACTGAATAATATGCTCTTTAAGGCTAAAATAATGCATTGTTGTATTCAATAGATTAATTGCAGGTTATGTAAGAAAATCATGTTTGAAGGGCAAAAATATAATTCGTTCGGATTCATTTATAATGATTTAATGACTAGAAGAGCCTCAATGACATGATTTTAACGCTAAGTAAATGCATAGTTGCCTTCAATAACTCAACTGCAAGTTATGCACGAAAGTGATGTTTAAAAGGCGAATTTCGTCTGAAGTGATTTAGAATGATTTAATGAGTAAAAGGGATGCAATAATATGACTTTAACACTAAAAAAATGCATAGTTGCCTTCAGTAGATCAATTGCATGTTATGCATGAAAGTCGTGTTTTAAATGCAAAAATAGAATTATTTCGAAGTGCTTTCAAACAATTTAATGATCTGAAAAGATTGAATGATATGGTCTTTAAGGCTAAAATAATGCATTGTTGTATTCAATAGATTAATTGCAGGTTATGTAAGAAAATCATGTTTGAACGGCAAAAATATAATTCGTTCGAACTCATTTATAATGATTTAATGACTAGAAGAGCCTCAATGACATGATTTTAACGCTAAGTAAATGCATAGTTGGCTTAAATACATCAACTGCAAGTTATGCACGAAAGTGATGTTTAAAAGGCGAATTTCATCTGAAGTGATTTAGAATGATTTAATGAGTAAAAGGGATGCAATAATATGACTTTAACATGTAAAAAAATGCATAGTTGGCTTTAGTAGATCAATTGCAAGTTATGCATGAAAGTCGTGTTTTAAATGCAAAAATAGAATTAGTTCGAAGTGCTTTCAAACCAATTTAATGATCTGAAAAGACTGAATAATATGCTCTTTAAGGCTAAAATAATGCATTGTTGTATTCAATAGATTAATTGCAGGTTATGTAAGAAAATCATGCTTGAAGGGCAAAAATATAATTCGTTCGAATTCATTTATAATGATTTAATGACTAGAAGAGCCCCAATGACATGATTTTAACGCTAAGTAAGTGCATAGTTGGCTTCAATTATATGATTTTAATGATTTAATGACTAGAAGAGCCTCAATTATATGATTTTAATGATTTAATGACTAGAAGAGCCTCAATTATATGATTTTAACGCTAAGTAACCGCAAGTTATGCACGAAAGTCATGTTTAAAAAGCGAATTTCATCTGAAGTGATTTAGAATGATTTAATGAGTAAAAGGGATGCAATAATATGACTTTAACATGTAAAAAAATGCATAGTTGGCTTCAGTAGATCAATTGCAAGTTATGCATGAAAGTCGTGTTTTAAATGCAAAAATAGAATTAGTTCGAAGTGCTTTCAAACCAATTTAATGATCTGAAAAGATTGAATAATATGCTCTTTAAGGCTAAAATAATGCATTGTTGTATTCAATAGATTAATTGCAGGTTATGTAAGAAAATCATGCTTGAAGGGCAAAAATATAATTCGTTCGAATTCATTTATAATGATTTAATGACTAGAAGAGCCTCAATGACATGATTTTAACGCTAAGTGAATGTATAGTTTCCTTCAATAGATCAACTGCAAGTTATGCACGAAAGTCATGTTTAAAATGCGAATTTCGTCTGAAGTGATTTAGAATGATATAATGAGTAAAGGGGATGCAATAATATGACTTTAACACTAAAAAAATGCATAGTTGCCTTCAGTAGATTAATTGCAAGTTATGCATGAAAGTCGTGTTTTAAATGCAAAAATAGAATTAGTTCGAACTGCTTTCAAACCAATTTAATGATCTGAAAAGACTGAATAATATGCTCTTTAAGGCTAAAATAATGCATTGTTGTATTCAATAGATTAATTGCAGGTTATGTAAGAAAACCATGTTTGAAGGGCAAAAATATAATTCGTTCGAATTCATTTATAATGATATAATGACTAGAAGAGCCTCAATGACATGATTTTAACGCTAAGTAAATGCATAGTTGCCTTCAATAAATCAACTGCAAGTTATGCACGAAAGTGATGTTTAAAAAGGCGAATTTCGTCTGAAGTGATTTGGAATGATTTAATGAGTAAAAGGGATGCAATAATATGACTTTAACACTAAAAAAAATGCATAGTTGCCTTCAGTAGATCAATTGCAAGTTATGCATGAAAGTCGTGTTTTAAATGCAAAAATAGAATTAGCTCGAAGTGCTTTCAAACAATTTAATGATCTGAAAAGACTGAATGATATGCTCTTGAAGGCTAAAATAATGCACTGTTGTATTCAACAGATTAATTGCAGATTAAGTAAGAAAATCATGTTCGAAGGGCAAAAATATAATTCGTTTGAATTCATTTATAATGATTTAATGACTAGAAGAGCCCCAATGACATGATTTTAACGCTAAGTAAGTGCATAGTTGGCTTCAATTATATGATTTTAATGATTTAATGACTAGAAGAGCCTCAATTATATGATTTTAATGATTTAATGACTAGAAGAGCCTCAATTATATGATTTTAACGCTAAGTAACTGCAAGTTATGCACGAAAGTCATGTTTAAAAAGCGAATTTCATCTGAAGTGATTTAGAATGATTTAATGAGTAAAAGGGATGCAATAATATGACTTTAACATGTAAAAAAATGCATAGTTGGCTTCAGTAGATCAATTGCAAGTTATGCATGAAAGTCGTGTTTTAAATGCAAAAATAGAATTAGTTCGAAGTGCTTTCAAACCAATTTAATGATCTGAAAAGATTGAATAATATGCTCTTTAAGGCTAAAATAATGCATTGTTGTATTCAATAGATTAATTGCAGGTTATGTAAGAAAATCATGCTTGAAGGGCAAAAATATAATTCGTTCGAATTCATTTATAATGATTTAATGACTAGAAGAGCCTCAATGACATGATTTTAACGCTAAGTGAATGTATAGTTTCCTTCAATAGATCAACTGCAAGTTATGCACGAAAGTCATGTTTAAAATGCGAATTTCGTCTGAAGTGATTTAGAATGATATAATGAGTAAAGGGGATGCAATAATATGACTTTAACACTAAAAAAATGCATAGTTGCCTTCAGTAGATTAATTGCAAGTTATGCATGAAAGTCGTGTTTTAAATGCAAAAATAGAATTAGTTCGAACTGCTTTCAAACCAATTTAATGATCTGAAAAGACTGAATAATATGCTCTTTAAGGCTAAAATAATGCATTGTTGTATTCAATAGATTAATTGCAGGTTATGTAAGAAAACCATGTTTGAAGGGCAAAAATATAATTCGTTCGAATTCATTTATAATGATATAATGACTAGAAGAGCCTCAATGACATGATTTTAACGCTAAGTAAATGCATAGTTGCCTTCAATAAATCAACTGCAAGTTATGCACGAAAGTGATGTTTAAAAAGGCGAATTTCGTCTGAAGTGATTTGGAATGATTTAATGAGTAAAAGGGATGCAATAATATGACTTTAACACTAAAAAAAATGCATAGTTGCCTTCAGTAGATCAATTGCAAGTTATGCATGAAAGTCGTGTTTTAAATGCAAAAATAGAATTAGCTCGAAGTGCTTTCAAACAATTTAATGATCTGAAAAGACTGAATGATATGCTCTTGAAGGCTAAAATAATGCACTGTTGTATTCAACAGATTAATTGCAGATTAAGTAAGAAAATCATGTTCGAAGGGCAAAAATATAATTCGTTTGAATTCATTTATAATGATTTAATGACTAGAAGAGCCCCAATGACATGATTTTAACGCTAAGTAAGTGCATAGTTGGCTTCAATTATATGATTTTAATGATTTAATGACTAGAAGAGCCTCAATTATATGATTTTAATGATTTAATGACTAGAAGAGCCTCAATTATATGATTTTAACGCTAAGTAACTGCAAGTTATGCACGAAAGTCATGTTTAAAAAGCGAATTTCATCTGAAGTGATTTAGAATGATTTAATGAGTAAAAGGGATGCAATAATATGACTTTAACATGTAAAAAAATGCATAGTTGGCTTCAGTAGATCAATTGCAAGTTATGCATGAAAGTCGTGTTTTAAATGCAAAAATAGAATTAGTTCGAAGTGCTTTCAAACCAATTTAATGATCTGAAAAGATTGAATAATATGCTCTTTAAGGCTAAAATAATGCATTGTTGTATTCAATAGATTAATTGCAGGTTATGTAAGAAAATCATGCTTGAAGGGCAAAAATATAATTCGTTCGAATTCATTTATAATGATTTAATGACTAGAAGAGCCTCAATGACATGATTTTAACGCTAAGTGAATGTATAGTTTCCTTCAATAGATCAACTGCAAGTTATGCACGAAAGTCATGTTTAAAATGCGAATTTCGTCTGAAGTGATTTAGAATGATATAATGAGTAAAGGGGATGCAATAATATGACTTTAACACTAAAAAAATGCATAGTTGCCTTCAGTAGATTAATTGCAAGTTATGCATGAAAGTCGTGTTTTAAATGCAAAAATAGAATTAGTTCGAACTGCTTTCAAACCAATTTAATGATCTGAAAAGACTGAATAATATGCTCTTTAAGGCTAAAATAATGCATTGTTGTATTCAATAGATTAATTGCAGGTTATGTAAGAAAACCATGTTTGAAGGGCAAAAATATAATTCGTTCGAATTCATTTATAATGATATAATGACTAGAAGAGCCTCAATGACATGATTTTAACGCTAAGTAAATGCATAGTTGCCTTCAATAAATCAACTGCAAGTTATGCACGAAAGTGATGTTTAAAAAGGCGAATTTCGTCTGAAGTGATTTGGAATGATTTAATGAGTAAAAGGGATGCAATAATATGACTTTAACACTAAAAAAAATGCATAGTTGCCTTCAGTAGATCAATTGCAAGTTATGCATGAAAGTCGTGTTTTAAATGCAAAAATAGAATTAGCTCGAAGTGCTTTCAAACAATTTAATGATCTGAAAAGACTGAATGATATGCTCTTGAAGGCTAAAATAATGCACTGTTGTATTCAACAGATTAATTGCAGATTAAGTAAGAAAATCATGTTCGAAGGGCAAAAATATAATTCGTTTGAATTCATTTATAATGATTTAATGACTAGAAGAGCCCCAATGACATGATTTTAACGCTAAGTAAGTGCATAGTTGGCTTCAATTATATGATTTTAATGATTTAATGACTAGAAGAGCCTCAATTATATGATTTTAATGATTTAATGACTAGAAGAGCCTCAATTATATGATTTTAACGCTAAGTAACTGCAAGTTATGCACGAAAGTCATGTTTAAAAAGCGAATTTCATCTGAAGTGATTTAGAATGATTTAATGAGTAAAAGGGATGCAATAATATGACTTTAACATGTAAAAAAATGCATAGTTGGCTTCAGTAGATCAATTGCAAGTTATGCATGAAAGTCGTGTTTTAAATGCAAAAATAGAATTAGTTCGAAGTGCTTTCAAACCAATTTAATGATCTGAAAAGATTGAATAATATGCTCTTTAAGGCTAAAATAATGCATTGTTGTATTCAATAGATTAATTGCAGGTTATGTAAGAAAATCATGCTTGAAGGGCAAAAATATAATTCGTTCGAATTCATTTATAATGATTTAATGACTAGAAGAGCCTCAATGACTTGATTTTAACGCTAACTGAATGTATAGTTTCCTTCAATAGATCAACTGCAAGTTATGCACGAAAGTCATGTTTAAAATGCGAATTTCGTCTGAAGTGATTTAGAATGATTTAATGAGTAAAAGGGATGCAATAATATGACTTTAACACTAAAAAAATGCATAGTTGCCTTCAGTAGATCAATTGCAAGTTATGCATGGAAGTCGTGTTTTAAATGCTAAAATAGAATTAATTCGAAGTGCTTTCAAACCAATTTAATGATCTGAAAAAACTGAATAATATGCTCTTTAAGGCTAAAATAATGCATTGTTGTATTCAATAGATTAATTGCAGGTTATGTAAGAAAATCATGTTTGAAGGGCAAAAATATAATTCGTTCGGATTCATTTATAATGATTTAATGACTAGAAGAGCCTCAATGACATGATTTTAACGCTAAGTAAATGACTAGTTGGCTTAAATACATCAACTGCAAGTTATGCACGAAAGTGATGTTTAAATGGCGAATTTCATCTGAAGTGATTTAGAATGATTTATGAGTAAAAGGGATGCAATAATATGACTTTAACACTAAAAAAATGCATAGTTGCCTTCAATAGATCAATTGCAAGTTATGCATGAAAGTCGTGTTTTAAATGCTAAAATAGAATTAATTCGAAGTGCTTTCAAACCAATTTAATGATCTGAAAAGACTGAATAATATGCTCTTTAAGGCTAAAATAATGCATTGTTGTATTCAATAGATTAATTGCAGGTTATGTAAGAAAATCATGTTTGAAGGGCAAAAATATAATTCGTTCGGATTCATTTATAATGATTTAATGACTAGAAGAGCCTCAATGACATGATTTTAACGCTAAGTAAATGCATAGTTGCCTTCAATAACTCAACTGCAAGTTATGCACGAAAGTGATGTTTAAAAGGCGAATTTCGTCTGAAGTGATTTAGAATGATTTAATGAGTAAAAGGGATGCA
The DNA here is from genome assembly GCA_027186245.1 of Coriaria nepalensis. Lineage (NCBI taxonomy): Eukaryota > Viridiplantae > Streptophyta > Magnoliopsida > Cucurbitales > Coriariaceae > Coriaria > Coriaria nepalensis. Next base: position 22,875,920 of record CP114481.1, read on the forward strand.
ATAATATGACTTTAACACTAAAAAAATGCATAGTTGCCTTCAGTAGATCAATTGCAAGTTATGCATGGAAGTCGTGTTTTAAATGCTAAAATAGAATTAATTCGAAGTGCTTTCAAACCAATTTAATGATCTGAAAAAACTGAATAATATGCTCTTTAAGGCTAAAATAATGCATTGTTGTATTCAATAGATTAATTGCAGGTTATGTAAGAAAATCATGTTTGAAGGGCAAAAATATAATTCGTTCGGATTCATTTATAATGATTTAATGACTAGAAGAGCCTCAATGACATGATTTTAACGCTAAGTAAATGCATAGTTGGCTTCAATAAATCAACTGCAAGTTATGCACGAATGTCATGTTTACAAGGCGAATTTCATCTGAAGTAATTTAGAATGATTTAATGAGTAAAAGAGATGCAATAATATGACTTTAACACTAAAAAAATGCATAGTTGCCTTCAGTAGATCAATTGCAAGTTATGCATGAAAGTCGTGTTTTAAATGCTAAAATAGAATTAATTCGAAGTGCTTTCAAACCAATTTAATGATCTGAAAAGACTGAATAATATGCTCTTTAAGGCTAAAATAATGCATTGTTGTATTCAATAGATTAATTGCAGGTTATGTAAGAAAATCATGCTTGAAGGGCAAAAATATAATTCGTTCGAATTCATTTATAATGATATAATGACTAGAAGAGCCTCAATGACATGATTTTAACGCTAAGTAAATGCATAGTTGCCTTCAATAAATCAACTGCAAGTTATGCACGAAAGTGATGTTTAAAAAGGCGAATTTCGTCTGAAGTGATTTGGAATGATTTAATGAGTAAAAGGGATGCAATAATATGACTTTAACACTAAAAAAAATGCATAGTTGCCTTCAGTAGATCAATTGCAAGTTATGCATGAAAGTCGTGTTTTAAATGCAAAAATAGAATTACTTCGAAGTGCTTCCAAACAATTTAATGATCTGAAAAGACTGAATGATATGCTCTTGAAGGCTAAAATAATGCACTGTTGTATTCAATAGATTAATTGCAGATTAAGTAAGAAAATCATGTTCGAAGGGCAAAAATATAATTCGTTTGAATTCATTTATAATGATTTAATGACTAGAAGAGCCCCAATGACATGATTTTAATGCTAAGTAAATGCATAGTTGCCTTCAATAAATCAACTGCAAGTTATGCACGAAAGTGATGTTTAAAAAGGCAAATTTCGTCTGAAGTGATTTAGAATGATTTAATGAGTAAAAGGGATGCAATAATATGACTTTAACACTAAAAAAATGCATAGTTGGCTTCAGTAGATCAATTGCAAGTTATGCATGAAAGTCGTGTTTTAAATGCAAAAATAGAATTATTTCGAAGTGCTTTCAAACAATTTAATGATCTGAAAAGATTGAATGATATGCTCTTTAAGGCTAAAATAATGCACTGTTGTATTCAATAGATTAATTGCAGATTAAGTAAGAAAATCATGTTTGAAGGGCAAAAATATAATTCGTTCGAATTCATTTATAATGATTTAATGACTAGAAAAGCCTCAATGACATGATTTTAACGCTAAGTAAATGTATAGTTGCATTCAATATATCAACTGCAAGTTATGCACGAAAGTCATGTTTAAAAGGTGAATTTCGTCTGAAGTGATTCAGAATGATTTAATGAGTAAAAGAAATGCAATAATATGACTTTAACACTAAAAAAATGCATAGTTGCCTTTAGTAGATCAATTGCAAGTTATTCATGGAAGTCGTGTTTTAAATGTGAAAATAGAATTAGTTCGAAGTGCTTTCAAACAATTTAATGATCTGAAAAGATTGAAGGATATGCTCTTTAAGGCTAAAATAAGGCATTGTTGTATTCAATAGATTAATTGCAGGTTATGTAAGAAAATCATGTTTAAAGGGCAAAAATATAATTCGTTCGAATTCATTTAAATGATATAATGACTAGAAGAGCCTCAATGACATGATTTTAACGCTAAGTAAATGCATAGTTGCCTTCAATAAATCAACTGCAAGTTATGCACGAAAGTGATGTTTAAAAAGGCGAATTTCGTCTGAAATGATTTAGAATGATTTAATGAGTAAAAGGGATGCAATAATATGACTTTAACACTAAAAAAATGCATAGTTGCCTTCAGTAGATCAATTGCAAGTTATGCATGGAAGTCGTGTTTTAAATGCTAAAATAGAATTAATTCGAAGTGCTTTCAAACCAATTTAATGATCTGAAAAAACTGAATAATATGCTCTTTAAGGCTAAAACAATGCATTGTTGTATTCAATAGATTAATTGCAGGTTATGTAAGAAAATCATGTTTGAAGGGCAAAAATATAATTCGTTCGGATTCATTTATAATGATTTAATGACTAGAAGAGCCTCAATGACATGATTTTAACGCTAAGTAAATGCATAGTTGGCTTCAATAAATCAACTGCAAGTTATGCACGAATGTCATGTTTACAAGGCGAATTTCATCTGAAGTAATTTAGAATGATTTAATGAGTAAAAGAGATGCAATAATATGACTTTAACACTAAAAAAATGCATAGTTGCCTTCAGTAGATCAATTGCAAGTTATGCATGAAAGTCGTGTTTTAAATGCTAAAATAGAATTAATTCGAAGTGCTTTCAAACCAATTTAATGATCTGAAAAGACTGAATAATATGCTCTTTAAGGCTAAAATAATGCATTGTTGTATTCAATAGATTAATTGCAGGTTATGTAAGAAAATCATGTTTGAAGGGCAAAAATATAATTCGTTCGGATTCATTTATAATGATTTAATGACTAGAAGGGCCTCAATGACATGATTTTAACGCTAAGTAAATGCATAGTTGCCTTCAATAACTCAACTGCAAGTTATGCACGAAAGTGATGTTTAAAAGGCGAATTTCATCTGAAGTGATTTAGAATGATTTAATGAGTAAAAGGGATGCAATAATATGACTTTAACGTGTAAAAAAATGCATAGTTGGCTTCAGTAGATCAATTGCAAGTTATGCATGAAAGTCGTGTTTTAAATGCAAAAATAGAATTAGTTCGAAGTGCTTTCAAACCAATTTAATGATCTGAAAAGATTGAATAATATGCTCTTTATGGCTAAAATAATGCATTGTTGTATTCAATAGATTAATTGCAGGTTATGTAAGAAAATCATGCTTGAAGGGCAAAAATATAATTCGTTTGAATTCATTTATAATGATTTAATGACTAGAAGAGCCTCAATGACATGATTTTAACGCTAAGTGAATGTATAGTTTCCTTCAATAGATCAACTGCAAGTTATGCACGAAAGTCATGTTTAAAATGCGAATTTCGTCTGAAGTGATTTAGAATGATTTAATGAGTAATAGGGATGCAATAATATGACTTTAACACTAAAAAAATGCATAGTTGCCTTCAGTAGATCAATTGCAAGTTATGCATGAAAGTCGTGTTTTAAATGCTAAAATAGAATTAATTCGAAGTGCTTTCAAACCAATTTAATGATCTGAAAAGACTGAATAATATGCTCTTTAAGGCTAAAATAATGCATTGTTGTATTCAATAGATTAATTGCAGGTTATGTAAGAAAATCATGTTTGAAGGGCAAAAATATAATTCGTTCGGATTCATTTATAATGATTTAATGACTAGAAGAGCCTCAATGACATGATTTTAACGCTAAGTAAATGCATAGTTGCCTTCAATAAATCAACTGCAAGTTATGCCCGAAAGTGATGTTTAAAAGGCGAATTTCATCTGAAGTGATTTAGAATGATTTAATGAGTAAAAGGGATGCAATAATATGACTTTAACACTAAAAAAAATGCATAGTTGCCTTCAGTAGATCAATTGCAAGTTATGCATGAAAGTCGTGTTTTAAATGCTAAAATAGAATTAGTTCGGAGTGCTTTCAAACAATTTAATGATCTGAAAAGACTTAATGATATGCTCTTTAAGGCTAAAATAATGCATTGTTGTATTCAATAGATTAATTGCAGGTTATGTAAGAAAATCATGTTTGAAGGGCAAAAATATAATTCGTTCGGATTCATTTATAATGATTTAATGACTAGAAGAGCCTCAATGACATGATTTTAACGCTAAGTAAATGTACAGTTTCCTTCAATAGATCAACTGCAAGTTATGCACAAAAGTCATGTTTGAAAGGCGAATTTCGTATGAAGTGATTTAGAATGATTTAACGAGTAAAAGAGATGCAATAAAATGACTTTAACACTAAAAAAATGCATAGTTGCCTTCAGTAGATCAATTGCGAGTTATGCATGAAAGTCGTGTTTGAAATGTGAAAATAGAATTAGTTCGAGGTGCTTTCAAACAATTTACTGATCTCAAAATACTGAATGATATGCTCTTTAAGGCTAAAATAATGCATTGTTGTCTTCAATAGATTAATTGCAAGTTATGTAAGAAAATCATGTTTGAAGGGTAAAAATATAATTCGTTCGAATTCATTTATAATGATTTAATGACTAGAAGAGCCTCAATGACATGAATTTAAGGCTAAGTAAATGTATAGTTTCCTTCAATAGATCAACTGCAAGTTATGCACGAAAGTCCTGTTTAAAAGGCGAATTTCGTCCGAAGTGATTTAGAATGATTTAATGAGTAAAAGAGATGCAATAATATGACTTTAACACTATAAAAATGCATAGTTGCCTTCAGTAGATCAATTGCAAGTTATGCATGAAACTCGTGTTTTAAATGCAAAATTAGAATTGGTTCGAAGTGCTGTCAAACAATTTAATGATATCAAAAGACTGAATCGTATGCTCTTCAAGGCTAAAATAATGCATTGTTGTCTTCAATAGATTAATTGCAAGTTATGTAAGAAAATCATATTTGAAGGGTAAAAATATAATTCGTTCGAATTCATTTATAATGACTTAATGACTAGACGAGCCTCAATGACATGATTTTAAGGCTAAGTAAATGTATAGTTTCCTTCAATAGATCATTTGCAAGTTATGCACGAAAGTCATGTTTAAAAGGCGAATTTCGTCTGAAGTGATTTAGAATGATTTAATGAGTAAAAGAGATGCAATAATATGTCTTTAACACTATAAAAATGCATAGTTGCCTTCAGTAGATCAATTGCAAGTTATGCATGAAAGTCGTGTTTTAAATGCAAAATTAGAATTGGTTCGAAGTGCTTTGAAACAATTTAATGATATCAAAAGACTGAATGATATGCTCTTTAAGGCTAAAATAATGGATTGTTGTCTTCAATAGATTAATTGCAAGTTATGTAAGAAAATCATGTTTGAAGGGTAAAAATATAATTCGTTCGAATTCATTTATAATGATTTAATGACTAGAAGAGCCTCAATGACATGATTTTAAGGCTAAGTAAATGTATAGTTTCCTTCAATAGATCAACTGCAAGTTATGCACGAAAGTCCTGTTTAAAAGGCGAATTTCGTCCGAAGTGATTTAGAATGATTTAATGAGTAAAAGAGATGCAATAATATGACTTTAACACTATAAAAATGCATAGTTGCCTTCAGTAGATCAATTGCAAGTTATGCATGAAACTCGTGTTTTAAATGCAAAATTAGAATTGGTACGAAGTGCTTTCAAACAATTCAATGATATCAAAAGACTGAATGATATGCTCTTTAAGGCTAAAATAATGCATTATTGTCTTCAACAGATTAATTGCAAGTTATGTAAGAAAATCATGTTTGAAGGGTAAAAATATAATTCGTTCGAATTCATTTATAATGATTTAATGACTAGAAGAGCCTCAATGACATGATTTTAACGGTAAGTAAATGCATAGTTGCCTTCAATAGATCAACTGTAAGTTATGCACGAAAGTCATGTTGAAAAGGCGAATTTCGTCTGAAGTGATTTAGAATGATTTAATGAGTAAAAGAGATGCAATAATATGACTTTAACACTATAAAAATGCATAGTTGGCTTCAGTAGATCAATTGCAAGTTATGCATGAAACTCGTGTTTTAAATGCAAAATTAGAATTGGTTCGAAGTGCTTTCAAATAATTCAATGATATCAAAAGACTGAATGATATGCTCTTTAAGGCTAAAATAATGCATTGTTGTCTTCAACAGATTAATTGCAAGTTATGTAAGAAAATCATGTTTGAAGGGTAAAAATATAATTCGTTCGAATTCATTTATAATGATTTAATGACTAGAAGAGCCTCAATGACATGATTTTAACGGTAAGTAAATGCATAGTTGCCTTCAATAGATCAACTGTAAGTTATGCACGAAAGTCATGTTGAAAAGGCGAATTTCGTCTGAAGTGATTTAGAATGATTTAATGAGTAAAAGAGATGCAATAATATGACTTTAACACTATAAAAATGCATAGTTGCCTTCAGTTGATCAATTGTAAGTTATGCATGAAACTCGTGTTTTAAATGCAAAATTAGAATTGGTTCGAAGTGCTTTCAAACAATTTAATGATATCAAAAGACTGAATGATATGCTCTTTAAGGCTAAAATAATGCAATGTTGTCTTCAATAGATTAATTGCAACTTATGTAAGAAAATCATTTTTGAAGGGTAAAAATATAATTCGTTCGAATTCATTTATAATGACTTAATGACTAGAAGAGCCTCAATGACATGATTTTAAGGTTAAGTAAATGTATAGTTTCCTTCAATAGATCATTTGCAAGTTATGCACGAAAGTCATGTTTAAAAGGCGAATTTCGTCTGAAGTGATTTAGAATGATTTAATGAGTAAAAGAGATGCAATAATATGTCTTTAACACTATAAAAATGCATAGTTGCCTTCAGTAGATCAATTGCAAGTTATGCATGAAAGTCGTGTTTTAAATGCAAAATTAGAATTGGTTCGAAATGCTTTCAAACAATTTAATGATTCGAAAAGACTGAATGATATGCTCTTTAAGGCAAAAATAATGCATTGTTGTATTCAACAGATTAATTGCAAGTTATGTAAGAAAATCATGTTTGAAGGGTAAAAATATAATTCGTTCGAATTCATTTATAATGATTTAATGACTAGAAGAGCCTCAATGACATGATTTTAACGGTAAGTAAATGCATAGTTTCCTTCAATAGATCAACTGCAAGTTATGCACGAAAGTCCTGTTTAAAAGGCGAATTTCGTCCGAAGTGATTTAGAATGATTTAATGAGTAAAAGAGATGCAATAATATGACTTTAACACTATAAAAATGCATAGTTGCCTTCTGTAGATCAATTGCAAGTTATGCATGAAACTCGTGTTTTAAATGCAAAATTAGAATTGGTTCGAAGTGCTTTCAAACAATTTAATGATATCAAAAGACTGAATCATATGCTCTTTAAGGCTAAAATAATGCATTGTTGTCTTCAATAGATTAATTGCAAGTTATGTAAGAAAATCATATTTGAAGGGTAAAAATATAATTCGTTCGAATTCATTTATAATGACTTAATGACTAGAAGAGCCTCAATGACATGATTTTAAGGCTAAGTAAATGTATAGTTTCCTTCAATAGATCATTTGCAAGTTATGCACGAAAGTCATGTTTAAAAGGCGAATTTCGTCTGAAGTGATTTAAAATGATTTAATGAGTAAAAGAGATGCAATAATATGACTTTAACACTATAAAAATGCATAGTTGCCTTCAGTAGATCAATTGCAAGTTCTGCATGAAAGTCGTGTTTTAAATGCGAAAATAGAATTAGTTCGAGGTGCTTTCAAACAATTTACTGATCTGAAAAGACTGAATGATATGCTCTTGAAGGCAAAAATAATGCATTGTTGTATTCAATAGATTAATTGCAGGTTATGTAAGAAAATCATGTTTGAAGGGCAAAAATATAATTCGTTCGAATTCATTTATAATGATTTAATGACTATAAGAGCCTCAATTACATGATTTTAACGGTAAGTAAATGCATAGTTGCCTTCAATAGATCAACTGTAAGTTATGCACGAAAGTCATGTTGAAAAGGCGAATTTCATCTGAAGTGATTTAGAATGATTTAATGAGTAAAAGAGATGCAATAATATGAATTTAACACTATAAAAATGCATAGTTACCTTCAGTAGATCAATTGCAAGTTCTGCATGAAACTCGTGTTTTAAATGCAAAATTAGAATTGGTTCGAAGTGCTTTCAAACAATTCAATGATATCAAAAGACTGAATGATATGCTCTTTAAGGCTAAAATAATGCATTGTTGTCTTCTATAGATTAATTGCAAGTTATGTAAGAAAATCATGTTTGAAGGGCAAAAACATAATTTGTTCGAATTCAATTATAATGATTTAATGACTAGAAGAGCCTCAATGACATGATTTTAACGGTAAGTAAATGCATAGTTGCCTTCAATAGATCAACTGTGAGTTATGCACGAAAGTCATGTTGAAAAGGCGAATTTCGTCTGAAGTGATTTAGAATGATTTAATGAGTAAAAGAGATGCAATAATATGACTTTAACACTATAAATATGCATAGTTGCCTTCAGTAGATGAATTGCAAGTTATGCATGAAACTCGTGTTTTAAATGCAAAATTAGAATTGGTTCGAAGTGCTTTCAAACAATTTAATGATATCAAAAGACTGAATGATATGCTCTTTAAGGCTAAAATAATGCATTGTTGTCCTCAATAGATTAATTGCAAGTTATGTAAGAAAATCATGTTTGAAGGGTAAAAATATAATTCGTTCGAATTCAATTATAATGATTTAATGACTAGAAGAGCCTCAATGACATGATTTTAACGGTAAGTAAATGCATAGTTGCCTTCAATAGATCAACTGTAAGTTATGCACGAAAGTCATGTTGAAAAGGATAATTTCGTCTGAAGTGATTTAGAATGATGTAATGAGTAAAAGAGATGCAATAATATGAATTTAACACTATAAAAATCCATAGTTCGCTTCAGTAGATCAATTGCAAGTTTTGCCTGAAACTCGTATTTTAAATGCAAAATTAAAATTGGTTCGAAGTGCTTTCAAACAATTCAATGATATCAAAAGACTGAATGATATGCTCTTTAAGGCTAAAATAATGCATTGTTGTCTTCAATAGATTAATTGCAAGTTATGTAAGAAAATCATTTTTGAAGGGTAAAAATATAATTCGTTCGAATTCATTTATAATGATTTAATGACTAGAAGAGCCTCAATGACATGATTTTAAGGCTAAGTACATGTATAGTTTGCCTTCAATAGATCAACCGCAATTTATGCATGAAAGTCCTGTTTAAAAGGCGAATTTCGTCGGATGTTATTTAGAATGATTTAATGAGTAAAAGAGATGCAATAATATGACTTTAACACTAAAAAAATGCATAGGTGCCTTCAGTAGATCAATTGCAAGTTATGCATGAAAGTCGTGTTTTAAATGCGAAAATAGAATTAGTTCGAGGTGCTTCCAAACAATTTACTGCTCTGAAAAGACTGAATGATATGCTCTTTAAGGCAAAAATAATGCATTGTTGTATTCAATAGATTAATTGCAGCTTATGTAAGAAAATCATGTTTGAAGGGCAAAAATATAATTCGTTCGAATTCATTTATAATGATTTAATGACTAGAAGAGCCTCAATGACATGATTTTAACGGTAAATAAATGCGTAGTTGTCTTCAATAGATCAACTGTAAGTTATGCACGAAAGTCATGTTGAAAAGGCGAATTTCATCAGAAGTGATTTAGAATGATTTAATGAGTAAAAGAGATGCAATAATATGACTTTAACACTATAAAAATGCATAGTTGCCTTCAGTAGATCAATTGTAAGTTATGCATGAAACTCGTGTTTTAAATGCAAAATTAGAATTGGTTCGAAGTGCTTTCAAACAATTTAATGATATCAAAAGACTGAATGATATGCTCTTTAAGGCTAAAATAATGCATTGTTGTCTTCAATAGATTAATTGCAAGTTATGTAAGAAAATCATGTTTGAAGGGTAAAAATATAATTCGTTCGAATTCAATTATAATGATTTAATGACTAGAAGAGCCTCAATGACATGATTTTAACGGTAAGTAAATGCATAGTTGCCTTCAATAGATCAACTGTGAGTTATGCACGAAAATCATGTTGAAAAGGCGAATTTCGTCTGAAGTGATTTAGAATGATTTAATGAGTAAAAGAGATGCAATAATATGACTTTAACACTATAAAAATGCATAGTTGCCTTCAGTAGATCAATTGCAAGTTATGCATGAAACTCGTGTTTTAAATGCAAAATTAGAATTGGTTCGAAGTGCTTTCACACAATTTAATGATATCAAAAGACTGAATGATATGGTCTTTAAGGCTAAAATAATGCATTACTGTCTTCAATAGATTAATTGCAAGTTATGTGAGAAAATCATGTTTGAAGGGAAAAAATATAATTCGTTCGAATTCATTTATATTGATTTAATGACTAGAAGACCCTCAATGACATGATTTTAATGGTAAGTAAATGCATAGTTGTCTTCAATAGATCAACCGTAAGTTATGCACGAAAGTCATGTTGAAAAGGCGAATTTCGTCTGAAGTGATTTAGAATGATTTAATGAGTAAAAGAGATGCAATAATATGACTTTAACACTAAAAAAATGCATAGTTGCCTTCAGTAGATGAATTGCAAGTTATGCATGAAACTCGTGTTTTAAATGCAAAATTAGAATTGGTTCGAAGTGCTTTCAAACAATTTAATGATATCAAAAGACTGAATGATATGCTCTTTAAGGCTAAAATAATGCATTGTTGTATTCAATAGATTAATTGCAGGTTATGTAAGAAAATCATGTTTGAAGGGCAAAAATATAATTCGTTCGAATTCATTTATAATGATTTAATGACTAGAAGAGCCTCAATGACATGATTTTAACGGTAAGTAAATGCATAGTTGCCTTCAATAGATCAACTGTAAGTTATGCACGAAAGTCATGTTGAAAAGGCGAATTTCATCTGAAGTGATTTAGAATGATTTAATGAGTAAAAGAGATGCAATAATATGACTTTAACACTATAGAAATGCATAGTTACCTTCAGTAGATCAATTGCAAGTTCTGCATGAAACTCGTGTTTTAAATGCAAAATTAGAATTGGTTCGAAGTGCTTTCAAACAATTCAATGATATCAAAAGACTGAATGATATGCTCTTTGAGGCCAAAATAATGAATTGTTGTCCTCAATAAATTAATTGCAAGTTATGTAAGAAAATCATTTTTGAAGGGTAAGAATATAATTCGTTCGAATTCATTTATAATGATTTAATGACTAGAAGAGCCTCAATGACATGATTTTAAGGCAAAGTACATGTATAGTTTGCCTTCAATAGATCAACTGCAAGTTATGCACGAAAGTCCTGTTTAAAAGGCGAATTTCGCCGGAGGTGATTTAGAATGATTTAATGAGTAAAAGAGATGCAATAATATGACTTTAACACTAAAAAAATGCATAGTTGCCTTCAGTAGATCAATTGCAAGTTATGCATGAAAGTCGTGTTTTAAATGCGAAAATAGAATTAGTTCGAGGTGCTTTCAAACAATTTACTGATCTGAAAAGACTGAATGATATGCTCTTTAAGGCATAAATAATGCATTGTTGTATTCAATAGATTAATTGCTGGTTATGTAAGAAAATCATGTTTGGAGGGCAAAAATATAATTCGTTCGAATTCATTTATAATGATTTAATGACTAGAAGAGCCTCAATGACATGATTTTAACGGTAAGTAAATGCATAGTTGCCTTCAATAGATCAACTGTAAGTTATGCACGAAAGTCATGTTGAAAAGGCGAATTTCATCTGAAGTGATTTAGAATGATTTAATGAGTAAAAGAGATGCAATAATATGACTTTAACACTATAAAAATGCATAGTTGCCTTCAGTAGATCAATCGCAAGTTATGCATGAAACTCGTGTTTTGAAAGCAAAATTAGAATTGGTTCGAAGTGCTTTCAAACAATTCAATGATATCAAAAGACTGAATGATATGCTCTTTAAGGCTAAAATAATGCATTGTTGTCTTCAATAGATTAATTGCAAGTTATGTAAGAAAATCATGTCTGAAGGGTAAAAATATAATTCGTTCGAATTCATTTATAATGATTTAATGACTAGAAGAGCCTCAATGACATGATTTTAACGGTAAGTAAATGCATAGTTGCCTTCAATAGATCAACTGTAAGTTATGCACGAAAGTCATGGAGAAAAGGCGAATTTCGTCTGAAGAGATTTAGAATGATTTAATGAGTAAAAGAGATGCAATAATATGACTTTAACACTATAAAAATGCATACTTGGCTTCAGTAGATCAATTGCAAGTTATGCAAGAAACTCGTGTTTTAAATGCAAAATTAGCATTGGTTCGAAGTGCTTTCAAACAATTCAATGATATCAAAAGACAGAATGATATGCTCTTTAAGGCTAAAATAATGCATTGTTGTCTTCAATAGATTAATTGCAAGTTAAGTAAGAAAATCATGTTTGAAGGGCGAAAACATAATTTGTTCGGATTCATTTATAATGATTTAATGACTAGAAGAGCCTCAATGACATGATTTTAACTGGTAAGTAAATGCATAGTTGCCTTCAATAGATCAACTGTAAGTTATGCACGAAAGTCATGTTGAAAACGTGAATTTCGTCTAAAGTGATTTAGAATGATTTAATGAGTAAAAGAGATGCAATAATATGACTTTAACACTATAAAAATGCATAGTTGCCTTCAGTAGATCAATTGCAAGTTATGCATAAAACTCGTGTTTTAAATGCAAAATTAGAATTGGTTCGAAGTGCTTCCAAACAATTCAATGATATCAAAAGACTGAATGATATGCTCTTTAAGGCTAAAATAATGCATTGTTGTCTTCAGTAGATTAATTGCAAGTTATGTAAGAAAATCATGTTTGAAGGGTAAAAATATAATTCGTTCGAATTCATTTATAATGATTTAATGATTAGAAGAGCCTCAATGACATGATTTTAACGGTAAGTAAATGCATAGTTGCCTTCAATAGATCAACTGTAAGTTATGCACGAAAATCATGTTGAAAAGGATAATTTCGTCTGAAGTGATTTAGAATGATTTAATGAGTAAAAGAGATGCAATAATATGACTTTAACACTATAAAAATGCATAGTTGCCTTCAGTAGATCAATTGCAAGTTATGCATGAAACTCGTGTTTTAAATGCAAAATTAGAATTGGTTCGAAGTGCTTTCACACAATTTAATGATATCAAAAGACTGAATGATATGGTCTTTAAGGCTAAAATAATGCATTACTGTCTTCAATAGATTAATTGCAAGTTATGTGAGAAAATCATGTTTGAAGGGAAAAAATATAATTCGTTCGAATTCATTTATAATGATTTAATGACTAGAAGAGCCTCAATGACATGATTTTAACAGTAAGTAAATGCATAGTTGCCTTCAATAGATCAACTGTAAGTTATGCACGAAAATCATGTTGAAAAGGATAATTTCGTCTGAAGTGATTTAGAATGATTTAATGAGTAAAAGAGATGCAATAATATGACTTTAACACTATAAAAATGCATAGTTGCCTTCAGTAGATCAATTGCAAGTTATGCATGAAACTCGTGTTTTAAATGCAAAATTAGAATTGGTTCGAAGTGCTTTCACACAATTTAATGATATCAAAAGACTGAATGATATGGTCTTTAAGGCTAAAATAATGCATTACTGTCTTCAATAGATTAATTGCAAGTTATGTGAGAAAATCATGTTTGAAGGGAAAAAATATAATTCGTTCGAATTCATTTATATTGATTTAATGACTAGAAGACCCTCAATGACATGATTTTAACGGTAAGTAAATGCATAGTTGTCTTCAATAGATCAACTGTAAGTTATGCACGAAAGTCATGTTGAAAAGGCGAATTTCGTCTGAAGTGATTTAGAATGATTTAATGAGTAAAAGAGATGCAATAATATGACTTTAACACTAAAAAAATGCATAGTTGCCTTCAGTAGATGAATTGCAAGTTATGCATGAAACTCGTGTTTTAAATGCAAAATTAGAATTGGTTCGAAGTGCTTTCAAACAATTTAATGATATCAAAAGACTGAATGATATGCTCTTTAAGGCTAAAATAATGCATTGTTGTATTCAATAGATTAATTGCAGGTTATGTAAGAAAATCATGTTTGAAGGGCAAAAATATAATTCGTTCGAATTCATTTATAATGATTTAATGACTAGAAGAGCCTCAATGACATGATTTTAACGGTAAGTAAATGCATAGTTGCCTTCAATAGATCAACTGTAAGTTATGCACGAAAGTCATGTTGAAAAGGCGAATTTCATCTGAAGTGATTTAGAATGATTTAATGAGTAAAAGAGATGCAATAATATGACTTTAACACTATAGAAATGCATAGTTACCTTCAGTAGATCAATTGCAAGTTCTGCATGAAACTCGTGTTTTAAATGCAAAATTAGAATTGGTTCGAAGTGCTTTCAAACAATTCAATGATATCAAAAGACTGAATGATATGCTCTTTGAGGCCAAAATAATGAATTGTTGTCCTCAATAAATTAATTGCAAGTTATGTAAGAAAATCATTTTTGAAGGGTAAGAATATAATTCGTTCGAATTCATTTATAATGATTTAATGACTAGAAGAGCCTCAATGACATGATTTTAAGGCTAAGTACATGTATAGTTTGCCTTCAATAGATCAACTGCAAGTTATGCACGAAAGTCCTGTTTAAAAGGCGAATTTCGCCGGAGGTGATTTAGAATGATTTAATGAGTAAAAGAGATGCAATAATATGACTTTAACACTAAAAAAATGCATAGTTGCCTTCAGTAGATCAATTGCAAGTTATGCATGAAAGTCGTGTTTTAAATGCGAAAATAGAATTAGTTCGAGGTGCTTTCAAACAATTTACTGATCTGAAAAGACTGAATGATATGCTCTTTAAGGCATAAATAATGCATTGTTGTATTCAATAGATTAATTGCTGGTTATGTAAGAAAATCATGTTTGGAGGGCAAAAATATAATTCGTTCGAATTCATTTATAATGATTTAATGACTAGAAGAGCCTCAATGACATGATTTTAACGGTAAGTAAATGCATAGTTGCCTTCAATAGATCAACTGTAAGTTATGCACGAAAGTCATGTTGAAAAGGCGAATTTCATCTGAAGTGATTTAGAATGATTTAATGAGTAAAAGAGATGCAATAATATGACTTTAACACTATAAAAATGCATAGTTGCCTTCAGTAGATCAATCGCAAGTTATGCATGAAACTCGTGTTTTGAAAGCAAAATTAGAATTGGTTCGAAGTGCTTTCAAACAATTCAATGATATCAAAAGACTGAATGATATGCTCTTTAAGGCTAAAATAATGCATTGTTGTCTTCAATAGATTAATTGCAAGTTATGTAAGAAAATCATGTCTGAAGGGTAAAAATATAATTCGTTCGAATTCATTTATAATGATTTAATGACTAGAAGAGCCTCAATGACATGATTTTAACGGTAAGTAAATGCATAGTTGCCTTCAATAGATCAACTGTAAGTTATGCACGAAAGTCATGGAGAAAAGGCGAATTTCGTCTGAAGAGATTTAGAATGATTTAATGAGTAAAAGAGATGCAATAATATGACTTTAACACTATAAAAATGCATACTTGGCTTCAGTAGATCAATTGCAAGTTATGCAAGAAACTCGTGTTTTAAATGCAAAATTAGCATTGGTTCGAAGTGCTTTCAAACAATTCAATGATATCAAAAGACAGAATGATATGCTCTTTAAGGCTAAAATAATGCATTGTTGTCTTCAATAGATTAATTGCAAGTTAAGTAAGAAAATCATGTTTGAAGGGCGAAAACATAATTTGTTCGGATTCATTTATAATGATTTAATGACTAGAAGAGCCTCAATGACATGATTTTAACTGGTAAGTAAATGCATAGTTGCCTTCAATAGATCAACTGTAAGTTATGCACGAAAGTCATGTTGAAAACGTGAATTTCGTCTAAAGTGATTTAGAATGATTTAATGAGTAAAAGAGATGCAATAATATGACTTTAACACTATAAAAATGCATAGTTGCCTTCAGTAGATCAATTGCAAGTTATGCATAAAACTCGTGTTTTAAGTGCAAAATTAGAATTGGTTCGAAGTGCTTCCAAACAATTCAATGATATCAAAAGACTGAATGATATGCTCTTTAAGGCTAAAATAATGCATTGTTGTCTTCAGTAGATTAATTGCAAGTTATGTAAGAAAATCATGTTTGAAGGGTAAAAATATAATTCGTTCGAATTCATTTATAATGATTTAATGATTAGAAGAGCCTCAATGACATGATTTTAACGGTAAGTAAATGCATAGTTGCCTTCAATAGATCAACTGTAAGTTATGCACGAAAGTCATGTTGAAAAGGAGAATTTCATCTGAAGTGATTTAGAATGATTTAATGAGTAAAAGAGATGGAATAATCTGACTTTAACTCTATAAAAATGCATAGTTGCCTTCAGTGGATCAATTGCAAGTTATGCATGAAACTCGTGTTTTAAATGAAAAATTAGAATTGGTTCGAAGTGCTTTCAAACAATTTAATGATATCAAAAGACTGAATGATATGCTCTTTAAGGCTAAAATAATGCATTGTTGTCTCCAATAGATTAATTGCAGGTTATGTAAGAAAATCATGTTTGAAGGGTAAAAATATAATTCGTTCGAATTCATTTATAATGATTTAATGACTAGAAGAGCCTCAATGACATGATTTTAACGGTAAGGAAATGCATAGTTGCCTTCAATAGATCAACTGTAAGTTACGCACGAAAGTCATGTTGAAAAGGCGAATTTCGTCTGAAGTGATTTATAATGATTTAATGAGTAAAAGAGATGCAATAATATGACTTTAACACTATAAAAATGCATAGTTGGCTTCAGTAGATCAATTGCAAGTTATGCATGAAACTCGTGTTTTAAATGCAAAATTAGAATTGGTTCGAAGTGCTTCCAAACAACTTAATGATATCAAAAGACTGAATGATATGCTCTTTAAGGCTAAAATAGTGCATTGTTGTCTCCAATAGATTAATTGCAAGTTATGTAAGAAAATCATTTTTGAAGGGTAAAAATATAATTCGTTCGACTTCATTTATAATGACTTAATGACTAGAAGAGCCTCAATGACATGATTTTAAGGCTAATTAAATGTATAGTTTCCTTCAATAGATCAACTGCAAGTTATGCACGAAAGTCATGTTTAAAAGGTGAATTTCGTCTGAAGTGATTTAGTATGATTTAATGAGTAAAAGAGATGCAATAATATGACTTTAACACTAAAAAAATGCATAGTTGCCTTTAGTAGATCAATTGCAAGTTATGCATGAAAGTCGTGTTTTAAATGCGAAAATAGAATTAGTTCGAGGTGCTTTCAAACAATTTACTGATCTCAAAAGACTGAATGATATGCTCTTTACGGCTAAAATAATGCATTGTTGTCTTCAATAGATTAATTGCAAGTTAAGTAAGAAAATCATGTTTGAAGGGCAAAAACATAATTTGTTTGGATTCATTTATAATGATTTAATGACTAGAAGAGCCTCAATGACATGATTTTAAGGCTAAGTAAATGTATAGTTTCCTTCAATAGATCAACTGCAAGTTATGCACGAAAGTTATGTTTAAAAGGCGAATTTCGTCGGAGGTGATTTAGAATGATTTAATGAGTAAAAGAGATGCAATACTATGACTTTGACACTATAAAAATGCATAGTTGCCTTCAGTAGATCAATTGCAAGTTATGCATGAAACTCGTGTTTTAAATGCAAAATTAGAATTGGTTCGAAGTGCTTTCACACAATTTAATGATATCAAAAGACTGAATGATATGATCTTTAAGGCTAAAATAATGTATTGTTGTCTCCAATAGATTAATTGCAAGTTATGTAAGAAAATCATGTTTGAAGGGTAAAAATATAATTCGTTCGAATTCATTTATAATATTTAATGACTAGAAGAGCCTCAATGACATGATTTTAACGGTAAGTAAATGAATAGTTGCCTTCAATAGATCAACTGTAAGTTATGCACGAAAGTCATGTTGAAAAGGCGAATTTCATCTGAAGTGATTTAGAATGATTTAATGAATAAAAGAGATGCAATAATATGACTTTAACACTATAAAAATGCATAGTTGCCTTCAGTAGATCAATTGCAAGTTATGCATGAAACTCGTGTTTTAAATGCAAAATTAGAATTGGTTCGAAGTGCTTTCAAACAATTCAATGATGTCAAAAGACTGAATGATATGCTCTTTAAGGCTAAAATAATGCATTGTTGTCTTCAATAGATTAATTGCAAGTTAAGTAAGAAAATCATGTTTGAAGGGCAAAAACATAATTTGTTCGGAGTCATTTATAATGATTTAATGACTAGAAGAGCCTCAATGACATGATTTTAAGGCTAAGTAAATGTATAGTTTCCTTCAATAGATCAACTGCAAGTTATGCACGAAAGTTATGTTTAAAAGGCGAATTTCGTCGGAGGTGATTTAGAATGATTTAATGAGTAAAAGAGATGCAATAATATGACTTTAACACTATAAAAATGCATAGTTGCCTTCAGTAGATCAATCGCAAGTTATGCATGAAACTCGTGTTTTAAATGCAAAATTAGAATTCGTTCGAAGTGCTTTCACACAATTTAATGATATCAAAAGACTGAATGATATGATCTTTAAGGCTAAAATAATGCATTGTTGTCTCCAATAGATTAATTGCAAGTTATGTAAGAAAATCATGTTTGAAGGGTAAAAATATAATTCGTTCGAATTCATTTATAATGATTTAATGATTAGAAGAGCCTCAATGACATGATTTTAACGGTAAGTAAATGAATAGTTGCCTTCAATAGATCAACTGTAAGTTATGCACGAAAGTCGTGTTGAAAAGGCGAATTTCATCTGAAGTGATTTAGAATGATTTAATGAGTAAAAGAGATGCAATAATATGACTTTAACACTATAAAAATGCATAGTTGCCTTCAGTAGATCAATTGCAAGTTATGCATGAAACTCGTGTTTTAAATGCAAAATTAGAATTGGTTCGAAGTGCTTTCAAACAATTCAATGATATCAAAAGACTGAATGATATGCTCTTTAAGGCTAAAATAATGCATTGTTGTCTTCAATAGATTAACTGCAAGTTATGTAAGAAAATCATGTTTGAAGGGTAAAAATATAACTCGTTTGAATTCATTTATAATGATTTAATGATTAGAAGAGCCTCAATGACATGATTTTAACGGTAAGTAAATGAATAGTTGCCTTCAATAGATCAACAGTAAGTTATGCACGAAAGTCATGTTGAAAAGGCGAATTTCTCCTGAAGTGATTTAGAATGATTTAATGAGTAAAAGAGATACAATAATATGACTTTAACACTATAAAAATGCATAGTTGCCTTCAGTAGATCAATTGCAAGTTATGCATGAAACTCGTGTTTTAAATGCAAAATTAGAATTGGTTCGAAGTGCTTTCAAACAATTCAATGATATCAAAAGACTGAATGATATGCTCTTTAAGGCTAAAATAATGCATTGTTGTCTTCAATAGATTAATTGCAAGTTATGTAAGAAAATCATGTTTGAAGGGTAAAAATATAATTCGTTCGAATTCATTTATAATGATTTAATGATTAGAAGAGCCTCAATGACATGATTTTAACGGTAAGTAAATGCATAGTTGCCTTCAATAGATCAACTGTAAGTTATGGACGAAAGTCATGTTGAAAGGCGAATTTCGTCTGAAGTGATTTAGAATGATTTAATGAGTAAAAGAGAATGAATAATCTGACTTTAACACTATAAAAATGCATAGTTGGCTTAAGTAGATCAATTGCAAGTTATGCATGAAACTCGTGTTTTAAATCGAAAATTAGAATTGGTTCGAAGTGCTTTCACACAACTTAATGATATCAAAAGACTGAATGATATGCTCTTTAAGGCTAAAATAATGCATTGTTGTCTTCAATTGATTAATTGTAGGTTATGTAAGAAAATCATGTTTGAAGGGCAAAAATATAATTCGTTCGAATTCATTTATAATGATTTAATGACTAGAAGAGCCTCAATGACATGATTTTAACGGTAAGTAAATGCATAGTTTCCTTCAATAGATCAAATGTAAGTTATGCACGAAAGTCATGTGGAAAACGCGAATTTCGTCTGAAGTGATTTAGAATGATTTAATGAGTAAAAGAGATGCAATAATATGACTTTAAAACAAAAAAAATGCATAGTTGCCTTCAGTAGATCAATTGCAAGTTATGCATGAAAGTCGTGTTTTAAATGCGAAAATAGAATTAGTTCGAGGTGATTTCAAACAATTTACTGATCTCAAAAGACTGAATGATATGCTCTTTACAGCTAAAATAATGCATTGTTATCTTCAATAGATTAATTGCAAGTTAAGTAAGAAAATCATGCTTGAAGGGCAAAAACATAATTTGTTCGGATTCATTTATAATGATTTAATGACTAGAAGAGCCTCAATGACATGATTTTATGGCTAAGTAAATGTATAGTTTCCTTCAATAGATCAACTACAAGTTATGCACGAAAGTTATGTTTAAAAGGCGAATTTCGTCGGAGGTGATTTAGAATGATTTAATGAGTAAAAGAGATGCAATAATATGACTTTAACTCTATAAAAATGCATAGTTGCCTTCAGTGGATCAATTGCAAGTTATGCATGAAACTCGTGTTTTAAATGAAAAATTAGAATTGGTTCGAAGTGCTTTCAAACAATTCAATGATATCAAAAGACTGAATGATATGCTCTTTAAGGCTAAAATAATGCATTGTTGTCCTCAATAGATTAATTGCAAGTTATGTAAGAAAATCATTTTTGAAGGGTAAAAATATAATTCGTTCGAATTCAATTATAATGATTTAATGACTAGAAGAGCCTCAATGACATGATTTTAACGGTAAGTAAATGTATTGTTTCCTTCAATAGATCAACTGCAAGTTATGCACGAAAGTCATGTTTAAAAGGCGAATTTCGTCTGAAGTGATTTAGAATGATTTAATGAGTAAAAGAGATGCAATAATATGAATTTAACACTAAAAAAATGCATAGTTGCCTTCAGTAGATCAATTGCAAATTATGCATGAAAGTCGTGTTTTAAATGCGAAAATAGAATTAGTTCGAGGTGCTTTCAAACAATTTACTGATCTCAAAAGACTGAATGATATGCTCTTTAAGGCTGAAATAATGCATTGTTGTATTCAATAGATTAATTGCAAGTTATGTAAGAAAATCATGTTTGAAGGGTAAAAATATAATTCGTTCGAATTCATTTATAATGATTTAATGACTAGAAGAGCCTCAATGACATGATTTTAACGCTAAGTAAATGCATAGTTGCCTTCAATAAATCAACTGCAAGTTATGCCCGAAAGTGATGTTTAAAAAGCGAATTTCATCTGAAGTGATTTAGAATGATTTAATGAGTAAAAGGGATGCAATAATATGACTTTAACACTATAAAAATGCATAGTTGCCTTCAGTAGATCAATTGCAAGTTCTGCATGAAACTCGTGTTTTAAATGCAAAATTAGAATTGGTTCGAAGTGCTTTCAAACAATCCAATGATATCAAAAGACTGAATGATATGCTCTTTAAGGCTAAAATAATGCATTGTTGTCTTCAATAGATTAATTGCAAGTTATGTAAGAAAATCATGTTTGAAGGGTAAAAATATAATTCGTTCGAATTCATTTATAATGATTTAATGACTAGAAGAGCCTCAATGACATGATTTTAACGGTAAGTAAAGGCATAGTTGCCTTCAATAGATCAACTGTAAGTTATGCACGAAAGTCATGTTGAAAAGGCGAATTTCATCTGAAGTGATTTAGAATGATTTAATGAGTAAAAGAGATGCAATAATATGACTTTAACACTATAAAAATGCATAGTTGGCTTCAGTAGATCAATTGCAAGTTATGCATGAAACTCGTGTTTTAAATGCAAAATTAGAATTGGTTCGAAGTGCTTTCAAACAATTCAATGATATCAAAAGACTGAATGATATGCTCTTTAAGGCTAAAATAATGCATTGTTGTCTTCAATAGATTAATTGCAAGTTATGTAAGAAAATCATGTTTGAAGGGTAAAAATATAATTCGTTCGAATTCATTTATAATGATTTAATGACTAGAAGAGCCTCAATGACATGATTTTAACGGTAAGTAAATGCATAGTTGCCTTCAATAGATCAACTGCAAGTTATGCACGAAAGCCATGTTGAAAAGGCGAATTTCATCTGAAGTGATTTAGAATGATTTAATGAGTAAAAGAGATGCAATAATATGACTTTAACACTAAAAAAATGCATAGTTGCCTTCAGTAGATTAATTGCAAGTTATGCATGAAACTCGTGTTTTAAATGCAAAATTAGAATTGGTTCGAAGTGCTTTCAAACAATTCAACGATATCAAAATACTGAATGATATTCTCTTTAAGGCTAAAATAATGCATTGTTGTCTTCAATAGATTAATTGCAAGTTATGTAAGAAAATCATGTTTGAAGGGTAAAAATATAATTCGTTCGAATTCATTTATAATGATTTAATGACTAGAAGAGCCTCAATGACATGATTTTAACGGTAAGTAAAGGCATAGTTGCCTTCAATAGATCAACTGTAAGTTATGCACGAAAGTCATGTTGAAAAGGCGAATTTCATCTGAAGTGATTTAGAATGATTTAATGAGTAAAAGAGATGCAATAATATGACTTTAACACTATAAAAATGCATAGTTGGCTTCAGTAGATCAATTGCAAGTTATGCATGAAACTCGTGTTTTAAATGCAAAATTAGAATTGGTTCGAAGTGCTTTCAAACAATTCAATGATATCAAAAGACTGAATGATATGCTCTTTAAGGCTAAAATAATGCATTGTTGTCTTCAATAGATTAATTGCAAGTTATGTAAGAAAATCATGTTTGAAGGGTAAAAATATAATTCGTTCGAATTCATTTATAATGATTTAATGACTAGAAGAGCCTCAATGACATGATTTTAACGGTAAGTAAATGCATAGTTGCCTTCAATAGATCAACTGCAAGTTATGCACGAAAGCCATGTTGAAAAGGCGAATTTCATCTGAAGTGATTTAGAATGATTTAATGAGTAAAAGAGATGCAATAATATGACTTTAACACTAAAAAAATGCATAGTTGCCTTCAGTAGATTAATTGCAAGTTATGCATGAAACTCGTGTTTTAAATGCAAAATTAGAATTGGTTCGAAGTGCTTTCAAACAATTCAACGATATCAAAATACTGAATGATATTCTCTTTAAGGCTAAAATAATGCATTGTTGTCTTCAATAGATTAATTGCAAGTTAAGTAAGAAAATCATGTTTGAAGGGCAAAAACATAATTTGTTCGGATTCATTTATAATGATTTAATGACTAGAAGAGCCTCAATGACATGATTTTAAGGCTAAGTAAATGTATAGTTTCCTTCAATAGATCAACTGCAGGTTATGCATGAAAGTTATGTTTAAAAGGCGAATTTCGTCGGAGGTGATTTAGAATGATTTAATGTGTAAAAGTGATGCAATAATATGACTTTAACACTATAAAAATGCATAGTTGGCTTCAGTAGATCAATTGCAAGTTATGCATGAAACTCGTGTTTTAAATGCAAAATTAGAATTGGTTCGAAGTGCTTCCAAACAATTCAATGATATCAAAAGACTGAATGATATGCCCTTTAAGGGTAACATAATGCATTGTTGTCTTCAATAGATTAATTGCAAGTTATGTAAGAAAATCATTTTTGAAGGGTAAAAATATAATTCGTTCGAATTCATTTATAATGACTTAATGACTAGAAGAGCCTCAATGATATGATTTTAAGGCTAACTAAATGTATAGTTTCCTTCAATAGATCAACTGCAAGTTATGCACGAAAGTTATGTTTAAAAGGCGAATTTCGTCGGAGGTGATTTAGAATGATTTAATGAGTAAAAGAGATGTAATAATATGACTTTAACACTATAAAAATGCATAGTTGCCTTCAGTAGATGAATTGCAAGTTATGCATGAAACTCGTGTTTTAAATGCAAAATTAGAATTGGTTCGAAGTGCTTTCAAACAATTTAATGATATCAAAAGACTGAATGATATGCTCTTTAAGGCTAAAATAATGCATTGTTGTCTTCAATAGATTAATTGCAAGTTATGTAAGAAAATCATGTTTGAAGGGTAAAAATATAATTCGTTCGAATTCAATTATAATGATTTAATGACTAGAAGAGCCTCAATGACATGATTTTAACGGTAAGTAAATGCATAGTTGCCTTCAATAGATCAACTGTGAGTTATGCACGAAAGTCATGTTGAAAAGGCGAATTTCGTCTGAAGTGATTTAGAATGATTTAATGAGTAAAAGAGATGCAATAATATGACTTTAACACTATAAAAATGCATAGTTGGCTTCAGTAGATCAATTGCAAGTTATGCATGAAACTCGTGTTTTAAATGCAAAATTAGAATTGGTTCGAAGTGCTTTCAAACAATTCAATGATATCAAAAGACTGAATGATATGCTCTTTAAGGCTAAAATAATGCATTGTTGTCTTCAACAGATTAATTGCAAGTTATGTAAGAAAATCATGTTTGAAGGGTAAAAATATAATTCGTTCGAATTCATTTATAATGATTTAATGACTAGAAGAGCCTCAATGACATGATTTTAACAGTAAGTAAATGCATAGTTGCCTTCAATAGATCAACTGTAAGTTATGCACGAAAGTCATTTTGAAAACGCGAATTTCGTCTGAATTGATTTAGAATGATTTAATGAGTAAACGAGATGCAATAATATGACTTTAACACTATAAAAATGCATTGTTGGCTTCAGTAGATCAATTGCAAGTTATGCAAGAAACTTGTGTTTTAAATGCAAAATTAGAATTGGTTCGAAGTGCTTTCAAACAATTCAATGATATCAAAAGACCGAATGATAAGCTCTTTAAGGCTAAAATAATGCATTGTTGTCTTCAATAGATTAATTGCAAGTTATGTAAGAAAATCATTTTTGAAGGGTAAAAATATAATTTGTTCGAATTCATTTATAATGACTTAATAACTAGAAGAGCCTCAATGACATGATTTTAACGGTAAGTAAATGCATAGTTGCCTTCAATAGATCAACTGTAAGTTATGCACGAAAGCCATGTTGAAAAGGCGAATTTCATCTGAAGTGATTTAGAATGATTTAATGAGTAAAAGAGATGCAATAATATGACTTTAACACTAAAAAAATGCATAGTTGCCTTCAGTAGATCAATTGCAAGTTATGCATGAAACTCGTGTTTTAAATGCAAAATTAGAATTGGTTCGAAGTGCTTTCACACAATTTAATGATATCAAAAGACTGAATGATATGGTCTTTAAGGCTAAAATAATGCATTGCTGTCTTCAATAGATTAATTGCAAGTTATGTAAGAAAATCATGTTTGAAGGGAAAAAATATAATTCGTCCGAATTCATTTATATTGATTTAATGACTAGAAGAGCCTCAATGACATGATTTTAACGGTAAGTAAATGCATAGTTGCCTTCAATAGATCAACTGTAAGTTATGCACGAAAGTCATGTTGAAAAGGCGAATTTCATCTGAAGTGATTTAGAATGATTTAATGAGTAAAAGAGATGCAATAATATGACTTTAACACTATAAAAATGCATAGTTTTTTTCCGTAGATCAATTGCAAGTTATGCATGAAACTCGTGTTTTAAATGCAAAATTAGAATTGGTTCGAAGTGCTTTCAAACAATTTAATGATATCAAAAGACTGAATGATATGCTCTTTAAGGCTAAAATAATGCATTGTTGTATTCAATAGATTAATTGCAGGTTATGTAAGAAAATCATGTTTGAAGGGCAAAAATATAATTCGTTCGAATTCATTTATAATGATTTAATGACTAGACGAGCCTCAATGACATGATTTTAACGGTAAGTAAATGCATAGTTGCCTTCAATAGATCAACTGTGAGTTATGCACGAAAGTCATGTTGAAAAGGCGAATTTCGTCTGAAGTGATTTAGAATGATTTAATGAGTAAAAGAGATGCAATAATATGACTTTAACACTATAAAAATGCATAGTTGGCTTCAGTAGATCAATTGCAAGTTATGCATGAAACTCGTGTTTTAAATGGAAAATTAGAATTGGTTCGAAGTGCTATCACACAACTTAATGATATCAAAAGACTGAATGATATGCTCTTTAAGGCTAAAAGAATGCATTGTTGTCTCCAATAGATTAATTGCAAGTTATGTAAGAAAATCATGTTTGAAGGGTAAAAATATAATTCGTTCGAATTCATTTATAATGATTTAATGACTAGAAGAGCCTCAATGACATGATTTTAACGGTAAGTAAATGCATAGTTTCCTTCAATAGATCAACTGTAAGTTATGCACGAAAGTCATGTTGAAAACGCGAATTTCGTCTGAAGTGATTTAGAATGATTTAATGAGTAAAAGAGATGCAATAATATGACTTTAACACTAAAAAAATGCATAGTTGCCTTCAGTAGATCAATTGCAAGTTATGCATGAAAGTCGTGTTTTAAATGCGAAAATAGAATTAGTTCGAGGTGCTTTCAAAAAATTTACTGATCTCAAAAGACTGAATGATATGCTCACAGCTAAAATAATGCATTGTTTCTTCAATAGATTAATTGCAAGTTATGTAAGAAAATCATGTTTGAAGGGTAAAAATATAATTCGTTCGAATTCATTTATAATGATTTAATGACTAGAAGAGCCTCAATGACATGATTTTAACAGTAAGTAAATGCATAGTTGCCTTCAATAGATCAACTGTAAGTTATGCACGAAAGTCATGTTGAAAAGGCGAATTTCATCTGAAGTGATTTAGAATGATTTAATGAGTAAAAGAGATGCAATAATATGACTTTAACACTATAAAAATGCATAGTTGTTTTCAGTAGATCAATTGCAAGTTATGCATGAAACTCGTGTTTTAAATGCAAAATTAGAATTGGTTCGAAGTGCTTTCAAACAATTCAATGATATCAAAAGACTGAATGATATGCTCTTTAAGGCTAAAATAATGCATTGTTGTCTTCAATAGATTAATTGCAAGTTAAGTAAGAAAATCATGTTTGAAGGGTAAAAATATAATTCGTTCGAATTCATTTATAATGATTTAATGACTAGAAGAGCCTCAATGACATGATTTTAACGGTAAGTAAATGCATAGTTGCCTTCAATAGATCAACTGTAAGTTATGCACGAAAGTCATGTTGAAAAGGCGAATTTCATCTAAAGTGATTTAGAATGATTTAATGAGTAAAAGAGATGCAATAATATGACTTTAACACTATAAAAATGCATAGTTGCCTTCAGTAGATCAATTGCAAGTTATGCATGAAAGTCGTGTTTTAAATGCGAAAATAGAATTAGTTCGAGGTGCTTTCAAAAAATTTAATGATATCAAAAGACTGAATGATATGCTCTTTAAGGCTAAAATAATGCATTGTTGTCTTCAATAGATTAATTGCAAGTTATGTAAGAAAATCATGTTTGAAGGGTAAAAATATAATTCGTTCGAATTCAATTATAATGATTTAATGACTAGAAGAGCCTCAATGACATGATTTTAACGGTAAGTAAATGCATAGTTGCCTTCAATAGATCAACTGTAAGTTATGCACGAAAGTCATGTTGAAAAGGCGAATTTCATCTGAAGTGATTTAGAATGATTTAATGAGTAAAAGAGATGCAATAATATGACTTTAACACTATAAAAATGCATAGTTGCCTTCAGTAGATCAATTGCAAGTTATGCATGAAAGTCGTGTTTTAAATGCGAAAATAGAATTAGTTCGAGGTGCTTTCAAAAAATTTAATGATATCAAAAGACTGAATGATATGCTCTTTAAGGCTAAAATAATGCATTGTTGTCTTCAATAGATTAATTGCAAGTTATGTAAGAAAATCATGTTTGAAGGGTAAAAATATAATTCGTTCGAATTCAATTATAATGATTTAATGACTAGAAGAGCCTCAATGACATGATTTTAACGGTAAGTAAATGCATAGTTGCCTTCAATAGATCAACTGTAAGTTATGCACGAAAGTCATGTTGAAAAGGCGAATTTCATCTGAAGTGATTTAGAATGATTTAATGAGTAAAAGAGATGCAATAATATGACTTTAACACTATAAAAATGCATAGTTTTTTTCCGTAGATCAATTGCAAGTTATGCATGAAACTCGTGTTTTAAATGCAAAATTAGAATTGGTTCGAAGTGCTTTCAAACAATTCAATGATATCAAAAGACTGAATGATATGCTCTTTAAGGCTAAAATAATGCATTGTTGTCTTCAATAGATTAATTGCAAGTTAAGTAAGAAAATCATGTTTGAAGGGTAAAAATATAATTCGTTCGAATTCAATTATAATGATTTAATGACTAGAAGAGCCTCAATGACATGATTTTAACGGTAAGTAAATGCATAGTTGCCTTCAATAGATCAACTGTGAGTTATGCACGAAAGTCATGTTGAAAAGGCGAATTTCGTCTGAAGTGATTTAGAATGATTTAATGAGTAAAAGAGATGCAATAATATGACTTTAACACTATAAAAATGCATAGTTGGCTTCAGTAGATCAATTGCAAGTTATGCATGAAACTCGTGTTTTAAATGCAAAATTAGAATTGGTTCGAAGTGCTTTCAAACAATTCAATGATATCAAAAGACTGAATGATATGCTCTTTAAGGCTAAAATAATGCATTGTTGTCTTCAACAGATTAATTGCAAGTTATGTAAGAAAAATCATGTTTGAAGGGTAAAAATATAATTCGTTCGAATTCATTTATAATGATTTAATGACTAGAAGAGCCTCAATGACATGATTTTAACAGTAAGTAAATGCATAGTTGCCTTCAATAGATCAACTGTAAGTTATGCACGAAAGTCATTTTGAAAACGCGAATTTCGTCTGAATTGATTTAGAATGATTTAATGAGTAAACGAGATGCAATAATATGACTTTAACACTATAAAAATGCATTGTTGGCTTCAGTAGATCAATTGCAAGTTATGCAAGAAACTCGTGTTTTAAATGCAAAATTAGAATTGGTTCGAAGTGCTTTCAAACAATTCAATGATATCAAAAGACTGAATGATAAGCTCTTTAAGGCTAAAATAATGCATTGTTGTGTTCAATAGATTAATTGCAAGTTATGTAAGAAAATCATTTTTGAAGGGTAAAAATATAATTTGTTCGAATTCATTTATAATGATTTAAAGACTAGAAGACCCTCAATGACATGATTTTAAGGCTAAGTACATGTATAGTTTGCCTTCAATATATCAACTGTAAGTTATGCACGAAAGTCATGTTGAAAAGGCGAATTTCGTCTGAAGTGATTTAGGATGATTTAATGAGTAAAAGAGATGCAATAATATGACTTTAACACTAAAAAAATGCATAGTTGCCTTCAGTAGATGAATTGCAAGTTATGCATGAAACTCGTGTTTTAAATGCAAAATTAGAATTGGTTCGAAGTGCTTTCAAACAATTTAATGATATCAAAAGACTGAATGATATGCTCTTTAAGGCTAAAATAATGCATTGTTGTATTCAATAGATTAATTGCAGGTTATGTAAGAAAATCATGTTTGAAGGGCAAAAATATAATTCGTTCGAATTCATTTATAATGATTTAATGACTAGAAGAGGCTCAATGACATGATTTTAACGGTAAGTAAATGCATAGTTGCCTTCAATAGATCAACTGTGAGTTATGCACGAAAGTCATGTTGAAAAGGCGAATTTCGTTTGAAGTGATTTAGAATGATTTAATGAGTAAAAGAGATGCAATAATATCACTTTAACACTATAAAAATGCATAGTTGGCTTCAGTAGATCAATTGCAAGTTATGCATGAAACTCGTGTTTTAAATGCAAATTTAGAATTGGTTCGAAGTGCTATCACACAACTTAATGATATCAAAAGACTGAATGATATGCTCTTTAAGGCTAAAATAATGCATTGTTGTCTCCAATAGATTAATTGCAAGTTATGTAAGAAAATCATGTTTGAAGGGTAAAAATATAATTCGTTCGAATTCATTTATAATGATTTAATGACTAGAAGAGCCTCAATGACATGATTTTAACGGTAAGTAAATACATAGTTTCCTTCAATAGATCAACTGTAAGTTATGCACGAAAGTCATGTTGAAAACGCGAATTTCGTCTGAAGTGATTTAGAATGATTTAATGAGTAAAAGAGATGCAATAATATGACTTTAACACTAAAAAAATGCATAGTTGCCTTCAGTAGATCAATTGCAAGTTATGCATGAAAGTCGTGTTTTAAATGCGAAAATAGAATTAGTTCGAGGTGCTTTCAAAAAATTTACTGATCTAAAAAGACTGAATGATATGCTCACAGCTAAAATAATGCATTGTTTCTTCAATAGATTAATTGCAAGTTATGTAAGAAAATCATGTTTGAAGGGTAAAAATATAATTCGTTCGAATTCATTTATAATGATTTAATGACTAGAAGAGCCTCAATGACATGATTTTAACAGTAAGTAAATGCATAGTTGCCTTCAATAGATCAACTGTAAGTTATGCACGAAAGTCATGTTGAAAAGGCGAATTTCATCTGAAGTGATTTAGAATGATTTAATGAGTAAAAGAGATGCAATAATATGACTTTAACACTATAAAAATGCATAGTTGTTTTCAGTAGATCAATTGCAAGTTATGCATGAAACTCGTGTTTTAAATGCAAAATTAGAATTGGTTCGAAGTGCTTTCAAACAATTCAATGATATCAAAAGACTGAATGATATGCTCTTTAAGGCTAAAATAATGCATTGTTGTCTTCAATAGATTAATTGCAAGTTAAGTAAGAAAATCATGTGTGAAGGGTAAAAATATAATTCGTTCGAATTCATTTATAATGATTTAATGACTAGAAGAGCCTCAATGACATGATTTTAACAGTAAGTAAATGCATAGTTGCCTTCAATAGATCAACTGTAAGTTATGCACGAAAGTCATGTTGAAAAGGCGAATTTCATCTAAAGTGATTTAGAATGATTTAATGAGTAAAAGAGATGCAATAATATGACTTTAACACTATAAAAATGCATAGTTGCCTTCAGTAGATCAATTGCAAGTTATGTATGACACTCGTGTTTTAAATGCAAAATTAGAATTGGTTCGAAGTGCTTTCAAACAATTCAATGATATCAAAAGACATAATGATATGCTCTTTAAGGCTAAAATAATGCATTATTGTCTTCAATAGATTAATTGCAAGTTATGTAAGAAAATCATGTTTGAAGGGTAAAAATATAATTCGTTCGAATTCATTTATAATGATTTAATGACTAGAAGAGCCTCAATGACATGATTTTAACGGTAAGTAAATGCATAGTTGCCTTCCATAGATCAACTGTAACTTATGCACGAAAGTCATGTTGAAAAGGCGAATTTCATCTGAAGTGATTTAGAATGATTTAATGAGTAAAAGAGATGCAATAATATGACTTTAACATTATAAAAATGCATAGTTGCCTTCAGTAGATCAATTGCAAGTTATGCATGAAACTCGTGTTTTAAATGAGAAATTAGAATTGGTTCGAAGTGCTTTCAAACAATTCAATGATATCAAAAGACTGAATGATATGCTCTTTAAGGCTAAAATAATGCATTATTGTCTTCAATAGATTAATTGCAAGTTATGTAAGAAAATCATGTTTGAAGGGTAAAAATATAATTCGTTCGAATTCATTTATAATGACTTAATGACTAGAAGAGCCTCAATGATATGATTTTAAGGCTAAGTAAATGTATAGTTTCCTTCAATAGATCAACTGCAAGTTATGCACGAAAGTTATGTTTAAAAGGCGAATTTCGTCGGAGGTGATTTAGAATGATTTAATGAGTAAAAGAGATGTAATAATATGACTTTAACACTATAAAAATGCATAGTTGCCTTCAGTAGATGAATTGCAAGTTATGCATGAAACTCGTGTTTTAAATGCAAAATTAGAATTGGTTCGAAGTGCTTTCAAACAATTTAATGATATCAAAAGACTGAATGATATGCTCTTTAAGGCTAAAATAATGCATTGTTGTCTTCAATAGATTAATTGCAAGTTATGTAAGAAAATCATGTTTGAAGGGTAAAAATATAATTCGTTCGAATTCAATTATAATGATTTAATGACTAGAAGAGCCTCAATGACATGATTTTAACGGTAAGTAAATGCATAGTTGCCTTCAATAGATCAACTGTGAGTTATGCACGAAAGTCATGTTGAAAAGGCGAATTTCGTCTGAAGTGATTTAGAATGATTTAATGAGTAAAAGAGATGCAATAATATGACTTTAACACTATAAAAATGCATAGTTGGCTTCAGTAGATCAATTGCAAGTTATGCATGAAACTCGTGTTTTAAATGCAAAATTAGAATTGGTTCGAAGTGCTTTCAAACAATTCAATGATATCAAAAGACTGAATGATATGCTCTTTAAGGCTAAAATAATGCATTGTTGTCTTCAACAGATTAATTGCAAGTTATGTAAGAAAAACAGGTTTGAAGGGTAAAAATATAATTCGTTGGAATTCATTTATAATGATTTAATGACTAGAAGAGCCTCAATGACATGATTTTAACAGTAAGTAAATGCAAAGTTGCCTTCAATAGATCAACTGTAAGTTATGCACGAAAGTCATTTTGAAAACGCGAATTTCGTCTGAATTGATTTAGAATGATTTAATGAGTAAACGAGATGCAATAATATGACTTTAACACTATAAAAATGCATTGTTGGCTTCAATAGATCAATTGCAAGTTATGCAAGAAACTCGTGTTTTAAATGCAAAATTAGAATTGGTTCGAAGTGCTTTCAAACAATTCAATGATATCAAAAGACTGAATGATAAGCTCTTTAAGGCTAAAATAATGCATTGTTGTCTTCAATAGATTAATTGCAAGTTATGTAAGAAAATCATTTTTGAAGGGTAAAAATATAATTTGTTCGAATTCATTTATAATGATTTAAAGACTAGAAGACCCTCAATGACATGATTTTAAGGCTAAGTACATGTATAGTTTGCCTTCAATATATCAACTATAAGTTATGCACGAAAGTCATGTTGAAAAGGCGAATTTCGTCTGAAGTGATTTAGAATGATTTAATGAGTAAAAGAGATGCAATAATATGACTTTAACATTATAAAAATGCATAGTTGCCTTCAGTAGATCAATTGCAAGTTATGCATGAAACTCGTGTTTTAAATGAGAAATTAGAATTGGTTCGAAGTGCTTTCAAACAATTCAATGATATCAAAAGACTGAATGATATGCTCTTTAAGGCTAAAATAATGCATTATTGTCTTCAATAGATTAATTGCAAGTTATGTAAGAAAATCATGTTTGAAGGGTAAAAATATAATTCGTTCGAATTCATTTATAATGATTTAATGACTAGAAGAGCCTCAATGACATGATTTTAACAGTAAGTAAATGCATAGTTGCCTTCAATAGATCAACTGTAAGTTATGCACGAAAGTCATGTTGAAAAGGCGAATTTCATCTGAAGTGATTTAGAATGATTTAATGAGTAAAAGAGATGCAACAATATGACTTTAACACTATAAAAATGCATAGTTGCCTTCAGTAGATCAATTGCAAGTTATGCATGAAACTCGTGTTTTAAATGCAAAATTAGAATTGGTTCGAAGTGCTTTCAAATAATTTAGTGATATCAAAAGACTGAATCATATGCTCTTTAAGGCTAAAATAAAGCATTGTTGCCTTCAATAGATTAATTGCAAGTTATGTAAGAAAATCATGTTTGAAGGGTAAAAATATAATTCGTTCGAATTCATTTATAATGATTTAATGACTAGAAGAGCCTCAATGACATGATTTTAACGGTAAGTAAATGCATAGTTTCCTTCAATAGATCAACTGTAAGTTATGCACGAAAGTCATGTTGAAAACGCGAATTTCGTCTGAAGTGATTTAGAATGATTTAATGAGTAAAAGAGATGCTATAATATGACTTTAACACTATAAAAATGCATAGTTGCCTTCAGTAGATCAATTGCAAGTTATGCATGAAACTCGTGTTTTAAATGGAAAATTAGAATTGGTTCGAAGTGCTTTCACACAATTTAATGAAATCAAAAGACTGAATGATATGCTCTTTAAGGCTAAAATAAAGCATTGTTGCCTTCAATAGATTAATTGCAAGTTATGTAAGAAAATCATGTTTGAAGGGTAAAAATATAATTCGTTCGAATTCATTTATAATGATTTAATGACTAGAAGAGCCTCAATGACATGATTTTAACGGTAAGTAAATGCATAGTTTCCTTCAATAGATCAACTGTAAGTTATGCACGAAAGTCATGTTGAAAACGCGAATTTCGTCTGAAGTGATTTAGAATGATTTAATGAGTAAAAGAGATGCTATAATATGACTTTAACACTATAAAAATGCATAGTTGCCTTCAGTAGATCAATTGCAAGTAATGCATGAAACTCGTGTTTTAAATGCAAAATTAGAATTGGTTCGAAGTGCTTTCAAACAATTCAATGATATCAAAAGACTGAATGATATGCTCTTTAAGGCTAAAATAAAGCATTGTTGCCTTGAATAGATTAATTGCAAGTTATGTAAGAAAATCATGTTTGAAGGGTAAAAATATAATTTGTTCGAATTCATTTATAATGATTTAATGACTAAAAGAGCCTCAATCACATGATTTTAACGGTAAGTAAATGCATAGTTGCCTTCAATAGATCAACTGTAAGTTATGCACGAAAGTCAAGTTGAAAAGGCGAATTTCGTCTGAAGTGATTTAGAATGATTTAATGAGTAAAAGAGATGCTATAATATGACTTTAACACTATAAAAATGCATAGTTGGCTTCAGTAGATCAATTGCAAGTTATGCATGAAACTCGTGTTTTAAATGGAAAATTAGAATTAGTTCGAAGTGCTTTCACACAACTTAATGATATCAAAAGACTGAATGATATGCTCTTTCAGGCTAAAATAATGCATTGTTGTCTCCAATAGATTAATTGCAAGTTATGTAAGAAAATCATGTTTGAAGGGTAAAAATATAATTCGTTCGAATTCATTTATAATGATTTAATGACTAGAAGAGCCTCAATGACATGATTTTAACGGTAAGGAAATGCATAGTTGCCTTCAATAGATCAACTGTAAGTTATGCACGAAAGTCATGTTGAAAAGGCGAATTTCTTCTAAAGTGATTTAGAATGATTTAATGAGTAAAAGAGATGCAATAATATGACTTTAACACTATAAAAATGCATAGTTGCCTTCAGTAGATCAATTGCAAGTTATGCATGACACTCGTGTTTTAAATGCAAAATTAGAATTGGTTCGAAGTGCTTTCAAACAATTCAATGATATCAAAAGACATAATGATATGCTCTTTAAGGCTAAAATAATGCATTATTGTCTTCAATAGATTAATTGCAAGTTATGTAAGAAAATCATGTTTGAAGGGTAAAAATATAATTCGTTCGAATTCATTTATAATGATTTAATGACTAGAAGAGCCTCAATGACATGATTTTAACGGTAAGTAAATGCATAGTTGCCTTCCATAGATCAACTGTAACTTATGCACGAAAGTCATGTTGAAAAGGTGAATTTCATCTGAAGTGATTTAGAATGATTTAATGAGTAAAAGAGATGCAATAATATGACTTTAACATTATAAAAATGCATAGTTGCCTTCAGTAGATCAATTGCAAGTTATGCATGAAACTCGTGTTTTAAATGAGAAATTAGAATTGGTTCGAAGTGCTTTCAAACAATTCAATGATATCAAAAGACTGAATGATATGCTCTTTAAGGCTAAAATAATGCATTATTGTCTTCAATAGATTAATTGCAAGTTATGTAAGAAAATCATGTTTGAAGGGTAAAAATATAATTCGTTCGAATTCATTTATAATGATTTAATGACTAGAAGAGCCTCAATGACATGATTTTAACAGTAAGTAAATGCATAGTTGCCTTCAATAGATCAACTGTAAGTTATGCACGAAAGTCATGTTGAAAAGGCGAATTTCATCTGAAGTGATTTAGAATGATTTAATGAGTAAAAGAGATGCAACAATATGACTTTAACACTATAAAAATGCATAGTTGCCTTCAGTAGATCAATTGCAAGTTATGCATGAAACTCGTGTTTTAAATGCAAAATTAGAATTGGTTCGACGTGCTTTCACACAATTTAATGATATCAAAAGACTGAATGATATGCTCTTTAAGGCTAAAATAAAGCATTGTTGCCTTGAATAGATTAATTGCAAGTTATGTAAGAAAATCATGTTTGAAGGGTAAAAATATAATTTGTTCGAATTCATTTATAATGATTTAATGACTAAAAGAGCCTCAATCACATGATTTTAACGGTAAGTAAATGCATAGTTGCCTTCAATAGATCAAC
Organism: Coriaria nepalensis; assembly: GCA_027186245.1. Taxonomy (NCBI): domain Eukaryota; kingdom Viridiplantae; phylum Streptophyta; class Magnoliopsida; order Cucurbitales; family Coriariaceae; genus Coriaria; species Coriaria nepalensis. Next base: position 22,912,472 of record CP114481.1, read on the forward strand.
TGTAAGTTATGCACGAAAGTCATGTTGAAAAGGCGAATTTCGTCTGAAGTGATTTAGAATGATTTAATGAGTAAAAGAGATGGAATAATATGACTTTAACACTATAAAAATGCATATTTGGCTTCAGTAGATCAATTGCAAGTTATGCTTGAAACTCGTGTTTTAAATGGAAAATTAGAATTAGTTCGAAGTGCTTTCACACAACTTAATGATATCAAAAGACTGAATGATATGCTCTTTCAGGCTAAAATAATGCATTGTTGTCTCCAATAGATTAATTGCAAGTTAAGTAAGAAAATCATGTTTGAAGGGTAAAAATATAATTCGTTCGAATTCATTTATAATGATTTAATGACTAGAAGAGCCTCAATGACATGATTTTAACGGTAAGGAAATGCATAGTTGCCTTCAATAGATCAACTGTAAGTTATTCACGAAAGTCATGTTGAAAAGGCGAATTTCGTCTTCAGTGATTTAGAATGATTTAATGAGTAAAAGAGATGCTATAATTTGACTTTAACACTATAAAAATGCATAGTTGCCTTCAGTAGATCAATTGCAAGTTATGCATGAAACTCGTGTTTTAAATGCAAAATTAGAATTGGTTCGAAGTGCTTCCAAACAATTCAATGATATCAAAAGAATGAATGATATGCTCTTTAAGGCTAAAATAAAGCATTGTTGCCTTCAATAGATTAATTGCAAGTTATGTAAGAAAATCATGTTTGAAGGGTAAAAATATAATTCGTTCGAATTCATTTATAATGATTTAATGACTAGAAAAGCCTCAATGACATGATTTTAACGGTAAGTAAATGCATAGTTTCCTTCAATAGATCAACTGTAAGTTATGCACGAAAGTCATGTTGAAAACGCGAATTTCGTCTGAAGTGATTTAGAATGATTTAATGAGTAAAAGAGATGCTATAATATGACTTTAACACTATAAAAATGCATAGTTGCCTTCAGTAGATCATTTGCAAGTAATGCATGAAACTCGTGTTTTAAATGCAAAATTAGAATTGGTTCGAAGTGCTTTCAAACAATTCAATGATATCAAAAGACTGAATGATATGCTCTTTAAGGCTAAAATAAAGCATTGTTGCCTTCAATAGATTAATTGCAAGTTATGCAAGAAAATCATGTTTGAAGGGTAAAAATATAACTCGTTCGAATTCATTTATAATGATTTAATGACTAAAAGAGCCTCAATGACATGATTTTAACGGTAAGTAAATGCATAGTTGCCTTCAATAGATCAACTGTAAGTTATGCACGAAAGTCATGTTGAAAAGGCGAATTTCGTCTGAAGTGATTTAGAATGATTTAATGAGTAAAAGAGATGGAATAATATGACTTTAACACTATAAAAATGCATAGTTGGCTTCAGTAGATCAATTGCAAGTTATGCATGAAACTCGTGTTTTAAATGGAAAATTAGAATTAGTTCGAAGTGCTTTCACACAACTTAATGATATCAAAAGACTGAATGATATGCTCTTTCAGGCTAAAATAATGCATTGTTGTCTCCAATAGATTAATTGCAAGTTATGTAAGAAAATCATGTTTGAAGGGTAAAAATATAATTCGTTCGAATTCATTTATAATGATTTAATGACTAGAAGAGCCTCAATGACATGATTTTAACGGTAAGGAAAAGCATAGTTGCCTTCAATAGATCAACTGTAAGTTATGCACGAAAGTCATGTTGAAAACGTGAATTTCGTCTGAAGTGATTTAGAATGATTTAATGAGTAAAAGAGATGCAATAATATGACTTTAACACTAAAAAAATGCGTAATTGCCTTCAGTAGATCAATTGCAAGTTATGCATGAAAGTCGTGTTTTAAATGCGAAAATAGAATTAGTTCGAGGTGCTTTCAAACAATTCAATGATATTTAAAGACTGAATGATATGCTCTTTAAGGCTAAAATAATGCATTGTTGTCTTCAATAGATTAATTGCAAGTTATGTCGGAAAATCATGTTTGAAGGGTAAAAATATAATTCGTTCGAATTCATTTATAATGATTTAATGACTAGAAGAGCCTCAATGACATGATTTTAACGGTAAGTAAATGCATAGTTTCCTTCAATAGATCAACTGTAAGTTATGCATGAAAGTCATGTTGAAAACGCGAATTTCGTCTGAAGTGATTTAGAATGATTTAATGAGGAAAAGAGATGCAATAATATGACTTTAACACTAAAAAAATGCATAGTTGCCTTCAGTAGATCAATTGCAAGTTATGCATGAAAGTCGTGTTTTAAATGCGAAAATAGAATTAGTTCGAGGTGCTTTCAAACAATTTACTGATCTCAAAAGACTGAATGATATGCTCTATAAGGCTGAAATAATGCATTGTTGTATTCAATAGATTAATTGCAAGTTATGTAAGAAAATCATGTTTGAAGGGTAAAAATATAATTCGTTCGAATTCAATTATAATGATTTAATGACTAGAAGAGCCTCAATGACATGATTTTAAGGCTATGTAAATGTATAGTTTCCTTCAATAGATCAACTGCAAGTTATGCACGAAAGTCCTGTTTAAAAGGCGAATTTTGTCTAAAGTGATTTAGAATGATTTAATGAGTAAAAGAGATGCAATAATATGACTTTAACACTAAAAATATGCATAGTTGCCTTCAGTAGATCAATTGCAAGGTATGCATGAAAGTCGTGTTTTAAATGCGAAAATAGATTTAGTTCGAGGTGCTTTCAAACAATTTAATGATATCAAAAGACTGAATGATATGCTCTTTAAGGCTAAAATAATGCATTGTTGTCTTCAATAGATTAATTGCAAGTCATGTAAGAAAATCATGTTTGAAGCGTAAAAATATAATTCGTTCGAATTCATTTATAATGATTTAATGACTACAAGAGCCTCAGTGACATAATTTTAACGGTAAGTAAATGCATAGTTGCCTTCGATAGATCAACTGTAAGTTATGCACGAAAGTCATGTTGAAAACGCGAATTTCGTCTGAAGTGATTTAGAATGATTTAATGAGTAAAAGAGATGCAATAATATGACTTTAACACTAAAAATATGCATAGTTGCCTTCAGTAGATCAATTGCAAGTTATGCATGAAATTCGTGTTTTAAATGCGAAAATAGATTTAGTTCAAGGTGCTTTCAAACAATTTACTGATCTCAAAAGACTGAATGATATGCTCTTTACGGCTAAAATAATGCATTGTTGTCTTCAATAGATTAATTGCAAGTTAAGTAAGAAAATCATGTTTGAAGGGCAAAAACATAATTTTTTCAGATTTATTTATAATGATTTAATGACTAGAAGAGCCTCAAGGACATGATTTTAAGGCTAAGGAAATGTATAGTTTCCTTCAATAGATCAACTGCAAGTTATGCACGAAAGTCCTGTTTAAAAGGCGAATTTTGTCTAAAGTGATTTAGAATGATTTAATGAGTAAAAGAGATGCAATAATATGACTTTAACACTAAAAATATGCATAGTTGCCTTCAGTAGATCAATTGCAAGGTATGCATGAAAGTCGTGTTTTAAATGCGAAAATAGATTTAGTTCGAGGTGCTTTCAAACAATTTACTGATCTCAAAAGACTGAATGATATGCTCTTTACGGTTAAAATAATGCATTGTTGTCTTCAATAGATTAATTGCAAGTTATGTAAGAAAATCATGTTTGAAGGGCAAAAACATAATTTTTTCGGATTTATTTATAATGATTTAATGACTAGAAGAGCCACAATGACATGATTTTAAGGCTAAGTAAATGTATAGTTTCCTTCAATAGATCAACTGCAAGTTATGCACGAAAGTTATGTTTAAAAGGCGAATTTCGTCGGAGGTGATCTAGAATGATTTAATGAGTAAAAGAGATGCAATAATATGACTTTAACACTATAAAAATGCATAGTTGCCCTCAGTAGATCAATTGCAAGTTATGCATGAAACTCGTGTTTTAAATGCAAAATTAGAATTGGTTCGAAGTGCTTTCAAACAATTTAATGATATCAAAAGACTGAATGATATGCTCTTTAAGGCTAAAATAATGCATTGTTGTCTTCAATAGATTAATTGCAAGTCATGTAAGAAAATCATGTTTGAAGCGTAAAAATATAATTCGTTCGAATTTATTTATAATGATTTAATGACTACAAGAGCCTCAGTGACATGATTTTAACGGTAAGTAAATGCATAGTTGCCTTCGATAGATCAACTGTAAGTTATGCACGAAAGTCATGTTGAAAACGCGAATTTCGTCTGAAGTGATTTAGAATGATTTAATGAGTAAAAGAGATGCAATAATATGACTTTAACACTATAAAAATGCATAGTTGCCTTCAGTAGATCAATTGCAAGTTATGCATGAAACTCGTGTTTCAAATGCAAAATTAGAATTGGTTCGAAGTGCTTTCAAACAATTTAATGATATCAAAAGACTGAATGATATGCTCTTTAAGGCCAAAATAATGCATTGTTGTCTTCAATAGATTAATTGCAAGTTATGTAAGAAAATCATGTTTGAAGGGCAAAAACATAATTTTTTCGGATTTATTTATAATGTTTTAATGACTAGAAGAGCCACAATGACATGATTTTAAGGCTAAGTAAATGTATAGTTTCCTTCAATAGATCAACTGCAAGTTATGCACGAAAGTTATGTTTAAAAGGCGAATTTCGTCGGAGGTGATCTAGAATGATTTAATGAGTAAAAGAGATGCAATAATATGACTTTAACACTATAAAAATGCATAGTTGCCCTCAGTAGATCAATTGCAAGTTATGCATGAAACTCGTGTTTTAAATGCAAAATTAGAATTGGTTCGAAGTGCTTTCAAACAATTTAATGATATCAAAAGACTGAATGATATGCTCTTTAAGGCTAAAATAATGCATTGTTGTCTTCAATAGATTAATTGCAAGTCATGTAAGAAAATCATGTTTGAAGCGTAAAAATATAATTCGTTCGAATTTATTTATAATGATTTAATGACTACAAGAGCCTCAGTGACATGATTTTAACGGTAAGTAAATGCATAGTTGCCTTCGATAGATCAACTGTAAGTTATGCACGAAAGTCATGTTGAAAACGCGAATTTCGTCTGAAGTGATTTAGAATGATTTAATGAGTAAAAGAGATGCAATAATATGACTTTAACACTATAAAAATGCATAGTTGCCTTCAGTAGATCAATTGCAAGTTATGCATGAAACTCGTGTTTCAAATGCAAAATTAGAATTGGTTCGAAGTGCTTTCAAACAATTTAATGATATCAAAAGACTGAATGATATGCTCTTTAAGGCCAAAATAATGCATTGTTGTCTTCAATAGATTAATTGCAAGTTATGTAAGAAAATCATGTTTGAAGGGTAAAAATATAATTCGTTCGAATTCATTTATAATGATTTAATGACTACAAGAGCCTCAGTGACATGATTTTAACGGTAAGTAAATGCATAGTTGCCTTCGATAGATCAACTGTAAGTTATGCACGAAAGTCATGTTGAAAACGCGAATTTCGTTTGAAGTGATTTAGAATGATTTAATGAGTACAAGAGATGCAATAATATGACTTTAACACTAAAAAAATGCATAATTGCCTTCAGTAGATCAATTGCAAGTTATGCATGAAATTCGTGTTTTAAATGCGAAAATAGATTTAGTTCGAGGTGCTTTCAAACAATTTACTGATCTCAAAAGACTGAATGATATGCTCTTTACGGCTAAAATAATGCATTGTTGTCTTCAATAGATTAATTGCAAGTTAAGTAAGAAAATCATGTTTGAAGGGCAAAAACATAATTTTTTCAGATTTATTTATAATGATTTAATGACTAGAAGAGCCTCAAGGACATGATTTTAAGGCTAAGGAAATGTATAGTTTCCTTCAATAGATCAACTGCAAGTTATGCACGAAAGTCCTGTTTAAAAGGCGAATTTTGTCTAAAGTGATTTAGAATGATTTAATGAGTAAAAGAGATGCAATAATATGACTTTAACACTAAAAATATGCATAGTTGCCTTCAGTAGATCAATTGCAAGGTATGCATGAAAGTCGTGTTTTAAATGCGAAAATAGATTTAGTTCGAGGTGCTTTCAAACAATTTACTGATCTCAAAAGACTGAATGATATGCTCTTTACGGTTAAAATAATGCATTGTTGTCTTCAATAGATTAATTGCAAGTTATGTAAGAAAATCATGTTTGAAGGGCAAAAACATAATTTTTTCGGATTTATTTATAATGATTTAATGACTAGAAGAGCCACAATGACATGATTTTAAGGCTAAGTAAATGTATAGTTTCCTTCAATAGATCAACTGCAAGTTATGCACGAAAGTTATGTTTAAAAGGCGAATTTCGTCGGAGGTGATCTAGAATGATTTAATGAGTAAAAGAGATGCAATAATATGACTTTAACACTATAAAAATGCATAGTTGCCCTCAGTAGATCAATTGCAAGTTATGCATGAAACTCGTGTTTTAAATGCAAAATTAGAATTGGTTCGAAGTGCTTTCAAACAATTTAATGATATCAAAAGACTGAATGATATGCTCTTTAAGGCTAAAATAATGCATTGTTGTCTTCAATAGATTAATTGCAAGTCATGTAAGAAAATCATGTTTGAAGCGTAAAAATATAATTCGTTCGAATTTATTTATAATGATTTAATGACTACAAGAGCCTCAGTGACATGATTTTAACGGTAAGTAAATGCATAGTTGCCTTCGATAGATCAACTGTAAGTTATGCACGAAAGTCATGTTGAAAACGCGAATTTCGTCTGAAGTGATTTAGAATGATTTAATGAGTAAAAGAGATGCAATAATATGACTTTAACACTATAAAAATGCATAGTTGCCTTCAGTAGATCAATTGCAAGTTATGCATGAAACTCGTGTTTCAAATGCAAAATTAGAATTGGTTCGAAGTGCTTTCAAACAATTTAATGATATCAAAAGACTGAATGATATGCTCTTTAAGGCCAAAATAATGCATTGTTGTCTTCAATAGATTAATTGCAAGTTATGTAAGAAAATCATGTTTGAAGGGCAAAAACATAATTTTTTCGGATTTATTTATAATGTTTTAATGACTAGAAGAGCCACAATGACATGATTTTAAGGCTAAGTAAATGTATAGTTTCCTTCAATAGATCAACTGCAAGTTATGCACGAAAGTTATGTTTAAAAGGCGAATTTCGTCGGAGGTGATCTAGAATGATTTAATGAGTAAAAGAGATGCAATAATATGACTTTAACACTATAAAAATGCATAGTTGCCCTCAGTAGATCAATTGCAAGTTATGCATGAAACTCGTGTTTTAAATGCAAAATTAGAATTGGTTCGAAGTGCTTTCAAACAATTTAATGATATCAAAAGACTGAATGATATGCTCTTTAAGGCTAAAATAATGCATTGTTGTCTTCAATAGATTAATTGCAAGTCATGTAAGAAAATCATGTTTGAAGCGTAAAAATATAATTCGTTCGAATTTATTTATAATGATTTAATGACTACAAGAGCCTCAGTGACATGATTTTAACGGTAAGTAAATGCATAGTTGCCTTCGATAGATCAACTGTAAGTTATGCACGAAAGTCATGTTGAAAACGCGAATTTCGTCTGAAGTGATTTAGAATGATTTAATGAGTAAAAGAGATGCAATAATATGACTTTAACACTATAAAAATGCATAGTTGCCTTCAGTAGATCAATTGCAAGTTATGCATGAAACTCGTGTTTCAAATGCAAAATTAGAATTGGTTCGAAGTGCTTTCAAACAATTTAATGATATCAAAAGACTGAATGATATGCTCTTTAAGGCCAAAATAATGCATTGTTGTCTTCAATAGATTAATTGCAAGTTATGTAAGAAAATCATGTTTGAAGGGTAAAAATATAATTCGTTCGAATTCATTTATAATGATTTAATGACTACAAGAGCCTCAGTGACATGATTTTAACGGTAAGTAAATGCATAGTTGCCTTCGATAGATCAACTGTAAGTTATGCACGAAAGTCATGTTGAAAACGCGAATTTCGTTTGAAGTGATTTAGAATGATTTAATGAGTACAAGAGATGCAATAATATGACTTTAACACTAAAAAAATGCATAATTGCCTTCAGTAGATCAATTGCAAGTTATGCATGAAAGTCGTGTTTTAAATGCGAAAATAGATTTAGTTCGAGGTGCTTTCAAACAATTTACTGATCTCAAAAGACTGAATGATATGCTCTTTACGGCTAAAATAATGCATTGTTGTCTTCAATAGATTAATTGCAAGTTAAGTAAGAAAATCATGTTTGAAGGGCAAAAACATAATTTTTTCGGATTTATTTATAATGATTTAATGACTAGAAGAGCCTCAATGACATGATTTTAAGGCTAAGTAAATGTATAGTTTCCTTCAATAGATCAACTGCAAGTTATGCACGAAAGTTATGCTTAAAAGGCGAATTTCATCAGAGGTGATCTAGAATGATTTAATGAGTAAAAGAGATGCAATAATAAGACTTTAACACTATAAAAATGCATAGTTGCCCTCAGTAGATCAATTGCAAGTTATGCATGAAACTCGTGTTTTAAATGCAAAATTAGAATTGGTTCGAAGTGCTTTCAAACAATTTAATGATATCAAAAGACTGAATGATATGCTCTTTAAGGCTAAAATAATGCATTGTTGTCTTCAATAGATTAATTGCAAGTCATGTAAGAAAATCATGTTTGAAGCGTAAAAATATAATTCGTTCGAATTCATTTATAATGATTTAATGACTACAAGAGCCTCAGTGACATGATTTTAACGGTAAGTAAATGCATAGTTGCCTTCGATAGATCAACTGTAAGTTATGCACGAAAGTCATGTTGAAAACGCGAATTTCGTCTGAAGTGATTTAGAATGATTTAATGAGTAAAAGAGATGTAATAATATGACTTTAACACTAAAAATATGCATAGTTGCCTTCAGTAGATCAATTGCAAGTTATGCATGAAAGTCGTGTTTTAAATGCGAAAATAGATTTAGTTCGAGGTGCTTTCAAAGAATTTACTGATCTCAAAAGACTGAATGATATGCTCTTTACGGCTAAAATAATGCATCGTTGTCTTCAATAGATTAATTGCAGGTTATGTAAGAAAATCATGTTTTTAAAGGGCAAAAACATAATTTGTTCGAATTCATTTATAATGATTTAATGACTACAAGAGCCTCAATGACATGATTTTAAGGCTAAGTAAATGTATAGTTTTCTTCAATAGATCAACTGCAAGTTATGCACGAAAGTTATGTTTAAAAGGCGAATTTCGTCGGAGGTGATTTAGAATGATTTAATGAGTAAAAGAGATGCAATAATATGACTTTAACACTATAAAAATGCGTAGTTGCCTTCAGTAGATCAATTGCAAGTTATGCATGAAACTCGTGTTTTAAATGCAAAATTAGAATTGGTTCGAAGTGCTTTCAAACAATTTAATGATATCAAAAGACTGAATGATATGCTCTTTAAGGCTAAAATTTTGCATTGTTGTTTTCAATAGATTAATTGCAAGTTATGTGAGAAAATCATGTTTGAAGGGTAAAAGTATAATTCGTTCGAATTCATTTATAATGATTTAATGACTACAAGAGCCTCAGTGACATGATTTTAACGGTAAGTAAATGCATAGTTGCCTTCAATAGATCAACTGCAAGTTATGCGCGAAAGTTATGTTTAAAAGGCGAATTTCGTCGGAGGTGATTTAGAATGATTTAATGAGTAAAAGAGATGCAATAATATGACTTTAACACTATAAAAATGCATAGTTGCCTTCAGTAGATCAATTGCAAGTTATGCATGAAAGTCCTGTTTAAAAGGCGAATTTCATCTGAAGTGATTTAGAATGATTTAATGAGTAAAAGAGATGCAATAATATGACTTTAACACTAAAAATATGCATAGTTGCCTTCAGTAGATCAATTGCAAGTTATGCATGAAAGTCGTGTTTTAAATGCGAAAATAGACTTAGTTCGAGGTGCTTTCAAACAATTTACTGATCTCAAAAGACTGAATGATATGCTCTTGACGGCTAAAATAATGCATTGTTGTCTTCAATAGATTAATTGCAAGTTAAGTAAGAAAATCATGTTTGAAGGGCAAAAACATAATTTGTTCGGATTTATTTATAATGATTTAATGACTCGAAGAGCCTCAATGACATGATTTTAAGGCTAAGTAAATGTATAGTCTCCTTCACTAGATCAACTGCAAGTTATGCACGAAAGTTATGTTTAAAAGGCGAATTTCGTCGGAGGTGATTTAGAATGATTTAATGAGTAAAAGAGATGCAATAATATGACTTTAACACTATAAAAATGCATAGTTGCCTTCAGTAGATCAATTGCAAGTTATGCATGAAACTCGTGTTTTAAATGCAAAATTAGAATTGGTTCGAAGTGCTTTCAAACAATTTAATGATATCAAAACACTGAATGATATGCTCTTTAAGGCTAAAATAATGCATTGTTGTCTTCAATAGATTAATTGCAAGTTATGTAAGAAAATCATGTTTGAAGGGTAAAAATATAATTCGTTCGAATTCATTTAAAATGATTTAATGACTAGAAGAGCCTCAATGACATGATTTTAACGGTAAGTAAACGGATAGTTGCCTTCAATAGATCAACTGTAAGTTATGCACGAAAGTCATGTTGAAAAGGCGAATTTCGTCTGAAGTGATTTAGAATGATTTAATGAGTAAAAGAGATGCAATAAAATGACTTTAACACTATAAAAATGCATAGTTGCCTTCAGTAGATGAATTGCAAGTTATGCATGAAAGTCGTGTTTTAAATGCAAAATTAGAATTGGTTCGAAGTGCTTTCAAACAATTTAATGATATCAAAAGACTGAATGATATGCTCTTTAAGGCTAAAATAATGCATTGTTGTCTTCAATAGATTAATTGCAAGTTATGTAAGAAAATCATGTTTGAAGGGTAAAAATATAATTCGTTCGAATTCATTTAAAATGATTTAATGACTAGAAGAGCCTCAATGCCATGATTTTAACGGTAAGTAAATGCATAGTTGCCTTCAATAGATCAACTGTAAGTTGTGCACGAAAGTCATGTTGAAAAGGCGAATTTCGTCTGAAGTGATTTAGAATGATTTAATGAGTAAAAGAGATGCAATAATATGACTTTAACACTATAAAAATGCATAGTTGCCTTCAGTAGATCAATTGCAAGTTATGCATGAAACTCGTGTTTTAAATGCAAAATTAGAATTGGTTCGAAGTGCTTTCAAACAATTTAATGATATCAAAACACTGAATGATATGCTCTTTAAGGCTAAAATAATGCATTGTTGTCTTCAATAGATTAATTGCAAGTTATGTAAGAAAATCATGTTTGAAGGGTAAAAATATAATTCGTTCGAATTCATTTAAAATGATTTAATGACTAGAAGAGCCTCAATGACATGATTTTAACGGTAAGTAAATGCATAGTTTCCTTAAATAGATCAACTGTAAGTTATGCACGAAAGTCATGTTGAAAACGCGAATTTCGTGTGAAGTGATTTAGAATGATTTAATGAGTAAAAGAGATGCAATAATATGACTTTAACACTATAAAAATGCATAGTTGCCTTCAGTAGATGAATTGCAAGTTATGCATGAAACACGTGTTTTAAATGCAAAATTAGAATTGGTTCGAAATGCTGTCAAACAATTTAATGATATCAAAAGACTGAATGATATGCTCTTTAAGGCTAAAATATTGCATTGTTGTCTTCAATAGGTTAATTGCAAGTTATGTAAAAAAATCATGTTTGAAGGGTAAAAATATAATTCGTTCGAATTCATTTAAAATGATTTAATCACTAGAAGAGCCTCAATGACATGATTTTAACGGTAAGTAAATGCATAGTTGCCTTCAATAGATCAACTGTAAGTTATGGACGAAAGTCATGTTGAAAACGCGAATTTCGTCTGAAGTGATTTAGAATGATTTAATGAGTAAAAGAGATGCAATAATATGACTTTAACACTAAAAAAATGCATAATTGCCTTCAGTAGATCAATTGCAAGTTATGCAGGAAAGTCGTGTTTTAAATGCGAAAATAGAATTAGTTCGAGGTTCTTTCAAACAGTTTACTGATCTCAAAAGACTGAATGATATGCCCTTTACAGCTAAAATAATGCATTGTTGTCTTCAATAGATTAATTGCAAGTTAAGTAAGAAAATCATGTTTGAAGGGCAAAAACATAATTTGTTCGGATTCATTTATAATGATTTAATGACTCGAAGAGCCTCAATGACATGATTTTAAGGCTAAGTAAATGTATAGTTGCCTTCAATAGATCAACTGCAAGTTATGCACGAAAGTTAAGTTTAAAAGGCGAATTTCGTCGGAGGTGATTTAGAATGATTTAATGAGTAAAAGAGATGCAATAATATGACTTTAACACTATAAAAATGCATAGTTGCCTTCAGTAGATCAATTGCAAGTTATGCATGAAACTCATGTTTTAAATGCAAAATTAGAATTGGTTCGATGTGCTTTCACACAATTTAATGATATCAAAAGACTGAATGATATGCTCTTTAAGGCTAAAATAATGCATTGTTGTCTTCAATAGATTAATTGCAAGTTATGTAAGAAAATCATGTTTGAAGGGTAAAAATATAATTCGTTCGAATTCATTTAAAATGATTTAATGACTAGAAGAGCCTCAATGACATGATTTTAACGGTAAGGAAATGCATAGTTGCCTTCAATAGATCAACTGTAAGTTATGCACGAAAGTCATGTTGAAAAGGCGAATTTTGTCTGAAGTGATTTAGAATGATTTAATGAGTAAAAGAGATGCAATAATATGACTTTAACACTAAAAAAATGCATAGTTGCCTTCAGTAAATCAATTGCAAGTTATGCATGAAACTCGTGTTTTAAATGCAAAATTAGAATTGGTTCGAAGTGCTTTCAAACAATTCAATGATATCAAAAGACTGAATGATATGCTCTTTAAGGGTAAAATAATGCATTGTTGTCTTCAATAGATTAATTGGAAGTTATGTAAGAAAATCATTTTTGAAGGGTAAAAATATAATTCGTTCGAATTCATTTATAATGACTTAATGACTAGAAGAGCCTCAATGACATGATTTTAAGGCTAAGTAAATGTATAGTTTCCTTCAATAGATCAACTGCAGGTTATGTACGAAAGTCTTGTTGAAAAGGCGAATTTCGTCTGAAGTGATTTAGAATGATTTAATGAGTAAAAGAGATGCAATAATATGACTTTAACACTATAAAAATGCATAGTTGCCTTCATTAAATCAATTGCAAGTTATGCATGAAACTCGTGTTTTAAATGCAAAATTAGAATTGGTTCGAAGTGCTTTCAAACAATTCAATGATATCAAAAGACTGAATGATATGCTCTTTAAGGGTAAAATAATGCATTGTTGTCTTCAATAGATTAATTGGAAGTTATGTAAGAAAATCATTTTTGAAGGGTAAAAATATAATTCGTTCGAATTCATTTATAATGACTTAATGACTAGAAGAGCCTCAATGACATGATTTTAAGGCTAAGTAAATATATAGTTTCATTCAATAGATCAACAGCAAGTTATGCACGAAAGTCATGTTTAAAAGGCGAATTTCGTCTGAAATGATTTAGAATTATTTAATGAGTAAAAGAGATGCAATAATATGAGTTTAACACTAAAAAAATGCATAGTTGCCTTCAGTAGATCAATTGCAAGTTATGCATGAAAGTCGTGTTTTAAATGCGAAAATAGATTTAGTTCAAGGTGCTTTCAAACAATTTACTGATCTCAAAAGACTGAATGATATGCTCTTTACGGCTAAAATAATGCATTGTTGTCTTCAATAGATTAATTGCAAGTTAAGTAAGAAAATCATGTTTGAAGGGCAAAAACATAATTTTTTCGGATTTATTTATAATGATTTAATGACTAGAAGAGCCTCAAGGACATGATTTTAAGGCTAAGCAAATGTATAGTTTCCTTCAATAGATCAACTGCAAGTTATGCACGAAAGTCCTGTTTAAAAGGCGAATTTCGTCTGAAGTGATTGAGAATGATTTAATGCGTAAAAGAGATGCAATAATATGACTTTAACACTATAAAAATGCATAGTTGGCTTCAGTAGATCAATTGCAAGTTATGCATGAAACTCGTGTTTTAAATGCAAAATTAGAATTCGTTCGAAGTGCTTTCAAACAATTCAATGATATCAAAAGACTGAATGATATGCTCTTTAAGGCTAAAATAGTGCATTGTTGTCTTCAATAGATTAATTGCAAGTTATGTAAGAAAATCATTTTTGAAGGGTAAAAATATAATTCGTTCGAATTCATTTATAATGATTTAATGACTAGAAGACCCTCAATGACATGATTTTAAGGCTAAGTACATGTATAGTTTGCCTTCAATAGATCAACTGCAAGTTATGCACGAAAGTCATGTATAAAAGGCGAATTTCGTCGGAGGTGATTTAGAATGATTTAATGAGTAAAAGAGATGCAATAATATGACTTTAACACTATAAAAATGCATAGTTGCCTTCAGTAGATCAATTGCAAGTTATGCATGAAACTCGTGTTTTAAATGCAAAAGTAGAATTGGTTCGAAGTGCTTTCAAACAATTTAATAATATCAAAAGACTGAATGATATGCTCTTTAAGGCTAAAATAATGCATTGTTGTCTTCAATAGATTAATTGCATGTTATGAAAGAAAATCATGTTTGAAGGGTAAAAGTATAATTCGTTCGAATTCATTTATAATGATTTAATGACTACAAGAGCCTCAGTGACGTGATTTTAACTGTAAGTAAATGCATAGTTGCCTTCAATAGATCAACTGCAAGTTATGCACGAAAGTCATGTTGAAAACGCGAATTTCGTCTGAAGTGATTTAGAATGATTTAATGAGTAAAAGAGATGCAATAATATGACTTTAACACTAAAAATATGCATAGTTGCCTTCAGTAGATCAATTGCAAGTTATGCATGAAAGTCATGTTTTAAATGCGAAAATAGATTTAGCTCGAGGTGCTTTCAAACAATTTACTAATCTCAAAAGACTGAATGATATGCTCTTTACGGCTAAAATAATGCATTGTTGTCTTCAATAGATTAATTGCAAGTTAAGTAAGAAAATCATGTTTGAAGGGCAAAAACATAATTTGTTCGGATTTATTTATAATGATTTAATGACTAGAAGAGGCTCAATGACATGATTTTAACGGTAAGGAAATGCATAGTTGCCTTCAATAGAACAACTGTAAGTTATGCACGAAAGTCATGTTGAAAAGGCGAATTTCGTCTGAAGTGATTTAGAATGATTTAATGAGTAAAAGAGATGCAATAATATGACTTTAACACTATAAAAATGCATAGTTGCCTTCAGTGGATCAATTGCAAGTTATGAATGAAACTCGTGTTTTAAATGCAAAATTAGAATTGGTTCGAAGTGCTTTCACACAATTTAATGATATCAAAAGACTGAATGATATACTCTTTAAGGCTAAAATAATGCATTGTGGTCTTCAATAGATTAATTGCAAGTTATGTAAGAAAATCATGTTTGAAGGGTAAAAATATAATTCGTTCGAATTCATTTATAATGATTTAATAACTAGAAGAGCCTCAGTGACATGATTTTAACGGTAAGGAAATGCATAGTTGCCGTCAATAGATCAACTGTAAGTTATGCACGAAAGTCATGTTGAAAAGGCGAATTTCGTCTGAAGTGATTTAGAATGATTTAATGAGTAAAAGAGATGCAATAATATGACTTTAACACTAAAAAAATGCATAGTTGCCTTCAGTAGATCAATTGCAAGTTATGCATGAAAGTCGTGTTTTAAATGCGAAAATAGAATTAGTTCGAGGTGCTTTCAAACAATTTACTGATCTGAAAAGACTGAATGATATGCTCTTTATGGCTAAAATAATGCATTGTTGTATTCAATAAATTAATTGCAGGTTATGTAAGAAAATCATGTTTGAAGGGCAAAAATATAATTCGTTCGAATTCATTTATAATTTTTAAATGACTAGAAGAGCCTCAATGACATGATTTTAACCGTAAGTAAATGCATAGTTGCCTTCAATAGATCAACTGCAGTTATGCACGAAAGTCATGTTGAAAAGGCGAATTTCGTCTGAAGTGATTGAGAATGATTTAATGAGTAAAAGAGATGCAATAATATGACTTTAACACTATAAAAATGCATTGTTGGCTTCAGTAGATCAATTGCAAGTTATGCATGAAACTCGTGTTTTAAATGCAAAATTAGAATTCGTTCGAAGTGCTTTCAGACAATTCAATGATATCAAAAGACTGAATGATATGCTCTTTAAGGCTAAAATAGTGCATTGTTGTCTTCAATAGATTAATTGCAAGTTATGTAAGAAAATCATTTTTGAAGGGTAAAAATATAATTCGTTCGAATTCATTTATAATGATTTAATGATTAGAAGCCCCTCAATGACATGATTTTAAGGCTAAGTACATGTATAGTTTGCCTTCAATAGATCAACTGCAAGTTATGCACGAAAGTCCTATTTAAAAGGCGAATTTCGTCGGAGGTGATTTAGAATGATTTAATGAGTAAAAGAGATGCAATAATATGACTTTAACACTATAAAAATGCATAGTTGCCTTCAGTAGATCAATTGCAAGTTATGCATGAAACTCGTGTTTTAAATGCAAAATTAGAATTGGTTCGAGGTGCTTTCAAACAATTAAATGATATCAAAACACTGAATGATATGCTCTTTAAGGCTAAAATAATGCATTGTGGTCTTCAATAGATTAATTGCAAGTTATGTAAGAAAATCATGTTTGAAGGGTAAAAATATAATTCTTTCGAATTCATTTATAATGATTTAATGACTACAAGAGCCTCAGTGACATGATTTTAACGGTAAGTAAATGCATAGTTGCCTTAAATAGATCAACTGCAAGTTATGCACGAAAGTCATGTTGAAAAGGCGAATTTCGTCGGAGGTGATTTACAATGATTTAATGAGTAAAAGAGATGCAATAATATGACTTTAACACTATAAAAATGCATAGTTGGCTTCAGTAGATCAATTGCAAGTTATGCATGAAACTCGTGTTTTAAATGCAAAATTAGAATTGGTTCGAAGTGCTTTCAAATAATTTAATGATATCAAAAGACTGAATGATATGCTCTTTAAGGCTAAAATAGTGCATTGTTGTCTTCAATAGATTAATTGCAAGTTATGTAAGAAAATCATTTTTGAAGGGTAAAAATATAATTCGTTCGAATTCATTTATAATGATTTAATTACTAGAAGACCCTCAATGACATGATTTTAAGGCTAAGTACATGTATAGTTTGCTTTCAATAGATCAACTGCAAGTTATGCACGAAAGTCCTGTTTAAAAGGCGAATTTCGTCGGAGGTGATTTTGAATGATTTAATGAGTAAAAGAGATGCAATAATATGACTTTAACACTATAAAAATGCATAGTTGCCTTCTGTAGATCAATTGCAAGTTATGTATGAAACTCGTGTTTTAAATGCAAAATTAGAATTGGTTCGAAGTGCTTTCAAACAATTAAATGATATCACAACACTGAATGATATGCTCTTTAAGGCTAAAATAATGCATTGTTGTCTTCAATAGATTAATTGCAAGTTATCTAAGAAAATCATGTTTGAAGGGTAAAAATATAATTCGTTCGAATTCATTTATAATGATTTAATGACTACAAGAGCCTCAGTGACATGATTTTAACGGTAAGTAAATGCATAGTTGCCTTCGATAGATCAACTGTAAGTTATGCACGAAAGTCATGTTGAAAACGCGAATTTCGTCTGAAGTGATTTAGAATGATTTAATGAGTAAAAGAGATGCAATAATATGACTTTAACACTAAAAATATGCATAGTTGCCTTCAGTAGATCAATTGCAAGTTATGCATGAAAGTCGTGTTTTAAATGCGAAAATAGATTTAGTTCGAGGTGCTTTCAAACAATTTACTGATCTCAAAGGACCGAATGATATGCTCTTTATGGCTAAAATAATGCATTGTTGTCTTCAATAGATTAATTGCAAGTTAAGTAAGAAAATCATGTTTGAAGGGCCAAAACATAATTTTTTCGGATTTATTTATAATGATTTAATGACTAGAAGAGCCTCAATGACATGATTTTCACGGTAAGGAAATGCATAGTTCCCTTCAATAGATCAACTGTAAGTTATGCACGAAAGTCATGCTGAAAAGGCGAATTTCGTCTGAAGTGATTTAGAATGATTTAATGAGTAAAAGAGATGCAATAATATGACTTTAACACAATAAAAATGCGTAGTTGCCTTCAGGGGATCAATTGCAAGTTATGCATGAAACTCGTGTTTTAAATGCAAAATTAGAATAGGTTCGAACTGCTTTCACACAATTTAATGATATCAAAAGACTGAATGATATGCTCTTTAAGGCTAAAATAATGCATTGTTGTCTTCAATAGATTAATTGCAACTTATGTAAGAAAAGAATTTTTGAAGGGTAAAAATATAATTCGTTCGAATTCATTTATAATGATTTAATAACTAGAAGAGCCTCAATGACATGATTTTAACAGTAAGGAAATGCATAGTGGCCTTCAATAGATCAACTGTAAGTTATGCACGAAAGTCATGTTGAAAAGGCGAATTTCGTCTGAAGTGATTTAGAACGATTTAATGAGTAAAAGAGATGCAATATTTTGACTTTAACACTATAAAAATGCACAGTTGCCTTCAGTAGATCAATTGCAAGTTATGCATGAAAGTCGTTTTTTAAATGCGAAAATAGAATTAGTTCGAGGTGCTTTCAAACAATTTACTGATCTTAAAAGACTGAATGATATGCTCTTTAAGGCTAAAATAATGCATTGTTGTATTCAATTGATTAATTTCAGGTTATGTAAGAAAATCATGTTTGAAGGGCAAAAATATAATTCGTTCGAATTCATTTATAATGATATAATGACTAGAAGAGCCTCAATGACATGATTTTAACGGTAAGTAAATGCATAGTTGCCTTCAATAGATCAACTGTAAGTTATGCACGAAAGTCATGTTGAAAAGGCGAATTTCGTCTGAAGTGATTTAGAATGATTTAATGAGTAAAAGTGATGCAATAATATGACTTTAACACTATAAAAATGCATAGTTGCCTTCAGTAGATCAATTGCAAGTTATGCATGAAACTCGTGTTTTAAATGCAAAATTAGAATTGGTTCGAAGTGCTTTCAAACAATTCAATGATATCAAAAGACTGAATGATATGCTCTTTAAGGCTAAAATAATGCATTGTTGTCTTCAATAGATTAATTGCAAGTTAAGTAGGAAAATCATGTTTGAAGGGCAAAAGAAATAATTTTTTCGGATTTATTTATAATGATTTAATGACTAGAAGAGCCTCAATGACATGATTTTAACGGTAAGGAAATGCATAGTTCCCTTCAATAGATCAACTGTAAGTTATGCACGAAAGTCATGCTGAAAAGGCGAATTTCGTCTGAAGTGATTTAGAATGATTTAATGAGTAAAAGAGATGCAATAATATGACTTTAACACAATAAAAATGCGTAGTTGCCTTCAGGGGATCAATTGCAAGTTATGCATGAAACTCGTGTTTTTAATGCAAAATTAGAATAGGTTCGAACTGCTTTCACACAATTTAATGATATCAAAAGACTGAATGATATGCTCTTTAAGGCTAAAATAATGCATTGTTGTCTTCAATAGATTAATTGCAACTTATGTAAGAAAAGAATTTTTGAAGGGTAAAAATATAATTCGTTCGAATTCATTTATAATGATTTAATAACTAGAAGAGCCTCAATGACATGATTTTAACAGTAAGGAAATGCATAGTGGCCTTCAATAGATCAACTGTAAGTTATGCACGAAAGTCATGTTGAAAAGGCGAATTTCGTCTGAAGTGATTTAGAACGATTTAATGAGTAAAAGAGATGCAATATTTTGACTTTAACACTATAAAAATGCACAGTTGCCTTCAGTAGATCAATTGCAAGTTATGCATGAAAGTCGTTTTTTAAATGCGAAAATAGAATTAGTTCGAGGTGCTTTCAAACAATTTACTGATCTTAAAAGACTGAATGATATGCTCTTTAAGGCTAAAATAATGCATTGTTGTATTCAATTGATTAATTTCAGGTTATGTAAGAAAATCATGTTTGAAGGGCAAAAATATAATTCGTTCGAATTCATTTATAATGATATAATGACTAGAAGAGCCTCAATGACATGATTTTAACGGTAAGTAAATGCATAGTTGCCTTCAATAGATCAACTGTAAGTTATGCACGAAAGTCATGTTGAAAAGGCGAATTTCGTCTGAAGTGATTTAGAATGATTTAATGAGTAAAAGTGATGCAATAATATGACTTTAACACTATAAAAATGCATAGTTGCCTTCAGTAGATCAATTGCAAGTTATGCATGAAACTCGTGTTTTAAATGCAAAATTAGAATTGGTTCGAAGTGCTTTCAAACAATTCAATGATATCAAAAGACTGAATGATATGCTCTTTAAGGCTAAAATAATGCATTGTTGTCTTCAATAGATTAATTGCAAGTTAAGTAGGAAAATCATGTTTGAAGGGCAAAAGAAATAATTTTTTCGGATTTATTTATAATGATTTAATGACTAGAAGAGCCTCAATGACATGATTTTAACGGTAAGGAAATGCATAGTTCCCTTCAATAGATCAACTGTAAGTTATGCACGAAAGTCATGCTGAAAAGGCGAATTTCGTCTGAAGTGATTTAGAATGATTTAATGAGTAAAAGAGATGCAATAATATGACTTTAACACAATAAAAATGCGTAGTTGCCTTCAGGGGATCAATTGCAAGTTATGCATGAAACTCGTGTTTTAAATGCAAAATTAGAATAGGTTCGAACTGCTTTCACACAATTTAATGATATCAAAAGACTGAATGATATGCTCTTTAAGGCTAAAATAATGCATTGTTGTCTTCAATAGATTAATTGCAACTTATGTAAGAAAAGAATTTTTGAAGGGTAAAAATATAATTCGTTCGAATTCATTTATAATGATTTAATAACTAGAAGAGCCTCAATGACATGATTTTAACAGTAAGGAAATGCATAGTGGCCTTCAATAGATCAACTGTAAGTTATGCACGAAAGTCATGTTGAAAAGGCGAATTTCGTCTGAAGTGATTTAGAACGATTTAATGAGTAAAAGAGATGCAATATTTTGACTTTAACACTATAAAAATGCACAGTTGCCTTCAGTAGATCAATTGCAAGTTATGCATGAAAGTCGTTTTTTAAATGCGAAAATAGAATTAGTTCGAGGTGCTTTCAAACAATTTACTGATCTTAAAAGACTGAATGATATGCTCTTTAAGGCTAAAATAATGCATTGTTGTATTCAATTGATTAATTTCAGGTTATGTAAGAAAATCATGTTTGAAGGGCAAAAATATAATTCATTCGAATTCATTTATAATGATATAATGACTAGAAGAGCCTCAATGACATGATTTTAACGGTAAGTAAATGCATAGTTGCCTTCAATAGATCAACTGTAAGTTATGCACGAAAGTCATGTTGAAAAGGCGAATTTCGTCTGAAGTGATTTAGAATGATTTAATGAGTAAAAGTGATGCAATAATATGACTTTAACACTATAAAAATGCATAGTTGCCTTCAGTAGATCAATTGCAAGTTATGCATGAAACTCGTGTTTTAAATGCAAAATTAGAATTGGTTCGAAGTGCTTTCAAACAATTCAATGATATCAAAAGACTGAATGATATGCTCTTTAAGGCTAAAATAATGCATTGTTGTCTTCAATAGATTAATTGCAAGTTAAGTAGGAAAATCATGTTTGAAGGGCAAAAGAAATAATTTTTTCGGATTTATTTATAATGATTTAATGACTAGAAGAGCCTCAATGACATGATTTTAACGGTAAGGAAATGCATAGTTGCCTTCAATAGATCAACTGTAAGTTATGCACGAAAGTCATGTTGAAAAGGCGAATTTCGACTGAAGTGATATAGAACGATTTAATGAGTAAAAGAGATGCAATAATATGACTTCAACACTATAAAAATGCATAGTTGCCTTCAGGGGATCAATTGCAAGTTATGCATGAAACTCGTGTTTTAAATGCAAAATTAGAATTGGTTCGAAGTGCTTTCAAACAATTCAATGATATCAAAAGACTGAATGATATGCTCTTTAAGGCTAAAATAATGCATTGTTGTCTTCAATAGATTAATTGCAATTTATGTAAGAAAATCATGTTTGAAGGGTAAAAATATAATTCGTTCGAATTCATTTATAATGATTTAGTGACTACAAGATGCTCAGTGACATGATTTTAACGGTAAGTAAATGCATAGTTGCCTTCGATAGATCAACTGCAAGTTATGCACGAAAGTTATGTTTAAAAGGTGAATTTTGTCAGAGGTGATTTAGAATGATTTAATGAGTAAAAGAGATGCAATAATATGACTTTAACACAATAAAAATGCATAGTTGCCTTCAGTGGATCAATTGCAAGTTATGCATGAAACTCGTGTTTTAAATGCAAAATTAGAATTGGTTCGAAGTGCTTTCACACAATTTAATGATATCAAAAGACTGAATGATATGCTCTTTAAGGCTAAAATAATGCATTGTTGTCTTCAATAGATTAATTGCAAGTTATGTAAGAAAATCATGTTTGAAGGGTAAAAATATAATTCGTTCGAATTCATTTAAAATGATTTAATGACTAGAAGAGCCTCAATGACATGATTTTAACGGTAAGGAAATGCATAGTTGCCTTCAATAGATCAACTGTAAGTTATGCACGAAAGTCATGTTGAAAAGGCGAATTTTGTCTGAAGTGATTTAGAATGATTTAATGAGTAAAAGAGATGCAATAATACGACTTTAACACTAAAAAAATGCATAGTTGCCTTCAGTAGATCTATTGCAAGTTATGCATGAAACTCGTGTTTTAAATGCAAAATTAGAATTGGTTCGAAGTGCTTTCAAACAATTCAATGATATCAAAAGACTGAATGATATGCTCTTTAAGGCCAAAATAATGCATTGTTGTCTTCAATAAATTAATTGCAAGTTATGTAAGAAAATCATGTGTGAAGGGTAAAAATATAATTCGTTCGACTTCATTTATAATGATTTAATGACTACAAGAGCCTCAGTGACATGATTTTAACGGTAAGTAAATGCATAGTTGCCTTCGATAGATCGACTGTAAGTTATGCATGAAAGTCATGTTGAAAAGGCGAATTTCGTCTGAAGTGATTTAGAATGATTTAATGAGTAAAAGAGATGCAATAATATGACTTTAACACTATAAAAATGCATAGTTGCCTTCATTAAATCAATTGCAAGTTATGCATGAAACTCGTGTTTTAAATGCAAAATTAGAATTGGTTCGAAGTGCTTTCAAACAATTCAATGATATCAAAAGACTGAATGATACGCTCTTTAAGGCTAAAATAATGCATTGTTGTCTTCAATAGATTAATTGGAAGTTATGTAAGAAAATCATTTTTGAAGGGTAAAAATATAATTCGTTCGAATTCATTTATAATGACTTAATGACTAGAAGAGCCTCAATGACATGATTTTAAGGCTAAGTAAATGTATAGTTTCCTTCAATAGATCAACTGCAAGTTATGCACGAAAGTCATGTTTAAAAGGCGAATTTCGTCTGAAATGATTTAGAATGATTTAATGAGTAAAAGAGATGCAATAATATGACTTTAACACTAAAAAAATGCATAGTTGCCTTCAGTAGATCAATTGCAAGTTATGCATGAAAGTCGTGTTTTAAATGCGAAAATAGAATTAGTTCGAGGTGCTTTCAAACAATTTACTGATCTCAAAAGACTGAATGATATGCTTTTTACGGCTAAAATAATGCATTGTTGTCTTCAATAGATTAATTGCAAGTTATGTAAGAAAATCATGTTTGAAGGGCAAAAACATAATTTGTTCGAATTCATTTATAATGATTTAATGACTAGAAGAGCCTCAATGACATGATTTTAAGGCTAAGTAAATGTATAGTTTTCTTCAATAGATCAACTGCAAGTTATGCACGAAAGTTATGTTTAAAAGGCGAATTTCGTCGGAGGTGATTTAGAATGATTTAATGAGTAAAAGAGATGCAATAATATGACTTTAACACTATAAAAATGCATAGTTGCCTTCATTAAATCAATTGCAAGTTATGCATGAAACTCGTGTTTTAAATGCAAAATTAGAATTGGTTCGAAGTGCTTTCAAACAATTTAATGATATGAAAAGACTGAATGATATGCTCTTTAAGGCCAAAATAATGCATTGTTGTCTTCAATAGATTAATTGCAAGTTATGTAAGAAAATCATGTTTGAAGGGTAAAAATATAATTCATTCGAATTCATTTATAATGATTTAATGACTACAAGAGCCTCAGTGACATGATTTTAACGGTAAGTAAATGCATAGTTGCCTTCGATAGATCAACTGTAAGTTATGCACGAAAGTCATGTTCAAAACGCGAATTTCGTCTGAAGTGATTTAGAATGATTTAATGAGTAAAAGAGATGCAATAATATGACTTTAACACTAAAAAAATGCATAGTTGCCTTCAGTAGATCAATTGCAAGTTATGCATGAAAGTCGTGTTTTAAATGCGAAAATAGATTTAGTTCAAGGTGTTTTCAAACAATTTACTGATCTCAAAAGACTGAATGATATGCTCTGTACGGCTAAAATAATGCATTGTTGTCTTCAATAGATTAATTGCAAGTTAAGTAAGAAAATCATGTTTGAAGGGCAAAAACAAAATTTTTTCGGATTTATTTATAATGATTTAATGACTAGAGGAGCCTCAAGGACATGATTTTAAGGCTAAGCAAATGTATAGTTTCCTTCAATAGATCAACTGCAAGTTATGCACGAAAGTCCTGTTTAAAAGGCGAATTTTGTCTAAAGTGATTTAGAATGATTTAATGAGTAAAAGAGATGCAATAATATGACTTTAACACTAAAAATATGCATAGTTGCCTTCAGTAGATCAATTGCAAGTTATGCATGAAAGTCGTGTCTTAAATGCGAAAATAGATTTAGTTCGAGGTGCTTTCAAACAATTTACTGATCTCAAAAGACTGAATGATATGCTCTTTACGGCTAAAATAATGCATTGTTGTCTTCAATAGATTAATTGCAAGTTAAGTAAGAAAATCATGTTTGAAGGGCAAAAACATAATTTTTTCGGATTTATTTATAATGATTTAATGACTAGAAGAGCCTCAATGACATGATTTTAAGGCTAAGTAACTGTATAGTTTCCTTCAATAGATCTACTGCAAGTTATGCACGAAAGTTATGTTTAAAAGGCGAATTTCGTCGGAGGTGATCTAGAATGATTTAATGAGTAAAAGAGATGCAATAATATGACTTTAACACTAAAAAAATGCATAGTTGGCTTCAGTAGATCAATTGCAAGTTATCTATGAAACTCGTGTTTTAAATGCAAAATTAGAATTGGTTCGAAGTGCTTTCAAACAATTCAATGATATCAAAAGACTGAATGATATGCTCTTTAAGGCTAAAATAATGGATTGTTGTCTTCAATAGATTAATTGCAGGTTATGTAAGAAAATCATGTTTGAAGGGCAAAAATATAATTCGTTCGAATTCATTTATAATGATTTAATGACTAGAAGACTCTCAACGTCATGATTTTAAGGCTAAGTACATGTATAGTTTGCCTTCAATAGATCAACTGCAAGTTATGCACGAAAGTCATGTTGAAAAGGCGAATTTCGTCGGAGGTGATTTACAATGATTTAATGAGTAAAAGAGATGCAATAATATGACTTTAACACTATAAAAATGCATAGTTGGCTTCAGTAGATCAATTGCAAGTTATGCATGAAAGTCGTGTTTTAAATGCCAAATTAGAATTGGTTCGAAGTGCTTTCAAACAATTCAATGATATCAAAAGACTGAATGATATGCTCTTTAAGGCTAAAATAATGCATTGTTGTCTTCAATAGATTAATTGCAAGTTATGTAAGAAAAGAATTTTTGAAGGGTAAAAATATAATTCGTTCGTATTCATTTATAATGATTTAATTACTAGAAGACCCTCAATGACATGATT
Source organism: Coriaria nepalensis (assembly GCA_027186245.1). Lineage (NCBI taxonomy): Eukaryota > Viridiplantae > Streptophyta > Magnoliopsida > Cucurbitales > Coriariaceae > Coriaria > Coriaria nepalensis. The sequence goes on from CP114481.1 coordinate 22,938,677, forward strand.
TTAAGGCTAAGTACATGTATAGTTTGCCTTCAATAGATCAACTGCAAGTTATGCACGAAAGTCCTGTTTAAAAGGCGAATTTCGTCGGAGGTGATTTAGAATGAATTAATGAGTAAAAGAGATGCAATAATATGACTTTAACACTATAAAAATGCATAGTTGCCTTCTGTAGATCAATTGCAAGTTATGTATGAAACTCGTGTTTTAAATGCAAAATTAGAATTAGTTCGAAGTGCTTTCAAACAATTAAATGATATCACAACACTGAATGATATGCTCTTTAAGGCTAAAATAATGCATTGTTGTCTTCAATAGATTAATTGCAAGTTATCTAAGAAAATCATGTTTGAAGGGTAAAAATATAATTCGTTCGAATTCATTTATAATGATTTAATGACTACAAGAGCCTCAGTGACATGATTTTAACGGTAAGTAAATGCATAGTTGCCTTCGATAGATCAACTGTAAGTTATGCACGAAAGTCATGTTGAAAACGCGAATTTCGTCTGAAGTGATTTAGAATGATTTAATGAGTAAAAGAGATGCAATAATATGACTATAACACTAAAAATATGCATAGTTGCCTTCAGTAGATCAATTGCAAGTTATGCATGAAAGTCGTGTTTTAAATGCGAAAATAGATTTAGTTCGAGGTGCTTTCAAACAATTTACTGATCTCAAAGGACCGAATGATATGCTCTTTACGGCTAAAATAATGCATTGTTGTCTTCAATAGATTAATTGCAAGTTAAGTAAGAAAATCATGTTTGAAGGGCCAAAACATAATTTTTTCGGAATTATTTATAATGATTTAATGACTAGAAGAGCCTCAATGACATGATTTTCACGGTAAGGAAATGCATAGTTCCCTTCAATAGATCAACTGTAAGATATGCACGAAAGTCATGTTGAAAAGGCGAATTTCGTCTGAAGTGATTTAGAATGATTTAATGAGTAAAAGAGATGCAATAATATGACTTTAACACAATAAAAATGCGTAGTTGCCTTCAGGGGATCAATTGCAAGTTATGCATGAAACTCGTGTTTTAAATGCAAAATTAGAATAGGTTCGAACTGCTTTCACACAATTTAATGATATCAAAAGACTGAATGATATGCTCTTTAAGGCTAAAATAATGCATTGTTGTCTTCAATAGATTAATTGCAACTTATGTAAGAAAAGAATTTTTGAATGGTAAAAATATAATTCGTTCGAATTCATTTATAATGATTTAATAACTAGAAGAGCCTCAATGACATGATTTTAACAGTAAGGAAATGCATAGTTGCCTTCAATAGATCAACTGTAAGTTATGCACGAAAGTCATGTTGAAAAGGCGAATTTCGTCTGAAGTGATTTAGAACGATTTAATGAGTAAAAGAGATGCAATATTTTGACTTTAACACTATAAAAATGCACAGTTGCCTTCAGTAGATCAATTGCAAGTTATGCATGAAAGTCGTTTTTTAAATGCGAAAATAGAATTAGTTCGAGGTGCTTTCAAACAATTTACTGATCTTAAAAGACTGAATGATATGCTCTTTAAGGCTAAAATAATGCATTGTTGTATTCAATTGATTAATTTCAGGTTATGTAAGAAAATCATGTTTGAAGGGCAAAAATATAATTCGTTCGAATTCATTTATAATGATATAATGACTAGAAGAGCCTCAATGACATGATTTTGACGGTAAGTAAATGCATAGTTGCCTTCAATAGATCAACTGTAAGTTATGCACGAAAGTCATGTTGAAAAGGCGAATTTCGTCTGAAGTGATTTAGAATGATTTAATGAGTAAAAGAGATGCAATAATATGACTTTAACACTATAAAAATGCATAGTTGCCTTCAGTAGATCAATTGGAAGTTATGCATGAAACTCGTGTTTTAAATGCAAAATTAGAATTGGTTCGAAGTGCTTTCAAACAATTCAATGATATCAAAAGACTGAATGATATGCTCTTTAAGGCTAAAATAATGCATTGTTGTCTTCAATAGATTAATTGCAAGTTAAGTAGGAAAATCATGTTTGAAGGGCAAAAGAAATAATTTTTTCGGATTTATTTATAATGATTTAATGACTAGAAGAGCCTCAATGACATGATTTTAACGGTAACGAAATGCATAGTTGCCTTCAATAGATCAACTGTAAGTTATGCACGAAAGTCATGTTGAAAAGGCGAATTTCGAATGAAGTGATATAGAACGATTTAATGAGTAAAAGAGATGCAATAATATGACTTTAACACTATAAAAATGCATAGTTGCCTTCAGGGGATCAATTGCAAGTTATGCATGAAACTCGTGTTTTAAATGCAAAATTAGAATTGGTTCGAAGTGCTTACAAACAATTCAATGATATCGAAAGACTGAATGATATGCTCTTTAAGGCTAAAATAATGCATTGTTGTCTTCAATAGATTAATTGCAATTTATGTAAGAAAATCATGTTTGAAGGGTAAAAATATAATTCGTTCGAATTCATTTATAATGATTTAGTGACTACAAGAGCCTCAGTGACATGATTTTAACGGTAAGTAAATGCATAGTTGCCTTCGATAGATCAACTGCAAGTTATGCACGAAAGTTATGTTTAAAAGGCGAATTTTGTCAGAGGTGATTTAGAATGATTTAATGAGTAAAAGAGATGCAATAATATGACTTTAACACAATAAAAATGCATAGTTGCCTTCAGTGGATCAATTGCAAGTTATGCATGAAACTCGTGTTTTAAATGCAAAATTAGAATTGGTTCGAAGTGCTTTCACACAATTTAATGATATCAAAAGACTGAATGATATGCTCTTTAAGGCTAAAATAATGCATTGTTGTCTTCAATAGATTAATTGCAAGTTATGTAAGAAAATCATTTTTGAAGGGTAAAAATATAATTCGTTCGGATTTATTTATAATGATTTAATGACTAGAAGAGCCTCAATGACATGATTTTAACGGTAAGGAAATGCATAGTTGCCTTCAATAGATCAACTGTAAGTTATGCACGAAAGTCATGTTGAAAAGGCGAATTTCGTCTGAAGTGATTTAGAATGATTTAATGAGTAAAAGAGATGCAATAATATGACTTTAACACAATAAAAATGCATAGTTGCCTTCAGTGGATCAATTGCAAGTTATGCATGAAACTCGTGTTTTAAATGCAAAATTAGAATTGGTTCGAAGTGCTTTCACACAATTTAATGATATCAAAAGACTGAATGATATGCTCTTTAAGGCTAAAATAATGCATTGTTGTCTTCAATAGATTAATTGCAAGTTATGTAAGAAAATCATGTTTGAAGGGTAAAAATATAATTCGTTCGAATTCATTTATAATGATTTAATAACTAGAAGAGCCTCAATGACATGATTTTAACGGTAAGGAAATGCATAGTTGCCTTCAATAGATCAACTGTAAGTTATGCACGAAAGTCATGTTGAAAAGGCGAATTTCGTCTGAAGTGATTTAGAATGATTTAATGAGTAAAAGAGATGCAATAATATGACTTTAACACTATAAAAATGCATAGTTGCCTTTAGTAGATCAATTGCAAGTTATGCATGAAACTCGTGTTTTAAATGCAAAATTAGAATTGGTTCGAAGTGCTTTCAAACAATTCAATGATATCAAAAGACTGAATGATATGCTCTTTAAGGCTAAAATAATGCATTGTTGTCTTCAATAGATTAATTGCAATTTATGTAAGAAAATCATGTTTGAAGGGTAAAAATATAATTCGTTCGAATTCATTTATAATGATTTAGTGACTACAAGAGCCTCAGTGACATGATTTTAACGGTAAGTAAATGCATAGTTGCCTTCGATAGATCAACTGTAAGTTATGCACGAAAGTCATGTTGAAAAGGCGAATTTCGTCTGAAGTGATTTAGAATGATTTAATGAGTAAAAGAGATGCAATAATATGACTTTAACACTAAAAAATTGCATAGTTGCCTTCAGTAGATCAATTGCAAGTTATGCATGAAAGTCGTGTTTTAAATGCGAAAATAGAATTAGTTCGAGGTGCTTTCAAACAATTTACTGATCTGAAAACACTGAATGATATGCTCTTTAAGGCTAAAATAATGCATTGTTGTATTCAATAGATTAATTGCAGGTTATGTAAGAAAATCATGTTTGAAGGGCAAAAATATAATTCGTTCGAATTCATTTATAATGATTTAATGACTAGAAGAGCCTCAATGACATGATTTTAAGGCTAAGTAAATGTATAGTTTCCTTCAATAGATCAACTGCAAGTTATGCACGAAAGGTATGTTTAAAAGGCGAATTTCGTCGGAGGTGATTTACAATGATTTAATGAGTAAAAGAGATGCAATAATATGACTTTAACACTAAAAAAATGCAGAGTTGGCTTCAGTAGATCAATTGCAAGTTATCCATGAAACTCGTGTTTTAAATGCAAAATTAGAATTGGTTCGAAGTGCTTTCAAACAATTCAATGATATCAAAAGACTGAATGATATGCTCTTTAAGGCTAAAATAATGCATTGCTGTCTTCAATAGATTAATTGCAAGTTATGTAAGAAAATCATTTTTGAAGGGTAAAAATATAATTCGTTCGAATTCATTTATAATGATTTAATGACTAGAAGACCCTCAATGACATGATTTTAAGGCTAAGTACATGTATAGTTTGCCTTCAATAGATCAACTGCAAGTTATGCACGAAAGTCCTGTTTAAAAGGCGAATTTCGTCGGAGGTGATTTAGAATGATTTAATGAGTAAAAGAGATGCAATAATATGACTTTAACACTAAAAAAATGCATAGTTGCCTTCAGTAGATCAATTGCAAGTTATGCATGAAAGTCGTGTTTTAAATGCGAAAATAGAATTAGTTCGAGGTGCTTTCAAACAATTTACTGATCTTAAAAGACTGAATGATATGCTCTTTAAGGCTAAAATAATGCATTGTTGTCTTCAATAGATTAATTGCAAGTTATGTAAGAAAATCATGTTTGAAGGGTAAAAATATAATTCGTTCGAATTCATTTATAATGATTTAATGACTAGAAGAGCCTCAATGACATGATTTTAACGGTAAGGAAATGCATAGTTGCCTTCAATAGATCAACTGTAAGTTATGCACGAAAGTCATGTTGAAAAGGCGAATTTCATCTGAAGTGATTTATAATGATTTAATGAGTAAAAGAGATGCAATAATATGACTTTAACACTAAAAAAATGCATAGTTGCCTTCAGTAGATCAATTGCAAGTTATGCGTGAAAGTCGTTTTTTAAATGCGAAAATAGAATTAGTTCGAGGTGCTTTCAAACAATTTACTTATCTGAAAAGACTGAATGATATGCTCTTTAAGGCTAAAATAATGCGTTGTTGTATTCAATAGATTAATTGCAGGTTATGTAAGAAAATCATTTTTGAAGGGCAAAAATATAATTCGTTCGAATTCATTTATAATGATTTAATGACTAGAAGAGCCTCAATGACATGATTTTAACAGTAAGTAAATGCATAGTTGCCTTCAATAGATCAATTGTAAGTTATGCACGAAAGTCATGTTGAAAAGGCGAATTTCATCTGAAGTGATTTAGAATGATTTAATGAGTAAAAGAGATGCAATAATATGACTTTAACACTAAAAAAATGCAAAGTTGCCTTCAGTAGATCAATCGCAAGTTATGCATGAAAGTCGTGTTTTAAATGCGAAAATAGAATTAGTTCGAGGTGCTTTCAAACAATTTGCTGATCTTAAAAGACTGAATGATATGCTCTTTAAGGCTAAAATAATGCATTGTTGTATTCAATAGATTAATTGCAGGTTATGTAAGAAAATCATTTTTGAAGGGCAAAAATATAATTCGTTCGAATTCATTTATAATGATTTAATGACTAGAAGAGCCTCAATGACATGATTTTAACGGTAAGTAAATGCATAGTTGCCTTCAATAGATCAACTGTAAGTTATGCACGAAAGTCATGTTGAAAAGGCGAATTTCATCTGAAGTGATTTAGAATGATCTAATGAGTAAAAGAGATGCAATAATATGACTTTAACACTAAAAAAATGCATAGTTGCCTTCAGTAGATCAATTGCAAGTTATGCATGAAAGTCGTGTTTTAAATGCGAAAATAGAATTAGTTCGAGGTGCTTTCGAACAATTTACTAAGCTGAAAAGACGGAATGATATGCTCTTTAAGGCTAAAATAATGCATTGTTGTATTCAATAGATTAATTGCAGGTTATGTAAGAAAATCATTTTTGAAGGGCAAAAATATAATTCGTTCGAATTCATTTATAATGATTTAATGACTAGAAGAGCCTCAATGACATGATTTTAACAGTAAGTAAATGCATAGTTGCCTTCAATAGATCAACTGTAAGTTATGCTCGAAAGTCATGTTGAAAAGGCGAATTTCATCTGAAGTGATTTAGAATGATTTAATGAGTAAAAGAGATGCAATAATATGACTTTAACACTAAAAAAATGCATAGTTGCCTTCAGTAGATCAATTGCAAGTTATGCATGAAAGTCGTGTTTTAAATGCGAAAATAGAATTAGTTCGAGGTGCTTTCAAACAATTTACTGATCTGAAAAGACTGAATGATATGCTCTTTAAGGCTAAAATAATGCATTGTTGTATTCAATAGATTAATTGCAGGTTATGTAAGAAAATCATGTTTGAAGGGCAAAAACATAATTTGTTCGAATTCATTTATAATGATTTAATGACTAGAAGGGCCTCAATGACATGATTTTACGGCTAAGTAAATGTATAATTTCCTTCAATAGATCAACTGCAAGTTATGCACGAAAGGTTTGTTTAAAAGGCGAATTTCGTCGGAGGTGATTTACAATGATTTAATGAGTAAAAGAGATGCAATAATATGACTTTAACACTAAAAAAATGCATAGTTGGCTTCAGTAGATCAATTGCAAGTTATCCATGAAACTCGTGTTTTAAATGCAAAATTAGAATTGGTTCGAAGTGCTTTCAAACAATTCAATGATATCAAAAGACTGAATGATATGCTCTTTAAGGCTAAAATAATGCATTGTTGTATTCAATAGATTAATTGCAGGTTATGTAAGAAAATCATTTTTGAAGGGCAAAAATATAATTCGTTCGAATTCATTTATAATGATTTAATGACTAGAAGAGCCTCAATGACATGATTTTAACAGTAAGTAAATGCATAGTTGCCTTCAATAGATCAACTGCAAGTTATGCACGAAAGTCATGTTGAAAAGGCGAATTTCGTCGGAGGTGATTTAGAATGATTTAATGAGTAAAAGAGATGCAATAATATGACTTTAACACTAAAAAAATGCATAGTTGCCTTCAGTAGATCAATTGCAAGTTATGCATGAAAGTCGTGTTTTAAATGCGAAAATAGAATTAGTTCGAGGTGCTTTCAAACAATTTACTGATCTGAAAAGACTGAATGATATGCTCTTTAAGGCTAAAATAATGCATTGTTGTCTTCAATAGATTAATTGCAAGTTATGTAAGAAAATCATGTTTGAAGGGTAAAAATATAATTCGTTCGAATTCATTTATAATGATTTAATGACTAGAAGAGCCTCAATGACATGATTTTAATGGTAAGGAAATGCATAGTTGCCTTCAATAGATCAACTGTAAATTATGCACGAAAGTCATGTTGAAAAGGCGAATTTCATCTGAAGTGATTTAGAATGATTTAATGAGTAAAAGAGATGCAATAATATGACTTTAACACTAAAAAAATGCATAGTTGCCTTCAGTAGATCAATTGCAAGTTATGCATGAAAGTCGTGTTTTAAATGCGAAAATAGATTTAGTTCGAGGTGCTTTCAAACAATTTACTGATCTCAAAAGACTGAATGATATGCTCTTTACGGCTAAAATAATGCATTGTTGTCTTCAATAGATTAATTGCAAGTTAAGTAGGAAAATCATGTTTGAAGGGCAAAAGAAATAATTTTTTCAGATTTATTTATAATGATTTAATGACTAGAAGAGCCTCAATGATATGATTTTAACGGTAAGTAAATGCATAGTTGCCTTCAATAGATCAACTGTAAGTTATGCACGAAAGTCATGTTGAAAAGGCAAATTTCGTCTGAAGTGATTTAGAATGATTTAATGGGTAAAAGAGATGCAATAATATGACTTTAACACTAAAAAAATGCATAGTGTCCTTCAGTAGATCAATTGCAAGTTATGCATGAAAGTCGTGTTTTAAATGCGAAAATAGAATTAGTTCGAGGTGCTTTCAAACAATTTACTGATCTTAAAAGACTGAATGATCAGCTCTTAGAGGCTAAAATAATGCATTGTTGTATTCAATAGATTAATTGCAGGTTATGTAAGAAAATCATGTTTGAAGGGCAAAAATATAATTCGTTCGAATTCATTTATAATTATTTAATGACTAGAAGAGCCTCAATGACATGATTTTGACGGTAAGTAAATGCATAGTTGCCTTCAACAGATCAACTGTAAGTTTTGCACGAAAGTCATGTTGAAAAGGCGAATTTCATCTGAAGTGATTTAGAATGATTTAATGAGTAAAAGAGATGCAATAATATGACTTTAACACTATAAAAATGCATAGTTGCCTTCAGTAGATCAATTGCAAGTTATGCATGAAACTCGTGTTTTAAATGCAAAATTAGAATTGGTTCGAAGTGCTTTCAAACAATTTAATGATATCAAAAGACTGAATGATATGCTCTTTAACGCTAAAATAATGCATTGTTGTCTTCAATAAATTAATTGCAAGTTATGTAAGAAAATCATGTTTGAAGGGTAAAAATATAATTCGTTCGAATTCATTTATAATGATTTAATGACCAGAACAACCTCAATGACATGATTTTGACGGTAAGTAAATGCATAGTTGCCTTCAATAGATCAACTGTAAGTTATGCACGAAAGTCATGTTGAAAAGGCGAATTTCATCTGAAGTGATTTAGAATGATTTAATGAGTAAAAGAGATGCAATAATATGACTTTAACACTAAAAAAATGCATATTTGCCTTCAGTAGATCAATTGCAAGTTATGCATGAAAGTCGTGTTTTAAATGCGAAAATAGAATTAGTTCGAGGTGCTTTCGAACAATTTACTAAGCTGAAAAGACTGAATGATATGCTCTTTAAGGCTAAAATAATGCATTGTTGTATTCAATAGATTAATTGCAGGTTATGTAAGAAAATCATTTTTGAAGGGCAAAAATATAATTCGTTCGAATTCATTTATAATGATTTAATGACTAGAAGAGCCTCAATGACATGATTTTAACAGTAAGTAAATGCATAGTTGCCTTCAATAGATCAACTGTAAGTTATGCTCGAAAGTCATGTTGAAAAGGCGAATTTCATCTGAAGTGATTTAGAATGATTTAATGAGTAAAAGAGATGCAATAATATGACTTTAACACTAAAAAAATGCATAGTTGCCTTCAGTAGATCAATTGCAAGTTATGCATGAAAGTCGTGTTTTAAATGCGAAAATAGAATTAGTTCGAGGTGCTTTCAAACAATTTACTGATCTGAAAAGACTGAATGATATGCTCTTTAAGGCTAAAATAATGCATTGTTGTATTCAATAGATTAATTGCAGGTTATGTAAGAAAATCATGTTTGAAGGGCAAAAACATAATTTGTTCGAATTCATTTATAATGATTTAATGACTAGAAGGGCCTCAATGACATGATTTTACGGCTAAGTAAATGTATAATTTCCTTCAATAGATCAACTGCAAGTTATGCACGAAAGGTATGTTTAAAAGGCGAATTTCGTCGGAGGTGATTTACAATGATTTAATGAGTAAAAGAGATGCAATAATATGACTTTAACACTAAAAAAATGCATAGTTGGCTTCAGTAGATCAATTGCAAGTTATCCATGAAACTCGTGTTTTAAATGCAAAATTAGAATTGGTTCGAAGTGCTTTCAAACAATTCAATGATATCAAAAGACTGAATGATATGCTCTTTAAGGCTAAAATAATGCATTGTTGTATTCAATAGATTAATTGCAGGTTATGTAAGAAAATCATTTTTGAAGGGCAAAAATATAATTCGTTCGAATTCATTTATAATGATTTAATGACTAGAAGAGCCTCAATGACATGATTTTAATGGTAAGGAAATGCATAGTTGCCTTCAATAGATCAACTGTAAGTTATGCACGAAAGTCATGTTGAAAAGGCGAATTTCATCTGAAGTGATTTAGAATGATTTAATGAGTAAAAGAGATGCAATAATATGACTTTAACACTAAAAATATGCATAGTTGCCTTCAGTAGATCAATTGCAAGTTATGCATGAAAGTCGTGTTTTAAATGCGAAAATAGATTTAGTTCGAGGTGCTTTCAAACAATTTACTGATCTCAAAAGACTGAATGATATGCTCTTTACGGCTAAAATAATGCATTGTTGTCTTCAATAGATTAATTGCAAGTTAAGTAGGAAAATCATGTTTGAAGGGCAAAAGAAATAATTTTTTCAGATTTATTTATAATGATTTAATGACTAGAAGAGCCTCTATGATATGATTTTAACGGTAAGTAAATGCATAGTTGCCTTCAATAGATGAACTGTAAGTTATGCACGAAAGTCATGTTGAAAAGGCAAATTTCGTCTGAAGTGATTTAGAATGATTTAATGGGTAAAAGAGATGCAATAATATGACTTTAACACTAAAAAAATGCATAGTGTCCTTCAGTAGATCAATTGCAAGTTATGCATGAAAGTCGTGTTTTAAATGCGAAAATAGAATTAGTTCGAGGTGCTTTCAAACAATTTACTGATCTTAAAAGACTGAATGATCAGCTCTTAGAGGCTAAAATAATGCATTGTTGTATTCAATAGATTAATTGCAGGTTATGTAAGAAAATCATGTTTGAAGGGCAAAAATATAATTCGTTCGAATTCATTTATAATTATTTAATGACTAGAAGAGCCTCAATGACATGATTTTGACGGTAAGTAAATGCATAGTTGCCTTCAATAGATCAACTGTAAGTTATGCACGAAAGTCATGTTGAAAAGGCGAATTTCATCTGAAGTGATTTAGAATGATTTAATGAGTAAAAGAGATGCAATAATATGACTTTAACACTATAAAAATGCATAGTTGCCTTCAGTAGATCAATTGCAAGTTATGCATGAAACTCGTGTTTTAAATGCAAAATTAGAATTGGTTCGAAGTGCTTTCAAACAATTTAATGATATCAAAAGACTGAATGATATGCTCTTTAACGCTAAAATAATGCATTGTTGTCTTCAATAGATTAATTGCAAGTTATGTAAGAAAATCATGTTTGAAGGGTAAAAATATAATTCGTTCGAATTCATTTATAATGATTTAATGACTAGAACAACCTCAATGACATGATTTTGACGGTAAGTAAATGCATAGTTGCCTTTAATAGATCAACTGTAAGTTATGCACGAAAGTCATGTTGAAAAGGCGAATTTCATCTGAAGTGATTTAGAATGATTTAATGAGTAAAAGAGATGCAATAATATGACTTTAACACTAAAAAAATGCATAGTTGCCTTCAGTAGATCAATTGCAAGTTATGCATGAAAGTCGTGTTTTAAATGCGAAAATAGAATTAGTTCGAGGTGCTTTCGAACAATTTACTAAGCTGAAAAGACTGAATGATATGCTCTTTAAGGCTAAAATAATGCATTGTTGTATTCAATAGATTAATTGCAAGTTATGTAAGAAAATCATGTTTGAAGGGCAAAAACATAATTTGTTCGAATTCATTTATAATGATTTAATGACTAGAAGAGCCTCAATGACATGATTTTAAAGCTAAGTAAATGTATAGTTTCCTTCAATAGATCAACTGCAAGTTATGCACGAAAGGTATGTTTAAAAGGCGAATTTCGTCAGAGGTGATTTACAATGATTTAATGAGTAAAAGAGATGCAATAATATGACTTTAACACTAAAAAAATGCATAGTTGGCTTCAATAGATCAATTGCAAGTTATCCATGAAACTCGTGTTTTAAATGCAAAATTGGAATTGGTTCGAAGTGCTTTCAAACAATTCAATGATATCAAAAGACTGAATGATATGCTCTTTAAGGCTAAAATAATGCATTGTTGTCTTCAATAGATTAATTGCAAGTTATGTAAGAAAATCATTTTTGAAGGGTAAAAATATAATTCGTTCGAATTCATTTATAATGATTTAATGACTAGAAGACCCTCAATGACATGATTTTAAGGCTAAGTACATGTCTATTTTTCCTTCAGTAGATCAACTGCAAGTTATGCACGAAAGTCCTGTTTAAAAGGCGAATTTCGTCGGAGGTGATTTAGAATGATTTAATGAGTAAAAGAGATGCAATAATATGACTTTAACACTAAAATAATGCATAGTTGCCTTCAGTTGATCAATTGCAAGTTATGCATGAAAGTCGTGTTTTAAATGCGAAAATAGAATTAGTTCGAGGTGCTTTCAAACAATTTACTGATCTGAAAAGACTGAATGATATGCTCTTTACGGCTAAAATAATGCATTGTTGTATTCAATAGATTAATTGCAGGTTATGTAAGAAAATCATGTTTGAAGGGCAAAAATATAATTCGTTCGAATTCATTTATAATGATTTAATGACTAGAAGAGCCTCAATGACATGATTTTAACAGTAAGTAACTGCATAGTTGCCTTCAATAGATCAACTGTAAGTTATGCACGAAAGTCATGTTAAAAAGGCGAATTCCATCTGAAGTGATTTTGAATGATTTAATGAGTAAAAGAGATGCAATAATATGACTTTAACACTAAAAAAATGCATAGTTGGCTTCAGTAGATCAATTGCAAGTTATCCATGAAACTCGTGTTTTAAATGCAAAATTAGAATTGGTTCGAAGTGCTTTCAAACAATTCAATGATATCAAAAGACTGAATGATATGCTCTTTAAGGCTAAAATAATGCATTGTTTTCTTCAATAGATTAATTGCAAGTTATGTAAGAAAAACATGTTTGAAGGGTAAAAATATAATTCGTTCGAATTCATTTATAATGATTTAATGACTAGAAGAGCCTCAATGACATGATTTTAACGGTAAGGAAATGCATAGTTGCCTTCAATAGATCAACTGTAAGTTATGCACGAAAGTCATGTTTAAAAGGCGAATTTCGTCGGAGGTGATTTAGAATGATTTAATGAGTAAAAGAGATGCAATAATATGACTTTAACACTAAAAAAATGCATAGTTGCCTTCAGCAGATCAATTGCAAGTTATGCATGAAAGTCGTGTTTTAAATGCGAAAATAGAATTAGTTCGAGGTGCTTTCAAACAATTTACTGATCTTAAAAGACTGAATGATATGCTCTTTAAGGCTAAAATAATGCATTGTTGTCTTCAATAGATTAATTGCAAGTTATGTAAGAAAATCATGTTTGAAGGGTAAAAATATAATTCGTTCGAATTCATTTATAATGATTTAATGACTAGAAGAGCCTCAATGACATGATTTTAACGGTAAGTAAATGCATAGTTGCCTTCAATAGATCAACTGTAAGTTATGCACGAAAGTCATGTTGAAAAGGCGAATTTCGTCTGAAGTGATTGAGAATGATTTAATGAGTAAAAGAGATGCAATAATATGACTTTAACACTAAAAAAATGCATAGTTGCCTTCAGTAGATCAATTGCAAGTTATGCATGAAAGTCGTGTTTTAAATGCGAAAATAGAATTAGTTCGAGGTGCTTTCAAACAATTTACTGATCTCAAAAGACTGAATGATATGCTCTTTACGGCTAAAATAATGCATTGTTGTCTTCAATAGATTAATTGCAAGTTATGTAAGAAAATCATGTTTGAAGGGCAAAAACATAATTTGTTCGAATTCATTTATAATGATTTAATGACTAGAAGAGCCTCAATGACATGATTTTAAAGCTAAGTAAATGTATAGTTTCCTTCAATAGATCAACTGCAAGTTATGCACGAAAGGTATGTTTAAAAGGCGAATTTCGTCAGAGGTGATTTACAATGATTTAATGAGTAAAAGAGATGCAATAATATGACTTTAACACTAAAAAAATGCATAGTTGGCTTCAATAGATCAATTGCAAGTTATCCATGAAACTCGTGTTTTAAATGCAAAATTGGAATTGGTTCGAAGTGGTTTCAAACAATTCAATGATATCAAAAGACTGAATGATATGCTCTTTAAGGCTAAAATAATGCATTGTTGTCTTCAATAGATTAATTGCAAGTTATGTAAGAAAATCATTTTTGAAGGGTAAAAATATAATTCGTTCGAATTCATTTATAATGATTTAATGACTAGAAGACCCTCAATGACATGATTTTAAGGCTAAGTACATGTCTATTTTTCCTTCAGTAGATCAACTGCAAGTTATGCACGAAAGTCCTGTTTAAAAGGCGAATTTCGTCGGAGGTGATTTAGAATGATTTAATGAGTAAAAGAGATGCAATAATATGACTTTAACACTAAAATAATGCATAGTTGCCTTCAGTTGATCAATTGCAAGTTATGCATGAAAGTCGTGTTTTAAATGCGAAAATAGAATTAGTTCGAGGTGCTTTCAAACAATTTACTGATCTGAAAAGACTGAATGATATGCTCTTTAAGGCTAAAATAATGCATTGTTGTATTCAATAGATTAATTGCAGGTTATGTAAGAAAATCATGTTTGAAGGGCAAAAATATAATTCGTTCGAATTCATTTATAATGATTTAATGACTAGAAGAGCCTCAATGACATGATTTTAACGGTAAGTAACTGCATAGTTGCCTTCAATAGATCAACTGTAAGTTATGCACGAAAGTCATGTTAAAAAGGCGAATTCCATCTGAAGTGATTTTGAATGATTTAATGAGTAAAAGAGATGCAATAATATGACTTTAACACTAAAAAAATGCATAGTTGGCTTCAGTATATCAATTGCAAGTTATCCATGAAACTCGTGTTTTAAATGCAAAATTAGAATTGGTTCGAAGTGCTTTCAAACAATTCAATGATATCAAAAGACTGAATGATATGCTCTTTAAGGCTAAAATAATGCATTGTTTTCTTCAATAGATTAATTGCAAGTTATGTAAGAAAAACATGTTTGAAGGGTAAAAATATAATTCGTTCGAATTCATTTATAATGATTTAATGACTAGAAGAGCCTCAATGACATGATTTTAACGGTAAGGAAATGCATAGTTGCCTTCAATAGATCAACTGTAAGTTATGCACGAAAGTCATGTTTAAAAGGCGAATTTCGTCGGAGGTGATTTAGAATGATTTAATGAGTAAAAGAGATGCAATAATATGACTTTAACACTAAAAAAATGCATAGTTGCCTTCAGCAGATCAATTGCAAGTTATGCATGAAAGTCGTGTTTTAAATGCGAAAATAGAATTAGTTCGAGGTGCTTTCAAACAATTTACTGATCTTAAAAGACTGAATGATATGCTCTTTAAGGCTAAAATAATGCATTGTTGTCTTCAATAGATTAATTGCAAGTTATGTAAGAAAATCATGTTTGAAGGGTAAAAATATAATTCGTTCGAATTCATTTATAATGATTTAATGACTAGAAGAGCCTCAATGACATGATTTTAACGGTAAGTAAATGCATAGTTGCCTTCAATAGATCAACTGTAAGTTATGCACGAAAGTCATGTTGAAAAGGCGAATTTCGTCTGAAGTGATTGAGAATGATTTAATGAGTAAAAGAGATGCAATAATATGACTTTAACACTAAAAAAATGCATAGTTGCCTTCAGTAGATCAATTGCAAGTTATGCATGAAAGTCGTGTTTTAAATGCGAAAATAGAATTAGTTCGAGGTGCTTTCAAACAATTTACTGATCTCAAAAGACTGAATGATATGCTCTTTACGGCTAAAATAATGCATTGTTGTCTTCAATAGATTAATTGCAAGTTATGTAAGAAAATCATGTTTGAAGGGCAAAAACATAATTTGTTCGAATTCATTTATAATGATTTAATGACTAGAAGAGCCTCAATGACATGATTTTAAAGCTAAGTAAATGTATAGTTTCCTTCAATAGATCAACTGCAAGTTATGCACGAAAGGTATGTTTAAAAGGCGAATTTCGTCAGAGGTAATTTACAATGATTTAATGAGTAAAAGAGATGCAATAATATGACTTTAACACTAAAAAAATGCATAGTTGGCTTCAATAGATCAATTGCAAGTTATCCATGAAACTCGTGTTTTAAATGCAAAATTGGAATTGGTTCGAAGTGCTTTCAAACAATTCAATGATATCAAAAGACTGAATGATATGCTCTTTAAGGCTAAAATAATGCATTGTTGTCTTCAATAGATTAATTGCAAGTTATGTAAGAAAATCATGTTTGAAGGGTAAAAATATAATTCGTTCGAATTCATTTATAATGATTTAATGACTAGAAGAGCCTCAATGACATGATTTTAACGGTAAGTAAATGCATACTTGCGTTCAGTAGATCAACTCTAAGTTATGCACGAAAGACATGTTGAAAAGGCGAATTTCGTCTGAAGTGATTGAGAATGATTTAATGAGTAAAAGAGAGGCAATAATATGACTTTAACACTATAAAAATGCATAGTTGGCTTCAGTAGATCAATTGCAAGTTATGCATGAAACTCGTGTTTTAAATGCAAAATTAGAATTGGTTCGAAGTGCTTCCAAACAATTCAATGATATCAAAAGACTGAATGATATGCTCTTTAAGGCTAAAATAATGCATTGTTGTCTTCAATAGATTAATTGCAAGTTATGTAAGAAAATCATGTTTGAAGGGTAAAAATATAATTCGTTCGAATTCATTTATAATGATTTAATGACTAGAAGAGCCTCAATGACATGATTTTAACCGTAAGTACATGTATAGTTTCCTTCAATAGATCAACTGCAAGTTATGTACGAAAGTTATGTTTAAAAGGCGAATTTTGTCGGAGGTGATTTAGAATGATTTAATGAGTAAAAGAGATGCAATAATATGACTTTAACACTATAAAAATGCATAGTTTCCTTCAGTAGATCAATTGCAAGTTATGCATCAAACTCGTGTTTTAAATGCAAAATTAGAATTGGTTAGAAGTGCTTTCAAACAATTCAATGATATCAAAAGACTGAATGATATGCTCTTTAAGGCTAAAATAATGCATTGTTGTCTTCAATAAATTAATTGCAAGTTATGTAAGAAAATCATGTTTGAAGGGTAAAAATATAATTCGTTCGAATTCATTTATAATATTTTAATGACTAGAAGAGCCTCAATGACATGATTTTAACGGTAAGGAAATGCATAGTTGCCTTCAATAGATCAACTGCAAGTTATGCACGAAAGTCCTGTTTAAAAGGCGAATTTCGTCGGAGGTGATTTAGAATGATTTAATGAGTAAAAGAGATGCAATAATATGACTTTAACACTAAAAAAATGCATAGTTGCCTTCAGTAGATCAATTGCAAGTTATGCATGAAAGTCGTGTTTTAAATGCGAAAATAGAATTAGTTCGAGGTGCTTTCAAATAATTTACTGATCTCAAAAGACTGAATGATGTGCTCTTTACGGCTAAAATAATGCATTGTTGTCTTCAATAGATTAATTGCAAGTTATGTAAGAAAATAATGTTTGAAAGGAAAAAACATAATTTGTTCGAATTCATTTATAATGATTTAATGACTAGAAGAGCCTCAATGACATGATTTTAAGGCTAAGTAAATGTATAGTTTCCTTCAATAGATCAACTGCAAGTTATGCACGAAAGTTATGTTTAGAAGGCGAATTTTGTCGGAGGTGATTTAGAATGATTTAATGAGTAAAAGAGATGCAATAATATGACTTTAACACTATAAAAATGCATAGTTGCCTTCAGTAGATCAATTGCAAGTTATGCATGAAAGTCGTGTTTTAAATGCGAAAATAGAATTAGTTCGAGGTGCTTTCAAACAATTTACTGATCTCAAAAGACTGAATGATGTGCTCTTTACGGCTAAGATAATGCATTGTTGTCTTCAATAGATTAATTGCAAGTTATGTAAGAAAATCATTTTTGAAGGGTAAAAATATAATTCGTTCAAATTCATTTATAATGATTTAATGACTAGAAGACCCTCAATGACATGATTTTAAGGCTAAGTACATGTCTATTTTTCCTTCAGTAGATCAACTGCAAGTTATGCACGAAAGTCCTGTTTAAAAGGCGAATTTCGTCGGAGGTGATTTAGAATGATTTAATGAGTAAAAGAGATGCAATAATATGACTTTAACACTAAAATAATGCATAGTTGCCTTCAGTTGATCAATTGCAAGTTATGCATGAAAGTCGTGTTTTAAATGCGAAAATAGAATTAGTTCGAGGTGCTTTCAAACAATTTACTGATCTTAAAAGACTGAATGATATGCTCTTTAAGGCTAAAATAATGCATTGTTGTCTTCAATAGATTAATTGCAAGTTATGTAAGAAAATCATGTTTGAAGGGTAAAAATATAATTCGTTCGAATTCATTTATAATGATTTAATGACTAGAAGAGCCTCAATGACATGATTTTAACGGTAAGTAAATGCATAGTTGCCTTCAATAGATCAACTGTAAGTTATGCACGAAAGTCATGTTGAAAAGGCGAATTTCGTCTGAAGTGATTGAGAATGATTTAATGAGTAAAAGAGATGCAATAATATGACTTTAACACTAAAAAAATGCATAGTTGCCTTCAGTAGATCAATTGCAAGTTATGCATGAAAGTCGTGTTTTAAATGCGAAAATAGAATTAGTTCGAGGTGCTTTCAAACAATTTACTGATCTCAAAAGACTGAATGATATGCTCTTTACGGCTAAAATAATGCATTGTTGTCTTCAATAGATTAATTGCAAGTTATGTAAGAAAATCATGTTTGAAGGGCAAAAACATAATTTGTTCGAATTCATTTATAATGATTTAATGACTAGAAGAGCCTCAATGACATGATTTTAAAGCTAAGTAAATGTATAGTTTCCTTCAATAGATCAACTGCAAGTTATGCACGAAAGGTATGTTTAAAAGGCGAATTTCGTCAGAGGTAATTTACAATGATTTAATGAGTAAAAGAGATGCAATAATATGACTTTAACACTAAAAAAATGCATAGTTGGCTTCAATAGATCAATTGCAAGTTATCCATGAAACTCGTGTTTTAAATGCAAAATTGGAATTGGTTCGAAGTGCTTTCAAACAATTCAATGATATCAAAAGACTGAATGATATGCTCTTTAAGGCTAAAATAATGCATTGTTGTCTTCAATAGATTAATTGCAAGTTATGTAAGAAAATCATGTTTGAAGGGTAAAAATATAATTCGTTCGAATTCATTTATAATGATTTAATGACTAGAAGAGCCTCAATGACATGATTTTAACGGTAAGTAAATGCATACTTGCGTTCAGTAGATCAACTCTAAGTTATGCACGAAAGACATGTTGAAAAGGCGAATTTCGTCTGAAGTGATTGAGAATGATTTAATGAGTAAAAGAGAGGCAATAATATGACTTTAACACTATAAAAATGCATAGTTGGCTTCAGTAGATCAATTGCAAGTTATGCATGAAACTCGTGTTTTAAATGCAAAATTAGAATTGGTTCGAAGTGCTTCCAAACAATTCAATGATATCAAAAGACTGAATGATATGCTCTTTAAGGCTAAAATAATGCATTGTTGTCTTCAATAGATTAATTGCAAGTTATGTAAGAAAATCATGTTTGAAGGGTAAAAATATAATTCGTTCGAATTCATTTATAATGATTTAATGACTAGAAGAGCCTCAATGACATGATTTTAACGGTAAGTACATGTATAGTTTCCTTCAATAGATCAACTGCAAGTTATGTACGAAAGTTATGTTTAAAAGGCGAATTTTGTCGGAGGTGATTTAGAATGATTTAATGAGTAAAAGAGATGCAATAATATGACTTTAACACTATAAAAATGCATAGTTTCCTTCAGTAGATCAATTGCAAGTTATGCATCAAACTCGTGTTTTAAATGCAAAATTAGAATTGGTTAGAAGTGCTTTCAAACAATTCAATGATATCAAAAGACTGAATGATATGCTCTTTAAGGCTAAAATAATGCATTGTTGTCTTCAATAAATTAATTGCAAGTTATGTAAGAAAATCATGTTTGAAGGGTAAAAATATAATTCGTTCGAATTCATTTATAATATTTTAATGACTAGAAGAGCCTCAATGACATGATTTTAACGGTAAGGAAATGCATAGTTGCCTTCAATAGATCAACTGCAAGTTATGCACGAAAGTCCTGTTTAAAAGGCGAATTTCGTCGGAGGTGATTTAGAATGATTTAATGAGTAAAAGAGATGCAATAATATGACTTTAACACTAAAAAAATGCATAGTTGCCTTCAGTAGATCAATTGCAAGTTATGCATGAAAGTCGTGTTTTAAATGCGAAAATAGAATTAGTTCGAGGTGCTTTCAAATAATTTACTGATCTCAAAAGACTGAATGATGTGCTCTTTACGGCTAAAATAATGCACTGTTGTCTTCAATAGATTAATTGCAAGTTATGTAAGAAAATAATGTTTGAAAGGAAAAAACATAATTTGTTCGAATTCATTTATAATGATTTAATGACTAGAAGAGCCTCAATGACATGATTTTAAGGCTAAGTAAATGTATAGTTTCCTTCAATAGATCAACTGCAAGTTATGCACGAAAGTTATGTTTAGAAGGCGAATTTTGTCGGAGGTGATTTAGAATGATTTAATGAGTAAAAGAGATGCAATAATATGACTTTAACACTATAAAAATGCATAGTTGCCTTCAGTAGATCAATTGCAAGTTATGCATGAAAGTCGTGTTTTAAATGCGAAAATAGAATTAGTTCGAGGTGCTTTCAAACAATTTACTGATCTCAAAAGACTGAATGATGTGCTCTTTACGGCTAAGATAATGCATTGTTGTCTTCAATAGATTAATTGCAAGTTATGTAAGAAAATCATTTTTGAAGGGTAAAAATATAATTCGTTCAAATTCATTTATAATGATTTAATGACTAGAAGACCCTCAATGACATGATTTTAAGGCTAAGTACATGTCTATTTTTCCTTCAGTAGATCAACTGCAAGTTATGCACGAAAGTCCTGTTTAAAAGGCGAATTTCGTCGGAGGTGATTTAGAATGATTTAATGAGTAAAAGAGATGCAATAATATGACTTTAACACTAAAATAATGCATAGTTGCCTTCAGTTGATCAATTGCAAGTTATGCATGAAAGTCGTGTTTTAAATGCGAAAATAGAATTAGTTCGAGGTGCTTTCAAACAATTTACTGATCTGAAAAGACTGAATGATATGCTCTTTAAGGCTAAAATAATGCATTGTTGTATTCAATAGATTAATTGCAGGTTATGTAAGAAAATCATGTTTGAAGGGCAAAAATATAATTCGTTCGAATTCATTTATAATGATTTAATGACTAGAAGAGCCTCAATGACATGATTTTAACGGTAAGTAACTGCATAGTTGCCTTCAATAGATCAACTGTAAGTTATGCACGAAAGTCATGTTAAAAAGGAGAATTCCATCTGAAGTGATTTTGAATGATTTAATGAGTAAAAGAGATGCAATAATATGACTTTAACACTAAAAAAATGCATAGTTGGCTTCAGTAGATCAATTGCAAGTTATCCATGAAACTCGTGTTTTAAATGCAAAATTAGAATTGGTTCGAAGTGCTTTCAAACAATTCAATGATATCAAAAGACTGAATGATATGCTCTTTAAGGCTAAAATAATGCATTGTTTTCTTCAATAGATTAATTGCAAGTTATGTAAGAAAAACATGTTTGAAGGGTAAAAATATAATTCGTTCGAATTCATTTATAATGATTTAATGACTAGAAGAGCCTCAATGACATGATTTTAACGGTAAGGAAATGCATAGTTGCCTTCAATAGATCAACTGTAAGTTATGCACGAAAGTCATGTTTAAAAGGCGAATTTCGTCGGAGGTGATTTAGAATGATTTAATGAGTAAAAGAGATGCAATAATATGACTTTAACACTAAAAAAATGCATAGTTGCCTTCAGCAGATCAATTGCAAGTTATGCATGAAAGTCGTGTTTTAAATGCGAAAATAGAATTAGTTCGAGGTGCTTTCAAACAATTTACTGATCTTAAAAGACTGAATGATATGCTCTTTAAGGCTAAAATAATGCATTGTTGTCTTCAATAGATTAATTGCAAGTTATGTAAGAAAATCATGTTTGAAGGGTAAAAATATAATTCGTTCGAATTCATTTATAATGATTTAATGACTAGAAGAGCCTCAATGACATGATTTTAACGGTAAGTAAATGCATAGTTGCCTTCAATAGATCAACTGTAAGTTATGCACGAAAGTCATGTTGAAAAGGCGAATTTCGTCTGAAGTGATTGAGAATGATTTAATGAGTAAAAGAGATGCAATAATATGACTTTAACACTAAAAAAATGCATAGTTGCCTTCAGTAGATCAATTGCAAGTTATGCATGAAAGTCGTGTTTTAAATGCGAAAATAGAATTAGTTCGAGGTGCTTTCAAACAATTTACTGATCTCAAAAGACTGAATGATTTGCTCTTTACGGCTAAAATAATGCATTGTTGTCTTCAATAGATTAATTGCAAGTTATGTAAGAAAATCATGTTTGAAGGGCAAAAACATAATTTGTTCGAATTCATTTATAATGATTTAATGACTAGAAGAGCCTCAATGACATGATTTTAAAGCTAAGTAAATGTATAGTTTCCTTCAATAGATCAACTGCAAGTTATGCACGAAAGGTATGTTTAAAAGGCGAATTTCGTCAGAGGTGATTTACAATGATTTAATGAGTAAAAGAGATGCAATAATATGACTTTAACACTAAAAAAATGCATAGTTGCCTTCAGTAGATCAATTGCAAGTTATGCATGAAAGTCGTGTTTTAAATGCGAAAATAGAATTAGTTCGAGGTGCTTTCAAACAATTTACTGATCTCAAAAGACTGAATGATTTGCTCTTTACGGCTAAAATAATGCATTGTTGTCTTCAATAGATTAATTGCAAGTTATGTAAGAAAATCATGTTTGAAGGGCAAAAACATAATTTGTTCGAATTCATTTATAATGATTTAATGACTAGAAGAGCCTCAATGACATGATTTTAAAGCTAAGTAAATGTATAGTTTCCTTCAATAGATCAACTGCAAGTTATGCACGAAAGGTATGTTTAAAAGGCGAATTTCGTCAGAGGTGATTTACAATGATTTAATGAGTAAAAGAGATGCAATAATATGACTTTAACACTAAAAAAATGCATAGTTGGCTTCAATAGATCAATTGCAAGTTATCCATGAAACTCGTGTTTTAAATGCAAAATTGGAATTGGTTCGAAGTGCTTTCAAACAATTCAATGATATCAAAAGACTGAATGATATGCTCTTTAAGGCTAAAATAATGCATTGTTGTCTTCAATAGATTAATTGCAAGTTATGTAAGAAAATCATGTTTGAAGGGTAAAAATATAATTCGTTCGAATTCATTTATAATGATTTAATGACTAGAAGAGCCTCAATGACATGATTTTAACGGTAAGTAAATGCATACTTGCGTTCAGTAGATCAACTCTAAGTTATGCACGAAAGACATGTTGAAAAGGCGAATTTCGTCTGAAGTGATTGAGAATGATTTAATGAGTAAAAGAGAGGCAATAATATGACTTTAACACTATAAAAATGCATAGTTGGCTTCAGTAGATCAATTGCAAGTTATGCATGAAACTCGTGTTTTAAATGCAAAATTAGAATTGGTTCGAAGTGCTTCCAAACAATTCAATGATATCAAAAGACTGAATGATATGCTCTTTAAGGCTAAAATAATGCATTGTTGTCTTCAATAGATTAATTGCAAGTTATGTAAGAAAATCATGTTTGAAGGGTAAAAATATAATTCGTTCGAATTCATTTATAATGATTTAATGACTAGAAGAGCCTCAATGACATGATTTTAACGGTAAGTACATGTATAGTTTCCTTCAATAGATCAACTGCAAGTTATGTACGAAAGTTATGTTTAAAAGGCGAATTTTGTCGGAGGTGATTTAGAATGATTTAATGAGTAAAAGAGATGCAATAATATGACTTTAACACTATAAAAATGCATAGTTTCCTTCAGTAGATCAATTGCAAGTTATGCATCAAACTCGTGTTTTAAATGCAAAATTAGAATTGGTTAGAAGTGCTTTCAAACAATTCAATGATATCAAAAGACTGAATGATATGCTCTTTAAGGCTAAAATAATGCATTGTTGTCTTCAATAAATTAATTGCAAGTTATGTAAGAAAATCATGTTTGAAGGGTAAAAATATAATTCGTTCGAATTCATTTATAATATTTTAATGACTAGAAGAGCCTCAATGACATGATTTTAACGGTAAGGAAATGCATAGTTGCCTTCAATAGATCAACTGCAAGTTATGCACGAAAGTCCTGTTTAAAAGGCGAATTTCGTCGGAGGTGATTTAGAATGATTTAATGAGTAAAAGAGATGCAATAATATGACTTTAACACTAAAAAAATGCATAGTTGCCTTCAGTAGATCAATTGCAAGTTATGCATGAAAGTCGTGTTTTAAATGCGAAAATAGAATTAGTTCGAGGTGCTTTCAAACAATTTACTGATCTCAAAAGACTGAATGATGTGCTCTTTACGGCTAAAATAATGCATTGTTGTCTTCAATAGATTAATTGCAAGTTATGTAAGAAAATAATGTTTGAAAGGAAAAAACATAATTTGTTCGAATTCATTTATAATGATTTAATGACTAGAAGAGCCTCAATGACATGATTTTAAGGCTAAGTAAATGTATAGTTTCCTTCAATAGATCAACTGCAAGTTATGCACGAAAGTTATGTTTAGAAGGCGAATTTTGTCGGAGGTGATTTAGAATGATTTAATGAGTAAAAGAGATGCAATAATATGACTTTAACACTATAAAAATGCATAGTTGCCTTCAGTAGATCAATTGCAAGTTATGCATGAAAGTCGTGTTTTAAATGCGAAAATAGAATTAGTTCGAGGTGCTTTCAAACAATTTACTGATCTCAAAAGACTGAATGATGTGCTCTTTACGGCTAAGATAATGCATTGTTGTCTTCAATAGATTAATTGCAAGTTATGTAAGAAAATCATTTTTGAAGGGTAAAAATATAATTCGTTCAAATTCATTTATAATGATTTAATGACTAGAAGACCCTCAATGACATGATTTTAAGGCTAAGTACATGTCTATTTTTCCTTCAGTAGATCAACTGCAAGTTATGCACGAAAGTCCTGTTTAAAAGGCGAATTTCGTCGGAGGTGATTTAGAATGATTTAATGAGTAAAAGAGATGCAATAATATGACTTTAACACTAAAATAATGCATAGTTGCCTTCAGTTGATCAATTGCAAGTTATGCATGAAAGTCGTGTTTTAAATGCGAAAATAGAATTAGTTCGAGGTGCTTTCAAACAATTTACTGATCTGAAAAGACTGAATGATATGCTCTTTAAGGCTAAAATAATGCATTGTTGTATTCAATAGATTAATTGCAGGTTATGTAAGAAAATCATGTTTGAAGGGCAAAAATATAATTCGTTCGAATTCATTTATAATGATTTAATGACTAGAAGAGCCTCAATGACATGATTTTAACGGTAAGGAAATGCATAGTTGCCTTCAATAGATCAACTGTAAGTTATGCACGAAAGTCATGTTTAAAAGGCGAATTTCGTCGGAGGTGATTTAGAATGATTTAATGAGTAAAAGAGATGCAATAATATGACTTTAACACTAAAAAAATGCATAGTTGCCTTCAGCAGATCAATTGCAAGTTATGCATGAAAGTCGTGTTTTAAATGCGAAAATAGAATTAGTTCGAGGTGCTTTCAAACAATTTACTGATCTTAAAAGACTGAATGATATGCTCTTTAAGGCTAAAATAATGCATTGTTGTCTTCAATTGATTAATTGCAAGTTATGTAAGAAAATCATGTTTGAAGGGTAAAAATATAATTCGTTCGAATTCATTTATAATGATTTAATGACTAGAAGAGCCTCAATGACATGATTTTAACGGTAAGTAAATGCATAGTTGCCTTCAATAGATCAACTGTAAGTTATGCACGAAAGTCATGTTGAAAAGGCGAATTTCGTCTGAAGTGATTGAGAATGATTTAATGAGTAAAAGAGATGCAATAATATGACTTTAACACTAAAAAAATGCATAGTTGCCTTCAGTAGATCAATTGCAAGTTATGCATGAAAGTCGTGTTTTAAATGCGAAAATAGAATTAGTTCGAGGTGCTTTCAAACAATTTACTGATCTCAAAAGACTGAATGATATGCTCTTTACGGCTAAAATAATGCATTGTTGTCTTCAATAGATTAATTGCAGGTTATGTAAGAAAATCATGTTTGAAGGGCAAAAATATAATTCGTTCGAATTCATTTATAATGATTTAATGACTAGAAGAGCCTCAATGACATGATTTTAACGGTAAGTAACTGCATAGTTGCCTTCAATAGATCAACTGTAAGTTATGCACGAAAGTCATGTTAAAAAGGCGAATTCCATCTGAAGTGATTTTGAATGATTTAATGAGTAAAAGAGATGCAATAATATGACTTTAACACTAAAAAAATGCATAGTTGGCTTCAGCAGATCAATTGCAAGTTATGCATGAAAGTCGTGTTTTAAATGCGAAAATAGAATTAGTTCGAGGTGCTTTCGAACAATTTACTAAGCTGAAAAGACTGAATGATATGCTCTTTAAGGCTAAAATAATGCATTGTTGTCTTCAATAAATTAATTGCAAGTTATGTAAGAAAATCATGTTTGAAGGGTAAAAATATAATTCGTTCGAATTCATTTATAATGATTTAATGACTAGAAGAGCCTCAATGACATGATTTTAACGGTAAGTAAATGCATAGTTGCCTTCAATAGATCAACTGTAAGTTATGCACGAAAGTCATGTTGAAAAGGCGAATTTCGTCTGAAGTGATTGAGAATGATTTAATGAGTAAAAGAGATGCAATAATATGACTTTAACACTAAAAAAATGCATAGTTGCCTTCAGTAGATCAATTGCAAGTTATGCATGAAAGTCGTGTTTTAAATGCGAAAATAGAATTAGTTCGAGGTGCTTTCAAACAATTTACTGATCTCAAAAGACTGAATGATATGCTCTTTACGGCTAAAATAATGCATTGTTGTCTTCAATAGATTAATTGCAAGTTATGTAAGAAAATCATGTTTGAAGGGCAAAAACATAATTTGTTCGAATTCATTTATAATGATTTAATGACTAGAAGAGCCTCAATGACATGATTTTAAAGCTAAGTAAATGTATAGTTTCCTTCAATAGATCAACTGCAAGTTATGCACGAAAGGTATGTTTAAAAGGCGAATTTCGTCAGAGGTGATTTACAATGATTTAATGAGTAAAAGAGATGCAATAATATGACTTTAACACTAAAAAAATGCATAGTTGGCTTCAATAGATCAATTGCAAGTTATCCATGAAACTCGTGTTTTAAATGCAAAATTGGAATTGGTTCGAAGTGCTTTCAAACAATTCAATGATATCAAAAGACTGAATGATATGCTCTTTAAGGCTAAAATAATGCATTGTTGTCTTCAATAGATTAATTGCAAGTTATGTAAGAAAATCATTTTTGAAGGGTAAAAATATAATTCGTTCGAATTCATTTATAATGATTTAATGACTAGAAGAGCCTCAATGACATGATTTTAACGGTAAGTACATGTCTATTTTTCCTTCAGTAGATCAACTGCAAGTTATGCACGAAAGTCCTGTTTAAAAGGCGTATTTCGTCGGAGGTGATTTAGAATGATTTAATGAGTAAAAGAGATGCAATAATATGACTTTAACACTAAAATAATGCATAGTTGCCTTCAGTTGATCAATTGCAAGTTATGCATGAAAGTCGTGTTTTAAATGCGAAAATAGAATTAGTTCGAGGTGCTTTCAAACAATTTACTGATCTGAAAAGACTGAATGATATGCTCTTTAAGGCTAAAATAATGCATTGTTGTATTCAATAGATTAATTGCAGGTTATGTAGGAAAATCATGTTTGAAGGGCAAAAATATAATTCGTTCGAATTCATTTATAATGATTTAATGACTAGAAGAGCCTCAATGACATGATTTTAACGGTAAGTAACTGCATAGTTGCCTTCAATAGATCAACTGTAAGTTATGCACGAAAGTCATGTTAAAAAGGCGAATTCCATCTGAAGTGATTTTGAATGATTTAATGAGTAAAAGAGATGCAATAATATGACTTTAACACTAAAAAAATGCATAGTTGGCTTCAGTAGATCAATTGCAAGTTATCCATGAAACTCGTGTTTTAAATGCAAAATTGGAATTGGTTCGAAGTGCTTTCAAACAATTCAATGATATCAAAAGACTGAATGATATGCTCTTTAAGGCTAAAATAATGCATTGTTGTCTTCAATAGATTAATTGCAAGTTATGTAAGAAAATCATGTTTGAAGGGTAAAAATATAATTCGTTCGAATTCATTTATAATGATTTAATGACTAGAAGAGCCTCAATGACATGATTTTAACGGTAAGTACATGTATAGTTTCCTTCAATAGATCAACTGCAAGTTATGTACGAAAGTTATGTTTAAAAGGCGAATTTTGTCGGAGGTGATTTAGAATGATTTAATGAGTAAAAGAGATGCAATAATATGACTTTAACACTATAAAAATGCATAGTTGCCTTCAGTAGATCAATTGCAAGTTATGCATGAAACTCGTGTTTTAACTGCAAAATTAGAATTGGTTCGAAGTGCTTTCAAACAATTCAATGATATCAAAAGACTGAATGATATGCTCTTTAAGGCTAAAATAATGCATTGTTGTCTTCAATAAATTAATTGCAAGTTATGTAAGAAAATCATGTTTGAAGGGTAAAAATATAATTCGTTCGAATTCATTTATAATGATTTAATGACTAGAAGAGCCTCAATGACATGATTTTAACGGTAAGTAAATGCATAGTTGCCTTCAATAGATCAACTGTAAGTTATGCACGAAAGTCATGTTGAAAAGGCGAATTTCGTCTGAAGTGATTTAGAATGATTTAATGAGTAAAAGAGATGCAATAATATGACTTTAACACTATAAAAATGCATAGTTGGCTTCAGTAGATCAATTGCAATTTATGCATGAAACTCGTGTTTTAAATGCAAAATTAGAATTGGTTCGAAGTGCTTTCAAACAATTCAATGATATCAAAAGACTGAATGATATGCTCTTTAAGGCTAAAATAATGCATTGTTGTCTTCAATAGATTAATTGCAATTTATGTAAGAAAATCATGTTTGAAGGGTAAAAATATAATTCATTCGAATTCAATTATAATGATTTAATGACTAGAAGAGCCTCAATGACATGATTTTAACGGTAAGTAAATGCATAGTTGCCTTCAATAGATCAACTGTAAGTTATGCACGAAAGTCATGTTGAAAAGGCGAATTTCATCTGAAGTGATTTAGAATGATTTAATGAGTAATAGAGATGCAATAATATGACTTTAACACTAAAAAAATGCATAGTTGCCTTTAGTAGATCAATTGCAAGTTATGCATGAATGTCGTGTTTTAAATGCGAAAATAGAATTAGTTCGAGGTGCTTTCAAACAATTTACTGATCTCAAAAGACTGAATGATATGCTCTTTACGGCTAAAATAATGCATTGTTGTCTTCAATAGATTAATTGCAAGTTATGTAAGAAAATCATGTTTGAAGGGCAAAAACATAATTTGTTCGAATTCATTTATAATGATTTAATGATTAGAAGAGCCTCAATGACATGATTTTAAGGCTAAGTAAATGTATAGTTTCCTTCAATAGATCAACTGCAAGTTATGCACAAAAGTTATGTTTAAAAGGCGAATTTTGTTGGAGGTGATTTAGAATGATTTAATGAGTAAAAGAGATGCAATAATATGACTTTAACCCCATAAAAATGCATAGTTGCCTTCAGTAGATCAATTGCAAGTTATGCATGAAACTCGTGTTTTCAATGCGAAAATAGAATTAGTTCGAGGTGCTTTCAAACAATTTACTGATCTTAAAAGACTGAATGATATGCTCTTTAAGGCTAAAATAATGCATTGTTGTATTCAATAGATTAATTGGAGGTTATGTAAGAAAATCATGTTTGAAGGGTAAAAATATAATTCGTTTGAATTCATTTATAATGATTTAATGACTAGAAGAGCCTCAATAACATGATTTTAACGGTAAGTAAATGCATAGTTGCCTTCAATAGATCAACTGTAAGTTATGCACGAAAGTCATGTTGAAAAGGCGAATTTCGTCTGAAGTGATTGAGAATGATTTAATGAGTAAAAGAGATGCAATAATATGACTTTAACACTATAAAAATGCATAGCTGCCTTCAGTAGATCAATTGCAAGTTATGCATGAAACTCGTGTTTTAAATGCAAAATTAGAATTGGTTCGAAGTGCTTTCAAACAATTCAATGATATCAAAAGACTGAATGATATGCTCTTTAAGGCTAAAATAATGCATTGTTGTCTTCAATAAATTAATTGCAAGTTATGTAAGAAAATCATGTTTGAAGGGTAAAAATATAATTCGTTCGAATTCATTTATAATGATTTAATGACTAGAAGAGCCTCAATGACATGATTTTAACGGTAAGTAAATGCATAGTTGCCTTCAATAGATCAACTGTAAGTTATGCACGAAAGTCATGTTGAAAAGGCGAATTTCGTCTGAAGTGATTTAGAATGATTTAATGAGTAAAAGAGATGCAATAATATGACTTTAACACTATAAAAATGCATAGTTGCCTTTAGTAGATCAATTGCAAGTTATGCATGAAAGTCGTGTTTTAAATGCGAAAATAGAATTAGTTCGAGGTGCTTTCAAACAATTTACTGATCTCAAAAGACTGAATGATATGCTCTTTACGGCTAAAATAATGCATTGTTGTCTTCAATAGATTAATTGCAAGTTATGTAAGAAAATCATGTTTGAAGGGCAAAAACATAATTTGTTCGAATTCATTTATAATGATTTCATGACTAGAAGAGCCTCAATGACATGATTTTAAGGCTAAGTAAATGTATAGTTTCCTTCAATAGATCAACTGCAAGTTATGCACGAAAGTTATGTTTAAAAGGCGAATTTTGTTGGAGGTGATTTAGAATGATTTAATGAGTAAAAGAGATGCAATAATATGACTTTAACACCATAAAAATGCATAGTTGCCTTCAGTAGATCAATTGCAAGTTATGCATGAAACTCGTGTTTTAAATGCAAAATTAGAATTGGTTCGAAGTGCTTTCAAACAATTCAATGATATCAAAAGACTGAATGATATGCTCTTTAAGGCTAAAGTAATGCATTGTGGTCTTCAATAGATTAATTGCAAGTTATGTAAGAAAATCATGTTTGAAGGGTAAAAATATAATTCGTTCGAATTCATTTATAATGATTTAATGACTAGAAGAGCCTCAATGACATGATTTTAACGGTAAGTACATGTATAGTTTCCTTCAATAGATCAACTGCAAGTTATGTACGAAAGTTATGTTTAAAAGGCGAATTTTGTCGGAGGTGATTTAGAATGATTTAATGAGTAAAAGAGATGCAATAATATGACTTTAACACTATAAAAATGCATAGTTTCCTTCAGTAGATCAATTGCAAGTTATGCATCAAACTCGTGTTTTAAATGCAAAATTAGAATTGGTTAGAAGTGCTTTCAAACAATTCAATGATATCAAAAGACTGAATGATATGCTCTCTAAGGCTAAAATAATGCATTGTTGTCTTCAATAAATTAATTGCAAGTTATGTAAGAAAATCATGTTTGAAGGGTAAAAATATAATTCGTTCGAATTCATTTATAATATTTTAATGACTAGAAGAGCCTCAATGACATGATTTTAACGGTAAGGAAATGCATAGTTGCCTTCAATAGATCAACTGCAAGTTATGCACGAAAGTCCTGTTTAAAAGGCGAATTTCGTCGGAGGTGATTTAGAATGATTTAATGAGTAAAAGAGATGCAATAATATGAATTTAACACTAAAAAAATGCATAGTTGCCTTCAGTAGATCAATTGCAAGTTATGCATGAAAGTCGTGTTTTAAATGCGAAAATAGAATTAGTTCGAGGTGCTTTCAAACAATTTACTGATCTCAAAAGACTGAATGATGTGCTCTTTACGGCTAAAATAATGCATTGTTGTCTTCAATAGATTAATTGCAAGTTATGTAAGAAAATAATGTTTGAAAGGAAAAAACATAATTTGTTCGAATTCATTTATAATGATTTAATGACTAGAAGAGCCTCAATGACATGATTTTAAGGCTAAGTAGATGTATAGTTTCCTTCAATAGATCAACTGCAAGTTATGCACGAAAGTTATGTTTAGAAGGCGAATTTTGTCGGAGGTGATTTAGAATGATTTAATGAGTAAAAGAGATGCAATAATATGACTTTAACACTATAAAAATGCATAGTTGCCTTCAGTAGATCAATTGCAAGTTATGCATGAAAGTCGTGTTTTAAATGCGAAAATAGAATTAGTTCGAGGTGCTTTCAAACAATTTACTGATCTCAAAAGACTGAATGATGTGCTCTTTACGGCTAAGATAATGCATTGTTGTCTTCAATAGATTAATTGCAAGTTATGTAAGAAAATCATTTTTGAAGGGTAAAAATATAATTCGTTCAAATTCATTTATAATGATTTAATGACTAGAAGACCCTCAATGACATGATTTTAAGGCTAAGTACATGTATAGTTTGCCTTCAATAGATCAACGGCAAGTTATGCACGAAAGTCCTGTTTCAAAGGCGAATTTCGTCGGAGGTGATTTAGAATGATTTAATGAGTAAAAGAGATGCAATAATATGACTTTAACACTATAAAAATGCATAGTTGGCTTCAGTAGATCAATTGCAAGTTATGCATGAAACTCGTGTTTTAAATGCAAAATTAGAATTGGTTCGAAGTGCTTCCAAACAATTCAATGATATCAAAAGACTGAATGATATGCTCTTTAAGGCTAAAATAATGCATTGTTGTCTTCAATAGATTAATTGCAAGTTATGTAAGAAAATCATGTTTGAAGGGTAAAAATATAATTCGTTCGAATTCATTTATAATGATTTAATGACTAGAAGAGCCTCAATGACATGATTTTAACGGTAAGTACATGTATAGTTTCCTTCAATAGATCAACTGCAAGTTATGTACGAAAGTTATGTTTAAAAGGCGAATTTTGTCGGAGGTGATTTAGAATTATTTAATGAGTAAAAGAGATGCAATAATATGACTTTAACACTATAAAAATGCATAGTTGCCTTCAGTAGATCAATTGCAAGTTATGCATGAAACTCGTGTTTTAACTGCAAAATTAGAATTGGTTCGAAGTGCTTTCAAACAATTCAATGATATCAAAAGACTGAATGATATGCTCTTTAAGGCTAAAATAATGCATTGTTGTCTTCAATAAATTAATTGCAAGTTATGTAAGAAAATCATGTTTGAAGGGTAAAAATATAATTCGTTCGAATTCATTTATAATGATTTAATGACTAGAAGAGCCTCAATGACATGATTTTAACGGTAAGTAAATGCATAGTTGCCTTCAATAGATCAACTGTAAGTTATGCACGAAAGTCATGTTGAAAAGGCGAATTTCGTCTGAAGTGATTTAGAATGATTTAATGAGTAAAAGAGATGCAATAATATGACTTTAACACTATAAAAATGCATAGTTGGCTTCAGTAGATCAATTGCAATTTATGCATGAAACTCGTGTTTTAAATGCAAAATTAGAATTGGTTCGAAGTGCTTTCAAACAATTCAATGATATCAAAAGACTGAATGATATGCTCTTTAAGGCTAAAATAATGCATTGTTGTCTTCAATAGATTAATTGCAATTTATGTAAGAAAATCATGTTTGAAGGGTAAAAATATAATTCATTCGAATTCAATTATAATGATTTAATGACTAGAAGAGCCTCAATGACATGATTTTAACGGTAAGTAAATGCATAGTTGCCTTCAATAGATCAACTGTAAGTTATGCACGAAAGTCATGTTGAAAAGGCGAATTTCATCTGAAGTGATTTAGAATGATTTAATGAGTAATAGAGATGCAATAATATGACTTTAACACTAAAAAAATGCATAGTTGCCTTTAGTAGATCAATTGCAAGTTATGCATGAATGTCGTGTTTTAAATGCGAAAATAGAATTAGTTCGAGGTGCTTTCAAACAATTTACTGATCTCAAAAGACTGAATGATATGCTCTTTACGGCTAAAATAATGCATTGTTGTCTTCAATAGATTAATTGCAAGTTATGTAAGAAAATCATGTTTGAAGGGCAAAAACATAATTTGTTCGAATTCATTTATAATGATTTAATGATTAGAAGAGCCTCAATGACATGATTTTAAGGCTAAGTAAATGTATAGTTTCCTTCAATAGATCAACTGCAAGTTATGCACGAAAGTTATGTTTAAAAGGCGAATTTTGTTGGAGGTGATTTAGAATGATTTAATGAGTAAAAGAGATGCAATAATATGACTTTAACCCCATAAAAATGCATAGTTGCCTTCAGTAGATCAATTGCAAGTTATGCATGAAACTCGTGTTTTCAATGCGAAAATAGAATTAGTTCGAGGTGCTTTCAAACAATTTACTGATCTTAAAAGACTGAATGATATGCTCTTTAAGGCTAAAATAATGCATTGTTGTATTCAATAGATTAATTGGAGGTTATGTAAGAAAATCATGTTTGAAGGGTAAAAATATAATTCGTTTGAATTCATTTATAATGATTTAATGACTAGAAGAGCCTCAATAACATGATTTTAACGGTAAGTAAATGCATAGTTGCCTTCAATAGATCAACTGTAAGTTATGCACGAAAGTCATGTTGAAAAGGCGAATTTCGTCTGAAGTGATTGAGAATGATTTAATGAGTAAAAGAGATGCAATAATATGACTTTAACACTATAAAAATGCATAGTTGCTTTCAGTAGATCAATTGCAAGTTATGCATGAAACTCGTGTTTTAAATGCAAAATTAGAATTGGTTCGAAGTGCTTTCAAACAATTCAATGATATCAAAAGACTGAATGATATGCTCTTTAAGGCTAAAATAATGCATTGTTGTCTTCAATAAATTAATTGCAAGTTATGTAAGAAAATCATGTTTGAAGGGTAAAAATATAATTCGTTCGAATTCATTTATAATGATTTAATGACTAGAAGAGCCTCAATGACATGATTTTAAAGGTAAGTAAATGCATAGTTGCCTTCAATAGATCAACTGTAAGTTATGCACGAAAGTCATGTTTAAAAGGCGAATTTCGTCTGAAGTGATTTAGAATGATTTAATGAGTAAAAGAGATGCAATAATATGACTTTAACACTATAAAAATGCATAGTTGCCTTTAGTAGATCAATTGCAAGTTATGCATGAAAGTCGTGTTTTAAATGCGAAAATAGAATTAGTTCGAGGTGCTTTCAAACAATTTACTGATCTCAAAAGACTGAATGATATGCTCTTTACGGCTAAAATAATGCATTGTTGTCTTCAATAGATTAATTGCAAGTTATGTAAGAAAATCATGTTTGAAGGGCAAAAACATAATTTGTTCGAATTCATTTATAATGATTTCATGACTAGAAGAGCCTCAATGACATGATTTTAAGGCTAAGTAAATGTAAAGTTTCCTTCAATAGATCAACTGCAAGTTATGCACGAAAGTTATGTTTAAAAGGCGAATTTTGTTGGAGGTGATTTAGAATGATTTAATGAGTAAAAGAGATGCAATAATATGACTTTAACACCATAAAAATGCATAGTTGCCTTCAGTAGATCAATTGCAAGTTATGCATGAAACTCGTGTTTTAAATGCAAAATTAGAATTGGTTTGAAGTGCTTTCAAACAATTCAATGATATCAAAAGACTGAATGATATGCTCTTTAAGGCTAAAGTAATGCATTGTTGTCTTCAATAGATTAATTGCAAGTTATGTAAGAAAATCATGTTTGAAGGGTAAAAATATAATTCGTTCGAATTCATTTATAATGATTTAATGACTAGAAGAGCCTCAATGACATGATTTTAACGGTAAGTACATGTATAGTTTCCTTCAATAGATCAACTGCAAGTTATGTACGAAAGTTATGTTTAAAAGGCGAATTTTGTCGGAGGTGATTTAGAATGATTTAATGAGTAAAAGAGATGCAATAATATGACTTTAACACTATAAAAATGCATAGTTTCCTTCAGTAGATCAATTGCAAGTTATGCATCAAACTCGTGTTTTAAATGCAAAATTAGAATTGGTTAGAAGTGCTTTCAAACAATTCAATGATATCAAAAGACTGAATGATATGCTCTTTAAGGCTAAAATAATGCATTGTTGTCTTCAATAAATTAACTGCAAGTTATGTAAGAAAATCATGTTTGAAGGGTAAAAATATAATTCGTTCGAATTCATTTATAATATTTTAATGACTAGAAGAGCCTCAATGACATGATTTTAACGGTAAGGAAATGCATAGTTGCCTTCAATAGATCAACTGCAAGTTATGCACGAAAGTCCTGTTTAAAAGGCGAATTTCGTCGGAGGTGATTTAGAATGATTTAATGAGTAAAAGAGATGCAATAATATGACTTTAACACTAAAAAAATGCATAGTTGCCTTCAGTAGATCAATTGCAAGTTATGCATGAAAGTCGTGTTTTAAATGCGAAAATAGAATTAGTTCGAGGTGCTTTCAAACAATTTACTGATCTCAAAAGACTGAATGATGTGCTCTTTACGGCTAAAATAATGCATTGTTGTCTTCAATAGATTAATTGCAAGTTATGTAAGAAAATAATGTTTGAAAGGAAAAAACATAATTTGTTCGAATTCATTTATAATGATTTAATGACTAGAAGAGCCTCAATGACATGATTTTAAGGCTAAGTAAATGTATAGTTTCCTTCAATAGATCAATTGCAAGTTATGCACGAAAGTTATGTTTAGAAGGCGAATTTTGTCGGAGGTGATTTAGAATGATTTAATGAGTAAAAGAGATGCAATAATATGACTTTAACACTATAAAAATGCATAGTTGCCTTCAGTAGATCAATTGCAAGTTATGCATGAAAGTCGTGTTTTAAATGCGAAAATAGAATTAGTTCGAGGTGCTTTCAAACAATTTACTGATCTCAAAAGACTGAATGATGTGCTCTTTACGGCTAAGATAATGCATTGTTGTCTTCAATAGATTAATTGCAAGTTATGTAAGAAAATCATTTTTGAAGGGTAAAAATATAATTCGTTCAAATTCATTTATAATGATTTAATGACTAGAAGACCCTCAATGACATGATTTTAAGGCTAAGTACATGTATAGTTTGCCTTCAATAGATCAACGGCAAGTTATGCACGAAAGTCCTGTTTCAAAGGCGAATTTCGTCGGAGGTGATTTAGAATGATTTAATGAGTAAAAGAGATGCAATAATATGACTTTAACACTATAAAAATGCATAGTTGCCTTCAGTAGATCAATTGCAAGTTATTCATGAAACTCGTGTTTGAAATGCAAAATTAGAATTTGTTCAAAGTGCTTTCAAACAATTCAATGATATCAAAAGACTGAATGATATGCTCTTTAAGGCCAAAATAAGGCATTGTTGTCTTCAATAGATTAATTGCAAGTTATGTAAGAAAATCATTTTTGAAGGGTAAAAATATAATTCGTTCAAATTCATTTATAATGATTTAATGACTAGAAGAGCCTTAATGACATGATTTTAACGGTAAGGAAATGCATAGTTGCCTTCAATAGATCAACTGTAAGTTATGCACGAAAGTCATGTCGAATAGGCGAATTTCGTCTGATGTGATTTAGAATGATTTAATGAGTAAAAGAGATGCAATAATATGACTTTAACACTATAAAAATGCATAGTTGCCTTCAGTAGATCAATTGCAAGTTATTCATGAAACTCGTGTTTGAAATGCAAAATTAGAATTTGTTCAAAGTGCTTTCAAACAATTCAATGATATCAAAAGACTGAATGATATGCTCTTTAAGGCTAAAATAATGCATTGTTGTCTTCAATAGATTAATTGCAAGTTATGTAAGAAAATCATTTTTGAAGGGTAAAAATATAATTCGTTCGAATTCATTTATAATGATTTAAAGACTAGAAGACCCTCAATGACATGATTTTAAGGCTAAGTACATGTATAGTTTGCCTTCAATATATCAACTGTAAGTTATGCACGAAAGTCATGTTGAAAAGGCGAATTTCGTCTGAAGTGATTTAGAATGATTTAATGAGTAAAAGAGATGCAATAATATGACTTTAACACTATAAAAATGCATAGTTGGCTTCAGTAGATCAATTGCAAGTTATGCATGAAACTCGTGTTTTAAATGCAAAATTAGAATTGGTTCGAAGTGCTTTTAAACAATTCAATGATATCAAAAGACTGAATGATATGCTCTTTAAGGCTAAAATAATGCATTGTTGTCTTCAATAGATTAATTGCAAGTTATGTAAGAAAATCATTTTTGAAGGGTAAAAATATAATTCGTTCGAATTCATTTATAATGATTTAAAGACTAGAAGACCCTCAATGACATGATTTTAAGGCTAAGTACATGTATAGTTTGCCTTCAATATATCAACTGTAAGTTATGCACGAAAGTCATGTTGAAAAGGCGAATTTCGTCTGAAGTGATTTAGAATGATTTAATGAGTAAAAGAGATGCAATAATATGACTTTAACACTATAAAAATTCATAGTTGGCTTCAGTAGATCAATTGCAAGTTATGCATGAAACTCGTGTTTTAAATGCGAAAATAGAATTAGTTCGAGGTGCTTTCAAACAATTTACTGATCTTAAAAGACCGAATGATATGCTCTTTAAGGCTAAAATAATGCATTGTGGTATTCAATAGATTAATTGGAGGTTATGTAAGAAAATCATGTTTGAAGGGCAAAAATATAATTTGTTCGAATTCATTTATAATGATTTAATGACTAGAAGAGCCTCAATGACATGATTTTAACGGTAACTAAATGCATAGTTGCCTTCAATAGATCAACTGTAAGTTATGCACGAAAGTCATGTTGAAAAGGCGAATTTCATCTGAAGTGATTTAGAATGATTTAATGAGTAAAAGAGATGCAATAATATGACTTTAACACTATAAAAATGCATAGTTGCCTTCAGTAGATCAATTGCAAGTTATGCATGAAACTCGTGTTTTAAATGCAAAATTAGAATTGGTTCGAAGTGCTTTCAAACAATTCAATGATATCAAAAGATTGAATGATATGCTCTTTAAGGCTAAAATAATGCATTGTTGACTTCAATAAATTAATTGCAAGTTATATAAGAAAATCATGTTTGAAGGGTAAAAATATAATTCGTTCGAATTCAATTATAATGATTTAATGACTAGAAGAGCCTCAATGACATGATTTTAACGGTAAGTAAATGCATAGTTGCCTTCAATAGATCAACTGTAAGTTATGCACGAAAGTCATGTTGAAAAGGCGAATTTCGTCTGAAGTGAGTGAGAATGATTTAATGGGTAAAAGAGATGCAATAATATGACTTTAACACTATAAAAATGCATAGTTGGCTTCAGTAGATCAATTGCAAGTTATGCATGAAACTCGTGTTTTAAATGCAAAATTAGAATTAGTTCGAAGTGCTTTCAAACAATTCAATGATATCAAAAGACTGAATGATATGCTCTTTAAGGCTAAAATAATGCATTGTTGTCTTCAATAGATTAATTGCAAGTTATGTAAGAAAATCATTTTTGAAGGGTAAAAGTATAATTCGTTCGAATTCATTTATAATGATTTAAAGACTAGAAGACCCTCAATGACATGATTTTAAGGCTAAGTACATGTATAGTTTGCCTTCAATATATCAACTGTAAGTTATGCACGAAAGTCATGTTGAAAAGGCGAATTTCGTCTGAAGTGATTTAGAATGGTTTAATGAGTAAAAGAGATGCAATAATATGACTTTAACACTATAAAAATGCATAGTTGGCTTCAGTAGATCAATTGCAAGTTATGCATGAAACTCGTGTTTTAAATGCAAAATTAGAATTGGTTCGAAGTGCTTTTAAACAATTCAATGATATCAAAAGACTGAATGATATGCTCTTTAAGGCTAAAATAATGCATTGTTGTCTTCAATAGATTAATTGCAATTTATGTAAGAAAATCATGTTTGAAGGGTAAAAATATAATTCGTTCGAATTCAATTATAATGATTTAATGACTAGAAGAGCCTCAATGACATGATTTTAAGGCTAAGTAAATGTATAGTTTGCTTCAATAGATCAACTGCAAGTTATGCACGAAAGTCATGCTGAAAAGGAGAATTTCATTTGAAGTGATTTAGAATGATTTAATGAGTAAAAGAGATGCAATAATATGACTTTAACACTAAAAAAATGCATAGTTGCCTTCAGTAGATCAATTGCAAGTTATGCATGAAAGTCGTGTTTTAAATGCGAAAATAGAATTAGTTCGAGGTGCTTTCAAACAATTTACTGATCTCAAAAGACTGAATGATGTGCTCTTTACGGCTAAAATAATGCATTGTTGTCTTCAATAGATTAATTGCAAGTTATGTAAGAAAATAATGTTTGAAGGGAAAAAACATAATTTGTTCGAATTCATTTATAATGATTTAATGACTAGAAGAGCCTCAATGACATGATTTTAAGGCTAAGTAAATGTATAGTTTCCTTCAATAGATCAACTGCAAGTTATGCACGAAAGTTATGTTTAGAAGGCGAATTTTGTCGGAGGTGATTTAGAATGATTTAATGAGTAAAAGAGATGCAATAATATGACTTTAACACTATAAAAATGCATAGTTGCCTTCAGTAGATCAATTGCAAGTTATTCATGAAACTCGTGTTTGAAATGCAAAATTAGAATTTGTTCAAAGTGCTTTCAAACAATTCAATGATATCAAAAGACTGAATGATATGCTCTTTAAGGCCAAAATAATGCATTGTTGTCTTCAATAGATTAATTGCAAGTTATGTAAGAAAATCATTTTTGAAGGGTAAAAATATAATTCGTTCAAATTCATTTATAATGATTTAATGACTAGAAGACCCTCAATGACATGATTTTAAGGCTAAGTACATGTATAGTTTGCCTTCAATAGATCAACGGCAAGTTATGCACGAAAGTCCTGTTTAAAAAACGAATTTCGTCGGAGGTGATTTAGAATGATTTAATGAGTAAAAGAGATGCAATAATATGACTTTAACACTAAAAAAAATGCATAGTTGCCTTCAGTAGATCAATTGCAAGTTATGCATGAAAGTCGTTTTTTAAATGCAAAAATAGAATTAGTTCGAGGTGCTTTCAAACAATTTACTGATCTTAAAAGACTGAATGATATGCTCTTTAAGGCTAAAATAATGCATTGTTGTCTTCAATAAATTAATTGCAAGTTATGTAAGAAAATCATGTTTGAAGGGTAAAAATATAATTCGTTCGAATTCAACTATAATGATTTAATGACTAGAAGAGCCTCAATGACATGATTTTAACGGTAAGTAAATGCATAGTTGCCTTCAATAGATCAACTGTAAGTTATGCACGAAAGTCATGTTGAAAAGGCGAATTTCGTCTGAAGTGAGTGAGAGTGATTTAATGGGTAAAAGAGATGCAATAATATGACTTTAACACTAAAAAAATGCATAGTTGCCTTCAATAGATCAATTGCAAGTTATGCATGAAAGTCGTGTTTTAAATGCGAAAATAGAATTAGTTCGAGGTGCTTTCAAACAATTTACTGATCTTAAAAGACTGAATGATATGCTCTTTAAGGCTAAAATAATGTATTGTTGTATTCAATAGATTAATTGGAGGTTGTGTAAGAAAATCATGTTTGAAGGGCAAAAATATAATTTGTTCGAATTCATTTATAATGATTTAATGACTAGAAGAGCCTCAATGACAAGATT
This sequence comes from Coriaria nepalensis, assembly GCA_027186245.1. NCBI lineage: Eukaryota > Viridiplantae > Streptophyta > Magnoliopsida > Cucurbitales > Coriariaceae > Coriaria > Coriaria nepalensis. The sequence goes on from CP114481.1 coordinate 22,980,795, forward strand.
TTAGCGGTAAGTAAATGCATAGTTGCGTTCAACAGATCAACTGTAAGTTATGCACGAAAGTCATGTTGAAAAGGCGAATTTTATCTGAAGTGATTTAGAATGATTTAATGAGTAAAAGAGATGCAATAATATGACTTTAACACTATAAAAATGCATAGTTGCGTTCAGTAGATCAATTGCAAGTTATGCATGAAAGTCATGTTTTAAATGCGAAAATAGAATTAGTTCGAGGTGCTTTCAAACAATTTACTGATCTTAAAAGACTGAATGATATGCTCTTTAAGGCTAAAATAATGCATTGTTGTATTCAATAGATTAATTGGAGGTTATGTAAGAAAATCATGTTTGAAGGGCAAAAATATAATTTGTTCGAATTCATTTATAATGATTTAATGACTAGAAGAGCCTCAATGACATGATTTTACCGGTAAGTAAATGCATAGTTGCCTTCAATAGATCAACTGTAAGTTATGCACGAAAGTCATGTTGAAAAGGCGAATTTCATCTGAAGTGATTTAGAATGATTTAATGAGTAAAAGAGATGCAATAATATGACTTTAACACTATAAAAATGCATAGTTGCCTTCAGTAGATCAATTGCAAGTTATGCATGAAACTAGTGTTTTAAATGCAAAATTAGAATTGGTTCAAAGTGCTTTCAAACAATTCAATAATATCAAAAGACTGAATGATATGCTCTTTAAGGCTAAAATAATGCATTGTTGTCTTCAATAAATTAATTGCAAGTTATGTAAGAAAATCATGTTTGAAGGTTAAAAATATAATTCGTTCGAATTCATTTATAATGATTTAATGACTAGAAGAGCCTCAATGACATGATTTTAACGGTAAGTAAATGCATCGTTGCCTTCAATAGATCAACTGTAAGTTATGCACGAAAGTCATGTTGAAAAGGCGAATTTCGTCTGAAGTGATTTAGAATGATTTAATGAGTAAAAGAGATGCAATAATATGACTTTAACACTATAAAAATGCATAGTTGGCTTCAGTAGATCAATTGCAAGTTATGCATGAAACTCGTGTTTTAAATGCAAAATTAGAATTGGTTCGAAGTGCTTTCAAACAATTCAATGATATCAATAAACTGAATGATATGCTCTTTAAGGCTAAAATAATGCATTGTTGTCTTCAATAAATTAATTGCAAGTTATGTAAGAAAATCATGTTTGAAGGGTAAAAATATAATTTTTTCCAATTCATTTATAATGATTTAATGACTAGAAGACCCTCAATGACATGATTTTAAGGCTAAGTACATGTATAGTTTGCCTTCAATAGATCAACTGCAAGTTATGCACGAAAGTCCTGTTTAAAAGGCGAATTTCGTCGGAGGTGATTTAGAATGATTTAATGAGTAAAAGGGATGGAATAATATGACTTTAACACTAAAAAAATGCATAGTTGCCTTCAGTAGATCTATTGCAAGTTATGCATGAAAGTCGTGTTTTAAATGCGAAAATAGAATTAGTTCGAGGTGCTTTCAAACAATTTACTGATCTGAAAAGATTGAATGATATGCTCTTTAAGGCTAAAATAATGCATTGTTGTATTCAATAGATTAATTGCAAGTTATGTAAGAAAATCATGTTTGAAGGGCAAAAATATAATTCGTTCGAATTCATTTATAATGATTTAATGACTAGAAGAGCCTCAATGACATGATTTTAACGGTAAGTAAATGCATAGTTGCCTTCAATAGATCAACTGTAAGTTATGCACGAAAGTCATGTTGAAAAGGCGAATTTCGTCTGAAGTGATTTTGAATGATTTAATGAGTAAAAGAGATGCAATAATACGACTTTAACACTATAAAAATGCATAGTTGGATTCAGTAGATCAATTGCAAGTTATGCATGAAACTCGTGTTTTAAATGCCAAATTAGAATTGGTTCGAAGTGCTTTCAAACAATTCAATGATATCAAAAGACTGAATGATATGCTCTTTAAGGCTAAAATAATGCATTGTTGTATTCAATAGATTAATTGGAGGTTATGTAAGAAAATGATGTTTGAAGGGCAAAAATATAATTCGTTCGAATTCATTTATAATGATTTAATGACTAGAAGAGCCTCAATGACATGATTTTAACGGTAAGTAAATGCATAGTTGCCTTCAATAGATCAACTGTAAGTTATGCACGAAAGTCATGTTGAAAAGGCGAATTTCGTCTGAAGTGAGTGAGAATGATTTAATGGGTAAAAGAGATGCAATAATATGACTTTAACACTATAAAAATGCATAGTTGGCTTCAGTAGATCAATTGCAAGTTATGCATGAAACTCGTGTTTTAAATGCAAAATTAGAATTAGTTCGAAGTGCTTTCAAACAATTCAATGATATCAAAAGACTGAATGATAGGCTCTTTAAGGCTAAAATAATGCATTGTTGTCTTCAATAGATTAATTGCAAGTTATGTAAGAAAATCATGTTTGAAAGGTAAAAATATAAGTCGTTCAAATTCATTTATAATGATTTAATGACTAGAAGAGCCTCAATGACATGATTTTAACGGTAAGTAAATGCATAGTTGCCTTCAATAGATCAACTGTAAGTTATGCACGAAAGTCATGTTGAAAAGGTGAATTTCGTCTGAAGTGAGTGAGAATGATTTAATGGGTAAAAGAGATGCAATAATATGACTTTAACACTATAAAAATGCATAGTTGGCTTCAGTAGATCAATTGCAAGTTATGCATGAAACTCGTGTTTTAAATGCAAAATTAGAATTGGTTCGAAGTGCTTTCAAACAATTCAATGATATCAAAAGACTGAATGATATGCTCTTTAAGGCTAAAATAATGCATTGTTGTCTTCAATAGATTAATTGCAAGTTATGTAAGAAATTCATGTTTGAAGGGTAAAAATATAATTCGTTCGAATTCATTTATAATGATTTAATGACTAGAAGAGCCTCAATGACATGATTTTAACGGTAAGTAAATGCATAGTTGCCTTCAATAGATCAACTGTAAGTTATGCACGAAAGTCATGTTGAAAAGGCGAATTTCGTCTGAAGTGATTTAGAATGATTTAATGAGTAAAAGAGATGCAATAATATGACTTTAACACTATAAAAATGCATAGTTGGGTTCAGTAGATCAATTGCAAGTTATGCATGAAACTCGTGTTTTAAATGCAAAATTAGAATTGGTTCGAAGTGCTTTCAAACATTTCAATGATATCAAAAGACTGAATGATATGCTCTCTAAGGCTAAAATAATGCATTGTTGTCTTCAATAGATTAATTGCAAGTTATGTAAGAAAATCATGTTTGAAGGGTAAAAATATAATTCGTTCGAATTCATTTATAATGATTTAATGACTAGAAGAGCCTCAATGAGATGATTTTAACGGTAAGTAAATGCATAGTTGCCTTCAATAGATCAACTGTAAGTTATGCACGAAAGTCATGTTGAAAAGGCGAATTTCGTCTGAAGTGATTTAGAATGATTTAATGAGTAAAAGAGATTCAATAATATGACTTTAACACTATAAAAATGCATAGTTGCCTTCAGTAGATCAATTGCAAGTTATGCATGAAACACGTGTTTTAAATGCAAAATTAGAATTGGTTCGAAGTGGTTTCAAACAATTCAATGATATCAAAAGACTGAATGATATGCTCTTTAAGGCTAAAATAATGCATTGTTGTCTTCAATAGATTAATTGCAAGTTATGTAAGAAAATCATGTTTGATGGGTAAAAATATAATTCGTTCGAATTCATTTATAATGATTTAATGACTAGAAGAGCCTCAATGACATGATTTTAACGGTAAGTAAATGCATACTTGCCTTCAATAGATCAACTGTAAGTTATGCACGAAAGTCATGTTGAAAAGGCGAATTTCGTCTGAAGTGATTTAGAATGATTTAATGAGTAAACGAGATGCAATAATATGACTTTAACACTATAAAAACGCATAGTTGCCTTCAGTAGATCAATTGCAAGTTATGCATGAAACTCGTGTTTTAAATGCAAAATTAGAATTGGTTCGAAGTGCTTTCAAACAATTCAATGATATCAAAAGACTGAATGCTATGCTCCTTAAGGCTAAAATAATGCATTGTTGTCTTCAATAGATTAATTGCAAGTTATGTAAGAAAATCATGTTTGAAGGGTAAAAATATAATTCGTTCGAATTCATTTATAATGATTTAATGACTAGAAGAGCCTCAATGACATGATTTTAACGGTAAGTAAATGCATACTTGCCTTCAAAAGATCAACTGTAAGTTATGCACGAAAGTCATGTTGAAAAGGTGAATTTCGTCTGAAGTGATTTAGAATGATTTAATGAGTAAAAGAGATGCAATAATATGACTTTAACACTATAAAAATGCATAGTTGCCTTCAGTAGATCAATTGCAAGTTATGCATCAAACTCGTGTTTTAAATGCAAAATTAGAATTGGTTCGAAGTGCTTTCAAACAATTCAATGATATCAAAAGACTGAATGCTATGCTCTTTAAGGCTAAAATAATGCATTGTTGTCTTCAATAGATTAATTGCAAGTTATGTAAGAAAATCATGTTTAAAGGGTAAAAATATAATTCGTTCGAATTCATTTATAATGATTTAATGACTAGAAGAGCCTCAATGACATGATTTTAACAGTAAGTAAATGCATACTTGCCTTCAATAGATCAACTGTAAGTTATGCACGAAAGTCATGTTGAAAAGGCGAATTTCGTCTGAAGTGATTTAGAATGATTTAATGAGTAAAAGAGATGGAATAATATGACTTTAACACTATAAAAATGCATAGTTGCCTTCAGTAGATCAATTGCAAGTTATGCATCAAACTCGTGTTTTAAATGCAAAATTAGAATTGGTTCGAAGTGCTTTCAAACAATTCAATGATATCAAAAGACTGAATGCTATGCTCTTTAAGGCTAAAATAATGCATTGTTGTCTTCAATAGATTAATTGCAAGTTATGTAAGAAAATCATGTTTGAAGGGTAAAAATATAATTCGTTCGAATTCATTTATAATGATTTAATGACTAGAAGAGCCTCAATGACATGATTTTAACGGTAAGTAAATGCATACTTGCCTTCAATAGATCAACTGTAAGTTATGCACGAAAGTCATGTTGAAAAGGCGAATTTCGTCTGAATTGATTTAGAATGATTTAATGAGTAAAAGAGATGCAATAATATGACTTTAACACTATAAAAATGCATAGTTGGCTTCAGTAGATCAATTGCAAGTTATGCATGAAACTCGTGTTTTAAATGCAAAATTAGAATTGGTTCGAAGTGCTTTCAAACAATTCAATGATATCAAAAGACTGAATGCAATGCTCTTTAAGGCTAAAATAATGCATTGTTGTCTTCAATAGATTAATTGCAAGTTATGTAAGAAAATCATGTTTGAAGGGTAAAAATATAATTCGTTCGAATTCATTTATAATGATTTAATGACTAGAAGAGCCTCAATGACATGATTTTAACGGTAAGTAAATGCATAGTTGCCTTCAATAGATCAACTGTAAGTTATGCATGAAAGTCAGGTTGAAAAGGCGAATTTCGTCAGAAGTGATTTAGAATGATTTAATGAGTAAAAGAGATGCTATAATATGACTTTAACACTATAAAAATGCATAGTTGCCTTCAGTAGATCAATTGCAAGTTATGCATGAAACTCGTGTTTTAAATGCCAAATTAGAATTGGTTCGAAGTGCTTTCAAACAATTCAATGATATCAAAAGACTGAATGCAATGCTCTTTAAGGCTAAAATAATGCATTGTTGTCTTCAATAGATTAATTGCAAGTTATGTAAGAAAATCATGTTTGAAGGGTAAAAATATAATTCGTTCGAATTCATTTATAATGATTTAATGACTAGAAGAGCCTCAATGACATGATTTTAACGGTAAGTAAATGCATAGTTGCCTTCAATAGATCAACTGTAAGTTATGCATGAAAGTCAGGTTGAAAAGGCGAATTTCGTCAGAAGTGATTTAGAATGATTTCATGAGTAAAAGAGATGCTATAATATGACTTTAACACTATAAAAATGCATAGTTGCCTTCAGTAGATCAATTGCAAGTTATGCATGAAACTCGTGTTTTAAATGCCAAATTAGAATTGGTTCGAAGTGCTTTCAAACAATTCAATGATATCAAAAGACTGAATGATATGCTCTTTAAGGCTAAAATAATGCATTGTTGTCTTCAATAGATTAATTGCAAGTTATGTAAGAAAATCATGTTTGAAGGGTAAAAATATAATTCGTTCGAATTCATTTATAATGATTTAATGACTAGAAGAGCCTCAATGACATGATTTTAACGGTAAGTAAATGCATACTTGCCTTCAATAGATCAACTGTAAGTTATGCACGAAAGTCATGTTGAAAAGGTGAATTTCGTCTGAAGTGATTTAGAATGATTTAATGAGTAAAAGAGATGCAATAATATGACTTTAACACTATAAAAATGCATAGTTGCCTTCAGTAGATCAATTGCAAGTTATGCATCAAACTCGTGTTTTAAATGCAAAATTAGAATTGGTTCGAAGTGCTTTCAAACAATTCAATGATATCAAAAGACTGAATGCTATGCTCTTTAAGGCTAAAATAATGCATTGTTGTCTTCAATAGATTAATTGCAAGTTATGTAAGAAAATCATGTTTAAAGGGTAAAATATAATTCGTTCGAATTCATTATAATGATTTAATGACTAGAAGAGCCTCAATGACATGATTTTAACGGTAAGTAAATGCATACTTGCCTTCAATAGATCAACTGTAAGTTATGCACGAAAGTCATGTTGAAAAGGCGAATTTCGTCTGAAGTGATTTAGAATGATTTAATGAGTAAAAGAGATGGAATAATATGACTTTAACACTATAAAAATGCATAGTTGCCTTCAGTAGATCAATTGCAAGTTATGCATCAAACTCGTGTTTTAATATGCAAATTAGAATTGGTTCGAAGTGCTTTCAAACAATTCAATGATATCAAAAGACTGAATGCTATGCTCTATAAGGCTAAAATAATGCATTGTTGTCTTCAATAGATTAATTGCAAGTTATGTAAGAAAATCATGTTTGAAGGGTAAAAATATAATTCGTTCGAATTCATTTATAATGATTTAATGACTAGAAGAGCCTCAATGACATGATTTTAACGGTAAGTAAATGCATAGTTGCCTTCAATAGATCAACTGTAAGTTATGCACGAAAGTCATGTTGAAAAGGCGAATTTCGTCTGAATTGATTTAGAATGATTTAATGAGTAAAAGAGATGCAATAATATGCCTTAAACACTATAAAAATGCATAGTTGGCTTCAGTAGATCAATTGCAAGTTATGCATGAAACTCGTGTTTTAAATGCAAAATTAGAATTGGTTCGAAGTGCTTTCAAACAATTCAATGATATCAAAAGACTGAATGCAATGCTCTTTAAGGCTAAAATAGTGCATTGTGGTCTTCAATAGATTAATTGCAAGTTATGTAAGAAAATCATGTTTGAAGGGTAAAAATATAATTCGTTCGAATTCATTTATAATGATTTAATGACTAGAAGAGCCTCAATGACATGATTTTAACGGTAAGTAAATGCATAGTTGCCTTCAATAGATCAACTGTAAGTTATGCATGAAAGTCAGTTGAAAAGGCGAATTTCGTCAGAAGTGATTTAGAATGATTTAATGAGTAAAAGAGATGCTATAATATGACTTTAACACTATAAAAATGCATAGTTGCCTTCAGTAGATCAATTGCAAGTTATGCATGAAACTCGTGTTTTAAATGCCAAATTAGAATTGGTTCGAAGTGCTTTCAAACAATTCAATGATATCAAAAGACTGAATGATATGCTCTTTAAGGCTAAAATAATGCATTTTTGTCTTCAATAGATTAATTGCAAGTTATGTAAGAAAATCATGTTTGAAGGGTAAAAATATAATTCGTTCGAATTCAATTATAATGATTTAATGACTAGAAGAGCCTCAATGACATATTTTAACGTAAGTAAATGCATAGTTGGCTTCAATAGATCAACTGTAAGTTATGCACGAAAGTCATGTTGAAAAGGCGAATTTCGTCTGAATTGATTTAGAATGATTTAATGAGTAAAAGAGATGCAATAATATGACTTTAACACTATAAAAATGCATAGTTGCCTTCAGTAGATCAATTGCAAGTTATGCATGAAACTCGTGTTTTAAATGCAAAATTAGAATTGGTACGAAGTGCTTTCAAACAATTCAATGATATCAAAAGACTGAATGCAATGCTCTTTAAGGCTAAAATAATGCATTGTTGTCTTCAATAGATTAATTGCAAGTTATGTAAGAAAATCATGTTTGAAGGGCTAAAATATAATTCGTTCGAATTCATTTATAATGATTTAATGACTAGAAGAGCCTCAATGACATGATTTTAACGGTAAGTAAATGCATAGTTGCCTTCAATAGATCAACTGTAAGTTATGCATGATAGTCAGGTTGAAAAGGCGAATTTCGTCAGAAGTGATTTAGAATGATTTAATGAGTAAAAGAGATGCTATAATATGACTTTAACACTATAAAAATGCATAGTTGCCTTCAGTAGATCAATTGCAAGTTATGCATGAAACTCGTGTTTTAAATGCCAAATTAGAATTGGTTCGAAGTGCTTTCAAACAATTCAATGATATCAAAAGACTGAATGATATGCTCTTTAAGGCTAAAATAATGCATTGTTGTCTTCAATAGATTAATTGCAAGTTGTGTAAGAAAATCATGTTTGAAGGGTAAAAATATAATTCGTTCGAATTCATTTATAATGATTTAATGACTAGAAGAGCCTCAATGACATGATTTTAACGGTAAGTAAATGCATAGTTGCCTTCAATAGATCAACTGTAAGTTATGCACGAAAGTCATGTTGAAAAGGCGAATTTCGTCAGAAGTGATTTAGAATGATTTAATGAGTAAAAGAGATGCAATAATATGACTTTAACACTATAAAAATGCATAGTTGCCTTCAGTAGATCAATTGCAAGTTATGCATGAAACTCGTGTTTTAAATGCCAAATTAGAATTGGTTCGAAGTGCTTTCAAACAATTCAATGATATCAAAAGACTGAATGATATGCTCTTTAAGGCTAAAATAATGCATTGTTGTCTTCAATAGATTAATTGCAAGTTATGTAAGAAAATCATGTTTGAAGGGTAAAAATATAATTCGTTCGAATTCATTTATAATGATTTAATGACTAGAAGAGCCTCAATGACATGATTTTAACGGTAAGTAAATGCATACTTGCCTTCAATAGATCAACTGTGAGTTATGCACGAAAGTCATGTTGAAAAGGCGAATTTCGTCTGAAGTGATTTAGAATGATTTAATGAGTAAAAGAGATGCAATAATATCACTTTAACACTATAAAAATGCATAGTTGCCTTCAGTAGATCAATTGCAAGTTATGCATGAAACTCGTGTTTTAAATGCAAAATTAGAATTGGTTCGAAGTGCTTTCAAACAATTCAATGATATCAAAAGACTGAATGATATGCTCTTTAAGGCTAAAATAATGCATTGTTGTCTTCAATAGATTAATTGCAAGTTATGTAAGAAAATCATGTTTGAAGGGTAAAAATATAATTCGTTCGAATTCATTTATAATGATTTAATGACTAGAAGAGCCTCAATGACATGATTTTAACGGTAAGTAAATGCATAGTTGCCTTCAATAGATCAACTGTAAGTTATGCACGAAAGTCATGTTGAAAAGGCGAATTTCGTCGGAGGTGATTTAGAATGATTTAATGAGTAAAAGAGATGCAATAATATGACTTTAACACTAAAAAAATGCATAGTTGGCTTCAGTAGATCAATTGCAAGTTATGCATGAAACTCGTGTTTTAAATGCCAAATTAGAATTGGTTCGAGGTGCTTTCAAACAATTCAATGATATCAAAAGACTGAATGATATGCTCTTTAAGGATAAAATAATGCATTGTTGTCTTCAATAGATTAATTGCAAGTTATGTAAGAAAATCATGTTTGAAAGGTAAAAATATAAGTCGTTCGAATTCATTTATAATGATTTAATGACTAAAAGAGCCTCAATGACATGATTTTAACGGTAAGTAAATGCATAGTTGCCTTCAATAGATCAACTGTAAGTTATGCACGAAAGTCATGTTGAAAAGGCGAATTTCGTCTGAAGTGATTTAGAATGATTTAATGAGTAAAAGAGATGCAATAATATGACTTTAACACTATAAAAATGCATAGTTGCCTTCAGTAGATCAATTGCAAGTTATTCATGACACTCGTGTTTTAAATGCAAAATTAGAATTGGTTCGAAGTGCTTTCAAACAATTCAATGATATCAAAAGACTGAATGATATGCTCTTTAATGCTAAAATAATGCATTGTTGTCTTCAATAGATTAATTGCAAGTTATGTAAGAAAATCATGTTTGAAAGGTAAAAATATAAGTCGTTCGAATTCATTTATAATGATTTAATGACTAGAAGAGCCTCAATGACATGATTTTAACGGTAAGTAAATGCATAATTGCCTTCAATAGATCAACTGTAAGTTATGCACGAAAGTCATGTTGAAAAGGCGAATTTCGTCAGAAGTGATTTAGAATGATTTAATGAGTAAAAGAGATGCAATAATATGACTTTAACACTATAAAAATGCATAGTTGCCTTCAGTAGATCAATTGCAAGTTATGCATCAAACTCGTGTTTTAATTGCAAAATTAGAATTGGTTCGAAGTGCTTTCAAACAATTCAATGATATCAAAAGACTGAATGATATGCTCTTTAATGCTAAAATAATGCATTGTTGTCTTCAATAGATTAATTGCAAGTTATGTAAGAAAATCATGTTTGAAGGGTAAAAATATAATTCGTTCGAATTCATTTATAATGATTTAATGACTAGAAGACCCTCAATGACATGATTTTAAGGCTAAGTACATGTATAGTTTGCCTTCAATAGATCAACTGCAAGTTATGCACGAAAGTCCTATTTAAAAGGCGAATTTCGTCGGAGGTGATTTAGAATGATTTAATGAGTAAAAGAGATGCAATAATATGACTTTAACACTAAAAAAATGCATAGTTGGCTTCAGTAGATCAATTGCAAGTTATGCATGAAACTCGTGTTTTAAATGCCAAATTAGAATTGGTTCGAGGTGCTTTCAAACAATTCAATGATATCAAAAGACTGAATGATATGCTCTTTAAGGATAAAATAATGCATTGTTGTCTTCAATAGATTAATTGCAAGTTATGTAAGAAAATCATGTTTGAAAGGTAAAAATATAAGTCGTTCGAATTCATTTATAATGATTTAATGACTAAAAGAGCCTCAATGACATGATTTTAACGGTAAGTAAATGCATAGTTGCCTTCAATAGATCAACTGTAAGTTATGCACGAAAGTCATGTTGAAAAGGCGAATTTCGTCTGAAGTGATTTAGAATGATTTAATGAGTAAAAGAGATGCAATAATATGACTTTAACACTATAAAAATGCATAGTTGCCTTCAGTAGATCAATTGCAAGTTATGCATGAAACTCGTGTTTTAAATGCCAAATTAGAATTGGTTCGAAGTGCTTTCAAACAATTCAATGATATCAAAAGACTGAATGATATGCTCTTTAAGGCTAAAATAATGCATTGTTGTCTTCAATAGATTAATTGCAAGTTATGTAAGAAAATCATGTTTGAAGGGTAAAAATATAATTCGTTCGAATTCATTTATAATGATTTAATGACTAGAAGAGCCTCAATGACATGATTTTAACGGTAAGTAAATGCATAGTTGCCTTCAATAGATCAACTGTAAGTTATGCACGAAAGTCATGTTGAAAAGGCGAATTTCGTCAGAAGTGATTTAGAATGATTTAATGAGTAAAAGAGATGCAATAATATGACTTTAACACTATAAAAATGCATAGTTGCCTTCAGTAGATCAATTGCAAGTTATGCATCAAACTCGTGTTTTAAATGCAAAATTAGAATTGGTTCGAAGTGCTTTCAAACAATTCAATGATATCAAAAGACTGAATGATATGCTCTTTAATGCTAAAATAATGCATTGTTGTCTTCAATAGATTAATTGCAAGTTATGTAAGAAAATCATGTTTGAAAGGTAAAAATATAAGTCGTTCGAATTCATTTATAATGATTTAATGACTAGAAGAGCCTCAATGACATGATTTTAACGGTAAGTAAATGCATAATTGCCTTCAATAGATCAACTGTAAGTTATGCACGAAAGTCATGTTGAAAAGGCGAATTTCGTCTGAAGTGATCTAGAATGATTTAATGAGTAAAAGAGATGCAATAATATGACTTTAACACTATAAAAATGCATAGTTGGCTTCAGTAGATCAATTGCAAGTTATGCATGAAACTCGTGTTTTAAATGCCAAATTAGAATTTGTTCGAAGTGCTTTCAAACAATTCAATGATATCAAAAGACTGAATGATATGCTCTTTAAGGCTAAAATAATGCATTGTTGTCTTCAATAGATTAATTGCAAGTTATGTAAGAAAATCATGTTTGAAGGGTAAAAATATAATTCGTTCGAATTCATTTATAATGATTTAATGACTAGAAGAGCCTCAATGACATGATTTTAACGGTAAGTAAATGTATAGTTTCCTTCAATAGATCAACTGCAAGTTATGCACGAAAGTTATGTTTAAAAGGCGAATTTTGTCGGAGGTGATTTAGAATGATTTAATGAGTAAAAGAGATGCAATAATATGACTTTAACACTATAAAAATGCATAGTTGCCTTCAGTAGATCAATTGCAAGTTATGCATGAAACTCGTGTTTTAAATGCAAAATTAGAATTGGTTCGAAGTGCTTTCAAACAATTCAATGATATCAAAAGACTGAATGATATGCTCTTTAAGGCTAAAATAATGCATTGTTGTCTTCAATAGATTAATTGCAAGTTATGTAAGAAAATCATGTTTGAAGGGTAAAAATATAATTCGTTCGAATTCATTTATAATGATTTAATGACTAGAAGACCCTCAATGACATGATTTTAAGGCTAAGTACATGTATAGTTTGCCTTCAATAGATCAACTGCAAGTTATGCACGAAAGTCCTATTTAAAAGGCGAATTTCGTCGGAGGTGATTTAGAATGATTTAATGAGTAAAAGAGATGCAATAATATGACTTTAACACTAAAAAAATGCATAGTTGGCTTCAGTAGATCAATTGCAAGTTATGCATGAAACTCGTGCTTTAAATGCCAAATTAGAATTGGTTCGAGGTGCTTTCAAACAATTCAATGATATCAAAAGACTGAATGATATGCTCTTTAAGGATAAAATAATGCATTGTTGTCTTCAATAGATTAATTGCAAGTTATGTAAGAAAATCATTTTTGAAGGGTAAAAATATAATTCGTTCGAATTCATTTATAATGATTTAATGACTAGAAGAGCCTCAATGACATGATTTTAACGGTAAGTAAATGCATACTTGCCTTCAATAGATCAACTGTAAGTTATGCACGAAAGTCATGTTGAAAAGGCGAATTTCGTCTGAAGTGATTGAGAATTATTTAATGAGTAAAAGAGATGCAATAATATGACTTTAACACTATAAAAATGCATAGTTGGCTTCAGTAGATCAATTGCAAGTTATGCATGAAACTCGTGGCTTAAATGCAAAATTAGAATTGGTTCGAAGTGCTTTCAAACAATTCAATGATATCAAAAGACTGAATGATATGCTCTTTAAGGCTAAAATAATGCATTGTTGTCTTCAATAGATTAATTGCAAGTTATGTAAGAAAATCATTTTTGAAGGGTAAAAATATAATTCGTTCGAATTCATTTATAATGATTTAATGACTAGAAGACCCTCAATGACATGATTTTAAGGCTAAGTACATGTGTAGTTTGCCTTCAATAGATCAACTGCAAGTTATGCACGAAAGTCCTGTTTAAAAGGTGAATTTCGTCGGAGGTGATTTAGAATGATTTAATGAGTAAAAGAGATGCAATAATATGACTTTAACACTAAAAAAATGCATAGTTGCCTTCAGTTGATAAATTGCAAGTTATGCATGAAACTCGTGTTTTAAATGCAAAATTAGAATTGGTTCGAAGTGCTTTCAAACAATTCAATGATATCAAAAGACTGAATGATATGCTCTTTAAGGCTAAAATAATGCATTGTTGTCTTCAATAGATTAATTGCAAGTTATGTAAGAAAATCATTTTTGAAGGGTAAAAATATAATTCGTTCGAATTCATTTATAATGATTTAATGACTAGAAGACCCTCAATGACATGATTTTAAGGCTAAGTACATGTATAGTTTGCCTTCAATAGATCAACTGCAAGTTATGCACGAAAGTCCTGTTTAAAAGGCGAATTTCGTCGGAGGTGATTTAGAATGATTTAATGAGTAAAAGAGATGCAATAATATGACTTTAACACTAAAAAAATGCATAGTTGCCTTCAGTTGATAAATTGCAAGTTATGCATGAAACTCGTGTTTTAAATGCAAAATTAGAATTGGTTCGAAGTGCTTTCAAACAATTCAATGATATCAAAAGACTGAATGATATGCTCTTTAAGGGTAAAATAATGCATTGTTGTCTTCAATAGATTAATTGCAATTTATGTAAGAAAATCATGCTTGAAGGGTAAAAATATAATTCGTTCGAATTCATTTATAATGATTTAATGACTAGAAGAGCCTCAATGACATGTTTTTAACGGTAAGTAAATGCATAGTTGCCTTCAATAGATCAACTGTAAGTTATGCACGAAAGTCATGTTGAAAAGGCGAATTTCCTCTGAAGTGATTTAGAATGATTTAATGAGTAAAAGAGATGCAATAATATGACTTTAACACTATAAAAATGCATAGTTGGCTTCAGTAGATCAATTGCAAGTTATGCATGAAACTCGTGGCTTAAATGCAAAATTAGAATTGGTTCGAAGTGCTTTCAAACAATTCAATGATATCAAAAGACTGAATGATATGCTCTTTAAGGCTAAAATAATGCATTGTTGTCTTCAATAGATTAATTGCAAGTTATGTAAGAAAATCATTTTTGAAGGGTAAAAATATAATTCGTTCGAATTCATTTATAATGATTTAATGACTAGAAGACCCTCAATGACATGATTTTAAGGCTAAGTACATGTATAGTTTGCCTTCAATAGATCAACTGCAAGTTATGCACGAAAGTCCTATTTAAAAGGCGAATTTCGTCGGAGGTGATTTAGAATGATTTAATGAGTAAAAGAGATGCAATAATATGACTTTAACACTAAAAAAATGCATAGTTGGCTTCAGTAGATCAATTGCAAGTTATGCATGAAACTCGTGTTTTAAATGCCAAATTAGAATTGGTTCGAGGTGCTTTCAAACAATTCAATGATATCAAAAGACTGAATGATATGCTCTTTAAGGATAAAATAATGCATTGTTGTCTTCAATAGATTAATTGCAAGTTATGTAAGAAAATCATGTTTGAAAGGTAAAAATATAAGTCGTTCGAATTCATTTATAATGATTTAATGACTAAAAGAGCCTCAATGACATGATTTTAACGGTAAGTAAATGCATAGTTGCCTTCAATAGATCAACTGTAAGTTATGCACGAAAGTCATGTTGAAAAGGCGAATTTCGTCTGAAGTGATTTAGAATGATTTAATGAGTAAAAGAGATGCAATAATATGACTTTAACACTATAAAAATGCATAGTTGCCTTCAGTAGATCAATTGCAAGTTATGCATGAAACTCGTGTTTTAAATGCCAAATTAGAATTGGTTCGAAGTGCTTTCAAACAATTCAATGATATCAAAAGACTGAATGATATGCTCTTTAAGGCTAAAATAATGCATTGTTGTCTTCAATAGATTAATTGCAAGTTATGTAAGAAAATCATGTTTGAAGGGTAAAAATATAATTCGTTCGAATTCATTTATAATGATTTAATGACTAGAAGAGCGTCAATGACATGATTTTAACGGTAAGTAAATGCATAGTTGCCTTCAATAGATCAACTGTAAGTTATGCACGAAAGTCATGTTGAAAAGGCGAATTTCGTCAGAAGTGATTTAGAATGATTTAATGAGTAAAAGAGATGCAATAATATGACTTTAACACTATAAAAATGCATAGTTGCCTTCAGTAGATCAATTGCAAGTTATGCATGAAACTCGTGTTTTAAATGCAAAATTAGAATTGGTTCGAAGTGCTTTCAAACAATTCAATGATATCAAAAGACTGAATGATATGCTCTTTAAGGCTAAAATAATGCATTGTTGTCTTCAATAGATTAATTGCAAGTTATGTAAGAAAATCATTTTTGAAGGGTAAAAATATAATTCGTTCGAATTCATTTATAATGATTTAATGACTAGAAGACCCTCAATGACATGATTTTAAGGCTAAGTACATGTATAGTTTGCCTTCAATAGATCAACTGCAAGTTATGCACGAAAGTCCTGTTTAAAAGGCGAATTTCGTCGGAGGTGATTTAGAATGATTTAATGAGTAAAAGAGATGCAATAATATGACTTTAACACTAAAAAAATGCCTAGTTGGCTTCAGTAGATCAATTGCAAGTTATGCATGAAACTCGTGTTTTGAATGCCAAATTAGAATTGGTTCGAAGTGCTTTCAAACAATTCAATGATATGAAAAGACTGAATGATATGTTCTTTAAGGGTAAAATAATGCATTGTTGTCTTCAATAGACTAATTGCAATTTATGTAAGAAAATCATGCTTGAAGGGTAAAAATATAATTCGTTCGAATTCATTTATAATGATTTAATGACTAGAAGAGCCTCAATGACATGATTTTAACGGTAAGTAAATGCATAGTTGCCTTCAATAGATCAACTGTAAGTTATGCACGAAAGTCATGTTGAAAAGGCGAATTTCCTCTGAAGTGATTTAGAATGATTTAATGAGTAAAAGAGATGCAATAATATGACTTTAACACTATAAAAATGCATAGTTGGCTTCAGTAGATCAATTGCAAGTTATGCATGAAACTCGTGGCTTAAATGCAAAATTAGAATTGGTTCGAAGTGCTTTCAAACAATTCAATGATATCAAAAGACTGAATGATATGCTCTTTAAGGCTAAAATAATGCATTGTTGTCTTCAATAGATTAATTGCAAGTTATGTAAGAAAATCATTTTTGAAGGGTAAAAATATAATTCGTTCGAATTCATTTATAATGATTTAATGACTAGAAGACCCTCAATGACATGATTTTAAGGCTAAGTACATGTATAGTTTGCCTTCAATAGATCAACTGCAAGTTATGCACGAAAGTCCTGTTTAAAAGGCGAATTTCGTCGGAGGTGATTTAGAATGATTTAATGAGTAAAAGAGATGCAATAATATGACTTTAACACTAAAAAAATGCATAGTTGCCTTCAGTTGATAAATTGCAAGTTATGCATGAAACTCGTGTTTTAAATGCAAAATTAGAATTGGTTCGAAGTGCTTTCAAACAATTCAATGATATCAAAAGACTGAATGATATGCTCTTTAAGGGTAAAATAATGCATTGTTGTCTTCAATAGATTAATTGCAATTTATGTAAGAAAATCATGCTTGAAGGGTAAAAATATAATTCGTTCGAATTCATTTATAATGATTTAATGACTAGAAGAGCCTCAATGACATGATTTTAACGGTAAGTAAATGCATACTTGCCTTCAATAGATCAACTGTAAGTTATGCACGAAAGTCATGCTGAAAAGGCGAATTTCGTCTGAAGTGATTGAGAATGATTTAATGAGTAAAAGAGATGCAATAATATGACTTTAACACTAAAAAAATGCATAGTTGGCTTCAGTAGATCAATTGCAAGTTATGCATGAAACTCGTGTTTTAAATGCCAAATTAGAATTGGTTCGAGGTGCTTTCAAACAATTCAATGATATCAAAAGACTGAATGATATGCTCTTTAAGGATAAAATAATGCATTGTTGTCTTCAATAGATTAATTGCAAGTTATGTAAGAAAATCATGTTTGAAAGGTAAAAATATAAGTCGTTCGAATTCATTTATAATGATTTAATGACTAAAAGAGCCTCAATGACATGATTTTAACGGTAAGTAAATGCATAGTTGCCTTCAATAGATCAACTGTAAGTTATGCACGAAAGTCATGTTGAAAAGGCGAATTTCGTCTGAAGTGATTTTGAATGATTTAATGAGTAAAAGAGATGCAATAATATGACTTTAACACTATAAAAATGCATAGTTGCCTTCAGTAGATCAATTGCAAGTTATGCATGAAACTCGTGTTTTAAATGCCAAATTAGAATTGGTTCGAAGTGCTTTCAAACAATTCAATGATATCAAAAGACTGAATGATATGCTCTTTAAGGCTAAAATAATGCATTGTTGTCTTCAATAGATTAATTGCAAGTTATGTAAGAAAATCATGTTTGAAGGGTAAAAATATAATTCGTTCGAATTCATTTATAATGATTTAATGACTAGAAGAGCCTCAATGACATGATTTTAACGGTAAGTAAATGCATAGTTGCCTTCAATAGATCAACTGTAAGTTATGCACGAAAGTCATGTTGAAAAGGCGAATTTCGTCAGAAGTGATTTAGAATGATTTAATGAGTAAAAGAGATGCAATAATATGACTTTAACACTATAAAAATGCATAGTTGCCTTCAGTAGATCAATTGCAAGTTATGCATGAAACTCGTGTTTTAAATGCAAAATTAGAATTGGTTCGAAGTGCTTTCAAACAATTCAATGATATCAAAAGACTGAATGATATGCTCTTTAAGGCTAAAATAATGCATTGTTGTCTTCAATAAATTAATTGCAAGTTATGTAAGAAAATCATGTTTGAAGGGTAAAAATATAATTCGTTCGAATTCATTTATAATGATTTAATGACTAGAAGAGCCTCAATGACATGATTTTAACGGTAAGTAAATGCATACTTGCCTTCAATAGATCAACTGTAAGTTATGCACGAAAGTCATGTTGAAAAGGCGAATTTCGTCTGAAGTGATTGAGAATGATTTAATGAGTAAAAGAGATGCAATAATATGATTTTAACACTATAAAAATGCATAGTTGGCTTCAGTAGATCAATTGGAAGTTATGCATGAAACTCGTGTTTTAAATGCAAAATTAGAATTGGTTCGAAGTGCTTTCAAACAATTCAATGATATCAAAAGACTGAATGATATGCTCTTTAAGGCTAAAATAATGCATTGTTGTCTTCAATAGATTAATTGCAAGTTATGTAAGAAAATCATTTTTGAAGGGTAAAAATATAATTCGTTCGAATTCATTTAGAATGATTTAATGACTAGAAGACCCTCAATGACATGATTTTAAGGCTAAGTACATGTATAGTTTGCTTTCAATAGATCAACTGCAAGTTATGCACGAAAGTCCTGTTTAAAAGGCGAATTTCGTCAGAGGTGATTTAGAATGATTTAATGAGTAAAAGAGATGCAATAATATGACTTTAACACTAAAAAAATGCATAGTTGGCTTCAGTAGATCAATTGCAAGTTATGCATGAAACTCGTGTTTTAAATGCCAAATTAGAATTGGTTCGAGGTGCTTTCAAACAATTCAATGATATCAAAAGACTGAATGATATGCTCTTTAATGCTAAAATAATGCATTGTTGTCTTCAATAGATTAATTGCAAGTTATGTAAGAAAATCATGTTTGAAAGGTAAAAATATAAGTCGTTCGAATTCATTTATAATGATTTAATGACTAGAAGAGCCTCAATGACATGATTTTAACGGTAAGTAAATGCATAATTGCCTTCAATAGATCAACTGTAAGTTATGCACGAAAGTCATGTTGAAAAGGCGAATTTCGTCTGAAGTGATCTAGAATGATTTAATGAGTAAAAGAGATGCAATAATATGACTTTAACACTATAAAAATGCATAGTTGGCTTCAGTAGATCAATTGGAAGTTATGCATGAAACTCGTGTTTTAAATGCCAAATTAGAATTTGTTCGAAGTGCTTTCAAACAATTCAATGATATCAAAAGACTGAATGATATGCTCTTTAAGGCTAAAATAATGCATTGTTGTCTTCAATAAATTAATTGCAAGTTATGTAAGAAAATCATGTTTGAAGGGTAAAAATATAATTCGTTCGAATTCATTTATAATGATTTAATGACTAGAAGAGCCTCAATGACATGATTTTAACGGTAAGTAAATGCATACTTGCCTTCAATAGATCAACTGTAAGTTATGCACGAAAGTCATGCTGAAAAGGCGAATTTCGTCTGAAGTGATTGAGAATGATTTAATGAGTAAAAGAGATGCAATAATATGACTTTAACACTATAAAAATGCATAGTTGGCTTCAGTAGATCAATTGCAAGTTATGCATGACACTCGTGTTTTAAATGCAAAATTAGAATTGGTTCGAAGTGCTTTCAAACAATTCAATGATATCAAAAGACTGAATGATATGCTCTTTAAGGCTAAAATAATGCATTGTTGTCTTCAATAGATTAATTGCAAGTTATGTAAGAAAATCATGTTTGAAAGGTAAAAATATAAGTCGTTCGAATTCATTTATAATGATTTAATGACTAGAAGAGCCTCAATGACATGATTTTAACGGTAAGTAAATGCATAATTGCCTTCAATAGATCAACTGTAAGTTATGCACGAAAGTCATGTTGAAAAGGCGAATTTCGTCTGAAGTGATCTAGAATGATTTAATGAGTAAAAGAGATGCAATAATATGACTTTAACACGATAAAAATGCATAGTTGGCTTCAGTAGATCAATTGCAAGTTATGCATGAAACTCGTGTTTTAAATGCCAAATTAGAATTGGTTCGAAATGCTTTCAAACAATTCAATGATATCAAAAGACTGAATGATATGCTCTTTAAGGTTAAAATAATGCATTGTTGTCTCCAATAGATTAATTGCAAGTTATGTAAGAAAATCATGTTTGAAGGGGAAAAATATAATTCGTTCGAATTCATTTATAATGATTTAATGACTAGAAGAGCCTCAATGACATGATTTTAACGGTAAGTAAATGCATACTTGCCTTCAATAGATCAACTGTAAGTTATGCACGAAAGTCATGCTGAAAAGGCGAATTTCGTCTGAAGTGATTGAGAATGATTTAATGAGTAAAAGAGATGCAATAATATGATTTTAACACTATAAAAATGCATAGTTGGCTTCAGTAGATCAATTGGAAGTTATGCATGACACTCGTGTTTTAAATGCAAAATTAGAATTGGTTCGAAGTGCTTTCAAACAATTCAATGATATCAAAAGACTGAATGATATGCTCTTTAAGGCTAAAATAATGCATTGTTGTCTTCAATAGATTAATTGCAAGTTATGTAAGAAAATCATTTTTGAAGGGTAAAAATATAATTCGTTCGAATTCATTTAGAATGATTTAATGACTAGAAGACCCTCAATGACATGATTTTAAGGCTAAGTACATGTATAGTTTGCTTTCAATAGATCAACTGCAAGTTATGCACGAAAGTCCTGTTTAAAAGGCGAATTTCGTCAGAGGTGATTTAGAATGATTTAATGAGTAAAAGAGATGCAATAATATGACTTTAACACTAAAAAAATGCATAGTTGGCTTCAGTAGATCAATTGCAAGTTATGCATGAAACTCGTGTTTTAAATGCCAAATTAGAATTGGTTCGAGGTGCTTTCAAACAATTCAATGATATCAAAAGACTGAATGATATGCTCTTTAATGCTAAAATAATGCATTGTTGTCTTCAATAGATTAATTGCAAGTTATGTAAGAAAATCATGTTTGAAAGGTAAAAATATAAGTCGTTCGAATTCATTTATAATGATTTAATGACTAGAAGAGCCTCAATGACATGATTTTAACGGTAAGTAAATGCATAATTGCCTTCAATAGATCAACTGTAAGTTATGCACGAAAGTCATGTTGAAAAGGCGAATTTCGTCTGAAGTGATTTAGAATGATTTAATGAGTAAAAGAGATGCAATAATATGACTTTAACACGATAAAAATGCATAGTTGGCTTCAGTAGATCAATTGCAAGTTATGCATGAAACTCGTGTTTTAAATGCCAAATTAGAATTGGTTCGAAATGCTTTCAAACAATTCAATGATATCAAAAGACTGAATGATATGCTCTTTAAGGTTAAAATAATGCATTGTTGTCTCCAATAGATTAATTGCAAGTTATGTAAGAAAATCATGTTTGAAGGGGAAAAATATAATTCGTTCGAATTCATTTATAATGATTTAATGACTAGAAGAGCCTCAATGACATGATTTTAACGGTAAGTAAATGCATACTTGCCTTCAATCGATCAACTGTAAGTTATGCACGAAAGTCATGCTGAAAAGGCGAATTTCGTCTGAAGTGATTGAGAATGATTTAATGAGTAAAAGAGATGCAATAATATGACTTTAACACTATAAAAATGCATAGTTGGCTTCAGTAGATCAATTGCAAGTTATGCATGACACTCGTGTTTTAAATGCAAAATTAGAATTGGTTCGAAGTGCTTTCAAACAATTCAATGATATCAAAAGACTGAATGATATGCTCTTTAAGGCTAAAATAATGCATTGTTGTCTTCAATAGATTAATTGCAAGTTATGTAAGAAAATCATTTTTGAAGGGTAAAAATATAATTCGTTCGAATTCATTTAGAATGATTTAATGACTAGAAGACCCTGAATGACATGATTTTAAGGCTAAGTACATGTATAGTTTGCCTTCAATAGATCAACTACAAGTTATGCACGAAAGTCCTGTTTAAAAGGCGAATTTCGTCGGAGGTGATTTAGAATGATTTAATGAGTAAAAGAGATGCAATAATATGACTTTAACACTAAAAAAATGCATAGTTGGCTTCAGTAGATCAATTGCAAGTTATGCATGAAACTCGTGTTTTGAATGCCAAATTAGAATTGGTTCGAGGTGCTTTCAAACAATTCAATGATATCAAAAGACTGAATGATATGCTCTTTAAGGCTAAAATAATGCATTGTTGTCTTCAATAGATTAATTGCAAGTTATGTAAGAAAATCATGTTTGAAGGGTAAAAATATAAGTCGTTCGAATTCATTTATAATGATTTAATGACTAGAAGAGCCGCAATGACATGATTTTAACGGTAAGTAAATGCATAGTTGCCTTCAATAGATCAACTGTAAGTTATGCACGAAAGTCATGTTGAAAAGGCGAATTTCGTCTGAAGTGATTTAGAATGATTTAATGAGTAAAAGAGATGCAATAATATGACTTTAACACTATAAAAATGCATAGTTGGCTTCAGTAGATCAATTGCAAGTTATGCATGAAACTCGTGTTTTAAATGCAAAATTAGAATTGGTTCGAAGTGCTTTCAAACAATTCAATGATATCAAAAGACTGAATGATATGCTCTTTAAGTCTAAAATAATGCATTGTTGTCTTCAATAGATTAATTGCAAGTTATGTAAGAAAATCATGTTTGAAGGGTAAAAATATAATTCGTTCGAATTCATTTATAATGATTTAATGACTAGAAGAGCCTCAATGACATGATTTTAACGGTAAGTAAATGTATAGTTTACTTCAATAGATCAACTGCAAGTTATGCACGAAAGTTATGTTTAAAAGGCGAATTTTATCGGAGGTGATTTAGAATGATTTAATGAGTAAAAGAGATGCAATAATATGACTTTAACACTAAAAAAATGCATAGTTGGCTTCAGTAGATCAATTGCAAGTTATGCATGAAACTCGTGTTTTAAATGCCAAATTAGAATTGGTTCGAGGTGCTTTCAAACAATTCAATGATATCAAAAGACTGAATGATATGCTCTTTAAGGCTAAAATAATGCATTGTTGTCTTCAATAGATTAATTGCAAGTTATGTAAGAAAATCATGTTTGAAGGGTAAAAATATAATTCGTTCGAATTCATTTATAATGATTTAATGACTAGAAGACCCTCAATGACATGATTTTAACGGTAAGTAAATGTATAGTTTCCTTCAATAGATCAACTGCAAGTTATGGACGAAAGTTATGTTTAAAAGGCGAATTTTGTCGGAGGTGATTTAGAATGATTTAATGAGTAAAAGAGATGCAATAATATGACTTTAACACTATAAAAATGCATAGTTGCCTTCAGTAGATAAATTGCAAGTTATGCATGAAACTCGTGTTTTGAATGCCAAATTAGAATTGGTTCGAGGTGCTTTCAAACAATTCAATGATATCAAAAGACTGAATGATATGCTCTTTAAGGCTAAAATAATGCATTGTTGTCTTCAATAGATTAATTGCAAGTTATGTAAGAAAATCATTTTTGAAGGGTAAAAATATAATTCGTTCGAATTCATTTATAATGATTTAATGACTAGAAGACCCTCAATGACATGATTTTAACGGTAAGTAAATGCATAGTTGCCTTCAATAGATCAACTGTAAGTTATGCACGAAAGTCATGTTGAAAAGGCGAATTTCGTCTGAAGTGATTTAGAATGATTTAATGAGTAAAAGAGATGCAATAATATGACTTTAACACTATAAAAATGCATAGTTGCCTTCAGTAGATCAATTGCAAGTTATGCATGAAACTCGTGTTTTAAATGCAAAATTAGAATTGGTTCGAAGTGCTTTCAAACAATTCAATGATATCAAAAGACTGAATGATATGCTCGTTAAGGCTAAAATAATGCATTGTTGTCTTCAATAGATTAATTGCAAGTTATGTAAGAAAATCATTTTTGAAGGGTAAAAATATAATTCGTTCGAATTCATTTATAATGATTTAATGACTAGAAGGCCCTCAATGACATGATTTTAAGGCTAAGTACATGTATAGTTTGCCTTCAATAGATCAACTGCAAGTTATGCATGAAAGTCCTGTTTAAAAGGCGAATTTCGTCGGAGGTGATTTAGAATGATTTAATGAGTAAAAGAGATGCAAGAATATGACTTTAACACTAAAAAAATGCATAGTTGGCTTCAGTAGATCAATTGCAAGTTATGCATGAAACTCGTGTTTTAAATGCCAAATTAGAATTGGTTCGAAGTGCTTTCAAACAATTCAATGATATCAAAAGACTGAATGATACGCTCTTTAAGGCTAAAATAATGCATTGTTGTCTTCAATAGATTAATTGCAAGTTATGTAAGAAAATCATGTTTGAAGGGTAAAAATATAATTCGTTCGAATTCATTTATAATGATTTAATGACTAGAAAAGCCTCAATGACATGATTTTAACGGTAAGTAAATGTATAGTTGCCTTCAATAGATCAACTGCAAGTTATGGACGAAAGTTATGTTTAAAAGGTGAATTTTGTCGGAGGTGATTTAGAATGATTTAATGAGTAAAAGAGATGCAATAATATGACTTTAACACTATAAAAATGCATAGTTGCCTTCAGTAGATCAATTGCAAGTTATGCATGAAACTCGTGTTTTAAATGCAAAATTAGAATTGGTTCGAAGTGCTTTCAAACAATTCAATGATATCAAAAGACTGAATGATATGCTCTTTAAGGCTAAAATAATGCATTGTTGTCTTCAATAGATTAATTGCAAGTTATGTAAGAAAATCATGTTTGAAGGGTAAAAATATAATTCGTTCGAATTCATTTATAATGATTTAATGACTAGAAGAGCCTCAATGACATGTTTTTAACGGTAAGTAAATGCATAGTTGCCTTCAATAGATCAACTCTAAGTTATGCACGAAAGTCATGTTGAAAAGGCGAATTTCATCTGAAGTGATTTAGAATGATTTAATGAGTAAAAGAGATGCAATAATATGACTTTAACACTATAAAAATGCATAGTTGCCTTCAGTAGAGCAATTGCAAGTTATGCATGAAACTCGTGTTTTAAATGCAAAATTAGAATTGGTTCGAAGTGCTTTCAAACAATTCAATGATATCAAAAGACTGAATGATATGCTCTTTAAGGCTAAAATAATGCATTGTTGTGTTCAATAGATTAATTGCAAGTTATGTAAGAAAATCATGTTTGAAGGGTAAAAATATAATTCATTCGAATTCATTTATAATGATTTAATGACTAGAAGAGCCTCAATGACATGATTTTAACGGTAAGTAAATGCATAGTTGCCTTCAATAGATCAACTGTAAGTTATGGACGAAAGTTATGTTTAAAAGGCGAATTTTGTCGGAGGTGATTTAGAATGATTTAATGAGTAAAAGAGATGCAATAATATGACTTTAACACTATAAAAATGCATAGTTGCCTTCAGTAGATCAATTGCAAGTTATGCATGAAACTCGTGTTTTAAATGCAAAATTAGAATTGGTTCGAAGTGCTTTCAAACAATTCAATGATATCAAAAGACTGAATGATATGCTCTTTAAGGCTAAAATAATGCATTGTTGTCTTCAATAGATTAATTGCAAGTTATGTAAGAAAATCATGTTTGAAGGGTAAAAATATAATTCGTTCGAATTCATTTATAATGATTTAATGACTAGAAGAGCCTCAATGACATGTTTTTAACGGTAAGTAAATGCATAGTTGCCTTCAATAGATCAACTGTAAGTTATGCACGAAAGTCATGTTGAAAAGGCGAATTTCATCTGAAGTGATTTAGAATGATTTAATGAGTAAAAGAGATGCAATAATATGACTTTAACACTATAAAAATGCATAGTTGCCTTCAGTAGAGCAATTGCAAGTTATGCATGAAACTCGTGTTTTAAATGCAAAATTAGAATTGGTTCGATGTGCTTTCAAACAATTCAATGATATCAAAAGGCTGAATGATATGCTCTTTAAGCCTAAAATAATGCATTGTTGTCTTCAATAGATTAATTGCAAGTTATGTAAGAAAATCATTTTTGAAGGGTAAAAATATAATTCGTTCGAATTCATTTATAATGATGTAATGACTAGAAGAGCCTCAATGACATGATTTTAGTGGTAAGGAAATGCATAGTTGCCTTCAATAGATCAACTGTAAGTTATGCACGAAAGTCCTGTTTAAAAGGCGAATTTCGTCGGAGGTGATTTAGAATGATTTAATGAGTAAGAGAGATGCAATAATATGACTTTGACACTAAAAAAATGCATAGTTGGCTTCAGTAGATCAATTGCAAGTTATGCATGAAACTCGTGTTTTAAATGCCAAATTAGAATTGGTTCGAAGTGCTTTCAAACAATTCAATGATATCAAAAGACTGAATGATATGCTCTTTAAGGCTAAAATAATGCATTGTTGTCTTCAATAGATTAATTGCAAGTTATGTAAGAAAATCATGTTTGAAGGGTAAAAATATAATTCGTTCGAATTCATTTATAATGATTTAATGACTAGAAGAGCCTCAATGACATGATTTTAACGGTAAGTAAATGCATAGTTTCCTTCAATAGATCAACTGTAATTTATGCATGAAAGTCAGGTTGAAAAGGCGAATTTCATCTGAAGTGATTTAGAATGATTTAATGAGTAAAAGAGATGCAATAATATGACTTTAACACTATAAAAATGCATAGTTGGCTTCAGTAGATCAATTGCAAGTTATGCATGAAACTCGTGTTTTAAATGCCAAACTAGAATTGGTTCGAAATGCTTTCAAACAATTCAATGATATCAAAAGACTGAATGATATGCTCTTTAAGGTTAAAATAATGCATTGTTGTCTTCAATAAATTAATTGCAAGTTATGTAAGAAAATCATTTTTGAAGGGTAAAAATATAATTCGTTCGAATTCATTTATAATGATGTAATGACTAGAAGAGCCTCAATGACATGATTTTAGCGGTAAGGAAATGCATAGTTGACTTCAATAGATCAACTGTAAGTTATGCACGAAAGTCCTGTTTAAAAGGCGAATTTCGTCGGAGGTGATTTAGAATGATTTAATGAGTAAAAGAGATCCAATAATATGACTTTGACACTAAAAAAATGCATAGTTGGCTTCAGTAGATCAATTGCAAGTTATGCATGAAACTCGTGTTTTAAATGCCAAATTAGAATTGGTTCGAAGTGCTTTCAAACAATTCAATGATATCAAAAGACTGAATGATATGCTCTTTAAGGCTAAAATAATGCATTGTTGTGTTCAATAGATTAATTGCAAGTTATGTAAGAAAATCATGTTTGAAGGGTAAAAATATAATTCGTTCGAATTCATTTATAATGATTTAATGACTAGAAGAGCCTCAATGACATGATTTTATCGGTAAGTAAATGCATAGTTGCCTTCAATAGATCAACTGTAATTTATGCATGAAAGCCATGTTGAAAAGGCGAATTTCATCTGAAGTGATTTAGAATGATTTAATGAGTAAAAGAGATGCAATAATATGACTTTAACACGATAAAAATGCATAGTTGGCTTCAGTAGATCAATTGCAAGTTATGCATGAAACT
The DNA here is from genome assembly GCA_027186245.1 of Coriaria nepalensis. Lineage (NCBI taxonomy): Eukaryota > Viridiplantae > Streptophyta > Magnoliopsida > Cucurbitales > Coriariaceae > Coriaria > Coriaria nepalensis. Next base: position 23,009,206 of record CP114481.1, read on the forward strand.
CGTGTTTTAAATGCCAAATTAGAATTGGTTCGAAATGCTTTCAAACAATTCAATGATATCAAAAGACTGAATGATATGCTCTTTAAGGTTAAAATAATGCATTGTTGTCTCCAATAGATTAATTGCAAGTTATGTAAGAAAATCATGTTTGAAGGGGAAAAATATAATTCGTTCGAATTCATTTATAATGATTTAATGACTAGAAGAGCCTCAATGACATGATTTTAACGGTAAGTAAATGCATACTTGCCTTCAATAGATCAACTGTAAGTTATGCACGAAAGTCATGTTGAAAAGGCGAATTTCGTCTGAAGTGATTTAGAATCATTTAATGAGTAAAAGAGATGCAATAATATGACTTTAACACGATAAAAATGCATAGTTGCCTTCAGTAGATCAATTGCAAGTTATGCATGAAACTCGTGTTTTAAATGCAAAATTAGAATTGGTTCGAAGTGCTTTCAAACAATTCAACGATATCAAAAGACTGAATAATATGCTCTTTAAGGCTAAAATAATGCATTGTTGTCTTCAATAGATTAATTGCAATTTATGTAACAAAATCATGTTTGAAGGGTAAAAATATAATTCGTTCGAATTCATTTATAATGATTTAATGACTAGAAGAGCCTCAATGACATGATTTTAAGGCTAAGTAAATGTATAGTTTCTTTCAATAGATCAACTGCAAGTTATGGACGAAAGTCATGTTTAAAAGGCGAATTTCATCTGGAGTGATTTAGAATGATTTAATGAGTAAAAGAGATGCAATAATATGACTTTAACACTAAAAAAATGCATAGTTGCCTTCAGTAGATCAATTGCAAGTTATGCATGAAAGTTGGTTTTAAATGCGAAAATAGAATTAGTTCGAGGTGCTTTCAAACAATTTACTGATCTCAAAAGACTGAATGATATGCTCTTTACGGCTAAAACAATGCATTGTTGTCTTCAATAGATTAATTGCAATTTATGTAAGAAAATCATGTTTGAAGGGTAAAAATATAATTCGTTCGAATTCATTTATAATGATTTAATGACTGAAGAGCCTCAATGACATGATTTTAACGGTAAGTAAATGCATAGTTTCCTTCAATATATCAACTGTAAGTTATGCACGAAAGTCATGTAGAAAATGCGAATTTCGTCTGAAGTGATTTAGAATGATTTAATGAGTAAAAGAGATGCAATAATATGACTTTAACACTAAAAAAATGCATAGTTGCCTTCAGTAGATCAATTGCAAGTTATGCATGAAAGTTGGTTTTAAATGCGAAAATAGAATTAGTTCGAGGTGCTTTCAAACAATTTACTGATCTCAAAAGACTGAATGATAGGCTCTTTACGGCTAAAATAATGCATTGTTGTCTTCAATAGATTAATTGCAATTTATGTAAGAAAATCATGTTTGAAGGGTAAAAATATAATTCGGTCGAATTCATTTATAATGATTTAATGACTAGAAGAGCCTCAATGACATGATTTTAAGGCTAAGTAAATGTATAGTTTCTTTCAATAGATCAACTGCAAGTTATGCACGAAAGTCATGTTTAAAAGGCGAATTTCATCTGAAGTGAGTTAGAATGATTTAATGAGTAAAAGAGATGCAATAATATGACTTTAACACTAAAAAAATGCATAGTTTCCTTCAGTGGATCAATTGCAAGTTATGCATGAAACTCGTGTTTTAAATGCGAAAATAGAATTAGTTCGAGGTGCTTTCAAACAATTTACTGATCTCAAAAGACTGAATGATATGCTCTTTACGGCTAAAATAATGCATTGTTGTCTTCAATAGATTAATTGCAAGTTATGTAAAGAAATCATGTTTGAAGGGCAAAAACATAATTTGTTCGGATTTATTTATAATGATTTAATGACTAGAAGAGCCTCAATGACATGATTTTAAGGCTAAGTAAATGTATAGTTTCCTTCAATAGATCAACTGCAAGTTATGCACGAAAGTTATGTTGAAAAGGCGAATTTCGTCTGAAGTTATTTAGAATGATTTAATGAGTAAAAGAGATGCAATAATATGACTTTAACACTATAAAAATGCATAGTTGCCTTCAGTAGATCAATTGCAAGTTATGCATGAAACTCGTGTTTTAAATGCAAAATTAGAATTGGTTCGGAGTGCTTTCAAACAATTCAATGATATCAAAAGACTGAATGATATGCTCTTTAAGGCTAAAATAATGCATTGTTGTCCTCAATAGATTAATTGCAATTCAATATATTAATTCATTTATAATGATTTAATGACTAGAAGAGCCTCAATGACATGATTTTAAGTCTAAGTAAATGTATAGTTTCTTTCAATAGATTAACTGCAAGTTATGGACTAAAGTCATGTTTAAAAGGCGAATTTCGTCTGGAGTGATTTAGAATGATTTAATGAGTAAAAGAGATGCAATAATATGACTTTAACACTAAAAAAAGGCATAGTTGCCTTCAGTAGAGCAATTGCAAGTTATGCATGAAACTCGTGTTTTACATGCAAAATGAGAATTGGTTCGAAGTGCTTTCACACAATTTAATGATATCAAAAGACTGAATGATATGCTCTTTAAGGCTAAAATAATGCATTGTTCTCTTCAATAGATTAATTGCAAGTTATGTAAGAAAATCATGTTTGAAGGGTAAAAATATAATTCGTTCGAATTCATTTATGATGATTTAATGACTAGAAGAGCCTCAATGACATGATTTAAAGGCTAAGTAAATGCATAGTTGCCTTCAATAGATCAACTGTAAGTTATGCACGAAAGTCATGTTGAAAAGGCGAATTTCGTCTGAAGTGATTTAGAATGATTTAATGAGTAAAAGAGATGCAATAATATGACTTTTACACTATAAAAATGCATAGTTGCCTTCAGTAGATCAATTGCAAGTTATGCATGAAACTCGTGTTTTAAATGCAAAATTAGAATTGGTTCGAAGTGCTTTCAAACAATTCAATGATATCAAAAGACTGAATGATATGCTCTTTAAGGCTAAAATAATGCATTGTTGTCTTCAATAGATTAATTGCAAGTTATGTAAGAAAATCATGTTTGAAGGGTAAAAATATAATTCGTTCGAATTCATTTATAATGATTTAATGACTAGAAGAGCCTCAATGACATGATTTTAACGGTAAGTAAATGCATAGTTGCCTTCAATAGATCAACTGTAAGTTATGCACGAAAGTCATGTTGAAAAGGCGAATTTCGTCTGAAGTGATTTAGAATGATTTAATGAGTAAAAGAGATGCAATAATATGACTTTAACACGATAAAAATGCATAGTTGCCTTCAGTAGATCAATTGCAAGTTATGCATGAAACTCGTGTTTTAAATGCAAAATTAGAATTTGTTTGAAGTGCTTTCAAACAATTCAATGATATCAAAAGACTGAATGATATGCTGTTTAAGGCTAAAATAATGCATTGTTGTCTTCAATAGATTAATTGCAAGTTATGTAAGAAAATCATGTTTGAAGGGTAAAAATATAATTCGTTCGAATTCATTTATAATGATTTAATGACTAGAAGAGCCTCAATGACATGATTTTAACGGTAAGTAAATGCATAGTTGCCTTCAATAGATCAACTGTAAGTCATGCACGAAAGTCATGTTGAAAAGGCGAATTTCGTCTGAAGTGATTTAGAATGATTTAATGAGTAAAAGAGATGCAATAATATGACTTTAACACTATAAAAATGCATAGTTGCCTTCAGTAGATCAATTGCAAGTTAAGCATGAAAGTTGGTTTTAAATGCGAAAATAGAATTAATTCGAGGTGCTTTCAAACAATTTACTGATCTCAAAAGACTGAATGATATGCTCTTTACGGCTAAAATAATGCATTGTTGTTTTCAATAGATTCATTGCAAGTTATTAAGAAAATCATGTTTGAAGGGCAAAAACATAATTTGTTCGGATTTATTTATAATGATTTAATGACTAGAAGAGCCTCAATGACATGATTTTAAGGCTAAGTAAATGTATAGTTTCCTTCAATAGATCAACTGCAAGTTATGCACGAAAGTTATGTTTAAAAGGGGAATTTCGTCGGAGGTGATTTAGAATGATTTAATGAGTAAAAGAGATGCAATAATATGACTTTAACACTATACAAATGCATAGTTCCCTTCAGTAGATCAATTGCAAGTTCTGCATGAAACTCGTGTTTTAAATGCAAAATTAGAATTGGTTCGAAGTGCTTTCACACAATTTAATGATATCAAAAGACTGAATGATATGCTCTTTAAGGCTAAAATAATGCATTGTTGTCTTCAATAGATTAATTGCAAGTTATGTAAGAAAATCATGTTTGAAGGGTAAAAATATAAATCGTTCGAATTCATTTATGATGATTTAATGACTAGAAGAGCCTCAATGACATGATTTTAAGGCTAAGTAAATGTATAGTTTCTTTCAATAGATCAACTGCAAGTTATGGACGAAAGTCATGTTGAAAAGGCAAATTTCGTCTGAAGTGATTTAGAATGATTTAATGAGTAAAAGAGATGCAATAATATGACTTTAACACTAAAAAAATGCATAGTTCACTTCAGTAGATCAATTGCAAGTTATGCATGAAAGTTGGTTTTAAATGCGAAAATAGAATTAGTTCGAGGTGCTTTCAAACAATTTACTGATCTCAAAAGACTGAATGATATGCTCTTTACGACTAAAATAATGCACTGTTGTCTTCAATAGATTAATTGCAATTTATGTAAGAAAATCATGTTTGAAGGGTAAAAATATAATTCGTTCGAATTCATTTATAATGATTTAATGACTGAAGAGCCTCAATGACATGATTTTAACGGTAAGTAAATGCATAGTTTCCTTCAATATATCAACTGTAAGTTATGCACGAAAGTCATGTTGAAAATGCGAATTTCGTCTGAAGTGATTTAGAATGATTTAATGAGTAAAAGAGATGCAATAATATGACTTTAACACTAAAAAAATGCATAGTTGCCTTCAGTAGATCAATTGCAAGTTATGCATGAAAGTTGGTTTTAAATGCGAAAATAGAATTAGTTCGAGGTGCTTTCAAACAATTTACTGATCTCAAAAGACTGAATGATAGGCTCTTTACGGCTAAAATAATGCATTGTTGTCTTCAATAGATTAATTGCAATTTATGTAAGAAAATCATGTTTGAAGGGTAAAAATATAATTCGCTCGAATTCATTTATAATGATTTAATGACTAGAAGAGCCTCAATGACATGATTTTAAGGCTAAGTAAATGTATAGTTTCTTTCAATAGATCAACTGCAAGTTATGCACGAAAGTCATGTTTAAAAGGCGAATTTCATCTGAAGTGAGTTAGAATGATTTAATGAGTAAAAGAGATGCAATAATATGACTTTAACACTAAAAAAATGCATAGTTTCCTTCAGTGGATCAATTGCAAGTTATGCATGAAACTCGTGTTTTAAATGCGAAAATAGAATTAGTACGAGGTGCTTTCAAACAATTTACTGATCTCAAAAGACTGAATGATATGCTCTTTACGGCTAAAATAATGCATTGTTGTCTTCAATAGATTAATTGCAAGTTATGTAAGGAAATCATGTTTGAAGGGCAAAAACATAATTTGTTCGGATTTATTTATAATGATTTAATGACTAGAAGAGCCTCAATGACATGATTTTAAGGCTAAGTAAATGTATAGTTTCCTTCAATAGATCAACTGCAAGTTATGCACGAAAGTTATGTTGAAAAGGCGAATTTCGTCTGAAGTTATTTAGAATGATTTAATGAGTAAAAGAGATGCAATAATATGACTTTAACACTATAAAAATGCATAGTTGCCTTCAGTAGATCAATTGCAAGTTAAGCATGAAACTCGTGTTTTAAATGCAAAATTAGAATTGGTTCGAAGTGCTTTCAAACAATTCAATGATATCAAAAGACTGAATGATATGCTCTTTAAGGCTAAAATAATGCATTGTTGTCCTCAATAGATTAATTGAAATTTATGTAAGAAAATCATGTTTGAAGGGTAAAAATATAATTCGTTCGAATTCATTTATAATGATTTAATGACTAGAAGAGCCTCGATGACATGATTTTAAGGCTAAGTAAATGTATAGTTTCTCTCAATAGATGAACTGCAAGTTATGCACGGAAGTCATGTTTAAAAGGCGAATTTCATCTGAAGTGATTTAGAATGATTTAATGAGTAAAAGAGATGCAATAATATGACTTTAACACTAAAAAAATGCATAGTTGCCTTCAGTAGATCAATTGCAAGTTATGCATGAAAATCGTGTTTTAAATGCGAAAATAGAATTAGTTCGAGGTGCTTTCAAACAATTCAATGATATCAAAAGATTGAATGATATGCTCTTTAAGGCTAAAATAATGCATTGTTGTCTTCAATAGATTAATTGCAAGTTATGTAAGAAAATCATGTTTGAAGGGCAAAAACATAATTTGTTCGGATTCATTGATAATGATTTAATGACTGGAAGAGCCTCAATGACATGATTTTAAGGCTAAGTAAATGCATAGTTTCCTTCAATAGATCAACTGCAAGTTATGCACGAAAATTATGTTTAAAAGGCGAATTTCGTCGGAGGTGATTTAGAATGATTTGATGAGTAAAAGAGATGCAATAATATGACTTTAACACTATAAAAATGCATAGTTGCCTTCAGTAGATCAATTGCAAGTTATGCATGAAACTCGTGTTTTAAATGCAAAATTAGAATTGGTTCGAAGTGCTTTCAAACAATTCAATGATATCAAAAGACTGAATGATATGCTCTTTAAGGCTAAAATAATGCATTGTTGTCCTCAATAGATTAATTGAAATTTATGTAAGAAAATCATGTTTGAAGGGTAAAAATATAATTCGTTCGAATTCATTTATAATGATTTAATGACTAGAAGAGCCTCGATGACATGATTTTAAGGCTAAGTAAATGTATAGTTTCTCTCAATAGATTAACTGCAAGTTATGCACGGAAGTCATGTTTAAAAGGCGAATTTCATCTGAAGTGATTTAGAATGATTTAATGAGTAAAAGAGATGCAATAATATGACTTTAACACTAAAAAAATGCATAGTTGCCTTCAGTAGATCAATTGCAAGTTATGCATGAAACTCCTGTTTTAAATGCAAAATTAGAATTGGTTCGAAGTGCTTTCAAACAATTCAATGATATCAAAAGACTGAATGATATGCTCTTTAAGGCTAAAGTAACGCATTGTTGTCTTCAATAGATTAATTGGAAGTTATGTAAGAAAATCATGTTTGAAGTGTAAGAATATAATTCGTTCGAATTCATTTATAATGACTTAATGACTAGAAGAGCCTCAATGACATGATTTTAACGGTAAGTAAATGCATAGTTGCCTTCAATAGATCAACTGTAAGTTATGCACGAAAGTCATGTTGAAAAGGCAAATTTCGTCAGAAGTGATTTAGAATGATTTAATGAGTAAAAGAGATGCAATAATATGACTTTAACACTATAAAAATGCATAGTTGCCTTCAGTAGATCAATTGCAAGTTATGCATGAAACTCGTGTTTTAAATGCAAAATTAGAATTGGTTCGAAGTGCTTTCAAACAATTCAATGATATCAAAAGACTGAATGATATGCTCTTTAAGGCTAAAATAATGCATTGTTGTCTTCAATAGATTAATTGCAAGTTATGTAAGAAAATCATGTTTGAAGGGCAAAAACATAATTTGTTCGGATTCATTGATAATGATTTAATGACTGGAAGAGCCTCAATGACATGATTTTAAGGCTAAGTAAATGCATAGTTTCCTTCAATAGATCAACTGCAAGTTATGCACGAAAATTATGTTTAAAAGGCGAATTTCGTCGCAGGTGATTTAGAATGATTTGATGAGTAAAAGAGATGCAATAATATGACTTTAACACTATAAAAATGCATAGTTGCCTTCAGTAGATCAATTGCAAGTTATGCATGAAACTCCTGTTTTAAATGCAAAATTAGAATTGGTTCGAAGTGCTTTCAAACAATTCAATGATATCAAAAGACTGAATGATATGCTCTTTAAGGCTAAAGTAACGCATTGTTGTCTTCAATAGATTAATTGGAAGTTATGTAAGAAAATCATGTTTGAAGTGTAAAAATATAATTCGTTCGAATTCATTTATAATGACTTAATGACTAGAAGAGCCTCAATGACATGATTTTAACGGTAAGTAAATGCATAGTTGCCTTCAATAGATCAACTGTAAGTTATGCACGAAAGTCATGTTGAAAAGGCGAATTTCGTCAGAAGTGATTTAGAATGATTTAATGAGTAAAAGAGATGCAATAATATGACTTTAACACTATAAAAATGCATAGTTGCCTTCAGTAGATCAATTGCAAGTTATGCATGAAACTCGTGTTTTAAATGCAAAATTAGAATTGGTTCGAAGTGCTTTCAAACAATTCAATGATATCAAAAGACTGAATGATATGCTCTTTAAGGCTAAAGTAATGCATTGTTGTCTTCAATTGATTAATTGCAATTTATGTAAGAAAATCATGTTTGAAGGGTAAAAATATAATTCGTTCGAATTCATTGATAATGATTTAATGACTAGAAGAGCCTCAATGACATGATTTTAAGGCTAAGTAAATGTATAGTTTCTTTCAATAGATCAACTGCAAGTTATGCACGAAAGTCATGTTTAAAAGGCGAATTTGGTCTGAAGTGATTTAGAATGATTTAATGAGTAAAAGAGATGCAATAATATGACTTTAACACTAAAAAAATGCATAGTTGCCTTCAGTAGATCAATTGCAAGTTATGCATGAAAGTCGTGTTTTAAATGCGAAAATAGAATTAGATCGAGGTGCTTTCAAACAATTTACTGATCTCAAAAGACTGAATGATATGCTCTTTACGGCTAAAATAATGCATTGTTGTCTTCAATAGATTAATTGCAAGTTATGTAAGAAAATCATGTTTGAAGGGCAAACACATAATTTGTTCGGATTTATTTATAATGATTTAATGACTAGAAGAGCCTCAATGACATGATTTTAAGGCTAAGTAAATGTATAGTTTCCTTCAATAGATCAACTGCAAGTTATGCACGAAAGTTATGTTTAAAAGGCGAATTTCATCGGAGGTGATTTAGAATGATTTAATGAGTAAAAGAGATGCAATAATATGACTTTAACACTATAAAAATGCATAGTTGCCTTCAGTAGATCAATTGCAAGTTATGCATGAAACTCGTGTTTTAAATGCAAAATTAGAATTGGTTCGAAGTGCTTTCAAACAATTCAATGATATCAAAAGACTGAATGATATGCTCTTTAAGGCCAAAGTAATGCATTGTTGTCTTCAATAGATTAATTGCAAGTTATGTAAGAAAATCATGTTTGAAGTGTAAAAATATAATTCGTTCGAATTCATTTGTAATGATTTAATGACTAGAAGAGCCTGAATGACATGATTTTAACGGTAAGTAAATGCATAGTTGCCTTCGATAGATTAACTGTAAGTTATGCACGAAAGTCATGTTGAAAAGGCGAATTTCGTCTGAAGTGATTTAGAATGATTTAATGAGTAAAAGAGATGCAATAATATGACTTTAACACTATAAAAATGCATAGTTGCCTTCAGTAGATCAATTGCAAGTTATGCATGAAACTCGTGTTTTAAATGCAAAATTAGAATTGGTTCGAAGTGCTTTCAAACAATTCAATGATATCAAAAGACTGAATGATATGCTCTTTAAGGCTAAAATAATGCATTGTTGTCTTCAATAGATTAATTGCAAGTTATGTAAGAAAATCATTTTTGAAGGGTAAAAATATAACTCGTTCGAATTCATTTATAATGACTTAATGACTAGAAGAGCCTCAATGACATGATTTTAAGGCTAAGTAAATGTATAGTTTCTTTCAATAGATGAACTGCAAGTTATGCACGGAAGTCATGTTTGAAACGAGAATTTCGTCTGAAGTGATTTAGAATGATTTAATGAGTAAAAGAGATGCAATAATATGACTTTAACACTAAAAAAATGCATAGTTGCCTTCAGTAGATCAATTACGAGTTATGCATGAAAGTTGTGTTTTAAATGCGAAATTAGAATTGGTTTGAAGTGCTTTATAACAATTTAATGATATCCAAGGACTGAATGATATGCTCTTTACGGCTATAATAATGCATTGTTGTCTTCAATAGATTAATTGCAAGTTATGTAAGAAAATCATGTTTGAAGGGCAAAAATATAATTTGTTCGAATTCATTTATAATGATTTAATGACTAGAAGAGCCTCAATGACATGATTTTAAGGCTAAGTAAATGTATAGTTTCCTTCAATAGATCAACTGCAAGTTATGCACGAAAGTTATGTTTCAAAGGCGAATTTCGTCGGAGGTGATTTAGAATGATTTAATGAGTAAAAGAGATGCAATAATATGACTTTAACACTATAAAAATGCATAGTTGGCTTCAGTAGATCAATTGCAAGTTATGCATGAAACTCGTGTTTTAAATGCAAAATTAGAATTGGTTCGAAGTGCTTTCAAACAATTCAATGATATCAAAAGACTGAATGATATGCTCTTTAAGGCTAAAATAATGCATTGTTGTCCTCAATAGATTAATTGAAATTTATGTAAGAAAATCATGTTTGAAGGGTAAAAATATAATTCGTTCGAATTCATTTATAATGATTTAATGACTAGAAGAGCCTCGATGACATGATTTTAAGGCTAAGTAAATGTATAGTTTCTCTCAATAGATGAACTGCAAGTTATGCACGGAAGTCATGTTTAAAAGGCGAATTTCATCTGAAGTGATTTAGAATGATTTAATGAGTAAAAGAGATGCAATAATATGACTTTAACACTATAAAAATGCATAGTTGGCTTCAGTAGATCAATTGCAAGTTATGCATGAAACTCGTGTTTTAAATGCAAAATTAGAATTGGTTCGAAGTGCTTTCAAACAATTCAATGATATCAAACGACTGAATGATATGCTCTTTAAGGCTAAAATAATGCATTGTTGTCTTCAATAGATTAATTGCAAGTTATGTAAGAAAATCATTTTTGAACGGTAAAAATATAACTCGTTCGAATTCATTTATAATGACTTAATGACTAGAAGAGCCTCAATGACATGATTTTAAGGCTAAGTAAATGTATAGTTTCCTTCAATAGATCAACTGCAAGTTATGCACGAAAGTTATGTTTCAAAGGCGAATTTCGTCGGAGGTGATTTAGAATGATTTAATGAGTAAAAGAGATGCAATAATATGACTTTAACACTATAAAAATGCATAGTTGCCTTCAGTAGATCAATTGCAAGAGATGCATGAAACTCGTGTTTGAAATCCAAAATTAGAATTGGTTCGAAGTGCTTTCAAACAATTTAATGATATCAAAAGACTGAATGATATGCTCTTTAAGGCTAAAATAAGGCATTGTTGTCTTCAATAGATTAATTGCAAGTTATGTAAGAAAATCATGTTTGAAGGGTAAAAATCTAATTCGTTCGAATTCATTTATAATGATTTAATGACTAGAAGAGCCTCAATGACATGATTTTAAGGCTAAGTAAAAGTATAGTTTCCTTCAATAGATCAACTGCAAGTTATGCACGAAAGTCATGTTTAAAAGGCGAATTTCGTCTGGAGTGATTTAGAATGATTTAATGAGTGAAAGAGATGCAATAATATGACTTTAACACTAAAAAAATGCATAGTTGCCTTCAGTAGATCAATTGCAAGTTATGCATGAAAGTCGTGTTTTAAATGCGAAAATGGAATTAGTTCGAGGTGCTTTCAAACAATTTACTGATCTCAAAAGACTGAATGATATGCTGTTTACGGCTAAAATAATGCATTTTTGTCTTCAATAGATTAATTGCAAGTTATGTAAGAAAATTATGTTTGAAGGGCAAACACATAATTTGTTCGAATTCAATTATAATGATTTAATGACTAGAAGAGCCTCAATGACATGATTTTAACGGTAAGTAAATGCATAGTTGCCTTCAATAGATCAACTGTAAGTTATGCACGAAAGTCATGTTGAAAAGGCGAATTTCGTCTGAAGTGATTTAGAATGATTTAATGAGTAAAAGAGATGCAATAATATGACTTTAACACTATAAAAATGCATAGTTGCCTTTAGTAGATGAATTGCAAGTTATGCATGAAACTCGTGTTTTAAATGCAAAATTAGAATTGGTTCGAAGTGCTTTCAAACAATTCAATGATATCAAAAGACTGAATGATATGCTCTTTAAGGCTAAAATAATGCATTGTTGTCTTCAATAGATTAATTGCAAGTTATGTAAGAAAATCATTTTTGAAGGGTAAAAATATAACTCGTTCGAATTCATTTATAATGACTTAATGACTAGAAGAGCCTCAATGACATGATTTTAAGGCTAAGTAAATGTATAGTTTCCTTCAATAGATGAACTGCAAGTTATGCACGAAAGTCATGTTTGAAACGAGAATTTCGTCTGAAGTGATTTAGAATGATTTAATGAGTAAAAGAGATGCAATAATATGACTTTAACACTAAAAAAATGCACAGTTGCCTTCAGTAGATCAATTACGAGTTATGCATGAAACTCATGTTTTAAATGCGAAATTAGAATTGGTTCGAAGTGCTTTCACACAATTTAATGATATCAAAAGACTGAATGATATGCTCTTTAAGGCTAAAATAATGCATTGTTGTGTTCAATAGATTAATTGCAAGTTATGTAAGAAAATCATGTTTGAACGGTAAAAATATAATTCGTTCGAATTCATTTATAATGATTTAATGACTAGAAGAGCCTCAATGACATGATTTTAACGGTAAGGAAATGCATAGTTGCCTTCAATAGATCAACTGTAGGTTATGCACGAAAGTCATGTTGAAAAGGCGAATTTCGTCTGAAGTGATTTAGAATGATTTAATGAGTAAAAGAGATGCAATAATATGACTTTAACACTATGAAAATGCATAGTTGCCTTCAGTAGATCAATTGCAAGTTATGCATGAAACTCGTGTTTTAAATGCAAAATTAGAATTGGTTCGATGTGCTTTGAAACATTTCAATGATATCAAAAGATAGAATGATATGCTCTTTAAGGCTAAAATAATGCATTGTTGTCTTCAATAGATTAATTGCAAATTATGTAAGAAAATCATGTTTGAAGGGTAAATATATAATTCGTTCGAATTCATTTATAATGATTTAATGACTAGAAGAGCCTCAATGACATGATTTTAACGGTAAGTAAATGCATAGTTGCCTTCGATAGATAAACTGTGACTTTAAGGCTAAACAAATGCATCGTTGCCTTCAATAGATCAACTGCAAGTTACGCACGGAAGTCATGTTTAAAGGCCGAATTTCGTTCGAAGTGATTTAGAATGATTTACTGATTAAAAGAGACGCAGAAATATGACTGTAAGCCTAAAAAATGCATTGACTTTAATAGATCAATAGATGAATTGCAAATTATGCATGAAAGTCGCGTTTTAAATGCAAAAAGAGAATTGGTTCGAAGTGCCTTCAAACAATTCAATGATTGAAAAGACTGAGTGATATGCTTTTTATTGGTAAAATAATGTATTGTTGTGTTCAGTAGATTAATTGCAAGTTATGTAGGAAAATAATGTTTGAAGGGCGGAAATAGAATTCGTTCGAATTAATTTAGAATTATTTAATGACTAGAAGAGACTCAGTGACATGACTTAAAGGCTAAACAAATGCATTGTTGCCTCCAAAAGATAAACGGCTAGTTATGCACGAAAGTGATGTTTAAAGGCCGAATTTCGTTCGAACTGGTTTAGAAATATTTAATGACTAAAAGAGACGCAATAATATGACTTTAAGGCTAAAAAATGAATAGTTGCCTTCAATAGATCAAGTGCAAGTTATGCATGAAAGTCGTGTTTTAAATACAAAAAGAGAATTAGTTCGATGTGCCTTCAAACAATTTAATGATTGAAAAGACTGAGTGATATGCTTTTTAATGCTAAAATAATGCATTGTTGTCTTTAGTAGATTAATTGCAAGTTATGTAAGAAAATAATGTTTGAAGGCCGAAAATAGAATTCGTTGGAATTAATTTAGAATGATTTAATGACTAGAAGAGACTGAGTAAAATGACTTTCAGGCTAAACAAATGCATTGTTGCCTTCAATAGATCAACTGCAAGTTACGCAAGAATGTCATGTTTAAAGGTCAAATTTCGTTCGAAGTGATTTAGAATGATTTAGTGACCAAAAGAGACGCAATAATATGACAGTAAGGCTAAAAAAATGAATAGTTGCCTTCAATAGATCAAGTGCAAGTTATACATGAAAGTCGTGTTCTAAATGCAAAAATAGAATTGGTTCGAAGTGCCTTTAAACAATTTAATGATTGAAAAGACTAAGTGATATGCTTGTTAATGCTAAAATAATGCATTGTTGTCTTCAGTAGATTAATTGCAAGTTATGTAAGAAAATAATGTTTGGAGGGCGAAAATAGAATTGGTTCGAATTAATTTAGAATGATTTAATGACTAGAAGAGACTCAGCGACACGACTTTAAGGCTAAACAAATGCATTGTTGCCTATAATAGATCAGCTGCAAGTTATGCACGAAAGTCTTGTTTAAAGGCCGAATTTCGTTCGAAGTGGTTTAGAAAGTTTAATGACTAAAAGAGACGCAATAATATGACTTTAAGGCTAAAAAATGAATAGTTGCCTTCAATAGATCAAGTGCAAGTTATGCATGAAAGTCGTGTTTTAAATACAAAAATAGAATTTGTTCGAAGTGCCTTCAAACAATTTAATAATTGAAAAGACTGAGTGATATGCTTTTTAATGCTAAAATATTGCATTGTTGTCTTCAGTAGATTAATTGCAGGTTATGTAAGAAAATAATGTTTGAAGGGCGAAAATAGAATTCGTTCGAATTAATTTAGAATGATTTAATGACCAAAAGAGATTCAGTGACACGATTTTCAGGCTAAACAAATGCATTGTTGCCTTCAATAGATCAACTGCAAGTTAAGCAAGAAAGTCATGTTTAAAGGTTAAATTTCGTTCGAAGTGATTTCCAATGATTTAATGACTAAAAGAGACGCAATAATATGACAGTAAGGCGAAAAAAATGAATAGTTGCCTTCAATAGATCAAGTGCAAGTTATGCCTGAAAGTCGTGTTCTAAACGCAAAAATAGAATTGGTTCGAAGTGCCTTCAAACAATTTAATGATTGAAAAGACTAACTGATATGATTTTTAATGGTAAAATAATGTATTGTTGTCTTCAGTAGATTAATTGCAAGTTATGTAAGAAAATAATGTTTGAAGGGCGAAAATAGAATTCGTTCGAATTAATTTAGAATGATTTAATGACAAGAAGAGACTTAGTGACATGACTTTAAGGCTAAACAAATGCATTGTTGCCTTCAATAGATAAACTGCAAGTTATGCACGAAAGTCATGTTTAAAGGCCGAATTTCGTTCGAAGTGATTTAAATGATTTACTGACTAAAAGAGACGCAAAAGTATGACTTTAAGGCTAAAAAATGCATAGTTGCCATCAATAGATCAATTGCAAGTTATCCATGAAAGTCGCGTTTTAAATGCAAAAAGAGAATTGGTTCGAAGTGCCTTCAAACAATTTAATGATTGAAAACACTGAGGGATATGCTTTTTAATGGTAAAATAGTGCATTGTTGTCTTCAATAGATTAATTACAAGTTATGTAAGAAAATAATGTTTGGAGGGCAAAAATAGAATTCGTTCGAATTAATTTAGAATGATTTAATGACTAGAAGAGCCTCAGTGACATGACTTTAAGGCTAAACAAATGCATTGTTGCCTATAATAGATCAACTGCAAGTTATGCACGAAAGTCTTGTTTAAAGGCCGAATTTCGTTCGAAGTGATTGAGAATGATTTACTGACTAAAAAAGACGCAAAAATATGACTTTAAGGCTAAAAAATGCATAGTTGCCATCAATAGATCAATTGCAAGTTATGCATGAAAGTCGCATTTTAAATGCAAAAAGAGAACTGGTTCCAAGTGCCTTCAAACAATTTAATGATTGAAAAGACTGAGTGATTTGCTTTTTAATGCTAAAATAAAGCATTGTTGCCTTCAGTAAATTAATTGCAAGTTATGTAAGAAAATAATGTTTGAAAGGCGAAAATAGAATTCGTTCGAATTAATTTAGAATGATCTAAAGACTCGAAGACACTTAGTGACATGACTTCAAGGCTAAACAAATGCATTGTTGCCTTTAATAGATCAACTGCAAGTTACGCACGAAAGTCATGTTTAAAGGCTGAATTTCGTTCGAAGTGATTTAGAATGATTTATCGACTAAAAGAGACGCAAAAATATGATTTTAAGGCCAAAAAATGCATAGTTGCCATCAATAGATCAATTGCAAGTTATGCATGAAAGTCGCATTTTAAATGCAAAAAGAGAATTGGTTCGAAGTGCCTTCAAAAAATTTAATAATTGAAAAGACTGAGTGATATGCTTTTTAATGCTAAAATAATGCATTGTGTCTTCAGTAGATTAATTGCAAGTTATGTAAGAAAATAATGTTTGAAAGGCGAAAATAGAATTCGTTCGAATTAATTTACAATGATTTAATGACCAAAAGAGACTCAGCGACACGATTTTCAGGCTAAACAAATGCATTGTTGCCTTCAATAGATCAACTGCAAGTTACGCAAGAAAGTCATGTTTCATGGTCAAATTTCGTTCGAAGTGATTTAGAATGATTTAGTGACCAAAAGAGACGCAATAATATGACAGTAAGGCTAAAAAAATGAATAGTTGCCTTCAATAGATCAAGTGCAAGTTATGCATGAACGTCGTGTTCGAAATGCAAAAATAGAATTGGTTCGAAGTGCCTTTAAACAATTTAATGATTGAAAAGACTAAGTGATATGCTTTTTAATGCTAAAATAATGCATTGTTGTCTTCAGTAGATTAATTGCAAGTTATGTAAGAAAATAATATTTGGAGGGCGAAAATAGAATTTGTTCGAATTAATTTAGAATGATTTAATGACTAGAAGAGACTCAGCGACACGATTTTCAGGCTAAACAAATGCATTGTTGCCTTCAATAGATCAACTGCAAGTTACGCAAGAAAGTCATGTTTAAAGGTCAAATGTCGTTCGAAGTGATTTACAATGATTTAATGACTAAAAGAGACGCAATAATATGACAGTACGGCGAAACAAATGAATAATTGCCTTCAATAGATCAAGTGCAAGTTATGCCTGAAAGTCGTGTTCTAAATGCAAAAATAGAACTGGTTCGAAGTGCCTTCAAACAATTTAATGATTGAAAAGACTAACTAATATGCTTTTTAATGGTAAAATAATGTATTGTTGTCTTCAGTAGATTAATTGCAGGAAGTGATTTAGAATGATTTACTGACTAAAAGAGACGCAATAATATGACATTAAGGCTAAAAAAATGAATAGTTGCTTTCAATAGATCAATTGCAAGTTATGCATGAAAGTCGCGTTTTAAATGCAAAAAGAGAATTGGGTTGAAGTGCCTTCAAACAATTTAATGATTGAAAAGACTGAGTGATGTGCTTTTTAATGCTAAAATAATGCATTATTGTCTTCAGTAGATTAATTGCAAGTTATGTAAGAAAATAATGTTTGGAGGGCGAAAATAGAATTCGTTCGAATTAATTTAGAATGATTTAATGACTAGAAGAGACTCAGTGACACGACTTAAAGGCTAAAGAAATGTATTGTTACCTTAAATAGATCAACTGCAAGTTATGCACGAAAGTCATGTTTAAAGGCCGAATTTCGTTCGAAGTGGTTTAGAAAGATTTAATGGCTAAAAGAGACGCAATAATATGACTTTAAGGCTAAAAAATGAGTAGTTGCCTTCAATAGATCAAGTGGAAGTTATGCATGAAAGTCGTGTTTTAAATACAAAAATAGAATTGGTTCGAAGTGCCTTCAAACAATTTAATGATTGAAAAGACTGAGTGATATGCTTTTTCATGCTAAAATATTGCATTGTTGTCTTCAGTAGATTAATTGCAGGTTAGTAAGAAAATAATGTTTGAAGGGCGAAAATAGAATTCGTTCGAATTAATTTAGAATGATTTAATGACAAAAAGAGACTCAGTGACATGACTTTAAGGCTAAACAAATGCATTGTTGCCTTCAATAGATCAACCGCAAGTTACGCACGAAAGTGATGTTTAAAGGCTGAATTCCATTCGAAGTGATTTAGAATGATTTACTGACTAAAAGAGACGCAAAAATATGACTTTAAGCCTAAAAAATGCAAAGTTGCCATCAATAGATGAATTGCAAGTTATGCATGAAAGTCGCGTTTTAAATGTAAAAAGAGAATTAGTTCGAAGTGCCTTCAAACAATTCAATGATTGAAAAGACTGAGTGATATGCTTTTTATTGGTAAAATAATGTATTGTTGTCTTCAGTAGATTAATTGCAAGTTATGTAAGAAAATAATGTTTGAAGGGCGAAAATAGAATTCGTTCGAATTAATTTAGAATGATCTAAAGACTTGAAGACACTCAGTGACATGACTTCAAGGCTAAACAAGTGCATTGTTGCCTTTAATAGATCAACTGCAAGTTATGCACGAAAGTCATGTTTAAAGGCCGAATTTCGTTCGAAGTGATTTAAATGATTTACTGACTAAAGGAGACGCAAAAGTATGACTTTAAGGCTAAAAAATGCATAGTTGCCATCAATAGATCAATTGCAAGTTATCCATGAAAGTCGTGTTCTAAATGCAAAAATAGAACTGGTTCGAAGTGCCTTCAAACAATTTAATGATTGAAAAGACTAACTAATATGCTTTTTAATGGTAAAATAATGTATTGTTGTCTTCAGTAGATTAATTGCAGGAAGTGATTTAGAATGATTTAATGACTAAAAGAGACGCAATAATATGACTTTATGGCTAAAAAATGAATAGTTGCCTTCAATAGATCAAGTGCAAGTTATGCATGAAAGTCGTGTTTTAAATACAAAAACAGAATTAGTTCGATGTGCGTTCAAACAATTTAATGATTGAAAAGACTGAGTGATATGCTTTTTAATGCTAAAATAATGCATTGTTGTCTTCAGTAGTTTAATTGCAAGTTATGTAAGAAAATAATGTTTGAAGGGTGAAAATAGAATTCGTTGGAATTAATTTTGAATGATTTAATGACTAGAAGAGACTCAGTGACATGACTTTCAGGCCAAACAAACGCATTGTTGCCTTCAATAGATCAACTGCAAGTTACGCAAGGAAGTCATGTTTAAAGGTCAAATTTCGTTCGAAGTGATTTATAATGATTTAGTGACCAAAAGAGACGCAATAATATGACAGTAAGGCTAAAAAAATGAATAGTTGCCTTCAATAGATCAAGTGCAAGTTATGCATGAAAGTCGTGTTCTAAATGCAAAAATAGAATTGGTTCGAAGTGCCTTTAAACAATTTAATGATTGAAAAGACTAAGTGATATGCTTTTTAATGCTAAAATAATGCATTGTTGTCTTCAGTAGATTAATTGCAAGTTATGTAAGAAAATAATGTTTGGAGGGCGAAAATAGACTTCATTCGAATTAATTTAGAATGATTTAATGACCAGAAGAGACTCAGCGACACGACTTTAAGGCTAAACAAATGCATTGTTGCCTATAATAGATCAGCTGCAAGTTATGCACGAAAGTCTTGTTTAAAGGCCGAATTTCGTTCGAAGTGTTTTAGAAAGATTTAATGACTAAAAGAGACGCAATAATATGACTTTAAGGCTAAAAAATGAATAGTTGCCTTCAATAGATCAAGTGCAAGTTATGCATGAAAGTCGTGTTTCAAATACAAAAATAGAATTGGTTCGAAGTGCCTTCAAACAATTTAATAATTGAAAAGACTGAGTGATATGCTTTTTAATGCTAAAATATTGCATTGTTGTCTTCAGTAGATTAATTGCAGGTTACGTAAGAAAATAATGTTTGAAGGGCGAAAATAGAATTCGTTCGAATTAATTTAGAATGATTTAATGACCAAAAGAGACTCAGTGACACGATTTTCAGGCTAAACAAATGCATTGTTGCCTTCAATAGATCAACTGCAAGTTACGCAAGAAAGTCATGTTTAAAGGTCAAATTTCGTTCGAAGTGATTTACAATGATTTAATGACTAAAAGAGACGCAATAATATGACAGTAAGGCGAAAAAAATGAATAGTTGCCTTCAATAGATCAAGTGCAAGTTATGCCTAAAAGTCGTGTTCTAAATGCAAAAATAGAATTGGTTCGAAGTGCCTTCAAAAAATTTAATGGTTGAAAAGACTGAGTGATATGCTTTTTAACGATAAAATAATGTATTATTGTCTTCAGTAGATTAATTGCAAGTTATGTAAGAAAATAATGTTTGAAGGGCGAAATTAGAATTCGTTCGAATTAATTTACAATGATTTAATGACTCGAAGAGACTTAGTGACATGACTTAAAGGCTAAACAAATGCATTGTTGCCTTTAATAGATCAACTGCAAGTTACGCACGAAAGTCATGTTTAAAGGCTGAATTTCTTTCAAAGTGGTTTAGAAAGATTCAATGACTAAAAGAGACGCAATAATATGACTTTAAGGCTAAAAAATGAATAGTTGCCTTCAATAGATCGAGTGAAAGTTATGCATGAAAGTCGTGTTTTAAATACAAAAATAGAATTGGTTCGAAGTGCCTTCAAACAATTTAATGAATGAAAAGACTTAGTGATATGCTTTTTAACGGTAAAATAATGTTTTATTGTCTTCAGTAGACTAATTGCAAGTTATGTAAGAAAATAATGTTTGGAGGGCGGAAATAGAATTCGTTCGAATTAATTTAGAATGATTTAATGACTAGAAGAGACTCAGTAACATGACTTTAAGGCTAAACAAATGCATTGTTGGCTATAATAGGTCAACTGCTAGTTATGCAATAAAGTCTTGTTTAAAGGCCGAACATCGTTCGAAGTGATTGAGAATGATTTACTGACTAAAAAAGACGCAAAAATATGACTTTAAGGCTAAAAAATTCATAGTTGCCATCAATAGATCAATTGCAAGTTATGCATGAAAGTCGCATTTTAAATGCAAAAAGTGAACTGGTTCCAAGTGCCTTCAAACAATTTAATGATTGAAAAGACTGAGTGATTTGCTTTTTAATGCTAAAATAAAGCATTGTTGTCTTCAGTAAATTAATTGCAAGTTATGTAAGAAAATAATGTTTGAAGGGCGAAAATAGAATTCGTTCGAATTAATTTAGAATGATTTAAAGACTGGAAGAGACTCAGTGACATGACTTAAAGGCTAAACAAATGCATTGTTGCCTTTAATAGATCAACTGGAAGTTACGCACGAAAGTCATGTTTAAAGGCTGAATTTCGTTCGAAGTGATTTAGAATGATTTATCGACTAAAAGAGACGCAAAAATATGACTTTAAGGCTAAAAAATGCATAGTTTCCATCAATAGATCAATTGCAAGTTATGCATGAAAGTCGCATTTTAAATGCAAAAAGAGAATTGGTTCGAAGTGCCTATAAACAATTTAATGATTGAAAAGACTGAGTGATATGCTTTTTAACGGTAAAATAATGTATTATTGTCTTCAGTAGATTAATTGCAACTTATGTAAGAAAATAATGTTTGGAGGGCGAAAATAGAATTCGTTCGAATTAATTTAGAATGATTGAATGACTAGAAGAGACTCAGTGACACGACGTAAAGGCTACACAAATGCATTGTTGCCTTCAATAGATCAACTGCAAGTTATGCACGAAAGTCTTGTTTAAAGGCCGAATTTCGTTCGAAGTGGTTTAGAAAGTTTAATGACTAAAAGAGACGCAATAATATGACTTTAAGCCTAAAAAATGAATAGTTGCCTTCAATAGATCAAGTGCAAGTTATGCATGAAAGTCGTGTTTTAAATACAAAAATAGAATTGGTTCGAAGTGCCTTCAAACAATTTAATGATTGAAAAGACTGAGTGATATGCTTTTTAATGCTAAAATATTGCATTGTTGTCTTCAGTAGATTAATTGCAAGTTATGTATGAAAATAATGCTTGAAGGGCGAAAATAGAATTCGTTCGAATTAATTTAAAATCATTTAATGACTAGAAGAGACTCAGTAACATCACTTTAAGGCTAAACAAATGCATTGTTGCATATAATAGATCAACTGCAAGTTATGCAAGAAAGTCTTGTTTAAAGGCCGAATTTCGTTCGAAGTGATTGAGAATCATTTAATGACTAAAAGAGATGCAAAAATATGACTTTAAGGCTAAAAAATGCATAGTTGCCATCAACAGATCAATTGCAAGTTATGCATGAAAGTCGCATTTTAAATGCAAAAAGAGAATTGGTTCGAAGTGCCTTCAAACAATTTAATGATTTAAAAGACTGAGTGATATGCTTTTTAATGCTAAAATAATACATTGTTGTCTTCAGTAGATTAATTGCAAGTTATGTAAGAAAATAATGTTTGGAGGGCGAAAATAGACTTCGATCGAATTAGTTTAGAATGATTTAATGACAAGAAGAGACTTAGTGACATGACTTTAAGGCTAAACAAATGCATTGTTGCCTTCAATAGATAAACTGCAAGTTATGCATGAATATCATGTTTAAAGGCTGAATTTCGTTCGAAGTGATTTAGAATGATTTACTGACTAAAAAAGACGCAAAAATATGACTTTAAGGCTATAAAATGAATAGTTTCCATCAATAGATCAATTGCAAGTTATGCATGAAAGTCGCGTTTTAAATGCAAAAAGAGAATTTGTTCGAAGTGCCTTCAAACAATTTAATGATTGAAAACACTGAGGGATATGCTTTTTAATGGTAAAATAGTGGATTGTTGTCTTCAATAGATTAATTACAAGTTATGTTGGAAAATAATGTTTGAAGGGCAAAAATAGAATTCGTTCGAATTAATTTAGAATGATTTAATGACTAGAAGAGGCTCAGTGACATGGCTTTAAGGCAAAACAAATGCATTGTTGCCTATAATAGATCAACTGCAAGTTATGGACGAAAGTCTTGTTTAAAGGCCGAATTTCGTTCGAAGTGATTGAGAATGATTTACTGACTAAAAAAGACGCAAAAATATGACTTTAAGGCTAAAAAATGCATAGTTGCTATCAATAGATCAATTGCAAGTTATGCATGAAAGTCGCATTTTAAATGCAAAAAGAGAACTGGTTCGAAGTGCCTTCAAACAATTTAATGATTGAAAAAACTGAGTGATATGCTTTTTCATGCTAAAATATTGCATTGTTGTCTTCAGTAGATTAATTGCAAGTTATGTAGGAAAATAATGTTTGAAGGGCGAAAATAGAATTCGTTCGAATTAATTTAGAATGATTTAATGACAAGAAGAGACTTAGTGACATGACTTTAAGGCTAAACAAATGCATTGTTGCCCTCAATAGATAAACTGCAAGTTATGCATGAATATCATGTTTGAAGACTGAATTTCGTTCGAAGTGATTTAGAATGATTTACTGACTAAAAGAGACGGAAAAATATGACTTTAAGGTTATAAAATGAATAGTTTCCATCAATAGATCAATTGCAAGTTATGCAAGAAAGTCGCGTTTTAAATGCAAATAGAGAATTGGTTCGAAGTGCCTTCAAACAATTTAATGATTGAAAACACAGATGTATATGCTTTTTAATGGTAAAATAGTGGATTGTTGTCTTCAATAGATTAATTACAAGTTATGTAAGAAAATAATGTTTGGAGGGCAAAAATAGAATTCGTTCGAATTAATTTAAAATGATTTAATGACTAGAAGAGCCTCAGTGACATGGCTTTAAGGCTAAACAAATGCATTGTTGCCTATAATAGATCAACTGCAAGTTATGCACGAAAGTTTTGTTTAAAGGCCGAATTTCGTTCGAAGTGATTGAGAATGATTTACTGACTAAAAAAGACGTAAAAATATGACTTGAAGGCTAAAAAATGCATAGTTGCCATCAATAGATCAATTGCAAGTTATGCATGAAAGTCGCATTTTAAATGCAGAAAGAGAACTGGTTCCAAGTGCCTACAAAAAATTTAATGATTGAAAAGACTGAGTGATATGCTTTTTCATGCTAAAATATTGCATTGTTGTCTTCAGTAGATTAATTGCAGGTTATGTAAGAAAATAATGTTTTGAAGGGCAAAAATAGAATTCGTTCGAATTAATTTAGAATGATTTAATGACTAGAAGAGACTCAGTGACACGACTTAAAGGCTAAAGAAATGTATTGTTACCTTAAATAGATCAACTGCAAGTTATGCAAGAAAGTCTTGTTTAAAGGCCGAATTCCATACGAAGTGATTGAGAATGATTTACTGACTAAAAGAGATGCAAAAATATGACTTTAAGGCTAAAAAATGCATAGTTTCCATCAATAGATCAATTGCAAGTTATGCATGAAAGTCGCATTTTAAATGCAAAAAGAGAATTGGTTCGAAGTGCCTTCAAACAATTTAATCATTGAAAAGACTGAGTGATATGCTTTTGGATGCTAAAATAATACATTGTTGTCTGCAGTCGATTAATTGCAAGTTATGTAAGAAAATAATGTTTGAAGGGCGAAAATAGAATTCGATCGAATTAATTTAGAATGATTTAACGACAAGAAGAGACTTAGTGACATGACTTTAAGGCTAAACAAATGCATTGTTGCCTTCAATAGATAAACTGCAAGTTATGCATGAATATCATGTTTGAAGACTGAATTTCGTTCGAAGTGATTTAGAATGATTTACTGACTAATAGAGACGCAAAAATGTGACTTTAAGGCTATAAAATGAATAGTTTCCATCAATAGATCAACTGCAAGTTATGCATGAAAGTCGCGTTTTAAATGCAAAAAGAGAATTTGTTCGAAGTGCCTTCAAACAATTTAATGATTGAAAACACTGAGTGATATGCTTTTTACTGCTTAAATAATACATTGTTGTCTTCAGTAGATTAATTGCAAGTTATGTAAGAAAATAATGTTTGAAGGGCGAAAATAGAATTCGTTCGAATTAATTTAGAATAATTTAATGACTCGAAGAGACTCACTGACATGACTTAAAGGCTACACAAATGTATTGTTGCCTTCAATAGATCAACTGCGAGTTATGCACGAAAGTCTTGTTTAAAGGCCGAATTTCGTTCGAAGTGGTTTAGAAAGATTTAATGACTAAAAGAGACGCAATAATGATTAAAAAGACTGAGTGATATGCTTTTTAATGCTAAAATAATGTATTGTTGTCTTCAGTAGATTAATTGCAAGTTATGTAAGAAAATAATGTTTGGATGGCGAGAATAGAATTCGTTCGAAATAATTTAGAATGATTTAATGACTAGAAGAGACTCAGTGACATGACTTTCAGGCTAAACAAATGCATTGTTGGCTTCAATAGATCAACTGCAAGTTACGCAAGAAAGTCATGTTTAAAGGCCGAATTTTGTTCGCAGTGATTTAGAATGATTTAGTGACTAAAATGGACGTAATAATATGACAGTAAGGCTAAAAAAATGAATAGTTGCCTTCAATAGATCAAGTGGAAGTTATGCATGAAAGTCGTGTTTTAAATACAAAAATAGAATTGGTTCGACGTGCCTTCAAACAATTTAATGATTGAAAAGACTGAGTGATATACTTTTTAATGCTAAAATAATGCATTGTTGTCTTCAGTATATTAATTGCAAGTTATGTAAGAAAATAATGTTTGGATGGCGAAAATAGAATTCGTTCGAATTAATTTAGAATGATTTAATGACTAGAAGAGACTCAGTGACATGACTTTCAGGCTAAACAAATGCATTGTTGCCTTCAATAGATCAACTGCAAGTTACGCAAGAAAGTCATGTTTAAAGGCCGAATTTTGTTCGAAGTGATTTAGAATGATTTAGTGACTAAAATAGACGTAATAATATGACAGTAAGGCTAAAAAAATGAATAGTTGCCTTCAATAGATCAAGTGCAAGTTATGCATGAAAGTCGTGTTTTAAATTCAAAAATAGAATTGGTTCGAAGTGCCTTCAAATAATTTAATGATTGAAAAGACTAAGTGATATGCTTTTTAATGCTAAAATAATGCATTGTTGTCTTCAGTAGATTAATTGCAAGTTATGTAAGAAAATAATGTTTTGAGGGCGAAAATAGAATTCGTTCGAATTAATTTAGAATGATTTAATGACTAGGGGAGACTCAGTGACACGACTTAAAGGCTAAAGAAATGTATTGTTACCTTCAGTAGATCAACTGCAAGTTATGCACGAAAGTCATGTTCAAAGGCAGAATTTCGTTCGAAGTGGTTTAGAAAGATTTAATGACTAAAAGAGACGCAATAATATGACTTTAAGGCTAAAAAATGCAAAGTTGCCATCAATAGATGAATTGCAAGTTATGCATGAAAGTCGCGTTTTAAATGCAAAAAGAGAATTGGTTCGAAGTGCCTTCAAAGAATTCAATGATTGAAAAGATTGAGCGATATGCTTTTTAATGGTAAAATAATGTATTGTTGTCTTCAGTAGATTAATTGCAAGTTATGTAAGAAAATAATGTTTGAAGGGCGATAATAGAATTCGTTCGAATTAATTTAGAATGATTTAATGACAAGAAGAGACTCAGTGACGTGACTTAAAGGCTAAACAAATGCATTGTTGCCTTCAAAAGATAAACTGCAACTTATGCACGAAAGTGATGTTTAAAGGCCGAATTTCGTTCGAAGTGGTTATGAAAGATTTAATGACTAAAAGAGACGCAATAATATGACTTTAAGGCTAAAAAATGAATAGTTGCCTTCAATAGATCAAGTGCAAGTTATGCATGAAAGTCGTGTTTTAAATACAAAAATAGAATTGGGTCGAAGTGCCTTCAAACAATTTAATGATTGAAAACACTGAGTGATATGCTTTTTAATGCTAAAATAATGTATTGTTGCCTTCAGTAGATTAATTGCAAGTTATGTAAGAAAATAATGTTTGGATGGCGAAAATAGAATTCGTTCGAATTAATTTAGAATGATTTAATGACAAGAAGAGACTCAGTGACATGACTTTCAGGCTAAACAAATGCATTGTTGCCTTCAATAGATCAACTGCAAGTTACGCAAGAAAGTCTTGTTTAAAGGTCCAATTTCGTTTGAAGTGATTTAGAATGATTTAGTGACTAAAAGAGACGCAATAATATGATAGTAAGGCTAAAAAAATGAATAGTTGCCTTCAATAGATCAAGTGCAAGTTATGCATGAAAGTCGTGTTCTAAATGCAAAAATAGAATTGGTTCGAAGTGCCTTCAAACAATTTAACGATTGAAAAGATTGAGTGATATGCTTTTTAATGCTAAAATAATGCATTGTTGTCTTCAGTAGATTAATTGCAAGTTATGTAAGAAAATAATGTTTGGAGGGCGAAAATAGAATTCGTTCGAATTAATTTAGAATGATTCAATGACTAGAGGAGACTCAGTGACATGATTTTAAGGCTAAACAAATGCATTGTTGCCTTCAATAGATCAACTGCAAGTTACGCAAGAAAGTCATGTTTAAAGGCCGAATTTTGTTCGAAGTGATTTAGAATGATTTAGTGACTAAAATAGACGTAATAATATGACAGTAAGGCTAAAAAAATGAATAGTTGCCTTCAATAGATCAAGTGCAAGTTGTGCATGAAAGTCGTGTGTTAAATTCAAAAATAGAATTGGTTCGAAGTGCCTTCAAATAATTTAATGATTGAAAAGACTAAGTGATATGCTTTTTAATGCTAAAATAATGCATGGTTGTCTTCAGTAGATTAATTGCAAGTTATGTAAGAAAATAATGTTTGGAGGGCGAAAATAGAATTCGTTCGAATTAATTTAGAATGATTTAATGACTAGGGGAGACTCAGTGACACGACTTAAAGGCTAAAGAAATGTATTGTTACCTTCCATAGATCAACTGCAAGTTATGCACGAAAGTCATGTTTAAAGGCAGAATTTCGTTCGAAGTGGTTTAGAAAGATTTAATGACTAAAAGAGACGCAATAATATGACTTTAAGGCTAAAAAATGCAAAGTTGCCATCAATAGATGAATTGCAAGTTATGCATGAAAGTCGCGTTTTAAATGCAAAAAGAGAATTGGTTCGAAGTGCCTTCAAACAATTCAATGATTGAAAAGATTGAGTGATATGCTTTTTAATGTTAAAATAATGTATTGTTGTCTTCAGTAGATTAATTGCAAGTTATGTAAGAAAATAATGTTTGAAGGGCGATAATAGAATTCGTTCGAATTAATTTAGAATGATTTAATGACAAGAAGAGACTCAGTGCCGTGACTTAAAGGCTAAACAAATGCATTGTTGCCTTCAAAAGATAAACTGCAACTTATGCACGAAAGTGATGTTTAAAGGCCGAATTTCGTTCGAAGTGGTTATGAAAGATTTAATGACTAAAAGAGACGCAATAATATGACTTTAAGGCTAAAAAATGAATAGTTGCCTCCAATAGATCAAGTGCAAGTTATGCATGAAAGTCGTGTTTTAAATACAAAAATAGAATTGGGTCGAAGTGCCTTCAAACAATTTAATGATTGAAAAGACTGAGTGATATGCTTTTTAATGCTAAAATAATGTATTGTTGTCTTCAGTAGATTAATTGCAAGTTATGTAAGAAAATAATGTTTGGATGGCGAAAATAGAATTCGTTCGAATTAATTTAGAATGATTTAATGACTAGAAGAGACTCAGTGACATGACTTTCAGGCTAAACAAATGCATTGTTGCCTTCAATAGATCAACTGCAAGTTACGCAAGAAAGTCTTGTTTAAAGGTCCAATTTCGTTTGAAGTGATTTAGAATGATTTAGTGACTAAAAGAGACGCAATAATATGATAGTAAGGCTAAAAAAATGAATAGTTGCCTTCAATAGATCAAGTGCAAGTTATGCATGAAAGTCGTGTTCTAAATGCAAAAATAGAATTGGTTCGAAGTGCCTTCAAACAATTTAACGATTGAAAAGATTGAGTGATATGCTTTTTAATGCTAAAATAATGCATTGTTGTCTTCAGTATATTAATTGCAAGTTATGTAAGAAAATAATGTTTGGAGGGCGAAAATAGAATTCGTTCGAATTAATTTAGAATGATTCAAAGACTAGAGGAGACTCAGTGACATGATTTTAAGGCTAAACAAATGCATTGTTGCCTTCAATAGATCAACTGCAAGTTACACAAGAAAGTCATGTTTAAAGGCCGTATTTTGTTCGAAGTGATTTAGAATGATTTAGTGACTAAAATAGACGTAATAATATGACAGTAAGGCTAAAAAAATGAATAGTTGCCTTCAATAGATCAAGTGCAAGTTATGCATGAAAGTCGTGTTTTAAATTCAAAAATAGAATTGGTTCGAAGTGCCTTCAAATAATTTAATGATTGAAAAGACTAAGTGATATGCTTTTTAATGCTAAAATAATGCATTGTTGTCTTCAGTAAATTAATTGCAAGTTATGTAGGAAAATAATGTTTGGAGGGCGAAAATAGAATTCGTTCGAATTAATTTAGAATGATTTAATGACTAGGGGAGACTCAGTGACACGACTTAAAGGCTAAAGAAATGTATTGTTACCTTCAATAGATCAACTGCAAGTTATGCACGACAGTCATGTTTAAAGGCAGAATTTCGTTCGAAGTGGTTTAGAAAGATTTAATGACTAAAAGAGACGCAATAATATGACTTTAAGGCTAAAAAATGCAAAGTTGCCATCAATAGATGAATTGCAAGTTATGCATGAAAGTCGCGTTTTAAATGCAAAAAGAGAATTGGTTCGAAGTGCCTTCAAACAATTCAATGATTGAAAAGATTGAGTGATATGCTTTTTAATGGTAAAATAATGTATTGTTGTCTTCAGTAGATTAATTGCAAGTTATGTAAGAAAATAATGTTTGAAGGGCGAAAATAGAATTCGTTCGAATTAATTTAGAATGATTTAATGACTAGAAGAGACTCAGTGACATGACTTTCAGGCTAAACAAATGCATTGTTGCCTTCAATAGATCAACTGCAAGTTACGCAAGACAGTTATGTTTAAAGGCTGAATTTCGTTCGAAGTGATTTAGAATGATTTATCGACTAAAAGAGACGCAAAAATATGACTTTAAGGATAAAAATTGCATAGTTTCCATCAATAGATCACTTGCAAGTTATGCATGAAAGTCGCATTTTTACAAGCAAAAAGAGAATTGGTTCGAAGTGCCTTCAAACAAATCAATGATTGAAAAGAATGAGTGATATGCTTTTTAATGGTAAAATAATGTATTGTTGTCTTCAGTAGATTAATTGCAAGTTATATAAGAAAATAATGTTTGGAGGGCGAAAATAGAATTCGTTCGAATTAATTTAGAATGATTTAATGACTAGAGGAGACTCAGTGACACGACTTAAAAGCTAAAGAAATGTATTGTTACCTTCAATAGATCAACTGCAAGTTATGCACGAAAGTCATGTTTAAAGGCAGAATTTCGTTCGAAGTGGTGTAGAAAGATTTAATGACTAAAAGAGACGCAATAATATGACTTTAAGGCTAAAAAATGAATAGTTGCCTTCAATAGATCAAGTGGAAGTTATGCATGAAAGTCGTGTTTTAAATACAAAAATAGAATTGGTTCGACGTGCCTTCAAACAATTTAATGATTGAAAAGACTGAGTGATACGCTTTTCATGCTAAAATATTGCATTGTTGTCTTCAGTAGATTAATTGCAGGTTATGTAAGAAAATAATGTTTGAAGGGTGAAAATAGAATTCGTTCGAATTAATTTAGAATGATTTAATGACAAGAAGAGACTCAGTGACATGACTAAAAGGCTAAACAAATGCAAAGTTGCCATCAATAGTTGAATTGCAAGTTATGCATGAAAGTCGCGTTTTAAATGCAAAAAGAGAATTGGTTCGAAGTGCCTTCAAACAATTCAATGATTGAAAAGAATGAGTGATATGCTTTTTAATGGTAAAATAATGTATTGTTGTCTTCAGTAGATTAATTGCAAGTTATGTAAGAAAATAATATTTGGAGGGCGAAAATAGAATTTGTTCGAATTAATTTAGAATGATTTAATGACTAGAGGAGACTCAGTGACACGACTTAAAGGCTAAAGAAATGTATTGTTCCCCTCAATAGATCAACTGCAAGTTATGAACGAAAGTCATGTTTAAAGGCAGAATTTCGTTCGAAGTGGTTTAGAAAGATTTAATGACTAAAAGAGACGCAATAAAATGACTTTAAGGCCAAAAAATGAATAGTTGCCTTCAATAGATCAAGTGGAAGTTATGCATGAAAGTCGTGTTTTAAATACAAAAATAGAATTGGTTCGAAGTGCCTTCAAACAATTCAATGATTGAAAAGAATGAGTGATATGCTTTTTAATGGTAAAATAATGTATTGTTGTCTTCAGTAGATTAATTGCAAGTTATGTAAGAAAATAATGTTTGAAGGGCGAAAATAGAATTCGTTCGAATTAATTTAGAATGATTTAATGACTAGAAGAGACTCAGTGACATGACTTTCAGGCTAAACAAATGCATTGTTGCCTTCAATAGATCAACTGCAAGTTACGCAAGAAAGTCATGTTTAAAGGTCAAATTTCGTTCGAAGTGATTTAGAATTATTTAGTGACTAAAAGAGACGCAATAATACGTCAGTAAGGCTAAAAAAATGAATAGTTGCCTTCAATAGATCAAGTGCAAGTTATGCATGAAAGTCGTGTTTTAAATGCAAAAATAGAATTGGTTCGAAGTGCCTTCAAACAATTTAATGATTGAAAAGACTAAGTGATATGCTTTTTAATGGTAAAATAATGTATTGTTGTCTTCAGTAGATTAATTGCAAGTTATGTAAGAAAATAATGTTTGGAGGGCGAAAATAGAATTCGTTCGAATTAATTTAGAATGATTTAATGACTAGAAGAGACTCAGTGACATGACTTTCAGGCTAAACAAATGCATTGTTGCCTTCAATAGATCAACTGCAAGTTACGCAAGAAAGTCATGTTTAAAGGTCAAATTTCGTTCGAAGTGATTTAGAATTATTTAGTGACTAAAAGAGACGCAATAATACGTCAGTAAGGCTAAAAAAATGAATAGTTGCCTTCAATAGATCAAGTGCAAGTTATGCATGAAAGTCGTGTTTTAAATGCAAAAATAGAATTGGTTCGAAGTGCCTTCAAACAATTTAATGATTGAAAAGACTAAGTGATATGCTTTTTAATGCTAAAATAATGCATTGTTGGCTTCAGTAGATTAATTGCAAGTTATGTAAGAAAATAATGTTTGAAGGGCGAAAATAGAATTCGTTCGAATTAATTTAGAATGATTTAATGACTAGAAGAGACTCAGTGACATGACTTTCAGGCTAAACAAATGCATTGTTGCCTTCAATAGATCAACTGCAAGTTACGCAAGAAAGTCATGTTTAAAGGTCAAATTTCGTTCGAAGTGATTTAGAATTATTTAGTGACTAAAAGAGACGCAATAATACGTCAGTAAGGCTAAAAAAATGAATAGTTGCCTTCAATAGATCAAGTGCAAGTTATGCATGAAAGTCGTGTTTTAAATGCAAAAATAGAATTGGTTCGAAGTGCCTTCAAACAATTTAATGATTGAAAAGACTAAGTGATATGCTTTTTAATGGTAAAATAATGTATTGTTGTCTTCAGTAGATTAATTGCAAGTTATGTAAGAAAATAATGTTTGGAGGGCGAAAATAGAATTCGTTCGAATTAATTTAGAATGATTTAATGACTAGAAGAGACTCAGTGCCATGACTTTCAGGCTAAACAAATGCATTGTTGCCTTCAATAGATCAACTGCAAGTTACGCAAGAAAGTCATGTTTAAAGGTCAAATTTCGTTCGAAGTGATTTAGAATTATTTAGTGACTAAAAGAGACGCAATAATACGTCAGTAAGGCTAAAAAAATGAATAGTTGCCTTCAATAGATCAAGTGCAAGTTATGCATGAAAGTCGTGTTTTAAATGCAAAAATAGAATTGGTTCGAAGTGCCTTCAAACAATTTAATGATTGAAAAGACTAAGTGATATGCTTTTTAATGCTAAAATAATGCATTGTTGGCTTCAGTAGATTAATTGCAAGTTATGTAAGAAAGTAATATTTGGAGGGCGAAAATAGAATTCGTTCGAATTAATTTAGAATGATTTAATTACTAGAGGAGACTCAGTGACACGACTTAAAGGCTAAAGAAATGTATTGTTCCCCTCCATAGATCAACTGCAAGTTATGAACGAAAGTCATGTTTAAAGGCAGAATTTCGTTCGAAGTGGTTTAGAAAGATTTAATGACTAAAAGAGACGCAATAAAATGACTTTAAGGCCAAAAAATGAATAGTTGCCTTCAATAGATCAAGTGGAAGTTATGCATGAAAGTCGTGTTTTAAATACAAAAATAGAATTGGTTCGAAGTGCCTTCAAAATTCAATGATTGAAAAGAATGAGTGATATGCTTTTTAATGGTAAAATAATGTATTGTTGTCTTCAGTAGATTAATTGCAAGTTATGTAAGAAAATAATGTTTGAAGGGCGAAAATAGAATTCGTTCGAATTAATTTAGAATGATTTAATGACTAGAAGAGACTCAGTGACATGACTTTCAGGCTAAACAAATGCATTGTTGCCTTCAATAGATCAACTGCAAGTTACGCAAGAAAGTCATGTTTAAAGGCTGAATTTCGTTCGAAGTGATTTAGAATGATTTATCGACTAAAAGAGACGCAAAAATTTGACTTTAAGGATAAAAAATGCATAGTTTCCATCAATAGATCACTTGCAAGTTATGCATGAAAGTCGCATTTTTACATGCAAAAAGAGAATTGGTTCGAAGTGCCTTCAAACAATTCAATGATTGAAAAGAATGAGTGATATGCTTTTTAACGGTAAAATAATGTATTGTTGTCTTCAGTAGATTAATTGCAAGTTATATAAGAAAATAATGTTTGCAGGGCGAAAATAGAATTCGTTCGAATTAATTTAGAATGATTTAATGACTAGAGGAGACTCAGTGACACGACTTAAAGGCTAAAGAAATGTATTGTTACCTTCAATAGATCAACTGCAAGTTATGCACGAAAGTCATGATTAAAGGCAGAATTTCGTTCGAAGTGGTTTAGAAAGATTTAATGACTAAAAGAGACGCAATAATATGACTTTAAGGCTAAAAAATGAATAGTTGCCTTCAATAGATCAAGTGGAAGTTATGCATGAAAGTCGTGTTTTAAATACAAAAATAGAATTGGTTCAAAGTGCCTTCAAACAATTCAATGATTGAAAAGAATGAGTGATATGCTTTTTAATGGTAAAATAATGTATTGTTGTCTTCAGTAGATTAATTGCAAGTTATGTAAGAAAATAATGTTTGAAGGGCGAAAATAGAATTCGTTCGAATTAATTTAGAATGATTTAATGACTAGAAGAGACTCAGTGACATGACTTTCAGGCTAAACAAATGCATTGTTGCCTTCAATAGATCAACTGCAAGTTACGCAAGAAAGTCATGTTTAAAGGCTGAATTTCGTTCGAAGTGATTTAGAATGATTTATCGACTAAAAGAGACGCAAAAATTTGACTTTAAGGATAAAAAATGCATAGTTTCCATCAATAGATCACTTGCAAGTTATGCATGAAAGTCGCATTTTTACATGCAAAAAGAGAATTGGTTCGAAGTGCCTTCAAACAATTCAATGATTGAAAAGAATGAGTGATATGCTTTTTAACGGTAAAATAATGTATTGTTGTCTTCAGTAGATTAATTGCAAGTTATATAAGAAAATAATGTTTGCAGGGCGAAAATAGAATTCGTTCGAATTAATTTAGAATGATTTAATGACTAGAGGAGACTCAGTGACACGACTTAAAAGCTAAAGAAATGTATTGTTACCTTCAATAGATCAACTGCAAGTTATGCACGAAAGTCATGTTTAAAGGCAGAATTTCGTTCGAAGTGGTTTAGAAAGATTTAATGACTAAAAGAGATGCAATAATATGACTTTAAGCCTAAAAAATGAATAGTTGCCTTCAATAGATCAAGTGGAAGTTATGCATGAAAGTCGTGTTTTAAATACAAAAATAGAATTGGTTCAAAGTGCCGTCAAACAGTTTAATGATTGAAAAGACTGAGTGATATGCTTTTTCATGCTAAAATAATGCATTGATTAATTGCAAGTTATGCAAGAAAATAATGTTTAGAGGGTGAAAATAGAATTCGTTCGAATTAATTTAGAATTATTTAATGACTAGAAGAGACTCAATGACATGACTTTCAGGCTAAACAAATGCATTGTTGCCTTCAATAGATCAACTGCATGTTACCCAAGAAAGTCATGTTTAAAGGTCCAATTTCGTTCGAAGTGATTTAGAATGATTTAGTGACTAAAAGAGACGCAATAATATGACAGTAAGGCTAAAAAAATAAATAGTTTCCTTCAATAGATCAAGTGCAAGTTATGCATGAAAGTCGTGTTCTCAATGCAAAAATAGAATTGGTTCGAAGTGCCTTCAAACAATTTAATGATTGAAAAGCCTAAGTGATATGCTTTTTAATGGTAAAATAATGTATTGTTGTCTTCAGTAGATTAATTGCAAGTTATGTAAGAAAATAATGTTTGACGTGCGAAAATAGAATTCGTTCGAATTAATTTAGAATGATGTAATGACAAGAAGAGACTCAGTGACGTGACTTAAAGGCTAAAGAAATGCATTGTTGCCTTCAATAGATCAACCGCAAGTTATGCACGAAAGTCATGTTTAAAAGCCGAATTTCGTTCGAAGTGGTTGAGAAAGATTTAATGACTAAAAGAGACGCAACAATATGACTTTAAGGCTAAAAAATGAATAGTTGCCTTCAATAGATCATGTGGAAGTTATGCATGAAAGTCGTGTTTTAAATACAAAAATAGAATTGGTTCGAAGTCCCTTCAAACAATTTAATGATTGAAAAGACTGAGTGATATGCTTTTTCATTCTAAAATATTGCATTGTTGTCTTCAGTAGATTAATTGCAGGTTATGTAAGAAAATAATGTTTGAAGGGTGAAAATAGAATTCGTTCGAATTAATTTAAAATGATTTAATGACAAAAAGAGACTCAGTGACATGACTTTAAGACTAAACAAATGCATTGTTGCCTTCAATAGATCAACTGCAAGTTACGCACGAAAGTCATGTTTAAAGGCTGAATTTCTTTCGAAGTGATTTAGAATGATTTACTGACTAAAAGAGACGCAAAAATATGACTTTAAGGCGAAAAAATGCAAAGTTGCCATCAATAGATGAATTGCAAGTTATGCATGAAAGTCGCATTTTAAATGCAAAAAGAGAATTTGTTCGAAGTGCCTTCAAACAATTTAATGATTGAAAAGACTGAGTGATATGCTTTTTAATGCTAAAATAATGCATTGTTGTCTTCAGTAGATTAATTGCAAGTTATGTAAGAAAATAATGTTTAGAGGGTGAAAATAGAATTCGTTCGAATCAATTTAGAATGATTTAATGACTAGGGGAGACTCAGTGACATGACTTTCAGGCTAAACAAATGCATTGTTGCCTTCAATAGATCAACTGCAAGTTACGCAAGAAAGTCATGTTTAAAGGCTGAATTTCGTTCGAAGTGATTTAAAATGATTTAATGACTAAAGAAGATGCAATAATATGACAGTAAGGCTAAAAAAATGCATAGTTGCCATCAATAGATCAATTGCAAGTTATGCATGAAAGTCGCGTTTTAAATGCAAAAATAGAATTGGTTTGAAGTGCCTTCAAAAAATTTAATGATTGCAAAGACTGAGTGATATGCTTTTTAACGGTAAAATAATGTATTATTGTCTTCAGTAGATTAATTGCAAGTTATGTATGAAAATAATGTTTGAAAGGCGAAAATAGAATTCAGTAGAATTAATTTAGAATGATTTAATGACTCGAAGAGACTCAGTGACGTGACTTTAAGGCTAAACAAATGCATTGTTGCCTTCAAAAGATAAACTGCAAGTTACGCACGAAAGTGATTTTTAAAGGCTGAATTTCATTCGAAGTGGTTTAGAAAGATTTAATGACTAAAAGAGACGCAATAATATGACTTTTAAGGCTAAAAAATGAATAGTTGCCTTCAATAGATCAAGTGCAAGTTATGCATGAAAGTCGTGTTTTAAATGCAAAAATAGAATTGGTTCGAAGTGCCTTCAAACATATTAATGATTGAAAAGACTGAGTGATATGCTTTTTAATGGTAAAATAATGTATTGTTGTGTTCAGTAGATTAATTGCAAGTTGTGTAAGAAAATAATGTTTGAAGGGAAAAAATAGAATTCGTTCGAATTAATTTGGAATGATTTAACGACAAGAAGAGACTCAGTGACATGACTTAAAGGCTAAACAAATGCATTGTTGCCTTCAATAGATAAACTGCAAGTTATGCACGAAAATGATGTTTAAAGGCCGAATTTCGTTCGAAGTGATTAGGAAAGATTTAATGACTAAAAGAGACGCAATAATATGACTATAAGGCTAAAAAATGAATAGTTGCCTTCAATAGATCAAGTGTAAGTTATGCATGAAAGTCGTGTTTTAAATACAAAAATAGAATTAGTTTGAAGTGCCTTCAAAAAATTTAATGATTGAAAAGACTGAGTGATATGCTTTTTAATGCTAAAATAAAGCATTGTTGTCTTCAGTAAATTAATTGCAAGTTATGTAAGAAAATAATGTTTGAAGGGCGAAAATAGAATTCGTTCGAATTAATTTAGAATGATTTAAAGACTCGAAGAGACTCAGTGACATGACATGTAAGAAAATAATGTTTGAAGGGCGAAAATATAATTCGTTCGAATTAATTTAGAATGATTTAATGACTAGAAGAGACTCAGTGACATGACTTTCAGGCTAAACAAATGCATTGTTGCCTATAATAGATCAACTGCAAGTTATGCACGAAAGTCTTGTTTAAAGGCCGAATTTCGTTCGAAGTGATTTAGAATGATTTACCGACTAAAAGAGACGCAAAAATAAGACTTTAAGGTTAAAAAAATGAATAGTTGCCTTCAATAGATAAAATCGCAAGTTATGCATGAAAGTCGCGTTTTAAATGTAAAAAGAGAATTGGTTCGAAGTGCCTTCAAACAATTTAATGATTGAAAAGACTGAGTGATAAGCTTTTTAATTGTAAAATAATGTACTGTTGTCTTCAGTAGATTCATTGCAGGTTATGTAAGAAAATAATGTTTGAAGGGCGAAAATAGAATTCGTTCGAATTAATTTAGAAAGATTTAATGACTAGAAGAGACTCAGTGACATGACTTTAAGGTTAAACAAATGCATTGTTGCCTATAATAGATCAACTGCAAGTTATGCACGAAAGTCTTGTTTAAAGGCCGAATTTCGTTCGAAGTGATTTAGAATGATTTACTGACTAAAAGAGACGCAAAAATATGACATTATGGCTAAAAAAATGAATAGTTGCCTTCAATAGATCATTGCAAGTTATGCATGAAAGTCGCGTTTTAAATGCAAAAAGAGAATTGGTTCCAAGTGCCTTCAAACAATTTAATGATTGAAAAGACTGAGTGATAT
The DNA here is from genome assembly GCA_027186245.1 of Coriaria nepalensis. NCBI lineage: Eukaryota > Viridiplantae > Streptophyta > Magnoliopsida > Cucurbitales > Coriariaceae > Coriaria > Coriaria nepalensis. The sequence goes on from CP114481.1 coordinate 23,047,798, forward strand.
GCTTTTTAATGCTAAAATAATGCATTGTTGTCTTCAGTAGATTAATTGAAAGTTATGTAAGAAAATAATGTTTGAAGCGCGAATTGGTTCGATGTTTTAAATACAAAAAGAGAATTGGTTCGATGTTCCTTCAATCAATTTAATGATTGAAAAGACTGAGTGATATGCTTTTTAATGCTAAAATAAGGCATTGTTGTCTTCAATAGATTAATTAAAAGTTATGTAAGAAAATAATGTTTCAAGGGCGAAAATAGAATTCGTTCGAATTAATTTAGAATGATTTAATGACTAGAAGAGACTCAGTGACATGACTTTCAGGCTAAACAAGTGCATTGTTGCCTATAATAGATCAACTGCAAGTTATGCACGAAAGTCTTGTTTAAAGGTCGAATTTCGTTCGAAGTGATTTAGAATGATTTACTGACTAAAAGAGACGCAAAAATATGACATTAAGGCTAAAAAAATGAATAGTTGACTTCAATAGATCAATTGCAAGTTATGCATGAAAGTCGCGTTTTAAATGAAAAAAGAGAATTTGTTCAAAGTGCCTTCAAACAATTTAATGATTAAAAAGACTGAGTGATATGCTTTTTAATGCTAAAATAATGCATTGTTGTCTTCAGTAGATTAATTGAAAGTTATGTAAGAAAATAATGTTTGAAGGGCGAAAATAGAATTCGTTCGAATTAATTTAGAATGATTTAATGACTAGAAGAGACTCAGTGACATGACTTTCAGGCTAAACAAATGCATTGTTGCCTATAATAGATCAACTGCAAGTCGTGAACGAAAGTCATGTTTAAAGGCCGAATTTCGTTCGAAGTGATTTAGAATGATTTACTGACTAAAAGAGACGCAAAAATATGACTTTAAGGCTAAAAAATGCATAGTTGCCATCAAAAGATCAATTGCAAATTATGCATTAAAGTCGCGTTTTAAATGCAAAAAAAGAATTGGTACGAAGTGCCTTCAAACAATTTAATAATTGAAAAGACTGAGTGATATGCTTTTTAATGCAAAAATAATGCATTGTTGTCTTCAATAGATTGATTGCAAGTTATGCAAGAAAAAAATGTATGAAGGGCGAGAATAGAATTCATTCGAATTAATTTAGAATGATTTAATGACTAGAAGAGACTCAGTGACATGACTTTAAGGCTAAACAAATGCATTGTTGTCTATAATAGATCAACTGCAAATTATGCACGAAAGTCATGTTTAAAGGCCGAATTTCGTTCGAAGTGATTTAGAATGATTTACTGACTAAAAGAGACGCAAAAATATGACTTTAAGGCTAAAAAATGCATAGTTGCCATCAATAGATCAATTGCAAGTTATGCATGAAAGTCGCGCTTTAAATGCAAAAAGAGAATTGGTTCGAAGTGCCTTCAAATAATTTAATGATTGAAAAGACTGAGTGATATGCTTTTTAATGCTAAAATAATGCATTGTTGTCTTCAATAGATTAATTACAAGTTATGTAAGAAAATAATGTTTGAAGGGCGAAAATATAATTGTTCGAATTAATTTAGAATGATTTAATGACTAGAAGAGACTCAGTGACATGATTTTAAGGCTAAACAAGTGCATTGTTACCTATAATAGGTCAACTGCAAGTTATGCACGAAAGTCTTGTTTAAAGGCCAAATTTCATTGGAAGTGATTTAGAATGATTTACTGACTAAAAGAGACGCAAAAATAAGACTTTAAGGCTAAAAAAATGAATAGTTACCTTCAATAGATAAAATTGCAAGTTATGCATGAAAGTCGCGTTTTAAATGTAAAAAGAGAATTGGTTCGAAGTGCCTTCAAACAATTTAATGATGGAAAAGACTGAGTGATATGCTTTTTAATTGTAAAATAATGTACTGTTGTCTTCAGTAGATTCATTGCAGGTTATGTAAGAAAATAATGTTTGAAGGGCGAAAATAGAATTCGTTCGAATTAATTTAGAATGATTTAATGACTAGAAGAGACTCAGTGACATGACTTTAAGGCTAAACAAGTGCATTGTTGCCTATAATAGATCAACTGCAAGTTATGCACGAAAGTCTTGTTTAAAGGTCGAATTTCGGTCGAAGTGATTAAGAATGATTTACTGACTAAAAGAGACGCAAAAATATGACTTTAAGGCTAAAAAATGCATAGTTGCAATCAATAGATCAATTGCAAGTTATGCATTAAAGTCGCGTTTTAAATGCAAAAAGAGAATTGGTTCGAAGTGCCTTCAAACAATTTAATGATTGAAAAGACTGAGTGATATGCTTTTTAATGGTAAAATAATGTATTGTTGCCTTTAGTAGATTAATTGCAGGTTATGGAAGAAAATAATGTTTGAAGGGCGAAAATAGAATTCGTTCGAATTAATTTAAAATGATTTAATGACTAGAAGAGACTCAGTGACATGACTTTAAGGCTAAACAAGTGCATTGTCGCCTATAATAGATCAACTGCAAGTTATGCACGAATGTCTTGTTTAAAGGTCGAATTTCGTTTGAAGTGATTTAGAATGATTTACTGACTAAAAGAGACGCAAAAATATGACTTTAAGGCTAAAAAATGCATAGTTGCCATCAATAGATCAATTGCAAGTTATGCCTGAAAGTCGCGCTTTAAATGCAAAAAGAGAATTGGTTCGAAGTGCCTTCAAACAATTTAATGATTGAAAAGACTGAGTGATATGCTTTTTAATGCTAAAATAATGCATTGTTGTCTTCAGTAGATTAATTGCAAGTTATGTAAGAAAATAATGTTTGAAGGGCGAAAATATAATTCGTTCGAATTAATTTAGAATGATTTAATGACTAGAAGAGACTCAGTGACATGACTTTCAGGCTAAACAAATGCATTGTTGCCTATAATAGATCAACTGCAAGTTATGCACGAAAGTCTTGTTTAAAGGCCGAATTTCATTGGAAGTGATTTAGAATGATTTACTGACTAAAAGAGACGCAAAAATAAGACTTTAAGGCTAAAAAAATGAATAGTTACCTTCAATAGATAAAATTGCAAGTTATGCATGAAAGTCGCGTTTTAAATGTAAAAAGAGAATTGGTTCGAAGTGCCTTCAAACAATTTAATGATGGAAAAGACTGAGTGATATGCTTTTTAATTGTAAAATAATGTACTGTTGTCTTCAGTAGATTCATTGCAGGTTATGTAAGAAAACAATGTTTGAAGGGCGAAAATAGAATTCGTTCGAATTAATTTAGAAAGATTTAATGAGTAGAAGAGACACAGTGACATGACTTTAAGGCTAAACAAGTGCATTGTTGCCTATAATAGATCAACTGCAAGTTATGCACGAAAGTCTTGTTTAAAGGTCGAATTTCGGTCGAAGTGATTTAGAATGATTTACTGACTAAAAGAGACGCAAAAATATGACTTTAAGGCTAAAAAATGCATAGTTGCAATCAATAGATCAATTGCAAGTTATGCATTAAAGTCGCGTTTTAAATGCAAAAAGAGAATTGGTTCGAAGTGCCTTCAAACAATTTAATGATTGAAAAGACTGAGTGATATGCTTTTCAATGGTAAAATAATGTATTGTTGCCTTTAGTAGATTAATTGCAGGTTATGGAAGAAAATAATGTTTGAAGGGCGAAAATAGAATTCGTTCGAATTAATTTAGAATGATTTAATGACTAGAAGAGACTCAGTGACATGACTTTAAGGCTAAACAAGTGCATTGTTGCCTATAATAGATCAACTGCAAGTTATGCACGAAAGTCTTGTTTAAAGGTCGAATTTCGTTTGAAGTGATTTAGAATGATTTACTGACTAAAAGAGACGCAAAAATATGACTTTAAGGCTAAAAAATGCATAGTTGCCATCAATAGATCAATTGCAAGTTATGCATGAAAGTCGCGTTTTAAATGCAAAAAGAGAATTGGTTCCAAGTGCCTTCAAACAATTTAATGATTGAAAAGACTGAGTGATATGCTTTTTAATGCTAAAATAATGCATTGTTGTCTTCAGTAGATTAATTGAAAGTTATGTAAGAAAATAATGTTTGAAGCGCGAATTGGTTCGATGTTTTAAATACAAAAAGAGAATTGGTTCGATGTTCCTTCAATCAATTTAATGATTGAAAAGACTGAGTGATATGCTTTTTAATGCTAAAATAAGGCATTGTTGTCTTCAATAGATTAATTACAAGTTATGTAAGAAAATAATGTTTGAAGGGCGAAAATAGAATTCGTTCGAATTAATTTAGAATTATTTAATGACTAGAAGAGACTCAGTGACATGACTTTCAGGCTAAACAAGTGCATTGTTGCTTATAATAGATCAACTACAAGTTATGCACGAAAGTCTTGTTTAAAGGTCGAATTTCGTTCGAAGTGATTTAGAATGATTTACTGACTAAAAGAGACGCAAAAATATGACATTAAGGCTAAAAAAAATGAATAGTTGACTTCAATAGATCAATTGCAAGTTATGCATGAAAGTCGCGTTTTAAATGAAAAAAGAGAATTTGTTCAAAGTGCCTTCAAACAATTTAATGATTAAAAAGACTGAGTGATATGCTTTTTAATGCTAAAATAATGCATTGTTGTCTTCAGTAGATTAATTGAAAGTTATGTAAGAAAATAATGTTTGAAGGGCGAAAATAGAATTCGTTCGAATTAATTTAGAATGATTTAATGACTAGAAGAGACTCAGTGACATGACTTTCAGGCTAAACAAATGCATTGTTGCCTATAATAGATCAACTGCAAGTCATGAACGAAAGTCATGTTTAAAGGCCGAATTTCGTTCGAACTGATTTAGAATGATTTACTGACTAAAAGAGACGCAAAAATATGACTTTAAGGCTAAAAAATGCATAGTTGCCATCAATAGATCAATTGCAAGTTATGCATTAAAGTCGCGTTTTAAATGCAAAAAAAGAATTGGTACGAAGTGCCTTCAAACAATTTAATAATTGAAAAGACTGAGTGATATGCTTTTTAATGCAAAAATAATGCATTGTTGTCTTCAATAGATTGATTGCAAGTTATGCAAGAAAAAAATGTATGAAGGGCGAGAATAGAATTCATTCGAATTAATTTAGAATGATTTAATGACTAGAAGAGACTCAGTGACATGACTTTAAGGCTAAACAAATGCATTGTTGTCTATAATAGATCAACTGCAAGTTATGCACGAAAGTCATGTTTAAAGGCCGAATTTCGTTCGAAGTGATTTTGAATGATTTACTGACAAAAGGAGACGCAAAAATATGACTTTAAGGCAAAAAAATGCATAGTTGCCATCAATAGATCAATTGCAAGTTATGCATGAAAGTCGCGCTTTAAATGCAAAAAGAGAATTGGTTCGAAGTGCCTTCAAATAATTTAATGATTGAAAAGACTGAGTGATATGCTTTTTAATGCTAAAATAATGCATTGTTGTCTTCAATAGATTAATTACAAGTTATGTAAGAAAATAATGTTTGAAGGGCGAAAATATAATTCGTTCGAATTAATTTAGAATGATTTAATGACTAGAAGAGACTCAGTGACATGACTTTAAGGCTAAACAAGTGCATTGTTACCTATAATAGATCAACTGCAAGTTATGCACGAAAGTCTTGTTTAAAGGCCAAATTTCATTGGAAGTGATTTAGAATGATTTACTGACTAAAAGAGACGCAAAAATAAGACTTTAAGGCTAAAAAAATGAATAGTTACCTTCAATAGATAAAATCGCAACTTATACATGAAAGTCGCGTTTTAAATGCAAAAAGAGAATTGGTTCGAAGTGCCTTCAAACGATTTAATGATTGAAAAGACTGAGTGATATGCTTTTTAATGCTAAAATAATGTACTGTTGTCTTCAGTAGATTCATTGCAGGTTATGTAAGAAAATAATGTTCGAAGGGCGAAAATAGAATTCGTTCGAATTAATTTAGAATGATTTAATGACTAGAAGAGACTCAGTGACATGACTTTCAGGCTAAACAAATGCATTGTTGCCTATAATAGATCAACTGCAAGTCATGAACGAAAGTCATGTTTAAAGGCCGAATTTCATTCGAAGTGATTTAGAATGATTTACTGACTAAAAGAGACGCAAAAATATGACATTATGGCCAAAAAAATGAATAGTTGCCTTCAAAAGATCAATTGCAAGTTATGCATGAAAGCCGCGTTTTAAATACAAAAAGAGAATTGGTTCGAAGTGTCTTCAAACAATTTAATGATTGAAAAGACTGAGTGATATGCTTTTTAATGGTAAAATAATGTACTGTTGTCTTTAGTAGATTCATTGCAGGTTATGTAAGAAAATAATGTTTGAAGGGCGAAAATAGAATTCGTTCGAATTAATTTAGAATGATTTAATGACTAGAAGAGACTCAGTGACATGACTTTAAGGCTAAACCAGTGCATTGTCGCCAATAATAGATCAACTGCAAGTTATGCACGAAAGTCATGTTTAAAGGCCGAATTTCGTTCGAAGTGATTTAGAATGATTTACTGACTAAAAGAGACGCAAAAATATGACTTTAAGGCTAAAAAAATGAATACTTGACTTCAATAGATCAATTGCAAGTTATGCATGAAAGTCGCGCTTTAAATGCAAAAAGAGAATTGGTTCGAAGCGCCTTCAAACAATTTAATGATTGAAAAGACTGAGTGATATGCTTTTTAATGCTAAAATAATGCATTGTTTTCTTCAGTAGATTAATTGCAAGTTATGTAAGAAAATAATGTTTGAAGGGCGAAAATATAATTCGTTCGAATTAATTTAGAATGATTTAATGACTAGAAGAGACTCAGTGACCTGACTTTCAGGCTAAACAAATGCATTGTTGCCTATAATAGATCAACTGCAAGTCATGCACGAAAGTCTTGTTTAAAGGCCGAATTTCGTTCGAAGTGATTTAGAATGATTTACTGACTAAAAGAGACGCAAAAATATGACATTATGGCTAAAAAAATGAATAGTTGCCTTCAAAAGATCAATTGCAAGTTATGCATGAAAGTCGCGTTTTAAATGTAAAAAGAGAATTGGTTCGAAGTGTCTTCAAACAATTTAATGATTGAAAAGACTGAGTGATATGCTTTTTAATTGTAAAATAATGTACTGTTGTCTTCAGTAGATTCATTGCAGGTTATGTAAGAAAATAATGTTTGAAGGGCGAAAATAGAATTCGTTCGAATTAATTTAGAAAGATTTAATGAGTAGAAGAGACACAGTGACATGACTTTAAGGCTAAACAAGTGCATTGTTGCCTATAATAGATCAACTGCAAGTTATGCACAAAAGTCTTGTTTAAAGGTCGAATTTCGGTCGAAGTGATTTAGAATGATTTACTGCCTAAAAGAGACGCAAAAATATGTAATTAACGATAAAAAATGCATAGTTGCAATCAATCGATCAATTGCAAGTTATACATGAAAGTCGCGTTTTAAATGCAAAAAGAGAATTGGTTCGAAGTGCCTTCAAACGATTTAATGATTGAAAAGACTGAGTGATATGCTTTTTAATGGTAAAATAATGTATTGTTGCCTTTAGTAGATTAATTGCAGGTTATGTAAGAAAATAATGTTTGAAGGGCGAAAATAGAATTCGTTCGAATTAATTTAGAATGATTTAATGACTAGAAGAGACTCAGTGACATGACTTTAAGGCTAAACAAGTGCATTGTTGCCTATAATAGATCAACTGCAAGTTATGCACGAAAGTCTTGTTTAAAGGTCGAATTTCGTTTGAAGTGATTTAGAATGATTTACTGACTAAAAGAGACGCAAAAATATGACTTTAAGGCTAAAAAAATGAATACTTGACTTCAATAGATCAATTGCAAGTTATGCATGAAAGTCGCGCTTTAAATGCAAAAAGAGAATTGGTTCGAAGTGCCTTCAAACAATTTAATGATTGAAAAGACTGAGTGATATGCTTTTTAATGCTAAAATAATGCATTGTTGTCTTCAATAGATTAATTACAAGTTATGTAAGAAAATAATGTTTGAAGGGCGAAAATATAATTCGTTCGAATTAATTTGGAATGATTTAATGACTAGAAGAGACTCAGTGACATGACTTTCAGGCTAAACAAATGCATTGTTGCCTATAATAGATCAACTGCAAGTTATGCACGAAAGTCATGTTTAAAGGCCGAATTTCGTTCGAAGTGATTTAGAATGATTTACCGACTAAAAGAGACGCAAAAATAAGACTTTAAGGTTAAAAAAATGAATAGTTGCCTTCAATAGATAAAATTGCAAGTTATGCATGAAAGTCGCGTTTTAAATGCAAAAAGAGAATTGGTTCGAAGTGCCTTCAAACAATTTAATGATTGAAAAGACTGAGTGATATGCTTTTTAATTGTAAAATAATGTACTATTGTCTTCAGTAGATTCATTGCAGGTTATGTAAGAAAATAATGTTTGAAGGGCGAAAATAGAATTCGTTCGAATTAATTTAGAATGATTTAGTGACTAGAAGAGACTCAGTGACATGACTTTAAGGCTAAACAAATGCATTGTTGCCTATAATAGATCAACTGCAAGTTATGCACGAAAGTCTTGTTTAAAGGTCGAATTTCATTCGAAGTGATTTAGAATGATTTACTGACTAAAAGAGACGCAAAAATATGACATTAAGGCCAAAAAAATGAATAGTTGCCTTCAAAAGATCAATTGCAAGTTATGCATGAAAGTAGCGTCGTAAATGCAAAAAGAGAATTGGTTCGAAGTGCCTTCAAACAATTTAATGATTGAAAAGACTGAGTGATATGCTTTTTAATTGTAAAATAATGTACTATTGTCTTCAGTAGATTCATTGCAGGTTATGTAAGAAAATAATGTTTGAAGGGCGAAAATAGAATTCGTTCGAATTAATTTAGAAAGATTTAATGACTAGAAGAGACTCAGTGACATGACTTTAAGGCTAAACAAGTGCATTGTTGCCTATAATAGATCAACTGCAAGTTATGCACGAAAGTCTTGTTTAAAGGTCGAATTTTGTTCGAAGTGATTTTGAATGATTTACTGACTAAAAGAGACGCAAAAATATGACTTTAAGGCTAAAAAATGCATAGTTGCCATCAATAGATCAACTGCAAGTTATGCATGAAAGTCGCGCTTTAAATGCAAAAAGAGAATTGGTTCGAAGTGCCTTCAAACAATTTAATGATTGAAAAGACTGAGTGATATGCTTTTTAATGCTAAAATAATGCATTGTCGTCTTCAATAGATTAATTACAAGTTATGTAAGAAAAAAATGTATGAAGGGCGAGAATAGAATTCATTCGAATTAATTTAGAATGATTTAATGACTAGAAGAGACTCAGTGACATGACTTTAAGGCTAAACAAATGCATTGTTGCCAATAATAGATCAACTGCAAGTTATGCACGAAAGTCATGTTTAAAGGCCGAATTTCGTTCGAAGTGATTTTGAATGATTTACTGACTAAAAGAGACGCAAAAATATGACATTAGGGCTAACAAAATGAATACTTGACTTCAATAGATCAATTGCAAGTTATGCATGAAAGTCGCGTTTTAAATGCAAAAAGAGAATTGGTTCGAAGTGCCTTCAAACAATTTAATGATTGAAAAGACTGAGTGATATGCTTTTTAATGCTAAAATAATGCATTGTTTTCTTCAGTAGATTCATTGCAGGTTATGTAAGAAAATAATGTTTGAAGGGCGAAAATAGAATTCGTTCGAATTAATTTAGAATGATTTAATGACTAGAAGAGACTCAGTGACATGACTTTAAGGCTAAACAAATGCATTGTTGTCTATAATAGATCAACTGCAAGTTATGCACGAAAGTCTTGTTTAAAGGCCGAATTTCGTTCGAAGTGATTTAGAATGATTTACTGACTAAAAGAGACGCAAAAATATGACATTAAGGCTAAAAAAATGAATACTTGACTTCAATAGATCAATTGCAAGTTATGCATGAAAGTCGCGTTTTAAATGCAAAAAGAGAATTTGTTCGAAGTGCCTTCAAACAATTTAATGATTAAAAAGACTGAGTGATATGCTTTTTAAAACTAAAATAATGCATTGTTGTCTTCAGTAGATTAATTGAAAGTTATGTAAGAAAATAATGTTCGAAGGGCGAAAATAGAATTCGTTCGAATTAATTTAGAATGATTTAATGACTAGAAGAGACTCAGTGACATGACTTTCAGGCTAAACAAATGCATTGTTGCCTATAATAGATCAACTGCAAGTCATGAACGAAAGTCATGTTGAAAGGCCGAATTTCGTTCGAAGTGATTTAGAATGATTTACTGACTAAAAGAGACGCAAAAATATGACATTATGGCCAAAAAAATGAATAGTTGCCTTCAAAAGATCAATTGCAAGTTATTCATGAAAGTCGCGTTTTAAATACAAAAAGAGAATTGGTTCGAAGTGTCTTCAAACAATTTAATGATTGAAAAGACTGAGTGATATGCTTTTTAATTGTAAAATAATGTACTGTTGTCTTCAGTAGATTCATTGCAGGTTATGTAAGAAAATAATGTTTGAAGGGCGAAAATAGAATTCGTTCGAATTAATTTAGAATGATTTAATGACTAGAAGAGACTCAGTGACATGACTTTAAGGCTAAACAAATGCATTGTTGCCTATAATAGATCAACTGCAAGTTATGCACGAAAGTCTTGTTTAAAGGCCGAATTTCGTTCGAAGTGATTTAGAATGATTTACTGACTAAAAGAGATGCAAAAATATGTAATTAACGATAAAAAATGCATAGGTGCCAGCAATCGATCAATCGCAACTTATACATGAAAGTCGCGTTTTAAATGCAAAAAGAGAATTGGTTCGAAGTGCCTTCAAACGATTTAATGATTGAAAAGACTGAGTGATATGCTTTTTAATGCTAAAATAATGCATTGTCGTCTTAAGTAGATTAATTGCAAGTTATGTAAGAAAATAATGTTTGAGGGGCGAAAATAGAATTCGTTCGAATTAATTTAGAATGATTTAATGACTGGAAGAGACTCAGTGACATGACTTTAAGGCTAAACAAATGCATTGTTGCCAATAATAGATCAACTGCAAGTTATGCACGAAAGTCATGTTTAAAGGCCGAATTTCGTTCGAAGTGATTTAGAATGATTTACTGACTAAAAGAGACGCAAAAATATGACATTAAGGCTAACAAAATGAATACTTGACTTCAGTAGATCAATTGCAAGTTATGCATGAAAGTCGCGTTTTAAATGCAAAAAGAGAATTTGTTCGAAGTGCCTTCAAACAATTTAATGATTGAAAAGACTGAGTGATATGCTTTTTAATGCTAAAATAATGCATTGTTTTCTTCAGTACATTAATTGAAAGTTATGTAAGAAAATAATGTTTGAAGGGCGATAATAGAATTCGTTCGAATTAATTTAGAATGATTTAATGACTAGAAGAGACTCAGTGACATGACTTTCAAGCTAAACAAATGCATTGTTGCCTATAATAGATCAACTGCAAGTCATGAACGAAAGTCATGTTTAAAGGCCGAATTTCGTTCGAAGTGATTTAGAATGATTTACTGACTAAAAGAGACGCAAAAATATGACATTATGGCCAAAAAAATGAATAGTTGCCTTCAAAAGATCAATTGCAAGTTATGCATCAAAGTCGCGTTTTAAATACAAAAAGAGAATTGGTTCGAAGTGTCTTCAAACAATTTAATGATTAAAAAGACTGAGTGATATGCTTTTTAATGCTAAAATAATGCATTGTTGTCTTCAGTAGATTAATTGAAAGTTATGTAAGAAAATAATGTTCGAAGGGCGAAAATAGAATTCGTTCGAATTAATTTAGAATGATTTAATGACTAGAAGAGACTCAGTGACATGCATTTCAGGCTAAACAAATGCATTGTTGCCTATAATAGATCAACTGCAAGTCATGAACGAAAGTCATGTTTAAAGGCCGAATTTCGTTCGAAGTGATTTTGAATGATTTACTGACTAAAAGAGACGCAAAAATATGACATTATGGCCAAAAAAATGAATAGTTGCCTTCAAAAGATCAATTGCAAGTTATGCATGAAAGTCGCGTTTTAAATACAAAAAGAGAATTGGTTCGAAGTGTCTTCAAACAATTTAATGATTGAAAAGACTGAGTGATATGCTTTTTAATGCTAAAAGAATGCATTGTTGTCTTCAGTAGATTAATTGAAAGTTATGTAAGAAAATAATGTTCGAAGGGCGAAAATAGAATTCGTTCGAATTAATTTAGAATGATTTAATGACTAGAAGAGACTCAGTGACATGACTTTAAGGCTAAACAAATGCATTGTTGCCTATAATAGATCAACTGCAAGTTATGCACGAAAGTCTTGTTTAAAGGCCGAATTTCGTTCGAAGTGATTTAGAATGATTTACTGACTAAAAGAGATGCAAAAATATGTAATTAACGATAAAAAATGCATAGGTGCCAGCAATCGATCAATCGCAACTTATACATGAAAGTCGCGTTTTAAATGCAAAAAGAGAATTGGTTCGAAGTGCCTTCAAACGATTTAATGATTGAAAAGACTGAGTGATATGCTTTTTAATGCTAAAATAATGCATTGTTGTCTTAAGTAGATTAATTGCAAGTTATGTAAGAAAATAATGTTTGAGGGGCGAAAATATAATTCGTTCGAATTAATTTAGAATGATTTAATGACTAGAAGAGACTCAGTGACATGACTTTCAGGCTAAACAAATGCATTGTTGCCAATAATAGATCAACTGCAAGTTATGCATGAAAGTCATGTTTAAAGGCCGAATTTCGTTCGAAGTGATTTAGAATGATTTACTGACTAAAAGAGACGCAAAAATATGACATTAAGGCTAAAAAAATGAATACTTGACTTCAATAGATCAATTCCAAGTTATGCATGAAAGTCGCGTTTTAAATGCAAAAAGAGAATTTGTTCGAAGTGCCTTCAAACAATTTAATGATTGAAAAGACTGAGTGATATGCTTTTTAATGCTAAGATAATGCATTGTTTTCTTCAGTAGATTAATTGAAAGTTATGTAAGAAAATAATGTTTGAAGGGCGATAATAGAATTCGTTCGAATTAATTTAGAATGATTTAATGACTAGAAGAGACTCAGTGACATGACTTTCAAGCTAAACAAATGCATTGTTGCCTATAATAGATCAACTGCAAGTCATGAACGAAAGTCATGTTTAAAGGCCGAATTTCGTTCGAAGTGATTTAGAATGATTTACTGACTAAAAGAGACGCAAAAATATGACATTATGGCCAAAAAAATGAATAGTTGCCTTCAAAAGATCAATTGCAAGTTATGCATGAAAGTCGCGTTTTAAATACAAAAAGAGAATTGGTTCGAAGTGTCTTCAAACAATTTAATGATTGAAAAGACTGTGTGATATGCTTTTTAATTGTAAAATAATGTACTGTTGTCTTCAGTAGATTCATTGCAGGTTATGTAAGAAAATAATGTTTGAAGGGCGAAAATAGAATTCGTTCGAATTAATTTAGAATGATTTAATGACTAGAAGAGACTCAGTGACATGACTTTAAGGCTAAACAAATGCATTGTTGCCTATAATAGATCAACTGCAAGTTATGCACGAAAGTCTTGTTTAAAGGCCGAATTTCGTTCGAAGTGATTTAGAATGATTTACTGACTAAAAGAGATGCAAAAATATGTAATTAACGATAAAAAATGCATAGGTGCCAGCAATCGATCAATCGCAACTTATACATGAAAGTCGCGTTTTAAATGCAAAAAGAGAATTTGTTTGAAGTGCCTTCAAACGATTTAATGATTGAAAAGACTGAGTGATATGCTTTTTAATGCTAAAATAATGCATTGTTGTCTTAAGTAGATTAATTGCCAGTTATGTAAGAAAATAATGTTTGAGGGGCGAAAATAGAATTCGTTCGAATTAATTTAGAATGATTTAATGACTAGAAGAGACTCAGTGACATGACTTTAAGGCTAAACAAATGCATTGTTGCCAATAATAGATCAACTGCAAGTTATGCACGAAAGTCATGTTTAAAGGCCGAATTTCGTTCGAAGTGATTTAGAATGATTTACTGACTAAAAGAGACCGAAAAATATGACATTAAGGCTAAAAAAATGAATAGTTGACTTTAATAGATCAATTGCAAGTTATGCATGAAAGTCGCGTTTTAAATGCAAAAAGAGAATTTGTTCGAAGTGCCTTCAAACAATTTAATGATTGAAAAGACTGAGTGATATGCTTTTTAATGCTAAAATAATGCATTGTTTTCTTCAGTAGATTAGTTGAAAGTTATGTAAGAAAATAATGTTTGAAGGGCGATAATAGAATTCGTTCGAATTAATTTAGATTGATTTAATGACTGGAAGAGACTCAGTGACATGACTTTCAAGCTAAACAAATGCATTGTTGCCTATAATAGATCAACTGCAAGTCATGAACGAAAGTCATGTTTAAAGGCCGAATTTCGTTCGAAGTGATTTAGAATGATTTACTGACTAAAAGAGACCGAAAAATATGACATTAAGGCTAAAAAAATGAATAGTTGACTTTAATAGATCAATTGCAAGTTATGCATGAAAGTCGCGTTTTAAATGCAAAAAGAGAATTTGTTCGAAGTGCCTTCAAACAATTTAATGATTAAAAAGACTGAGTGATATGCTTTTTAATGCTAAAATAATGCATTGTTGTCTTCAGTAGATTAATTGAAAGTTATGTAAGAAAATAATGTTCAAAGGGCGAAAATAGAATTCGTTCGAATTAATTTAGAATGATTTAATGACTAGAAGAGACTCAGTGACATGACTTTCAGGCTAAACAAATGCATTGTTGCCTATAATAGATCAACTGCAAGTCATGAACGAAAGTCATGTTTAAAGGCCGAATTTCGTTCGAAGTGATTTAGAATGATTTACTGACTAAAAGAGACGGAAAAATATGACATTAAGGCTAAAAAAATGAATAGTTGACTTCAATAGATCAATTGCAAGTTATGCATGAAAGTCGCGTTTTAAATGCAAAAAGAGAATTTGTTCGAAGTGCCTTCAAACAATTTAATGATTGAAAAGACTGAGTGATATGCTTTTTAATGCTAAAATAATGCATTGTTTTCTTCAGTAGATTAATTGAAAGTTATGTAAGAAAATACTGTTTGAAGGGCGATAATAGAATTCGTTCGAATTAATTTAGAATGATTTAATGACTAGAAGAGACTCAGTGACATGACTTTCAAGCTAAACAAATGCATTGTTGCCTATAATAGATCAACTGCAAGTCATGAACGAAAGTCATGTTTAAAGGCCGAATTTCGTTCGAAGTGATTTAGAATGATTTACTGACTAAAAGAGACGCAAAAATATGACATTATGGCCAAAAAAATGAATAGTTGCCTTCAAAAGATCAATTGCAAGTTATGCATGAAAGTCGCGTTTTAAATACAAAAAGAGAATTGGTTCGAAGTGTCTTCAAACAATTTAATAATTGAAAAGACTGAGTGATATGCTTTTTAATTGTAAAATAATGTACTGTTGTCTTCAGTAGATTCATTGCAGGTTATGTAAGAAAATAATGTTTGAAGGGCGAAAATAGAATTCGTTCGAATTAATTTAGAATGATTTAGTGACTAGAAGAGACTCAGTGACATGACTTTAAGGCTAAACAAATGCATTGTTGCCTATAATAGATCAACTGCAAGTTATGCACGAAAGTCTTATTTAAAGGCTGAATTTCGTTCGAAGTGATTTAGAATGATTTACTGACTAAAAGATATGCAAAAACATGTAATTAACGATAAAAAATGCATAGGTGCCAGCCATCGATCAATCGTAACTTATACATGAAAGTCGCGTTTTAAATGCAAAAAGAGAATTGGTTCGAAGTGCCTCCAAACAATTTAATGATTGAAAAGACTGAGTGATAGGCTTTTTAATGCTAAAATAATGCATTGTTGTCTTCAGTAGATTAATTGCAAGTTATGTAAGAAAATAATGTTTGAAGGGCGAAAATAGAATTCGTTCGAATTAATTTAGAATGATTTAATGACTAGAAGAGACTCAATGACATGACTTTCAGGCTAAACAAATGCATTGTTGCCTATAATAGATCAACTGCAAGTCATGAACGAAAGTCATGTTTAAAGGCCGAATTTCGTTCGAAGTGATTTAGAATGATTTACTGACTAAAAGAGACGCAAAAATATGACATTATGGCCAAAAAAATGAATAGTTGCCTTCAAAAGATCAATTGCAAGTTATGCATGAAAGTCGCGTTTTAAATACAAAAAGAGAATTGGTTCGAAGTGTCTTCAAACAATTTAATGATTAAAAAGACTGAGTGATATGCTTTTTAATGCTAAAATAATGCATTGTTGTCTTCAGTAGATTAATTGAAAGTTATGTAAGAAAATAATGTTCGAAGGGCGAAAATAGAATTCGTTCGAATTAATTTAGAATGATTTAATGACTAGAAGAGACTCAGTGACATGACTTTAAGGCTAAACAAATGCATTGTTGCCTATAATAGATCAACTGCAAGTCATGAACGAAAGTCATGTTTAAAGGCCGAATTTCGTTCGAAGTGATTTAGAATGATTTACTGACTAAAAGAGACGCAAAAATATGACATTATGGCCAAAAAAATGAATAGTTGCCTTCAAAAGATCAATTGCAGGTTATGCATGAAAGTCGCGTTTTAAATACAAAAAGAGAATTGGTTCGAAGTGTCTTCAAACAATTTAATGATTAAAAAGACTGAGTGATATGCTTTTTAATGCTAAAATAATGCATTGTTGTCTTCAGTAGATTAATTGAAAGTTATGTAAGAAAATGATGTTCGAAGGGCGAAAATAGAATTCGTTCGAATTAATTTAGAATGATTTAATGACTAGAAGAGACTCAGTGACATGACTTTCAGGCTAAACAAATGCATTGTTGCCTATAATAGATCAACTGCAAGTCATGAACGAAAGTCATGTTTAAAGGCCGAATTTCGTTTGAAGTGATTTAGAATGATTTACTGACTAAAAGAGACGCAAAAATATGACATTATGGCCAAAAAAATGAATAGTTGCCTTCAAAAGATCAATTGCAAGTTATGCATGAAAGTCGCGTTTTAAATACAAAAAGAGAATTGGTTCGAAGTGTCTTCAAATAATTTAATTATTGAAAAGACTGAGTGATATGCTTTTTAATTGTAAAATAATGTACTGTTGTCTTCAGTAGATTCATTGCAGGTTATGTAAGAAAATAATGTTTGAAGGGCGAAAATAGAATTCATTCGAATTAATTTAAAATGATTTAATGACTAGAAGAGACTCAGTGAGATGACTTTAAGGCTAAACAAGTGCATCGTTGCCTATAATAGATCAACTGCAAGTTATGCACGAAAGTCATGTTTAAAGGCCGAATTTCGTTCGAAGTGATTTAGAATGATTTACTGACTAAAAGAGACGCAAAAATATGACATTATGGCTAAAAAAATGAATAGTTGCCGTCAATAGATCAATTGCAAGTTATGCATGAAAGTCGCGTTTTAAATGCAAAAAGACAATTGGTTCGAAGTGCCTTTAAACAATTTAATGATTGAAAAGACTGAGTGATATGCTTTTTAATGCTAAAATAACGCATTGTTGTCTTCAGTAGATTAATTGAAAGTTATGTAAGAAAATAATGTTTGAAGGGCGAAAATAGAATTCGTTCGAATTAATTTAGAATGATTTAATGACTAGAACAGACTCAGTGACATGACTTTCAAGCTAAACAAATGCATTGTTGCCTATAATAGATCAACTGCAACTCATGAACGAAAGTCATGTTTAAAGGCCGAATTTCGTTCGAAGTGATTTAGAATGATTTACTGACTAAAAGAGAGGCAAAAATATGACATTAAGGCTAAAAAAATGAATAGTTGACTTCAATAGATCAATTGCAAGTTATGCATGAAAGTCGCGTTTTAAATGCAAAAAGAGAATTTGTTCGAAGTGCCTTCAAACAATTTAATGATTAAAAAGACTGAGTGATATGCTTTTTAATGCTAAAATAATGCATTGTTGTCTTCAGTAGATTAATTGAAAGTTATGTAAGAAAATAATGTTCGAAGGGCGAAAATAGAATTCGTTCGAATTAATTTAGAATGATTTAATGACTAGAAGAGACTCAGTGACATGACTTTCAGGCTAAACAAATGCATTGTTGCCTATAATAGATCAACTGCAAGTCATGAACGAAAGTCATGTTTAAAGGCCGAATTTCGTTCGAAGTGATTTAGAATGATTTACTGACTAAAAGAGACGCAAAAATATGACTTTAAGGCTAAAAAATGCATAGTTGCCATCAATAGATCAATTGCAAGTTATGCATTAAAGTCGCGTTTTAAATGCAAAAAGAGAATTGGTTCGAAGTCCCTTCAAACAATATAATGATTGAAAAGACTGAGAGATATGCTTTTTAATGCTAAAATAATGCATTGTTGTCTTCAGTAGATTAATTGAAAGTTATGTATGAAAATAATGTTCGAAGGGCGAAAATAGAATTCGTTCGAATTAATTTAGAATGATTTAATGACTAGAAGAGACTCAGTGACATGACTTTAAGGCTAAACAAATGCATTGTTGCCTATAATAGATCAACTGCAAGTTATGCACGAAAGTCTTGTTTAAAGGCCGAATTTCGTTCGAAGTGATTTAGAATGATTTACTGACTAAAAGAGACACAAAAATATGTAATTAACGATAAAAAATGCATAGGTGCCAGCAATCGATCAATCGCAACTTATACATGAAAGTCGCGTTTTAAATGCAAAAAAAGAATTGGTACGAAGTGCCTTCAAACAATTTAATGATTAAAAAGACTGAGTGATATGCTTTTTAATGCTAAAATAATGCATTGTTGTCTTCAGTAGATTAATTGAAAGTTATGTAAGAAAATAATGTTCGAAGGGCGAAAATAGAATTCGTTCGAATTAATTTAGAATGATTTAATGACTAGAAGAGACTCAGTGACATGACTTTCAGGCTAAACAAATGCATTGTTGCCTATAATAGATCAACTGCAAGTCATGGACGAAAGTCATGTTTAAAGGCCGAATTTCGTTTGAAGTGATTTAGAATGATTTACTGACTAAAAGAGACGCAAAAATATGACATTATGGCCAAAAAAATGAATAGTTGCCTTCAAAAGATCAATTGCAAGTTATGCATGAAAGTCGCGTTTTAAATACAAAAAGAGAATTGGTTCGAAGTGTCTTCAAATAATTTAATGATTGAAAAGACTGAGTGATATGCTTTTTAATTGTAAAATAATGTACTGTTGTCTTCAGTAGATTCATTGCAGGTTATGTAAGAAAATAATGTTTGAAGGGCGAAAATAGAATTCATTCGAATTAATTTAGAATGATTTAATGACTAGAAGAGACTCAGTGACATGACTTTAAGGCTAAACAAGTGCATTGTTGCCTATAATAGATCAACTGCAAGTTATGCACGAACGTCTTGTTTAAAGGTCGAATTTCGTTCGAAGTGATTTTGAATGATTAATTGACTAAAAGGGACGCAAAAATATGACTTTAAGGATAAAAAATGCAACGGTGCCAGCAATAGATCAATTGCAACTTATACATGAAACTCGCGTTTTAAATGCAAAAAGAGAA
Organism: Coriaria nepalensis; assembly: GCA_027186245.1. NCBI lineage: Eukaryota > Viridiplantae > Streptophyta > Magnoliopsida > Cucurbitales > Coriariaceae > Coriaria > Coriaria nepalensis. The sequence goes on from CP114481.1 coordinate 23,067,385, forward strand.
TTGGTTCGAAGTGCCTTCCAACAATTTAATAATGAAAAAAATGAGTGATATGCTTTTTAATGCTAAAATAATGCATTGTTGTCTTCAGTAGATTGATTGCAAGTTATGTAAGAAAATAATGTTTGAATGGCGAAAATAGAATTCGTTCCAATTAATTTAGAATGATTTAATGATTAGAAGAGACTCAGTAACATGACTTTAAGGCAAAACAAAAGCATTGTTGCATATAATAGATCAGCTACAAGTTATGCACGAAAGTCTTGTTTAAAGGCCGAATTTCGTTCGAAGTGATTTAGAATGATTTACAGAGTAAAAGAGACGCAAAAATATGACTTTAAGGCTAAAAAATGCATAGTTGCCATCAATAGATCAATTGCTAGTTATGTATGAAAGTCGCGTTTTAAATGCAAAAAAAGAATTGGCACGAAGTGCCTTCAAACAATTTAATAATTGAAAAGACTGAGTGATATGCTTTTTAATGCTAAAATAATGCATCGTTTTCTTTAGTAGATTAATAGCAAGTTATGTAAGAAAATAATGTTTGAAGGGCGAAAAGAGAATTCGTTCGAATTAATTTAGAATGATTTAATGACTAGATGAGACTCAGTGACATGACTTTAAGGCTAAACAAATGCATTGTTGCCTATAATAGATCAACTGCAAGTTATGCACGAAAGTCATGTTTAAAGGCCGAATTTCGTTCGAAGTGATTTAGAATGATTTACTGACTAAAAGAGACGCAAAAATATGACATTAAGGCTAAAAAAATGAATAGTTGCCGTCAATAGATCAATTGCAAGTTATGCATGAAAGTCACGTTTTAAATGCAAAAAGAGAATTGGTTCGAAGTGCCTTCAAACAATTTAATGATTGAAAAGACTGAGTGATATGCTTTTTAATGCTAAAATAATGCATTGTTGTCTTCAGTAGATTAATTGAAAGTTATGTAAGAAAATAATGTTTGAAGGGCGAAAATAGAATTCGTTCGAATTAATTTAGAATGATTTAATGACTAGAAGAGACTCAGTGACATGACTTTCAAGCTAAACAAATGCATTGTTGCCTATAATAGATCAACTGCAAGTCATGAACGAAAGTCATGTTTAAAGGTCGAATTTCGTTCGAAGTGATTTAGAATGATTTACTGACGAAAAGAGATGCAAAAATAAGACTTTAAGGCTAAAAAAATGAATAGTTGCCTTCAATAGATCAATTGCAAGTTATGCATGAAAGTCGCGTTTTAAATGTAAAAGGAGAATAGGTTCGACGTGCCTTCAAACAATTTAATGATTGAAAAGACTGAGTGATATGCTTTTTAATTGTAAAATAATGTACTGTTGTCTTCAGTAGATTGATTGCAGGTTATGTAAGAAAATACTGTTTGAAGGGCGAAAATAGAATTCGTTCGAATTAATTTAGAATGATTTAATGACTAGAAGAGACTCAGTGACATGACTTTATGGCTAAACAAGTGCATTGTTGCCTATAATAGATCAGCTGCAAGTTATGCATGAATGTCTTGTTTAAAGGTCGAATTTCGTTCGAAGTGATTTAGAATGATTTATTGACTAAGAGAGATGCAAAAATATGACTTTAAGGATAAAAAATGCATAGGTGCCAGCAATAGATCAATTGCAACTTATACATGAAAGTCGCGTTTTAAATGCAAAAAGAGAATTGGTTCGAAGTGCCTTCAAACAATTTAATAGTGAAAAAAATGAGTGATATGCTTTTTATTGCTAAAATAATGCATTGTTGTCTTCAGTAGATTGATTGCAAGTTATGGAAGAAAATAATGTTTGAAGGGCGAGAATAGAATTCATTCGAATTAATTTAGAATGATTTAATGACTAGAAGAGACTCAGTGACATGACTTTAAGGCTAAACAAATGCATTGTTGTCTATAATAGATCAACTGCAAGTTATGCACGAAAGTCATGTTTAAAGGCCGAATTTCGTTCGAAGTGATTTAGAATGATTTACTGACTAAAAGAGATGCAAAAATATGACTTTAAGGCTAAAAAATGCATAGTTGCCATCAATTGATCAATTGCAAGTTAAGCATTAAAGTCACGTTTTAAATGCAAAAAGAGAATTGGTTCGAAGTGCCTTCAAACAATTTAATGATTGAAAAGACTGAGTGATATGCTTTTTAATGGTAAAATAATGTATTGTTGCCTTCAGTAGATTAATTGCAGGTTATGGAAGAAAATAATGTTTGTAGGGCGAAAATAGAATTCGTTCGAATTAATTTAGAATGATTTAATGACTAGAAGAGACTCAGTGACATGACTTTAAGGCTAAACAAATGCATTGTTGCCTATAATAGATCAACTGCAAGTTATGCACCAAAGTCTTGTTTAAAGGCCGAATTTCGTTCGAAGTGATTTAGAATGATTTACTGACTAAAAGAGACGCAAAAATATGTAATTAACAAACAAAAATGCATAGGTGCCAGCAATCGATTAATCGCAACTTATGCATGAAAGTCGCGTTTTAAATGCAAAAAGAGAATTGGTTCGAAGTGCCTTCAAACAATTTAATGATTGAAAAGACTGAGTGATATGCTTTTTAATGCTAAAATAATGCATTGTTGTCTTCAGTAGATTAATTGAAAGTTATGTAAGAAAATAATGTTTGAAGGGCGAAAATAGAATTCGTTCGAATTAATTTAGAATGATATAATGATTAGAAGAGACTCAGAGACATGACTTTCAAGCAAAACAAATGCATTACTGCCTATAATAGATCAACTGCAAGTCATGAACGAAAGTCATGTTTAAAGGCCAAATTTCGTTCGAAGTGATTTAGAATGATTTACTGACTAAAAGAGACCCAAAAATATGACTTTAAGGCTAAAAAATGCATACTTGCCATCAATAGATCAATTGCTAGTTATGCATGAAAGTCGCGTTTTAAATGCAAAAAAAGAATTGGTACGAAGTGCCTTCAAACAATTTAATAATTGAAAAGACTGAGTGATATGCTTTTTAATGCAAAAATAATGCATTGTTGTCTTCAATAGATTGATTGAAAGTTATGTAAGAAAATAATGTTTGAAGAGCGAAAATAGAATTCGTTCGAATTAATTTAGAATGATTTAATGACTAGAAGAGACACAGTGACATGACTTTAAGGCTAAACAAATGCATTGTTGCCTATAATAGATCAACTGCAAGTTATGCACGAAAGTCTTGTTTAAAGGCCGAATTTCGTTCGAAGTGATTTAGAATGATTTACTGACTAAAAGAGACGCAAAAATATGTAATTAACAATAAAAAATGCATAGGTGCCAGCAATCGATCAATCGCAACTTATGCATGAAAGTCGCGTTTTAAATGCAAAAAGAGAATTGGTTCGAAGTGCCTTCAAACAATTTAATGATTGAAAAGACTGAGTGATATGCTTTTTAATGCTAAAATAATGCATTGTTGTCTTCAGTAGATTAATTGAAAGTTATGTAAGAAAATAATGTTTGAAGGGCGAAAATAGAATTCGTTCGAATTAACTTAGAATGATTTAATGACTAGAAGAGACTCAGTGACATGACTTTCAAGTAAAAAAATGCATTGTTGCCTATAATAGATCAACTGCAAGTCATGAACGAAAGTCATGTTCAAAGGCCGAATTTCGTTCGAAGTGATTTAGAATGATTTACTGACTAAAAGAGACGGAAAAATATGACATTAAGGATAGAAAACTGAATAGTTGACTTCAATAGATCAATTGTAAGTTATGCATGAAAGTCGCGTTTTAAATGCAAAAAGAGAATTTGTTCGAAGTGCCTTCAAACAATTTAATGATTAAAAAGACTGAGTGATATGCTTTTTAATGCTAAAATAATGCATTGTTGTCTTCAGTAGATTAATTGAAAGTTATGTAAGAAAATAATGTTCGAAGGGCGAAAATAGAATTCGTTCGAATTAATTTAGAATGATTTAATGACTAGAAGAGACTCAGTGACATGACTTTCAGGCTAAACAAATGCATTGTTGCCTATAATAGATCAACTGCAAGTCATGAACGAAAGTCATGTTTAAAGGCCGAATTTCGTTCGAAGTGATTTAGAATGATTTACTGACTAAAAGAGACGCAAAAATATGAATTTAAGGCTAAAAAATGCATAGTTGCCATCAATAGATCAATTGCAAGTTATGCATGAAAGTCACGTTTTAAATGCAAAAAGGGAATTGGTTCGAAGTGCCTTCAAACAATTTAATGATTGAAAAGACTGAGTGATATGCTTTTTAATTGTAAAATAATGTACTGTTGTCTTCAGTAGATTCATTGCAGGTTATGTAAGAAAATAATGTTTGAAGGGCGAAAATAGAATTCGTTCGAATTAATTTAAAATGATTTAATGACTAGAAGAGACTCAGTGACATGACTTTCAAGCTAAACAAATGCATTGTTGCCTATAATAGATCAACTGCAAGTCATGAACGAAAGTCATGTTTAAAGGCCGAATTTAGTTCGAAGTGATTTAGAATGATTTACTGACTAAAAGAGACGCAAAAATATGACTTTAAGGCTAAAAAATGCATAGTTGCCATCAATAGATCAATTGCAAGTTATGCGTTAAAGTCGCGTTTTAAATGCAAAAAGAGAATTGGTTCGAAGTGCCTTCAAACAAGTTAATGATTGAAAAGACTGAGTGATATGCTTTTTAATGGTAAAATAATGTATTGTTGCCTTCAGTAGATTAATTGCAGGTTATGGAAGAAAATACTGTTTGAAGGGCGAAAATAGAATTCGTTCGAATTAATTGAGAATGATTTAATGACTAGAAGAGACTCAGTGACATGACTTTAAGGCTAAACAAATGCATTGTTGCCTATAATAGATCAACTTCAAGTTATGCACGAAAGTCTTGTTTAAAGGTCGAATTTCGTTCGAAGTGATTTAGAATGATTTACTGACTAAAAGAGATGCAAAAATAAGACTTTAAGGCTAAAAAAATGAATAGTTGCCTTCAATAGATCAATTGCAAGTTATGCATGAAAGTCGCGTTTTAAATGTAAAAGGAGAATAGGTTCGAAGTGCCTTCAAACAATTTAATGATTGAAAAGACTGAGTGATATGCTTTTTAATTGTAAAATAATGTACTGTTGTCTTCAGTAGATTCATTGCAGGTTATGTAAGAAAATAATGTTTGAAGGGCGAAAATAGAATTCGTTCGAATTAATTTAGAATGATTTAATGACTAGAAGAGACTCAGTAACATGACTTTATGGCTAAACAAGTGCATTGTTGCCTATAATAGATCAGCTGCAAGTTATGCATGAATGTCTTGTTTAAAGGTCGAATTTCGTTCGAAGTGATTTAGAATGATTTATTGACTAAGAGAGATGCAAAAATATGACTTTAAGGATAAAAAATGCATAGGTGCCAGCAATAGATCAATTGCAACTTTTACATGAAAGTCGCGTTTTAAATGCAAAAAGAGAATTGGTTCGAAGTGCCTTCAAACAATTTAATGATTGAAAAGACTGAGTGATATGCTTTTTAATGGTAAAATAATGCACTGTTGCCTTTAGTAGATTAATTGCAGGTTATGGAAGAAAATAATGTTTGTAGGGCGAAAATAGAATTCGTTCGAATTAATTTAGATTGATTTAATGACTAGAAGAAACTCAGTTACATGACTTTAAGGTTAAACAAATGCATTGTTGCCTTCGGTAGATTAATTGCAAGTTATGTAAGAAAATAATGTTTGAAGGGCGAAAATAGAATTCGTTCGAATTAATTTAGAATGATTTAATGACTAGAAGAGACTCAGTGACATGACTTTAAGGCTAAACAAATGCATTGTTGCCTATAATAGATCAACTTCAAGTTATGCACGAAAGTCTTGTTTAAAGGTCGAATTTCGTTCGAAGTGATTTAGAATGATTTACTGACGAAAAGAGATGCAAAAATAAGACTTTAAGGCTAAAAAAATGAATAGTTGCCTTCAATAGATCAATTGCAAGTTATGCATGAAAGTCGCGTTTTAAATGTAAAAGGAGAATAGGTTCGACGTGCCTTCAAACAATTTAATGATTGAAAAGACTGAGTGATATGCTTTTTAATTGTAAAATAATGTACTGTTGTCTTCAGTAGATTGATTGCAGGTTATGTAAGAAAATACTGTTTGAAGGGCGAAAATAGAATTCGTTCGAATTAATTTAGAATGATTTAATGACTAGAAGAGACTCAGTGACATGACTTTATGGCTAAACAAGTGCATTGTTGCCTATAATAGATCAGCTGCAAGTTATGCATGAATGTCTTGTTTAAAGGTCGAATTTCGTTCGAAGTGATTTAGAATGATTTATTGACTAAGAGAGATGCAAAAATATGACTTTAAGGATAAAAAATGCATAGGTGCCAGCAATAGATCAATTGCAACTTATACATGAAAGTCGCGTTTTAAATGCAAAAAGAGAATTGGTTCGAAGTGCCTTCAAACAATTTAATAGTGAAAAAAATGAGTGATATGCTTTTTATTGCTAAAATAATGCATTGTTGTCTTCAGTAGATTGATTGCAAGTTATGGAAGAAAATAATGTTTGAAGGGCGAGAATAGAATTCATTCGAATTAATTTAGAATGATTTAATGACTAGAAGAGACTCAGTGACATGACTTTAAGGCTAAACAAATGCATTGTTGTCTATAATAGATCAACTGCAAGTTATGCACGAAAGTCATGTTTAAAGGCCGAATTTCGTTCGAAGTGATTTAGAATGATTTACTGACTAAAAGAGATGCAAAAATATGACTTTAAGGCTAAAAAATGCATAGTTGCCATCAATTGATCAATTGCAAGTTAAGCATTAAAGTCACGTTTTAAATGCAAAAAGAGAATTGGTTCGAAGTGCCTTCAAACAATTTAATGATTGAAAAGACTGAGTGATATGCTTTTTAATGGTAAAATAATGTATTGTTGCCTTCAGTAGATTAATTGCAGGTTATGGAAGAAAATAATGTTTGTAGGGCGAAAATAGAATTCGTTCGAATTAATTTAGAATGATTTAATGACTAGAAGAGACTCAGTGACATGACTTTAAGGCTAAACAAATGCATTGTTGCCTATAATAGATCAACTGCAAGTTATGCACCAAAGTCTTGTTTAAAGGCCGAATTTCGTTCGAAGTGATTTAGAATGATTTACTGACTAAAAGAGACGCAAAAATATGTAATTAACAAACAAAAATGCATAGGTGCCAGCAATCGATTAATCGCAACTTATGCATGAAAGTCGCGTTTTAAATGCAAAAAGAGAATTGGTTCGAAGTGCCTTCAAACAATTTAATGATTGAAAAGACTGAGTGATATGCTTTTTAATGCTAAAATAATGCATTGTTGTCTTCAGTAGATTAATTGAAAGTTATGTAAGAAAATAATGTTTGAAGGGCGAAAATAGAATTCGTTCGAATTAATTTAGAATGATATAATGATTAGAAGAGACTCAGAGACATGACTTTCAAGCAAAACAAATGCATTACTGCCTATAATAGATCAACTGCAAGTCATGAACGAAAGTCATGTTTAAAGGCCAAATTTCGTTCGAAGTGATTTAGAATGATTTACTGACTAAAAGAGACCCAAAAATATGACTTTAAGGCTAAAAAATGCATACTTGCCATCAATAGATCAATTGCTAGTTATGCATGAAAGTCGCGTTTTAAATGCAAAAAAAGAATTGGTACGAAGTGCCTTCAAACAATTTAATAATTGAAAAGACTGAGTGATATGCTTTTTAATGCAAAAATAATGCATTGTTGTCTTCAATAGATTGATTGAAAGTTATGTAAGAAAATAATGTTTGAAGAGCGAAAATAGAATTCGTTCGAATTAATTTAGAATGATTTAATGACTAGAAGAGACACAGTGACATGACTTTAAGGCTAAACAAATGCATTGTTGCCTATAATAGATCAACTGCAAGTTATGCACGAAAGTCTTGTTTAAAGGCCGAATTTCGTTCGAAGTGATTTAGAATGATTTACTGACTAAAAGAGACGCAAAAATATGTAATTAACAATAAAAAATGCATAGGTGCCAGCAATCGATCAATCGCAACTTATGCATGAAAGTCGCGTTTTAAATGCAAAAAGAGAATTGGTTCGAAGTGCCTTCAAACAATTTAATGATTGAAAAGACTGAGTGATATGCTTTTTAATGCTAAAATAATGCATTGTTGTCTTCAGTAGATTAATTGAAAGTTATGTAAGAAAATAATGTTTGAAGGGCGAAAATAGAATTCGTTCGAATTAACTTAGAATGATTTAATGACTAGAAGAGACTCAGTGACATGACTTTCAAGTAAAAAAATGCATTGTTGCCTATAATAGATCAACTGCAAGTCATGAACGAAAGTCATGTTCAAAGGCCGAATTTCGTTCGAAGTGATTTAGAATGATTTACTGACTAAAAGAGACGGAAAAATATGACATTAAGGATAGAAAACTGAATAGTTGACTTCAATAGATCAATTGTAAGTTATGCATGAAAGTCGCGTTTTAAATGCAAAAAGAGAATTTGTTCGAAGTGCCTTCAAACAATTTAATGATTAAAAAGACTGAGTGATATGCTTTTTAATGCTAAAATAATGCATTGTTGTCTTCAGTAGATTAATTGAAAGTTATGTAAGAAAATAATGTTCGAAGGGCGAAAATAGAATTCGTTCGAATTAATTTAGAATGATTTAATGACTAGAAGAGACTCAGTGACATGACTTTCAGGCTAAACAAATGCATTGTTGCCTATAATAGATCAACTGCAAGTCATGAACGAAAGTCATGTTTAAAGGCCGAATTTCGTTCGAAGTGATTTAGAATGATTTACTGACTAAAAGAGACGCAAAAATATGAATTTAAGGCTAAAAAATGCATAGTTGCCATCAATAGATCAATTGCAAGTTATGCATGAAAGTCACGTTTTAAATGCAAAAAGGGAATTGGTTCGAAGTGCCTTCAAACAATTTAATGATTGAAAAGACTGAGTGATATGCTTTTTAATTGTAAAATAATGTACTGTTGTCTTCAGTAGATTCATTGCAGGTTATGTAAGAAAATAATGTTTGAAGGGCGAAAATAGAATTCGTTCGAATTAATTTAAAATGATTTAATGACTAGAAGAGACTCAGTGACATGACTTTCAAGCTAAACAAATGCATTGTTGCCTATAATAGATCAACTGCAAGTCATGAACGAAAGTCATGTTTAAAGGCCGAATTTAGTTCGAAGTGATTTAGAATGATTTACTGACTAAAAGAGACGCAAAAATATGACTTTAAGGCTAAAAAATGCATAGTTGCCATCAATAGATCAATTGCAAGTTATGCGTTAAAGTCGCGTTTTAAATGCAAAAAGAGAATTGGTTCGAAGTGCCTTCAAACAAGTTAATGATTGAAAAGACTGAGTGATATGCTTTTTAATGGTAAAATAATGTATTGTTGCCTTCAGTAGATTAATTGCAGGTTATGGAAGAAAATACTGTTTGAAGGGCGAAAATAGAATTCGTTCGAATTAATTGAGAATGATTTAATGACTAGAAGAGACTCAGTGACATGACTTTAAGGCTAAACAAATGCATTGTTGCCTATAATAGATCAACTTCAAGTTATGCACGAAAGTCTTGTTTAAAGGTCGAATTTCGTTCGAAGTGATTTAGAATGATTTACTGACTAAAAGAGATGCAAAAATAAGACTTTAAGGCTAAAAAAATGAATAGTTGCCTTCAATAGATCAATTGCAAGTTATGCATGAAAGTCGCGTTTTAAATGTAAAAGGAGAATAGGTTCGAAGTGCCTTCAAACAATTTAATGATTGAAAAGACTGAGTGATATGCTTTTTAATTGTAAAATAATGTACTGTTGTCTTCAGTAGATTCATTGCAGGTTATGTAAGAAAATAATGTTTGAAGGGCGAAAATAGAATTCGTTCGAATTAATTTAGAATGATTTAATGACTAGAAGAGACTCAGTAACATGACTTTATGGCTAAACAAGTGCATTGTTGCCTATAATAGATCAGCTGCAAGTTATGCATGAATGTCTTGTTTAAAGGTCGAATTTCGTTCGAAGTGATTTAGAATGATTTATTGACTAAGAGAGATGCAAAAATATGACTTTAAGGATAAAAAATGCATAGGTGCCAGCAATAGATCAATTGCAACTTTTACATGAAAGTCGCGTTTTAAATGCAAAAAGAGAATTGGTTCGAAGTGCCTTCAAACAATTTAATGATTGAAAAGACTGAGTGATATGCTTTTTAATGGTAAAATAATGCACTGTTGCCTTTAGTAGATTAATTGCAGGTTATGGAAGAAAATAATGTTTGTAGGGCGAAAATAGAATTCGTTCGAATTAATTTAGATTGATTTAATGACTAGAAGAAACTCAGTTACATGACTTTAAGGTTAAACAAATGCATTGTTGCCTTCGGTAGATTAATTGCAAGTTATGTAAGAAAATAATGTTTGAAGGGCGAAAATAGAATTCGTTCGAATTAATTTAGAATGATTTAATGACTAGAAGAGACTCAGTGACATGACTTTAAGGCTAAACAAATGCATTGTTGCCTATAATAGATCAACTTCAAGTTATGCACGAAAGTCTTGTTTAAAGGTCGAATTTCGTTCGAAGTGATTTAGAATGATTTACTGACGAAAAGAGATGCAAAAATAAGACTTTAAGGCTAAAAAAATGAATAGTTGCCTTCAATAGATCAATTGCAAGTTATGCATGAAAGTCGCGTTTTAAATGTAAAAGGAGAATAGGTTCGACGTGCCTTCAAACAATTTAATGATTGAAAAGACTGAGTGATATGCTTTTTAATTGTAAAATAATGTACTGTTGTCTTCAGTAGATTGATTGCAGGTTATGTAAGAAAATACTGTTTGAAGGGCGAAAATAGAATTCGTTCGAATTAATTTAGAATGATTTAATGACTAGAAGAGACTCAGTGACATGACTTTATGGCTAAACAAGTGCATTGTTGCCTATAATAGATCAGCTGCAAGTTATGCATGAATGTCTTGTTTAAAGGTCGAATTTCGTTCGAAGTGATTTAGAATGATTTATTGACTAAGAGAGATGCAAAAATATGACTTTAAGGATAAAAAATGCATAGGTGCCAGCAATAGATCAATTGCAACTTATACATGAAAGTCGCGTTTTAAATGCAAAAAGAGAATTGGTTCGAAGTGCCTTCAAACAATTTAATAGTGAAAAAAATGAGTGATATGCTTTTTATTGCTAAAATAATGCATTGTTGTCTTCAGTAGATTGATTGCAAGTTATGGAAGAAAATAATGTTTGAAGGGCGAGAATAGAATTCATTCGAATTAATTTAGAATGATTTAATGACTAGAAGAGACTCAGTGACATGACTTTAAGGCTAAACAAATGCATTGTTGTCTATAATAGATCAACTGCAAGTTATGCACGAAAGTCATGTTTAAAGGCCGAATTTCGTTCGAAGTGATTTAGAATGATTTACTGACTAAAAGAGACGAAAAAATATGACATTAAGGCTAAAAAAATGAATAGTTGAATTCAATAGATCAATTGCAGGTTATGCAAGAAAATAGCGTTGTAAATGCAAAAAGAGAATTGGTTCGAAGTGCCTTCAAACAATTTAATGATTGAAAAGACTGAGTGATATGCTTTTTAATGCTAAAATAATGCATTGTTGTCTTCAGTAGATTAATTGAAAGTTATGTAAGAAAATAATGTTTGAAGGGCGAAAATAGAATTCGTTCGAATTAATTTAGAATGATTTAATGACTAGAAGAGACTCAGTGACATGACTTTCAAGCTAAACAAATGCATTGTCGCCTATAATAGATCAACTGCAAGTTATGCATGAAAGTCTTGTTTAAAGCCCGAATTTCGTTCGAAGTGATTTAGAATGATTTACTGACTAAAAGAGACGCAAAAATATGACTTTAAGGCTAAAAAATGCATAGTTGCCATCAATAGATCAATTGCAAGTTATGCATTAAAGTCGCGTTTTAAATGCAAAAAGAGAATTAGTTCGAAGTGCCTTCAAACAATTTAATGATTGAAAAGACTGAGTGATATGCTTTTTAATGGTAAAATAATGCACTGTTGCCTTTAGTAGATTAATTGCAGGTTATGGAAGAAAATAATGTTTGTAGGGCGAAAATAGAATTCGTTCGAATTAATTTAGATTGATTTAATGACTAGAAGAAACTCAGTTACATGACTTTAAGGTTAAACAAATGCATTGTTGCCTTCGGTAGATTAATTGCAAGTTATGTAAGAAAATAATGTTTGAAGGGCGAAAATAGAATTCGTTCGAATTAATTTGGAATGATTTAATGACTAGAAGAGACTCAGTGACATGACTTTAAGGCTAAACAAATGCATTGTTGCCTATAATAGATCAACTTCAAGTTATGCACGAAAGTCTTGTTTAAAGGTCGAATTTCGTTCGAAGTGATTTAGAATGATTTACTGACGAAAAGAGATGCAAAAATAAGACTTTAAGGCTAAAAAAATGAATAGTTGCCTTCAATAGATCAATTGCAAGTTATGCATGAAAGTCGCGTTTTAAATGTAAAAGGAGAATAGGTTCGACGTGCCTTCAAACAATTTAATGATTGAAAAGACTGAGTGATATGCTTTTTAATTGTAAAATAATGTACTGTTGTCTTCAGTAGATTCATTGCAGGTTATGTAAGAAAATACTGTTTGAAGGGCGAAAATAGAATTCGTTCGAATTAATTTAGAATGATTTAATGACTAGAAGAGACTCAGTGACATGACTTTATGGCTAAACAAGTGCATTGTTGCCTATAATAGATCAGCTGCAAGTTATGCATGAATGTCTTGTTTAAAGGTCGAATTTCGTTCGAAGTGATTTAGAATGATTTATTGACTAAGAGAGATGCAAAAATATGACTTTAAGGATAAAAAATGCATAGGTGCCAGCAATAGATCAATCGCAACTTATACATGAAAGTCGCGTTTTAAATGCAAAAAGAGAATTGGTTCGAAGTGCCTTCAAACAATTTAATGATTGAAAAGACTGAGTGATATGCTTTTTAATGCTAAAATAATGCATTGTTGTCTTCAGTAGATTAATTGCAAGTTATGTAAGAAAATAATGTTTGAAGGGCGAAAATAGAATTCGTTCGAATTAATTTAGAATGATTTAATGACTAGAAGAGACTCAGTGACATGACTTTAAGCCTAAACAAATGCATTGTTGCCTATAATAGATCAACTGCAAGTTATGCACGAAAGTCATGTTTAAAGGCCGAATTTCGTTCGAAGTGATTTAGAATGATTTACTGACTAAAAGAGACGCAAAAATATGACATTAAGGCTAAAAAAATGAATAGTTGACTTCAATAGATCAATTGCAAGTTATGCATGAAAGTCGCGTTTTAAATGCAAAAAGAGAATTTGTTCGAAGTGCCTTCAAACAATTTAATGATTAAAAAGACTGAGTGATATGCTTTTTAATGCTAAAATAATGCATTGTTGTCTTCAGTATATTAATTGAAAGTTATGTAAGAAAATAATGTTTGAAGGGCGTAAATTGAATTCGTTCGAATTAATTTAGAATGATTTAATGACTAGAAGAGACTCAGTGACATGACTTTCAGGCTAAACAAATGCATTGTTGCCTATAATAGATCAACTGCAAGTCATGAACGAAAGTCATGTTTAAAGGCCGAATTTCGTTCGAAGTTATTTAGATTGATTTACTGACTAAAAGAGACGCAAAAATATGACCTTAAGGCTAAAAAATGCATAGTTGCCATCAATAGATCAATTGCAAGTTATGCATTAAAGTCGCGTCTTAAATGCAAAAAGAGAATTAGTTCGAAGTGCCTTAAAGCAATTTAATGATTGAAAAGACTGAGTGATATGCTTTTTAATGGTAAAATAATGTATTGTTGCCTTTAGTAGATTAATTGCAGGTTATGGAAGAAAATAATGTTTGAAGGGCGAAAATAGAATTCGTTCGAATTAATTTAGAATGATTTAATGACTAGAAGAGACTCAGTGACATGACTTTAAGGCTAAACAAATGCATTGTTGCCTATAATAGATCAACTGCAGGTTATGAACGAAAGTCATGTTTAAAGGCCGAATTTCGTTGGAAGTGATTTAGAATGATTTACTGACTAAAAGAGACGCAAAAATATGACATTAAGGCCAAAAAAATGAATAGTTGCCTTCAAAAGATCAATTGCAAGTTATGCATAAAAGTCGCGTTTTAAAAACAAAAAGAGAATTGGTTCGAAGTGCTTTCAAACAATTTAATGATTGAAAAGACTGAGTGATATGGTTTTTAATGCTAAAATAATGCATTGTTGTCTTCGGTAGATTAATTGCAAGTTCTGTAAGAAAATAATGTTTGAAGGGCGAAAATAGAATTCGTTCGAATTAATTTAGAATGATTTAATGACTAGAAGAGACTCAGTGACATGACTTTCAGGCTAAACAAATGCATTGTCGCCTATAATAGATCAACTTCAAGTTATGCACGAAAGTCTTGTTTAAAGGTCGAATTTCGTTCGAAGTGATTTAGAATGATTTACTGACTAAAAGAGATGCAAAAATAAGACTTTAAGGCTAAAAAAATGAATAGTTGCCTTCAATAGATCAATTGCAAGTTATGCATGAAAGTCGCGTTTTAAATGCAAAAAAAGAATTGGTACGAAGTGCCTTCAAACAATTTAATAATTGAAAAGACTGAGTGATATGCTTTTTAATGCTAAAATAATGCATTGTTGTCTTCAGTAGATTAATTGCAAGTTATGTAAGAAAATAATGTTTGAAGGGCGAAAATAGAATTCGTTCGAATTAATTTAGAATGATTTAACGACTAGAAGAGACACAGTGACATGACTTTAAGGCTAAACAAATGCATTGTTGCCTATAATAGATCAAATGCAAGTTATGCACGAAAGTCGCGTTGTAAATGCAAAAAGAGAATTGGTTCGAAGTGCCTTCAAACAATTTAATGATTGAAAAAACTGAGTGATATGCTTTTTAATGCTAAAATAATGCATTGTTGTCTTCAGTAGATTAATTGCAAGTTATGTAAGAAAATAATGATTGAAGGGCGAAAATAGAATTCATTTGAATTAATTTAGAATGATTTAACGACTAGAAGAGACACAGTGACATGACTTTAAGGCTAAACAAATGCATTGTTGCCTATAATAGATCAAATGCAAGTTATGCACGAAAGTCGCGTTGTAAATGCAAAAATAGAATTGGTTCGAAGTGCCTTCAAACAATTTAATGATTGAAAAAACTGAGTGATATGCTTTTTAATGCTAAAATAATGCATTGTTGTCTTCAGTAGATTAATTGCAAGTTATGTAAGAAAATAATGTTTGAAGGGCGAAAATAGAATTCGTTCGAATTAATTTAGAATGATTTAACGACTAGAAGAGACACAGTGACATGACTTTAAGGCTAAACAAATGCATTGTTGCCTATAATAGATCAAATGCAAGTTATGCACGAAAGTCGCGTTGTAAATGCAGAAAGAGAATTGGTTCGAAGTGCCTTCAAACAATTTAATGATTGAAAAAACTGAGTGATATGCTTTTTAATGCTAAAATAATGCATTGTTGTCTTCAGTAGATTAATTGCAAGTTATGTAAGAAAATAATGATTGAAGGGCGAAAATAGAATTCATTTGAATTAATTTAGAATGATTTAACGACTAGAAGAGACTCCGTGACATGACTTTAAGGCTAAACAAATGCATTGTTGCCTATAATAGATACTCTGCAAGTTATGCACGAAAGTCTTGTTTAAAGGCCGAATTTCGTTCGAAGTGATTTAGAATGATTTACTGACTAAAAGAGACGCAAAAATATGACATTAAGGCTAAAAAATGCATAGGTGCCAGCAATAGATCAATTGCAACTTATACATGAAAGTCGCGTTTTAAATGCAAAAAGAGAATTGGTTCGAAGTGCCTTCAATTAATTTAATGATTGAAAAGACTGAGTGATATGCTTTTTAATGCTAAAATAATGCATTGTTGTCTGCAGTAGATTGATTGCAAGTTATGTAAGAAAATAATGTTTGAATGGCGAAAATAGAATTCGTTCGAATTATTTTAGAATGATTTAATGACTAGAAGAGACCCAGTGACATGACTTTAAAGCAAAACAAATGCATTGTTGGCTATAATAGATCAGCTGCAAGTTATGCATGAAAGTCTTGTTTAAAGGCCGAATTTCGTTCGGAGTGATTTAGAATGATTTACTGAGTGAAAGAGACGCAAAAATATGACTTTAAGGATAAAAAATGCATAGGTGCCAGCAATAGATCAATTGCAACTTATACATGAAAGTCGCGTTTTAAAAACAAAAAGAGAATTGGTTCGAAGTGCCTTCAAACAATTTAATGATTGAAAAGACTGAGTGATATGCTTTTTAATGCTAAAATAAGGCATTGTTGTCTTCAGTAGATTAATTGCAAGTTTTGTAAGAAAATAATGTTTGAAGGGCGAAAATAGAATTCGTTCGAATTAATTTAGATTGATTTAATGACTACAAGAGACTCAGTGACATGACTTTAAGGCTAAACAAATGCATTGTTGTCTATAATTGATCAACTGCAAGTTATGCACGAAAGTCATGTTTAAAGGCCGAATTTCGTTCGAAGTGATTTAGAATGATTTACTGACTAAAAGAGACGCAAAAATATGACATTAAGGCTAAAAAAATGAATAGTTTACTTCAATAGATCAATTGCAAGTTATGCTTGAAAGTAGCGTTGTAAATGCAAAAAGAGAATTGGTTCGAAGTCCCTTCAAACAATTTAATGATTGAAAAGACTGAGTGATATGCTTTTTAATGCTAAAATAATGCATTGTTGTTTTCAGTAAATTAATTGCAAGTTATGTAAGAAAATAATGTTTGAAGGGCGAAAATAGAATTCGTTCGAATTAATTTAGAATGATTTAACGACTAGAAGAGACTCAGTGACATGACTTTAAGGCTAAACAAATGCATTGTTGCCTATAATAGATCAACTGCAAGTTATGCACGAAAGTCGCGTTGTAAATGCAAAAAGAAAATTGGTTCGAAGTGCCTTCAAACAATTTAATGATTGAAAAAACTGAGTGATATACTTTTTAATGGTAAAATAATGTATTGTTGTCTTCAGTAGATTAATTGCAGGTTATGTAAGAAAATAATGTTTGAAGGGCGAAAATAGAATTCGTTCGAATTAATTTAGAATGATTTAATGACTAGACGAGACTCGGTGACATGATTTTCAGGCTAAACAAATGCATTGTTGCCTATAATAAATCAACTGCAAGTTATGCACAAAAGTCTTGTTTAAAGGCCGAATTTCGTTCGAAGTGATTTAGAATGATTTACTGACTAAAAGAGACGCAAAAATATGACATTAAGGCTAAAAAATGCATAGGTGCCAGCAATAGATCAATTGCAACTTATACATGAAAGTCGCGTTTTAAATGCAAAAAGAGAATTGGTTCGAAGTGCCTTCAATTAATTTAATGATTGAAAAGACTGAGTGATATGCTTTTTAATGCTAAAATAATGCATTGTTGTCTGCAGTAGATTGATTGCAAGTTATGTAAGAAAATAATGTTTGAATGGCGAAAATAGAATTCGTTCGAATTAATTTAGAATGATTTAATGACTAGAAGAGACTCAGTGACATGACTTTAAAGCAAAACAAATGCATTGTTCGCTATAATAGATCAGCTGCAAGTTATGCATGAAAGTCTTGTTTAAAGGCCGAATTTCGTTCGGAGTGATTTAGAATGATTTACTGAGTGAAAGAGACGCAAAAATATGACTTTAGGGATAAAAAATGCATAGGTGCCAGCAATAGATCAATTGCAACCTATACATGAAAGTCGCGTTTTAAAAACAAAAAGAGAATTGGTTCGAAGTGCCTTCAAACAATTTAATGATTGAAAAGACTGAGTGATATGCTTTTTAATGCTAAAATAAGGCATTGTTGTCTTCAGTAGATTAATTGCAAGTTTTGTAAGAAAATAATGTTTGAAGGGCGAAAATAGAATTCGTTCGAATTAATTTAGATTGATTTAATGACTAGAAGAAACTCAGTTACATGACTTTAAGGTTAAACAAATGCATTGTTGCCTATAATAGATCAACTGCAAGTTATGCACGAAAGTCTTGTTTAAAGGCCGAATTTCGTTTGAAGCGATTTAGAATGATTTACTGACTAAAAGAGACGCAAAAATATGACATTATGGCTAAAAAAATGAATAGTTGCCTTCAATAGATCAAGTTCAAGTTATGCATGAAAGTCGCGTTTTAAATGCAAAAAGAGAATTGGTTCGAAGTGCCTTCAAACAATTTAAAGATTGAAAAGACAGAGTGATATACTTTTTAATGGTAAAATAATGTACTGTTGTCTTCAGTAGAATAATTGCAGGTTATGTAAGAAAATAATGTTTGAAGGGCGAAAACAGAATTCGTTCGAATTAATTTAGAATGATTTAATGACTAGAAGAGACTCAGTGACATGATTTTCAGGCTAAACAATGCATTGTTGCCTATAATAAATCAACTGCAAGTTATGCACAAAAGTCTTGTTTAAAGGCCGAATTTCGTTCGAAGTGATTTAGAATGATTTACTGACTAAAAGAGACGCAAAAATATGACATTAAGGATAAAAAATGCATAGTGCCAGCAATAGATCAATTGCAACTTATACATGAAAGTCGCGTTTTAAATGCAAAAAGAGAATTGGTTCGAAGTGCCTTCAAACAATTTAATGATTGAAAAGACTGAGTGATATGCTTTTTAATGCTAAAATAATGAATTGTTGTCTTCAGTAGATTAATTGCAAGTTATGTAAGAAAATAATGTTTGAAGGGCGAAAATAGAATTCGTTCGAATTAATTTAGAATGATTTAACGACTAAAAGAGACACAGTGACATGACTTTAAGGCTAAACAAATGCATTGTTGCCTATAATAGATCAACTGCAAGTTATGCACGAAAGTCATGTTTAAAGGCCGAATTTCGTTCGAAGTGATTTAGAATGATTTACTGACTAAAAGAGACGCAAAAATATGACATTAAGGCTAAAAAAATGAATAGTTGCCTTCAATAGATCAATTGCAAGTTATGCATGAAAGTCGCGTTTTAAATGCAAAAAGAGAATTGGTTCAAAGTGCCTTCAAACAATTTAATGATTGAAAAGACTGAGTGATATGCTTTTTAATGCTAAAATAATGCATTGTTGTCTGCAGTAGATTCATTGCAAGTTATGTAAGAAAATAATGTTTGAATGGCGAAAATAGAATTCGTTCGTATTAATTTAGAATGATTTAATGACTAGAAGAGACTTAGTGACATGACTTTAAAGCAAAACAAATGCATTGTTGGCTATAATAGATCTGCTGCAAGTTATGCATGAAAATCTTGTTTAAAGGCCGAATTTCGTTCGGAGTGATTTAGAATGATTTACTGAGTGAAAGAGACGCAAAAATATGACTTTAAGGATAAAAAATGCATAGGTGCCAGCAATAGATCAATTGGAACTTATACATGAAAGTCGCGTTTTAAATACAAAAAGAGAATTGGTTCGAAGTGCCTTCAAACAATTTAATGATTGAAAAGACTGAGTGATATGCTTTTTAATGCTAAAATAATGCATTGTTGTCTGCAGTAGATTGATTGCAAGTTATGTAAGAAAATAATGTTTGAATGGCGAAAATAGAATTCGTTCGAATTAATTTAGAATGATTTAATGACTAGAAGAGACTCAGTGACATGACTTTAAAGCAAAACAAATGCATTGTTGGCTATAATAGATCTGCTGCAAGTTATGCATGAAAGTCTTGTTTAAAGGCCGAATTTCGTTCGGAGTGATTTAGAATGATTTACTAAGTGAAAGAGACGAAAAAATATGACTTTAAGGATAAAAAATGCATAGGTGCCAGCAATAGATCAATTGCAACTTATACATGAAAGTTGCGTTTTAAATACAAAAAGAGATTTGGTTCGAAGTGCCTTCAAACAATTTAATGATTGAAAAGACTGAGTGATATGCTTTTTAATGCTAAAATAAGGCATTGTTGTCTTCAGTAGATTAATTGCAAGTTTTGTAAGAAAATAATGTTTGAAGGGCGAAAATAGAATTCGTTCGAAGTAATTTAGATTGATTTAATGACTAGAAGAAACTCAGTTACATGACTTTAAGGTTAAACAAATGCATTGTTGCCTATAATAGATCAACTGCAAGTTATGCACGAATGTCTTGTTTAAAAGCCGAATTTCGTTCGAAGCGATTTAGAATGATTTACTGACTAAAAGAGACGCAAAAATATGACATTATGGCTAAAAAAATGAATAGTTTCCTTCAATAGATCAAGTGCAAGTTATGCATGAAAGTCGCGTTTTAAATGCAAAAAGAGAATTGGTTCGAAGTGCCTTCAAACAATTTAATGATTGAAAAGACTGAGTGATATGCTTTTTAATGCTAAAATAATGCATTGTTGTCTTCAGTAGATTAATTGCAAGTTATGTAAGAAAATAATGTTTGAAGGGCGAAAATAGAATTCGTTCGAATTAATTTAGATTGATTTAATGAGTAGAAGAAACTAAGTTACATGACTTTAAGGTGAAACAAATGCATTGTTGCCTATAATAGATCAACCGAAAGTTATGCACAAAAGTCTTGTTTAAAGGCCGAATTTCGTTCGAAGCGATTTAGAATGATTTACTGACTAAAAGAGACGCAAAAATATGACATTGAGGCTAAAAAAATGAATAGTTGCCTTCAATAGATCAATTGCAAGTTATGCATGAAAGTCGCGTTTTAAATGCAAAAAGAGAATTAGTTCGAAGTGCCTTCAAACAATTTACAGATTGAAAAGACTGAGTGATATGCTTTTTAATGCAAAAATAATGCATTGTTGTCTTCAATAGATTGATTGCAAGTTATGCAAGAAAAAAATATATGAAGGGCGAGAATAGAATTCATTCGAATTAATTTAGAATGATTTAATGACTAGAAGAGACTCAGTGACATGACTTTAAGGCTAAACAAATGCATTGTTGTCTATAATAGATCAACTGCAAGTTATGCACTAAAGTTATGTTTAAAGGCCGCATTTCGTTCGAAGTGATTTAGAATGATTAACTGACTACAAGAGACGCAAAAATATGACTTTAAGGCTAAAAAATGCATAGTTGCCATCAATAGATCAATTGCAAGTTATGCATGAAAGTCGCGCTTTAAATGCAAAAAGAGAATTGGTTCGAAGTGCCTTCAAACAATTTAATGATTGAAAAGACTGCGTGATATGCTTTTTAATGCTAAAATAATGCATTGTTGTCTTCAATAGATTAATTACAAGTTATGTAAGAAAATAATGTTTGAAGGCCGAAAATATAATTCGTTCGAATTAATTTAGAATGATTTAATGACTAGAAGAGACTCAGTGACATCACTTTAAGGCTAAACAAATGCATTGTTGCCTATAATAAGTCAACTGCAAGTTATGCACGAAAGTCTTGTTTAAGGGCCGAATTTCGTTCGAAGTGATTTAGAATGATTTACTGACTAAAAGAGACGCAAAAATATGATTTTAAGGATAAAAAATGCATAGGTGCCAGCAATAGATCAATTGCAACTTATACATGAAAGTCGCGTTTTAAATGCAAAAAGATAATTGGTTCGAAGTGCCTTCAAACAATTTAATGATTGAAAAGACTGAGTGATATGCTTTTTAATGCTAAAATAATGCATTGTTGTCTTCAGTAGATTAATTGCAAGTTATGTAAGAAAATAATGTTTGAAGGGCGAAAATAGAATTCGCTCGAATTAATTTAGAATGATTTAATGACTAGAAGAGACTCAGTGACATGACTTTAAGGCTAAACAAATGCATTGTTGCCTATAATAGATCAACTGCAAGTTATGCACGAAAGTCATGTTTAGAGGCCGAATTTCGTTCGAAGTGATTTACAATGATTTACTGACTAAAAGAGACGCAAAAATATGACATTAAGGCTAAAAAAATGAATAGTTGCCTTCAATAGATCAATTGCAAGTTATGCATGAAAGTCGCGTTTTAAATGCAAAAAGAGAATTGTTCGAAGTGCCTTCAAACAATTTAATGATTGAAACGACTTAATGATATGCTTTTTAATGGTAAAATAATATATTGCCGTCTTCTGTAGATTAATTGCAGGTTATGTAAGAAAATAATGTTTGAAGGGCGAAAATAGAATTCGTTCAAATTAATTTAGAACGATTTAATGACTAGAAGAGACTCAGTTACAAGACTTTAAGGCGAAACAAATGCATTGTTGCCTATAATAGATCAGCTGCAAGTTATGCACGAGAGTCTTGTTTAAAAGCCGAATTTCGTTCGAAGTGATTTAGAATGATCTACTGACTAAAAGAGACGAAAAAATATGACTTTAAGGCTGAAAAAGGTATAGTTGCCATCAATAGATCAATTGCAAATTATGCATGAAAGTCGTGTTTTAAATGCAAAAAGAGAATTGGTTCGAAGTGCCTTCAAACAATTTAATGATTGAAAAGACTGAGTGATATGCTTTTTAATGCAAAAATAATGCATTATTGTCTTCAATAGATTGATTGCAAGTTATGCAAGAAAAAAATGTATGAAGGGCGAGAATAGAATTCATTCGAATTAATTTAGAACAAATTAATGACTAGAAGAGACTCAGTGACATGACTTTATGGCTAAACAAATGCATTGTTGCCTATAATAGATCAACCGGAAGTTATGCACGAAAGTCATGTTTAAAGGCCGAATTTCGTTCGAAGTGATTTAGAATGATTTACTGACTAAAAGAGACGCAAAAATAAGACTTTAAGGCTAAAAAATGCATAGTTGCCATCAATAGATCAATTGCAAGTTATGCATGAAAGTCCCGTTTTAAATGCAAAAAAAGAATTGGTACGAAGTGCCTTCAAACAATTTAATAATTGAAAAGACTGAGTGATATGCTTTTTAATGGTAAAATAATATATTGTTGTCTTCTGTAGATTAATTGCAGGTTATGTGAGAAAATAATGGTTGAAGGGCGAAAATGGAATTCGTTCAAATTAAATTAGAACGATTTAATGACTGGAAGAGACTCAGTGACATGACTTTATGGCTAAACAAATGCATTGTTGCCTATAATAGATCAACCGGAAGTTATGCACGAAAGTCAGGTTTAAAGGCCGAATTTCGTTCGAAGTGATTTAGAATGATTTACTGACTAAAAGAAACGCAAAAATAAGACTTTAAGGCTAAAAAATGCATAGTTGCCGTCAATAGATCAATTGCAAGTTATGCATGAAAGTCCCGTTTTAAATGCAAAAAGAGAATTGGTTCGAAGTGCCTTCAAACAATTTAATGATTGAAAAGACTGGGTGATATGCTTTTTAATGCTAAAATAATGCATTGTTGTCTTCAGTAGATTAATTGCAGGTTATGCAAGAAAAAAATGTATGAAGGGCGAGAATAGAATTCATTCGAATTAATTTAGAACAATTTAATGACTAGAAGAGACTCAGTGACATGACTTTATGGCTAAACAAATGCATTGTTGCCTATAATAGATGAACCGGAAGTTATGCACGAAAGTCATGTTTAAAGGCCGAATTTCGTTCGAAGTGATTTAGAATGATCTACTGACTAAAAGAGACGAAAAAAATATGACTTTAAGGCTGAAAAATGTATAGTTGCCATCAATAGATCAATTGCAAATTATGCATGAAAGTCGCGTTTTAAATGCAAAAAGAGAATTGGTTCGAAGTGCCTTCAAACAATTTAATGATTGAAAAGACTGAATGATATGCTTTTTAATGCTAAAATAATGCATTGTTGTCTGCAGTAGATTGATTGCAAGTTATGTAAGAAAATAATGTTTGAATGGTGAAAATGGAATTTGTTCGAATTAATTTAGAATGATTTAATGACTAGAGGAGACTCAGTGACATGACTTTAAGGCAAAACAAATGCATTGTTGCCTATAATAGATCGGCTACAAGTTATGCACGAAAGTCTTGTTTAAAGGCCGAATTTCATTCGAAGTGATTTCGAATGATTTACTGAGTAAAAGAGACGCAAAAATATGACTTTAAGGCTAAAAAATGCGTAGTTGCCATCAATAGATCAATTGCAAGTTATGCATGAAAGTCGCGTTTTAAATGCAAAAAGAGAATTGGTTCGAAATGCCTTCAAACAATTTAATGATTGAAAAGACTGAGTGATATGCTTTTTAATGCTAAAATAATGCATTGTTGTCTTCAGTAGATTAATTGAAAGTTAAGTAAGAAAATAATGTTTGAAGGGCGAAAATAGAATTCGTTCGAATTAATTTAGAATGATTTAATGACTAGAAGAGACTCAGTGACATGACTTTAAGGCTAAACAAATGCATTGTTGCCTATAATAGATCAACTGCAAGTCATGAACGAAAGTCATGTTTAAAGGCCGAATTTCGTTCGAAGTGATTTAGAATGATTTACTGACAAAAAGAGACGCAAAAATATGACTGTAAGGCTAAAAAATGCATAGTTGCCATCAATAGATCAATTGCAAGTTATGCATTAAAGTCGCATTTTAAATGCAAAAAGAGAATTGGTTCGAAGTGCCTTCCAACAATTTAATGATTAAAAAGACTGAGTGATATGCTTTTTAATGGTAAAATAATGTATTGTTGCCTTCAGTAGATTAATTGCAGGTTATGGAAGAAAATAATGTTTGTAGGGCGAAAATAGAGTTCGTTCGAATTAATTTAGAATGATTTAATGACTAGAAGAGACTCAGTGACATGACTTTAAGGCTAAACAAATGCATTGTTGCCTATAATAGATCAACTGCAAATTATGCACGAAAGTCTTGTTTAAAGGCCAAATTTCGTTCGAAGTGATTTAGAATGATTTACTGACTAAAAGAGACGCAAAAATATGTAATTAACGATAAAAAATGTATAGGTGCCAGCAATAGATCAATCGCAACTTATACATGAAAGTCGCGTTTTAAATGCAAAAAGAGAATTGGTTCGAAGTGCCTTCAAACAATTTAATGATTGAAAAGACTGAGTGATATGCTTTTTAATGCTAAAATAATGCATTGTTGTCTTCAGTAGATTAATTGCAAGTTATGTAAGAAAATAATGTTTGAAGGGCGAAAATAGAATTCGTTCGAATTAATTTAGAATGATTTAATGACTAGAAGAGACTCAGTGACATGACTTTAAGCCTAAACAAATGCATTGTTGCCTATAATAGATCAACTGCAGGTTATGCACGAAAGTCATGTTTAAAGGCCGAATTTCGTTCGAAGTGATTTAGAATGATTTACTGACTAAAAGAGACGCAAAAATATGACATTAAGGCTAAAAAAATGAATAGTTGACTTCAATAGATCAATTGCAAGTTATGCATGAAAGTCGCGTTTTAAATGCAAAAAGAGAATTTGTTCGAAGTGCCTTCAAACAATTTAATGATTAAAAAGACTGAGTGATATGCTTTTTAATGCTAAAATAATGCATTGTTGTCTTCAGTAGATTAATTGAAAGTTATGTAAGAAAATAATGTTTGAAGGGCGTAAATTGAATTCGTTCGAATTAATTTAGAATGATTTAATGACTAGAAGAGACTCAGTGACATGACTTTCAGGCTAAACAAATGCATTGTTGCCTATAATAGATCAACTGCAAGTCATGAACGAAAGTCATGTTTAAAGGCCGAATTTCGTTCGAAGTTATTTAGATTGATTTACTGACTAAAAGAGACGCAAAAATATGACCTTAAGGCTAAAAAATGCATAGTTGCCATCAATAGATCAATTGCAAGTTATGCATTAAAGTCGCGTCTTAAATGCAAAAAGAGAATTAGTTCGAAGTGCCTTAAAGCAATTTAATGATTGAAAAGACTGAGTGATATGCTTTTTAATGGTAAAATAATGTATTGTTGCCTTTAGTAGATTAATTGCAGGTTATGGAAGAAAATAATGTTTGAAGGGCGAAAATAGAATTCGTTCGAATTAATTTAGAATGATTTAATGACTAGAAGAGACTCAGTGACATGACTTTAAGGCTAAACAAATGCATTGTTGCCTATAATAGATCAACTGCAGGTTATGAACGAAAGTCATGTTTAAAGGCCGAATTTCGTTCGAAGTGATTTAGAATGATTTACTGACTAAAAGAGACGCAAAAATATGACATTAAGGCCAAAAAAATGAATAGTTGCCTTCAAAAGATCAATTGCAAGTTATGCATGAAAGTCGCGTTTTAAAAACAAAAAGAGAATTGGTTCGAAGTGCTTTCAAACAATTTAATGATTGAAAAGACTGAGTGATATGGTTTTTAATGCTAAAATAATGCATTGTTGTCTTCGGTAGATTAATTGCAAGTTATGTAAGAAAATAATGTTTGAAGGGCGAAAATAGAATTCGTTCGAATTAATTTAGAATGATTTAATGACTAGAAGAGACTCAGTGACATGACTTTCAGGCTAAACAAATGCATTGTCGCCTATAATAGATCAACTTCAAGTTATGCACGAAAGTCTTGTTTAAAGGTCGAATTTCGTTCGAAGTGATTTAGAATGATTTACTGACTAAAAGAGATGCAAAAATAAGACTTTAAGGCTAAAAAAATGAATAGTTGCCTTCAATAGATCAATTGCAAGTTATGCATGAAAGTCGCGTTTTAAATGCAAAAAAAGAATTGGTACGAATTGCCTTCAAACAATTTAATAATTGAAAAGACTGAGTGATATGCTTTTTAATGCAAAAATAATGCATTGTTGTCTTCAATAGATTGATTGCAAGTTATGCAAGAAAAACATGTATCAAAGGCGAGAATAGAATTCATTCGAATTAATTTAGAATGAATTAATGACTAGAAGAGACTCAGTGACATGACTTTAAGGCTAAACAAATGCATTGTTGTCTATAATAGATCAACTGCAAGTTATGCACGAAAGTCATGTTTAAAAGCCGAATTTCGTTCGAAGTGATTTAGAATGATTTACTGACTAAAAGAGACTCAAAAATATGACATTAAGGCTAAAAAAATGAATAGTTTACTTCAATAGATCAATTGCAAGTTATGCTTGAAAGTAGCGTTGTAAATGCAAAAAGAGAATTGGTTCGAAGTGCCTTCAAACAATTTAATGATTGAAAAGACTGAGTGATATGCTTTTTAATGCTAAAATAATGCATTGTTGTCTTCAGTAGATTAATTGCAAGTTATGTAAGAAAATAATGTTTGAAGGGCGAAAATAGAATTCGTTCGAATTAATTTAGAATGATTTAACGACTAGAAGAGACACAGTGACATGACTTTAAGGCTAAACAAATGCATTGTTGCCTATAATAGATCAAATGCAAGTTATGCACGAAAGTCGCGTTGTAAATGCAAAAAGAGAATTGGTTCGAAGTGCCTTCAAACAATTTAATGATTGAAAAAACTGAGTGATATGCTTTTTAATGCTAAAATAATGCATTGTTGTCTTCAGTAGATTAATTGCAAGTTATGTAAGAAAATAATGATTGAAGGGCGAAAATAGAATTCATTTGAATTAATTTAGAATGATTTAACGACTAGAAGAGACACAGTGACATGACTTTAAGGCTAAACAAATGCATTGTTGCCTATAATAGATCAAATGCAAGTTATGCACGAAAGTCGCGTTGTAAATGCAAAAATAGAATTGGTTCGAAGTGCCTTCAAACAATTTAATGATTGAAAAAACTGAGTGATATGCTTTTTAATGCTAAAATAATGCATTGTTGTCTTCAGTAGATTAATTGCAAGTTATGTAAGAAAATAATGTTTGAAGGGCGAAAATAGAATTCGTTCGAATTAATTTAAAATGATTTAACGACTAGAAGAGACACAGTGACATGACTTTAAGGCTAAACAAATGCATTGTTGCCTATAATAGATCAAATGCAAGTTATGCACGAAAGTCGCGTTGTAAATGCAAAAAGAGAATTGGTTCGAAGTGCCTTCAAACAATTTAATGATTGAAAAAACTGAGTGATATGCTTTTTAATGCTAAAATAATGCATTGTTGTCTTCAGTAGATTAATTGCAAGTTATGTAAGAAAATAATGATTGAAGGGCGAAAATAGAATTCATTTGAATTAATTTAGAATGATTTAACGACTAGAAGAGACTCCGTGACATGACTTTAAGGCTAAACAAATGCATTGTTGCCTATAATAGATACTCTGCAAGTTATGCACGAAAGTCTTGTTTAAAGGCCGAATTTCGTTCGAAGTGATTTAGAATGATTTACTGACTAAAAGAGACGCAAAAATATGACATTAAGGCTAAAAAATGCATAGGTGCCAGCAATAGATCAATTGCAACTTATACATGAAAGTCGCGTTTTAAATGCAAAAAGAGAATTGGTTCGAAGTGCCTTCAATTAATTTAATGATTGAAAAGACTGAGTGATATGCTTTTTAATGCTAAAATAATGCATTGTTGTCTGCAGTAGATTGATTGCAAGTTATGTAAGAAAATAATGTTTGAATGGCGAAAATAGAATTCGTTCGAATTATTTTAGAATGATTTAATGACTAGAAGAGACTCAGTGACATGACTTTAAAGCAAAACAAATGCATTGTTGGCTATAATAGATCAGCTGCAAGTTATGCATGAAAGTCTTGTTTAAAGGCCGAATTTCGTTCGGAGTGATTTAGAATGATTTACTGAGTGAAAGAGACGCAAAAATATGACTTTAAGGATAAAAAATGCATAGGTGCCAGCAATAGATCAATTGCAACTTATACATGAAAGTCGCGTTTTAAAAACAAAAAGAGAATTGGTTCGAAGTGCCTTCAAACAATTTAATGATTGAAAAGACTGAGTGATATGCTTTTTAATGCTAAAATAAGGCATTGTTGTCTTCAGTAGATTAATTGCAAGTTTTGTAAGAAAATAATGTTTGAAGGGCGAAAATAGAATTCGTTCGAATTAATTTAGATTGATTTAATGACTACAAGAGACTCAGTGACATGACTTTAAGGCTAAACAAATGCATTGTTGTCTATAATTGATCAACTGCAAGTTATGCACGAAAGTCATGTTTAAAGGCCGAATTTCGTTCGAAGTGATTTAGAATGATTTACTGACTAAAAGAGACGCAAAAATATGACATTAAGGCTAAAAAAATGAATAGTTTACTTCAATAGATCAATTGCAAGTTATGCTTGAAAGTAGCGTTGTAAATGCAAAAAGAGAATTTGTTCGAAGTCCCTTCAAACAATTTAATGATTGAAAAGACTGAGTGATATGCTTTTTAATGCTAAAATAATGCATTGTTGTCTTCAGTAGATTAATTGCAAGTTATGTAAGAAAATAATGTTTGAAGGGCGAAAATAGAATTCGTTCGAATTAATTTAGAATGATTTAACGACTAGAAGAGACTCAGTGACATGACTTTAAGGCTAAACAAATGCATTGTTGCCTATAATAGATCAACTGCAAGTTATGCACGAAAGTCGCGTTGTAAATGCAAAAAGAGAATTGGTTCGAAGTGCCTTCAAACAATTTAATGATTGAAAAAACTGAGTGATATACTTTTTAATGGTAAAATAATGTATTGTTTTCTTCAGTAGATTAATTGCAGGTTATGTAAGAAAATAATGTTTGAAGGGCGAAAATAGAATTCGTTCGAATTAATTTAGAATGATTTAATGACTAGACGAGACTCGGTGACATGATTTTCAGGCTAAACAAATGCATTGTTGCCTATAATAAATCAACTGCAATTTATGCACAAAAGTCTTGTTTAAAGGCCGAATTTCGTTCGAAGTGATTTAAAATGATTTACTGACTAAAAGAGACGCAAAAATAAGACTTTAAGGCTAAAAAATGCATAGTTGCCATCAATAGATCAATTGCAAGTTATGCATGAAAGTCCCGTTTTAAATGCAAAAAAAGAATTGGTACGAAGTGCCTTCAAAAAATTTAATAATTGAAAAGACTGAGTGATATGCTTTTTAATGGTAAAATAATATATTGTTGTCTTCTGTAGATTAATTGCAGGTTATGTGAGAAAATAATGGTTGAAGGGCGAAAATAGAATTCGTTCAAATTAAATTAGAACGATTTAATGACTGGAAGAGACTCAGTCACATGACTTTATGGCTAAACAAATGCATTGTTGCCTATAATAGATCAACCGGAAGTTATGCACGAAAGTCAGGTTTAAAGGCCGAATTTCGTTCGAAGTGATTTAGAATGATTTACTGACTAAAAGAAACGCAAAAATAAGACTTTAAGGCTAAAAAATGCATAGTTTCCGTCAATAGATCAATTGCAGGTTATGCATGAAAGTCCCGTTTTAAATGCAAAAAGAGAATTGGTTCGAAGTGCCTTCAAACAATTTAATGATTGAAAAGACTGGGTGATATGCTTTTTAATGCTAAAATAATGCATTGTTGTCTTCAGTAGATTAATTGCAGGTTATGCAAGAAAAAAATGTATGAAGGGCGAGAATAGAATTCATTCGAATTAATTTAGAACAATTTAATGACTAGAAGAGACTCAGTGACATGACTTTATGGCTAAACAAATGCATTGTTGCCTATAATAGATGAACCGGAAGTTATGCACGAAAGTCATGTTTAAAGGCCGAATTTCGTTCGAAGTGATTTAGAATGATCTACTGACTAAAAGAGACGAAAAAAATATGACTTTAAGGCTGAAAAATGTATAGTTGCCATCAATAGATCAATTGCAAATTATGCATGAAAGTCGCGTTTTAAATGCAAAAAGAGAATTGGTTCGAAGTGCCTTCAAACAATTTAATGATTGAAAAGACTGAATGATATGCTTTTTAATGCTAAAATAATGCATTGTTGTCTGCAGTAGATTGATTGCAAGTTATGTAAGAAAATAATGTTTGAATGGTGAAAATGGAATTTGTTCGAATTAATTTAGAATGATTTAATGACTAGAGGAGACTCAGTGACATGACTTTAAGGCAAAACAAATGCATTGCTGCCTATAATAGATCGGCTACAAGTTATGCACGAAAGTCTTGTTTAAAGGCCGAATTTCATTCGAAGTGATTTAGAATGATTTACTGAGTAAAAGAGACGCAAAAATATGACTTTAAGGCTAAAAAATGCATAGTTGCCATCAATAGATCAATTGCAAGTTATGCATGAAAGTCGCGTTTTAAATGCAAAAAGAGAATTGGTTCGAAATGCCTTCAAACAATTTAATGATTGAAAAGACTGAGTGATATGCTTTTTAATGCTAAAATAATGCATTGTTGTCTTCAGTAGATTAATTGAAAGTTATGTAAGAAAATAATATTTGAAGGGCGAAAATAGAATTCGTTCGAATTAATTTAGAATGATTTAATGATTAGAAGAGACTCAGTGACATGACTTTAAGGCTAAACAAATGCATTGTTGCCTATAATAGATCAACTGCAAGTCATGAACGAAAGTCATGTTTAAAGGCCGAATTTCGTTCGAAGTGATTTAGAATGATTTACTGACAAAAAGAGACGCAAAAATATGACTGTAAGGCTAAAAAATGCATAGTTGCCATCAATAGATCAATTGCAAGTTATGCATTAAAGTCGCATTTTAAATGCAAAAAGAGAATTGGTTCGAAGTGCCTTCCAACAATTTAATGATTAAAAAGACTGAGTGATATGCTTTTTAATGGTAAAATAATGTATTGTTGCCTTCAGTAGATTAATTGCAGGTTATGGAAGAAAATAATGTTTGTAGGACGAAAATAGAGTTCGTTCGAATTAATTTAGAATGATTTAATGACTAGAAGAGACTCAGTGACATGACTTTAAGGCTAAACAAATGCATTGTTGCCTATAATAGATCAACTGCAAATTATGCACGAAAGTCTTGTTTAAAGGCCAAATTTCGTTCGAAGTGATTTAGAATGATTTACTGACTAAAAGAGACGCAAAAATATGT
Source organism: Coriaria nepalensis (assembly GCA_027186245.1). Taxonomy (NCBI): domain Eukaryota; kingdom Viridiplantae; phylum Streptophyta; class Magnoliopsida; order Cucurbitales; family Coriariaceae; genus Coriaria; species Coriaria nepalensis. Next base: position 23,099,344 of record CP114481.1, read on the forward strand.
AATTAACGATAAAAAATGTATAGGTGCCAGCAATAGATCAATCGCAACTTATACATGAAAGTCGCGTTTTAAATGCAAAAAGAGAATTGGTTCGAAGTGCCTTCAAACAATTTAATGATTGAAAAGACTGAGTGATATGCTTTTTAATGCTAAAATAATGCATTGTTGTCTTCAGTAGATTAATTGCAAGTTATGTAAGAAAATAATGTTTGAAGGGCGAAAATAGAATTCGTTCGAATTAATTTAGAATGATTTAATGACTAGAAGAGACTCAGTGACATGACTTTAAGCCTAAACAAATGCATTGTTGCCTATAATAGATCAACTGCAGGTTATGCACGAAAGTCATGTTTAAAGGCCGAATTTCGTTCGAAGTGATTTAGAATGATTTACTGACTAAAAGAGACGCAAAAATATGACATTAAGGCTAAAAAAATGAATAGTTGACTTCAATAGATCAATTGCAAGTTATGCATGAAAGTCGCGTTTGAAATGCAAAAAGAGAATTTGTTCGAAGTGCCTTCAAACAATTTAATGATTAAAAAGACTGAGTGATATGCTTTTTAATGCTAAAATAATGCATTGTTGTCTTCAGTAGATTAATTGAAAGTTATGTAAGAAAATAATGTTTGAAGGGCGTAAATTGAATTCGTTCGAATTAATTTAGAATGATTTAATGACTAGAAGAGACTCAGTGACATGACTTTCAGGCTAAACAAATGCATTGTTGCCTATAATAGATCAACTGCAAGTCATGAACGAAAGTCATGTTTAAAGGCCGAATTTCGTTCGAAGTTATTTAGATTGATTTACTGACTAAAAGAGACGCAAAAATATGACCTTAAGGCTAAAAAATGCATAGTTGCCATCAATAGATCAATTGCAAGTTATGCATTAAAGTCGCGTCTTAAATGCAAAAAGAGAATTAGTTCGAAGTGCCTTAAAGCAATTTAATGATTGAAAAGACTGAGTGATATGCTTTTTAATGGTAAAATAATGTATTGTTGCCTTTAGTAGATTAATTGCAGGTTATGGAAGAAAATAATGTTTGAAGGGCGAAAATAGAATTCGTTCGAATTAATTTAGAATGATTTAATGACTAGAAGAGACTCAGTGACATGACTTTAAGGCTAAACAAATGCATTGTTGCCTATAATAGATCAACTGCAGGTTATGAACGAAAGTCATGTTTAAAGGCCGAATTTCGTTCGAAGTGATTTAGAATGATTTACTGACTAAAAGAGACGCAAAAATATGACATTAAGGCCAAAAAAATGAATAGTTGCCTTCAAAAGATCAATTGCAAGTTATGCATGAAAGTCGCGTTTTAAAAACAAAAAGAGAATTGGTTCGAAGTGCTTTCAAACAATTTAATGATTGAAAAGACTGAGTGATATGGTTTTTAATGCTAAAATAATGCATTGTTGTCTTCGGTAGATTAATTGCAAGTTATGTAAGAAAATAATGTTTGAAGGGCGAAAATAGAATTCGTTCGAATTAATTTAGAATGATTTAATGACTAGAAGAGACTCAGTGACATGACTTTCAGGCTAAACAAATGCATTGTCGCCTATAATAGATCAACTTCAAGTTATGCACGAAAGTCTTGTTTAAAGGTCGAATTTCGTTCGAAGTGATTTAGAATGATTTACTGACTAAAAGAGATGCAAAAATAAGACTTTAAGGCTAAAAAAATGAATAGTTGCCTTCAATAGATCAATTGCAAGTTATGCATGAAAGTCGCGTTTTAAATGCAAAAAAAGAATTGGTACGAAGTGCCTTCAAACAATTTAATAATTGAAAAGACTGAGTGATATGCTTTTTAATGCAAAAATAATGCATTGTTGTCTTCAATAGATTGATTGCAAGTTATGCAAGAAAAACATGTATCAAAGGCGAGAATAGAATTCATTCGAATTAATTTAGAATGAATTAATGACTAGAAGAGACTCAGTGACATGACTTTAAGGCTAAACAAATGCATTGTTGTCTATAATAGATCAACTGCAAGTTATGCACGAAAGTCATGTTTAAAGGCCGAATTTCGTTCGAAGTGATTTAGAATGATTTACTGACTAAAAGAGACGCAAAAATATGACATTAAGGCTAAAAAAATGAATAGTTTACTTCAATAGATCAATTGCAAGTTATGCTTGAAAGTAGCGTTGTAAATGCAAAAAGAGAATTGGTTCGAAGTGCCTTCAAACAATTTAATGATTGAAAAGACTGAGTGATATGCTTTTTAATGCTAAAATAATGCATTGTTGTCTTCAGTAGATTAATTGCAAGTTATGTAAGAAAATAATGTTTGAAGGGCGAAAATAGAATTCGTTCGAATTAATTTAGAATGATTTAACGACTAGAAGAGACACAGTGACATGACTTTAAGGCTAAACAAATGCATTGTTGCCTATAATAGATCAAATGCAAGTTATGCACGAAAGTCGCGTTGTAAATGCAAAAAGAGAATTGGTTCGAAGTGCCTTCAAACAATTTAATGATTGAAAAAACTGAGTGATATGCTTTTTAATGCTAAAATAATGCATTGTTGTCTTCAGTAGATTAATTGCAAGTTATGTAAGAAAATAATGATTGAAGGGCGAAAATAGAATTCATTTGAATTAATTTAGAATGATTTAACGACTAGAAGAGACACAGTGACATGACTTTAAGGCTAAACAAATGCATTGTTGCCTATAATAGATCAAATGCAAGTTATGCACGAAAGTCGCGTTGTAAATGCAAAAATAGAATTGGTTCGAAGTGCCTTCAAACAATTTAATGATTGAAAAAACTGAGTGATATGCTTTTTAATGCTAAAATAATGCATTGTTGTCTTCAGTAGATTAATTGCAAGTTATGTAAGAAAATAATGTTTGAAGGGCGAAAATAGAATTCGTTCGAATTAATTTAGAATGATTTAACGACTAGAAGAGACACAGTGACATGACTTTAAGGCTAAACAAATGCATTGTTGCCTATAATAGATCAAATGCAAGTTATGCACGAAAGTCGCGTTGTAAATGCAAAAAGAGAATTGGTTCGAAGTGCCTTCAAACAATTTAATGATTGAAAAAACTGAGTGATATGCTTTTTAATGCTAAAATAATGCATTGTTGTCTTCAGTAGATTAATTGCAAGTTATGTAAGAAAATAATGATTGAAGGGCGAAAATAGAATTCATTTGAATTAATTTAGAATGATTTAACGACTAGAAGAGACTCCGTGACATGACTTTAAGGCTAAACAAATGCATTGTTGCCTATAATAGATACTCTGCAAGTTATGCACGAAAGTCTTGTTTAAAGGCCGAATTTCGTTCGAAGTGATTTAGAATGATTTACTGACTAAAAGAGACGCAAAAATATGACATTAAGGCTAAAAAATGCATAGGTGCCAGCAATAGATCAATTGCAACTTATACATGAAAGTCGCGTTTTAAATGCAAAAAGAGAATTGGTTCGAAGTGCCTTCAATTAATTTAATGATTGAAAAGACTGAGTGATATGCTTTTTAATGCTAAAATAATGCATTGTTGTCTGCAGTAGATTGATTGCAAGTTATGTAAGAAAATAATGTTTGAATGGCGAAAATAGAATTCGTTCGAATTATTTTAGAATGATTTAATGACTAGAAGAGACTCAGTGACATGACTTTAAAGCAAAACAAATGCATTGTTGGCTATAATAGATCAGCTGCAAGTTATGCATGAAAGTCTTGTTTAAAGGCCGAATTTCGTTCGGAGTGATTTAGAATGATTTACTGAGTGAAAGAGACGCAAAAATATGACTTTAAGGATAAAAAATGCATAGGTGCCAGCAATAGATCAATTGCAACTTATACATGAAAGTCGCATTTTAAAAACAAAAAGAGAATTGGTTCGAAGTGCCTTCAAACAATTTAATGATTGAAAAGACTGAGTGATATGCTTTTTAATGCTAAAATAAGGCATTGTTGTTTTCAGTAGATTAATTGCAAGTTTTGTAAGAAAATAATGTTTGAAGGGCGAAAATAGAATTCGTTCGAATTAATTTAGATTGATTTAATGACTACAAGAGACTCAGTGACATGACTTTAAGGCTAAACAAATGCATTGTTGTCTATAATTGATCAACTGCAAGTTATGCACGAAAGTCATGTTTAAAGGCCGAATTTCGTTCGAAGTGATTTAGAATGATTTACTGACTAAAAGAGACGCAAAAATATGACATTAAGGCTAAAAAAATGAATAGTTTACTTCAATAGATCAATTGCAAGTTATGCTTGAAAGTAGCGTTGTAAATGCAAAAAGAGAATTGGTTCGAAGTCCCTTCAAACAATTTAATGATTGAAAAGACTGAGTGATATGCTTTTTAATGCTAAAATAATGCATTGTTGTCTTCAGTAGATTAATTGCAAGTTATGTAAGAAAATAATGTTTGAAGGGCGAAAATAGAATTCGTTCGAATTAATTTAGAATGATTTAACGACTAGAAGAGACTCAGTGACATGACTTTAAGGCTAAACAAATGCATTGTTGCCTATAATAGATCAACTGCAAGTTATGCACGAAAGTCGCGTTGTAAATGCAAAAAGAGAATTGGTTCGAAGTGCCTTCAAACAATTTAATGATTGAAAAAACTGAGTGATATACTTTTTAATGGTAAAATAATGTATTGTTTTCTTCAGTAGATTAATTGCAGGTTATGTAAGAAAATAATGTTTGAAGGGCGAAAATAGAATTCGTTCGAATTAATTTAGAATGATTTAATGACTAGACGAGACTCGGTGACATGATTTTCAGGCTAAACAAATGCATTGTTGCCTATAATAAATCAACTGCAAGTTATGCACAAAAGTCTTGTTTAAAGGCCGAATTTCGTTCGAAGTGATTTAGAATGATTTACTGACTAAAAGAGACGCAAAAATATGACATTAAGGATAAAAAATGCAAAGTGCCAGCAATAGATCAATTGCAACTTATACATGAAAGTCGCGTTTTAAATGCAAAAAGAGAATTGGTTCGAAGTGCCTTCAATTAATTTAATGATTGAAAAGACTGAGTGATATGCTTTTTAATGCTAAAATAATGCATTGTTGTCTGCAGTAGATTGATTGCGAGTTATGTAAGAAAATAATGTTTGAATGGCGAAAATAGAATTCGTTCGAATTAATTTAGAATGATTTAATGACTAGAAGAGACTCAGTGACATGACTTTAAAGCAAAACAAATGCATTGTTCGCTATAATAGATCAGCTGCAAGTTATGCATGAAAGTCTTGTTTAAAGGCCGAATTTCGTTCGGAGTGATTTAGAATGATTTACTGAGTGAAAGAGACGCAAAAATATGACTTTAGGGATAAAAAATGCATAGGTGCCAGCAATAGATCAATTGCAACTTATACATGAAAGTCGCGTTTTAAAAACAAAAAGAGAATTGGTTCGAAGTGCCTTCAAACAATTTAATGATTGAAAAGACTGAGTGATATGCTTTTTAATGCTAAAATAATGCATTGTTGTCTGCAGTAGATTGATTGCAAGTTATGTAAGAAAATAATGTTTGAATGGCGAAAATAGAATTCGTTCGAATTAATTTAGAATGATTTAATGACTAGAAAAGACTCAGTGACATGACTTTAAAGCAAAACAAATGCATTGTTCGCTATAATAGATCAGCTGCAAGTTATGCATGAAAGTCTTGTTTAAAGGCCGAATTTCGTTCGGAGTGATTTAGAATGATTTACTGAGTGAAAGAGACGCAAAAATATGACTTTAGGGATAAAAAATGCATAGGTGCCAGCAATAGATCAATTGCAACTTATACATGAAAGTCGCGTTTTAAAAACAAAAAGAGAATTGGTTCGAAGTGCCTTCAAACAATTTAATGATTGAAAAGACTGAGTGATATGCTTTTTAATGCTAAAATAAGGCATTGTTGTCTTCAGTAGATTAATTGCAAGTTTTGTAAGAAAATAATGTTTGAAGGGCGAAAATAGAATTCGTTCGAATTAATTTAGATTGATTTAATGACTAGAAGAAACTCAGTTACATGACTTTAAGGTTAAACAAATGCATTGTTGCCTATAATAGATCAACTGCAAGTTATGCACGAAAGTCTTGTTTAAAGGCCGAATTTCGTTTGAAGCGATTTAGAATGATTTACTGACTAAAAGAGACGCAAAAATATGACATTATGGCTAAAAAAATGAATAGTTGCCTTCAATAGATCAAGTTCAAGTTATGCATGAAAGTCGCGTTTTAAATGCAAAGAGAGAATTAGTTCGAAGTGCCTTCAAACAATTTAATGATTGAAAAGACAGAGTGATATACTTTTTAATGGTAAAATAATGTACTGTTGTCTTCAGTAGAATAATTGCAGGTTATGTAAGAAAATAATGTTTGAAGGGCGAAAACAGAATTCGTTCGAATTAATTTAGAATGATTTAATGACTAGAAGAGACTCAGTGACATGATTTTCAGGCTAAACAATGCATTGTTGCCTATAATAAATCAACTGCAACTTATGCACAAAAATCTTGTTTAAAGGCCGAATTTCGTTCGAAGTGATTTAGAATGATTTACTGACTAAAAGAGACGCAAAAATATGACATTAAGGATAAAAAATGCATAGTGCCAGCAATAGATCAATTGCAACTTATACATGAAAGTCGCGTTTTAAATGCAAAAAGAGAATTGGTTCGAAGTGCCTTCAAACAATTTAATGATTGAAAAGACTGAGTGATATGCTTTTTAATGCTAAAATAATGAATTGTTGTCTTCAGTAGATTAATTGCAAGTTATGTAAGAAAATAATGTTTGAAGGGCGAAAATAGAATTCGTTCGAATTAATTTAGAATGATTTAACGACTAAAAGAGACTCAGTGACATGACTTTAAGGCTAAACAAATGCATTGTTGCCTATAATAGATCAACTGCAAGTTATGCACGAAAGTCATGTTTAAAGGCCGAATTTCGTTCGAAGTGATTTAGAATGATTTACTGACTAAAAGAGACGCAAAAATATGACATTAAGGCTAAAAAAATGAATAGTTGCCTTCAATAGATCAATTGCAAGTTATGCATGAAAGTCGCGTTTTAAATGCAAAAAGAGAATTGGTTCAAAGTGCCTTCAAACAATTTAATGATTGAAAAGACTGAGTGATATGCTTTTTAATGCTAAAATAATGCATTGTTGTCTGCAGTTGATTGATTGCAAGTTATGTAAGAAAATAATGTTTGAATCGCGAAAATAGAATTCGTTCGAATTAATTTAGAATGATTTAATGACTAGAAGAGACTTAGTGACATGACTTTAAAGCAAAACAAATGCATTGTTGGCTATAATAGATCTGCTGCAAGTTATGCATGAAAATCTTGTTTAAAGGCCGAATTTCGTTCGGAGTGATTTAGAATGATTTACTGAGTGAAAAAGACGCAAAAATATGACTTTAAGGATAAAAAATGCATAGGTGCCAGCAATAGATCAATTGGAACTTATACATGAAAGTCGCGTTTTAAATACAAAAAGAGAATTGGTTCGAAGTGCCTTCAAACAATTTAATGATTGAAAAGACTGAGTGATATGCTTTTTAATGCTAAAATAATGCATTGTTGTCTGCAGTAGATTGATTGCAAGTTATGTAAGAAAATAATGTTTGAATGGCGAAAATAGAATTCGTTCGAATTAATTTAGAATGATTTAATGACTAGAAGAGACTCAGTGACATGACTTTAAAGCAAAACAAATGCATTGTTGGCTATAATAGATCTGCTGCAAGTTATGCATGAAAGTCTTGTTTAAAGGCCGAATTTCGTTCGGAGTGATTTAGAATGATTTACTAAGTGAAAGAGACGAAAAAATATGACTTTAAGGATAAAAAATGCATAGGTGCCAGCAATAGATCAATTGCAACTTATACATGAAAGTTGCGTTTTAAATACAAAAAGAGATTTGGTTCGAAGTGCCTTCAAACAATTTAATGATTGAAAAGACTGAGTGATATGCTTTTTAATGCTAAAATAAGGCATTGTTGTCTTCAGTAGATTAATTGCAAGTTTTGTAAGAAAATAATGTTTGAAGGGCGAAAATAGAATTCGTTCGAAGTAATTTAGATTGATTTAATGACTAGAAGAAACTCAGTTACATGACTTTAAGGTTAAACAAATGCATTGTTGCCTATAATAGATCAACTGCAAGTTATGCACGAATGTCTTGTTTAAAAGCCGAATTTCGTTCGAAGCGATTTAGAATGATTTACTGACTAAAAGAGACACAAAAATATGACATTATGGCTAAAAAAATGAATAGTTTCCTTCAATAGATCAAGTGCAAGTTATGCATGAAAGTCGCGTTTTAAATGCAAAAAGAGAATTGGTTCGAAGTGCCTTCAAACAATTTAATGATTTAAAAGACAGAGTGATATACTTTTTAATGGTAAAATAATGTATTGTTGTCTTCAGTAAATTAATTGCATGTTATGTATGAAAATAATGTTTGAAGGGCGAAAATAGAATTCGTTCGAATTAATTTAGAATGATTTAATGACTAGAAGAGACTCAGTGACATGATTTTCAGGCTACACAAATGCATTGTTGCCTATAATAAATCAACTGCAAGTTATGCATAAAAGTCTTGTTTAAAGGCCGAATTTCGTTCGAAGTGATTTAGAATGATTAACTGACTAAAAGAGACGCAAAAATATGACTTTAAGGCTAAAAAATGCATAGTTGCCATCAATAGATCAATTGCAAGTTATGCATGAAAGTCGCGCTTTAAATGCAAAAAGAGAATTGGTTCGAAGTGCCTTCAAACAATTTAATGATTGAAAAGACTGCGTGATATGCTTTTTAATGCTAAAATAATGCATTGTTGTCTTCAATAGATTAATTACAAGTTATGTAAGAAAATAATGTTTGAAGGGCGAAAATAGAATTCGTTCGAATTAATTTAGATTGATTTAATGACTAGAAGAAACTAAGTTACATGACTTTAAGGTGAAACAAATGCATTGTTGCCTATAATAGATCAACCGAAAGTTATGCACGAAAGTCTTGTTTAAAGGCCGAATTTCGTTCGAAGCGATTTAGAATGATTTACTGACTAAAAGAGACGCAAAAATATGACATTGAGGCTAAAAAAATGAATAGTTGCCTTCAATAGATCAATTGCAAGTTATGCATGAAAGTCGCGTTTTAAATGCAAAAAGAGAATTAGTTCGAAGTGCCTTCAAACAATTTACAGATTGAAAAGACTGCGTGATATGCTTTTTAATGCTAAAATAATGCATTGTTGTCTTCAATAGATTAATTACAAGTTATGTAAGAAAATAATGTTTGAAGGCCGAAAATATAATTCGTTCGAATTAATTTAGAATGATTTAATGACTAGAAGAGACTCAGTGACATCACTTTAAGGCTAAACAAATGCATTGTTGCCTATAATAAGTCAACTGCAAGTTATGCACTAAAGTTATGTTTAAAGGCCGCATTTCGTTCGAAGTGATTTAGAATGATTAACTGACTAAAAGAGACGCAAAAATATGACTTTAAGGCTAAAAAATGCATAGTTGCCATCAATAGATCAATTGCAAGTTATGCATGAAAGTCGCGCTTTAAATGCAAAAAGAGAATTGGTTCGAAGTGCCTTCAAACAATTTAATGATTGAAAAGACTGCGTGATATGCTTTTTAATGCTAAAATAATGCATTGTTGTCTTCAATAGATTAATTACAAGTTATGTAAGAAAATAATGTTTGAAGGCCGAAAATATAATTCGTTCGAATTAATTTAGAACGATTTAATGACTAGAAGAGACTCAGTTACAAGACTTTAAGGCGAAACAAATGCATTGTTGCCTATAATAAGTCAACTGCAAGTTATGCACGAAAGTCTTGTTTAAAAGCCGAATTTCGTTCGAAGTGATTTAGAATGATTTACTGACTAAAAGAGATGCAAAAATATGACTTTAAGGCTGAAAAAGGTATAGTTGCCATCAATAGATCAATTGCAAATTATGCATGAAAGTCGCATTTTAAATGCAAAAAGAGAATTGGTTCGAAGTGCCTTCAAACAATTTAATGATTGAAAAGACTGAGTGATATGCTTTTTAATGCAAAAATAATGCATTGTTGTCTTCAATAGATTGATTGCAAGTTATGCAAGAAAAAAATGTATGAAGGGCGAGAATAGAATTCATTCGAATTAATTTAGAACAAATTAATGACTAGAAGAGACTCAGTGACATGACTTTATGGCTAAACAAATGCATTGTTGCCTATAATAGATCAACCGGAAGTTATGCACGAAAGTCATGTTTAAAGGCCGAATTTCGTTCGAAGTGATTTAGAATGATTTACTGACTAAAAGAGACGCAAAAATAAGACTTTAAGGCTAAAAAATGCATAGTTGCCATCAATAGATCAATTGCAAGTTATGCATGAAAGTCCCGTTTTAAATGCAAAAAAAGAATTGGTACGAAGTGCCTTCAAATGATTTAATAATTGAAAAGACTGAGTGATATGCTTTTTAATGGTAAAATAATATATTGTTGTCTTCTGTAGATTAATTGCAGGTTATGTGAGAAAATAATGGTTGAAGCGCGAAAATAGAATTCGTTCAAATTAAATTAGAACGATTTAATGACTGGAAGAGACTCAGTGACATGACTTTATGGCTAAACAAATGCATTGTTGCCTATAATAGATCAACCGGAAGTTATGCACGAAAGTCAGGTTTAAAGGCCGAATTTCGTTCGAAGTGATTTAGAATGATTTACTGACTAAAAGAAACGCAAAAATAAGACTTTAAGGCTAAAAAATGCATAGTTGCCGTCAGTAGATCAATTGCAAGTTATGCATGAAAGTCCCGTTTTAAATGCAAAAAGAGAATTGGTTCGAAGTGCCTTCAAACAATTTAATGATTGAAAAGACTGGGTGATATGCTTTTTAATGCTAAAATAATGCATTGTTGTCTTTAGTAGATTAATTGCAGGTTATGCAAGAAAAAAATGTATGAAGGGCGAGAATAGAATTCATTCGAATTAATTTAGAACAATTTAATGACTAGAAGAGACTCAGTGACATGACTTTATGGCTAAACAAATGCATTGTTGCCTATAATAGATGAACCGGAAGTTATGCACGAAAGTCATGTTTAAAGGCCGAATTTCGTTCGAAGTGATTTAGAATGATCTACTGACTAAAAGAGACGAAAAAAATATGACTTTAAGGCTGAAAAATGTATAGTTGCCATCAATAGATCAATTGCAAATTATGCATGAAAGTCGCGTTTTAAATGCAAAAAGAGAATTGGTTCGAAGTGCCTTCAAACAATTTAATGATTGAAAAGACTGAATGATATGCTTTTTAATGCTAAAATAATGCATTGTTGTCTGCAGTAGATTGATTGCAAGTTATGTAAGAAAATAATGTTTGAATGGTGAAAATGGAATTTGTTCGAATTAATTTAGAATGATTTAATGACTAGAGGAGACTCAGTGACATGACTTTAAGGCAAAACAAATGCATTGTTGCCTATAATAGATCGGCTACAAGTTATGCACGAAAGTCTTGTCTAAAGGCCGAATTTCATTCGAAGTGATTTAGAATGATTTACTGAGTAAAAGAGACGCAAAAATATGACTTTAAGGCTAAAAAATGCATAGTTGCCATCAATAGATCAATTGCAAGTTATGCATGAAATTCGAGTTTTAAATGCAAAAAAAGAATTGGTACGAAGTGCCTTCAAACAATTTAATAATTGAAAAGACTGAGTGATATGCTTTTTAATGCAAAAATAATGCATTGTTGTCTTCAATAGATTGATTGCAAGTTATGCAAGAAAAAAATGTATGAAGGGCGAGAATAGAATTCATTCGACTTAATTTAAAACAATTTAATGACTAGAAGAGACTCAGTGACATGACTTTATGGCTAACCAAATGCATTGTTGCCTATAATAGATCAACCGGAAGTTATGCACAAAAGTCATGTTTAAAGGCCGAATTTCATTCGAAGTGATTTAGAATGATTTACTGACTAAAAGAGACGCAAAAATAAGACTTTAAGGCTAAAAAATGCATAGTTGCCATCAATAGATCAATTGCAAGTTATGCATGAAAGTCCCGTTTTAAATGCAAAAAGAGAATTGGTTCGAAGTGCCTTCAAACAATTTAATGATTGAAAAGACTGAGTAATATGATTTTTAATGCTAAAATAATGCATTGTTGTCTTCAATAGATTAATTACAAGTTATGTAAGAAAATAATGTTTGAAGGGCGAAAATATATTTCGTTCGAATTAATTTAGAATGATTTAATGACTAGAAGAGACATAGTGACATGACTTTAAGGCTAAACAAATGCATTGTTGCCTATAATAGATCAACTGCAAGTTATGCACGAAAGTCTTCTTTAAAGGCCGAATTTCGTTCGAAGTGATATAGAATGATTTACTGACTAAGAGAGACGCAAAAATATGACTTTAAGGATAAAAAATGCATAGGTGCCAGCAATAGATCAATTGCAACTTATACATGAAAGTCGCATTTTAAATGCAAAAAGAGAATTGGTTCGAAGTGCCTTCAAACAATTTAATGATTGAAAAGACTGAGTGATATGCTTTTTAATGCTAAAATAATGCATTGTTGTCTTCAGTAGATTAATTGCAAGTTATGTAAGAAAATAATGTTTGAAGGGCGAAAATAAAATTCGTTCGAATTAATTTAGAATGATTTAATGACTAGAAGAGACTCAGTGACATGACTTTAAGGCGAAACAAATGCATTGTGGCCTATAATAGATCAGCTGCAAGTTATGCATAAAAGTCTTGTTTAAAGGCCGAATTTCGTTCGAAGTGATTTAGAATGATTTACTGACTAAAAGAGACGCAAAAATAAGACTTTAAGGCTAAAAAATGCATAGTTGCCATCAATAGATCAATTGCAAGTTATGCATGAAAGTCCCGTTTTAAATGCAAAAAGAGAATTGGTTCGAAGTGCCTTCAAACAATTTAATGATTGAAAAGACTGAGTGATATGCTTTTTAATGCTAAAATAATGCATTGTTGTCTTCAGTAGATAAATTGCAAGTTATGTAAGAAAATAATGTTTGAAGGGCGAAAATAGAATTCGTTCGAATTAATTTAGAATGATTTAATGACTAGAAGAGACTCAGTGACATGACATTAAGCCTAAAGAAATGCATTGTTGCCTATAATAGATCAACTGCAAGTTATGCACGAAAGTCATGTTTAGACGCCGAATTTCGTTCGAAGTGATTTACAATGATTTACTGACTAAAAGAGACGCAAAAATATGACATTAAGGCTAAAAAAATGAATAGTTGCCTTCAATAGATCAATTGCAAGTTATGCATGACAGTCGCGTTTTAAATGCAAAGAGAGAATTGTTCGAAGTGCCTTCAAACAATTTAAAGATTGAAAAGACTGAATGATATGCTTTTTAATGGTAAAATAATATATTGTAGTCTTCTGTAGATTAATTGCAGGTTATGTAAGAAAATATTGTTTGAAGGGCGAAAATAGAATTCGTTCAAATTAATTTAGAATGATTTAATGACTAGAAGAGACTCAGTTACAAGACTTTAAGGCGAAACAAATGCATTGTTGCCTATAATAGATCAGCTGCAAGTTATGCACGAGAGTCTTGTTTAAAAGCCGAATTTCGTTCGAAGTGATTTAGAATGATCTACTGACTAAAAGAGACGAAAAAATATGACTTTAAGGCTGAAAAATGTATAGTTGCCATCAATAGATCAATTGCAAATTATGCATGAAAATCGCGTTTTAAATGCAAAAAGAGAATTGGTTCGAAGTGCCTTCAAACAATTTAATGATTGAAAAGACTTAGTGATATGCTTTTTAATGCTAAAATAATGCATTGTTGTCTGCAGTAGATTGATTTCAAGTTATGTAAGAAAATAATGTTTGAATGGTGAAAATGGAATTTGTTCGAATTAATTTAGAATGATTTAATGACTAGAAGAGACTCAGTGACATGACTTTAAGGCAAAACAAATGCATTGTTGCCTATAATAGATCAGCTACAAGTTATGCACGAAAGTCTTGTTTAAAGGCCGAATTTCATTCGAAGTGATTTAGAATGATTTACTGAGTAAAAGAGACGCAAAAATATGACTTTAAGGCTAAAAAATGCATAGTTGCCATCAATAGATCAATTGCAAGTTATGCATGAAATTCGAGTTTTAAATGCAAAAAAAGAATTTGTACGAAGTGCCTTCAAACAATTTAATAATTGAAAAGACTGAGTGATATGCTTTTTACTGCAAAAATAATGCATTGTTGACTTCAATAGATTGATTGCAAGTTATGCAAGAAAAAAATGTATGAAGGGCGAGAATAGAATTCATTCGAATTAATTTAGAACAATTTAATGACTAGAAGAGACTCAGTGACATGACTTTATGGCTAAACAAACGCATTGTTGCCTATAATAGATCAACCGGAAGTTATGCACGAAAGTCATGTTTAAAGGCCGAATTTCGTTCGAAGTGATTTAGAATGATTTACTGACTAAAAGAGACGCGAAAATAAGACTTTAAGGCTAAAAAATGCATAGTTGCCATCAATAGATCAATTGCAAGTTATGCATGAAAGTCCCGTTTTAAATGCAAAAAGAGAATTGGTTCGAAGTGCCTTCAAACAATTTAATGATTGAAAAGACTGACTAATATGATTTTTAATGCTAAAATAATGCATTGTTGTCTGCAGTAGATTGATTGCAAGTTATGTAAGAAAATAATGTTTGAATGGTGAAAATGGAATTTGTTCGAATTAATTTAGAATGATTTACTGACTAGAGGAGACTCAGTGACATGACTTTAAGGCAAAACAAATGCATTGTTGCCTATAATAGATCAGCTACAAGTTATGCACGAAAGTCTTGTTTAAAGGCCGAATTTCATTCGAAGTGATTTAGAATGATTTACTGAGTAAAAGAGACGCAAAAATATGACTTTAAGGCTAAAAAATGCATAGTTGCCATCAATAGATCAATTGCAAGTTATGCATGAAATTCGCGTTTTAAATACAAAAAAAGAATTGGTACGAAGTGCCTTCAAACAATTTAATAATTGAAAAGACTGAGTGATATGCTTTTTACTGCAAAAATAATACATTGTTGTCTTCAATAGATTGATTGCAAGTTATGCAAGAAAAAAATGTATGAAGGGCGAGAATAGAATTCATTCGAATTAATTTAGAACAATTTAATGACTAGAAGAGACTCAGTGACATGACTTTATGGCTAAACAAATGCATTGTTGCCTATAATAGATCAACCGGAAGTTATGCACGAAAGTCATGTTTAAAGGCCGAATTTCGTTCGAAGTGATTTACAATGATTTACTGACTAAAAGAGACGCAAAGATATGACATTAAGGCTAAAAAAATGAATAGTTGCCTTCAATAGATCAATTGCAAGTTATGCATGAAAGTCGCGTTTTAAATGCTATAAGAGAATTGTTCGAAGTGCCTTCAAACAATTTAAAGATTGAAAAGACTGAATGATATGCTTTTTAATGGTAAAATAATATATTGTAGTCTTCTGTAGATTAATTGCAGGTTATGTAAGAAAATATTGTTTGAAGGGTGAAAATAGAATTCGTTCAAATTAATTTATAATGATTTAATGACTAGAAGAGACTCAGTTACAAGACTTTAAGGCGAAACAAATGCATTGTTGCCTATAATAGATCAGCTGGAAGTTATGCACGAGAGTCTTGTTTAAAAGCCGAATTTCGTTCGAAGTGATTTAGAATGATCTACTGACTAAAAGAGACGAAAAAATATGACTTTAAGGCTGAAAAATGTATAGTTGCCATCAATAGATCAATTGCAAATTATGCATGAAAATCGCGTTTTAAATGCAAAAAGAGAATTGGTTCGAAGTGCCTTCAAACAATTTAATGATTGAAAAGACTTAGTGATATGCTTTTTAATGCTAAAATAATGCATTGTTGTCTGCAGTAGATTGATTGCAAGTTATGTAAGAAAATAATGTTTGAATGGTGAAAATGGAATTTGTTTGAATTAATTTAGAATGATTTAATGACTAGAAGAGACTCAGTGACATGACTTTAAGGCAAAACAAATGCATTGTTGCCTATAATAGATCAGCTACAAGTTATGCACGAAAGTCTTGTTTAAAGGCCGAATTTCATTCGAAGTGATTTAGAATGATTTACTGAGTAAAAGAGACGCAAAAATATGACTTTAAGGCTAAAAAATGCATAGTTGCCATCAATAGATCAATTGCAAGTTATGCATGAAATTCGAGTTTTAAATACAAAAAAAGAATTGGTACGAAGTACCTTCAAACAATTTAATAATTGAAAAGACTGAGTGATATGCTTTTTACTGCAAAAATAATGCATTGTTGTCTTCAATAGATTGATTGCAAGTTATGCAAGAAAAAAATGTATGAAGGGCGAGAATAGAATTCATTCGAATTAATTTAGAACAATTTAATGACTAGAAGAGACTCAGTGACATGACTTTATGGCTAAACAAATGCATTGTTGCCTATAATAGATCAACCGGAAGTTATGCACGAAAGTCATGTTTAAAGGCCGAATTTCGTTCGAAGTGATTTAGAATGATTTACTGACTAAAAGAGACGCAAAAATAAGACTTTAAGGCTAAAAAATGCATAGTTGCCATCAATAGATCAATTGCAAGTTATGCATGAAAGTCCCGTTTTAAATGCAAAAAGAGAATTGGTTCGAAGTGCCTTCAAACAATTTAATGATTGAAAAGACTGACTAATATGATTTTTAATGCTAAAATAATGCATTGTTGTCGTCAATAGATTAATTACAAGTTATGTAAGAAAATAATGTTTGAAGGGCGAAAATATATTTCGTTCGAATTAATTTAGAATGATTTAATGACTAGAAGAGACTTAGTGACATGACATTAAGGCTAAACAAATGCATTGTTGCCTATAATAGATCAACTGCAAGTTATGCACGAAAGTCATGTTTAGACGCCGAATTTCATTCGAAGTGATTTACAATGATTTACTGACTAAAAGAGACGCAAAAATATGACATTAAGGCTAAAAAAATGAATAGTTGCCTTCAATAGATCAATTGCAAGTTATGCATGAATGTCGCGTTTTAAATGCAAAAAGAGAATTGGTTCGAAGTGCCTTCAAACAATTTAATGATTGAAAAGACTGAGTGATATGCTTTTTAATGCTAAAATAATGCATTGTTGTCTGCAGTAGATCAATTGCAAGTTATGCATGAAAGTCCCGTTTTAAATGCAAAAAGAGAGTTGGTTCGAAGTGCCTTCAAACAATTTAATGATTGAAAAGACTGACTAATATGATTTTTAATGCTAAAATAATGCATTGTTGTCTTCAATAGATTAATTACAAGTTATGTAAGAAAATAATGTTTGAAGGGCGAAAATATATTTCGTTCGAATTAATTTAGAATGATTTAATGACTAGAAGAGACTCAGTGACATGACTTTAAGGCTAAACAAATGCATTGTTGCCTATAATAGATCAACTGCAAGTTATGCACGAAAGTCATGTTTAAAGGCCGAATTTCATTCGAAGTGATTTAGAATGATTTACTGACTAAAAGAGACGCAAAAATATGACATTAAGGCTAAAAAATGCATAGTTGCCTTCAATAGATCAATTGCAAGTTATGCATGAAATTCGCGTTGTAAATGCAAAAAGAGAATTGGTTCGAAGTGCCTTCAAACAATTTAATGATTGAAAAGACTGAGTGATATGCTTTTTAATGCTAAAATAATGCATTGTTGTCTGCAGTAGATTGATTGCAAGTTATGTAAGAAAATAATGTTTGAATGGTGAAAATGGAATTTGTTCGAATTAATTTAGAATGATTTAATGACTAGAAGAGACTCAGTGACATGACTTTAAGGCAAAACAAATGCATTGTTGCCTATAATAGATCAGCTACAAGTTATGCACGAAAGTCTTGTTTAAAGGCCGAATTTCATTCGAAGTGATTTAGAATGATTTACTGAGTAAAAGAGACGCAAAAATATGACTTTAAGGCTAAAAAATGCATAGTTGCCATCAATAGATCAATTGCAAGTTATGCATGAAAGTCGCGTTTTAAATGCAAAAAGAGAATTTGTTTGAAGTGCCTTCAAACAATTTAATGATTGAAAAGACTGAGTGATATGCTTTTTAATGGTAAAATAATGTATTGTTGCCTTCAGTAGATTAATTGCAGGTTATAGAAGAAAATAATGTTTGAAGGGCGAAAATATATTTCGTTCGAATTAATTTAGAATGATTTAATGACTAGAAGAGACTCAGTGACATGACTTTAAGGCGAAACAAATGCATTGTTGCCTATAATAGATCAACTGCAAGTTATGCACGAAAGTGTTGTTTAAAGGCCGAATTTCGTTCGAAGTGATATAGAATGATTTACTGACTAAGAGAGACGCAAAAATATGACTTTAAGGATAAAAAATGCATAGGTGCCAGCAATAGATCAATTGCAACTTATACATGAAAGTCGCATTTTAAATGCAAAAAGAGAATTGGTTCGAAGTGCCTTCAAACAATTTAATGATTGAAAAGACTGAGTGATATGCTTTTTAATGCTAAAATAAGGCATTGTTGTCTTCAGTAGATTAATTGCAAGTTTTGTAAGAAAATAATGTTTGAAGGGCGAAAATAGAATTCGTTCGAATTAATTTAGATTGATTTAATGACTAGAAGAAACTCAGTTACATGACTTTAAGGTTAAACAAATGCATTGTTGCCTATAATAGATCAACTGCAAGTTATGCACGAAAGTCTTGTTTAAAGGCCGAATTTCGTTCGAAGTGATATAGAATGATTTACTGACTAAGAGAGACGCAAAAATATGACATTAAGGCTAAAAAAATGAATAGTTGCCTTCAATAGATCAATTGCAAGTAATGCATGAAAGTCGCGTTTTAAATGCAAAAAGAGAATTGGTTCGAAGTGCCTTCAAACGATTTAATGATTGAAAAAACTGAGTGATATGCTTTTTAATGCTAAAATAATGCATTATTTTCTTCAGTAGATTAATTGCAGGTTATGTAAGAAAATAATGTTTGAATGGCGAAAATAGAATTCGTTCGAATTAATTTAGAATGATTTAATGACTAGAAGAGACTCAGTGATATGACTTTAAGGCTAAACAAATGCATTGTGGCCTATAATAGATCAACTACAAGTTATGCACGAAAGACATGTTTAAAGCCCGAATTTCATTCGAAGTGATTTAGAATGATTTACTGACTAAAAGAGACGCAAAAATATGACTTTCAGGATAAAAAATGCATAGTTGCCTTCAATAGATCAATTGCAAGTTATACATGAAAGTCACATTTTAAATGCAAAAAGAGAATTGGGTCGAAGTGCCTTCAAACAATTTAATGATTGAAAAGACTGAGTGATATGCTTTTTAATGCTAAAATAATGCATTGTTGTCTTCAGTAGATTAATTCCAAGTTATGTAAGAAAATAATGTTTGAAGGGCGACAATAGAATTTGTTCGAATTAATTTAGAATGATTTAATGACTAGAAGAGACTCAGTGACATGACTTTAAGGCTAGACAAATGCATTGTTGCCTATAATAGATCAATTGCAAGTTATGCACGAAAGTCTTGTTTAAAGGCCAAATTTCGTTCGAAGTGATTTAGAATGATTTACTGACTAAAAGAGATGCAAAAATATGACTTTAAGGATAAAAAATGCATAGTTGCCATCAATAGATCAATTGCAAGTTATGCATGAAAGTCGCGTCGTAAATGCAAAAAGAGAATTGGTTCGAAGTGCCTTCAAACAATTTAATGATTGAAAAGACAAAGTGATATGCTTTTTAATGCTAAAATAATGCATTGTTGTCTTCAGTAGATTGATTGCAAGTTATGTATGAAAATAATGTTTGAATGGCGAAAATAGAATTCGTTCGAATTAATTTAGAATGATTTAATGACTAGAAGAGACTCAGTGACATGACTTTAAGGCAAAACAAATCCATTGTTGCCTATAATGGATCAGCTGCAAGTTATGCACGAAAGTCTTGTTTAAAGGCCGAATTTCGTTCGAAGTGATTTAGAATGATTTACTAAGTAAAAGAGACGCAATAATATGACTTTAAGGCTAAAAAATGCATAGTTGCCATCAATAGATCAGTTGCAAGTTATGCATGAAAGTCGCGTTTTAAATGCAAAAAAAGAATTGGTTCGAAGTGCCTTCAAAGAATTTAATGATTGAAAGGACTGAGTGATATGCTTTTTAATGCTAAAATAATGCATTATTTTCTTCAGTAGATTTATTGCAGGTTATGTAAGAAAATAATGTTTGAAGGGTGAAAATAGAATTCGTTCGAATTAATATAGAATGATTTAATGACTAGAAGAAACTCAGTTACATGACTTTAAGGCTAAACAAATGCATTGTTGCCTATAATAGATCAACTGCAAGTTGTGCACGAAAGTCTTGTTTAAAGCCCGAATTTCATTTGAAGTGATTTAGAATGATTTACTGACTAAAAGAGACGCAAAAATATGACTTTAAGGCTAAAAAATGCATAGTGGCCATCAATAGATCAATTGCAAGTTATGCATGAAAGTAGCGTTGTAAATGCAAAAAGAGAATTGGGTCGAAGTGCCTTCAAACAATTTAATGATTGAAAAGACTGAGTGATATGCTTTTTAATGCTAAAATAATGCATTGTTGTCTTCAGTAGATTAATTCCAAGTTATGTAAGAAAATAATGTTCGAAGGGCGAAAATAGAATTCGTTCGAATTAATTTAGAATTATTTAATGACTAGAAGAGACTCAGTGACATGACTTTAAGGCTAAACAATTGCATTGTTGCCTATAATAGATCAACTGCAAGTTATGCACGAAAGTCATGTTTAAAGGCCGAATTTCGTTCGAAGTGATTTAGAATGATTTACTGACTAAAAGAGACGCAAAAATATGACATTGAGGCTAAAAAAATGAATAGTTTCCTTCAATAGATCAATTGCATGTTATGCATGAAAGTCGCGTTTTAAATGCAAAAAGAGAATTGGTTTGAAGTACCTCCAAACAATTTAATGATTGAAAAGACTGAGTGATATGCCTTTTAATGCTAAAATAATGCATTGTTACAGTCTTCAGTAGATTAATTCCAAGTTATGTAAGAAAATAATGTTTGAAGGTCGAAAATAGAATTCGTTCGAATTAATTTAGAATGATTTAATGACTAGAAGAGACTCAGTGAAATGACTTTAAGGCTAAACAAATGCATTGTTGCCTATAATAGATCAACTGCAAGTTATGCACGAAAGTCATATTTAAAGGCCGAATTTCATTCGAAGTGATTTAGAATGATTTACTGACTAAAAGAGACGCAAAAATATGACATTAAGGCTAAAAAATGCATAGTTGCCTTCAATAGATCAATTGCAAGTTATGCATGAAATTCGCGTTGTAAATGCAAAAAGAGAATTGGTTCGAAGTGCCTTCAAACAATTTAATGATTGAAAAGACTGAGTGATATGCTTTTTAATGCTAAAATAATGCATTGTTGTTTTCAGTAGATTAATTGCAAGTTATGTAAGAAAATAATGTTTGAAGGGCGAAAATATAATTCGTTCGAATTAATTTAGAATGATTTAATGACTAGAAGAGACATAGTGACATGACTTTAAGGCAAAACAATGCATTGTTGCCTAAAATAGATCAGCTGCAAGTTATGCACGAAAGTCTTGTTTAAAGGCCGAATTTCGTTCGGAGTGATTTAGAATGATTTACTGACTAAAAGAGACGCAAAAATATGACGTTTAGGCTAAAAAATGCATTGTTGCCTTCAATAGATCAATTGCAAGTTATGCATGAAAGTCGCGTTGTAAATCCAAAAAGAGAATTGGTTCGAAGTGCCTTGAAACAATTTAATGATTGAAAAGACTGAGTGATATGCTTTTGAATGGTAAAATAATGTATTGTTGTCTTCAGTAGATTAATTGCAGGTTATGTAAGAAAATAATGTTTGAAGGGCGAAAATAGAATTCGTTCGAATTAATTTAGAATGATTTAATGACTAGAAGAGACTCAGTTACATGACGTTAAGGCTAAACAAATGCATTGTCGCCTATAATAGATCAGCTGCAAGTTATGCACAAAAGTCATGTTTAAAGGCCGAATTTCATTCGCAGTGATTTAGAATGATTTACTGACTAAAAAAGACACAAAAATATGACTTTAAGGCAAAACAATGCATTGTTGCCTAAAATAGAGCAGCTGCAAGTTATGCACGAAAGTCTTGTTTAAAGGCCGAATTTCGTTCGAAGTGATTTCAAATGATATACTGACTAAAAGAGACGCAAAAATATGACTTTTAGGCTAAAACATGCATTGTTGCCTTCAATAGATCAATTGCAAGTTATGCATGAAAGTCGCATTGTAAATTCAAAAAGAGAATTGGTTCAAAGTGCCTACAAACAATTTAATGATTGAAAAGACTGAGTGATATGCTTTTTAATGGTAAAATAATGTATTGTTGTCTTCAGTAGATTAATTGCACGTTATGTAAGAAAATAATGTTTGAAGGGCGAAAATAGAATTCGTTCGAATTAATTTAGAATGATTTAATGACTAGAAGAGACTCAGTTACATGACTTTAAGGCTAAACAAATGCATTGTTGCCTATAATAGATCAGCTGCAAGTTATGCCCAAAAGTCATGTTTAAAGGCCGAATTTCATTCGAAGTGATTTAGAATGATTTACTGACTAAAAGAGACGCAAAAATATGACTTTAAGGATAAAAAATGCATAGTTGCCATCAATAGATCAATTGCAAGTTATACATGAAAGTCACATTTTAAATGCAAAAAGAGAATTGGGTCGAAGTGCCTTCAAACAATTTAATGATTGAAAAGACAGAGTGATATGCTTTTTAATGCTAAAATAATGCATTGTTGTCTTCAGTAGATTAATTCCAAGTTATGTAAGAAAATAATGTTTGAAGGGCGAAAATAGAATTCGTTCGAATTAATTTAGAATGATTTAATAACTAGAAGAGACTCAGTGACAAGACTTTAAGGCTAGAAAAATGCATTGTTGCCTATAATAGATGAACTGCAAGTTATGCACGAAAGTCTTGTTTAAAGGCCAAATTTCGTTCGAAGTGATTTAGAATGATTTACTGACTAAAAGAGATGCAAAAATATGACTTTAAGGCTAAAAAATGCATAGTTGCCTTCAAAAGATCAATTGCAAGTTATGCATGAAAGTCGCGTCGTAAATGCAAAAAGAGAATTGGTTCGAAGTGCCTTCAAACAATTTAATGATTGAAAAGACTGAGTGATAAGCTTTTTAATGCTAAAATAATGCATTATTGTCTTCAGTAGATTGATTGCAAGTTATGTAAGAAAATAATGTTTCAAAGGCGAAAATAGAATTCGTTCGAATTAATTTAGAATGATTTAATGACTAGAAGAGACTCAGTGACATGACTTTAAGGCAAACCAAATGCATTGTTGCCTATAATAGATCAGCTGCAAGTTATGCACGAAAGTCTTGTTTAAAGGCCGAATTTCGTTCGAAGTGATTTAGAATGATTTACTAAGTAAAAGAGACACAATAATATGACTTTAAGGCTAAAAAATGCATAGTTGCCATCAATAGATCAATTGCAAGTTATGCATGAAAGTCGCGTTTTAAATGCAAAAAAAGAATGGGTTCAAAGTGCCTTCAAACAATTTAATGATTGAAAAGATTGAGTGATATGCTTTTTAATGCTAAAATAATGCATTATTTTCTTCAGTAGATTTATTCCAGGTTATGTAAGAAAATAATGTTTGAACGGCGAAAATAGAATTCGTTCGAATTAATTTAGAATGATTTAATGACTAGAAGAAACTCAGTTACATGACTTTAAGGCTAAACAAATGCATTGTTGCCTATAATAGATCAACTGCAAGTTATGCACGAAAGTCATGTTTAAAGGCCGAATTTCATTCGAAGTGATTTAGAATGATTTACTGACTAAAAGAGACGGAAAAATATGACTTTAAGGCTAAAAAATGCATAGTGGCCATCAATAGATCAATTGCAAGTTATGCATGAAAGTCGCGTTGTAAATTCAAAAAGAGAATTGGTTCAAAGTGCCTACAAACAATTTAATGATTGAAAAGACTGAGTGATATGCTTTTTAATGGTAAAATAATGTATTGTTGTCTTCAGCAGATTAATTGCAGGTTATGTAAGAAAATAATGTTTGAAGGGCGAAAATAGAATTCGTTCGAATTAATTTAGAATGATTTAATGACTAGAAGAGACTCAGTTACATGACTTTAAGGCTAAACAAATGCATTGTTGCCTATAATAGATCAGCTGCAAGTTATGCCCAAAAGTCATGTTTATAGGCTGAATTTCATTCGCAGTAATTTAGAATGATTTACTGACTAAAAAAGATACAAAAGTATGACTTTAAGGCAAAAAAATGCATAGTTGCCATCAATAGATCAATTGCAAGTTATACATGAAAGTCACATTTTGAATGCAAAAAGAGAATTGGGTCGAAGTGCCTTCAAACAATTTAATGATTGAAAAGACTGAGTGATATGCTTTTTAATGCTAAAATAATGCATTATTGTCTTCAGTAGATTGATTGCAAGTTATGTAAGAAAATAATGTTTGAATGGCGAAAATAGAATTCGTTCGAATTAATTTAGAATGATTTATTGACTAGAAGAGACTCAGTGACATAACTTTAAGGCAAACCAAATGCATTGTTGCCTATAATCGATCAGCTACAAGTTATGCACGAAAGTCTTGTTTAAAGGCCGAATTTCGTTCGAAGTGATTTAGAATGATTTACTAAGTAAAAGAGACACAATAATATGACTTTAAGGCTAAAAAATGCATAGTTGCCATCAATAGATCAATTGCAAGTTATGCATGAAAGTCGCGTTTTAAATGCAAAAAAAGAATTGGTTCAAAGTGCCTTCAAACAATTTAATGATTGAAAAGATTGAGTGATATGCTTTTTAATGCTAAAATAATGCATTATTTTCTTCAGTAGATTTATTCCAGGTTATGTAAGAAAATAATGTTTGAAGGGCAAAAATAGAATTCGTTCGAATTAATTTAGAATGATTTAATGACTAGAAGAAACTCAGTTACATGACTTTAAGGCTAAACCAATGCATTGTTGCCTATAATAGATGAACTGCAAGTTACGCACAAAAGTCATGTTTAAAGGCCGAATTTCGTTCGAAGTGATATAGAATGATTTACTTACTAAGAGAGACGCAAAAATATGACTTTAAGGATAAAAAATGCATAGGTGCCAGCAATAGATCATTCGCAACTTATACATGAAAGTCGTGTCTTAAATGCAAAAATAGTATTGGTTCGAAGTGTTTTCAAACAATTTAATGATATGAAAAGATTGAATGATATGCTTTTTAAGACTAAAATAATGCGTAGTTGTCTTCAATAGATTAATTGCAAGTTATGTAAGAAAATCATGTTTGAAGGGCGAAAATAGAATTTGTCGAATTAATTTAGAATGATTTATTGACTAGAAGAGACTTAGTGACATAACTTTAAGGCTAAACAAGTGCATTGTTTCCCTCAATAGATGAACTGCAACTTATGCAGGAAAGTCATTTTTAAGGGGCGAATTTCATTCGAAGTGATTTAGAATGATTTACTGATTAAGAGAGATCTAATAATATGACCAAAAATGCATAGTTGCCTTCAATAGATCAATTGCAAGTTATGCATGAAAGTTGTTTTTTAAGTGCAAAAACAGAATTGGTTCGAAGTTATTTCAAACAATTTATTGATATGAAAAGACTGAGTGATATGCTTATTAAGGCTAAAATAATGCATTGTTGTCTTGAATAGATTAATTGCAAGTTATGTAATAAAATCATGATTAAAGGGCAAAAATAGAATTCATTCGAATTAATTTAGAATGATTTAATGATAAGGAGAGACTTAATGACATGATTTTATGGCAAAACAAATGCATTGTTTCTTTCAATAGATCAACAGCAAGTTATGCACGAAAGTCATTTTTAAAGACCGAATTTCGTTGGAAGTGATTTAGAATGATGTAATGACTAAAAGAGACGAAATAATATGATTTTAAGGATACAAAAATGCATAGTTGACTTCAATAGATCAATTGCAAGTTATGCACGAAACTCGTGTTTTAAATGCAAAAATAGAATTGGTTCGAAGTGCTTTCAAGCAATTTAATGATATTAAAAGACTGAACGATATACTTTTTAAGGCAAAAATAATGCATTGTTGTCTTCCATAAATTAATTGCAAGTTATGTAAGAAAATCATGTTTGAAGGGCGAAAATAGAATTCGTTCGACTTAATTTGGAATAATTTAATAACAAGAAGAGACTCAGTGACATGACTATAAGGCTAAACAAATGCATTTTTGCCTTCAATAAATCAACTGCAAGTTATGCACGAAAGTCATGTTTAAAGGCCGAATTTCTTTCGAAGTAATTTAGAATGATTTAATGACTAAAAGAGATGCAATACTATGACTTTAAGGCTAAAAAAATGCATAGTTGCCTTCAATAGATCAATTACAAGTTATGCATGAAAGTCGTGTCTTAAATGCACAAATAGAATTGGTTCGAAGTGTTTTCAAACAATTTAATGATATGAAAAGATTGAATGATATGCTTTTTAAGACTAAAATAATGCATAGTTGTCTTCAATAGATGAATTGCAAGTTATGTAAGAAAATCATGTTTGAAGGGCGAAAATAGAATTTGTTGAATTAATTTAGAATGATTTATTGACTAGAAGAGACTTAGTGACATGACTTTAAGGCTAAACAAGTGCATTGTTTCCCTCAATAGATCAACTGCAACTTATGCACGAAAGTCATTTTTAAGGGGCGAATTTCATTCGAAGTGATTTACAATGATTTACTGACTAAAAGAGATCCAATTATATGACCTTAAGACTAAAAAATGCATAGTTGCCTTCAATAGATCAATTGCAAGTTATGCATGAAAGTTGTTTTTTAAATGCAAAAACAGAATTGGTTTGAAGTTATTTCAAACAATTTAATGATTTGAAAAAACTGAATGATATGCTTATTAAGGCTAAAATAATGCATTGTTGTCTTGAATAGATTAATTGCAAGTTATGTAATAAAATCATGATTAAAGGGCAAAAATAGAATTCATTCGAATTAATTTAGAATGATTTAATGATATGGAGAGACTCAATGACATGATTTTAAGGCAAAAAAAATGCATTGTTTCTTTCAATAGATCAACAGCAAGTTATGCACGAAAGTCATTTTTAAAGACCGAATTTCGTTCGAAGTGATTTAGAATGATGTAATGACTAAAACAGACGCAATAATATGAATTTAAGGATAAAAAAATGCATAGTTGACTTCAATAGATCAATTGCAAGTTATGCACGAAACTCGTGTTTTAAATGCAAAAATAGAATTGGTTCGAAGTGCTTTCAAACAATTTTAAGATATTAAAAGACGGAATGATATACTTTTTAAGGAAAAAATAATGCATTGTTGTCTTCAATAAATTAATTTTAAGTTATGTAAGAAAATCATGTTTGAAGGGCGAAATTAGAATTTGTTCGACTTAATTTGGAATAATTTAATAACAAGAAGACACTCAGTGACATGACTTTAAGGCTAAACAAATGCATTTTTGCCTTCAATAGATCAACTGCAAGTTATGCACGAAAGTCATGTTTAAAGGCCGAATTTCTTTCGAAGTAATTTAGAATGATTTAATGACTAAAAGAGATGCAATACTATGACTTTAAGGCTAAAAAAATGCATAGTTGCCTTCAATAGATCAATTACAAGTTATGCATGAAAGTCGTGTCTTAAATGCACAAATAGAATTGGTTCGAAGTGTTTTCAAACAATTTAATGATATGAAAAGATTGAATGATATGCTTTTTAAGACTAAAATAATGCATAGTTGTCTTCAATAGATTAATTGCAAGTTATATAAGAAAATCATGTTTGAAGGGCGAAAATAGAATTTGTCGAATTAATTTAGAATGATTTATTGACTAGAAGAGACTTCGTGACATGACTTTAAGGCTAAACAAGTGCATTGTTTCCCTCAATAGATCAACTGCAAGTTATGCACGAAAGTCATTTTTAAGGGGCGAATTTCATTCGAAGTGATTTAGAATGATTTACTGATTAAGAGAGATCCAATAATATGACCTTAAGACTAAAAAATGCATAGTTGCCTTCAATAGATCAATTGCAAGTTATGCATGAAAGTTGTTTTTTAAATGCAAAAACAGAATTGGTTCGAAGTTATTTCAAACAATTTAATGATATGAAAAGACTGAATGAAATGCTTTTTAAGGCTAAACTAATGCATTGTTGTCTTGAAAAGATTAATTGCAAGTTATGTAATAAAATTATGATTGAAGGGCAAAAATAGAATTCATTCGAATTAATTTAGAATGATTTAATGATAAGGAGAGACTCAATGACATGATTTTAAGGCAAAACAAATGCATTGTTTCTTTCAATAGATCAACAGCAAGTTATGCACGAAAGTCATTTTTAAAGACCGAATTTCGTTCGAAGTGATTTAGAATGATGTAATGACTAGAAGAGACGCAATAATATGACTTTAAGGATAAAAAAATGCATAGTTGACATCAATAGATCAACTGCAAGTTATGCACGAAACTCGTGTTTTAAATGCAAAAATAGAATTGGTTCGAAGTGCTTTCCAACAATTTTAAGATATTCAAAGACGGAACGATATACGTTTTAAGGAAAAAATAATGCATTGTTGTCTTCAATAAATTAATTTTAAGTTATGTAAGAAAATCATGTTTGAAGGGCGAAATTAGAATTCGTTCGACTTAATTTGGAATAATTTAATAACAAGAAGAGACTCAGTGACATGACTTTAAGGCTAAACAAATGCATTTTTGCCTTCAATAGATCAACTGCAAGTTATGCACGAAAGTCATGTTTAAAGGCCGAATTTCTTTCGAAGTAATTTAGAATGATTTAATGACTAAAAGAGATGCAATACTATGACTTTAAGGCTAAAAAAATGCATAGTTGCCTTCAATAGATCAATTACAAGTTATGCATGAAAGTCGTGTCTTAAATGCACAAATAGAATTGGTTCGAAGTGTTTTCAAACAATTTAATGATATGAAAAGATTGAATGATATGCTTTTTAAGACTAAAATAATGCATAGTTGTCTTCAATAGATTAATTGCAAGTTATATAAGAAAATCATGTTTGAAGGGCGAAAATAGAATTTGTCGAATTAATTTAGAATGATTTATTGACTAGAAGAGACTTCGTGACATGACTTTAAGGCTAAACAAGTGCATTGTTTCCCTCAATAGATCAACTGCAAGTTATGCACGAAAGTCATTTTGAAGGGGCGAATTTCATTCGAAGTGATTTAGAATGATTTACTGATTAAGAGAGATCCAATAATATGACCTTAAGACTAAAAAATGCATAGTTGCCTTCAATAGATCAATTGCAAGTTATGCATGAAAGTTGTTTTTTAAATGCAAAAATAGAATTGGTTCCAAGTTATTTCAAACAATTTAATGATATGAAAAGACTGAATGATATGCTTTTTAAGGCTAAAATAATGCATTGTTGTCTTGAATCGATTAATTGCAAGTTATGTAAGAAAATTATGATTGAAGGGCAAAAATAGAATTCATTCGAATTAATTTAGAATGATTTAATGATAAGGAGAGACTCAATGACATGATTTTAAGGCAAAACAAATGCATTGTTTCTTTCAATAGATCAACAGCAAGTTATGCACGAAAGTCATTTTTAAAGACCGAATTTCGTTTGAAGTGATTTAGAATGATGTAATGACTAAAAGAGACGCAATAATGTGACTTTAAGGATAAAAAAATGCATAGTTGACTTCAATAGATCAATTGCAAGTTATGCACGAAACTCGTGTTTTAAATGCAAAAATAGAATTGGTTCGAAGTGCTTTCAAACAATTTTATGATATTAAAAGACCGAACGATATACTTTTTAAGGAAAAAATAATGCATTGTTGTCTTCAATAAATTAATTTTAAGTTATGTAAGAAAATCATGTTTGAAGGGCGAAAATAGAATTCGTTCGACTTAATTTGGAATAATTTAATAACAAGAAGAGACTCAGTGACATGACTTTAAGGCTAAACAAATGCATTTTTGCCTTCAATAGATCAACTGCAAGTTATGCACGAAAGTCATGTTTAAAGGCCGAATTTCTTTCGAAGTAATTTAGAATGATTTAATGACTAAAAGAGATGCAATACTATGACTTTAAGGCTAAAAAAATGCATAGTTGCCTTCAATAGATCAATTACAAGTTATGCATGAAAGTCGTGTCTTAAATGCACAAATAGAATTGGTTCGAAGTGTTTTCAAACAATTTAATGATATGAAAAGATTGAATGATATGCTTTTTAAGACTAAAATAATGCATAGTTGTCTTCAATAGATTAATTGCAAGTTATATAAGAAAATCATGTTTGAAGGGCGAAAATAGAATTTGTCGAATTAATTTAGAATGATTTATTGACTAGAAGAGACTTCGTGACATGACTTTAAGGCTAAACAAGTGCATTGTTTCCCTCAATAGATCAACTGCAAGTTATGCACGAAAGTCATTTTTAAGGGGCGAATTTCATTCGAAGTGATTTAGAATGATTTACTGATTAAGAGAGATCCAATAATATGACCTTAAGACTAAAAAATGCATAGTTGCCTTCAATAGATCAATTGCAAGTTATGCATGAAAGTTGTTTTTTAAATGCAAAAACAGAATTGGTTCGAAGTTATTTCAAACAATTTAATGATATGAAAAGACTGAATGGAATGCTTTTTAAGGCTAAACTAATGCATTGTTGTCTTGAAAAGATTAATTGCAAGTTATGTAATAAAATTATGATTGAAGGGCAAAAATAGAATTCATTCGAATTAATTTAGAATGATTTAATGATAAGGAGAGACTCAATGACATGATTTTAAGGCAAAACAAATGCATTGTTTCTTTCAATAGATCAACAGCAAGTTATGCACGAAAGTCATTTTTAAAGACCGAATTTCGTTTGAAGTGATTTAGAATGATGTAATGACTAAAAGAGACGCAATAATGTGACTTTAAGGATAAAAAAATGCATAGTTGACTTCAATAGATCAATTGCAAGTTATGCACGAAACTCGTGTTTTAAATGCAAAAATAGAATTGGTTCGAAGTGCTTTCAAACAATTTTATGATATTAAAAGACCGAACGATATACTTTTTAAGGAAAAAATAATGCATTGTTGTCTTCAATAAATTAATTTTAAGTTATGTAAGAAAATCATGTTTGAAGGGCGAAAATAGAATTCGTTCGACTTAATTTGGAATAATTTAATAACAAGAAGAGACTCAGTGACATGACTTTAAGGCTAAACAAATGCATTTTTGCCTTCAATAGATCAACTGCAAGTTATGCACGAAAGTCATGTTTAAAGGCCGAATTTCTTTCGAAGTAATTTAGAATGATTTAATGACTAAAAGAGATGCAATACTATGACTTTAAGGCTAAAAAAATGCATAGTTGCCTTCAATAGATCAATTACAAGTTATGCATGAAAGTCGTGTCTTAAATGCACAAATAGAATTGGTTCGAAGTGTTTTCAAACAATTTAATGATATGAAAAGATTGAATGATATGCTTTTTAAGACTAAAATAATGCATAGTTGTCTTCAATAGATTAATTGCAAGTTATATAAGAAAATCATGTTTGAAGGGCGAAAATAGAATTTGTCGAATTAATTTAGAATGATTTATTGACTAGAAGAGACTTCGTGACATGACTTTAAGGCTAAACAAGTGCATTGTTTCCCTCAATAGATCAACTGCAAGTTATGCACGAAAGTCATTTTTAAGGGGCGAATTTCATTCGAAGTGATTTAGAATGATTTACTGATTAATAGAGATCCAATAATATGACCTTAAGACTAAAAAATGCATAGTTGCCTTCAATAGATCAATTGCAAGTTATGCATGAAAGTTGTTTTTTAAATGCAAAAACAGAATTGGTTCGAAGTTATTTCAAACAATTTAATGATATGAAAAGACTGAATGAAATGCTTTTTAAGGCTAAACTAATGCATTGTTGTCTTGAAAAGATTAATTGCAAGTTATGTAATAAAATTATGATTGAAGGGCAAAAATAGAATTCATTCGAATTAATTTAGAATGATTTAATGATAAGGAGAGACTCAATGACATGATTTTAAGGCAAAACAAATGCATTGTTTCTTTCAATAGATCAACAGCAAGTTATGCACGAAAGTCATTTTTAAAGACCGAATTTCGTTCGAAGTGATTTAGAATGATGTAATGACTAGAAGAGACGCAATAATATGACTTTAAGGATAAAAAAATGCATAGTTGACATCAATAGATCAACTGCAAGTTATGCACGAAACTCGTGTTTTAAATGCAAAAATAGAATTGGTTCGAAGTGCTTTCAAACAATTTTAAGATATTCAAAGACGGAACGATATACGTTTTAAGGAAAAAATAATGCATTGTTGTCTTCAATAAATTAATTTTAAGTTATGTAAGAAAATCATGTTTGAAGGGCGAAATTAGAATTCGTTCGACTTAATTTGGAATAATTTAATAACAAGAAGAGACTCAGTGACATGACTTTAAGGCTAAACAAATGCAT
This sequence comes from Coriaria nepalensis, assembly GCA_027186245.1. NCBI lineage: Eukaryota > Viridiplantae > Streptophyta > Magnoliopsida > Cucurbitales > Coriariaceae > Coriaria > Coriaria nepalensis. The sequence continues at coordinate 23,132,094 of CP114481.1, forward strand.
TTTTGCCTTCAATAGATCAACTGCAAGTTATGCACGAAAGTCATGTTTAAAGGCCGAATTTCTTTCGAAGTAATTTAGAATGATTTAATGACTAAAAGAGATGCAATACTATGACTTTAAGGCTAAAAAAATGCATAGTTGCCTTCAATAGATCAATTACAAGTTATGCATGAAAGTCGTGTCTTAAATGCACAAATAGAATTGGTTCGAAGTGTTTTCAAACAATTTAATGATATGAAAAGATTGAATGATATGCTTTTTAAGACTAAAATAATGCATAGTTGTCTTCAATAGATTAATTGCAAGTTATATAAGAAAATCATGTTTGAAGGGCGAAAATAGAATTTGTCGAATTAATTTAGAATGATTTATTGACTAGAAGAGACTTCGTGACATGACTTTAAGGCTAAACAAGTGCATTGTTTCCCTCAATAGATCAACTGCAAGTTATGCACGAAAGTCATTTTGAAGGGGCGAATTTCATTCGAAGTGATTTAGAATGATTTACTGATTAAGAGAGATCCAATAATATGACCTTAAGACTAAAAAATGCATAGTTGCCTTCAATAGATCAATTGCAAGTTATGCATGAAAGTTCTTTTTTAAATGCAAAAATAGAATTGGTTCCAAGTTATTTCAAACAATTTAATGATATGAAAAGACTGAATGATATGCTTTTTAAGGCTAAAATAATGCATTGTTGTCTTGAATCGATTAATTGCAAGTTATGTAAGAAAATTATGATTGAAGGGCAAAAATAGAATTCATTCGAATTAATTTAGAATGATTTAATGATAAGGAGAGACTCAATGACATGATTTTAAGGCAAAACAAATGCATTGTTTCTTTCAATAGATCAACAGCAAGTTATGCACGAAAGTCATTTTTAAAGACCGAATTTCGTTTGAAGTGATTTAGAATGATGTAATGACTAAAAGAGACGCAATAATGTGACTTTAAGGATAAAAAAATGCATAGTTGACTTCAATAGATCAATTGCAAGTTATGCACGAAACTCGTGTTTTAAATGCAAAAATAGAATTGGTTCGAAGTGCTTTCAAACAATTTTAAGATATTAAAAGACGGAACGATATACTTTTTAAGGAAAAAATAATGCATTGTTGTCTTCAATAAATTAACTTTCAGTTATGTAAGAAAATCATGTTTGAAGGGCGAAAATAGAATTCGTTCGACTTAATTTGGAATAATTTAATAACAAGAAGAGACTCAGTGACATGACTTTAAGGCTAAACAAATGCATTTTTGCCTTCAATAGATCAACTGCAAGTTATGCACGAAAGTCATGTTTAAAGGCCGAATTTCTTTCGAAGTAATTTAGAATGATTTAATGACTAAAAGAGATGCAATACTATGGCTTTAAGGCTAAAAAAATGCATAGTTGCCTTCAATAGATCAATTACAAGTTATGCATGAAAGTCGTGTCTTAAATGCACAAATAGAATTGGTTCGAAGTGTTTTCAAACAATTTAATGATATGAAAAGATTGAATGATTTGCTTTTTAGGACTAAAATAATGCATTGTTGTCTTGAATGGATGAATTGCAAGTTATGTAAGAAAATCATGTTTGAAGGGCGAAAATAGAATTTGTCGAATTTATTTAAAATGATTTATTGACTAGAAGAGACTTAGTGACATGACTTTAAGGCTAAACAAGTGCATTGTTTCCCTCAATAGATCAACTGCAACTTATGCACGAAAGTCATTTTTAAGGGGCGAATTTCATTCGAAGTGATTTACAATGATTTACTGACTAAAAGAGATCCAATTGTATGACCTTAAGACTAAAAAATGCATAGTTGCCTTCAATAGATCAATTGCAAGTTATGCATGAAAGTTGTTTTTTAAGTGCAAAAACATAATTGGTTCGAAGTTATTTCAAACAATTTAATGATATGAAATGACTGAGTGATATGCTTATTAAGGCTAAAATAATGCATTGTTGTCTTGAATAGATTAATTGCAAGTTATGTAACAAAATCATGAATGAAGAGCAAAAATAGAATTCATTCGAATTAATTTAGAATGATTTAATGATAAGGAGAGACTCAATGACATGATTTTAAGGCAAAACAAATGCATTGTTTCTTTCAATAGATCAACTGCAAGTTATGCACGAAAGTCATTTTTAAAGGCCGAATTTCATTCGAAGTTATTTAGAATGATTTAATGACTAAAAGAGACGCAATAGTATGACTTTAAAGAAAAAAAAAATGCATAGTTGCCTTCAATAGATCAATTGCAAGTTATGCAGGAAACTCGTGTTTTAAATGCAAAAATAGAATTGGTTCGAAGTGCTTTCAAACAATTTAATGATATTAAAAGACTGAACGATATACTTTTCAAGGCAAAAATAATGCATTGTTGTCTTCAATAAATGAATTGGAAGTTATGTAAGATAATCATGTTTAAAGGGCGAAAATAGAATTCGTTCGACTTAATTTGGAATAATTTAATAACAAGAAGAGACTCAGTGACATGACTCTAAGGCTAAACAAATGCATTTTTTCCTTCAATAGATCAACTGCAATTTATGCACGGAAGTCATGTTTAAAGGCCGAATTTCGTTCGAAGTAATTTAGAATGATTTAATTACTAAAAGAGACGCAATACTATGACTTTAAGGCTAAAAAAATGCATAGTTGCCGTCAATTGATCAATTACAAGTTATGCATGAAAGTCGTGTCTTAAATGCAAAAATAGAATTGGTTCCAAGTTATTTCAAACAATTTAATGATATGAAAAGACTGATTGATATGCTTTTTAAGGCTAAAATAATGCATTGTTGTCTTGAATAGATTAATTGCAAGTTATGTAAGAAAATCATGTTTGAAGGGCGAAAATAGAATTTGTCGAATTAATTTAGAATGATTTATTGACTAGAAGAGACTCAGTGACATGACTTTAAGGCTAAACAAATGCATTGTTGCCCCCAATAGATCAACTGCAAGTTATGCACGAAAGTCATGTTGAAGGGGCGAATTTCATTCGAAGTGATTTAGAATGATTTAGTAATTAAGAGAGACCCAATAATTTGACCTTAAGACTAAAAAATGCATAGTTGCCTTCAATAGATCAATTGCAAGTTATGCATGAAAGTTGTTTTTTAAATGCAAAAACAGAATTGGTTCGAAGTTATTTCAAACAATTTAATGATATGAAAAGACTGAGTGATATGCTTATTAAGGCTAAAATAATGCATTGTTGTCTTGAATAGATTAATTGCAAGTTATGTAATAAAATCATGTTTGAAGGGCAAAAATAGAATTTATTCGAATTAATTTAGAATGATTTAATGATAAGGAGAGACTCAATGACATGATTTTAAGGCAAAACAAATGCATTGTTTCTTTCAATAGATCAACAGCAAGTTATGCACGAAAGTCATTTTTAAAGACCGAATTTCGTTCGAAGTGATTTAGAATGATGTAATGACTAAAAGAGACGCAATAATATGACTTTAAGGATAAAAAAATGCATAGTTGACTTCAATAGATCAATTGCAAGTTATGCACGAAACTCGTGTTTTAAATGCAAAAATAGAATTGGTTGGAAGTGCCTTCAAACAATTTTATGATATTAAAAGACTGAACGATATACTTTTTAAGGAAAAAATAATGCATTGTTGTCTTCAATAAATTAATTTTAAGTTATGTAAGAAAATCATGTTTGAAGGGCGAAAATAGAATTCGTTCGACTTAATTTGGAATAATTTAATAACAAGAAGAGACTCAGTGACATGACTTTAAGGCTAAACAAATGCATTTTTGCCTTCAATAGATCAACTGCAAGTTATGCACGAAAGTCATGTTTAAAGGCCGAATTTCTTTCGAAGTAATTTAGGATGATTTAATGACTAAAAGAGATGCAATACTATGACTTTAAGGCCAAAAATGCATAGTTGCCTTCAATAGATCAATTACAAGTCATGCATGAAAGTCGTGTCTTAAATGCACAAACAGAATTGGTTCGAAGTGTTTTCAAACAATTTAATGATATGAAAAGACTGAATGATATGCTTTTTAAGACTAAAATAATGCATTGTTGTCTTGAATAGATGAATTGCAAGTTATGTAAGAAAATCATGTTTGAAGGGCGAAAATAGAATTTGTCGAATTAATTTAGAATGATTTATTGACTAGAAGAGACTTAGTGACATGACTTTAAGGCTGAACAAATGCATTGTTGCCCTCAATAGATCAACTGCAAGTTATGCACGAAAGTCATGTTTAAGGGGCGAATTTCATTTGAAGTGATTTAGAATGATTTAATGACTAAAAGAGACGCAATACTATAACTTTAAGGCTAAAAAAATGCATAGTTGCCTTCAATAGATCAATTACAAGTGATTCTAGAAAGTCGTGTCTTAAATGCAAAAATAGAACTTCTTCGAAGTGCTTTCAAACAATTTAAAGATATGAAAAGACTGAATGATATACTTTTTAAGGCTAAAATAATGCATTGTTGTCTTCAATAGATTAATTGGAAAATATGTAATAAAATCATGATTGAAGGGCAAAAATAGAATTCATTCGAATTAATTTAGAATGATTTAATGATAAGGAGAGACTCAATGACATGATTTTATGGCAAAACAAATGCATTGTTTCTTTCAATAGATCAACTGCAAGTTATGCATGAAAGTCATTTTTAAAGACCGAATTTCGTTCGAAGTGACTAAAAGAGATGCAATAATATGTGACTTTAAGGATAAAAAAATGCATAGTTGCCTTCAATAGATCAATTGCAAGTTATGAATGAAACTCGTGTTTTAAATGCAAAAATAGAATTGGTTCGAAGTGCTTTCAAGCAATTTAATGATATTAAGAGACTGAACGATATACTTTTTAAGGCAAAAATAATGCATTGTTGTCTTCAATAAATTAATTGCAAGTTATGTAAGAAAATCATGTTTGAAGGGCAAAAATAGAATTCGTTCGACTTAATTGGGAATAATTTAATAACTAGAAGAGACTCAATGACATGACTTTAAGGCTAAACAAATGCATTTTTGCCTTCAATTGATCAACTGCAAGTTATGCACGAAAGTCATTTTTAAAGGCCAAATTTCGTTCGAAGTGATTTAGAATGATTTAATGACTAAAAGAGACGCAATAATATGACTTTTAGGCAAAAAAAATGCAGAGTTGCCTTCAATAGATCAATTGCAACTTATGCATGAAAGTTGTGTCTCAAATGCAAAAATAGAATTGGTTTGAAGTGCTTTCAAACAATTTAATGATATGAAAAGACTTAATGATATGCTTTTTAAGACTAAAATAATGCATTGTTGTCTTCAATAGATTAATTGCAAGTTATGTAAGAAAATCATGTTTGAAGGGCGAAAATAGAATTTGTCGAATTAATTTAGAATGATTTATTGACTAGAAGAGACTCAGTGACATGACTTTAAGGCTAAACAAATGCATTGTTGCCCTCAATTGATCAACTGCAAGTTATGCACGAAAGTCATGTTTAAGGGGTGAATTTCATTCGAAGTGATTTAGAATGATTTACTGACTAAAAGAGATCCAATAATATGGCCTTAAGACTAAAAAAATGCATAGTTGCCTTCAGTAGATGAATTGCAAGTTATGCATGAAAATTGTGTTTTAAATGCAAAAATTGAATAGGTTCGAAGTTCTTTCAAACAATTTAATGATATGAAAAGACTGAGTGATATGGTTTTAAAACCTAAAATAATGCACTGTTGTCTTTAATAAATTAATTGCAAGTTATGCAATAAAATCATGATTGAAGGGAAAAAATAGAATTCATTCGAATTACTTTAGAATGATTTAATGATAAGGAGAGACTCAATGACATGATTTTAAGGCAAAACAAATGCATTGTTACTTTCAATAGATCAACTGCAAGTTATGCACGAAAGTCATTTTTAAAGACCGAATTTTGTTCGAAGTGATTTAGAATGATTTTATGACTAAAAGAGACGCAATAATATGACTTTAAAGATAAAAAAATGTATAGTTGCCTTCAATAGATCAATTGCAAGTTATGCATGAAACTCTTGTTTTAAATGCAAAAATACAATTGGTTCGAAGTGCCTTCAAACAATTTAATGATATTAAAAGACTGAACGATATACTTTTTAAGGCAAAAATAATGCATTGTTGTCCTCAATAAATTAATTTTAAGTTATGTAAGAAAATCAAGTTTGAAGGGCGAAAATAGAACTCGTTCGACTTAATTTGGAATAATTTAATAACTAGAAGAGAATCAGTGACATGATTTTAAGGCAAAACAAATGCATTGTTGCTTTCAATAGATCAACTGCAAGTTATGTACGAAAGTCATTTTTAAAGACCGAATTTCGTTCGAAGTGATTTAGAATAATTTAATGACTAAATGAGACGCAATAATATGACTTTAGGGCTAAAAAAATGCATAGTTGCCTTCAATAGATCAATTGCAAGTTATGCACGAAACTCGTGTTTTAAATGCAAAAATAGAGTTGGTTTGTAGTGCTTTCAAACAATTTAATGATATTAAAAGACTGAACGATATACTTTTTAAGGCAAAAATAATGCATTGTTGTCCTCAATAAATTAATTTTAAGTTACGTAAGAAAATCATGTTTGAAGGGCGAAAATAGAATTCGTTCGAATTAATTTGGAATAATTTAATAACTGGAAGAGACTCAATGACATGACTTTAAGGCTAAACAAATGCATTGTTTCTTTGAATAGTCAACTGCAAGTTATGCATGAAAGTCATTTTTAAAGACCGAATTTCGTTCGAAGTGATTTAGAATGATTTAATGACTAAAAGAGACGCAATAATATGACTTTAAGGATAAAAAAATGCATAGTTGCTTTCAATAGATCAATTGCAAGTTATGCATGAAACTCGTGTTTTAAATGCAAAAATAGAATTGGTTCGAAGTGCTTTCAAACAATTTAATGATATTAAAAGACTGAACGATATACTTTTTAAGGAAAAAATAATGCATTGTTGTCCTCAATAAATTAATTTTAAGTTATATAAGAAAATCATGTTTGAAGGGTGAAAATAGAATTCGTTCGACTTAATTGGGAATAATTTAATAACTAGAAGAGACTCAGTGACATGATTTAAAGGCAAAACAAATGCATTGTTGCTTTTAATAGATCAACTGCAAGTTATGCACGAAAGTCATTTTTAAAGACCGAATTTCGTTCAAAGTGATTTAGAATGATTTAATGACTAAAAGAGACGCAATAATAAGACTTTAAGGATAAAAAAATGCAGAGTTGCCTTCAATAGATCAATTGCAAGTTATGAATGAAACTCGTGTTTTAAATGCAAAAATAGAATTGGTTCGAAGTGCTTTCAAGCAATTTAATGATATTAAAAGACTGAACGATCTACTTTTTAAGGCAAAAATAATGCATTGTTGTCCTCAATAAATTAATTTTAAGTTATGTAAGAAAATCATGTTTGAAGGGCGAAAATAGAATTCGTTCGACTTAATTTGGAATAATTTAATAACTAGAAGAGACTCGGTGACATGATTTTAAGGCAAAACAAATGCATTGTTGCTTTCGATAGATCAACTGCAAGTTATGGACGAAAGTCATTTTTAAAAACCGAATTTCGTTCAAAGTGATTTAGAATGATTTAATGACTAAAAGAGCCGCAATAATAAGACTTTAAGGATAAAAAAATGCAGAGTTGCCATCAATAGATCAATTGCAAGTTATGAATGAAACTCGTGTTTTAAATGCAAAAATAGAATTGGTTCGAAGTGCTTTCAAGCAATTTAATGATATTAAGAGACTGAACGATATACTTTTTAAGGCAAAAATAAGGCATTGTTGTCTTCAATAAATTAATTGCAAGTTATGTAAGAAAATCATGTTTGAAGGGCGAAAATAGATTCGTTCGACTTAATTTGGAATAATTTAATAACTGGAAGAGACTCAATGACATGACTTTAAGGCTAAACAAATGCATTTTTGCCTTCAGTAGATCAACTGCAAGTAATGCACGAAAGTCTTGTTTAAAGGCCGAATTTCATTAGAAGTAATTTAGAATATTTAATGAATAAAAGAGACGCAATACTATGACTTTAAGGCTAAAAAAATGCATAGTTGCCTTCAATAGATCAATTACAAGTTATGCATGAAAGTCGTGTCTTAAATGCAAAAATAGAACTTCTTCGAAGTGCTTTCAAACAATTTAATGATATGAAAAGACTGAATGATATACTTTTTAAGGCTAAAATAATGCATTGTTGTCTTTAACAGATTAATTGCAAGTTATGTAATAAAATCATGATTGAAGGGAAAAAATAGAATTCATTCGAATTAATTTAGAATGAATTAATGATAAGGAGAGACTGAATGACGTGATTTTAAGGCAAAACAAATGCATTGGTGCTTTCAATAGATCAACGGCAAGTTATGCACGAAAGTGATTTTTAAAGACCGAATTTCGTTCAAAGTGATTTAGAATGATTTAATGACTAAAAGAGACGCAATACTATGACTTTAAGGCTAAAAAAATGCATAGTTGCCTTCAATAGATCAATTCCAAGTTATGCATGAAACTTGTGTTTTAAATGCAAAAATAGAATTGGTTCGAAATGCTTTCAAGCAATTTAATGATATTAAGAGACTGAATGATATACTTTTTAAGGCAAAAATAATGCGTTGTTGTCTTCAATAAATTAATTTCAAGTTATGTAAGAAAATCATGTTTGAAGAGCGAAAATAGAATTCGTTCGACTTAATTGGGAATAATTTAATAACTAGAAGAGACTCAATGACATGACTTTAAGGCTAAACAAATGCATTTTTGCCTTCAATTGATCAACTGCAAGTTATGCACGAAAGTCATTTTTAAAGGCCGAATTTCGTTCGAAGTGATTTAGAATGATTTAACGACTAAAAGGGACGCAATAATATGACTTTTAGGCTAAAAAAATGCAGAGTTGCCTTCAATAGATCAATTGCAACTTATGCATGAAAGTTGCGTCTCAAATGCAAAAATAGAATTGGTTTGAAATGCTTTCAAACAATTTAATGATATGAAAAGGCTTAATGATATGCTTTTTAAGACTAAAATAATGCATTGTTGTCTTCAATAGATTAATTGCAAGTTATGTAAGAAAATCATGTTTGAAGGGCGAAAATAGAATTTGTCGAATTAATTTAGAGTGATTAATTGACTAGAAGAGACTCAGTGACATGACTTTAAGGCTAAACAAATGCATTGTTGCCCTCAATTGATCAACTGCAAGTTATGGACGAAAGTCATGTTTAAGGGGTGAATTTCATTCGAAGTGATTTAGAATGATTTACTAACTAAAAGAGATCCAATAATATGACCTTAAGACTAAAAAAATGCATAGTTGCGTTCAGTAGATGAATTGCAAGTTATGCATGATAATTGTGTTTTAAATGCAAAAATTGAATTTGTTCGAAGTTCTTTCAAACAATTTAATGATATGAAAAGACTGAGTGATATGCTTTTAAAGGCTAAAATAATGCATTGTTGTCTTTAATAGATTAATTGCAAGTTATGCAATAAAATCATGATTCAAGGGAAAAAATAGAATTCATTCGAATTAATTTAGAATGATTTAATGATAAGGAGAGACTCAATGACATGATTTTAAGGCAAAACAAATGCATTGTTGCTTTCAATAGATCAACTGCAAGTTATGAACGAAAATCATTTTTAAAGACCGAATTTCGTTCGAAGTGATTTAGAATGATTTAATGACTAAAAGAGACGCAATAATATGACTTTAAGGATAAAAAAATGCATAGTTGCCTTCAATAGATCAATTGCAAGTTATGCATGAAACTCGTGTTTTAAATGCAAAAATAGAATTGGTTCGAAGTGCTTTCAAACAATTTAATGATATTAAAAGACTGAACGATATACTTTTTAATGCAAAAATAATGCATTGTTGTCCTCAATAAATTAATTTTAAGTTATGTAAGAAAATCATGTTTGAAGGGCGAAAATAGAATTCGTTCGACTTAATTTGGAATAATTGAATAACTAGAAGAGACTCAGTGACATGATTTAAAGGCAAAACAAATGCATTGTTGCTTTCAATAGATCAACTGCAAGTTATGCACGAAAGTCATCTTTAAAGACCGAATTTAATTCAAAGTGATTTAGAATGATTTAATGACTAAAACAGACGCAATAATATGACTTTAAGGATAAAAAAATGCAGAGTTGCCTTCAATAGATCAATTGCAAGTTATGAATGAAACTCGTGTTTTAAATGCAAAAATAGAATTGGTTCGAAGTGCTTTCAATCAATTTAATGATATTAAGAGACTGAACGATATACTTTTTAAGGCAAAAATAAAGCATTGTTGTCTTCAATAAATTAATTGCAAGTTATGTAAGAAAATCATGTTTGAAGGGCGAAAATAGAATTCGTTCAACTTAATTTAGAATGATTTAATGACTGGATGAGACTCAATGACATGACTTTAGGGCTAAACAAATGCATTGTTGCCTTCAATAGATTAACTGCAAGTTATGCACGAAAGTCATGTTTAAAGGCCGAATTTCATTCGAAGCGATTTAGAATGATTTAATGACTAAAAGAGACGCAATAATATGACTTTAAGGCTAAAAAAATGCATAGTTGCCTTCAATAGATCAATTACAAGTTATGCATGAAAGTCGTGTCTTAAATGCACAAATTGAATTGGTTCGAAGTGCTTTCAAACAATTTAATGATATGAAAAGACTGAATGAAATACTTTTTAAAGCTAAAATAATGCATTGTTGTCATCAATAAATTAATTGCAAGTTATGTAAGAAAATCATGTTTGAAGGGCTAAAATAGAATTCGTTCAACTTAATTTAGAATTATTTAATGACTGGATGAGACTCAATGACATGACTTTAAGGCTAAACAAATGCATTGTTGCCTTCAATAGATTAACTGCAAGTTATGCACGAAAGTCATGTTTAAAGGCCGAATTTCGTTTGAAGTAATTTAGAGTGATTTGATGACTAAAAGAGACGCAATAATGTGATTTTAAGGCTAAAAAATTGCATAGTTGCCTTCAATAGATCAATTGCAACTTATGCATGAAAGTCGTGTCTTAAATGCAAATATAGAATTTGTTCGAAGTGCTTTCAAACAATTTAATGATATGAAAAGACTGAATGATATACTTTTTAAAGCTAAAATAATGCATTGTTGTCGTCAATAAATTTAATTGCAAGTTATGTACGAAAATCATGTTTAAAGAGCGAAAATAGAATTTGTTCAACTTAATTTATCATGATTTAATGACTGGATGAGACTCAATGACATGACTTTAAGGCTAAACAAATGCATTGTTGCCTTGAATAGATTAACTGCAAGTTATGCACGAAAGTCATGTTTAAAGGCCGAATTTCGTTTGAAGTAATTTAGAATGATTTGATGACTAAAAGAGACGCAATAATATGATTTTAAGGCTAAAAAAATGCATAGTTGCCTTCAATAGATCAATTGCAACTTATGCATGAAAGTCGTGTCTTAAATGCACAAATAGAATTGGTTCGAAGTGCTTTCAAACAAATTAATGATATGAAAAGACTGAATGAAATACTTTTTAAGGCTAAAATAATGCATTGTTTTCGTCAATAAATTATTTGCAAGTTATGTAAGAAAATCATGTTTGAAGCGCTAAAATAGAATTCGTTCAACTTAATTTAGAATGATTTAATGACTGAATGAGACTCAATGACATGACTTTAAGGCTAAACAAATGCTTTGCTGCTTTCCATAGATTAACTGCAAGTTATGGACGAAAGTCATGTTTAGAGGCCGAATTTTGTTTGAAGCGATTTAGAATAATTTAATGACTATAAGAGACGCAATAATATGATTTTAAGGCTAAAAAAATGCATAATTGCCTTCAATAGATCAATTGCAACTTATGCATGAAAGTCGTGTCTTAAATGCAAAAATAGAATTGGTTCGAAGTGCTTTCAAACAATTTAATGATATTAAAAGACTGAACGATATACTTTTTAAGGCAAAAATAAAGCATTGTTGTCTTCAATAAATTAATTGCAAGTTATGTAAGAAAATCATGTTTGAAGGGCGAAAATAGAATTCTATATACTTATTTTAGAATGATTTAATGACTGGATGAGACTCAATGACATGACTTTAGGGCTAAACAAATGCATTGTTGCCTTCAATAGATTAACTGCAAGTTATGCACGAAAGTCATGTTTAAATGCCGAATTTCATTCGAAGGGATTTAGAATGATTTAATGACTAAAAGAGACACAATAATATGACTTTAAGGCTAAAAAAATGCAAAGTTGCCTTCAATAGATCAATTACAAGTTATGCATGAAAGTCGTGTCTTAAATGCAAATATAGAATTTGTTCGAAGTGCTTTCAAACAATTTAATGATATGGAAAGACTGAATGATATACTTTTTAAGGCTAAAATACTGCATTGTTGTCTTCAATAGATTAATTGCTAGTTATGTAAGAAAATCATGTTTGGAGGGCTAAAATAGAATTCGTTCAACTTAATTTAGAATGATTTAATGACTAGATGAGACTCAATGACATGACTTTAAGGCTAAACAAATGCATTGTTGCCTTCAATAGATTAACTGCAAGTTATGCACGAAAGTCATGTTTAAAGGCCGAATTTCGTTTGAAGTAATTTAGAATGATTTAATGACTAAAAGAGACGCAATAATATGATTTTAAGCCTAAAAAAATGCATAGTTGCCTTCAATAGATCAATTACAAGTTATGCACGAAAGTCGTGTCTTAAATGCACAAATAGAATTGGTTCGAAGTGCTTTCAAACAATTTAATGATATGAAAAGACTAAATGAAATACTTTTTAAAGCTAAAATAATGCATTGTTGTCATCAATAAATTAATTGCAAGTTATGTAAGAAAATCATGTTTGAAGGGCGAAAATAGAATTCGTTCGACTTAATTGGGAATAATTTAATAACTGGAAGAGACTCAATGACATGACTTTAAGGCTAAACAAATGCATTTTTGCCTTCAATTGATCAACTGCAAGTTATGCACGAAAGTGATTTTTAAAGGCCGAATTTCGTTCGAAGTGATTTAGAATGATTTAATGACTAAAAGGGACGCAATAATATGACTTTTAGGCTAAGAAAATGCAGAGTTGCCTTCAATAGATCAAGTGCAACTTATGCATGAAAGTTGCGTCTGAAATGCAAAAATAGAATTGGTTTGAAGTGCTTTCAAACAATTTAATGATATGAAAAGACTTAATGATATGCTTTTTAAGACTAAAATAATGCATTGTTGTCTTCAATAGATTAATTGCAAGTTATGTAAGAAAATAATGTTTGAAGGGCGAAAAGAGAATTTGTCGAATTAATTTAGAATGATTAATTGACTAGAAGAGACTCAGTGACATGACTTTAAGGCTAAACAAATGCATTGTTGCCCTCAATTGATCAACTGCAAGTTATGGACGAAAGTCTTGTTTAAGGGGTGAATTTCATTCGAAGTGATTTAGAATGATTTACTGACTAAAAGAGATCCAATAATATGACCTTAAGACTAAAAAAATGCATAGTTGCGTTCAGTAGATGAATTGCAAGTTATGCATGATAATTGTGTTTTAAATGCAAAAATTGAATTTGTTCGAAGTTCTTTCAAACAGTTTAATGATATGAAAAGACTGAGTGATATGCTTTTAAAGGCTAAAACAATGCATTGTTGTCTTTAATAGATTAACTGCAAGTTATGCACGAAAGTCATGTTTAGAGGCCGAATTTCGTTCGAAGTGATTTAGAATGATTTAATGACTAAAAGAGACGCAATAATATGACTTTAAGGATAATAAAATGCATAGTTGCCTTCAATAGATCAATTGCAAGTTATGCATGAAACTCGTGTTTTAAATGCAAAAATAGAATTGGTTCGAAGTGCTTTCAAACAATTTAATGATATTAAAAGACTGAACGATATACTTTTTAAGGCAAAAATAATGCATTGTTGTCCTCAATAAATTAATTTTAAGTTATGTAAGAAAATCATGTTTCAAGGGCGAAAATAGAATTCGTTCGACTTAATTTGGAATAATTTAATAACTAGAAGAGACTCAGTGACATGATTTAAAGGCAAAACAAATGCATTGTTGCTTTCAATAGATCAACTGCAAGTTATGCACGAAAGTCATTTTTAAAGACCGAATTTCATTCAAAGTGATTTAGAATGATTTGATGACTAAAAGAGACGCAATAATATGAATTTAAGGATAAAAAAATGCAGAGTTGCCTTCAATAGATCAATTGCAAGTTATGAATGAAACTCGTGTTTTAAATGCAAAAATAGAATTGGTTCGAAGTGCTTTCAATCAATTTAATGATATTAAGAGACTGAACGATATACTTTTTAAGGCAAAAATAAAGCATTGTTGTCTTCAATAAATTAATTGCAAGTTCTGTAGGAAAATCATGTTTGAAGGGCGAAAATAGAATTCTATCAACTTAATTTAGAATGATTTAATGACTGGATGAGACTCAATGACATGACTTTAGGGCTAAACAAATGCATTGTTGCCTTCAATAGATTAACTGCAAGTTATGCACGAAAGTCATGTTTAAAGGCCGAATTTCGTTTGAAGTAATTTAGAATGATTTAATGACTAAAAGAGATGCAATAATATGGCTTTAAGGCTAACAAAGTGCATAGTTGCCTTCAATAAATCAATTACAAGTTATGCATGAAAGTCGTGTCTTAAATGCACAAATTGAATTGGTTCGAAGTGCTTTCAAACAATTTTATGATATGAAGAGACTGAATGAAATACTTTTTAAAGCTAAAATAATGCATTGTTGTCATCAATAAATTAATTGCAAGTTATGTAAGAAAATCATGTTTGAAGGGCTAAAATAGAATTCGTTCAACTTAATTTAGAATGATTTAATGACTGGATGAGACTCAATGACATGACTTTAATGCTAAACAAATGCATTGTTGCCTTCAATAGATTAACTGCAAGTTATGCACGAAAGTCATGTTTAAAGGCCGAATTTCGTTTGAAGTAATTTAGAATGATTAGATGACTAAAAGAGACGCAATAATATGATTTTAAGGCTAAAAAATTGCATAGTTGCCTTCAATAGATCAATTGCAACTTATGCATGGAAGTCGTGTTTTAAATGCAAATATAGAATTTGTTCGAAGTGCTTTCAAACAATTTAATGATATTAAAAGACTGAACGATATACTTTTTAAGCCAAAAATAAAGCATTGTTGTCTTCAATAAATTAATTGCAAGTTATCTAGGAAAATCATGTTTGAAGGGCGAAAATAGAATTCTATCAACTTATTTTAGAATGATTTAATGACTGGATGAGACTCAATGACATGACTTTAGGGCTAAACAAATGCATTGTTGCCTTCAATAGATTAACTGCAAGTTATGCACGAAAGTCATGTTTAAAGGCCGAATTTCATTCGAAGCGATTTAGAATGATTTAATGACTAAAAGAGACACAATAATATGACTTTAAGGCTAAAAAAATGCATAGTTGCCTTCAATAGATCAATTACAAGTTATGCATGAAAGTCGTGTCTTAAATGCAAATATAGAATTTGTTCGAAGTGCTTTCAAACAATTTAATGATATGGAAAGACTGAATGATATACTTTTTAAGGCTAAAATACTGCATTGTTGTCGTCAATAGATTAATTGCTAGTTACGTAAGAAAATCATGTTTGAAGGGCTAAAATAGAATTCGTTCAACTTAATTTAGAATGATTTAATGACTAGATGAGACTCAATGACATGACTTTAAGGCTAAACAAATGCATTGTTGCCTTCAATAGATTAACTGCAAGTTATGCACGAAAGTCATGTTTAAAGGCCGAATTTCGTTTGAAGTAATTTAGAATGATTTAATGACTAAAAGAGACGCAATAATATGACTTTAAGGATAAAAAATGCATAGTTTCCTTCAATAGATCAATTACAAGTTATGCATGAAAGTCGTGTCTTAAATGCACAAATAGAATTGGTTCGAAGTGCTTTCAAACAATTTAATGATGTGAAAAGACTGAATGAAATACTTTTTAAAGCTAAAATAATGCATTGTTGTCGTCAATAAATTCATTGCAAGTTATATATGAAAATCATGTTTGAAGAGCGAAAATAGAATTTGTTCAACTTAATTTATAATGATTTAATGACTGGATGAGACTCAATGACATGACTTTAAGGCTCAACAAATCCATTGTTGCTTTCCATAGATTAACTGCAAGTTATGGACGAAAGTCAAGTTTAGAGGCCGAATTTTGTTTGAAGCGATTTAGAATAATTTAATGACTAAAAGAGACGCAATCATATGATTTTAAGGCTAAAAAAATGCATAGTTGCCTTCAATAGATCAATTGCAACTTATGCATGAAAGTCGTGTCTTAAATGCACAAATAGAATTGGTTCGAAGTGCTTTCAAACAAGTTAATGATATGAAAAGACTGAATGAAATACTTTTTAAGGCTAAAATAATGCATTGTTTTCGTCAATAAATTAATTGCAAGTTATGTAAAAAAATCATGTTTGAAGGGCTAAAATAGAATTCGTTCAACTTAATTTAGAATGATTTAATGACAGAATGAGACTCAATGACATGACTTTAAGGCTAAACAAATGCATTGTTGCTTTCCATAGATTAACTGCAAGTTATGGACGAAAGTCATGTTTAGAGGCCGAATTTCGTTTGAAGTGATTTAGAATAATTTAATGACTATAAGAGACGCAATAATATGATTTTAAGGCTAAAAAAATGCATAATTGCCTTCAATAGATCAATTGCAACTTATGCATGAAAGTCGTGTCTTAAATGCAAATATAGAATTTGTTCGAAGTGCTTTCAAACAATTTAATGATATGAAAAGACTGAATGATATACTTTTTAAGGCTAAAATAATGCATTGTTGTCTTCAATAGATTAATTGCTAGTTATGTAAGAAAATAATGTTTGAAGGGCAAAATAGAATTCGTTCAACTTAATTTAGAATGATTTAATAACTGGATGAGACTCAATGACATGACTTTAAGGATAAACAAATGCATTGTTGCCTTCAATAGATTAACTGCAAGTTATGCACGAAAGTCATGTTTAAAGGCCGAATTTCGTTTGAAGTAATTTAGAATGATTTAATGACTAAAAGAGACGCAATAATATGATTTTAAGGCTAAAAAAATGCATAGTTGCCTTCAATAGATCAACTACAAGTTATGCAGGAAAGTCGTGTCTTAAATGCACAAATAGAATTGGTTCGAAGTGCTTTCAGACAATTTAATGATATGAAAAGACTAAATGAAATACTTTTTAAAGCTAAAATAATGCATTGTTGTCATCAATAAATTCATTGCAAGTTATGTAAGAAAATCATGTTTGAAGGGCGAAAATAGAATTTGTTCAACTTAATTTATAATGATTTAATGACTAGATGAGACTCAATGACATGACTTTAAGGCTAAACAAATGCATTGTTGCCTTCCATAGATTAACTGGAAGTTATGGACGAAAGTCATGTTTAGAGGCCGAATTTCGTTTGAAGCGATTTAGAATAATTTAATGACTAAAAGAGACGCAATAATATGATTTTAAGGCTAAAAAAATGCATAGTTGCCTTCAATAGATCAATTGCAACTTATGCATGAAAGTCGTGTCTTAAATGCACAAATAGAATTTGTTCTAAGTGCTTTCAAGCAATTTAATGATATGAAAAGACTGAATGATATACTTTTTAAGGCTAAAATACTGCATTGTTGTCTTCAATAGATTAATTGCTAGTTATGTAAGAAAATCATGTATGAAGGGCGAAAATAGAATTCGTTCAACTTAATTTAGAATTATTTAATGACTGAATGAGACTCAATGACATGGCATTAAGGCTAGACAAATGCATTGTTGCCTTCAATAGATTAACTGCACGTTATGCACGAAAGTCATGTTTAAAAGCCGAATTTCGTTCGAAGTAATTTAGAATGATTTAATGACTAAAAGAGACACAATAATATGACTTTAAGGCTAACAAAATGCATAGTTGCCTTCAATAGATCAATTAAAAGTTATGCATGAAAGTAATGTCTTAAATGCACAAATACAATTGGTTCGAAGTGCTTACAAACAATTTAATGATATGAAACGACTGAATGAAATACGTTTTAAAGCTAAAATAGTGCATTGTTGTCGTCAATAAATTAATTGCAAGTTATGTAAGAAAATCATGTTTGAAGGGCTAAAATAGAATTCGTTCAACTTAATTTAGAATGATTTAATGACTGGATGAGACTCAATGACATGACATTAAGGCTAAACAAATGCATTGTTGCTTTCCATAGATTAACTGCAGGTTATGGACGAAAGTCATGTTTAGAGGCCGAATTTCGTTTGAAACGATTTAGAATAATTTAATGACCAAAAGAGACGCAATAATATGACTTTAAGGCTAAAAAATTGCATAGTTGCCTTCAATAGATCAATTGCAACTTATGCACGAAAGTCGTGTCTTAAATGCAAATATAGAATTTGTTCGAAGTGCTTTCAAACAATTTAATGATATGAAAAGACTGAATGATATACTTTTTAAAGCTAAAATAATGCATTGCTGTCGTCAATAAATTAATTGCAAGTTATGTAAGAAAATCATGTTTGAAGGGCGAAAATAGAATTCTATCAACTTATTTTAGAATGATTTAATGACTGGATGAAACTCAATGACATGACTTTAGGGCTAAACAAATGCATTGTTGCCTTCAATAGATTAACTGCAAGTTATGCACGAAAGTCATGTTTAAAGGCCGAATTTCGTTCGAAGCGATTTAGAATGATTTAATGACTAAAAGAGACACAATAATATGACTTTAAGGCTAAAAAAATGCATAGTGGCCTTCAATAGATCAATTACAAGTTATGCATGAAAGTCGTGTCTTAAATGCAAATATAGAATTTGTTCGAAGTGCTTTCAAACAATTTAATGATATGGCAAGACTGAATGATATAGTTTTTAAGGCTAAAATACTGCATTGTTGTCGTCAATAGATTAATTGCTTGTTATGTAAGAAAATCATGTTTGAAGGGCTAAAATAGAATTCGTTCAACTTAATTTAGAATGATTTAATGACTAGATGAGACTCAATGACATGACTTTAAGGCTAAACAAATGCATTGTTGCCTTCAATAGATTAACTGCAAGTTATGCACGAAAGTCATGTTTAAAGGCCGAATTTCGTTTGAAGTAATTTAGAATGATTTAATGACTAAAAGAGACGCAATAATATGACTTTAAGGATAAAAAATGCATAGTTTCCTTCAATAGATCAATTACAAGTTATGCATGAAAGTCGTGTCTTAAATGCACAAATAGAATTGGTTCGAAGTGCTTTCAAACAATTTAATGATGTGAAAAGACTGAATGAAATACTTTTTAAAGCTAAAATAATGCATTGTTGTCGTCAATAAATTCATTGCAAGTTATGTAAGAAAATCATGTTTGAAGGGCTAAAATAGAATTCGTTCAACTTAATTTAGAATGATTTAATGACTGAATGAGACTCAATGACATGACTTTAAGGCTAAACAAATGCATTGTTGCTTTCCATAGATTAACTGCAAGTTATGGACGAAAGTCATGTTTAGAGGCCGAATTTCGTTTGAAGCGATTTAGAATAATTTAATGACTAAAAGAGACGCAATAATATGATTTTAAGGCTAAAAAATTGCATAGTTGCCTTCAATAGATCAATTGCAACTTATGCATGAAAGTCGTGTCTTAAATGCAAATATAGAATTTGTTCGAAGTGCTTTCAAACAATTTAATGATATGAAAAGACTGAATGATATACTTTTTAAAGCTAAAATAATGCATTGTTGTCGTCAATAAATTTAATTGCAAGTTATATATGAAAATCATGTTTGAAGAGCGAAAATAGAATTTGTTCAACTTAATTTATAATGATTTAATGACTGGATGAGACTCAATGACATGACTTTAAGGCTCAACAAATCCATTGTTGCTTTCCATAGATTAACTGCAAGTTATGGACGAAAGTCAAGTTTAGAGGCCGAATTTCGTTTGAAGCGATTTAGAATAATTTAATGACTAAAAGAGACGCAATCATATGATTTTAAGGCTAAAAAAATGCATAGTTGCCTTCAATAGATCAATTGCAACTTATGCATGAAAGTCGTGTCTTAAATGCACAAATAGAATTGGTTCGAAGTGCTTTCAAACAAGTTAATGATATGAACAGACTGAATGAAATACTTTTTAAGGCTAAAATAATGCATTGTTTTCGTCAATAAATTAATTGCAAGTTATGTAAGAAAATCATGTTTGAAGGGCTAAAATAGAATTCGTTCAACTTAATTTAGAATGATTTAATGACTGAATGAGACTCAATGACATGACTTTAAGGCTAAACAAATGCATTGTTGCTTTCCATAGATTAACTGCAAGTTATGGACGAAAGTCATGTTTAGAGGCCGAATTTCGTTTGAAGTGATTTAGAATAATTTAATGACTATAAGAGACGCAATAATATGATTTTAAGGCTAAAAAAATGCATAATTGCCTTCAATAGATCAATTGCAACTTATGCATGAAAGTCGTGTCTTAAATGCAAATATAGAATTTGTTCGAAGTGCTTTCAAACAATTTAATGATATGAAAAGACTGAATGATATACTTTTTAAGGCTAAAATAATGCATTGTTGTCTTCAATAGATTAATTGCTAGTTATGTAAGAAAATAATGTTTGAAGGGCGAAAATAGAATTTGTTCAACTTAATTTAGAATGATTTAATGAGTGGATGAGACTCAATGACATGGCTTTAAGGCTAAACAAATGCATTGTTGCCTTCAATAGATTAACTGCACGTTATGCACGAAAGTCATGTTTAAAGGCCGAATTTCGTTTGAAGTAATTTAGAATGATTTGATGACTAAAAGAGACGCAATAATATGACTTTAAGGCTAAAAAAATGCATAGTTTCCTTCAATAGATCAATTACAAGTTATGCATGAAAGTCGTGTCTTAAATGCACAAATAGAATTGGTTCGAAGTGCTTTCAAACAAGTTAATGATATGAAAAGACTGAATGAAATACTTTTTAAGGCTAAAATAATGCATTGTTTTCGTCAATAAATTAATTGCAAGTTATGTAAGAAAATCATGTTTGAAGGGCTAAAATAGAATTCGTTCAACTTAATTTAGAATGATTTAATGACTGAATGAGACTCAATGACATGACTTTAAGGCTCAACAAATCCATTGTTGCTTTCCATAGATTAACTGCAAGTTATGGACGAAAGTCATGTTTAGAGGCCGAATTTCGTTTGAAGTGATTTAGAATAATTTAATGACTATAAGAGACGCAATAATATGATTTTAAGGCTAAAAAAATGCATAATTGCCTTCAATAGATCAATTGCAACTTATGCATGAAAGTCGTGTCTTAAATGCAAATATAGAATTTGTTCGAAGTGCTTTCAAACAATTTAATGATATGAAAAGACTGAATGATATACTTTTTAAGGCTAAAATAATGCATTGTTGTCTTCAATAGATTAATTGCTAGTTATGTAAGAAAATAATGTTTGAAGGGCAAAATAGAATTCGTTCAACTTAATTTAGAATGATTTAATGACTGGATGAGACTCAATGACATGACTTTAAGGATAAACAAATGCATTGTTGCCTTCAATAGATTAACTGCAAGTTATGCATGAAAGTCATGTTTAAAGGCCGAATTTCGTTTGAAGTAATTTAGAATGATTTAATGACTAAAAGAGACGCAATAATATGATTTTAAGGCTAAAAAAATGCATAGTTGCCTTCAATAGATCAATTACAAGTTATGCAGGAAAGTCGTGTCTTAAATGCACAAATAGAATTGGTTCGAAGTGCTTTCAAACAATTTAATGATATGAAAAGACTAAATGAAATACTTTTTAAAGCTAAAATAATGCATTGTTGTCATCAATAAATTCATTGCAAGTTATGTAAGAAAATCATGTTTGAAGGGCGAAAATAGAATTTGTTCAACTTAATTTATAATGATTTAATGACTAGATGAGACTCAATGACATGACTTTAAGGCTAAACAAATGCATTGTTGCCTTCCATAGATTAACTGGAAGTTATGGACGAAAGTCATGTTTAGAGGCCGAATTTCGTTTGAAGCGATTTAGAATAATTTAATGACTAAAAGAGACGCAATAATATGATTTTAAGGCTAAAAAAATGCATAGTTGCCTTCAATAGATCAATTGCAACTTATGCATGAAAGTCGTGTCTTAAATGCACAAATAGAATTTGTTCTAAGTGCTTTCAAGCAATTTAATGATATGAAAAGACTGAATGATATACTTTTTAAGGCTAAAATACTGCATTGTTGTCTTCAATAGATTAATTGCTAGTTATGTAAGAAAATCATGTATGAAGGGCGAAAATAGAATTCGTTCAACTTAATTTAGAATTATTTAATGACTGAATGAGACTCAATGACATGGCATTAAGGCTAAACAAATGCATTGTTGCCTTCAATAGATTAACTGCACGTTATGCACGAAAGTCATGTTTAAAAGCCGAATTTCGTTCGAAGTAATTTAGAATAATTTAATGACCAAAAGAGACGCAATAATATGACTTTAAGGCTAAAAAATTGCATAGTTGCCTTCAATAGATCAATTGCAACTTATGCACGAAAGTCGTGTCTTAAATGCAAATATAGAATTTGTTCGAAGTGCTTTCAAACAATTTAATGATATGAAAAGACTGAATGATATACTTTTTAAAGCTAAAATAATGCATTGCTGTCGTCAATAAATTAATTGCAAGTTATGTAAGAAAATCATGTTTGAAGGGCTAAAATAGAATTCGTTCAACTTAATTTAGAATGATTTAATGACTGAATGAGACTCAATGACATGACTTTAAGGCTAAACAAATGCATTGTTGCTTTCCATAGATTAACTGCAAGTTATGGACGAAAGTCATGTTTAGAGGCCGAATTTCGTTTGAAGCGATTTAGAATAATTTAATGACTATAAGAGACGCAATAATATGATTTTAAGGCTAAAAAAATGCATAATTGGCTTCAATAGATCAATTGCAACTTATGCATGAAAGTCGTGTCTTAAATGCACAAATAGAATTGGTTCGAAGTGCTTTCAAACAATTTAATGATATGAAAAGACTAAATGAAATACTTTTTAAAGCTAAAATAATGCATTGTTGTCATCAATAAATTAATTGCAAGTTATGTAAGAAAATCATGTTTGAAGGGCGAAAATAGAATTTGTTCAACTTAATTTAGAATGATTTAATGAGTGGATGAGACTCAATGACATGGCTTTAAGGCTAAACAAATGCATTGTTGCCTTCAATAGATTAACTGCACGTTATGCACGAAAGTCATGTTTAAAGGCCGAATTTCGTTTGAAGTAATTTAGAATGATTTGATGACTAAAAGAGACGCAATAATATGACTTTAAGGCTAAAAAAATGCATAGTTGCCTTCAATAGATCAATTACAAGTTATGCATGAAAGTCGTGTCTTAAATGCACAAATAGAATTGGTTCGAAGTGCTTTCAAACAAACTAATGATATGAAAAGACTGAATGAAATACTTTTTAAAGCTAAAATAATGCATTGTTGTCGTCAATAAATTAATTGCAAGTTATGTAAGAAAATCATGTTTGAAGGGCTAAAATAGAATTCGTTCAACTTAATTTAGAATGATTTAATGACTGGATGAGACTCAATGACATGGCTTTAAGGCTAAACAAATGCATTGTTGCCTTCAATAGATTAACTGCAAGTTATGCACGAAAGTCATGTTTAAAGGCCGAATTTCATTCGAAGCGATTTAGAATGATTTAATGACTAAAAGAGACACAATAATATGACTTTAAGGCTAACAAAATGCATAGTTGCCTTCAATAGATCAATTAAAAGTTATGCATGAAAGTAATGTCTTAAATGCACAAATACAATTGGTTCGAAGTGCTTACAAACAATTTAATGATATGGAAAGACTGAATGATTTACTTTTTAAGGCCAAAATACTGCATTGTTGTCGTCAATAGATTAATTGCTAGTTATGTAAGAAAATCATGTTTGAAGAGCGAAAATAGAATTTGTTCAACTTAATTTATAATGATTTAATGACTGGATGAGACTCAATGACATGACTTTAAGGCTAAACAAATGCATTGTTGCTTTCCATAGATTAACTGCAAGTTATGGACGAAAGTCATGTTTAGAGGCCGAATTTCGTTTGAAGCGATTTAGAATAATTTAATGACTAAAAGAGACGCAATAATATGATTTTAAGGCTAAAAAATTGCATAGTTGCCTTCAATAGATCAATTGCAACTTATGCATGAAAGTCGTGTCTTAAATGCAAATATAGAATTTGTTCGAAGTGCTTTCAAACAATTTAATGATATGAAAAGACTGAATGATATACTTTTTAAAGCTAAAATAATGCATTGTAGTCGTCAATAAATTTAATTGCAAGTTATATACGAACATCATGTTTGAAGAGCGAAAATAGAATTTGTTCAACTTAATTTATAATGATTTAATGACTGGATGAGACTCAATGACATGACTTTAGGGCTAAACAAATGCATTGTTGCTTTCCATAGATTAACTGCAAGTTATGGACGAAAGTCATGTTTAGAGGCCGAATTTCGTTTGAAGCGATTTAGAATAATTTAATGACTAAAAGAGACGCAATAATATGATTTTAAGGCTAAAAAATTGCATAGTTGCCTTCAATAGATCAATTGCAACTTATGCATGAAAGTCGTGTCTTAAATGCAAATATAGAATTTATTCGAAGTGCTTTCAAACAATTTAATGATATGAAAAGACTGAATGAAATACTTTTTAAAGCTAAAATAATGCATTGTTGTCGTCAATAAATTAATTGCAAGTTATGTAAGAAAATCATGTTTGAAGGGCGAAAATAGAATTCGTTCAACTTAATTTAGAATGATTTAATGACTGGATGAGACTCAATGACATGGCTTTAAGGCTATACAAATGCATTGTTGCCTTCAATAGATTAACTGCACGTTATGCACGAAAGTCATGTTTAAAGGCCGAATTTCGTTTGAAGTAATTTAGAATGATTTGATGACTAAAAGAGACGCAATAATATGACTTTAAGGCTAAAAAAATGCATAGTTGCCTTCAATAGATCGATTACAAGTTATGCATGAAAGTCGTGTCTTAAATGCACAAATTGAATTGGTTCGAAGTGCTTTCAAACAATTTAATGATATGAAAAGACTGAATGAAATACTTTTTAAAGCTAAAATAATGCATTGTTGTCATCAATAAATTAATTGCAAGTTATGTAAGAAAATCATGTTTGAAGGGCTAAAATAGAATTCGTTCAACTTAATTTAGAATGATTTAATGTATGGATGAGACTCAATGATATGACTTTAATGCTAAACAAATGCATTGTTGCCTTCAATAGATTAACTGCAAGTTATGCACGAAAGTCATGTTTAGTGGCCGAATTTCGTTTGAAGCGATTTAGAATAATTTAATGACTAAAAGAGACGCAATAATATGATTTTAAGGCTAAAAAATTGCATAGTTGCCTTCAATAGATCAATTGCAACTTATGCATGAAAGTCGTGTCTTAAATGCAAATATAGAATTTGTTTGAAGTGCTTTCAAACAATTTAATGATATGAAAAGACTGAATGATATACTTTTTAAAGCTAAAATAATGCATTGTTGTCGTCAATAAATTTAATTGCAAGTTATATACGAAAATCATGTTTGAAGAGCGAAAATAGAATTTGTTCTACTTAATTTATAATGCTTTAATGACTGGATGAGACTCAATGACATGACTTTAAGGCTAAACGAATGCATTGTTGCTTTCCATAGATTAACTGCAAGTTATGGACGAAAGTCATGTTTAGAGGCCGAATTTCGTTTGAAGCGATTTAGAATAATTTAATGACTAAAAGAGACGCAATAATATGATTTTAAGGCTAAAAAAATGCATAGTTGCCTTCAATAGATCAATTGCAACTTATGCATGAAAGTCGTGTCTTAAATGCACAAATAGAATTGGTTCGAAGTGCTTTCAAACAAGTTAATGATATGAAAAGACTGAATGAAATACTTTTTAAAGCTAAAATAATGCATTGTTTTCGTCAATAAATTAATTGCAAGTTATGTAAGAAAATCATGTTTGAAGGGCTAAAATAGAATTCGTTCAACTTAATTTAGAATGATTTAATGACTGAATGAGACTCAATGACATGACTTTAAGGCTAAACAAATGCATTGTTGCTTTCCATAGATTAACTGCAAGTTATGGACGAAAGTCATGTTTAGAGGCCGAATTTCGTTTGAAGTGATTTAGAATAATTTAATGACTATAAGAGACGCAATAATATGATTTTAAGGCTAAAAAAATGCATAATTGCCTTCAATAGATCAATTGCAACTTATGCATGAAAGTCGTGTCTTAAATCCAAATATAGAATTATTTCGAAGTGCTTTCAAACAATTTAATGATATGAAAATACTGAGTGATATACTTTTTAAGGCTAAAATAATGCATTGTTGTCTTCAATAGATTAATTGCTAGTTATGTGAGAAAATAATGTTTGAAGGGCAAAATAGAATTCGTTCAACTTAATTTAGAATGATTTAATGACTGGATGAGACTCAATGACATGACTTTAAGGATAAACAAATGCATTGTTGCCTTCAAAAGATCAACTGCAAGTTATGCACGAAAGTCATGTTTAAAGGCCGAATTTCGTTTGAAGTAATTTAGAATGATTTAATGACTAAAAGAGACGCAATAATATGATTTTAAGGCAAAAAAAATGCATAGTTGCCTTCAATAGATCAATTACAAGTTATGCATGAAAGTCGTGTCTTAAATGCACAAATGGAATTGGTTCGAAGTGCTTTCAAACAATTTAATGATATGGAAAGACTAAATGATATACTTTTTAAAGCTAAAATAATGCATTGTTGTCATCAATAAATTAATTGCAAGTTATGTAAGAAAATCATGTTCGAAGGGCGAAAATAGAATTTGTTCAACTTAATTTATAATGATTTAATGACTAGATGAGACTCAATGACATGACTTTAAGGCTAAACAAATGCATTGTTGCCTTCCATAGATTAACTGCAAGTTATGGACGAAAGTCATGTTTAGAGGCCGAATTTCGTTTGAAGCGATTTAGAATAATTTAATGACTAAAAGAGACGCAACAATATGATTTTAAGGCTAAAAAAATGCATAGTTGCCTTCAATAGATCAATTGCAACTTATGCATGAAAGTCGTGTATTAAATGCACAAATAGAATTTGTTCTAAGTGCTTTCAAGCAATTTAATGATATGAAAAGACTGAATGATATACTTTTTAAGGCTAAAATACTGCATTATTGTCTTCAATAGATTAATTGCTAGTTATGTAAGAAAATCATGTTTGAAGGGCGAAAATAGAATTCGTTCAACTTAATTTAGAATGATTTAATGACTGGATGAGACTCAATGACATGGCTTTAAGGCTAAACAAATGCATTGTTGCCTTCAATAGATTAACTGCACGTTATGCACGAAAGTCATGTTTAAAGGCCGAATTTCGTTCGAAGTAATTTAGAATGATTTAATGACTAAAAGAGACACAATAATATGACTTTAAGGCTAACAAAATGCATAGTTGCCTTCCATAGATCAATTACAAGTTATGCATGAAAGTAATGTCTTAAATGCACAAATACAATTGGTTCGAAGTGCTTTCAAACAATTTAATGATATGAAACGACTGAATGAAATACTTTTTAAAGCTAAAATAGTGCATTGTTGTCATGAATAAATTAATTGCAAGTTATGTAAGAAAATCATGTTTGAAGGGCTAAAATAGAATTCGTTCAACTTAATTTAGAATGATTTAATGACTGAATGAGACTCAATGACATGACTTTAAGGCTAAACAAATGCATTGTTGCTTTCCATAGATGAACTGCAAGTTATGGACGAAAGTCATGTTTAGAGGCCGAATTTCGTTTGAAGCGATTTAGAATAATTTAATGACTATAAGAGATGCAATAATATGATTTTAAGGCTAAAAAAATGCATAATTGCCTTCAATAGATCAATTGCAACTTATGCATGAAAGTCGTGTCTTAAATCCAAATATAGAATTATTTCGAAATGCTTTCAAACAATTTAATGATATGAAAAGACTGAATGATATACTTTTTAAGGCTAAAATAATGCATTGTTGTCTTCAATAGATTAATTGCTAGTTATGTGAGAAAATAATGTTTGAAGGGCAAAATAGAATTCGTTCAACTTAATTTAGAATGATTTAATGACTGGATGAGACTCAATGACATGACTTTAAGGATAAACAAATGCATTGTTGCCTTCAATAGATTAACTGCAAGTTATGCACGAAAGTCATGTTTAAAGGCCGAATTTCGTTTGAAGAGATTTACAATGATTTAATGACTAAAAGAGACGCAATAATATGATTTTAAGGCTAAAAAAATGCATAGTTGCCTTCAATAGATCAATTGCAACTTATGCATGAAAGTCGTGTCTTAAATGCACAAATAGAATTGGTTCGAAGTGCTTTCAAACAAATTAATGATATGAAAAGACTGAATGAAATACTTTTTCAGGCTAAAATAATGCATTGTTTTCATCAATAAATTAATTGCAAGTTATGTAAGAAAATCATGTTTGAAGGGCTAAAATAGAATTCGTTCAACTTAATTTAGAATGATTTAATGACTGGATGAGACTCAATGACATGGCTTTAAGGCTAAACAAATGCATTGTTGCCTTCAATAGATGAACTGCAAGTTATGCACGAAAGTCATGTTTAAAGGCCGAATTTCGTTCGAAGCGATTTAGAATGATTTAATGACTAAAAGAGACGCAAGAATATGACTTTAAGGCTAAAAAAATGCATAGTTGCCTTCAATAGATCAATTACAAGTTATGCATGAAAGTCGTGTCTTAAATGCACAAATAGAATTGGTTCGAAGTGCTTTCAAACAAATTAATGATATGAAAAGACTGAATGAAATACTTTTTAAAGCTAAAATAATGCATTGTTGTCGTCAATAAATTAATTGCAAGTTATGTAAGAAAATCATGTTTGAAGGGCTAAAATAGAATTCATTCAACTTAATTTAGAATGATTTAATGACTGGATGAGACTCAATGACATGATATTAAGGCTAACCAAATGCATTGTTGCCTTCAATAAATTAACTGCAAGTTATGCACGAAAGTCATGTTTAAAGGCTGAATTTCGTTTGAAGTAATTTAGAATGATTTAATGACTAAAAGAGACGCAATAATATAATTTTAAGGCTAAAAAAAAGCATAGTTGCCTTCAATAGATCAATTACATGTTATGCATGAAAGTCGTGTCTTAAATGCACAAATAGAATTGGTTCGAAGTGCTTTCAAACAATTTAATGAGATGAAAAGACTGAATGAAATACCTTTTAAAGCTAAAATAATGCATTGTTGTCGTCAATAAATTAATTGCAAGTTATGTAAGAAAATCATGTTTGAAGGGCGAAAATAGAATTCGTTCGACTTAATTTATAATGATTTAATTACTAGATGAGACTCAATGACATGACTTTAAGGCTAAACAAATGCATTGTTGCCTTTAATAGATTAACTGCAAGTTATGCACGAAAGTCATGTTTAAAGGCCGAATTTCGTTCGAAGCGATTTAGAATGATTTAATGACTAAAAGACACGCAATAATATGACTTTAAGGCTAAAAAAATGTATAGTTGCCTTCAATAGATCAATTACAAGTTATGCATGAAAGTCGTGTCTTAAATGCACAAATAGAATTGGTTCGAAGTGCTTGCAAACAATTTAATGATATGAAAAGACTGAATGAAATACTTTTTAAAGCTAAAATAATGCATTGTTGTCTTCAATAGATTAATTGCTAGTTATGTACGAAAATCATGTTTGAAGGGCGAAATTAGAATTCGTTCAACTTAATTTAGAATGATTTAATGAGTGGATGAGACTCAATGACATGGCTTTAAGCCTAAACAAATGCATTGTTGCCTTCAATAGATTAACTGCACGTTATGCACAAAAGTGATGTTTAAAGGCCGAATTTCGTTTGAAGTAATTTAGAATGATTTAATGACTAAAAGAGACGCAAGAATATGACTTTAAGGCTAAAAAAATGCATAGTTGCCTTGAATATATCAATTACAAGTTATGCATGAAAGTCGTGTCTTAAATGCACAAATAGAATTGGTTCGAAGTGCTTTCAAACAATTTAATGATATAAAAAGACTGAATGAAATACTTTTTAAAGCTAAGATAATGCATTGTTGTCGTCAATAAATTAATTGCAAGTTATGTAAGAAAATCATGTTTGAAGGGCGAAAATAGAATTCGTTCAACTTAATTTAGAATGATTTAATGAGTGGATGAGACTCAATGACATGGCTTTAAGGCTAAACAAATGCATTGTTGCCTTCAATAGATTAACTGCAAGTTATGCACGAAAGTCATGTTTAAAGGCCGAATTTCGTTCGAAGCGATTTAGAATGATTTAATGACTAAAAGAGACGCAAGAATATGACTTTAAGGCTAAAAAAATGCATAGTTGCCTTCAATAGATCAATTACAAGTTATGCATGAAAGTCGTGTCTTAAATGCACAAATAGAATTGGTTCGAAGTGCTTTCAAACAAATTAATGATATGAAAAGACTGAATGAAATACTTTTTAAAGCTAAAATAATGCATTGTTGTCGTCAATAAATTAATTGCAAGTTATGTAAGAAAATCATGTTTGAAGGGCTAAAATAGAATTCATTCAACTTAATTTAGAATGATTTAATGACTGGATGAGACTCAATGACATGATATTAAGGCTAACCAAATGCATTGTTGCCTTCAATAAATTAACTGCAAGTTATGCACGAAAGTCATGTTTAAAGGCCGAATTTCGTTTGAAGTAATTTAGAATGATTTAATGACTAAAAGAGACGCAATAATATGATTTTAAGGCTAAAAAAAAGCATAGTTGCCTTCAATAGATCAATTACATGTTATGCATGAAAGTCGTGTCTTAAATGCACAAATAGAATTGGTTCGAAGTGCTTTCAAACAATTTAATGAGATGAAAAGACTGAATGAAATACTTTTTAAAGCTAAAATAATGCATTGTTGTCGTCAATAAATTAATTGCAAGTTATGTAAGAAAATCATGTTTGAAGGGCGAAAATAGAATTCGTTCGACTTAATTTATAATGATTTAATTACTAGATGAGACTCAATGACATGACTTTAAGGCTAAACAAATGCATTGTTGCCTTTAATAGATTAACTGCAAGTTATGCACGAAAGTCATGTTTAAAGGCCGAATTTCGTTCGAAGCGATTTAGAATGATTTAATGACTAAAAGAGACGCAATAATATGACTTTAAGGCTAAAAAAATGTATAGTTGCCTTCAATAGATCAATTACAAGTTATGCATGAAAGTCGTGTCTTAAATGCACAAATAGAATTGGTTCGAAGTGCTTGCAAACAATTTAATGATATGAAAAGACTGAATGAAATACTTTTTAAAGCTAAAATAATGCATTGTTGTCTTCAATAGATTAATTGCTAGTTATGTACGAAAATCATGTTTGAAGGGCGAAATTAGAATTCGTTCAACTTAATTTAGAATGATTTAATGAGTGGATGAGACTCAATGACATGGCTTTAAGCCTAAACAAATGCATTGTTGCCTTCAATAGATTAACTGCACGTTATGCACAAAAGTGATGTTTAAAGGCCGAATTTCGTTTGAAGTAATTTAGAATGATTTAATGACTAAAAGAGACGCAAGAATATGACTTTAAGGCTAAAAAAATGCATAGTTGCCTTGAATATATCAATTACAAGTTATGCATGAAAGTCGTGTCTTAAATGCACAAATAGAATTGGTTCGAAGTGCTTTCAAACAATTTAATGATATAAAAAGACTGAATGAAATACTTTTTAAAGCTAAGATAATGCATTGTTGTCGTCAATAAATTAATTGCAAGTTATGTAAGAAAATCATGTTTGAAGGGCGAAAATAGAATTCGTTCAACTTAATTTAGAATGATTTAATGAGTGGATGAGACTCAATGACATGGCTTTAAGGCTAAACAAATGCATTGTTGCCTTCAATAGATTAACTGCAAGTTATGCACGAAAGTCATGTTTAAAGGCCGAATTTCGTTCGAAGCGATTTAGAATGATTTAATGACTAAAAGAGACGCAAGAATATGACTTTAAGGCTAAAAAAATGCATAGTTGCCTTCAATAGATCAATTACAAGTTATGCATGAAAGTCGTGTCTTAAATGCATAAATAGAATTGGTTCGAAGTGCTTTCAAACAAATTAATGATATGAAAAGACTGAATGAAATACTTTTTAAAGCTAAAATAATGCATTGTTGTCGTCAATAAATTAATTGCAAGTTATGTAAGAAAATCATGTTTGAAGGGCTAAAATAGAATTCATTCAACTTAATTTAGAATGATTTAATGACTGGATGAGACTCAATGACATGATATTAAGGCTAACCAAATGCATTGTTGCCTTCAATAAATTAACTGCAAGTTATGCACGAAAGTCATGTTTAAAGGCCGAATTTCGTTTGAAGTAATTTAGAATGATTTAATGACTAAAAGAGACGCAATAATATGATTTTAAGGCTAAAAAAAAGCATAGTTGCCTTCAATAGATCAATTACATGTTATGCATGAAAGTCGTGTCTTAAATGCACAAATAGAATTGGTTCGAAGTGCTTTCAAACAATTTAATGAGATGAAAAGACTGAATGAAATACTTTTTAAAGCTAAAATAATGCATTGTTGTCGTCAATAAATTAATTGCAAGTTATGTAAGAAAATCATGTTTGAAGGGCGAAAATAGAATTCGTTCGACTTAATTTATAATGATTTAATTACTAGATGAGACTCAATGACATGACTTTAAGGCTAAACAAATGCATTGTTGCCTTTAATAGATTAACTGCAAGTTATGCACGAAAGTCATGTTTAAAGGCCGAATTTCGTTCGAAGCGATTTAGAATGATTTAATGACTAAAAGAGACGCAATAATATGACTTTAAGGCTAAAAAAATGTATAGTTGCCTTCAATAGATCAATTACAAGTTATGCATGAAAGTCGTGTCTTAAATGCACAAATAGAATTGGTTCGAAGTGCTTGCAAACAATTTAATGATATGAAAAGACTGAATGAAATACTTTTTAAAGCTAAAATAATGCATTGTTGTCTTCAATAGATTAATTGCTAGTTATGTACGAAAATCATGTTTGAAGGGCGAAATTAGAATTCGTTCAACTTAATTTAGAATGATTTAATGAGTGGATGAGACTCAATGACATGGCTTTAAGCCTAAACAAATGCATTGTTGCCTTCAATAGATTAACTGCACGTTATGCACAAAAGTGATGTTTAAAGGCCGAATTTCGTTTGAAGTAATTTAGAATGATTTAATGACTAAAAGAGACGCAAGAATATGACTTTAAGGCTAAAAAAATGCATAGTTGCCTTCAATAGATCAATTACAAGTTATGCATGAAAGTCGTGTCTTAAATGCACAAATAGAATTGGTTCGAAGTGCTTGCAAACAATTTAATGATATAAAAAGACTGAATGAAATACTTTTTAAAGCTAAGATAATGCATTGTTGTCGTCAATAAATTAATTGCAAGTTATGTAAGAAAATCATGTTTGAAGGGCGAAAATAGAATTCGTTCAACTTAATTTAGAATGATTTAATGAGTGGATGAGACTCAATGACATGGCTTTAAGGCTAAACAAATGCATTGTTGCCTTCAATAGATTAACTGCAAGTTATGCACGAAAGTCATGTTTAAAGGCCGAATTTCGTTCGAAGCGATTTAGAATGATTTAATGACTAAAAGAGACGCAAGAATATGACTTTAAGGCTAAAAAAATGCATAGTTGCCTTCAATAGATCAATTACAAGTTATGCATGAAAGTCGTGTCTTAAATGCATAAATAGAATTGGTTCGAAGTGCTTTCAAACAAATTAATGATATGAAAAGACTGAATGAAATACTTTTTAAAGCTAAAATAATGCATTGTTGTCGTCAATAAATTAATTGCAAGTTATGTAAGAAAATCATGTTTGAAGGGCTAAAATAGAATTCATTCAACTTAATTTAGAATGATTTAATGACTGGATGAGACTCAATGACATGATATTAAGGCTAACCAAATGCATTGTTGCCTTCAATAAATTAACTGCAAGTTATGCACGAAAGTCATGTTTAAAGGCCGAATTTCGTTTGAAGTAATTTAGAATGATTTAATGACTAAAAGAGACGCAATAATATGATTTTAAGGCTAAAAAAAAGCATAGTTGCCTTCAATAGATCAATTACATGTTATGCATGAAAGTCGTGTCTTAAATGCACAAATAGAATTGGTTCGAAGTGCTTTCAAACAATTTAATGAGATGAAAAGACTGAATGAAATACTTTTTAAAGCTAAAATAATGCATTGTTGTCGTCAATAAATTAATTGCAAGTTATGTAAGAAAATCATGTTTGAAGGGCGAAAATAGAATTCGTTCGACTTAATTTATAATGATTTAATTACTAGATGAGACTCAATGACATGACTTTAAGGCTAAACAAATGCATTGTTGCCTTTAATAGATTAACTGCAAGTTATGCACGAAAGTCATGTTTAAAGGCCGAATTTCGTTCGAAGCGATTTAGAATGATTTAATGACTAAAAGAGACGCAATAATATGACTTTAAGGCTAAAAAAATGTATAGTTGCCTTCAATAGATCAATTACAAGTTATGCATGAAAGTCGTGTCTTAAATGCACAAATAGAATTGGTTCGAAGTGCTTGCAAACAATTTAATGATATGAAAAGACTGAATGAAATACTTTTTAAAGCTAAAATAATGCATCGTTGTCTTCAATAGATTAATTGCTAGTTATGTACGAAAATCATGTTTGAAGGGCGAAAATAGAATTCGTTCAACTTAATTTAGAATGATTTAAT
The DNA here is from genome assembly GCA_027186245.1 of Coriaria nepalensis. NCBI lineage: Eukaryota > Viridiplantae > Streptophyta > Magnoliopsida > Cucurbitales > Coriariaceae > Coriaria > Coriaria nepalensis. The sequence continues at coordinate 23,167,237 of CP114481.1, forward strand.
GAGTGGATGAGACTCAATGACATGGCTTTAAGCCTAAACAAATGCATTGTTGCCTTCAATAAATTAACTGCACGTTATGCACAAAAGTGATGTTTAAAGGCCGAATTTCGTTTGAAGTAATTTAGAATGATTTAATGACTAAAAGAGACGCAAGAATATGACTTTAAGGCTAAAAAAATGCATAGTTGCCTTGAATATATCAATGACAAGTTATGCATGAAAGTCGTGTCTTAAATGCACAAATAGAATTGGTTCGAAGTGCTTTCAAACAATTTAATGATATAAAAAGACTGAATGAAATACTTTTTAAAGCTAAGATAATGCATTGTTGTCGTCAATAAATTAATTGCAAGTTATGTAAGAAAATCATGTTTGAAGGGCGAAAATAGAATTCGTTCAACTTAATTTAGAATGATTTAATGAGTGGATGAGACTCAATGACATGGCTTTAAGGCTAAACAAATGCATTGTTGCCTTCAATAGATTAACTGCAAGTTATGCACGAAAGTCATGTTTAAAGGCCGAATTTCGTTCGAAGCGATTTAGAATGATTTAATGACTAAAAGAGACGCAAGAATATGACTTTAAGGCTAAAAAAATGCATAGTTGCCTTCAATAGATCAATTACAAGTTATGCATGAAAGTCGTGTCTTAAATGCACAAATAGAATTGGTTCGAAGTGCTTTCAAACAAATTAATGATATGAAAAGACTGAATGAAATACTTTTTAAAGCTAAAATAATGCATTGTTGTCGTCAATAAATTAATTGCAAGTTATGTAAGAAAATCATGTTTGAAGGGCTAACATAGAATTCATTCAACTTAATTTACAATGATTTAATGACTGGATGAGACTCAATGACATGATATTAAGGCTAACCAAATGCATTGTTGCCTTCAATAAATTAACTGCAAGTTATGCACGAAAGTCATGTTTAAAGGCCGAATTTCGTTTGAAGTAATTTAGAATGATTTAATGACTAAAAGAGACGCAATAATATGATTTTAAGGCTAAAAAAAAGCATAGTTGCCTTCAATAGATCAATTACATGTTATGCATGAAAGTCGTGTCTTAAATGCACAAATAGAATTGGTTCGAAGTGCTTTCAAACAATTTAATGAGATGAAAAGACTGAATGAAATACTTTTTAAAGCTAAAATAATGCATTGTTGTCGTCAATAAATTAATTGCAAGTTATGTAAGAAAATCATGTTTGAAGGGCGAAAATAGAATTCGTTCGACTTAATTTATAATGATTTAATTACTAGATGAGACTCAATGACATGACTTTAAGGCTAAACAAATGCATTGTTGCCTTTAATAGATTAACTACAAGTTATACACGAAAGTCATGTTTAAAGGCCGAATTTCGTTCGAAGCGATTTAGAATGATTTAATGACTAAAAGAGACGCAATAATATGACTTTAAGGCTAAAAAAATGTATAGTTGCCTTCAATAGATCAATTACAAGTTATGCATGAAAGTCGTGTCTTAAATGCACAAATAGAATTGGTTCGAAGTGCTTGCAAACAATTTAATGATATGAAAAGACTGAATGAAATACTTTTTAAAGCTAAAATAATGCATTGTTGTCTTCAATAGATTAATTGCTAGTTATGTACGAAAATCATGTTTGAAGGGCGAAAATAGAATTCGTTCAACTTAATTTAGAATGATTTAATGAGTGGATGAGACTCAATGACATGGCTTTAAGCCTAAACAAATGCATTGTTGCCTTCAATAGATTAACTGCACGTTATGCACAAAAGTGATGTTTAAAGGCCGAATTTCGTTTGAAGTAATTTAGAATGATTTAATGACTAAAAGAGACGCAAGAATATGACTTTAAGGCTAAAAAAATGCATAGTTGCCTTGAATATATCAATTACAAGTTATGCATTAAAGTCGTGTCTTAAATGCACAAATAGAATTGGTTCGAAGTGCTTTCAAACAATTTAATGATATGAAAAGACTGAATGAAATACTTCTTAAAGCTAAAATAATGCATTGTTGTCGTCAATAAATTAATTGCAAGTTATGTAAGAAAATCATGTTTGAAGGGCGAAAATAGAATTCGTTCAACTTAATTTAGAATGATTTAATGACTGGATGAAACTCAATGACATGGCTTTAAGGCTAAACAAATGCATTGTTGCCTTCAATAGATTAACTGCACGTTATGCACGAAAGTCATGTTTAAAGGCCGAATTTCGTCTGAAGTAATTTAGAATGATTTAATGACTAAAAGAGACGCAAGAATATGACTTTAAGGCTAAAAAAATGCATAGTTGCCTTGAATATATCAATTACAAGTTATGCATGAAAGTCGTGTCTTAAATGCACAAATAGAATTGGTTCGAAGTGCTTTCAAACAAATTAATGATATGAAAAGACTGAATGAAATACTTTTTAAAGCTAAAATAATGCATTGTTGTCGTCAATAAATTAATTGCAAGTTATGTAAGAAAATCATGTTTGAAGGGCTAAAATAGAATTCATTCAACTTAATTTAGAACGATTTAGTGACTGGATGAGACTCAATGACATGATATTAAGGCTAACCAAATGCATTGTTGCCTTCAATAAATTAACTGCAAGTTATGCACGAAAGTCATGTTTAAAGGCCGAATTTCGTTTGAAGTAATTTAGAATGATTTAATGACTAAAAGAGACGCAATAATATGATTTTAAGGCTAAAAAAAAGCATAGTTGCCTTCAATAGATCAATTACAAGTTATGCATGAAAGTCGTGTCTTAAATGCATAAATAGAATTGGTTCGAAGTGCTTTCAAACAAATTAATGATATGAAAAGACTGAATGAAATACTTTTTAAAGCTAAAATAATGCATTGTTGTCGTCAATAAATTAATTGCAAGTTATGTAAGAAAATCATGTTTGAAGGGCTAAAATAGAATTCATTCAACTTAATTTAGAATGATTTAATGACTGGATGAGACTCAATGACATGATATTAAGGCTAACCAAATGCATTGTTGCCTTCAATAAATTAACTGCAAGTTATGCACGAAAGTCATGTTTAAAGGCCGAATTTCGTTTGAAGTAATTTAGAATGATTTAATGACTAAAAGAGACGCAATAATATGATTTTAAGGCTAAAAAAAAGCATAGTTGCCTTCAATAGATCAATTACATGTTATGCATGAAAGTCGTGTCTTAAATGCACAAATAGAATTGGTTCGAAGTGCTTTCAAACAATTTAATGAGATGAAAAGACTGAATGAAATACTTTTTAAAGCTAAAATAATGCATTGTTGTCGTCAATAAATTAATTGCAAGTTATGTAAGAAAATCATGTTTGAAGGGCGAAAATAGAATTCGTTCGACTTAATTTATAATGATTTAATTACTAGATGAGACTCAATGACATGACTTTAAGGCTAAACAAATGCATTGTTGCCTTTAATAGATTAACTGCAAGTTATGCACGAAAGTCATGTTTAAAGGCCGAATTTCGTTCGAAGCGATTTAGAATGATTTAATGACTAAAAGAGACGCAATAATATGACTTTAAGGCTAAAAAAATGTATAGTTGCCTTCAATAGATCAATTACAAGTTATGCATGAAAGTCGTGTCTTAAATGCACAAATAGAATTGGTTCGAAGTGCTTGCAAACAATTTAATGATATGAAAAGACTGAATGAAATACTTTTTAAAGCTAAAATAATGCATTGTTGTCTTCAATAGATTAATTGCTAGTTATGTACGAAAATCATGTTTGAAGGGCGAAATTAGAATTCGTTCAACTTAATTTAGAATGATTTAATGAGTGGATGAGACTCAATGACATGGCTTTAAGCCTAAACAAATGCATTGTTGCCTTCAATAGATTAACTGCACGTTATGCACAAAAGTGATGTTTAAAGGCCGAATTTCGTTTGAAGTAATTTAGAATGATTTAATGACTAAAAGAGACGCAAGAATATGACTTTAAGGCTAAAAAAATGCATAGTTGCCTTCAATAGATCAATTACAAGTTATGCATGAAAGTCGTGTCTTAAATGCACAAATAGAATTGGTTCGAAGTGCTTGCAAACAATTTAATGATATAAAAAGACTGAATGAAATACTTTTTAAAGCTAAGATAATGCATTGTTGTCGTCAATAAATTAATTGCAAGTTATGTAAGAAAATCATGTTTGAAGGGCGAAAATAGAATTCGTTCAACTTAATTTAGAATGATTTAATGAGTGGATGAGACTCAATGACATGGCTTTAAGGCTAAACAAATGCATTGTTGCCTTCAATAGATTAACTGCAAGTTATGCACGAAAGTCATGTTTAAAGGCCGAATTTCGTTCGAAGCGATTTAGAATGATTTAATGACTAAAAGAGACGCAAGAATATGACTTTAAGGCTAAAAAAATGCATAGTTGCCTTCAATAGATCAATTACAAGTTATGCATGAAAGTCGTGTCTTAAATGCATAAATAGAATTGGTTCGAAGTGCTTTCAAACAAATTAATGATATGAAAAGACTGAATGAAATACTTTTTAAAGCTAAAATAATGCATTGTTGTCGTCAATAAATTAATTGCAAGTTATGTAAGAAAATCATGTTTGAAGGGCTAAAATAGAATTCATTCAACTTAATTTAGAATGATTTAATGACTGGATGAGACTCAATGACATGATATTAAGGCTAACCAAATGCATTGTTGCCTTCAATAAATTAACTGCAAGTTATGCACGAAAGTCATGTTTAAAGGCCGAATTTCGTTTGAAGTAATTTAGAATGATTTAATGACTAAAAGAGACGCAATAATATGATTTTAAGGCTAAAAAAAAGCATAGTTGCCTTCAATAGATCAATTACATGTTATGCATGAAAGTCGTGTCTTAAATGCACAAATAGAATTGGTTCGAAGTGCTTTCAAACAATTTAATGAGATGAAAAGACTGAATGAAATACTTTTTAAAGCTAAAATAATGCATTGTTGTCGTCAATAAATTAATTGCAAGTTATGTAAGAAAATCATGTTTGAAGGGCGAAAATAGAATTCGTTCGACTTAATTTATAATGATTTAATTACTAGATGAGACTCAATGACATGACTTTAAGGCTAAACAAATGCATTGTTGCCTTTAATAGATTAACTGCAAGTTATGCACGAAAGTCATGTTTAAAGGCCGAATTTCGTTCGAAGCGATTTAGAATGATTTAATGACTAAAAGAGACGCAATAATATGACTTTAAGGCTAAAAAAATGTATAGTTGCCTTCAATAGATCAATTACAAGTTATGCATGAAAGTCGTGTCTTAAATGCACAAATAGAATTGGTTCGAAGTGCTTGCAAACAATTTAATGATATGAAAAGACTGAATGAAATACTTTTTAAAGCTAAAATAATGCATCGTTGTCTTCAATAGATTAATTGCTAGTTATGTACGAAAATCATGTTTGAAGGGCGAAAATAGAATTCGTTCAACTTAATTTAGAATGATTTAATGAGTGGATGAGACTCAATGACATGGCTTTAAGCCTAAACAAATGCATTGTTGCCTTCAATAAATTAACTGCACGTTATGCACAAAAGTGATGTTTAAAGGCCGAATTTCGTTTGAAGTAATTTAGAATGATTTAATGACTAAAAGAGACGCAAGAATATGACTTTAAGGCTAAAAAAATGCATAGTTGCCTTGAATATATCAATGACAAGTTATGCATGAAAGTCGTGTCTTAAATGCACAAATAGAATTGGTTCGAAGTGCTTTCAAACAATTTAATGATATAAAAAGACTGAATGAAATACTTTTTAAAGCTAAGATAATGCATTGTTGTCGTCAATAAATTAATTGCAAGTTATGTAAGAAAATCATGTTTGAAGGGCGAAAATAGAATTCGTTCAACTTAATTTAGAATGATTTAATGAGTGGATGAGACTCAATGACATGGCTTTAAGGCTAAACAAATGCATTGTTGCCTTCAATAGATTAACTGCAAGTTATGCACGAAAGTCATGTTTAAAGGCCGAATTTCGTTCGAAGCGATTTAGAATGATTTAATGACTAAAAGAGACGCAAGAATATGACTTTAAGGCTAAAAAAATGCATAGTTGCCTTCAATAGATCAATTACAAGTTATGCATGAAAGTCGTGTCTTAAATGCACAAATAGAATTGGTTCGAAGTGCTTTCAAACAAATTAATGATATGAAAAGACTGAATGAAATACTTTTTAAAGCTAAAATAATGCATTGTTGTCGTCAATAAATTAATTGCAAGTTATGTAAGAAAATCATGTTTGAAGGGCTAACATAGAATTCATTCAACTTAATTTACAATGATTTAATGACTGGATGAGACTCAATGACATGATATTAAGGCTAACCAAATGCATTGTTGCCTTCAATAAATTAACTGCAAGTTATGCACGAAAGTCATGTTTAAAGGCCGAATTTCGTTTGAAGTAATTTAGAATGATTTAATGACTAAAAGAGACGCAATAATATGATTTTAAGGCTAAAAAAAAGCATAGTTGCCTTCAATAGATCAATTACATGTTATGCATGAAAGTCGTGTCTTAAATGCACAAATAGAATTGGTTCGAAGTGCTTTCAAACAATTTAATGAGATGAAAAGACTGAATGAAATACTTTTTAAAGCTAAAATAATGCATTGTTGTCGTCAATAAATTAATTGCAAGTTATGTAAGAAAATCATGTTTGAAGGGCGAAAATAGAATTCGTTCGACTTAATTTATTATGATTTAATTACTAGATGAGACTCAATGACATGACTTTAAGGCTAAACAAATGCATTGTTGCCTTTAATAGATTAACTACAAGTTATACACGAAAGTCATGTTTAAAGGCCGAATTTCGTTCGAAGCGATTTAGAATGATTTAATGACTAAAAGAGACGCAATAATATGACTTTAAGGCTAAAAAAATGTATAGTTGCCTTCAATAGATCAATTACAAGTTATGCATGAAAGTCGTGTCTTAAATGCACAAATAGAATTGGTTCGAAGTGCTTGCAAACAATTTAATGATATGAAAAGACTGAATGAAATACTTTTTAAAGCTAAAATAATGCATTGTTGTCTTCAATAGATTAATTGCTAGTTATGTACGAAAATCATGTTTGAAGGGCGAAAATAGAATTCGTTCAACTTAATTTAGAATGATTTAATGAGTGGATGAGACTCAATGACATGGCTTTAAGCCTAAACAAATGCATTGTTGCCTTCAATAGATTAACTGCACGTTATGCACAAAAGTGATGTTTAAAGGCCGAATTTCGTTTGAAGTAATTTAGAATGATTTAATGACTAAAAGAGACGCAAGAATATGACTTTAAGGCTAAAAAAATGCATAGTTGCCTTGAATATATCAATTACAAGTTATGCATTAAAGTCGTGTCTTAAATGCACAAATAGAATTGGTTCGAAGTGCTTTCAAACAATTTAATGATATGAAAAGACTGAATGAAATACTTCTTAAAGCTAAAATAATGCATTGTTGTCGTCAATAAATTAATTGCAAGTTATGTAAGAAAATCATGTTTGAAGGGCGAAAATAGAATTCGTTCAACTTAATTTAGAATGATTTAATGACTGGATGAAACTCAATGACATGGCTTTAAGGCTAAACAAATGCATTGTTGCCTTCAATAGATTAACTGCACGTTATGCACGAAAGTCATGTTTAAAGGCCGAATTTCGTCTGAAGTAATTTAGAATGATTTAATGACTAAAAGAGACGCAAGAATATGACTTTAAGGCTAAAAAAATGCATAGTTGCCTTGAATATATCAATTACAAGTTATGCATGAAAGTCGTGTCTTAAATGCACAAATAGAATTGGTTCGAAGTGCTTTCAAACAATTTAATGATATAAAAAGACTGAATGAAATACTTTTTAAAGCTAAGATAGTGCATTGTTGTCGTCAATAAATTAATTGCAAGTTATGTAAGAAAATCATGTTTGAAGGGCGAAAATAGAATTCGTTCAACTTAATTTAGAATGATTTAATGAGTGGATGAGACTCAATGACATGGCTTTAAGGCTAAACAAATGCATTGTTGCCTTCAATAGATTAACTGCACGTTATGCACGAAAGTCATGTTTAAAGGCCGAATTTCGTTTGAAGTAATTTCGAATGATTTGATGACTAAAAGAGACGCAATAATATGACTTTAAGGCTAAAAAAATGCATAGTTGCCTTCAATAGATCAATTACAGGTTATGCATGAAAGTCGTGACTTAAATGCACAAATAGAATTGGTTCGAAGTGCTTTCAAACAAATTAATGATATGAAAAGACTGAATGAAATACTTTTTAAAGCTAAAATAATGCATTGTTGTCGTCAATAAATTAATTGCAAGTTATGTAAGAAAATCATGTTTGAAGGGCTAAAATAGAATTCGTTCAACTTAATTTAGAATGATTTAATGAGTGGATGAGACTCAATGACATGGCTTTAAGGCTAAACAAATGCATTGTTGCCTTCAATAGATTAACTGCACGTTATGCACGAAAGTCATGTTTAAAGGCCGAATTTCGTTTGAAGTAATTTAGAATGATTTGATGACTAAAAGAGACGCAATAATATGACTTTAAGGCTAAAAAAATGCATAGTTGCCTTCAATAGATCAATTACAAGTTATGCATGAAAGTCGTGTCTTAAATGCACAAATAGAATTGGTTCGAAGTGCTTTCAAACAAATTAATGATATGAAAAGACTGAATGAAATACTTTTTAAAGCTAAAATAATGCATTGTTGTCGTCAATAAATTAATTGCAAGTTATGTAAGAAAATCATGTTTGAAGGGCTAAAATAGAATTCATTCAACTTAATTTAGAACGATTTAGTGACTGGATGAGACTCAATGACATGACATTAAGGCTAACCAAATGCATTGTTGCCTTCAATAGATTAACTGCAAGTTATGCACGAAAGTCATGTTTAAAGGCCGAATTTCGTTTGAAGTAATTTAGAATGATTTAATGACTAAAAGAGACGCAATAATATGATTTTAAGGCTAAAAAAAAGCATAGTTGCCTTCAATAGATCAATTACAAGTCATGCATGAAAGTCGTGTCTTAAATGCACAAATAGAATTGGTTCGAAGTGCTTTCAAACAATTTAATGATATGAAAAGACTGAATGAAATACTTTTTAAAGCTAAAATAATGCATTGTTGTCGTCAATAAATTAATTGCAAGTTGTGTAAGAAAATCATGTTTGAAGGGCGAAAATAGAATTTGTTAAACTTAATTTATAATGATTTAATGACTGGATGAGACTCAATGACATGACTTTAAGGCTAAACAAATGCATTGTTGCCTTCCATAGATTAACTGCAAGTTATGCACGAAAGTCATGTTTAAAGGCCGAATTTCGTTTGAAGTAATTTAGAATGATTTAATGACTAAAAGAGACGCAATAATATGATTTTGAGGCTAAAAAAAAGCATAGTTGCCTTCAATAGATCAATTACAAGTTATGCATGAAAGTCGTGTCTGAAATGCACAAATAGAATTGGTTCGAAGTGCTTTCAAACAATTTAATGAGATGAAAAGACTGAGTGAAATACTTTTTAAAGCTAAAATAATGCATTGTTGTCGTCAATAAATTAATTGCAAGTTATGTAAGAAATTCATGTTTTAAGGGCGAAAATAGAATTCGTTCAACTTAATTTATAATGATTTAATTACTAGATGAGACTCAATGACATGACTTTAAGGCTAAACAAATGCATTGTTGCCTTTAATAGATTAACTGCAAGTTATGCACGAAAGTCATGTTTAAAGGCCGAATTTCGTTCGAAGCGATTTAGAATGATTTAATGACTAAAAGAGACCCAATAATATGACTTTAAGGCTAAAAAAATGTATAGTTGCCTTCAATAGATCAATTACAAGTTATGCATGAAAGTCGTGTCTTAAATGCACAAATAGAATTGGTTCGAAGTGCTTGCAAACAATTTAATGAGATGAAAAGACTGAGTGAAATACTTTTTAAAGCTAAAATAATGCATTGTTGTCGTCAATAAATTAATTGCAAGTTATGTAAGAAATTCATGTTTTAAGGGCGAAAATAGAATTCGTTCAACTTAATTTATAATGATTTAATTACTAGATGAGACTCAATGACATGACTTTAAGGCTAAACAAATGCATTGTTGCCTTTAATAGATTAACTGCAAGTTATGCACGAAAGTCATGTTTAAAGGCCGAATTTCGTTCGAAGCGATTTAGAATGATTTAATGACTAAAAGAGACCCAATAATATGACTTTAAGGCTAAAAAAATGTATAGTTGCCTTCAATAGATCAATTACAAGTTATGCATGAAAGTCGTGTCTTAAATGCACAAATAGAATTGGTTCGAAGTGCTTGCAAACAATTTAATGATATGAAAAGACTGAATGAAATACTTTTTAAAGCTAAAATACTGCATTGTTGTCTTCAATAGATTAATTGCTAGTTATGTAAGAAAATCATGTTTGAAGGGCGAAAATAGAATTCTTTCAACTTAATTTATAATGATTTAATGACTAGATGAGAGTCAATGACATGACTTTAAGGCTAAACAAATGCATTGTTGCCTTTAATAGATTAACTGCAAGTTATGCACGAAAGTCATGTTTAAAGGCCGAATTTCGTTCGAAGCGATTTAGAATGATTTAATGACTAAAAGAGACGCAATAATATGACTTTAGGGCTAAAAAAATGTATAGTTGCCTTCAATAGATCAATTACAAGTTATGCATGAAAGTCGTGTCTTAAATGCACAAATAGAATTGGTTCGAAGTGCTTTCAAACAATTTAATGATATGAAAAGACTGAATGATATACTTTTTAAGGCTAAAATACTGCATTGTTGTCTTCAATAGATTAATTGCTAGTTATGTAAGAAAATCATGTTTGAAGGGCGAAAATAGAATTCTTTCAACTTAATTTATAATGATTTAATGACTAGATGAGAGTCAATGACATGACTTTAAGGCTAAACAAATGCATTGTTGCCTTTAATAGATTAACTGCAAGTTATGCACGAAAGTCATGTTTAAAGGCCGAATTTCGTTCGAAGCGATTTAGAATGATTTAATGACTAAAAGAGACGCAATAATATGACTTTAGGGCTAAAAAAATGTATAGTTGCCTTCAATAGATCAATTACAAGTTATGCATGAAAGTCGTGTCTTAAATGCACAAATAGAATTGGTTCGAAGTGCTTTCAAACAATTTAATGATATGAAAAGACTGAATGATATACTTTTTAAGGCTAAAATACTGCATTGTTGTCTTCAATAGATTAATTGCTAGTTATGTAAGAAAATCATGTTTGAAGGGCGAAAATAGAATTCTTTCAACTTAATTTATAATGATTTAATGACTAGATGAGAGTCAATGACATGACTTTAAGGCTAAACAAATGCATTGTTGCCTTTAATAGATTAACTGCAAGTTATGCACGAAAGTCATGTTTAAAGGCCGAATTTCGTTCGAAGCGATTTAGAATGATTTAATGACTAAAAGAGACGCAATAATATGACTTTAGGGCTAAAAAAATGTATAGTTGCCTTCAATAGATCAATTACAAGTTATGCATGAAAGTCGTGTCTTAAATGCACAAATAGAATTGGTTCGAAGTGCTTTCAAACAATTTAATGATATGAAAAGACTGAATGATATACTTTTTAAGGCTAAAATACTGCATTGTTGTCTTCAATAGATTAATTGCTAGTTATGTAAGAAAATCATGTTCGAAGGGCGAAAATAGAATTCGTTCAACTTAATTTAGAATGATTTAATGAGTGGATGAGACTCAATGACATGGCTTTAAGGCTAAACAAATGCATTGTTGCCTTCAATAGATTAACTGCAAGTTATGCACGAAAGTCAAGTTTAAAAGCCGAATTTCGTTCGAAGTAATTTAGAATGATTTAATGACTAAAAGAGACACAATAATATGACTTTAAGGCTAACAAAATGCATAGTTGCCTTCAATAGATCAATTACAAGTTATGCATGAAAGTAATGTCTTAAATGCACAAATACAATTGGTTCGATGTGCTTTCAAACAATTTAATGATATGAAACGACTGAATGAAATACTTTTTAAAGCTAAAATAGTGCATTGTTGTCGTCAATAAATTAATTGCAAGTTATGTAAGAAAATCATGTTTGAAGGGCTAAAATAGAATTCGTTCAACAAATTTAGAATGATTTAATGACCGGATGAGACTCAATGACATGACATTAAGGCTAACCAAATGCATTGTTGCCTTCAATAGATTAACTGCAAGTTATGCACGAAAGTCATGTTTAAAGGCCGAATTTCGTTTGAAGTAATTTAGAATGATTTAATGACTAAAAGAGACGCAATAATATGATTTTAAGGCCAAAAAAATGCATAGTTGCCTTCAATAGATCAATTACAAGTTATGCATGAAAGTCATGCCTTAAATGTACAAATAGAGTTGGTTCGAAGTGCTTTCAAACAATTTAATGATATGAAACGACTGAATGAAATACTTTTTAAAGCTAAAATAGTGCATTGTTGTCGTCAATAAATTAATTGCAAGTTATGTAAGAAAATCATATTTGAAGGGCTAAAATAGAATTCGTTCAACTTAATTTAGAATGATTTAATGACTGGATGAGACTCAATGACATGGCTTTATGCCTAAACAAATGCATTGTTGCCTTCAATAGATTAACTGCAAGGTATGCACGAAAGTCAAGTTTAAAAGCCGAATTTCGTTCGAAGTAATTTAGAATGATTTAATGACTAAAAGAGACACAATAATATGACTTTAAGGCTAATAAAATGCATAGTTGCCTTCAATAGATCAATTACAAGTTATGCATGAAAGTCATGTCTTAAATGCACAAATAGAGTTGGTTCGAAGTGCTTTCAAACAAATTAGTGATATGAAAAGACTGAATGAAATACTTTTTAAAGCTAAAATAATGCATTGTTGTCGTCAATAAATTAATTGCAAGTTATGTAAGAAAATCATGTTTGAAGGGCTAAAATAGAATTCGTTCAACAAATTTAGAATGATTTAATGACCGGATGAGACTCAATGACATGACATTAAGGCTAACCAAATGCATTGTTGCCTTCAATAGATTAACTGCAAGTTATGCACGAAAGTCATGTTTAAAGGCCGAATTTCGTTTGAAGTAATTTAGAATGATTTAATGACTAAAAGAGACGCAATAATATGATTTTAAGGCCAAAAAAATGCATAGTTGCCTTCAATAGATCAATTACAAGTTATGCATGAAAGTAATGTCTTAAATGCACAAATACAATTGGTTCGAAGTGCTTTCAAAAAATTTAATGATATGAAACGACTGAATGAAATACTTTTAAAGCTAAAATAGTGCATTGTTGTCGTCAATAAATTAATTGCAAGTTATGTAAGAAAATCATGTTTGAAGGGCTAAAATAGAATTCGTTCAACTTACTTTAGAATGATTTAATGACTGGATGAGACTCAATGACATGACTTTAAGGCTAAACAAATGCATTGTTTGCTTCAATAGATTAACTTCAAGTTATGCACGAAAGTCATGTTTAAAGGCCGAATTTCGTTTGGAGCGATTTAGAATGATTTAATGACTAAAAGAGACGTAATAATATGATTTTAAGGCTAAAAAAATTCATAGTTGCCTTCAATAGATCAATCGCAACTTATGAATGAAAGTCGTGTCTTAAATGCAAATATAGAATTTGTTCGAAGTGCTTTCAAGCAATTTAATGATATGAAAAGACTGAATGATATACTTTTTAAAGCTAAAATAATGCATTGTTGTCGTCAATAAATTAATTGCAAACTATGTAAGAAAATCATGTTTGAAGGGCTAAAATAGAATTCAATCAACTTAATGTGTAATGATTTAATGACTGGATGAGACTCAATGACATGACTTTAAGGCTAAACAAATGCATTGTTTCCTTTAATAGATTAACTGCAAGTTATGCACGAAAGTCATGTTTAAAGGCCGAATTTAATTTGAAGTAATTTAGAATGATTTAATGACTAAAAGAGACGAAATAATATGATTTTAAGGCTAAAAAAATGCATAGTTGCCTTGAATAGATCAATTACAAGTTATGCATGAAAGTCGTGTCTTAAATGCACAAATAGAGTTGGTTCGAAGTGCTTTCAAACAAATTAGTGATATGAAAAGACTGAATGAAATACTTTTTAAAGCTAAAATAATGCATTGTTGTCGTCAATAAATTAATTGCAAGTTATGTAAGAAAATCATGTTTGAAGGGCTAAAATAGAATTCGTTCAACTTAATTTAGAATGATTTAATGACTGGATGAGACTCAATGACATGGCTTTAAGGCTAAACAAATGCATTGTTGCCTTCAATAGATTAACTGCAAGTTATGCACGAAAGTCATGTTTAAAGGCCAAATTTCGTTTGAAGTAACTTATAATGATTTAATGACTAAAAGAGACGCAAGAATATGACTTTAAGGCTAAAAAAATGCATAGTTGCCTTGAATATATCAATTACAAGTTATGCATGAAAGTAATGTCTTAAATGCACAAATACAATTGGTTCGAAGTGCTTTCAAACAATTTAATGATATGAAAAGACTGAATGAAATACTTTTTAAAGCTAAAATAATGCATTGTTGTTGTCAATAAATTAATTGCAAGTTATGTAAGAAAATCATGTTTGAAGGGCGAAAATAGAATTCGTTCAACTTAATTTAGAATGATTTAATGAGTGGATGAGACTCAATGACATGGCTTTAAGGCTAAACAAATGCATTGTTGCCTTCAATAGATTAACTGCACGTTATGCACGAAAGTCATGTTTAAAGGCCGCATTTCGTTTGAAGTAATTTAGAATGATTTGATGACTAAAAGAGACGCAATAATATGACTTTAAGGCTAAAAAAATGCATAGTTGCCTTCAATAGATCAATTACAAGTTATGCATGAAGGTCGTGTCTTAAATGCACAAATAGAGTTGGTTCGAAGTGCTTTCAAACAAATTAATGATATGAAAAGACTGAATGAAATAGTTTTTAAAGCTCAAATAATGCATTGTTGTCGTCAGTAAATTAATTGCAAGTTATGTAAGAAAATCATGTTTGAAGGGCTAAAATAGAATTCATTCAACTTAATTTAGAATGATTTAATGACTGGATGAGACTCAATGACATGACATTAAGGCTAACCAAATGCATTGTTGCCTTCAATAGATTAACTGCAAGTTATGCACGAAAGTCATGTTTAAAGGCCGAATTTCGTTTGAAGTAATTTAGAATGATTTAATGACTAAAAGAGACTCAATAATATGATTTTAAGGCTAAAAAAATGCATAGTTGCCTTCAATAGATCAATTACAAGTTATGCATGAAAGTCATGTCTTAAATGCACAAATAGAATTGGTTCGAAGTGCTTTCAAACAATTTAATGATATGAAAAGACTGAATGAAATATTTTTTAAAGCTAAAATAATGCATTGTTGTCGTCAATAAATTAATTGCAAGTTATGTAAGAAAATCATGTTTGACGGGCGAAAATAGAATTCGTTCAACTTAATTTATAATGATTTAATGACTGGATGAGACTCAATGACATGACTTTAAGGCCGAACAAATGCATTGTTGCCTTCCATAGATTAACTGGAAGTTATGGACGAAAGTCATGTTTAGAAGCCGAATTTCGTTTTAAGTGATTTATAATAATTTAATGACTAAAAGAGACGCAGCAATATGATTTTAAGGCTAAAACAATGCATAATTGCCTTCAATAGATCAATTGCAACTTATGCATGAAAGTCGTGTCTTAATTGCACAAATAGAATTGGTTCGAAGCGCTTTCAAACAATTTAATGATATGAAAAGACTGAATGATATACTTTTTAAGGCTAAAATACTGCATTGTTGTCTTCAATAGATTAATTGCTAGTTATGTAAGAAAATCATGTTTGAAGGGCGAAAATAGAATTCGTTCAACTTAATTTAGAATGATTTAATGACTGGATGAGACTCAATGACATGGCTTTAAGGCTAAACAAATGCATTGTTGCCTTCAATAGATTAACTGCAAGTTATGCACGAAAGTCATGTTTAAAAGCCGAATTTCGTTCGAAGTAATTTAGAATGATTTAATGAATAAAAGAGACACAATAATATGACTTTAAGGCTAACAAAATGCATAGTTGCCTTCAATAGATCAATTACAAGTTATGCATGAAAGTAATGTCTTAAATGCACAAATACAATTGGTTCGAAGTGCTTTCAAACAATTTAATGATATGAAACGACTGAATGAAATACTTTTTAAAGCTAAAATAGTGCATTGTTGTCGTCAATTAATTAATTGCAAGTTATGTAAGAAAATCATGTTTGAAGGGCTAAAATAGAATTCGTTCAACTTAATTTAGAATGATTTAATGACTGGATGAGACTCAATGACATGGCTTTAAGGCTAAACAAATGCATTGTTGCCTTCAATAGATTAACTGCAAGTTATGCACGAAAGTCATGTTTAAAGGCCGAATTTCGTTTGAAGCGATTTAGAATGATTTAATGACTAAAAGAGACGTAATAATATGATTTTAAGGCTAAAAAAATTCATAGTTGCCTTCAATAGATCAATCGCAACTTATGCATGAAAGTCGTGTCTTAAATGCAAATATAGAATTTGTTCGAAGTGCTTTCAAACAATTTAATGATATGAAAAGACTGAATGATTTACTTTTTAAAGCTAAAATAATGCATTGTTGTCGTCAATAAATTAATTGCAAGTTATGTAAGAAAATCATGTTTGAAGGGCTAAAATAGAATTCGATCAACTTAATTTAGAATGATTTAATGACTGGATGAGACTCAATGACATGAATTTAAGGCTAAACAAATGCATTGTTGCCTTCAATAGATTAACTGCAAGTTATGCACGAAGGTCATGTTTAAAGGCCGAGTTTCGTTCGTAGCGATTTAGAATAGTATGACTTTAAGGCGAAAAAAATGCATAGTTTCCTTCAATAGATCAATTGCAACTTATGCATGAAAGTCGTGTCTTCAATGCAAAAATAGAATTGGTTCGAAGTGCTTTCAAACAATTTAATGATATGAAAAGACTGAATGATATACTTTTTAAAGCTAAAATAATGCATTGTTGTCGTCAATAAATTAATTGCAAACTATGTAAGAAAATCATGTTTGAAGGGCTAAAATAGAATTCAATCAACTTAATGTGTAATGATTTAATGACTGGATGAGACTCAATGACATGACTTTAAGGCTAAACAAATGCATTGTTTCCTTTAATAGATTAACTGCAAGTTATGCACGAAAGTCATGTTTAAAGGCCGAATTTAATTTGAAGTAATTTAGAATGATTTAATGACTAAAAGAGACGAAATAATATGATTTTAAGGCTAAAAAAATGCATAGTTGCCTTGAATAGATCAATTACAAGTTATGCATGAAAGTCGTGTCTTAAATGCACAAATAGAATTGGTTCGAAGTGCTTTGAAACAAATTAATGATATGAAAAGACTGAATGAAATACATTTTAAAGCTAAAATAATGCATTGTTGTCTTCAATAAATTAATTGCAAGTTATGTAAGAAAATCATGTTTGAAGGGCTAAAATAGAATTCGTTCAACTTAATTTAGAATGATTTAATGACTGGATGAGACTCAATGACATGACTTTAAGGCTAAACAAATGCATTGTTGCCTTCAAAAGATTAACTGCAAGTTATGCACGAAAGTCATGTTTAAAGGCCGAATTTCGTTTGAAGTAATTTAGAATGATTTAATGACTAAAAGAGACACAATAATATGACTTTAAGGCTAACAAAATGCATAGTTGCCTTCAATAGATCAATTACAAGTTATGCATGAAAGTTGTGTCTTAAATGCACAAATAGAATTGGTTCGAAGTGCTTTCAAAAAATTTAATGATATGAAAAGACTGAATGAAATACTTTTTAAAGCTAAAATAATGCATTGTTGTTGTCAATAAATTAATTCCAAGTTATGTAAGAAAATCGTGTTTGAAGGGCGAAAATAGAATTCGTTCAACTTAATTTATAATGATTCAATGACTGGATGAGACTCAATGACATGACTTTAAGGCTAAACAAATGCATTGTTGGCTTCAATAGATTAACTGCAAGTTATGCACGAAAGTCATGTTTAAAGGCCGAATTTCATTTGAAGTAATTTAGAATGATTTAATGACTAAAAGAGACGCAATAATATGACTTTAAGGCTAAAAAAATGCATAGTTGCCTTCAATAGATCAATTACAAGTTTTGCATGAAAGTCGTGTCTTAAATGCACAAATAGAATTGGTTTGAAGTGCTTTCAAACAATTTAATGAGATGAAAAGACTGAATGATATACTTTTTAAGGCTAAAATACTGCATTGTTGTTTTCAGTAGATTAATTGCTAGTCATGTAAGAAAATCAAGTTTGAAGGGCGAAAATAGAATTCGTTCAACTTAATTTATAATGATTTAATGACTGGATGAGACTCAATGACATGACTTTAAGGCTAAACAAATGCATTGTTGGCTTCAATAGATTAACTGCAAGTTATGCACGAAAGTCATGTTTCAAGGCCGAATTTCGTTCGAAGCGATTTAGAATGATTTAATGACTAAAAGAGACGCAACAATATGATTTTAAGGCTAAAAAAATGCATAGTTGCCTTCAATAGATCAATTACAAGTTATGCATGAAAGTCGTGTCTTAAATGCACAAATACAATTGGTTCGAAGTGCTTTCAAACAATTTAATGATATGAAAAGACTGAATGAAATATTTTTTAAAGCTAAAATAATGCATTGTTGTCGTCAATAAATTAATTGTAAGTTATGTAAGAAAATCATGTTTGAAGGGCGAAAATAGAATTCGTTCAACTTAATTTATAATGATTTAATGACTGGCTGAGACTCAATGACATGACTTTAAGGCTAAACAAATGCATTGTTTCCTTCAATAGATTAACTACAAGTTATGCACGAAAGTCATGTTTAAAGGCCGAATTTAATTTGAAGTAATTTAGAATGATTTAATGACTAAAAGAGACGAAATAATATGATTTTAAGGCCAAAAAAATGCATAGTTGCCTTCAATAGATCAATTACAAGTTATGCATGAAAGTCGTGTCTTAAATGCACAAATAGAATTGGTTCGAAGTGCTTACAAACAATTTAATGATATGAAAAGACTGAATGAAATACTTTTTAAATCTAAAATAATGCATTGTTGTCGTCAATAAATTAATTGCAAGTTATGTAAGAAATTCATGTTTGAAGGGCTAAAAATAGAATTCGATCAACTTAATTTAGAATGATTTAATGACTGGATGAGACTCAATGACATGACTTTAAGGCTAAACAAATGCATTGTTGCCTTCCATAGATTAACTGCAAGTTATGCACGAAGGTCATGTTTAAAGGCCGAATTTCGTTCGTAGCGATTTAGAATAGTATGACTTTAAGGCTAAAAAAATGCATAGTTTCCTTCAATAGATCAATTGCAACTTATGCATGAAAGTCGTGTCTTCAATGCAAAAATAGAATTGGTTCGAAGTGCTTTCAAACAATTTAATGATATGAAAAGACTGAATGATATATTTTTTAAGGCTAAAATACTACATTGTTGTCGTCAATAAATTAATTGCAAGTTATGTAAGAAAATCATGTTTGAAGGGCGAAAATAGAATTTGTTCAACTTAATTTATAATGATTTAATGACTGGATGAGACTCAATGACATGACTTTAAGGCTAAACAAATGCATTGTTGCCTTCAATAGATTAACAGCAAGTTATGCACGAAAGTCAAGTTTAAAGGCCGAATTTCGTTCGAAGCGATTTAGAATGATTTAATGACTAAAAGAGACGCAATAATATGACTTTAAGGCTAAAAAAATGCATAGTTGCCTTCAATAGATCAATTACAAGTTATGCATGAAAGTCGTGTCTTAAATGCACAAATAGAATTGGTTCGAAGTGCTTTGAAACAATTTAATGATATGAAAAGACTGAATGAAATACTTTTTAAAGCTAAAATAATGCATTGTTGTCTGCAATAAATTAATTGCTCGTTATGTAGGAAAATCATGTTTGAAGGGCTAAAATAGAATTCGTTCAACTTAATTTAGAATAATTTAATGACTGGATGAGACTTAATGACATGACTTTAAGGCTAAACAAATGCATTGTTGCCTTCAATAGATTAACTGCAAGTTATGCACGAAAGTCATGTTTAAAGGCCGAATTTCGTTCGAAGCGATTTAGAATGATTTAATGACTAAAAGAGACGCAATAATATGATTTTAAGGCTAAAAAAATGAATAGTTGCCTTCAATAGATCAATTACAAGTTATGCATGAAAGTCGTGTCTTAAATGCACAAATACAATTGGTTCGAAGTGCTTTCAAACAATTTAATGATATGAAAAGACTGAATGAAATACTTTTTAAAGCTAAAATAATGCATTGTTGTCGTCAATAAATTAATTGTAAGTTATGTAAGAAAATCATGTTTGAAGGGCGAAAATAGAATTCGTTCAACTTAATTTATAATGATTTAATGACTGGATGAGACTCAATGACATGACTTTAAGGCTAAACAAATGCATTGTTGGCTTCAATAGATTCACTGCAAGTTATGCATGAAAGTCATGTTTAAAGGCCGAATTTCGTTCGTAGCGATTTAGAATAGTATGACTTTAAGGCTAAAATAATGCATAGTTGCCTTCAATAGATCAATTACAAGTTATGCATGAAAGTCGTGTCTTAAAGGCACAAATAGAATTGGTTCGAAGTGCTTTCAAACAAATTAATGATATGAAAAGACTGAATGAAATACTTTTTAAAGCTAAAATAATGCATTGTTGTCGTCAATAAATTAATTGCAAGTTATGTAAGAAAATCATGTTTGAGGGGCGAAAATAGAATTTGTTCAACTTAATTTATAATGATTTAATGACTGGATGAGACTCAATGACATGACTTTAAGGCTAAACAAATGCATTGTTGCCTTCCATAGATTAACTGCAAGTTATGGACGAAAGTGGTGTTTAGAGGCCGAATTTCGTTTGAAGCGATTTAGAATAATTTAATGACTAAAAGAGACGCAATAATATGATTTTAAGGCTAAAAAAATGCATAGTTGCCTTCAATAGATCAATTGCAACTTATGCATGTAAGTCGTGTCTTAAATGCAAAAATAGAATTTGTTCGAAGTGCTTTCAAACAATTTAATGATATGAAAAGATTGAATGATATACTTTTTAAGGCTAAAATACTGCATTGTTGTCTTCAATAGATTAATTGCTACTTATGTAAGAAAATCATGTTTGAAGGGCGAAAATAGAATTCGTTCAACTTAATTTAGAATGATTTAATGACTGGATGAGACTCAATGACATGACTTTAAGGCTAAACAAATGCATTGTTGGCTTCAATAGATTAACTGCAAGTTATGCACGAAAGTCATGTTTAAAGGCCGAATTTCGTTCGTAGCGATTTAGAATAGTATGACTTTAAGGCTAAAAAAATGCATAGTTGCCTTCAATAGATCAATTACAAGTTATGCATGAAAGTCGTGTCTTCAATGCACAAATAGAATTTGTTCAAAGTGCTTTCAAACAATTTAATGATATGAAAAGACTGAATGATATACTTTTTAAGGCGAAAATACTGCATTGTTGTCTTCAATAGATTAATAGCTAGTTATGAAAGAAAATCATGTTTGAAGGGCGAAAATAGAATTCGTTCAACTTAATTTAGAATGATTTAATGACTGGATGAGACTCAATGACATGGCTTTAAGGCTAAACAAATGCATTGTTGCCTTCAATAGATTAACTGCACGTTATGCACGAAAGTCATGTTTAAAGGCCGAATTTCGTTTGATATAATTTAGAATGATTTCATGACTAAAAGAGACGCAATAATATTACTTTAAGGCTAAAAAAATGCATAGTTGCCTTGAATAGATCAATTACAAGTTATGCATGAAAGTCGTGTCTTAAATGCACGAATAGAATTGGTTCGAAGTGCTTTCAAACAAATTAATGATATGAAAAGACTGAATGAAATACTTTTTAAAGCTAAAATAATGCATTGTTGTCGTCAATAAATTAATTGCAAGTTATGTAAGAAAATGATGTTTGAAGGGCTAAAATAGAATTCGTTCAACTTAATTTAGAATGATTTAATGACTAGATGAGACTCAATGACATGACATTAAGGCTAACCAAATGCATTGTTGCCTTAAATAGATTAACTGCAAGTTATGCACGAAAGTCATGTTTAAAGGCCGAATTTCGTTTGAAGTAATTTAGAATGATTTAATGACTAAAAGAGACGCAATAATATGATTTTAAGGATAAAAAAATGCATAGTTGCCTTCAATAGATCAATTCCAAGTTATGCATCAAAGTCGTGTCTTAAATGCACAAATAGAATTGGTTCGAAGTGCTTTCAAACAATTTAATGATATGAAAAGACTGAATGAAATACTTTTAAAGCTAAAATAATGCATTGTTGTCGTCGAAAAATTAATTGCAAGTTATGTAAGAAAATCATGTTTGAAGGGCTAAAATAGAATTCGTTCAACTTAATTTAGAATGATTTAATGACTGAATGAGACTCAATGACATGATTTTAAGGCTAAACAAATGCATTGTTGGCTTCAATAGATTAACTGCAAGTTATGCACGAAAGTCATGTTTAGTGGCCGAATTTCGTTCGAAGCGATTTAGAATAATTTAATGACTAAAAGAGACGCAATAATATGATTTTAAGGCTAAAAAAATGCATAGTTGCCTTCAATAGATCAATTGCAACTTATGCATGAAAGTCGTGTCTTAAATGCAAATATAGAATTTGTTCGAAGTCCTTTCAAACAATTTAATGATATGAAAAGACTGAATGATATACTTTTTAAGGCTAAAATACTGCATTGTTGTCTTCAATAGATTAATAGCTAGTTATGTAAGAAAATCATGTTTGAAGGGCGAAAATAGAATTCGTTCAACTTAATTTAGAATGATTTAATGACTAGATGAGACTCAATGACATGACATTAAGGCTAACCAAATGCATTGTTGCCTTAAATAGATTAACTGCAAGTTATGCATGAAAGTCATGTTTAAAGGCCGAATTTCGCTTGAAGTAATTTAGAATGATTTAATGACTAAAAGAGACGCAATAATATGATTTTAAGGATAAAAAAATGCATAGTTGCCTTCAATAGATCAATTACAAGTTATGCTTGAAAGTCGTGTCTTAAATGCACAAATAGAATTGGTTCGAAGTGCTTTCAAATAATTTAATAATATGAAAAGACTGAATGAAATACTTTTTAAAGCTAAAATAATGCATTGTTGTTGTCGATAAATTAATTGCAAGTTATGTAAGAAAATCATGTTTGAAGGGCTAAAATAGAATTCGTTCAACTTAATTTAGAATGATTTAATGACTGAATGAGACTGAATGACATGACTTTAAGGCTAAACAAATGCATTGTTGTCTTCAATAGATTAACTGCAAGTTATGCACGAAAGTCATGTTTAGTGGCCGAATTTCGTTCGGAGCGATTTAGAATTATTTAATGACTAAAACAGACGCAATAATATGATTTTAAGGCTAAAAAAATGCATAGTTGCCTTCAATAGATCAATCGCAACTTATGCATGAAAGTCGTGTCTTAAATGCAAATATAGAATTTGTTCTATATGCTTTCAAACAATTTAATGATATGAAAAGACTGAATGATGTACTTTTTAAGGCTAAAATACTACGTTGTTGTCCTCAACAGATTAATTGCTAGTTATGTAAGAAAATCATGTTTGAAGGGCAAAAATAGAATTCGTTCAACTTAATTTAGAATGATTTAATGACTGGATGAGACTGAATGACATGACTTTAAGGCTAAACAGATGCATTGTTGCCTTCAATAGATTAACTGCAAGTTATGCACGAAAGTCATGTTTAAAGGCCGAATTTCGTTTGAAGTAATTTAGAATGATTTAATGACTAAAAGAGATGCAAAAATATGACTTTAAGGCTAAAAAAATGGATAGTTGCGTTGAATATATCACTTACAAGTTATGCGTGAAAGTCGTGTCTTAAATGCACAAATAGAATTGGTTCGAAGTGCTTTCAAACAATTTAATGATATGAAAAGACTGAATGAAATACTTTTTAAACCTAAAATAATGCATTGTTGTCGTGAATAAATTAATTGCAAGTTATGTAAGAAAATCATGTTTGAAGGGCGAAAATAGAATTCGTTCAACTTAATTTATAATGATTTAATGACTGGATGAGACTCAATGACATGACTTTAAGGCTAAACAAATGCATTGTTGCCTTCAATAGATTAACTGCAAGTTATGCACGAAAGTCATGTTTAAAGGCCGAATTTCGTTTGAAGCGATTTAGAATAGTTTGATGACAAAAAGAGACGCAATAATATGATCATAAGGCTAAAAAAATGCATAGTTGCCTTCAATAGATCAATTGCAACTTATGCATGAAAGTCGTGTCTTAAATGCAAATATAGAATTTGTTCGAAGTGCTTTCAAACGATTTAATGATATGAAAAGACTGAGTGATATACTTTTTAAGGCTAAAATACTGCATTGTTGTCTTCAATAGATTAATTGCTAGTTATGTAAGAAAATCATGTTTGAAAGGCGAAAACAGAATTCGTTCAACTTAATTTATAATGATTTAATGACTGGATGAGACTCAATGACATGACTTTAAGGTTAAACAAATGCATAGTTGCCTTCAATAGATTAACTGCAAATTATGCACGAAAGTCATGTTTAGTGGCCGAATTTCGTTTGAAGCGATTTAGAATAATTTAATGACTAAAAGAGACGCAATAATACGATTTTAAGGCTAAAAAAATGCATAGTTGCCTTCAATAGATCAATTGCAACTTATGCATGAAAGTCGTGTCTTAAATGCAAATATAGAATTTGTTCGAAGTGTTTTCAAACAATTTAACGATGTGAGAAGACTGAATGATATACTTTTAAGGCTAAAATACTACATTGTTGTCTTCAATAGATTAATTGCTAGTTATGTAAGAAAATCATGTTTGAAGGGCGAAAATAGAATTCGTTCAACTTAATTTAGAAGGATTTAATGACTGGATGAGACTCAATGACATGACTTTAAGGCTAAACAACTGCATTGTTACTTTAAATATATTAACTGCAAGTTATGCACGAAAGTCATGTTTAAAGGCCGAATTTCGTTCGAAGCGATTTAGAATGATTTAATGACTAAAAGAGACGCAATAATATGATTTTAAGGCTAAAAAAATGTATATTTTCCTTCAATAGATCAATCGCAACTTATGCATGAAAGTCGTGTCTTAAATGCAAATATAGAATTTGTTCGAAGTGCTTTCAAACGATTTAATGATATGAAAAGACTGAGTGATATACTTTTTAAGGCTAAAATACTGCATTGTTGTCCTCAATAGATGAATTACTAGTTATGTAAGAAAATCATGTATGAAGGGCGAAAATAGAATTCGTTCAACTTAATTTAGAATGATTTAATGATTGGATGAGACTCAATGATATGACTTTAAGGCTAAACAAATGCGTTGTTGCCTTCAATAGATTAACTGCAAGTTATGCGCGAAAGTCATGTTTGGAGGCCGAATTTCGTTCGAAGTGATTTAGAATAATTTAATGACTAAAAGAGACGCAATAATATGATTTTAAGGCTAAAAAAATGCATAGTTGCTTTCAATAGATCAATTGCAACTTATGCATGAAAGTCGTGTCTTAAATGCAAATATAG
Organism: Coriaria nepalensis; assembly: GCA_027186245.1. Taxonomy (NCBI): domain Eukaryota; kingdom Viridiplantae; phylum Streptophyta; class Magnoliopsida; order Cucurbitales; family Coriariaceae; genus Coriaria; species Coriaria nepalensis. Next base: position 23,193,056 of record CP114481.1, read on the forward strand.
AATTTGTTCAAAGTGCTTTCAAACAATTTAATGATATGAAAAGACTGAATGATATACTTTTTAAGGCTAAAATACTGCATTGTTGTTTTCAATAGATTAATTGCTAGTCATGTAAGAAAATCATGTTTGAAGGGCGAAAATAGAATTCGTTGAACTTAATTTATAATGATTTAATGACTGGATGAGACTCAATGACATGACTTTAAGGCTAAACAAATGCATTGTTGGCTTCAATAGATTAACTGCAAGTTATGCACGAAAGTCATGTTTAGAGGCCGAATTTCGTTCGAAGCAATTTAGAATGATTTAATGACTAAAAGAGACGCAATAATATGATTTTAAGGCTAAAAAAAGGAATAGTTTCCTTCAATAGATCAATTGCAACTTATGCATGAAAGTCGTGTCTTAAATGCAAATATAGAATTTGTTCGAAGTGCTTTCAAACAATTTAATGATATGAAAAGAGTTAATGATATACTTTTTAAGGCTAAAATACTGCATTGTTGTCTTCAATAGATTAATTGCTAGTCATGTAAGAAAATCATGTTTGAAGGGCGAAAATAGAATTCGTTCAACTTAATTTATAATGATTTAATGACTGGATGAGACTCAATGACATGACTTTAAGGCTAAACAAATGCATTGTTGCCTTAAATAGATTACCTGCAAGTTATGCACGAAAGTCATGTTCAAAGGCCGAATTTCGTTTGAAGTAATATAGAATGATTTAATGACTAAAAGAGACACAATAATATGACTTTAAGGCTAACAAAATGCATAGTTGCCTTCAATAGATCAATTACAAGTTATGCATGAAAGTCGTGTCTTAAATGCACAAATAGAATTGGTTCGTAGTGCTTTCAAACAATTTAATGATATGGAAAGACTGAATGAAATACTTTTTAAAGCTAAAATAATGCATTGTTGTCGTCAATAAATTAATTGCAAGTTAAGTAAGAAAATCATGTTTGAAGGGTGAAAATAGAATTCGTTCAACTTAATTTATAATGATTTAATGACCGGATGAGACTCAATGACATGACTTTAAGGCTAAACAAATCCATTGTTGGCTTCAATAGATTAACTGCAAGTTATGCACGAAAGTCATGTTTAAAGGCCGAATTTCATTTGTAGTAATTTAGAATGATTTAAAGACTAAAAGAGACACAATAATATGACTTTAAGGCTAAAAAAATGCATAGTTGCCTTCAATAGATCAATTACAAGTTTTGCATGAAAGTCGTGTCTTAAATGCACAAATAGAATTGGTTCGAAGTGCTTTCAAAGAATTTAATGATATGAAAAGACTGAATGAAATACTTTTTAGAGCGAAAATAATGCATTGTTGTCGTCAATAAATTAATTGCAAGTTATGTAAGAAAATCATGTTTGAAGGGCGAAAATGGAATTCGTTCAACTTAATTTATAATGATTTAATGACTGGATGAGACTCAATGACATGACTTTAAGGTTAAACAAATGCATTGTTCCCTTCAATAGATTAACTGCAAGTTATGCACGAAAGTCATGTTTAGAGGCCGAATTTCGTTCGAAATTATTCAGAATGATTTAATGACTAAAAGAGACGCAATAATATGTTTCTAAGGCTAAAAAAATGCATAGTTGCCTTAAATAGATCAATTGCAACTTATGCATGAAAGTCGTGTCTTAAATGCAAATATAGAATTTGTTCGAAGTGCTTTCAAACAATTTAATGATATGAAAAGACTGAATGATATACTTTTTAAGGCTAAAATACTGCATTGTTGTCTTCAATAGATTAATTGCTAGTTATGTAAGAAAATCATGTATGAAGGGCGAAAATAGAATTCGTTCAACTTAATTTAGAATGATTTAATGATTGGATGAGACTCAATGATATGACTTTAAGGCTAAACAAATGCGTTGTTGCCTTAAATAGATTAACTGCAAGTTATGCACGAAAGTCATGTTTAGAGGCCGAATTTCGTTCGAAATGATTTAGAATGATTTAATGACTAAAAGAGACGCAATAATATGATTTTAAGGCTAAAAAAATGCATAGTTGCCTTCAATAGATCAATCGCAACTTATGCATGAAAGTCGTGTCTTAAATGCAAATATAGAATTTGTTCTATATGCTTTCAAACAATTTAATGATATGAAAAGACTGAATGATATACTTTTTAAGGCAAAAAAATACTGCATTGTTGTCCTCAATAGATTAATTGCTAGTTATGTAAGAAAATCATGTTTGAAGGGCGAAAATAGAATTCGTTCAACTTAATTTAGAATGATTTAATGACTGGATGAGACTCAATGACATGACTTTAAGGCTAAACAAATGCATTGTTGCCTTAAATAGATTAACTGCAACTTATGCACAAAAGTTATGTTTAAAGGCCGAATTTCGTTCGAAGCGATTTAGAATGATTTAATGACTAAAAGAGACGCAATAATTTGATTTTAAGGCTAAAAAAATGCATAGTGGCCTTCAATAGATCAATCGCAACTTATGCATGAATGTTGTGTCTTAAATGCAAATATAGAATTTGTTCTATATGCTTTCAAACAATTTAATGATATGAAAAGACTGAATGATATACTTTTTAAGGCTAAAATACTGGATTGTTGTCCTCAATAGATTAATTGCTAGTTATGTAAGAAAATCATGTTTGAAGGGCAAAAATAGAATTCGTTCAACTTAATTTAGAATGATTTAATGACTGGATGAGACTCAATGACATGACTTTAAGGCTAAACAAATGCATTGTTGCCTTAAATAGATTAACTGCAAGTTATGCACGAAAGTCATGTTTAAAAGCCGAATTTCGTTTGAAGTAATTTAGAATGATTTAAAGACTAAAAGAGACACAATAATATGACTTTAAGGCTAACAAAATGCATAGTTGCCTTCAATAGATCAATTACAAGTTATGCATGAAAGTCGTGTCTTAAATGCACAAATACAATTTGTTCGAAGTGCTTTCAAACAATTTAATGATACGAAAAGACTGAATGATATACTTTTTAAGGCTAAAATACTGCATTGTTGTCTTCAATAGATTAATTGCTAGTTATGTAAGAAAATCATGTTCGAAGGGCGAAAATAGAATTCGTTCAACTTAATTTATAATGATTTAATGATTGGATGAGACTCAATGACATGACTTTAAGGCTAAACAAATGCATTGTTGCCTTCAATAGATTAACTGCAAGTTATGCACGAAAGTCATGTTTAGAGGCCGAATTTCGTTCGAAGCAATTTAGAATGATTTAATGACTAAAAGAGACGCAATAATATGATTTTAAGGCTAAAAAAATGCATAGTTGCCTTCAATAGATCAATCGCAACTTATGCATGAAAGTCGTGTCTTAAATGCACAAATACAATTTGTTTGAAGTGCTTTCAAACAATTTAATGATATGAAAAGACTGAATGATATACTTTTTAAGGCTAAAATACTGCATTGTTGTTTTCAATAGATTAATTGCTAGTCATGTAAGAAAATCATGTTTGAAGGGCGAAAATAGAATTCGTTCAACTTAATTTATAATGATTTAATGACTGGATGAGACTCAATGACATGACTTTAAGGCTAAACAAATGCATTGTTGGCTTCAATAGATTAACTGCAAGTTATGCACGAAAGTCATGTTTAGAGGCCGAATTTCGTTCGAAGCAATTTAGAATGATTTAATGACTAAAAGAGACGCAATAATATGATTTTAAGGCTAAAAAAAGGAATAGTTTCCTTCAATAGATCAATTGCAACTTATGCATGAAAGTCATGTCTTAAATGCAAATATAGAATTTGTTCTATATGCTTTCAAACAATTTAATGATATGAAAAGACTGAATGATATACTTTTTAAGGCTAAAATACTGCATTGTTGTCCTCAATAGATTAATTGCTAGTTATGTAAGAAAATCATGTTTGAAGGGCAAAAATAGAAATCGTTCAACTTAATTTAGAATGATTTAATGACTGGATGAGACTCAATGACATGACTTTAAGGCTAAACAAATGAATTGTTGGCTTCAATAGATTAACTGCAAGTTATGCACGAAAGTCATGTTTAAAGGCCGAATTTCGTTCGAAGCGATTGAGAATGATTTAATGACTAAAAGAGACGCAATAATATGATTTTAAGGCTAAAAAAATGCATAGTTTCCTTCAATAGATCAATTGCAACTTATGCACGAAAGTCGTGTCTTAAATGCACAAATACAATTTGTTTGAAGTGCTTTCAAACAATTTAATGATATGAAAAGACTGAATGATATACTTTTTAAGGCTAAAATACTGCATTGTTGTTTTCAATAGATTAATTGCTAGTCATGTAAGAAAATCATGTTTGAAGGGCGAAAATAGAATTCGTTCAACTTAATTTATAATGATTTAATGACTGGATGAGACTCAATGACATGACTTTAAGGCTAAACAAATGCATTGTTGGCTTCAATAGATTAACTGCAAGTTATGCACGAAAGTCATGTTTAGAGGCCGAATTTCGTTCGAAGCAATTTAGAATGATTTAATGACTAAAAGAGACGCAATAATATGATTTTAAGGCTAAAAAAAGGAATAGTTTCCTTCAATAGATCAATTGCAACTTATGCATGAAAGTCGTGTCTTAAATGCAAATATAGAATTTGTTCGAAGTGCTTTCAAACAATTTAATGATATGAAAAGAGTTAATGATATACTTTTTAAGGCTAAAATACTGCATTGTTGTCTTCAATAGATTAATTGCTAGTCATGTAAGAAAATCATGTTTGAAGGGCGAAAATAGAATTCGTTCAACTTAATTTATAATGATTTAATGACTGGATGAGACTCAATGACATGACTTTAAGGCTAAACAAATGCATTGTTGCCTTAAATAGATTACCTGCAAGTTATGCACGAAAGTCATGTTCAAAGGCCGAATTTCGTTTGAAGTAATATAGAATGATTTAATGACTAAAAGAGACACAATAATATGACTTTAAGGCTAACAAAATGCATAGTTGCCTTCAATAGATCAATTACAAGTTATGCATGAAAGTCGTGTCTTAAATGCACAAATAGAATTGGTTCGTAGTGCTTTCAAACAATTTAATGATATGGAAAGACTGAATGAAATACTTTTTAAAGCTAAAATAATGCATTGTTGTCGTCAATAAATTAATTGCAAGTTAAGTAAGAAAATCATGTTTGAAGGGTGAAAATAGAATTCGTTCAACTTAATTTATAATGATTTAATGACCGGATGAGACTCAATGACATGACTTTAAGGCTAAACAAATCCATTGTTGGCTTCAATAGATTAACTGCAAGTTATGCACGAAAGTCATGTTTAAAGGCCGAATTTCATTTGTAGTAATTTAGAATGATTTAAAGACTAAAAGAGACACAATAATATGACTTTAAGGCTAAAAAAATGCATAGTTGCCTTCAATAGATCAATTACAAGTTTTGCATGAAAGTCGTGTCTTAAATGCACAAATAGAATTGGTTCGAAGTGCTTTCAAAGAATTTAATGATATGAAAAGACTGAATGAAATACTTTTTAGAGCGAAAATAATGCATTGTTGTCGTCAATAAATTAATTGCAAGTTATGTAAGAAAATCATGTTTGAAGGGCGAAAATGGAATTCGTTCAACTTAATTTATAATGATTTAATGACTGGATGAGACTCAATGACATGACTTTAAGGTTAAACAAATGCATTGTTCCCTTCAATAGATTAACTGCAAGTTATGCACGAAAGTCATGTTTAGAGGCCGAATTTCGTTCGAAATTATTCAGAATGATTTAATGACTAAAAGAGACGCAATAATATGTTTCTAAGGCTAAAAAAATGCATAGTTGCCTTCAATAGATCAATTGCAACTTATGCATGAAAGTCGTGTCTTAAATGCAAATATAGAATTTGTTCGAAGTGCTTTCAAACAATTTAATGATATGAAAAGACTGAATGATATACTTTTTAAGGCTAAAATACTGCATTGTTGTCTTCAATAGATTAATTGCTAGTTATGTAAGAAAATCATGTATGAAGGGCGAAAATAGAATTCGTTCAACTTAATTTAGAATGATTTAATGATTGGATGAGACTCAATGATATGACTTTAAGGCTAAACAAATGCGTTGTTGCCTTAAATAGATTAACTGCAAGTTATGCACGAAAGTCATGTTTAGAGGCCGAATTTCGTTCGAAATGATTTAGAATGATTTAATGACTAAAAGAGACGCAATAATATGATTTTAAGGCTAAAAAAATGCATAGTTGCCTTCAATAGATCAATCGCAACTTATGCATGAAAGTCGTGTCTTAAATGCAAATATAGAATTTGTTCTATATGCTTTCAAACAATTTAATGATATGAAAAGACTGAATGATATACTTTTTAAGGCAAAAAAATACTGCATTGTTGTCCTCAATAGATTAATTGCTAGTTATGTAAGAAAATCATGTTTGAAGGGCGAAAATAGAATTCGTTCAACTTAATTTAGAATGATTTAATGACTGGATGAGACTCAATGACATGACTTTAAGGCTAAACAAATGCATTGTTGCCTTAAATAGATTAACTGCAACTTATGCACGAAAGTTATGTTTAAAGGCCGAATTTCGTTCGAAGCGATTTAGAATGATTTAATGACTAAAAGAGACGCAATAATTTGATTTTAAGGCTAAAAAAATGCATAGTGGCCTTCAATAGATCAATCGCAACTTATGCATGAATGTTGTGTCTTAAATGCAAATATAGAATTTGTTCGAAGTGCTTTCAAACAATTTAATGATATGAAAAGACTGAATGATATACTTTTGAAGGCTAAAATACTGCATTGTTGTCTTCAATAGATTAATTGCTAGTTATGTAAGAAAATCATGTTTGAAGGGCGAAAATAGAATTCGTTCAACTTAATTTAGAATGATTTAATGACTGGATGAGACTCAATGACATGACTTTAAGGCTAAAAAATGCATTGTTGCCTTAAATAGATTAACTGCAACTTATGCACGAAAGTTATGTTTAAAGGCCGAATTTCGTTCGAAGCGATTTAGAATGATTTAATGACTAAAAGAGACGCAATAATTTGATTTTAAGGCTAAAAAAATGCATAGTGGCCTTCAATAGATCAATCGCAACTTATGCATGAATGTTGAGTCTTAAATGCAAATATAGAATTTGTTCTATATGCTTTCAAACAATTTAATGATATGAAAAGACTGAATGATATACTTTTTAAGGCTAAAATACTGCATTGTTGTCTTCAATAGATTAATTGCTAGTTACGTAAGAAAATCATGTTTGAAGGGCGAAAATAGAATCCGTTCAACTTAATTTAGAATGATTTAATGACTGGATGAGACTCAATGACATGACTTTAAGGCTAAACAAATGCATTGCTGCCTTAAATAGATTAACTGCAAGTTATGCACGAAAGTCATGTTTAAAAGCCGAATTTCGTTTGAAGTAATTTAGAATGATTTAAAGACTAAAGGAGACACAATAATATGACTTTAAGGCTAACAAAATGCATAGTTGCCTTCAGTAGATCAATCGCAACTTATGCATGAAAGTCGTGTCTTAAATGCAAATATAGAATTTGTTTTATATGCTTCCAAACAATTTAATGATATGAAAAGACTGAATGATATACTTTTTAAGGCTAAAATACTGCATCGTTGTCTTCAATAGATTAATTGCTAGTTACGTAAGAAAATCATGTTTGAAGGGCGAAAATAGAATTCGTTCAACTTAATTTAGAATGGTTTAATGACTGGATGAGACTCAATGACATGACTTTAAGGCTAAACAAATGCATTGTTGCCTTAAATAGATTAACTGCAAGTTATGCACGAAAGTCATGTTTAAAGGCCGAATTTCGTTCGAAGCGATTTTGAATGATTTAATGACTAAAAGAGATGCAATAATTTGATTTTAAGGCTAAAAAAATGCATAGTGGCCTTCAATAGATCAATCGCAACTTATGCATGAATGTTGTGTCTTAAATGCAAATATAGAATTTGTTCTATATGCTTTCAAACAATTTAATGATATGAAAAGACTGAATGATATACTTTTTAAGGCTAAAATACTGCATTGTTGTACTCAATAGATTAATTGCTAGTTATGTAAGAAAATCATGTTTGAAGGGAAAAAATAGAATTCGTTCAACTTAATTTAGAATGATTTAATGACTGGATGAGACTCAATGACATGACTTTAAGGCTAAACAAATGCATTGTTGCCTTAAATAGATTAACTGCCAGTTATGCACGAAAGTCATGTTTAAAGGCCGAATTTCGTTTGAAGAGATTTACAATGATTTAATGACTAAAAGAGACGCAATAATATGATTTTAAGGCTAAAAAAATGCATAGTTGCCTTCAATAGATCAATCGCAACTTATGCATGAAAGTCGTGTCTTAAATGCAAATATAGAATTTGTTCTATATGCTTTCAAACAATTTAATGATATGAAAAAACTGAATGAGATACTTTTTAAGGCAAAAAAATACTGCATTGTTGTCCTCAATAGATTAATTGCTAGTTATGTAAGAAAATCATGTTTGAAGGGCAAAAATAGAATTCATTCAACTTAATTTAGAATGATTTAATGACTGGATGAGACTCAATGACATGACTTTAAGGCTAAACAAATGCATTGTTGCCTTAAATAGATTAACTGCAACTTATGCACGAAAGTCATGTTTAAAAGCCGAATTTCGTTTGAAGTAATTTAGAATGATTTAAAGACTAAAAGAGTCACAATAATATGACTTTAAGGCTAACAAAATGCATAGTTGCCTTCAATAGATCAATTACAAGTTATGCATGAAAGTCGTGTCTTAAATGCACAAATACAATTGGTTCGAAGTGCTTTCAAATAATTTAATGATATGAAAAGACTGAATGATATACTTTTTAAGGCTAAAATACTGCATTGTTGTCTTCAATAGATTAATTGCTAGTTATGTAAGAAAATCATGTTCGAAGGGCGAAAATAGAATTCGTTCAACTTAATTTATAATGATTTAATGATTGGATGAGACTCAATGACATGACTTTAAGGCTAAACAAATGCATTGTTGCCTTCAATAGATTAACTGCAAGTTATGCACGAAAGTCATGTTTAGTAGCCGAATTTCGTTCGAAGCGATTTAGAATAATTTAATTACTAAAAGAGACGCAATAATATGATTTTAAGGCTAAAAAAATGCATAGTTGCCTTCAATAGATCAATTGCAACTTATGCATTAAACTCGTGTCTTAAATGCAAATATAGAATTTGTTCGAAGTGCTTTCAAACAATTTAATGATATGAAAAGACTGAATGATATACTTTTTAAGGCTAAAATAATGCATTGTTGTCGTCAATAAATTAATTGCAAGTTATGTAAGAAAATCATGTTTGAAGGGCGAAAATAGAATTCGTTCAACTTAATTTATAATGATTTAATGACTGGATGAGACTCAATGACATGACTTTAAGGTTAAACAAATGCATTGTTCCCTTCAATAGATTAACTGCAAGTTATGCACGAAAGTCATGCTTAGAGGCCGAATTTCGTTCGAAATGATTTAGAATGATTTAATGACTAAAAGAGACGCAATAATATGATTTTAAGGCCAAAAAAATGCATAGTTGCCATCTATAGATCAATTACAAGTTATGCATGAAAGTCGTGTCTTAAATACAAAAATATAATTGGTTCGAAGTGCTTTCAAACAATTTAATGAAATGAAAAGACTGAATGATATACTTTTTAAGGCTAAACTACTGCATTGTTGTCTTCAATAGCTTAATTGCTAGTTATGTAAGAAAATCATGTTTGAAGGGCGAAAATTGAATTCGTTCAACTTTATTTAGAATGATTTAATGACTGGATGAGACTCAATGACATGACTTTAAGGCTAAACAAATGCATTGTTGCCTTAAATAGATTAACTGCAAGTTATGCACGAAAGTCATGTTTAAAGGCCGAATTTCGTTTGAAGAGATTTACAATGATTTAATGACTAAAAGAGACGCAATAATATGATTTTAAGGCTAAAAAAATGCATACTTGCCTTCAATAGATCAATCGCAACTTATGCATGAAAGTCGTGTCTTAAATGCAAATATAGAATTTGTTCTATATGCTTTCAAACAATTTAATGATATGAAAAGACTGAATGATATACTTTTTAAGGCTAAAATACTGCATTGTTGTCTTTAATAGATTAATTGCTAGTTATGTAAGAAAATCATGTTTGAAGGGCGAAAATAGAATTCGTTCAACTTAATTTAGAATGATTTAATGACTGGATGAGACACAATGACATGACTTTAAGGCTAAACAAATGCATTGTTGCCTTAAATAGATTAACTGCAACTTATGCACGAAAGTTATGTTTAAAGGCCGAATTTCGTTCGAAGCGATTTAGAATGATTTAATGACTAAAAGAGATGCAATAATTTGATTTTAAGGCTAAAAAAATGCATAGTTGCCTTCAATAGATCAATCGCAACTTATGCATGAATGTTGTGTCTTAAATGCAAATATAGAATTTGTTCTATATGCTTTCAAACAATTTAATGATATGAAAAGACTGAATGATATACTTTTTAAGGCTAAAATACTGCATTGTTGTACTCAATAGATTAATTGCTAGTTATGTAAGAAAATCATGTTTGAAGGGAAAAAATAGAATTCGTTCAACTTAATTTAGAATGATTTAATGACTGGATGAGACTCAATGACATGACTTTAAGGCTAAACAAATGCATTGTTGCCTTAAATAGATTAACTGCAAGTTATGCACGAAAGTCATGTTTAAAGGCCGAATTTCGTTTGAAGAGATTTACAATGATTTAATGACTAAAAGAGACGCAATAATATGATTTTAAGGCTAAAAAAATGCATAGTTGCCTTCAATAGATCAATCGCAACTTATGCATGAAAGTCGTGTCTTAAATGCAAATATAGAATTTGTTCTATATGCTTTCAAACAATTTAATGATATGAAAAGACTGAATGAGATACTTTTTAAGGCAAAAAAATACTGCATTGTTGTCCTCAATAGATTAATTGCTAGTTATGTAAGAAAATCATGTTTGAAGGGCAAAAATAGAATTCATTCAACTTAATTTAGAATGATTTAATGACTGGATGAGACTCAATGACATGACTTTAAGGCTAAACAAATGCATTGTTGCCTTAAATAGATTAACTGCAACTTATGCACGAAAGTCATGTTTAAAAGCCGAATTTCGTTTGAAGTAATTTAGAATGATTTAAAGACTAAAAGAGTCACAATAATATGACTTTAAGGCTAACAAAATGCATAGTTGCCTTCAATAGATCAATTACAAGTTATGCATGAAAGTCGTGTCTTAAATGCACAAATACAATTGGTTCGAAGTGCTTTCAAATAATTTAATGATATGAAAAGACTGAATGATATACTTTTTAAGGCTAAAATACTGCATTGTTGTCTTCAATAGATTAATTGCTAGTTATGTAAGAAAATCATGTTCGAAGGGCGAAAATAGAATTCGTTCAACTTAATTTATAATGATTTAATGATTGGATGAGACTCAATGACATGACTTTAAGGCTAAACAAATGCATTGTTGCCTTCAATAGATTAACTGCAAGTTATGCACGAAAGTCATGTTTAGTAGCCGAATTTCGTTCGAAGCGATTTAGAATAATTTAATTACTAAAAGAGACGCAATAATATGATTTTAAGGCTAAAAAAATGCATAGTTGCCTTCAATAGATCAATTGCAACTTATGCATGAAACTCGTGTCTTAAATGCAAATATAGAATTTGTTCGAAGTGCTTTCAAACAATTTAATGATATGAAAAGACTGAATGATATACTTTTTAAGGCTAAAATAATGCATTGTTGTCGTCAATAAATTAATTGCAAGTTATGTAAGAAAATCATGTTTGAAGGGCGAAAATAGAATTCGTTCAACTTAATTTAGAATGATTTAATGACTGGATGAGACTCAATGACATGACTTTAAGGTTAAACAAATGCATTGTTCCCTTCAATAGATTAACTGCAAGTTATGCACGAAAGTCATGTTTAGAGGCCGAATTTCGTTCGAAATGATTTAGAATGATTTAATGACTAAAAGAGACGCAATAATATGATTTTAAGGCCAAAAAAATGCATAGTTGCCTTCTATAGATCAATTACAAGTTATGCATGAAAGTCGTGTCTTAAATACAAAAATATAATTGGTTCGAAGTGCTTTCAAACAATTTAATGAAATGAAAAGACTGAATGATATACTTTTTAAGGCTAAACTACTGCATTGTTGTCTTCAATAGCTTAATTGCTAGTTATGTAAGAAAATCATGTTTGAAGGGCGAAAATTGAATTCGTTCAACTTAATTTAGAATGATTTAATGACTGGATGAGACTCAATGACATGACTTTAAGGCTAAACAAATGCATTGTTGCCTTAAATAGATTAACTGCAAGTTATGCACGAAAGTCATGTTTAAAGGCCGAATTTCGTTTGAAGAGATTTACAATGATTTAATGACTAAAAGAGACGCAATAATATGATTTTAAGGCTAAAAAAATGCATACTTGCCTTCAATAGATCAATCGCAACTTATGCATGAAAGTCGTGTCTTAAATGCAAATATAGAATTTGTTCTATATGCTTTCAAACAATTTAATGATATGAAAAGACTGAATGATATACTTTTTAAGGCTAAAATACTGCATTGTTGTCTTCAATAGATTAATTGCTAGTTATGTAAGAAAATCATGTTCGAAGGGCGAAAATATAATTCGTTCAACTTAATTTATAATGATTTAATGATTGGATGAGACTCAATGACATGACTTTAAGGCTAAACAAATGCATTGTTGCCTTCAATAGATTAACTGCAAGTTATGCACGAAAGTCATGTTTAGTAGCCGAATTTCGTTCGAAGCGATTTAGAATAATTTAATTACTAAAAGAGACGCAATAATATGATTTTAAGGCTAAAAAAATGCATAGTTGCCTTCAATAGATCAATTGCAACTTATGCATGAAACTCGTGTCTTAAATGCAAATATAGAATTTGTTCGAAGTGCTTTCAAACAATTTAATGATATGAAAAGACTGAATGATATACTTTTGAAGGCTAAAATACTGCATTGTTGTCTTCAATAGATTAATTGCTAGTTATGTAAGAAAATCATGTTTGAAGGGAAAAAATAGAATTCGTTCAACTTAATTTAGAATGATTTAATGACTGGATGAGACTCAATGACATGACTTTAAGGCTAAACAAATGCATTGTTGCCTTAAATAGATTAACTGCCAGTTATGCACGAAAGTCATGTTTAAAGGCCGAATTTCGTTTGAAGAGATTTACAATGATTTAATGACTAAAAGAGACGCAATAATATGATTTTAAGGCTAAAAAAATGCATAGTTGCCTTCAATAGATCAATCGCAACTTATGCATGAAAGTCGTGTCTTAAATGCAAATATAGAATTTGTTCTATATGCTTTCAAACAATTTAATGATATGAAAAAACTGAATGAGATACTTTTTAAGGCAAAAAAATACTGCATTGTTGTCCTCAATAGATTAATTGCTAGTTATGTAAGAAAATCATGTTTGAAGGGCGAAAATAGAATTCATTCAACTTAATTTAGAATGATTTAATGACTGGATGAGACTCAATGACATGACTTTAAGGCTAAACAAATGCATTGTTGCCTTAAATAGATTAACTGCAACTTATGCACGAAAGTCATGTTTAAAAGCCGAATTTCGTTTGAAGTAATTTAGAATGATTTAAAGACTAAAAGAGTCACAATAATATGACTTTAAGGCTAACAAAATGCATAGTTGCCTTCAATAGATCAATTACAAGTTATGCATGAAAGTCGTGTCTTAAATGCACAAATACAATTGGTTCGAAGTGCTTTCAAATAATTTAATGATATGAAAAGACTGAATGATATACTTTTTAAGGCTAAAATACTGCATTGTTGTCCTCAATAGATTAATTGCTAGTTATGTAAGAAAATCATGTTTGAAGGGCAAAAATAGAATTCGTTCAACTTAATTTAGAATGATTTAATGACTGGATGAGACTCAATGACATGACTTTAAGGCTAAACAAATGCATTGTTGCCTTAAATAGATTAACTGCAAGTTGTGGACGAAAGTCAGGTATAAAGGCCGAATTTCGTTTGAAGTAATTTAGAATGATTTAAAGACTAAAAGAGACACAATAATATGACTTTAAGGCTAACAAAAAGCATAGTTGCCTTCAATAGATCAATTACAAGTTATGCATGAAAGTCGTGTCTAAAATGCACAAATACAATTGGTTCGAAGTGCTTTCAAACAATTTAATGATATGAAAAGACTGAATGATATACTTTTTAAGGCTAAACTACTGCATTGTTGTCTTCAATACCTTAATTGCTAGTTATGTAAGAAAATCATGTTTGAAGGGCGAAAATTGAATTCGTTCAACTTAATTTAGAATGATTTAATGATTGGATTAGACTCAATGACATGACTTTAAGGCTAAACAAATGCATTGTTGCCTTAAATGGATTAACTGCAACTTATGCACGAAAGTTATGTTTAAAGGCCGAATTTCGTTTGAAGAGATTTACAATGATTTAATGACTAAAAGAGACGCAATAATATGATTTTAAGGCTAAAAAAATGCATACTTGCCTTCAATAGATCAATCGCAACTTATGCATGAAAGTCGTGTCTTAAATGCGAATATAGAATTTGTTCTATATTCTTTCAAACAATTTAATGATATGAAAAGACTGAATGATATACTTTTTAAGGCTAAAATACTGCGTTGTTGTCTTCAATAGATTAATTGCTAGTTATGTAAGAAAATCATGTTTGAAGGGCGAAAATAGAATTCGTTCAACTTAATTTAGAATGATTTAATGACTGGATGAGACTCAATGACATGACTTTAAGGCTAAACAAATGCATTGTTGCCTTCAATAGATTAACTGCAAGTTATGCACGAGAGTCATGTTTAAAGGCCGAATTTCGTTTGAAGTAATTTAGAATGATTTAATGACTAAAAGAGACGCAAGAATATGACTTTAAGGCTAAAAAAATGGATAGTTGCCTTGAATATATCAATTACAAGTTATGCATGAAAGTCGTGTCTTAAATGCACAAATAGAATTGGTTCGAAGTGCTTTCAAACAATTTAATGATATGAAAAGACTGAATGAAATACTTTTTAAAGCTAAAATAATGCATTGTTGTCGTCAACAAATTAATTGCAAGTTATGTAAGAAAATCATGTTTGAAGGGCGAAAATAGAATTCGTTCAACTTAATTTATAATGATTTAATGACCGGATGAGACTCAATGACATGACTTTAAGGCTAAACAAATGCATTGTTCCCTTCAATAGATTAACTGCAAGTTATGCACGAAAGTCATGTTTAGAGGCCGAATTTCGTTCGAAATGATTTAGAATGATTTAATGACTAAAAGAGACGCAATTATATGATTTTAAGGCCAAAAAAATGCATAGTTGCCTTCTATAGATCAATTACAAGTTATGCATGAAAGTCGTGTCTTAAATACAAAAATATAATTGGTTCGAAGTGCTTTCAAACAATTTAATGAAATGAAAAGACTGAATGATATACTTGTTAAGGCTAAACTACTGCATTGTTGTCTTCAATAGCTTAATTGCTAGTTATGTAAGAAAATCATGTTTGAAGGGCGAAAATTGAATTCGTTCAACTTAATTTAGAATGATTTAATGACTGGATGAGACTCAATGACATAACTTTAGGGCTAAACAAATGCATTGTTGCCTTAAATAGATTAACTGCAACTTATGCACGAAAGTTATGTTTAAAGGCCGAATTTCGTTCGAAGCGATTTAGAATGATTTAATAACTAAAAGAAACGCAATAAATTGATTTTAAGGCTAAAAAAATGCATAGTTGCCTTCAATAGATCAATCGCAACTTATGCATGAATGTTGTGTCTTAAATGCAAATATAGAATTTGTTCTATATGCTTTCAAACAATTTAATGATATGAAAAGACTGAATGATATACTTTTTAAGGCTAAAATACTGCATTGTTGGCCTCAATAGATTAATTGCTAGTTATGTAAGAAAATCATGTTTGAAGGGCGAAAATAATATTCGTTCAACATAATTTATAATGATTTAATGACTGGATGAGACTGGATGAGACTCAATGACATGACTTTAAGGCTAAGCAAATGCATTGTTCCCTTCAATAGATTAACTGCAAGTTATGCACGAAAGTCATGTTTAGAGGCCGAATTTCGTTTAAAGAGATTTACAATGATTTAATGACTAAAAGAGACGCAATAATATGATTTTAAGGCTAAAAAAATGCATAGTTGCCTTCAATAGATCAATTGCAACTTATGCATGAAAGTCGTGTCTTAAATGCAAATATAGAATTTGTTCGAAGTGCTTTCAAACAATTTAATGATATGGAAAGACTGAATGATATACTTTTTTAAGGCTAAAATACTGCATTGTTGTCTTCAATAGATTAATTCCTAGTTATGTAAGAAAATCATGTTTGAAGGGCGAAAATAGAATTCGTTCAACTTAATATAGAATGATTTAATGATTGGATGAGACTCAATGACATGACTTTCAGGCTAAACAAATGCATTGTTGCCTGAAATAGATAAACTGCAAGTTATGCACGAAAGTCATGTTTAAAGGCCGAATTTCGTTCGAAGCGATTTAGAATAATTTAATGACTAAAAGAGACGCAATATATGATTTTAAGGCAAAAAAAATGCATAGTTGCCTTCAATAGATCAATTGCAACTTATGCATGAAAGTCGTGTCTTAAATGCAAATATAGAATTTGTTCGAAGTGCTTTCAAACAATTTAATGATATGGAAAGACTGAATGATATACTTTTTTAAGGCTAAAATACTGCATTGTTGTCTTCAATAGATTAATTCCTAGTTATGTAAGAAAATCACGTTTGAAGGGCGAAAATAGAATTCGTTCAACTTAATATAGAATGATTTAATGATTGGATGAGACTCAATGACATGACTTTCAGGCTAAACAAATGCATTGTTGCCTGAAATAGATAAACTGCAAGTTATGCACGAAAGTCATGTTTAAAGGCCGAATTTCGTTCGAAGCGATTTAGAATAATTTAATGACTAAAAGAGACGCAATATATGATTTTAAGGCTAAAAAAATGCATAGTTGCCTTCAATAGATCAATCGCAACTTATGCATGAAAGTCGTGTCTTAAATGCAAATATAGAATTTGTTCTATATGCTTCCAAACAATTTAATGATATGAAAAGACTGAATGATATACTTTTTAAGGCTAAAATACTGCATTGTTGTCTTCAATAGATTAATTGCTAGTTACGTAAGAAAATCATGTTTGAAGGGCGAAAATAGAATTCGTTCAACTTAATTTAGAATGATTTAATGATTGGATGAGACTCAATGACATGACTTTAAGGCTAAACAAATGCATTGTTGCCTTAAATAGATTAACTGCAAGTTATGCACGAAAGTCATGTTTAGAGGCCGAATTTCGTTCGAAATGATTTAGAATGATTTAATGACTAAAAGAGACGCAATAATTTGATTTTAAGTTTAAAAAAATGCATAGTGGCCTTCAATAGATCAATCGCAACTTATGCATGAATGTTGTGTCTTAAATGCAAATATAGAATTTGTTCTATATGCTTTCAAACAATTTAATGATATGAAAAGACTGAATGATATACTTTTTAAGGCTAAAATACTGCATTGTTGTCCTCAATAGATTAATTACTAGTTATGTAAGAAAATCATGTTTGAAGGGCAAAAATAGAATTCGTTCAACTTAATTTAGAATGATTTAATGACTGGATGAGACTCAATGACATGACTTTAAGGCTAAACAAATGCATTGTTGCCTTAAATAGATTAACTGCAAGTTATGCACGAAAGTCATGTTTAAAAGCCGAATTTCGTTTGAAGTAATTTAGAATGATTTAAAGACTAAAAGAGACACAATAATATGACTTTAAGGCTAACAAAATGCATAGTTGCCTTCAATAGATCAATTACAAGTTATGCATGAAAGTCGTGTCTTAAATGCACAAATACAATTTGTTCGAAGTGCTTTCAAACAATTTAATGATATGAAAAGACTGAATGATATACTTTTTAAGGCTAAAATACTGCATTGTTGTCTTCAATAGATTAATTGCTAGTTATGTAAGAAAATCATGTTTGAAGGGCGAAAATAGAATTCGTTCAACTTAATTTAGAATGATTTAATGATTGGATGAGACTCAATGACATGACTTTAAGGCTAAACAAATGCATTGTTGCCTTAAATAGATTAACTGCAACTTATGCACGAAAGTCATGTTTAAAAGCCGAATTTCGTTTGAAGTAATTTAGAATGATTTAAAGACTAAAAGAGTCACAATAATATGACTTTATGGCTAACAAAATGCATAGTTGCCTTCAATAGATCAATTACAAGTTATGCATGAAAGTCGTGTCTTAAATGCACAAATACAATTGGTTCGAAGTGCTTTCAAACAATTTAATGATATGAAAAGACTGAGTGATATACTTTTTAAGGCTAAAATAATGCATTGTTGTCGTCAATAAATTAATTGCAAGTTATGTAAGAAAATCATGTCTGAAGGGCGAAAATAGAATTCGTTCAACTTAATTTATAATGATTTAATGACTGGATGAGACTCAATGACATGACTTTAAGGTTAAACAAATGCATTGTTCCCTTCAATAGATTAACTGCAAGTTATGCACGAAAGTCATGTTTAGAGGCCGAATTTTGTTCGAAATGATTTAGAATGATTTAATGACTAAAAGAGACGCAATAATATGATTTTAAGGCTAAAAAAATGCATAGTTGCCTTCAATAGATCAATTACAAGTTATGCATGAAAGTCGTGTCTTAAATGCACAAATACAATTGGTTCGAAGTGCTTTCAAACAATTTAATGATATGAAAAGACTGAATGATATACTTTTTAAGGCTAAAATAATGCATTGTTGTCGTCAATAAATTAATTGCAAGTTATGTAAGAAAATCATGTTTGAAGGGCGAAAATAGAATTCGTTCAACTTAATTTATAATGATTTAATGACTGGATGAGACTCAATGACATGACTTTAAGGTTAAACAAATGCATTGTTCCCTTCAATAGATTAACTGCAAGTTATGCACGAAAGTCATGTTTAGAGGCCGAATTTCGTTCGAAATTATTCAGAATGATTTAATGACTAAAAGAGACGCAATAATATGATTCTAAGGCTAAAAAAATGCATGGTTGCCTTCAATAGATCAATTGCAACTTATGCATGAAAGTCGTGTCTTAAATGCAAATATAGAATTTGTTCGAAGTGCTTTCAAACAATTTAATGATATGGAAAGACTGAATGATATACTTTTTAAGGCTAAAATACTGCATTGTTGTCTTCAATAGATTAATTGCTAGTTATGTAAGAAAATCATGTATGAAGGGCGAAAATAGAATTCGTTCAACTTAATTTAGAATGATTTAATGATTGGATGAGACTCAATGACATGACTTTAAGGCAAAACAAATGCATTGTTGCCTTAAATAGATTAACTGCAAGTTATGCACGAAAGTCATGTTTAGAGGCCGAATTTCGTTCGAAATGATTTAGAATGATTTAATGACTAAAAGAGACGCAATAATATGATTTTAAGGCTAAGAAAATGCATAGTTGCCTTCAATAGATCAATTGCAACTTATGCATGAAAGTCGTGTCTTAAATGCAAATATAGAATTTGTTCGAAGTGCTTTCAAACAATTTAATGATATGAAAAGACTGAATGATATACATTTTAAGGCTAAAATACTGCATTGTTGTCTTCAATAGATTAATTGCTAGTTATGTAAGAAAATCATGTATGAAGGGCGAAAATAGAATTCGTTCAACTTAATTTAGAATGATTTAATGACTGGATGAGACTCAATGACATGACTTTAAGGCTAAACAAATGCATTGTTGCCTTAAATAGATTAACTGCAAGTTATGCACGAAAGTCATGTTTAAGGGCCGAATTTCGTTCGAAGCGATTTAGAATAATTTAATGACTAAAAGAGACGCAATAATATGATTTTAAGGCTAAAAAAATGCATAGTTGCCTTCAATAGATCAATCGCAACTTATGCATGAAAGTCGTGTCTTAAATGCAAATATAGAATTTGTTCTATATGCTTTCAAACAATTTAATGATATGAAAAGACTGAATGATATACTTTTTAAGGCAAAAAAATACTGCATTGTTGTCCTCAATAGATTAATTGCTAGTTATGTAAGAAAATCATGTTTGAAGGGAAAAAATAGAATTCGTTCAACTTAATTTAGAATGATTTAATGACTGGATGAGACTCAATGACATGACTTTAAGGCTAAACAAATGCATTGTTGCCTTCAATAGATTAACTGCAAGTTATGCACGAGAGTCATGTTTAAAGGCCGAATTTCGTTTGAAGTAATTTAGAATGATTTAATGACTAAAAGAGACGCAAGAATATGACTTTAAGGCTAAAAAAATGGATAGTTGCCTTGAATATATCAATTACAAGTTATGCATGAAAGTCGTGTCTTAAATGCACAAATAGAATTGGTTCGAAGTGCTTTCAAACAATTTAATGATATGAAAAGACTGAATGAAATACTTTTTAAAGCTAAAATAATGCATTGTTGTCGTCAACAAATTAATTGCAAGTTATGTAAGAAAATCATGTTTGAAGGGCGAAAATAGAATTCGTTCAACTTAATTTATAATGATTTAATGACTGGATGAGACTCAATGACATGACTTTAAGGCTAAACAAATGCATTGTTCCCTTCAATAGATTAACTGCAAGTTATGCACGAAAGTCATGTTTAGAGGCCGAATTTCGTTCGAAATGATTTAGAATGATTTAATGACTAAAAGAGACGCAATAATATGATTTTAAGGCAAAAAAAATGCATAGTTGCCTTCAATAGATCAATTGCAACTTATGCATGAAAGTCGTGTCTTAAATGCAAATATAGAATTTGTTCGAAGTGCTTTCAAACAATTTAATGATATGAAAAGACTGAATGTTATACTTTTTAAGGCTAAAATACTGCATTGTTGTCTTCAATAGATTAATTGCTAGTTATGTAAGAAAATCATGTATGAAGGGCGAAAATAGAATTCGTTCAACTTAATTTAGAATGATTTAATGATTGGATGAGACTCAATGATATGACTTTAAGGCTAAACAAATGCATTGTTGCCTTAAATAGATTAACTGCAAGTTATGCACGAAAGTCATGTTTAGAGGCCGAATTTCGTTCGAAATGATTTAGAATGATTTAATGACTAAAAGAGACGCAATAATATGATTTTAAGGCTAAAAAAATGCCTAGTTGCCTTCAATAGATCAATCGCAACTTATGCATGAAAGTCGTGTCTTAAATGCAAATATAGAATTTGTTCTATATGCTTTCAAACAATTTAATGATATGAAAAGACTGAATGATATACTTTTTAAGGCAAAAAAATACTGCATTGTTGTCCTCAATAGATTAATTGCTAGTTATGTAAGAAAATCATGTTTGAAGGGAAAAAATAGAATTCATTCAACTTAATTTAGAATGATTTAATGACTGGATGAGACTCAATGACATGACTTTAAGGCTAAACAAATGCATTGTTGCCTTCAATAGATTAACTGCAAGTTATGCACGAGAGTCATGTTTAAAGGCCGAATTTCGTTTGAAGTAATTTAGAATGATTTAATGACTAAAAGAGACGCAAGAATATGACTTTAAGGCTAAAAAAATGGATAGTTGCCTTGAATATATCAATTACAAGTTATGCATGAAAGTCGTGTCTTAAATGCACAAATAGAATTGGTTCGAAGTGCTTTCAAACAATTTAATGATATGAAAAGACTGAATGAAATACTTTTTAAAGCTAAAATAATGCATTGTTGTCGTCAACAAATTAATTGCAAGTTATGTAAGAAAATCATGTTTGAAGGGCGAAAATAGAATTCGTTCAACTTAATTTATAATGATTTAATGACTGGATGAGACTCAATGACATGACTTTAAGGCTAAACAAATGCATTGTTCCCTTCAATAGATTAACTGCAAGTTATGCACGAAAGTCATGTTTAGAGGCCGAATTTCGTTCGAAATGATTTAGAATGATTTAATGACTAAAAGAGACGCAATAATATGATTTTAAGGCTAAAAAAATACATAGTTGCCTTCAATAGATCAATTGCAACTTATGCATGAAAGTCGTGTCTTAAATGCAAATATAGAATTTGTTCGAAGTGCTTTCAAACAATTTAATGATATGAAAAGACTGAATGATATACTTTTTAAGGCTAAAATACTGCATTGTTGTCTTCAATAGATTAATTGCTAGTTATGTAAGAAAATCATGTATGAAGGGCGAAAATAGAATTCGTTGAACTTAATTTAGAATGATTTAATGACTGGATGAGACTCAATGACATGACTTTAAGGCTAAACAAATGCATTGTTGCCTTCAATAGATTAACTGCAAGTTATGCACGAGAGTCACGTTTAAAGGCCGAATTTCGTTTGAAGTAATTTAGAATGATTTAATGACTAAAAGAGACGCAAGAATATGACTTTAAGGCTAAAAAAATGGATAGTTGCCTTGAATATATCAATTACAAGTTATGCATGAAAGTCGTGTCTTAAATGCACAAATAGAATTGGTTCGAAGTGCTTTCAAACAATTTAATGATATGAAAAGACTGAATGATATACTTTTTAAGGCTAAAATACTGCATTGTTGTCCTCAATAGATTAATTGCTAGTTATGTAAGAAAATCATGTTTGAAGGGCGAAAATAGAATTCGTTCAACTTAATTTAGAATGAGTTAATGACTGGATCAGACTCAATGACATGACTTTAAGGTAAACAAATGCATTGTTGCCTTCAATAGATTAACTGCAAGTTATGCACGAAAGTCATGTTTAAGAGCCGAATTTCGTTTGAAGTAATTTAGAATGATTTAATGACTAAAAGAGACACAATAATATGACTTTAAGGCTAACAAAATGCATAGTTGCCTTCAATAGATCAATTACTAGTTATGCATGAAAGTCGTGTCTTAAATGCACAAATACAATTGGTTCGAACTACTTTCAAACAATTTAATGATATGAAAAGACTGAATGAAATACTTTTTAAAGCTAAAATAATGCATTGTTGTCGTCAATAAATTAATTGCAAGTTATGTAAGAAAATCATGTTTGAAGGGCTAAAATAGAATTCGTTCAACTTAATTTAGAATGATTTAATGACTGGATGAGACTCAATGACATGAATTTAAGGCGAAACAAATGCATTGTTGCCTTCAATAGATTAACTGCAAGTTATGCACGAAAGTCATGTTTAGAGGCCGAATTTCGTTCGTAATGATTTAGAATGATTTAATGACTAAAAGAGACGCAATAATATGATTTTAAGGCTAAAAAAATGCATAGTTGCCTTCAATAGATCAATTGCAACTTATGCATGAAAGTCGTGTCTTAAATGCAAATATAGAATTTGTTCGAAGTGCTTTCAAACAATTTAATGATATGAAAAGACTGAATGATATACATTTTAAGGCTAAAATACTGCATTGTTGTCTTCAATAGATTAATTGCTAGTTATGTAAGAAAATCATGTATGAAGGGCGAAAATAGAATTCGTTCAACTTAATTTAGAATGATTTAATGACTGGATGAGACTCAATGACATGACTTTAAGGCTAAACAAATGCATTGTTGCCTTCAATAGATTAACTGCAAGTTATGCACGAGAGTCATGTTTAAAGACCGAATTTCGTTTGAAGTAATTTAGAAAGATTTAATGACTAAAAGAGACACAATAATATGACTTTAAGGCTAACAAAATGCATAGTTGCCTTCAATAGATCAATTACAAGTTATGCATGAAAGTCGTGTCTTAAATGCACAAATACAATTGGTTCGAAGTACTTTCAAACAATTTAATGATACGAAAAGACTGAATGATATACTTTTTAAGGCTAAAATACTGCATTGTTGTCTTCAATAGATTAATTGCTAGTTATGTAAGAAAATCATGTATGAAGGGCGAAAATAGAATTCGTTCAACTTAATTTAGAATGATTTAATGACTGGATGAGACTCAATGACATGACTTTAAGGCTAAACAAATGCATTGTTGCCTTCAATAGATTAACTGCAAGTTATGCACGAGAGTCATGTTTAAAGGCCGAATTTCGTTTGAAGTAATTTAGAATGATTTAATGACTAAAAGAGACGCAATAATATGACTTTAAGGCTAAAAAAATGGATAGTTGCCTTGAATATATCAATTACAAGTTATGCATGAAAGTCGTGTCTTAAATGCACAAATAGAATTGGTTCGAAGTGCTTTCAAACAATTTAATGATATGAAAAGACTGAATGCTATACTTTTTAAGGCAAAAAAATACTGCATTGTTGTCCTCAATAGATTAATTGCTAGTTATGTAAGAAAATCATGTTTGAAGGGAAAAAATAGAATTCGTTCAACTTAATTTAGAATGATTTAATGACTGGATGAGACTCAATGACATGACTTTAAGGCTAAACAAATGCATTGTTGCCTTCAATAGATTAACTGCAACTTATGCACGAGTGTCATGTTTAAAGGCCGAATTTCGTTTGAAGTAATTTAGAATGATTTAATGACTAAAAGAGACGCAAGAATATGACTTTAAGGCTAAAAAAATGGATAGTTGCCTTGAATATATCAATTACAAGTTATGCATGAAAGTCGTGTCTTAAATGCACAAATAGAATTGGTTCGAAGTGCTTTCAAACAATTTAATGATATGAAAAGACTGAATGAAATACTTTTTAAAGCTAAAATAATGCATTGTTGTCGTCAACAAATTAATTGCAAGTTATGTAAGAAAATCATGTTTGAAGGGCGGAAATAGAATTCGTTCAACTTAATTTATAATGATTTAATGACTGGATGAGACTCAATGACATGACTTTAAGGCTAAACAAATGCATTGTTCCCTTCAATAGATTAACTGCAAGTTATGCACGAAAGTCATGTTTAGAGGCCGAATTTCGTTCGAAATGATTTAGAATGATTTAATGACTAAAAGAGACGCAATAATATGATTTTAAGGCTAAAAAAATGCATAGTTGCCTTCAATAGATCAATTGCAACTTATGCATGAAAGTCGTGTCTTAAATGCAAATATAGAATTTGTTCGAAGTGCTTCCAAACAATTTAATGATATGAAAAGACTGAATGCTATACTTTTTAAGGCAAAAAAATACTGCATTGTTGTCCTCAATAGATTAATTGCTAGTTATGTAAGAAAATCATGTTTGAAGGGAAAAAATAGAATTCGTTCAACTTAATTTAGAATGATTTAATGACTGGATGAGACTCAATGACATGACTTTAAGGCTAAACAAATGCATTGTTGCCTTCAATAGATTAACTGCAACTTATGCACGAGTGTCATGTTTAAAGGCCGAATTTCGTTTGAAGTAATTTAGAATGATTTAATGACTAAAAGAGACGCAATAATATGACTTTAAGGCTAAAAAAATGGATAGTTGCCTTGAATATATCAATTACAAGTTATGCATGAAAGTCGTGTCTTAAATGCACAAATAGAATTGGTTCGAAGTGCTTTCAAACAATTTAATGATATGAAAAGACTGAATGCTATACTTTTTAAGGCAAAAAAATACTGCATTGTTGTCCTCAATAGATTAATTGCTAGTTATGTAAGAAAATCATGTTTGAAGGGAAAAAATAGAATTCGTTCAACTTAATTTAGAATGATTTAATGACTGGATGAGACTCAATGACATGACTTTAAGGCTAAACAAATGCATTGTTGCCTTAAATAGATTAACTGCAACTTATGCACGAAAGTCATGTTTAAAGGCCGAATTTCGTTCGAAATGATTTAGAATGATTTAATGACTAAAAGAGACGCAATAATATGATTTTAAGGCTAAAAAAATGCATAGTTGCCTTCAATAGATCAATTACAAGTTATGCATGAAAGTCGTGCCTTAAATGCACAAATACAATTGGTTCGAAGTGCTTTCAAACAATTTAATGATATGAAAAGACTGAGTGATATACTTTTTAAGGCTAAAATAATGCATTGTTGTCGTCAATAAATTAATTGCAAGTTATGTAAGAAAATCATGTTTGAAGGGCGAAAATAGAATTCGTTCAACTTAATTTATAATGATTTAATGACTGGATGAGACTCAATGACATGACTTTAAGGTTAAACAAATGCATTGTTCCCTTCAATAGATTAACTGCAAGTTATGCACGAAAGTCATGTTTAGAGGCCGAATTTCGTTCGAAATTATTCAGAATGATTTAATGACTAAAAGAGACGCAATAATATGTTTCTAAGGCTAAAAAAATGCATAGTTGCCTTCAATAGATCAATTGCAACTTATGCATGAAAGTCGTGTCTTAAATGCAAATATAGAATTTGTTCGAAGTGCTTTCAAACAATTTAATGATATGAAAAGACTGAATGATATACTTTTTAAGGCTAAAATACTGCATTGTTGTCTTCAATAGATTAATTGCTAGTTATGTAAGAAAATCATGTATGAAGGGCGAAAATAGAATTCGTTCAACTTAATTTAGAATGATTTAATGATTGGATGAGGCTCAATGATATGACTTTAAGGCTAAACAAATGCATTGTTGCCTTAAATAGATTAACTGCAAGTTATGCACGAAAGTCATGTTTAGAGGCCGAATTTCGTTCGAAATGATTTAGAATGATTTAATGACTAAAAGAGACGCAAGAATATGACTTTAAGGCTAAAAAAATGGATAGTTGCCTTGAATATATCAATTACAAGTTATGCATGAAAGTCGTGTCTTAAATGCACAAATAGAATTGGTTCGAAGTGCTTTCAAACAATTTAATGATATGAAAAGACTGAATGAAATACTTTTTAAAGCTAAAATAATGCATTGTTGTCGTCAACAAATTATTTGCAAGTTATGTAAGAAAATCATGTTTGAAGGGCGAAAATAGAATTCGTTCAACTTAATTTATAATGATTTAATGACTGGATGAGACTCAATGACATGACTTTAAGGCTAAACAAATGCATTGTTCCCTTCAATAGATTAACTGCAAGTTATGCACGAAAGTCATGTTTAGAGGCCGAATTTCGTTCGAAATGATTTAGAATGATTTAATGACTAAAAGAGACGCAATAATATGATTTTAAGGCTAAAAAAATGCATAGTTGCCTTCAATAGATCAATTGCAACTTATGCATGAAAGTCGTGTCTTAAATGCAAATATAGAATTTGTTCGAAGTGCTTCCAAACAATTTAATGATATGAAAAGACTGAATGATATACTTTTTTAAGGCTAAAATACTGCATTGTTGTCTTCAATAGATTAATTCCTAGTTATGTAAGAAAACCATGTTTGAAGGGCGAAAATAGAATTCGTTCAACTTAATTTAGAATGATTTAATGATTGGATGAGACTCAATGACATGACTTTCAGGCTAAACAAATGCATTGTTGCCTGAAATAGATAAACTGCAAGTTATGCACGAAAGTCATGTTTAAAGGCCGAATTTCGTTCGAAGCGATTTAGAATAATTTAATGACTAAAAGAGACGCAATATATGATTTTAAGGCTAAAAAAATGCATAGTTGCCTTCAATAGATCAATCGCAACTTATGCATGAAAGTCGTGTCTTAAATGCAAATATAGAATTTGTTCTATATGCTTTCAAACAATTTAATGATATGAAAAGACTGAATGATATACTTTTTAAGGCAAAAAAATACTGCATTGTTGTCCTCAATAGATTAATTGCTAGTTATGTAAGAAAATCATGTTTGAAGGGCAAAAATAGAATTCATTCAACTTAATTTAGAATGATTTAATGACTGGATGAGACTCAATGACATGACTTTAAGGCTAAACAAATGCATTGTTGCCTTAAATAGATTAACTGCAACTTTTGCACGAAAGTCATGTTTAGAGGCCGAATTTCGTTCGAAATGATTTAGAATGATTTAATGACTAAAAGAGACGCAATAATATGATTTTAAGGCTAAAAAAATGCATAGTTGCCTTCAATAGATCAATTGCAACTTATGCATGAAAGTCGTGTCTTAAATGCAAATATAGAATTTGTTCGAAGTGCTTCCAAACAATTTAATGATATGAAAAGACTGAATGATATACTTTTTTAAGGCTAAAATACTGCATTGTTGTCTTCAATAGATTAATTCCTAGTTATGTAAGAAAATCATGTTTGAAGGGCGAAAATAGAATTCGTTCAACTTAATTTAGAATGATTTAATGATTGGATGAGACTCAATGACATGACTTTCAGGCTAAACAAATGCATTGTTGCCTGAAATAGATAAACTGCAAGTTATGCACGAAAGTCATGTTTAAAGGCCGAATTTCGTTCGAAGCGATTTAGAATAATTTAATGACTAAAAGAGACGCAATATATGATTTTAAGGCTAAAAAAATGCATAGTTGCCTTCAATAGATCAATCGCAACTTATGCATGAAAGTCGTGTCTTAAATGCAAATATAGAATTTGTTCTATATGCTTTCAAACAATTTAATGATATGAAAAGACTGAATGATATACTTTTTAAGGCAAAAAAATACTGCATTGTTGTCCTCAATAGATTAATTGCTAGTTATGTAAGAAAATCATGTTTGAAGGGCAAAAATAGAATTCATTCAACTTAATTTAGAATGATTTAATGACTGGATGAGACTCAATGACATGACTTTAAGGCTAAACAAATGCATTGTTGCCTTAAATAGATTAACTGCAACTTATGCACGAAAGTCATGTTTAAAGGCCGAATTTCGTTCGAAATGATTTAGAATGATTTAATGACTAAAAGAGACGCAATAATATGATTTTAAGGCTAAAAAAATGCATAGTTGCCTTCAATAGATCAATTACAAGTTATGCATGAAAGTCGTGTCTTAAATGCACAAATACAATTGGTTCGAAGTGCTTTCAAACAATTTAATGATATGAAAAGACTGAGTGATATACTTTTTAAGGCTAAAATAATGCATTGTTGTCGTCAATAAATTAATTGCAAGTTATGTAAGAAAATCATGTTTGAAGGGCGAAAATAGAATTCGTTCAACTTAATTTATAATGATTTAATGACTGGATGAGACTCAATGACATGACTTTAAGGTTAAACAAATGCATTGTTCCCTTCAATAGATTAACTGCAAGTTATGCACGAAAGTCATGTTTAGAGGCCGAATTTCGTTCGAAATTATTCAGAATGATTTAATGACTAAAAGAGACGCAATAATATGTTTCTAAGGCTATAAAAATGCATAGTTGCCTTCAATAGATCAATTGCAACTTATGCATGAAAGTCGTGTCTTAAATGCAAATATAGAATTTGTTCGAAGTGCTTTCAAACAATTTAATGATATGAAAAGACTGAATGATATACTTTTTAAGGCTAAAATACTGCATTGTTGTCTTCAATAGATTAATTGCTAGTTATGTAAGAAAATCATGTATGAAGGGCGAAAATAGAATTCGTTCAACTTAATTTAGAATGATTTAATGATTGGATGAGACTCAATGATATGACTTTAAGGCTAAACAAATGCGTTGTTGCCTTAAATAGATTAACTGCAAGTTATGCACGAAAGTCATGTTTAGAGGCCGAATTTCGTTCGAAATGATTTAGAATGATTTAATGACTAAAAGAGACGCAATAATATGATTTTAAGGCTAAAAAAATGCATAGTTGCCTTCAATAGATCAATCGCAACTTATGCATGAAAGTCGTGTCTTAAATGCAAATATAGAATTTGTTCTATATGCTTTCAAACAATTTAATGATATGAAAAGACTGAATGATATACTTTTTAAGGCAAAAAAATACTGCATTGTTGTCCTCAATAGATTAATTGCTAGTTATGTAAGAAAATCATGTTTGAAGGGAAAAAATAGAATTCGTTCAACTTAATTTAGAATGATTTAATGACTGGATGAGACTCAATGACATGACTTTAAGGCTAAACAAATGCATTGTTGCCTTCAATAGATTAACTGCAAGTTATGCACGAGAGTCATGTTTTAAGGCCGAATTTCGTTTGAAGTAATTTAGAATGATTTAATGACTAAAAGAGACGCAAGAATATGACTTTAAGGCTAAAAAAATGGATAGTTGCCTTGAATATATCAATTACAAGTTATGCATGAAAGTCGTGTCTTAAATGCACAAATAGAATTGGTTCGAAGTGCTTTCAAACAATTTAATGATATGAAAAGACTGAATTAAATACTTTTTAAAGCTAAAATAATGCATTGTTGTCGTCAACAAATTAATTGCAAGTTATGTAAGAAAATCATGTTTGAAGGGCGAAAATAGAATTCGTTCAACTTAATTTATAATGATTTAATGACTGGATGAGACTCAATGACATGACTTTAAGGCTAAACAAATGCATTGTTCCCTTCAATAGATTAACTGCAAGTTATGCACGAAAGTCATGTTTAGAGGCCGAATTTCGTTCGAAATGA
The DNA here is from genome assembly GCA_027186245.1 of Coriaria nepalensis. Taxonomy (NCBI): domain Eukaryota; kingdom Viridiplantae; phylum Streptophyta; class Magnoliopsida; order Cucurbitales; family Coriariaceae; genus Coriaria; species Coriaria nepalensis. The sequence goes on from CP114481.1 coordinate 23,223,697, forward strand.
TTTAGAATGATTTAATGACTAAAAGAGACGCAATAATATGATTTTAAGGCTAAAAAAATACATAGTTGCCTTCAATAGATCAATTGCAACTTATGCATGAAAGTCGTGTCTTAAATGCAAATATAGAATTTGTTCGAAGTGCTTTCAAACAATTTAATGATATGAAAAGACTGAATGATATACTTTTTAAGGCTAAAATACTGCATTGTTGTCTTCAATAGATTAATTGCTAGTTATGTAAGAAAATCATGTATGAAGGGCGAAAATAGAATTCGTTGAACTTAATTTAGAATGATTTAATGACTGGATGAGACTCAATGACATGACTTTGAGGCTAAACAAATGCATTGTTGCCTTCAATAGATTAACTGCAAGTTATGCACGAGAGTCATGTTTAAAGGCCGAATTTCGTTTGAAGTAATTTAGAATGATTTAATGACTAAAAGAGACGCAAGAATATGACTTTAAGGCTAAAAAAATGGATAGTTGCCTTGAATATATCAATTACAAGTTATGCATGAAAGTCGTGTCTTAAATGCACAAATAGAATTGGTTCGAAGTGCTTTCAAACAATTTAATGATATGAAAAGACTGAATGATATACTTTTTAAGGCTAAAATACTGCATTGTTGTCCTCAATAGATTAATTGCTAGTTATGTAAGAAAATCATGTTTGAAGGGCGAAAATAGAATTCGTTCAACTTAATTTAGAATGAGTTAATGACTGGATCAGACTCAATGACATGACTTTAAGGTAAACAAATGCATTGTTGCCTTCAATAGATTAACTGCAAGTTATGCACGAAAGTCATGTTTAAGAGCCGAATTTCGTTTGAAGTAATTTAGAATGATTTAATGACTAAAAGAGACACAATAATATGACTTTAAGGCTAACAAAATGCATAGTTGCCTTGAATAGATCAATTACTAGTTATGCATGAAAGTCGTGTCTTAAATGCACAAATACAATTGGTTCGAAGTACTTTCAAACAATTTAATGATATGAAAAGACTGAATGAAATACTTTTTAAAGCTAAAATAATGCATTGTTGTCGTCAATAAATTAATTGCAAGTTATGTAAGAAAATCATGTTTGAAGGGCTAAAATAGAATTCGTTCAACTTAATTTAGAATGATTTAATGACTGGATGAGACTCAATGACATGAATTTAAGGCGAAACAAATGCATTGTTGCCTTCAATAGATTAACTGCAAGTTATGCACGAAAGTCATGTTTAGAGGCCGAATTTCGTTCGAAATGATTTAGAATGATTTAATGACTAAAAAAGACGCAATAATATGATTTTAAGGCTAAAAAAATGCATAGTTGCCTTCAATAGATCAATTGCAACTTATGCATGAAAGTCGTGTCTTAAATGCAAATATAGAATTTGTTCGAAGTGCTTTCAAACAATTTAATGATATGAAAAGACTGAATGATATACTTTTTAAGGCTAAAATACTGCATTGTTGTCTTCAATAGATTAATTGCTAGTTATGTAAGAAAATCATGTATGAAGGGCGAAAATAGAATTCGTTCAACTTAATTTAGAATGATTTAATGACTGGATGAGACTCAATGACATGACTTTAAGGCTAAACAAATGCTTTGTTGCCTTCAATAGATTAACTGCAAGTTATGCACGAGAGTCATGTTTAAAGACCGAATTTCGTTTGAAGTAATTTAGAAAGATTTAATGACTAAAAGAGACACAATAATATGACTTTAAGGCTAACAAAATGCATAGTTGCCTTCAATAGATCAATTACAAGTTTTGCATGAAAGTCGTGTCTTAAATGCACAAATACAATTGGTTCGAAGTACTTTCAAACAATTTAATGATACGAAAAGACTGAATGATATACTTTTTAAGGCTAAAATACTGCATTGTTGTCTTCAATAGATTAATTGCTAGTTATGTAAGAAAATCATGTATGAAGGGCGAAAATAGAATTCGTTCAACTTAATTTAGAATGATTTAATGACTGGATGAGACTCAATGACATGACTTTAAGGCTAAACAAATGCATTGTTGCCTTCAATAGATTAACTGCAAGTTATGCACGAGAGTCATGTTTAAAGGCCGAATTTCGTTTGAAGTAATTTAGAATGATTTAATGACTAAAAGAGACGCAATAATATGACTTTAAGGCTAAAAAAATGGATAGTTGCCTTGAATATATCAATTACAAGTTATGCATGAAAGTCGTGTCTTAAATGCACAAATAGAATTGGTTCGAAGTGCTTTCAAACAATTTAATGATATGAAAAGACTGAATGCTATACTTTTTAAGGCAAAAAAATACTGCATTGTTGTCCTCAATAGATTAATTGCTAGTTATGTAAGAAAATCATGTTTGAAGGGAAAAAATAGAATTCGTTCAACTTAATTTAGAATGATTTAATGACTGGATGAGACTCAATGACATGACTTTAAGGCTAAACAAATGCATTGTTGCCTTCAATAGATTAACTGCAACTTATGCACGAGTGTCATGTTTAAATGCCGAATTTCGTTTGAAGTAATTTAGAATGATTTAATGACTAAAAGAGACGCAAGAATATGACTTTAAGGCTAAAAAAATGGATAGTTGCCTTGAATATATCAATTACAAGTTATGCATGAAAGTCGTGTCTTAAATGCACAAATACAATTGGTTCGAAGTGCTTTCAAACAATTTAATGATATGAAAAGACTGAATGAAATACTTTTTAAAGCTAAAATAATGCATTGTTGTCGTCAACAAATTAATTGCAAGTTATGTAAGAAAATCATGTTTGAAGGGCGAAAATAGAATTCGTTCAACTTAATTTATAATGATTTAATGACTGGATGAGACTCAATGACATGACTTTAAGGCTAAACAAATGCATTGTTCCCTTCAATAGATTAACTGCAAGTTATGCACGAAAGTCATGTTTAGAGGCCGAATTTCGTTCGAAATGATTTACAATGATTTAATGACTAAAAGAGACGCAACAATATGATTTTAAGGCTAAAAAAATGCATAGTTGCCTTCAATAGATCAATCGCAACTTATGCATGAAAGTCGTGTCTTAAATGCAAATATAGAATTTGTTCTATATGCTTTCAAACAATTTAATGATATGAAAAGACTGAATGATATACTTTTTAAGGCAAAAAAATACTGCATTGTTGTCCTCAATAGATTAATTGCTAGTTATGTAAGAAAATCATGTTTGAAGGGAAAAAATAGAATTCGTTCAACTTAATTTAGAATGATTTAATGACTGGATGAGACTCAATGACATGACTTTGAGGCTAAACAAATGCATTGTTGCCTTCAATAGATTAACTGCAAGTTATGCACGAGAGTCATGTTTAAAGGCCGAATTTCGTTTGAAGTAATTTAGAATGATTTAATGACTAAAAGAGACGCAAGAATATGACTTTAAGGCTAAAAAAATGGATAGTTGCCTTGAATATATCAATTACAAGTTATGCATGAAAGTCGTGTCTTAAATGCACAAATAGAATTGGTTCGAAGTGCTTTCAAACAATTTAATGATATGAAAAGACTGAATGATATACTTTTTAAGGCTAAAATACTGCATTGTTGTCCTCAATAGATTAATTGCTAGTTATGTAAGAAAATCATGTTTGAAGGGCGAAAATAGAATTCGTTCAACTTAATTTAGAATGATTTAATGACTGGATGAGACTCAATGACATGACTTTAAGGCTAAACAAATGCATTGTTGCCTTCAATAGATTAACTGCAAGTTATGCACGAGAGTCATGTTTAAAGACCGAATTTCGTTTGAAGTAATTTAGAAAGATTTAATGACTAAAAGAGACACAATAATATGATTTTAAGGCTAAAAAAATACATAGTTGCCTTCAATAGATCAATTGCAACTTATGCATGAAAGTCGTGTCTTAAATGCAAATATAGAATTTGTTCGAAGTGCTTTCAAACAATTTAATGATATGAAAAGACTGAATGATATACTTTTTAAGGCTAAAATACTGCATTGTTGTCTTCAATAGATTAATTGCTAGTTATGTAAGAAAATCATGTATGAAGGGCGAAAATAGAATTCGTTGAACTTAATTTAGAATGATTTAATGACTGGATGAGACTCAATGACATGACTTTGAGGCTAAACAAATGCATTGTTGCCTTCAATAGATTAACTGCAAGTTATGCACGAGAGTCATGTTTAAAGGCCGAATTTCGTTTGAAGTAATTTAGAATGATTTAATGACTAAAAGAGACGCAAGAATATGACTTTAAGGCTAAAAAAATGGATAGTTGCCTTGAATATATCAATTACAAGTTATGCATGAAAGTCGTGTCTTAAATGCACAAATAGAATTGGTTCGAAGTGCTTTCAAACAATTTAATGATATGAAAAGACTGAATGATATACTTTTTAAGGCTAAAATACTGCATTGTTGTCCTCAATAGATTAATTGCTAGTTATGTAAGAAAATCATGTTTGAAGGGCGAAAATAGAATTCGTTCAACTTAATTTAGAATGAGTTAATGACTGGATCAGACTCAATGACATGACTTTAAGGTAAACAAATGCATTGTTGCCTTCAATAGATTAACTGCAAGTTATGCACGAAAGTCATGTTTAAGAGCCGAATTTCGTTTGAAGTAATTTAGAATGATTTAATGACTAAAAGAGACGCAATAATAAGACTTTAAGGCTAACAAAATGCATAGTTGCCTTCAATAGATCAATTACAAGTTATGCATGAAAGTCGTGTCTTAAATGCACAAATACAATTGGTTCGAAGTACTTTCAAACAATTTAATGATACGAAAAGACTGAATGATATACTTTTTAAGGCTAAAATACTGCATTGTTGTCCTCAATAGATTAATTGCTAGTTATGTAAGAAAATCATGTTTGAAGGGCGAAAATAGAATTCGTTCAACTTAATTTAGAATGAGTTAATGACTGGATCAGACTCAATGACATGACTTTAAGGTAAACAAATGCATTGTTGCCTTCAATAGATTAACTGCAAGTTATGCACGAAAGTCATGTTTAAGAGCCGAATTTCGTTTGAAGTAATTTAGAATGATTTAATGACTAAAAGAGACACAATAATATGACTTTAAGGCTAACAAAATGCATAGTTGCCTTGAATAGATCAATTACTAGTTATGCATGAAAGTCGTGTCTTAAATGCACAAATACAATTGGTTCGAAGTACTTTCAAACAATTTAATGATATGAAAAGACTGAATGAAATACTTTTTAAAGCTAAAATAATGCATTGTTGTCGTCAATAAATTAATTGCAAGTTATGTAAGAAAATCATGTTTGAAGGGCTAAAATAGAATTCGTTCAACTTAATTTAGAATGATTTAATAACTGGATGAGACTCAATGACATGAATTTAAGGCGAAACAAATGCATTGTTGCCTGAAATAGATAAACTGCAAGTTATGCACGAAAGTCATGTTTAAAGGCCGAATTTCGTTCGAAGCGATTTAGAATAATTTAATGACTAAAAGAGACGCAATATATGATTTTAAGGCTAAAAAAATGCATAGTTGCCTTCAATAGATCAATCGCAACTTATGCATGAAAGTCGTGTCTTAAATGCAAATATAGAATTTGTTCTATATGCTTTCAAACAATTTAATGATATGAAAAGACTGAATGATATACTTTTTAAGGCAAAAAAATACTGCATTGTTGTCCTCAATAGATTAATTGCTAGTTATATAAGAAAATCATGTTTGAAGGGAAAAAATAGAATTCGTTCAACTTAATTTAGAATGATTTAATGACTGGATGAGACTCAATGACATGACTTTAAGGCTAAACAAATGCATTGTTGCCTTCAATAGATTAACTGCAAGTTATGCACGAGAGTCATGTTTAAGGGCCGAATTTCGTTTGAAGTAATTTAGAATGATTTAATGACTAAAAGAGACGCAAGAATATGACTTTAAGGCTAAAAAAATGGATAGTTGCCTTGAATATATATCAATTACAAGTTATGCATGAAAGTCGTGTCTTAAATGCACAAATACAATTGGTTCGAAGTGCTTTCAAACAATTTAATGATATGAAAAGACTGAATGAAATACTTTTTAAAGCTAAAATAATGCATTGTTGTCGTCAACAAATTAATTGCAAGTTATGTAAGAAAATCATGTTTGAAGGGCGAAAATAGAATTCGTTCAACTTAATTTATAATGATTTAATGACTGGATGAGACTCAATGACATGACTTTAAGGCTAAACAAATGCATTGTTCCCTTCAATAGATTAACTGCAAGTTATGCACGAAAGTCATGTTTAGAGGCCGAATTTCGTTCGAAATGATTTACAATGATTTAATGACTAAAAGAGACGCAACAATATGATTTTAAGGCTAAAAAAATGCATAGTTGCCTTCAATAGATCAATTGCAACTTATGCATGAAAGTCGTGTCTTAAATGCACAAATAGAATTTGTTCGAAGTGCTTTCAAACAATTTAATGATATGAAAAGACATAATGAAATACTTTTTAAAGATAAAATAATGCATTGTTGTCGTCAATAAATTAATTGCAAGTTATGTAAGAAAATCATGTTTGAAGGGTGAAAATAGAATTCGTTCAACTTAATTTATAATGATTTAATGACTGGATGAGACTCAATGACATGACTTTAAGGCTAAACAAATGCATTGTTCGCTTCAATAGATTAACTGCAAGTTATGCACGAAAGTCATGTTTAAAGGCCGAATTTCAATTGAAGTAATTTAGAATGATTTAATGACTAAAAGAGACGCAATAATATGACTTTAAGGCTAAAAAAATGCATAGTTGCCTTCAATAGATCAACTACAATTTTTGCATGAAAGTCGTGTCTTAAATGCACAAATAGAATTGGTTCGAAGTGCTTTCAAACAATTTAATGATATGAAAAGACTGAATGAAATGCTTTTTAAAGCTAAAATAATGCATTGTTGTCGTCAATAAATTAATTGCAAGTTATGTAAGAAAATCATGTTTGAAGGGCGAAAATAGAATTCGTTCAACTTAATTTATAATGATTTAATGACTGGATGAGACTCAATGACATGACTTTAAGGCTAAACAAATGCATTGTTTCCTTAAATAGATTAACTGCAAGTTATGCACGAAAGTCATGTTTAAGGGCCGAATTTCGTTCGAAATGATTTAGAATGATTTAATGACTAAAAGAGACACAATAATATGATTTTAAGGCTAAAAAAATGCATAGTTGCCTTCAATAGATCAATCGCAACTTATGCATGAAAGTCGTGTCTTAAATGCAAATATAGAATTTGTTCGAAGTGCTTCCAAACAATTTAATGATATGAAAAGACTGAATGATATACTTTTTAAGGCTAAAATACTGCATTGTTGTCTTCAATAGATTAATTGCTAGTTATGTAAGAAAATCATGTTTGAAGGGCGAAAATAGAATTCGTTCAACTTAATTTAGAATCATTTAATGACTGGATGAGAATCAATGACATGAATTTAAGGCTAAACAAATGCATTGTTCCCTTCAATAGATTAACTACAAGTTATGCACGAAAGTCATGTTTAATGGCCGAATTTCGTTCGAAGCGATTTAGAATGATTTAATGACTAAAAGAGACGCAATAATTTGATTTTAAGGCTAAAAAAATGCATAGTTGCCTTCAATAGATCAATTACAAGTTATGCATGAAAGTCGTGTCTTAAATGCACAAATACAATTGGTTCGATGTGCTTTCAAACAATTTAATGATATGAAAAGACTGAATGAAATACTTTTTAAAGCTAAAATAATGCATTGTTGTCGTCAATAAATTAATTGCAAGTTATGTAAGAAAATCATGTTTGAAGGGCTAAAATAGAATTCTTTCAACTTAATTTAGAATGATTTAATGACTGGATGAGACTCAATGACATGACTTTCAGGCTAAACAAATGCATTGTTGCCTTCAATAGATTAACTGCAAGTTATGCACGAAAGTCATGTTTAAAGGCCGAATTTCGTTCGAAGCGATTTAGAATGATTTAATGACTAAAAGAGACGCAATAATATGACTTTAAGGCTAAAAAAATGCATAGTTGCCTTCAATAGATCAATTACAAGTTATGCATAAAAATCGTGTCTTAAATGCACAAATAGAATTGGTTCGAAGTGCTTTCAAACAATTTAATGATATGAAAAGACTGAATGAAATACTTTTTAAAGCTAAAATAATGCATTGTTGTCGTCAATAAATTAATTGCAAGTTATGTAAGAAAATCATGTTTGAAGGGCTAAAATCGAATTCTTTCAACTTAATTTAGAATGATTTAATGACTGGATGAGACTCAATGACATGACTTTAAGGCTAAACAAATGCATTGTTGCCTTCAATAGATTAACTGCAAGTTATGCACGAAAGTCATGTTTAAAGGATGAATTTCGTTCGAACCGCTTTAGAATGATTTAATGACTAAAAGAGACGCAATAATATGACTTTAAGGCTAAAAAAATGCATAGTTGCCTTCAATAGATCAATTACAAGTTTTGCATGAAAGTCGTGTCTTAAATGCAAATATAGAATTTTTTCGAAGTGCTTTCAAACAATTTAATGATATGAAAAGACTGAATGATATACTTTTTAAGGCTAAAATACTGCATTGTTGTCTTCGATAGATTAATTGCTAATTATGTAAGAAAATCATGTTTGAAGGGCGAAAATATAATTCGTTCAACTTAATTTAGAATGATTTAATGACTGGATGAGACTCAATGACATGACTTTAAGGCTAAACAAATGCATTGTTGCCTTCAATAGGTTAACTGCAAGTTATGCACGAAAGTCATGTTTAAAAGCCGAATTTCGTTTGAAATAATTTAGAATGATTTAATGACTAAAAGAGACACAATAATATGACTTTAAGGCTAAAAAAATGCATAGTTGCCTTCAATAGATCAATCGCAACTTATGCATGAAAGTCGTGTCTTAAATGCACAAATAGAATTGGTTCGAAGTGCTTTCAAACAATTTAATGATATGAAAAGACTGAATGATATACTTTTTAAGGCTAAAATATTGCATTGTTGTTTTCAATAGATTAATTGCTAGTTATGTTAGAAAATCATGTTTGACGGGCGAAAATAGAATTCGTTCAACTTAATTTAGAATGATTTAATGACTGGATGAGTCTCAATGACATGACTTTAAGGCTAAACAAATGCATTGTTGCCTTCAATAGATTAACTGCAAGTTATGCACGAAAGTCATGTTTAAAGGATGAATTTCGTTCGAACCGCTTTAGAATGATTTAATGACTAAAAGAGACGCAATAATATGACTTTAAGGCTAAAAAAATGCATAGTTGCCTTCAATAGATCAATTACAAGTTTTGCATGAAAGTCGTGTCTTAAATGCAAATATAGAATTTTTTCGAAGTGCTTTCAAACAATTTAATGATATGAAAAGACTGAATGATATACTTTTTAAGGCTAAAATACTGCATTGTTGTCTTCGATAGATTAATTGCTAATTATGTAAGAAAATCATGTTTGAAGGGCGAAAATATAATTCGTTCAACTTAATTTAGAATGATTTAATGACTGGATGAGACTCAATGACATGACTTTAAGGCTAAACAAATGCATTGTTGCCTTCAATAGGTTAACTGCAAGTTATGCACGAAAGTCATGTTTAAAAGCCGAATTTTGTTTGAAATAATTTAGAATGATTTAATGACTAAAAGAGACACAATAATATGACTTTAAGGCTAAAAAAATGCATAGTTGCCTTCAATAGATCAATCGCAACTTATGCATGAAAGTCGTGTCTTAAATGCACAAATAGAATTGGTTCGAAGTGCTTTCAAACAATTTAATGATATGAAAAGACTGAATGATATACTTTTTAAGGCTAAAATACTGCATTGTTGTTTTCAATAGATTAATTGCTAGTTATGTTAGAAAATCATGTTTGACGGGCGAAAATAGAAATCGTTCAACTTAATTTAGAATGATTTAATGACTGGATGAGACTCAATGACATGACTTTAAGGCTAAACAAATGCATTGTTGCCTTCAATAGATTAACTGCAAGTTATGCACGAAAGTCATGTTTAAAGGCCGAATTTCGTTTGAAGTAATTTAGAATGATTTAATGACTAAAAGAGACTCAATAATATGACTTTCAGGCTAACAAAATGCATAGTTGCCTTCAATAGATCAATTGCAAGTTATGCATGAAAGTCGTGTCTTAAATGCACAAATAGAATTGGTTCGGAGTGCTTTCAAACAATTTAATGATATGAAAAGACTGAAAGAAATACTTTTTAAAGCTAAAATAATGCATTGTTGTCGTCAATAAATTAATTGCAAGTTATGTAAGAAAATCATGTTTGAAGGGCTAAAATAGAATTCTTTCAACTTAATTTAGAATGATTTAATGACTGGATGAGACTCAATGACATGACTTTAAGGCTAAACAAATGCATTGTTGCCTTCAATAGATTAACTGCAAGTTATGCACGAGAGTCATGTTTTAAGGCCGAATTTCGTTTGAAGTAATTTAGAATGATTTAATGACTAAAAGAGACGCAAGAATATGACTTTAAGGCTAAAAAAATGCATAGTTGCCTTCAATTATCAATTACAAGTTATACATGATAGTCGTGTCTTAAATGCAAATATAGAATTTGTTCGAAGTGCTTTCAAACAATTTAATGATATAAAAAGACTGAATGATATACTTTTTAAGGCTAAAATACTGCATTGTTGTCTCCAAAATAGATTAATTGCTAGTTATGTAAGAAAATCATGTTTGAAGGGCGAAAATAGAATTCGTTCAACTTAATTTAGAATGATTTAATGACTGGATGAGACTCAATGACATGACTTTAAGGCTAAACAAATGCATTGTTGCCTTCAATAGATTAACTGCAAGTTATGCACGAAAGTCATGTTTAAAGGCCGAATTTCGTTTGAAGTAATTTAGAATGATTTAATGACTAAAAGAGACGCAATAATATGACTTTCAGGCTAACAAAATGCATAGTTGCCTTCAATAGATCAATTACAAGTTATGCATGAAAGTCGTGTCTTAAATGCACAAATAGAATTGGTTCGAAGTGCTTTCAAACAATTTAATGATATGAAAAGACTGAATGAAATACTTTCTAAGGTTAAAATACTGCATTGTTGTATTCTATAGATTAATTGCTACTGATGGAAGAAAATCATGTTTGAAGGGCGAAAATAGAATTCGTTCAACATAATGTAGAATGATTTAATGACTGGATGAGACTCAATCACATGACTTTAAGTCTAACCAAATGCATTGTTGCCTTCAATAGATTAAATGCAAGTTATGCACGAAAGTCATGTTTAAAGGCCGAATTTCGTTCGAAGCGATTTAGAATGATTTAATGACTAAAAGAAATGCAATAATATGACTTTAAGGCTAAACAAATGCATTGTTCGCTTCAATAGATTAACTGCAAGTTATGCACGAAAGTCATGTTTAAAGGCCGAATTTCATTTGAAGTAATTTAGAATGATTTAATGACTAAAAGAGACGCAATAATATGACTTTAAGGCTAAAAAAATGCATAGTTGCCTTCAATAGATCAACTACAATTTTTGCATGAAAGTCGTGTCTTAAATGCACAAATAGAATTGGTTCGAAGTGCTTTCAAACAATTTAATGATATGAAAAGACTGAATGAAATGCTTTTTAAAGCTAAAATAATGCATTGTTGTCGTCAATAAATTAATTGCAAGTTATGTAAGAAAATCATGTTTGAAGGGCAAAAATAGAATTCGTTCAACTTAATTTAGAATGATTTAATCACTGGATGAGACTCAATGACATGACTTTAGGGCTAAACAAATGCATTGTTGCCTTCAATAGATTAACTGCAAGTTATGCACGAAAGTCATGTTTAAAGGATGAATTTCGTTCGAACCGCTTTAGAATGATTTAATGACTAAAAGAGACGCAATAATATGACTTTAAGGCTAAAAAAATGCATAGTTGCCTTCAATAGATCAATTACAAGTTTTGCATGAAAGTCGTGTCTTAAATGCAAATATAGAATTTTTTCGAAGTGCTTTCAAACAATTTAATGATATGAAAAGACTGAATGATATACTTTTTAAGGCTAAAATACTGCATTGTTGTCTTCGATAGATTAATTGCTAATTATGTAAGAAAATCATGTTTGAAGGGCGAAAATATAATTCGTTCAACTTAATTTAGAATGATTTAATGACTGGATGAAACTCAATGACATGACTTTAAGGCTAAACAAATGCATTGTTGCCTTCAATAGATTAACTACAAGTTATGCACGAAAGTCATGTTTAGTGGCCGAATTTCGTTCGAAGCGATTTAGAATAATTAAATGACTACAACAGACACAATAATATGATTTTAAGGCTAAAAAAATACATAGTTGCCTTCAATAGATCAATTACAAGTTATGCATGAAAGTCGTGTCTTAAATGCACAAATAGAATTGGTTCGAAGTGCTTTCAAACAATTTAATGATATGAAAAGACTAAATGATATACTTTTTAAGGCTAAAATACTGCATTGTTGTCTTCAATAGATTAATTGCTAGTTATGTAAGAAAATCATGTTTGAAGGGCGAAAATAGAATTCGTTCAACTTAATTTAGAACGATTTAATGACTGGATGAGACTCAATGACATGAATTTAAGGCTAAACAAATGCATTGTTGCCTTCAATAGATTAACTGCAAGTTATGCACGAAAGTCATGTTTAAAGGCCGAATTTCGTTTGAAGTAATTTAGAGTGATTTAATGACTAAAAGAGACGCAATAATATGACTTTAAGGCTAAAAAAATGCATAGTTGCCTTCAATAGATCAATTACAAGTTACGCATGAAAGTCGTGTCTTAAATGCACAAATACAATTGGTTCGAAGTGCTTTCAAACAATTTAATGATATGAAAAGACTGAATGAAATACTTTTTAAAGCTAAAATAATGCATTGTTGTCGTCAATAAATTAATTGCAAGTTATGTAAGAAAATCATGTTTGAAGGGCTAAAATAGAATTCTTTCAACTTAATTTAGAATGATTTAATGACTGGATAAGACTCAATGACATGACTTTAAGGCTAAACAAATGCATTGATGCCTTCAATAGATTAACTACAAGTTATGCACGAAAGTCATGTTTAGTGGCCGAATTTCGTTCGAAGCGATTTAGAATAATTTAATGACTAAAAGAGACACAATAATATGATTTTAAGGCTAAAAAAATACATAGTTGCCTTCAATAGATCAATTGCAACTTATGCATGAAAGTCGTGTCTTAAATGCACAAATAGAATTTGTTCGAAGTGCTTTTAAACAATTTAATGATATGAAAAGACAGAATGATATACTTTTTAAGGCTAAAATTCTGCATTGTTGTCTTCAATAGTATAATTGCTAGTTATGTTAGAAAATCATGTTTTACGGGCGAAAATAGAATTCGTTCAACTTAATTTAGAATGATTTAATGACTGGATGAGACTCAATGACATGACTTTAAGGCTAAACAAATGCATTGTTGCCTTCAATAGATTAACTGCAAGTTATGCACGAAAGTCATGTTTAAAGGCCGAATTTCATTTGAAGTAATTTAGAATGATTTAATGACTAAAAGAGACGCAATAATATGCCGTTCAGGCTAACAAAATGCATAGTTGCCTTCAATAGATCAATTACAAGTTATGCACGAAAGTCGTGTCTTAAAGGCACAAATAGAATTGGTTCGGAATGCTTTCAAACAATTTAATGATATGAAAAGACTGAAAGAAATACTTTTTAAAGCTAAAATAATGCATTGTTGTCGTCAATAAATTAATTGCAAGTTCTGTAAGAAAATCATGTTTGAAGGGCGAAAATAGAATTCGTTCAACTTAATTTAGAATGATTCAATGACTGGATGAGACTCAATGACATGACTTTATGGCTAAACAAATGCATTGTTGCCTTCAATAGATTAACTGCAAGTTATACACGAAAGTCATGTTTAAAGGCCGAATTTCGTTCGAAGCGATTTAGAATGATTTAATGACTAAAAGAGACGCAATAATATGACTTTAAGGCTAAAAAAATGCATAGTTGCCTTCAATTGATCAATTACAAGTTATGCATGATAGTCATGTCTTAAATGCACAAATAGAATTGGTTCGAAGTACTTTCAAACAATTTAATGATATGAAAAGACTGAATGAAATACTTTTTAATGCTAAAATAATGCATTGTTGTCGTCAATAAATTAATTGCAAGTTATGTAAGAAAATCATGTTTGAAGGGCTAAAATAGAATTCTTTCAACTTAATTTAGAATGATTTAATGACTGGATGAGACTCAATGACATGACTTTAAGGATAACCAAATGAATTGTTGCCTTCAATAGATTACCTGCAAGTTATGCACGAAAGTCGTGTTTAAAGGCCGAATTTCGTTCGAAGCGATTTAGAATGATTTAATGACTAAAAGAGACGCAATAATATGACTTTAAGGCTAAAAAAATGCATAGTTGCCTTCAATTATCAATTACAAGTTATACATGATAGTCGTGTCTTAAATGCAAATATAGAATTTGTTCGAAGTGCTTTCAAACAATTTAATGATATAAAAAGACTGAATGATATACTTTTTAAGGCTAAAATACTGCATTGTTGTCTCCAAAATAGATTAATTGCTAGTTATGTAAGAAAATCATGTTTGAAGGGCGAAAATAGAATTCGTTCAACTTAATTTAGAATGATTTAATGACTGGATGAGACTCAATGACATGACTTTAAGGCTAAACAAATGCATTGTTGCCTTCAATAGATTAACTGCAAGTTATGCACGAAAGTCATGTTTAAAGGCCGAATTTCGTTTGAAGTAATTTAGAATGATTTAATGACTAAAAGAGACGCAATAATATGACTTTCAGGCTAACAAAATGCATAGTTGCCTTCAATAGATCAATTACAAGTTATGCATGAAAGTCGTGTCTTAAATGTACAAATAGAATTGGTTCGAAGTGCTTTCAAACAATTTAATTATATGAAAAGACTGAATGAAATACTTTCTAAGGTTAAAATACTGCATTGTTGTATTCTATAGATTAATTGCTACTGATGGAAGAAAATCATGTTTGAAGGGCGAAAATAGAATTCGTTCAACATAATGTAGAATGATTTAATGACTGGATGAGACTCAATCACATGACTTTAAGGCTAACCAAATGCATTGTTGCCTTCAATAGATTAAATGCAAGTTATGCACGAAAGTCATGTTTAAAGGCCGAATTTCGTTCGAAGCGATTTAGAATGATTTAATGACTAAAAGAAATGCAATAATATGACTTTAAGGCTAAACAAATGCATAGTTGCCTTCAATAGATCAATTACAAGTTATGCATGAAAGTCGTGTCTTAAATGCACAAATAGAATTGGTTCGAAGTGCTTTCAAACAATTTAATGATATGAAAAGACTGAATGAAATACTTTCTAAGGTTAAAATACTGCATTGTTGTCTTCAATAAATTAATTGCAAGTAATGTAAGAAAATCATGTTTGAAGGGCTAAAATAGAATTCGTTCAACTTAATTTAGAATGATTTAATGACTGGATGAGACTCAATGACATGACTTTAAGGCTAAACAAATGCATTGTTGCCTTCAATAGATTAACTGCAAGTTATGCACGAAAGTCATGTTTAAAGGCCGAATTTCGTTTGAAGTAATTTAGAATGATTTAATGACTAAAAGAGACGCAATAATATGACTTTCAGGCTAACAAAATGCATAGTTGCCTTCAATAGATCAATTACAAGTTATGCATGAAAGTCGTGTCTTAAATGCACAAATAGAATTGGTTCGAAGTGCTTTCAAACAATTTAATGATATGAAAAGACTGAAAGAAATACTTTTTAAAGCTAAAATAATGCATTGTTGTCGTCAATAAATTAATTGCAAGTTATGTAAGAAAATCATGTTTGAAGGGCTAAAATAGAATTCTTTCAACTTAATTTAGAATGATTTAATGACTGGATGAAACTCAATGACATGACTTTAAGGCTAAACAAATGCATTGTTGCCTTCAATAGATTACCTGCAAGTTATGCACGAAAGTCATGTTTAAAGGCCGAATTTCGTTCGAACCGATTTAGAATGATTTAATGACTAAAAGAGACGCAATAATATGATTTTAAGGCTAAAAAAATACATAGTTGCCTTCAATAGATCAATTGCAACTTATGCATGAAAGTCGTGTCTTAAATGCAAATATAGAATTTGTTTTAAAAGTGCTTTCAAACAATTTAATGATATGAAAAGACTGAATGATATACTTTTTAAGGCTAAAATAATGCATTGTTGTCTTCAATAGATTAATTGCTAGTTATGTAAGAAAATCATGTTTGACGCGCGAAAATAGAATTCGTTCAACTTAATTTAGAATGATTTAATGACTAGATGAGACTCAATGACATGACTTTAAGGCTAAACAAATGCATTGTTGCCTTCAATAGATTAACTGCAAGTTATGCACGAAAGTCATGTTTAAAGGCCGAATTTCATTCGAACCGATTTAGAATGATTTAATGACTAAAAGAGACGCAATAATATGATTTTAAGGCTAAAAAAATACATAGTTGCCTTCAATAGATCAATTGCAACTTATGCATGAAAGTCGTGTCTTAAATGCAAATATAGAATTTGTTCGAAGTGCTTTCAAACAATTTAATGATATTAAAAGACTGAATGATATACTTTTTAAGGCTAAAATAATGCATTGTTGTCTTCAATAGATTAATTGCTAGTTATGTAAGAAAATCATGTTTGACGCGCGAAAATAGAATTCGTTCAACTTAATTTAGAATGATTTAATGACTAGATGAGACTCAATGACATGACTTTAAGGCTAAACAAATGCATTGTTGCCTTCAATAGATTACCTGCAAGTTATGCACGAAAGTCATGTTTAAAGGCCGAATTTCGTTTGAAGTAATTTAGAATGATTTAATGACTAAAAGAGACGCAAGAATATGACTTTAAGGCTAAAAAAATGCATAGTTTCCTTCAATAGATCAATTACAAGTTATGCATGAAAGTCGTGTCTTAAATGCACAAATAGATTTGGTTCGAAGTGCTTTCAAACAATTTAATGATATGAAAAGACTGAATGATATACTTCTTAAGGCTAAAATACTTCATTGTTGTCTTCTATAGATTAATTGCTAGTTATGTAAGAAAATCATGTTTGAAGGGCGAAAATAGAATTCGTTCAACTTAATTTAGAATGATTTAATGACTGGAGGAGACTCAATGACATGACTTTAAGGCTAACCAAATGCATTGTTGCCTTCAATAGATTAACTGCAAGTTATGCACGAAAGTCATGTTTATAGGCCGAATTTCGTTTGAAGTAATTTAGAATGATTTAATGACTAAAAGACACGCAATAATATGACTTTAAGGCTAAAAAAATGCATAGTTGCCTTCAATCGATCAATTACAAGTTATGCATGAATGTCGTGTCTTAAATGCACAAATAGAATTGGTTCGAAGTGCTTTCAAACAATTTAATGATATGAAAAGACTGAATGAAATACTTTCTAAGGTTAAAATACTGCATTGTTGTCTTCAATAAATTAATTGCAAGTAATGTAAGAAAATCATGTTTGAAGGGCTAAAATAGAATTCGTTCAACTTAATTTAGAATGATTTAATGACTGGATGAGACTCAATGACATGACTTTAAGGCTAAACAAATGCATTGTTGCCTTCAATAGATTAACTGCAAGTTATGCACGAAAGTCATGTTTAAAGGCCGAATTTCGTTTGAAGTAATTTAGAATGATTTAATGATTAAAAGAGACGCAATAATATGACTTTCAGGCTAACAAAATGCATAGTTGCCTTCAATAGATCAATTACAAGTTATGCATGAAAGTCGTGTCTTAAATGCACAAATAGAATTGGTTCGAAGTGCTTTCAAACAATTTAATGATATGAAAAGACTGAAAGAAATACTTTTTAAAGCTAAAATAATGCATTGTTGTCGTCAATAAATTAATTGCAAGTTATGTAAGAAAATCATGTTTGAAGGGCTAAATAGAATTCATTCAACTTAATTTAGAATGATTTAATGACTGGATGAAACTCAATGACATGACTTTAAGGCTAAACAAATGCATTGTTGCCTTCAATAGATTACCTGCAAGTTATGCACGAAAGTCATGTTTAAAGGCCGAATTTCGTTCGAACCGATTTAGAATGATTTAATGACTAAAAGAGACGCAATAATATGATTTTAAGGCTAAAAAAATACATAGTTGCCTTCAATTGATCAATTGCAACTTATGCATGAAAGTCGTGTCTTAAATGCAAATATAGAATTTGTTCGAAGTGCTTTCAAACAATTCAATGATATGAAAAGACTGAATGATATACTTTTTAAGGCTAAAATAATGCATTGTTGTCTTCAATAGATTAATTGCTAGTTATGTAAGAAAATCATGTTTGACGCGCGAAAATAGAATTCGTTCAACTTAATTTAGAATGATTTAATGACTAGATGAGACTCAATGACATGACTTTAAGGCTAAACAAATGCATTGTTGCCTTCAATAGATTACCTGCAAGTTATGCACGAAAGTCATGTTTAAAGGCCGAATTTCGTTTGAAGTAATTTAGAATGATTTAATGACTAAAAGAGACGCAAGAATATGACTTTAAGGCTAAAAAAATGCATAGTTTCCTTCAATAGATCAATTACAAGTTATGCATGAAAGTCGTGTCTTAAATGCACAAATAGAATTGCTTCGAAGTGCTTTCAAACAATTTAATGATATGAAAAGACTGAATGATATACTTTTTAAGGCTAAAATACTTCATTGTTGTCTTCTATAGATTAATTGCTAGTTATGTAAGAAAATCATGTTTGAAGGGCGAAAATAGAATTCGTTCAACTTAATTTAGAATGATTTAATGACTGGATGAGACTCAATGACATGACTTTAAGGCTAACCAAATGCATTGTTGCCTTCAATAGATTAACTGCAAGTTATGCACGAAAGTCATGTTTAAAGGCCGAATTTCGTTTGAAGTAATTTAGAATGATTTAATGACTAAAAGAGACGCAATAATATGACTTTAAGGCTAAAAAAATGCATAGTTGCCTTCAATCGATCAATTACAAGTTATGCATGAAAGTCGTGTCTTAAATGCACAAATAGAATTGGTTCGAAGTGCTTTCAAACAATTTAATGATATGAAAAGACTGAATGAAATACTTTCTAAGGTTAAAATACTGCATTGTTGTCTTCAATAAATTAATTGCAAGTAATGTAAGAAAATCATGTTTGAAGGGCTAAAATAGAATTCGTTCAACTTAATTTAGAATGATTTAATGACTGGATGAGACTCAATGACATGACTTTAAGGCTAAACAAATGCATTGTTGCCTTCAATAGATTAACTGCAAGTTATGCACGAAAGTCATGTTTAAAGGCCGAATTTCGTTTGAAGTAATTTAGAATGATTTAATGACTAAAAGAGACGCAATAATATGACTTTCAGGCTAACAAAATGCATAGTTGCCTTCAATAGATCAATTACAAGTTATGCATGAAAGTCGTGTCTTAAATGCACAAATAGAATTGGTTCGAAGTGCTTTCAAACAATTTAATGATATGAAAAGACTGAAAGAAATACTTTTTAAAGCTAAAATAATGCATTGTTGTCGTCAATAAATTAATTGCAAGTTATGTAAGAAAATCATGTTTGAAGGGCTAAATAGAATTCTTTCAACTTAATTTAGAATGATTTAATGACTGGATGAAACTCAATGACATGACTTTAAGGCTAAACAAATGCATTGTTGCCTTCAATAGATTACCTGCAAGTTATGCACGAAAGTCATGTTTAAAGGCCGAATTTCGTTCGAACCGATTTAGAATGATTTAATGACTAAAAGAGACGCAATAATATGATTTTAAGGCTAAAAAAATACATAGTTGCCTTCAATTGATCAATTGCAACTTATGCATGAAAGTCGTGTCTTAAATGCAAATATAGAATTTGTTCGAAGTGCTTTCAAACAATTCAATGATATGAAAAGACTGAATGATATACTTTTTAAGGCTAAAATAATGCATTGTTGTCTTCAATAGATTAATTGCTAGTTATGTAAGAAAATCATGTTTGACGCGCGAAAATAGAATTCGTTCAACTTAATTTAGAATGATTTAATGACTAGATGAGACTCAATGACATGACTTTAAGGCTAAACAAATGCATTGTTGCCTTCAATAGATTACCTGCAAGTTATGCACGAAAGTCATGTTTAAAGGCCGAATTTCGTTTGAAGTAATTTAGAATGATTTAATGACTAAAAGAGACGCAAGAATATGACTTTAAGGCTAAAAAAATGCATAGTTTCCTTCAATAGATCAATTACAAGTTATGCATGAAAGTCGTGTCTTAAATGCACAAATAGAATTGCTTCGAAGTGCTTTCAAACAATTTAATGATATGAAAAGACTGAATGATATACTTTTTAAGGCTAAAATACTTCATTGTTGTCTTCTATAGATTAATTGCTAGTTATGTAAGAAAATCATGTTTGAAGGGCGAAAATAGAATTCGTTCAACTTAATTTAGAATGATTTAATGACTGGATGAGACTCAATGACATGACTTTAAGGCTAAACAAATGCATTGTTGCCTTCAATAGATTAACTGCAAGTTATGCACGAAAGTCATGTTTAAAGGCCGAATTTCGTTTGAAGTAATTTAGAATGATTTAATGACTAAAAGACACGCAATAATATGACTTTCAGGCTAACAAAATGCATAGTTGCCTTCAATAGATCAATTACAAGTTATGCATGAAAGTCGTGTCTTAAATGCACAAATAGAATTGGTTCGAAGTGCTTTCAAACAATTTAATGATATGAAAAGACTGAAAGAAATACTTTTTAAAGCTAAAATAATGCATTGTTGTCGTCAATAAATTAATTGCAAGTTATGTAAGAAAATCATGTTTGAAGGGCTAAAATAGAATTCTTTCAACTTAATTTAGAATGATTTAATGACTGGATGAAACTCAATGACATGACTTTAAGGCTAAACAAATGCATTGTTGCCTTCAATAGATTACCTGCAAGTTATGCACGAAAGTCATGTTTAAAGGCCGAATTTCGTTTGAAGTAATTTAGAATGATTTAATGACTAAAAGAGACGCAAGAATATGACTTTAAGGCTAAAAGAATGCATAGTTTCCTTCAATAGATCAATTACAAGTTATGCATGAAAGTCGTGTCTTAAATGCACAAATAGAATTGGTTCGAAGTGCTTTCAAACAATTTATTGATATGAAAAGACTGAATGATATACTTTTTAAGGCTAAAATACTTCATTGTTGTCTTCTATAGATTAATTGCTAGTTATGTAAGAAAATCATGTTTGAAGGGCGAAAATAGAATTCGTTCAACTTAATTTAGAATGATTTAATGACTGGATGAGACTCAATGACATGACTTTAAGGCTAACCAAATGCATTGTTGCCTTCAATAGATTAACTGCAAGTTATGCACGAAAGTCATGTTTAAAGGCCGAATTTCGTTTGAAGTAATTTAGAATGATTTAATGACTAAAAGAGACGCAATAATATGACTTTAAGGCTAAAAAAATGCATAGTTGCCTTCAATAGATCAATTACAAGTTATGCATGAAAGTCGTGTCTTAAATGCACAAATAGAATTGGTTCGAAGTGCTTTCAAACAATTTAATGATATGAAAAGACTGAATGAAATACTTTCTAAGGTTAAAATACTGCATTGTTGTCTTCAATAAATTAATTGCAAGTAATGTAAGAAAATCATGTTTGAAGGGCTAAAATAGAATTCGTTCAACTTAATTTAGAATGATTTAATGACTGGATGAGACTCAATGACATGACTTTAAGGCTAAAAAAATGCATTGATGCCTTCAATAGATTAACTACAAGTTATGCACGAAAGTCATGTTTAGTGGCCGAATTTCGTTCGAAGCGATTTCGAATAATTTAAAGACTAAAAGAGACGCAATAATATGACTTTCAGGCTAACAAAATGCATAGTTGCCTTCAATAGATCAATTACAAGTTATGCATGAAAGTCGTGTCTTAAATGCACAAATAGAATCGGTTCGAAGTGCTTTCAAACAATTTAATGATATGAAAAGACTGAAAGAAATACTTTTTAAAGCTAAAATAATGCATTGTTGTCGTCAATAAATTAATTGCAAGTTATGTAAGAAAATCATGTTTGAAAGGCTAAAATAGAATTCTTTCAACTTAATTTAGAATGATTTAATGACTGGATGAGACTCAATGACATGACTTTAAGGCTAAACAGATGCATTGTTGCCTTCAATAGATTAACTGCAAGTTATGCACGAAAGTCATGTTTAAAGGCCGAATTTCGTTTGAAATAATTTAGAATGATTTAATGACTAAAAGAGACGCAAGAATATGACTTTAAGGCTAAAAAATGCATAGTTTCCCTCAATAGATCAATTACAACTTATTCATGAAAGTCGTGTCTTAAATGCAAATATAGAATTTGTTCGAAGTGCTTTCAAACAATTTAATGATATGAAAAGACTGAATAATATACTTTCTAAGGTTAAAATACTGCATTGTTGTCTTCAATAAATTAATTGCAAGTAATGTAAGAAAATCAGGTTTGAAGGGCCAAAATAGAATTCGTTCAACTTAATTTAGAATGATTTAATGACTGGATGAGACTCAATGACATGACTTTAAGGCTAAACAAATGCATTGATGCCTTCAATAGATTAACTACAAGTTATGCACGAAAGTCATGTTTGGTGGCCGAATTTCGTTCGAAGCGATTTCGAATAATTTAAAGACTAAAAGAGACGCAATAATATGACTTTCAGGCTAACAAAATGCATAGTTGCCTTCAATAGATCAATTACAAGTTATGCATGAAAGTCGTGTCTTAAATTCACAAATAGAATTGGTTCGAAGTGCTTTCAAATAATTTAATGATATGAAAAGACTGAATGAAATACTATTTAAAGCTAAAATAATGGATTGTGGTCGTCAATAAATTAATTGCAAGTTATGTAAGAAAATCATGTTTGATGGGCTAAAACAGAATTCGTTCAACTTAATTTAGAATGATTTAATGACTGGATGAGACTCAATGACATGACTTTAAGGCTAAACAAATGCATTGTTGCCTTCTATAGATTAACTGCAAGTTATGCACGAAAGTCATGTTTAAAGGCCGAATTTCATTTGAAGTAATTTAGAATGATTTAATGACTAAAAGAGACGCAATAATATGACTTTAAGGATAAAAAAAATGCATAGTTGCCTTCAATAGATCAATTACAAGTTATGCATGAAAGTCGTGTCTTAAATGCACAAATAGAATTGGTTCGAAGTGCTTTCAAACAATTTAATGATATGAAAAGACTGAATGATATACTTTTTAAGGCTAAAATACTTCATTGTTGTCTTCTATAGATTAATTGCTAGTTATGTAAGA
The DNA here is from genome assembly GCA_027186245.1 of Coriaria nepalensis. Classification (NCBI taxonomy): domain Eukaryota; kingdom Viridiplantae; phylum Streptophyta; class Magnoliopsida; order Cucurbitales; family Coriariaceae; genus Coriaria; species Coriaria nepalensis. Next base: position 23,247,237 of record CP114481.1, read on the forward strand.
AAATCATGTTTGAAGGGCGAAAATAGAATTCGTTCAACTTAATTTAGAATGATTTAATGACTGGATGAGAGTCAATGACATGACTTTAAGGCTAAACAAATGCATTGTTGCCTTCAATAGATGAACTGCAAGTTATGCACGAAAGTCATGTTTAAAGGCCGAATTTCGTTTTAAGTAATTTATAATGATTTAATGACTAAAAGAGACGCAAGAATATGACTTTAAGGCTAAAAAAACGCATAGTTTCCTTCAATAGATCAATTACAAGTTATGCATGAAAGTCGTGTCCTAAATGCACAAATAGAATTGGTTCGAAGTGCTTTCAAACAATTTAATGATATGAAAAGACTGAATGATATACTTTTTAAGGCTAAAATACTTCATTGTTGTATTCTATAGATTAATTCCTAGTGATGTAAGAAAATCATGTTTGAAGGGCGAAAATAGAATTCGTTCAACATAATGTAGAATGATTTAATGACTGGATGAGACTCAATCACATGACTTTAAGGCTAACCAAATGCATTGTTGCCTTCAATAGATTAAATGCAAGTTATGCACGAAAGTCATGTTTAGAGGCCAAATTTCGTTTGAAGTAATTTAGAATGATTTAATGACAAAAAGAGACGCAATAATATGACTTTAAGGCTAAAAAAATGCATAGTTGCCTTCAATAGATCAATTACAAGTTATGCATGAAAGTCGTGTCTTAAATTCACAAATAGAATTGGTTCGAAGTACTTTCAAACAATTTAATGATATGAAAAGACTGAATGAAATACTATTTACAGCTAAAATAATGGATTGTTGTCGTCAATAAATTAATTGCAAGTTATGTAAGAAAATCATATTTGAAGGGCTAAAACAGAATTAGTTCAACTTAATTTAGAATGATTTAATGACTGGATGAGACTCAATGACAAGACTTTAAGGCTAAACAAATGCATTGTTGCCTTCAATAGATTAAATGCAAGTTATGCACGAAAGTCATGTTTAAAGGCCGAATTTCGTTCGAACCGATTTAGAATGATTTAATGACTAAAAGAGACGCAATAATATGATTTTAAGGCTAAAAAAATACATAGTTGCCTTCAATAGATCAATTGCAACTTATGCATGAAAGTCGTGTCTTAAATGCAAATATAGAATTTGTTCGAAGTGCTTTCAAACAATTTAATGATATGAAAAGACTGAATGATATACTTTTTAAGGCTAAAATACTGCATTGTTGTCTTCAATAGATTAATTGCTAGTTATGTAAGAAAATCATGTTTGACGCGCGAAAATAGAATTCGTTCAACTTAATTTAGAATGATTTAATGACTAGATGAGACTCAATGACATGACTTTAAGGCTAAACAAATGCATTGTTGCCTTCAATAGATTAACTGCAAGTTATGCACGAAAGTCATGTTTAAAGGCTGAATCTCGTTTGAAGTAATTTAGAATGATTTAATGACTAAAAGAGACGCAATAATATGACTTTAAGGCTAACAAAATGCATAGTTGCCTTCAATAGATCAATTACAAGTTATGCATGAAATTCGCGTCTTAAATGCACAAATAGAATTGGTTCGAAGTACTTTCAAACAATTTAATGATATGAAAAGACTGAATGAAATACTTTTTAAAGCTAAAATAATGCATTGTTGTCGTCAATAAATTAATTGGAAGTTATGTAAGAAAATCATGTTTGAAGGGCTAAAATAGAATTCTTTCAACTTAATTTAGAATGATTTAATGACTGGATGAGACTCAATGACATGACTTTAAGGCTAAACAAATGAATTGTTGCCTTCAATAGATTAACTTCAAGTTATGCACGAAAGTCATGTTTAGAGGCCGAATTTCGTTCGAAGCGATTTAGAATGATTTAATGACTAAAAGAGACGCAATAATATGACTTTAAGGCTAAAAAAATGCATAGTTGCCTTCAATTATCAATTACAAGTTATACATGATAGTCGTGTCTTAAATGCAAATATAGAATTTATTCGAAGTGCTTTCAAACAATTTAATGATATGAAAGGACTGAATGATATACTTTTTAAGGCTAAAATACTGCATTGTTGTCTCCAAAATAGATTAATTGCTAGTTATGTAAGAAAATCATGTTTGAAGGGCGAAAATAGAATTCGTTCAACTTAATTTAGAATGATTTAATGACTGGATGAGACTCAATGACATGACTTTAAGGCTAAACAAATGCATTGTTGCTTTCAATAGATTAACTGCAAGTTATACACGAAAGTCATGTTTAAAGGCCGAATTTCGTTTGAAGTAATTTTGAATGATTTAATGACTAAAAGAGACGCAATAATATGAGTTTAAGGCTAAAAAAATTCATAGTTGCCTTCAATAGATCAATTGCAAGTTATGCATGAAAGTCGTGTCTTAAATGCACAAATAGAATTGGTTCAAAGTGCTTTCAAGCAATTTAATGATATGAAAAGACTGAATGAAATACTTTTTAAAGCTAAAATAATGCATTGTTGTCGTCAATAAATTAATTGCAAGTTATGTAAGAAAATCATGTTTGAAGGGCGAAAATAGAATTCGTTCAACTTAATTTATAATGATTTAATGACTGGATGAGACTCAATGACATGACTTTAAGGCTAAACAAATGCATTGTTGCCTTCAATAGATTAACTGCAAGTTATGCACGAAAGTCATGTTTAGAGGCCGAATTTCGTTCGAAGCGATTTAGAATAATTTAATGAATAAGAGACGCAATAATATGATTTTAAGCCTAAAAAAATGCATAGTTGCCCTCAATAGATCAATTACAACTTATGCATGAAAGTCGTGTCTTAAATGCAAATATAGAATTTGTTCGAAGTGCTTTCAAACAATTTAATGATATGAAAAGACTGAATGATATACTTTTTAAGGATAAAATACTGCATTGTTGTCGTCAATAGATTAATTGCTAGTTATGTGAGAAAATCATGTTTGAGGGGCGAAAATAGAATTCGTTCAACTTAATTTAGAATGATTTAATGACTGGATGAGACTCAATGACATGACTTTAAGGCTAAACAAATGTATTGTTGCCTGCAATAGATTAACTGCAAGTTATGCACGAAAGTCATGTTTCAAGGCCGAATTTCGTTTGAAGTAATTTAGAATGATTTAATGACTAAAAGAGACGCAATAATATGACTTTTAGGCTAAAAAAATGCATAGTTGCCTTCAATAGATCAATTACAAGTTATGCATGAAAGTCGTGTCTTAAATGCACAAATAGAATTGGTTCGAAGTGCTTTCAAACAATTTAATGATATCAAAAGACTGAATGAAATACTTTTTAAAGCTAAAATAATGCATTGTTGTCGTCAATAAATTAATTGCAAGTTATGTAAGAAAATCATGTTTGAAGGGCGAAAATAGAATTCGTTCAACTTAATTTAGAATGATTTAATGACTGGATGAGACTCAATGACATGACTTTAAGGCTAAACAAATGCATTGTTGCCTTCAATAGATTAACTGCAAGTTATGCACGAAAGTAATGTTTAAAGGCCGAATTTCGTTCGAAGCGATTTAGAATGATTTAATGACTAAAAGAGACGCAATAATATGACTCTAAGGCTAAAAAAATGCATAGTTGCCTTCAGTAGATCAATTACAAGTTATGCATGAAAGTCGTGTCTTAAATGCACAAATAGAATTGGTTCGAAGTACTTTCAAACAATTTAATGATATGAAAAGACTGAATGAAATTCTTTTTAAAGCTAAAATAATGCATTGTTGTCGTCAATAAATTAATTACAAGTTATGTAAGAAAATTATGTTTGAAGGGCTAAAATAGAATTCTTTCAACTTAATTTAGAATGATTTAATGACTGGATGAGACTCAATGACATGACTTTAAGGCTAAACAAATGAATTGTTGCCTGCAATAGATTAACTGCAAGTTATGCACGAAAGTCATGTTTAAAGGCCGAATTTTGTTCGAAGCGATTTTGAATGATTTAATGACTAAAAGAAACGCAATAATATGATTTTAAGGCTAAAAAAATGCATAGTTGCCTTCAATAGATCAATTACAAGTTATGCATGAAAGTCGTGTCTTAAATGCACAAATACAATTGGTTCGAAGTGCTTTCAAACAATTTAATGATATCAAAAGACTGAATGATATACTTTTTAAGGCTAAAATACTGCATTGTTGTCTCCAAAATAGATTAATTGCTAGTTATGTAAGAAAATCATGTTTGAAGGGCGAAAATAGAATTCGTTCAACTTAATTTAGAATGATTTAATGACTGGATGAGACTCAATGACATAACTTTAAGTCTAAACAAATGCATTGTTGCCTTCAATAGATTAACTGCAAGTTATGCATGAAAGTCATGTTTAAAGGCCGAATTTCGTTCGAAGCGATTTAGAATGGTTTAATGACTAAAAGAGACGCAATAATATGACTTTAAGGCTAAAAAAATGCATAGTTGCCTTCAATAGATCAATTACAAGTTATGCATGAAAGTCGTGTCTTAAATGCACAAATACAATTGGTTCGAAGTACTTTCAAACAATTTAATGATATGAAAAGACGGAATGAAATACTTTTTAAAGCTAAAATAATGCATTGTTGTCGTCAATAAATTAATTGCAAGTTATGTAAGAAAATCATGTTTGAAGGGCTAAAATAGAATTCTTTCAACTTAATTTAGAATGATTTAATGACTGGATGAGACTCAATGACATGACTTTAAGTCTAAACAAATGCATTGTTGCCTTCAATAGATTAACTGCAAGTTATGCACGAAAGTCATGTTTAGAGGCCGAATTTCGTTTGAAGTAATTTAGAATAATTTAATGACTAAAAGAGACGCAATAATATGATTTTAAGGCTAAAAAAATGCATAGTTGCCCTCAATAGATCAATTGCAACTTATGCATGAAAGTCGTGTCTTAAATGCAAATATAGAATTTGTTCGAAATGCTTTCCAACAATTTAATGATATGAAGAGACTGAATGAAATACTTTTTAAAGCTAAAATAATGCATTGTTGTCGTCAATAAATTAATTGCAAGTTATGTAAGAAAATCATGTTTGAAGGGCGAAAATAGAATTCTTTCAACTTAATTTAGAATGATTTAATGACTGGATGAGACTCAATGACATGACTTTAAGGCTAAACAAATGAATTGTTGCCTGCAATAGATTAACTGCAAGTTATGCACGAAAGTCATGTTTAAAAGCCGAATTTTGTTCGAAGCGATTTTGAATGATTTAATGACTAAAAGAAACGCAATAATATGATTTTAAGGCTAAAAAAATGCATAGTTGCCTTCAATAGATCAATTACAAGTTATGCATGAAAGTCGTGTCTTAAATGCACAAATACAATTGGTTCGAAGTGCTTTCAAACAATTTAATGATATCAAAAGACTGAATGATATACTTTTTAAGGCTAAAATACTGCATTGTTGTCTCCAAAATAGATTAATTGCTAGTTATGTAAGAAAATCATGTTTGAAGGGCGAAAATAGAATTCGTTCAACTTAATTTAGAATGATTTAATGACTGGATGAGACTCAATGACATAACTTTAAGTCTAAACGAATGCATTGTTGCCTTCAATAGATTAATTGCAAGTTATGCACGAAAGTCATGTTTAGAGGCCGAATTTCGTTTGAAGTAATTTAGAATAATTTAATGACTAAAAGAGACGCAATAATATGATTTTAAGGCTAAAAAAATGCATAGTTGCCCTCAATAGATCAATTGCAACTTATGCATGAAAGTCGTGTCTTAAATGCAAATATAGAATTTGTTCGAAATGCTTTCCAACAATTTAATGATATGAAGAGACTGAATGAAATACTTTTTAAAGCTAAAATAATGCATTGTTGTCGTCAATAAATTAATTGCAAGTTATGTAAGAAAATCATGTTTGAAGGGCGAAAATAGAAATTGTTCAACTTAATTTAGAATGATTTAATGACTGGATGATACTCAATGACATGACTTTAAGTCTAAACAAATGCATTGTTGCCTTCAATAGATTAACTGCAAGTTATGCACGAAAGTCATGTTTAAAGGCCGAATTTCGTTCGAAGCGATTTAGAATGATTTAATGACTAAAAGAGACGCAATAATATGATTGAAAGGCTAAAAAAATGCTTCGTTGCCTTCAATAGATCAATCGCAACTTATGCATGAAAGTCGTGTCTTAAATGCTCAAATAGAATTCGTTCGAAGTAATTTCAAACAATTTAATGATATGAAAAGACTGAATGAAATACTTTTTAAAGCTAAAATAATGCATTGTTGTCGTCAATAAATTAATTGCAAGTTATGTAAGAAAATCATGTTTGAAGGGCGAAAATAGAATTCTTTCAACTTAATTTAGAATGATTTAATGACTGAATGAGACTCAATGACATGACTTTAAGGCTAACCAACTGAATTGTTGCCTTCAATAGATTAACTGCAAGTTATGCACGAAAGTCATGTTTAAAGGCCGAATTTCGTTCGAAGCGATTTAGAATGATTTAATGACTAAAAGAGACGCAATAATATGACTTTAAGGCTAAAAAAATGCATAGTTGCCTTCAATAGATCAATTACAAATTATGCATGAAAGTCGTGTCTTAAATGCACAGATAGAATTGGTTCGAAGTACTTTCAAACAATTTAATGATATGAAAAGACTGAATGAAATACTTTTTAAGGCTAAAATAATGCATTGTTGTCGTCAATAAATTAATTGCAAGTTATGTTAGAAAATCATGTTTGAAGGGCGAAAATAGAATTCGTTCAACTTAATTTATAATGATTTAATGACTGGATGAGACTCAATGACATGACTTTAAGGTTAAACAAATGCATTGTTCCCTTCAATAGATTAATTACAAGTTATGCATGAAAGTCGTGTCTTAAATGCACAAATAGAATTGGTTCGAAGTGCTTTCAAACAATTTAATGATATGCAAAGATTGAATGAAATACTTTCTAAGGTTAAAATACTGCATTGTTGTCTTCAATAGATTAATTGATAGTTATGTAAGAAAATCATGTTTGAAGGGCGAAAATAGAATTCGTTCAAGTTTATTTAGAATGATTTAATGACTGGATGAGACTCAATGACATGACTTTAAGGCTAACCAAATGCATTGTTGCCTTTAATAGATTAACTGCAAGTTATGTACGAAAGTCATGTTTAAAGGCCGAATTTCGTTCGAACCGATTTAGAATGATTTAATGACTAAAAGAAACGCAATAATATGATTTTAAGGCTAAAAAAATGCATAGTTGCCTTCAATAGATCAATTGAAACTTATGCATGAAAGTCGTGTCTTAAATGCAAAAATAGAATTTGTTCGAAGTGCTTTCAAACAATTTAATGATATGAAAAGACAGAATGATATACTTTTTAAGGCTAAAATACTGCATTGTTGTCTTTAATAGATTAATTGCTAGTTATGTAAGAAAATCATGTTTGACGGGCGAAAATAGAATTCGTACAACATAATTTAGAATGATTTAATGACTGGATGAGACTCAATGACATGACTTTAAGGCTAAACAAATGTATTGTTGCCTGCAATAGATTAACTGCAAGTTATGCACGAAAGTCATGTTTAAAGGCCGAATTTCGTTTGAAGTAATTTAGAATAATTTAATGACTAAAAGAGACGCAATAATATGATTTTAAGCCTAAAAAAATGCATAGTTGCCCTCAATAGATCAATTACAACTTATGCATGAAAGTCGTGTCTTAAATGCAAATATAGAATTTGTTCGAAGTGCTTTCAAACAATTTAATGATATGAAAAGACTGAATGATATACTTTTTAAGGATAAAATACTGCATTGTTGTCGTCAATAGATTAATTGCTAGTTATGTGAGAAAATCATGTTTGAAGGGCGAAAATAGAATTCGTTCAACTTAATTTAGAATGATTTAATGACTGGATGAGACTCAATGACATGACTTTAAGGCTAAACAAATGTATTGTTGCCTGCAATAGATTAACTGCAAGTTATGCACGAAAGTCATGTTTAAAGGCCGAATTTCGTTTGAAGTAATTTAGAATGATTTAATGACTAAAAGAGACGCAATAATATGACTTTTAGGCTAAAAAAATGCATAGTTGCCTTCAATAGATCAATTACAAGTTATGCATGAAAGTCGTGTCTTAAATGCACAAATAGAATTGGTTCGAAGTGCTTTCAAACAATTTAATGATATCAAAAGACTGAATGAAATACTTTTTAAAGCTAAAATAATGCATTGTTGTCGTCAATAAATTAATTACAAGTTATGTAAGAAAATTATGTTTGAAGGGCTAAAATAGAATTCTTTCAACTTAATTTAGAATGATTTAATGACTGAATGAGACTCAATGACATGACTTTAAGGCTAACCAAATGAATTGTTGCCTTCAATAGATTAACTGCAAGTTATGCACGAAAGTCATGTTTAGAGGCCGAATTTCGTTTGAAGTAATTTAGAATAATTTAATGAATAAAAGAGACGCAATAATATGATTTTAAGGCTAAAAAAATGCATAGTTGCCTTCAATAGATCAATTACAAGTTATGCATGAAAGTCGTGTCTAAAATGCACAAATAGAATTGGTTCGAAGTGCTTTCAAACAATTCAATGATATGAAAAGACTGAATGAAATACTTTTTAAAGCTAAAATAATGCATTGTTGTCGTCAATAAATTAATTGCAAGTTATGTTAGAAAATCATGTTTGAAGGGCGAAAATAGAATTCGTTCAACTTAATTTAGAATGATTTAATTACTAGATGAGATTCAATGACATGACTTTAAGGCTGAACAAATGCATTGTTGCCTTCAATAGATTAACTGGAAGTTATGCACGAAAGGCATGTTTAAAGGCCGAATTTCGTTCGAAGCGATTTAGAAAGATTTAATGACTAAAAGAGACGCAATAATATGACATTAAGGCTAAAAAAATGCATAGTTGCCTTCAATAGATCAATTACAAGTTATGCATGAAAGGCGTGTCTTAAATGCACAAATAGAATTGGTTCGAAGTACTTTCAAACAATTTAATGATATGAAAAGACGGAATGAAATACTTTTTAAAGCTAAAATAATGCATTGTTGTCGTCAACAAATTAATTGCAAGTTATGTAAGAAAATCATGTTTGAAGGGCGAAAATAGAATTCTTTCAACTTAATTTAGAATGATTTAATGACTGAATGGGACTCAATGACATGACTTTAAGGCTAACCAAATGAATTGTTGCCTTCAATAGATTAACTGTAAGTTATGCACGAAAGTCATGTTTAAAGGCCGAATTTCGTTCGAAGCGATTTAGAATGATTTAATGACTAAAAGAGACGCAATAATATGACTTTAAGGCAAAAAAAATGCATAGTTGCCTTCAATAGATCAATTACAAATTATGCATGAAAGTCGTGTCTTAAATGCACAAATAGAATTGGTTCGAAGTACTTTCAAACAATTTAATGATATGAAAAGACTGAATGAAATACTTTTTAAGGCTAAAATAATGCATTGTTGTCGTCAATAAATTAATTGCAAGTTATGTTAGAAAATCATGTTTGAAGGGGTAAAATAGAATTCTTTCAACTTAATTTAGAATGATTTAATGACTGGATGAGACTCAATGACATGACTTTAAGGCTAAACAAACGAATTGTTGCCTTCAATAGATTAACTGCAAGTTATGCACGAAAGTCATGTTTAAAGGCCGAATTTCGTTCGAACCGATTTAGAATGATTTAATAACTAAAAGAAACGCAATAATATGATTTTAAGGCTAAGAAAATGCATAGTTGCCTTCAATAGATCAATTACAAGTTATGCATGAAAGTCGTGTCTTAAATGCACAAATAGAATTGGTTCGTAGTGCTTTCAAACAATTTAATGATATGAAAAGACTGAATGAAATAGTTTTTAAAGCTAAAATAATGCATTGTTGTCTCCAAAATAGATTAATTTCTAGTTATGTAAGAAAATCATGTTTGAAGGGCGAAAATAGAATTCTTTCAACTTAATTTAGAATGATTTAATGACTAGATGAGACTCAATGACATGACTTTAAGGCTAAACAAATGCATTGTTGCCTTCAATAGATTAACTGCAAGTTATACACGAAAGTCATGTTTAAAGGCTGAATTTCGTTTGAAGTAATTTAGAATGATTTAATGACTAAAAGAAACGCAATAATATGACTTTAAGGCTAAAAAAATGCATAGTTTCCTTCAATAGATCAATTACAAGTTATGCATGAAAGTCGTGTCTTAAATGCACAAATAGAATTGGTTCGAAGTGCTTTGAAACAATTTAATGATACGAAAAGACTGAATGAAATACTATTTAAAGCTAAAATAATGCATTGTTGTCGTCAATAAATTAATTGCAAGTTATGTAAGAAAATCATATTTAAAGGGCGAAAATAGAATTCGTTCAACTTAATTTAGAATGATTTAATGACTGGATGAGACTCAATGACATGACTTTAAGGCTAAACAAATGCATTGTTGCCTTCAATAGATTAACTGCAAGTTATGCACGAAAGTCATGTTTAAAGGCCGAATTTCGTTTGAAGTAATTTAGAATGAATTAATGACTAAAAGAAACGCAATAATATGACTTTAAGGCTAAAAAAATGCATAGTTTCCTTCAATAGATCAATTACAAGTTATGCATGAAAGTCGTGTCTTAAATGCACAAATAGAATTGGTTCGAAGTGCTTTCAAACAATTTAATGATATGAAAAGACTGAATGATATACTTCTTAAGGCTAAAATAATGCATTGTTGTTTTCTATAGATTAATTGCAAGTTATGTTAGAAAATCATGTTTGAAGGGCTAAAATAGAATTCTTTCAACTCAATTTAGAATGATTTAATGACTGGATGAGACTCAATGACATTACTTTAAGGCTAAACAAATGCATTGTTGCCTTCAATAGATTAACTACAAGTTATGCACGACAGTCATGTTTAGTGGCCGAATTTCGTTCGAAGCGATTTAGAATAATTTAATGACTAAAAGAGACGCAATAATATGATTTTAAGGCTAAAAAAATGCATAGTTGCCTTCAATAGATCAATTGAAACTTATGCATGAAAGTCGTGTCTTAAATGCAAAAATAGAATTTGTTCGAAGTGCTTTCAAACAATTTAATGATATGAAAAGACAGAATGATATACTTTTTAAGGCTAAAATACTGCATTGTTGTCTTTAATAGATTAATTGCTAGTTATGTAAGAAAATCATGTTTGACGGGCGAAAATAGAATTCGTTCAACATAATTTAGAATGATTTAATGACTGGATGAGACTCAATGACATGACTTTCAGGCTAACCAACTGCATTGTTGCCTTCAATAGATTAACTGCAAGTTATGCACGAAAGTCATGTTTAAAGGCCGAATTTCGTTTGAAGTAATTTAGAATGATTTAATGACTAAAAGAGACGCAATAATATGACTTTCAGGCTAACAAAATGCATAGTTGCCTTCAATAGATCAATTACAAGTTATGCATGAAAGTCGTGTCTTAAATGCACAAATAGAATTGGTTCGAAGTGCTTTCAAACAATTTAATGATATGAAAAGACTAAAAGAAATACTTTTTAAAGCTAAAATAATGCATTGTTGTCGTCAATAAATTAATTGCAAGTTATGTAAGAAAATCATGTTTGAAGGGCTAAAATAGAATTCTTTCAACTTAATTTAGAATGATTTAATGACTGGATGAAACTCAATGACATGACTTTAAGGCTAAACAAATGCATTGTTGCCTTCAATAGATTACCTGCAAGTTATGCACGAAAGTCATGTTTAAAGGCCGAATTTCGTTCGAACCGATTTAGAATGATTTAATGACTAAAAGAGATGCAATAATATGATTTTAAGGCTAAAAAAATACATAGTTGCCTTCAATAGATCAATTGCAACTTATGCATGAAAGTCGTGTCTTAAATGCAAATATAGAATTGGTTCGAAGTGCTTTCAAACAATTTAATGATATGAAAAGACTGAATGATATACTTTTTAAGGCTAAAATACTTCATTGTTGTATTCTATAGATTAATTCCTAGTGATGTAAGAAAATCATGTTTGAAGGGCGAAAATAGAATTCGTTCAACATAATGTAGAATGATTTAATGACTGGATGAGACTCAATCACATGACTTTAAGGCTAACCAAATGCATTGTTGCCTTCAATAGATTAACTGCAAGTTATGCACGAAAGTCATGTTTAAAGGCCGAGTTTCGTTTGAAGTAATTTAGAATGATTTAAGGACTAAAAGAGACGCAATAATATGACTTTAAGACTAAAAAAATGCATAGTTGCCTTCAATTGATCAATTACAAGTTATGCATGAAAGTCGTGTCTTAAATGCACAAATAGAATTGGTTCGAAGTGCTTTCAAACAATTTAATGATATGAAAAGACTGAATGAAATACTTTTTCAAGCAAAAATAATGGATTGTTGTGGTCAATTAATTAATTGCAAGTTATGTAAGAAAATCATGTTTGAAGGGCGAAAATGAAATTCGTTCGAATTAATTTAGTATGATTTATTGACTAGAAGAGACTCAGTGACATGACTTTAAGGCTAAACAAATGCATTGTTGCCTTCAATAGATTAACTGCAAGTTATGCACGAAAGTCATGTTTAAAGGCCGAGTTTCGTTTGAAGTAATTTAGAATGATTTAATGACTAAAAGAGACGCAATAATATGATTTTAAGGCTAAAAAAATGCTTTGTTGCCTTCAATAGATCAATTACAAGTTATCCATGAAAGTCGTGTCTTAAATGCACGAATGGAATTGGTTCGAAGTGCTTTCAAACAATTTAATGATATGAAAAGACTGAATGAAATACTTTTTAAAGCTAAAATAATGCATTGTTGTCGTCAATAAATTAATTGCAAGTTATGTAAGAAAATCATGTTTGAAGGGCAAAAATAGAATTCGTTCAACTTAATTTAGACTAATTTAATGACTGGATGAGACTCAATGACATGACTTTAAGGCTAAACAAATGCATTGTTGCCTTCAATAGATTAACTACAAGTTATGCACGAAAGGCCTTTAAACTGTTTAAAGGCCGAGTTTCGTTTGAAGTAATTTAGAATGATTTAATGACTAAAAGAGACGCAATAATATGACTTTAAGACTAAAAAAATGCATAGTTGCCTTCAATTGATCAATTACAAGTTATGCATGAAAGTCGTGTCTTAAATGCACAAATAGAATTGGTTCGAAGTGCTTTCAAACAATGTAATGATATGAAAAGACTGAATGAAATACTTTTTCAAGCAAAAATAATGGATTGTTGTCGTCAATTAATTAATTGCAAGTTATGTAAGAAAATCATGTTTGAAGGGCGAAAATGAAATTCGTTCGAATTAATTTAGTATGATTTATTGACTAGAAGAGACTCAGTGACATGACTTTAAGGCTAAACAAATGCATTGTTGCCTTTAATAGATCAATTGCAAGTTATGCACGAAAGTTATGTTTAAAGGCCGAATTTCGTTCGAAGTAATTTAGAATGATTTAATGACTAAAAGAGACGGAATAATATGACTTTAAGGCTAAAAAAATGCATAGTTGCCTTCAATATATCAATTACAAGTTATGCATCAAAGTCGTGTCTTAAATACAAAATTAGAATTGGCTCGAAATGCTTTCAAACAATTTAATGATATACTTTTTAACGCTAAAATAATGGATTGTTGTGTTCAATAGATTAATTGCAAGTTATGTAAGAAAATCATGTTTGAAGGGCGAAAATAAAGTTCATTCGAATTAATTTAGTATGATTTATTGACTAGAAGAGACTCAGTGACATGAATTTAAGGCTAAACAAATGCATTGTTGCCTTCAATAGATCAATTGCAAGTTATGCACGAAAGTCATGTTTAAAGGCCGAATTTCGTTCGAAATAATTTAGAATGATTTAATGACAAAAAGAGACGCAATAATATGACTTTAAGGCTAAAAGAATGCATAGTTGCCTTCAATAGATCAAATGCAACTTATGCATGAAAGTCGTGTCTTGCATACAAAAATAGAATTGGCTCGATGTTCTTTCAAACAATTTAATGATATGAAAAAACTGAATGATATACTTTTTGACGCTAAAATAATGCATAGTTGTCGTCAATAAATTAATTGCAAGTTATGTAGGAAAATCATGTTTGAAGGGCGAAAATAGAATTTGTTCAACTTAATTTAGAATGATTTAATGACTGGATGAGACTCAATGACATTACTTTCAGGTTAAACAAATGCATTGTTGCCTTCAATAGATTAACTGCAAGTTATCCACGAAAGTCATGTTTAAAGGCCGAATTTCGTTCGAAGCGATTTAGAATGATTTAATGACTTAAGGAGACGCAATAATATGACTTTTAAGCTAAAAAAATAAATAGTTGCCTTCAATAGATCAATTGCAACTTATGCATGAAAGTCGTGTCTTAAATACAAAAATAGAATTGCCTCGAAGTGCTTTCAAACAATTTAATGATATGAAAAAACTGAATGATATACTTTTTAACGCTAAAATAATGGATTGTTGTCTTCAATAGATTAATTGCAAGTTATGTAAGAAAATCATGTTTGAAGAGCGAAAATAAAGTTCATTCGAATTAATTTAGTATGATTTATTGACTAGAAGAGACTCAGTGACATGACTTTAAGGCTAAACAAATGCATTGTTGCCTTCAATAGATCAACTGCAAGTTATGCACGAAAGTCGTGCTTAAAGGCCGAATTTCGTTCGAAGTAATTTAGAATGATTTAATGACAAAAAGATACGCAATAATATGACTTTATGGCTAAAAGAATGCATAGTTGCCTTCAATAGATCAATTGCAACTTATGCATGAAAGTCGCGTCTTACATACAAAAATAGAATTGGCTCGAAGTTCTTTCAAACAATTTAATGATATGAAAAAACTGAATGATATACTTTTTGACGCTAAAATAATGCATAGTTGTCGTCAATAAATTAATTGCAAGTTATGTAGGAAAATCATGTTTGAAGGACGAAAATAGAACTCGTTCAACTTAATTTAGAATGATTTAGTGACTGGATGAGACTCAATGACATGACTTTAACGCTAAACAAATGCATTGTTGCCTTCAATAGATTAACTGCAAGTTATCCACGAAAGTCATGTTTAAAGGCCGAATTTCGTTCGAAGCGATTTAGAATGATTTAATGACTTAAAGAGACGCAATAGTGTGACTTTTAAGCTAAAAAAATGCATAGTTGCCTTCAATAGATCAATTACAAGTTATGCATTAAAGTCGTGTCTTAAATGCAAAAATAGAATTGGTTCGAAGTGCTTTCAAACAATTTAGTGAAATGAAAAGACTGAATGACATACTTTTTAAGGCTAAATAATGCATTGTTGTCATCAATAAACTAATTGCAAATTATGTAAGAAAATCATGTTTGAAAGGCGGAAATAGAATTCGTTCAACTTAATTTAGAATGATTTAATGACTGGATGAGACTCAACGACATGACTTTAACGCTAAACAAATGCATTGTTGCCTTCAATAGATTAACTGCAAGTTATGCACGAAAGTCATGTTTAAAGGCCGAATTTCGTTCGAAGCGATTTAGAATGATTTAATGACTAAAAGAGACGCAATAACATGAATTTTAGCCTAAAAAATGCATAGTTGCCTTCAGTAGATCAATTACAAGTTATGCATGAAAGGCGTGTCTTAAATACGAAAATAGAATTGGTTCGAAGTGCTTTCAAAAAATTTAATGATATGAAAAGACTTAATGATATACTTTTTAAGTCTAAAATAATGCATTGTTGTCGTCAATAAATTAATTGCATGTTATGTAAGAAAATCTTGTTTGAATGGCGAAAATAGAATTCGTTCAACTTAATTTAGAATGATTTAATGACTAGATGAGACTCAATGACATGACTTTAGCGCTAAACAAATCCATTGTTGCCTTCAATAGAATAACTGCAAGTTATGCACGAAAGTCATGTTTAAAGGCCGAATTTCGTTCGAAGCGATTTAGAATGATTTAATGACTAAAAGAGACGCAATAATATGAATTTTAGGCTAAAAAAATGGATAGTTACCTTCAATAGATTAATTACAAGTTATGGATGAAAGTCGTGTCTTAATTACAAAAATAGAATTTGTTCGAAGTGCTTTGAAACAATTTAATGATATGAAAAGACTCAATGATATACTTTTTAAGGCTAAAATAATGCATTGTTGTCGTCAATAAATTAATTGCATGTTATGTAAGAAAATCATGTTTGAAGAACGAAAATAGAATTCGTTCAATTTAATTTAGAATGAGTTAATGACTGGATGAGACTCAATGACATGACTTTAACGCTAAACAAATGCATTGTTGCCTTCAATAGATTAACTGCAAGTTATGCACGAAAGTCATGTTTAAAGGCCGAATTTCGTTCGAAGCGATTTAGAATGATTTAATGACTAAAAGAGACGCAATAATATGACTTTTAAGCTAAAAAAATGCATAGTTGCCTTCAACAGATCAATTACAAGTTTTGCATGAAAGTCGTGTCATAAATGCAAAAATATAATTAGTTTGAAGTGCTTTCAAACAATTTAATGAAATTAAAAGACTCAATCATATACTTTTTAAGGCTAAAATAATGCATTGTTGTCGTGAATAAATTAATTGCAAGTTATGTAAGAAAATCATGATTGAAGGGTGAAAATAGAATTCGTTCAACTTAATTTAGAATGATTTAATGACTGGATGACACTCAATGACATGACTTTAAGGCTAAACAAATGCATTGTTGCCTTCAATAGATTTACTGCAAGTTATGCACGAAAGTCATGTTTAAAGGCTGAATTTCGTTCGAAGCGATTTAGAATGATTTAATGACTAAAAGAGACCCAACAATATGACTTTTAGGCTAAAAAAATGCATAGTTGCCTTCAATAGATCAATTGCAACTTATGCATGAAAGTCGTGTCTTAAGTACAAAAATAGAATTGGCTCGAAGTGCTTTCAAACAATTTAATGAAATGAATAGACTGAATGATATACTTTTTAAGGCTAAAATAATGCATTGTTGTCGTCAATAAATTAATTGCAAGTTATGTAAGAAAATCATGTTTGAAAGGCGAAAATAGAATTCGTTCAACTTATTTTAGAATGATTTAATGACTGGATGAGACTCAATGACATGACTTTAAGGCTAAACAAATGCATTGTTGCCTTTAATAGATTTACCGCAAGTTATGCACGAAAGTCATGTTTAAAGGCCGAATTTCGTTCGAAGCGATTTAGAATCATTTAATGACTAAAAGAGACGCAACAATATGACTTTTAGGCTAAACAAATGCATAGTTGCCTTCAATAGATCAATTGCAACTTATGCATGAAAGTCGTGTTTTAAATTCAAAAATAGAATTTGCTCAAAGTGCTTCCAAACAATTTAATGATATGAAAAAATAGAATGATATACTTTTTGACGCTAAGATAATGCATTGTTGTCGTCAATAAATTAATTACAAGTTATGTAAGAAAATCATGTTTGAAGGGTGAAAATAAAATTCGTTCGAATTAATTTAGAATGATTTAATGACTAGAAGAGACTCAGTGACATGACTTTCAGGCAAAAAAAATGCATTGTTGCCTTCAATAGATCAACTGCAAGTTATGCACCAAAGTCATGTTTAAAGGCCGAATTTCGTCCGAAGTAATTTAGAATGATTTAATGACTAAAAGAGACACAATAATATGACTTTAAGGCTAAAAGAATGCATAGTTGCCTTCAATAGATCAAATGCAACTTATGCATGAAAGTCGTGTCTTGCATACAAAAATAGAATTGGCTCGATGTTCTTTCAAACAATTTAATGATATGAAAAAACTGAATGATATACTTTTTGACGCTAAAATAATGCATAGTTGTCGTCAATAAATTAATTGCAAGTTATGTAGGAAAATCATGTTTGAAGGGCGAAAATAGAATTTGTTCAACTTAATTTAGAATGATTTAATGACTGGATGAGACTCAATGACATTACTTTCAGGTTAAACAAATGCATTGTTGCCTTCAATAGATTAACTGCAAGTTATCCACGAAAGTCATGTTTAAAGGCCGAATTTCGTTCGAAGCGATTTAGAATGATTTAATGACTTAAGGAGACGCAATAATATGACTTTTAAGCTAAAAAAATAAATAGTTGCCTTCAATAGATCAATTGCAACTTATGCATGAAAGTCGTGTCTTAAATACAAAAATAGAATTGCCTCGAAGTGCTTTCAAACAATTTAATGATATGAAAAAACTGAATGATATACTTTTTAACGCTAAAATAATGGATTGTTGTCTTCAATAGATTAATTGCAAGTTATGTAAGAAAATCATGTTTGAAGAGCGAAAATAAAGTTCATTCGAATTAATTTAGTATGATTTATTGACTAGAAGAGACTCAGTGACATGACTTTAAGGCTAAACAAATGCATTGTTGCCTTCAATAGATCAACTGCAAGTTATGCACGAAAGTCGTGCTTAAAGGCCGAATTTCGTTCGAAGTAATTTAGAATGATTTAATGACAAAAAGATACGCAATAATATGACTTTATGGCTAAAAGAATGCATAGTTGCCTTCAATAGATCAATTGCAACTTATGCATGAAAGTCGCGTCTTACATACAAAAATAGAATTGGCTCGAAGTTCTTTCAAACAATTTAATGATATGAAAAAACTGAATGATATACTTTTTGACGCTAAAATAATGCATAGTTGTCGTCAATAAATTAATTGCAAGTTATGTAGGAAAATCATGTTTGAAGGACGAAAATAGAACTCGTTCAACTTAATTTAGAATGATTTAGTGACTGGATGAGACTCAATGACATGACTTTAACGCTAAACAAATGCATTGTTGCCTTCAATAGATTAACTGCAAGTTATCCACGAAAGTCATGTTTAAAGGCCGAATTTCGTTCGAAGCGATTTAGAATGATTTAATGACTTAAAGAGACGCAATAGTGTGACTTTTAAGCTAAAAAAATGCATAGTTGCCTTCAATAGATCAATTACAAGTTATGCATTAAAGTCGTGTCTTAAATGCAAAAATAGAATTGGTTCGAAGTGCTTTCAAACAATTTAGTGAAATGAAAAGACTGAATGACATACTTTTTAAGGCTAAATAATGCATTGTTGTCATCAATAAACTAATTGCAAATTATGTAAGAAAATCATGTTTGAAAGGCGGAAATAGAATTCGTTCAACTTAATTTAGAATGATTTAATGACTGGATGAGACTCAACGACATGACTTTAACGCTAAACAAATGCATTGTTGCCTTCAATAGATTAACTGCAAGTTATGCACGAAAGTCATGTTTAAAGGCCGAATTTCGTTCGAAGCGATTTAGAATGATTTAATGACTAAAAGAGACGCAATAACATGAATTTTAGCCTAAAAAATGCATAGTTGCCTTCAGTAGATCAATTACAAGTTATGCATGAAAGGCGTGTCTTAAATACGAAAATAGAATTGGTTCGAAGTGCTTTCAAAAAATTTAATGATATGAAAAGACTTAATGATATACTTTTTAAGTCTAAAATAATGCATTGTTGTCGTCAATAAATTAATTGCATGTTATGTAAGAAAATCTTGTTTGAATGGCGAAAATAGAATTCGTTCAACTTAATTTAGAATGATTTAATGACTAGATGAGACTCAATGACATGACTTTAGCGCTAAACAAATCCATTGTTGCCTTCAATAGAATAACTGCAAGTTATGCACGAAAGTCATGTTTAAAGGCCGAATTTCGTTCGAAGCGATTTAGAATGATTTAATGACTAAAAGAGACGCAATAATATGAATTTTAGGCTAAAAAAATGGATAGTTACCTTCAATAGATTAATTACAAGTTATGGATGAAAGTCGTGTCTTAATTACAAAAATAGAATTTGTTCGAAGTGCTTTGAAACAATTTAATGATATGAAAAGACTCAATGATATACTTTTTAAGGCTAAAATAATGCATTGTTGTCGTCAATAAATTAATTGCATGTTATGTAAGAAAATCATGTTTGAAGAACGAAAATAGAATTCGTTCAATTTAATTTAGAATGAGTTAATGACTGGATGAGACTCAATGACATGACTTTAACGCTAAACAAATGCATTGTTGCCTTCAATAGATTAACTGCAAGTTATGCACGAAAGTCATGTTTAAAGGCCGAATTTCGTTCGAAGCGATTTAGAATGATTTAATGACTAAAAGAGACGCAATAATATGACTTTTAAGCTAAAAAAATGCATAGTTGCCTTCAACAGATCAATTACAAGTTTTGCATGAAAGTCGTGTCATAAATGCAAAAATATAATTAGTTTGAAGTGCTTTCAAACAATTTAATGAAATTAAAAGACTCAATCATATACTTTTTAAGGCTAAAATAATGCATTGTTGTCGTGAATAAATTAATTGCAAGTTATGTAAGAAAATCATGATTGAAGGGTGAAAATAGAATTCGTTCAACTTAATTTAGAATGATTTAATGACTGGATGACACTCAATGACATGACTTTAAGGCTAAACAAATGCATTGTTGCCTTCAATAGATTTACTGCAAGTTATGCACGAAAGTCATGTTTAAAGGCTGAATTTCGTTCGAAGCGATTTAGAATGATTTAATGACTAAAAGAGACCCAACAATATGACTTTTAGGCTAAAAAAATGCATAGTTGCCTTCAATAGATCAATTGCAACTTATGCATGAAAGTCGTGTCTTAAGTACAAAAATAGAATTGGCTCGAAGTGCTTTCAAACAATTTAATGAAATGAATAGACTGAATGATATACTTTTTAAGGCTAAAATAATGCATTGTTGTCGTCAATAAATTAATTGCAAGTTATGTAAGAAAATCATGTTTGAAAGGCGAAAATAGAATTCGTTCAACTTATTTTAGAATGATTTAATGACTGGATGAGACTCAATGACATGACTTTAAGGCTAAACAAATGCATTGTTGCCTTTAATAGATTTACCGCAAGTTATGCACGAAAGTCATGTTTAAAGGCCGAATTTCGTTCGAAGCGATTTAGAATCATTTAATGACTAAAAGAGACGCAACAATATGACTTTTAGGCTAAACAAATGCATAGTTGCCTTCAATAGATCAATTGCAACTTATGCATGAAAGTCGTGTTTTAAATTCAAAAATAGAATTTGCTCAAAGTGCTTCCAAACAATTTAATGATATGAAAAAATAGAATGATATACTTTTTGACGCTAAGATAATGCATTGTTGTCGTCAATAAATTAATTACAAGTTATGTAAGAAAATCATGTTTGAAGGGTGAAAATAAAATTCGTTCGAATTAATTTAGAATGATTTAATGACTAGAAGAGACTCAGTGACATGACTTTCAGGCAAAAAAAATGCATTGTTGCCTTCAATAGATCAACTGCAAGTTATGCACCAAAGTCATGTTTAAAGGCCGAATTTCGTCCGAAGTAATTTAGAATGATTTAATGACTAAAAGAGACACAATAATATGACTTTAAGGCTAAAAGAATACATAGTTGCCTTTAATAGATCAATTGCAACTTATGCATGAAAGTCGTGTCTTACATACAAAAGTAGAATTGGCTCAAAGTTCTTTCAAACAATTTAATGACATGAAAAAACTGAATGATATACTTTTTGACGCTAAAATAATGCATTGTTGTCGTCAATAAATTAATTGCAAGTTATGTAAGATAATCATGTTTGAAGGGCGAAAATAGAATTCGTTCAACTTAATTTAGAATGATTTAATGACTGGATGAGACTCAATGACATTACTTTAAGGCTAAACAAATGCATTGTTGCCTTCAATAGATTAACTGCAAGTTATGCACGAAAGTCATGTTTAAAGGCCGAATTTTGTTCTAAGCGATTTAGAATGATTTAATGACAAAAAGAGACGCAATAATATGACTTTTAAGCTTAAAAAATGCATAGTTGCCTTCAATATATCAATTACAAGTTATGCATGAAAGTCGTGTCTTAAATACAAAAATAGAATTGGCTCGAAGTGCTTTCAAACAATGTAATGATATGAAAAAACTGAATGATATACTTTTTAACGCTAAAATAATGGATTGTTGTCTTCAATGGATTAATTGCAAGTTATGTAGGAAAATCATGTTTGAAGGGCGAAAATAAAATTCATTCGAATTAATTTAGTATGATTTATTGACTAGAAGAGACTCAGTGACATGACTTTAAGGCTAAACAAATGCATTGTTGCCTTCAATAGATCAACTGCAAGTTACGCACGAAAGTCATGTTTAAAGCTCGAATTTCGTTCGAAGTAATTTAGAATGATTTAATGACTAAAAGAGACGCAATAATATGACTTTAAGGCTAAAAAAATGCATAGTTGCCTTCAATAGATCAATTAGAAGTTATGCATGAAAGTCGTGTCTTAAGTACAAAAATAGAATTGGCTCGAAGTGCTTTCAAACAATTTAATGAAATGAATAGACTGAATGATATACTTTTTAAGGCTAAAATAATGCATTGTTGTCGTCAATAAATTAATTGCAAGTTATGTAAGAAAATCATGTTTGAAAGGCGAAAATAGAATTCGTTCAACTTATTTTAGAATGATTTAATGATTGGATGAGACTCAATGACATGACTTTAAGGCTAAACAAATGCATTGTTGCCTTTAATAGATTTACCGCAAGTTATGCACGAAAGTCATGTTTAAAGGCCGACTTTCGTTCGAAGCGATTTAGAATCATTTAATGACTAAAAGAGACGCAACAATATGACTTTTAGGCTAAACAAATGCATAGTTGCCTTCAATAGATCAATTGCAACTTATGCATGAAAGTCGTGTTTTAAATTCAAAAATAGAATTTGCTCAAAGTGCTTCCAAACAATTTAATGATATGAAAAAATAGAATGATATACTTTTTGACGCTAAGATAATGCATTGTTGTCGTCAATAAATTAATTACAAGTTATGTAAGAAAATCATGTTTGAAGGGTGAAAATAAAATTCGTTCGAATTAATTTAGAATGATTTAATGACTAGAAGAGACTCAGTGACATGACTTTCAGGCAAAAAAAATGCATTGTTGCCTTCAATAGATCAACTGCAAGTTATGCACCAAAGTCATGTTTAAAGGCCGAATTTCGTCCGAAGTAATTTAGAATGATCTAATGACTAAAAGAGACACAATAATATGACTTTAAGGCTAAAAAAATGCATAGTTGCCTTCAATAGATCAATTGCAACTTATGCATGAAAGTCGTGTCTTACTTACAAAAATAGAATTCGCTCGAAGTGCTTTCAAACAATTTAATGATATGAAAAAATAGAATGATATACTTTTTGACGCTAAAATAATGCATTGTTGTCGTCAATAAATTAATTGCTAGTTATGTAACAAAATCAGGTTTGAAGGGCGAAAATTGAATTCGCTCAACTTAATTTAGAATGATTTAATGACTGGATGAGACTCAGTGACATGACTTTAAGGTTAAACAAATGTATTGTTGCCTTCAATAGATTAACTGGAAGTTATGCACGAAAGTCATGTTTAAAGGCCGAATTTTGTTCGAAGCGATTTAGAATGATTTAATGACTAAAAGAGATGCAATAATATGAATTTTAGGCTAAAAAAATGGAAAGTTACCTTCAATTGATCAATTCCAAGTTATGCTTGGAAGTCGCGTCTTAAATACAAAAATAGAATTTGTTCGAAGTGCTTTCAAACAATTTAATGATATGAAAAGACTCAATGATATACTTTTTAAGGCTAAAATAAAGCATTGTTGTCGTCAATAAATTAATTGCATGTTATGTAAGAAAATCATGTTTGAATGGCGAAAATAGAATTCGTTCAATTTAATTTAGAATGATTTAATGACTGGATGAGACTCAATGACATGACTTTAGCGCTAAACAAATGCATTGTTGCCTTCAATAGAATAACTGCAAGTTATGCACGAAAGTCATGTTTAAAGGCCGAATTTCGTTCGAAGCGATTTAGAATGATTTAATGACTAAAAGAGCCGCAATAATATGACTTGAAGGCTAAAAAAATGCATAGTTGCCTTCAACAGATCAATTACAAGTTATGCACGAAAGTCGTGTTTTAAATACAAAAATATAATTGGCTCGAAGTGCTTTCAAACAATTTAATGATATGAAAAAACATAATGATATACTTTTTGACGCTAAGATAATGCATTGTTGTCGTGAATAAATTAATTGCATGTTATGTAAGAAAATCTTGTTTGAAGGGCGAAAATAGAATTCGTTCAACTTAATTTAGAATGATTTAATGACTGGATGAGACTCGATGACATGACTTTAACGCTAAACAAATGCATTGTTGCCTTCAATAGAATAACTGCAAGTTATGCACGAAAGTCATGTTTAAAGGCCGAATTTCGTTCGAAGCGATTTAGAATGATTTAATGACTAAAAGAGACGCAACAATATGACTTTTAGGCTAAACAAATGCATAGTTGCCTTCATTAGATCAATTGCAACTTATGCATGAACATCGTGTCTTAAATACAAAAATAGAATTGGCTTGAAGTGCTTCCAAACAATTTAATGATATGAAAAAATAGAATGATATACTTTTTGACGCTAAGATAATGCATTGTTGTCCTCAATAAATTAATTACAAGTTATGTAAGAAAATCATGTTTGAAGGGTGAAAATAAAATTCGTTCGAATTAATTTAGTATGATTTATTGACTAGAAGAGACTCAGTGACATGAGTTTAAGGCTAAACAAATGCATTGTTGCCTTCAATAGATCAACTGCAAGTTATGCACCAAAGTCATGTTTAAAGGCCGAATTTCGTCCGAAGTAATTTAGAATGATTTAATGACTAAAAGAGACGCAATAATATGACTTTAAGGCTAAAAGAATACATAGTTGCCTTTAATAGATCAATTGCAACTTATGCATGAAACTCGTGTCTTACATACAAAAGTAGAATTGGCTCAAAGTTCTTTCAAACAATTTAATGACATGAAAAAACTGAATGATATACTTTTTGACGCTAAAATAATGCATTGTTGTCGTCAATAAATTAATTGCATGTTATGTAAGAAAATCTTGTTTGAAGGGCGAAAATAGAATTCGTTCAACTTAATTTAGAATGATTTAATGACTGGATGAGACTCGATGACATGACTTTAACGCTAAACAAATGCATTGTTGGCTTCAATAGAATAACTGCAAGTTATGCACGAAAGTCATGTTTAAAGGCCGAATTTCGTTCGAAGCGATTTAGAATGATTTAATGACTAAAAGAGACGCAATAATATGAATTTTAGGCTAAAAAAATGGATAGTTACCTTCAATAGATCAATTACAAGTTATGCATGAAAGTCGTGTCTTAAATACAAAAATAGAATTTGTTCGAAGTGCTTTCAAAAAATTTAATGATATGAAAAGACTGAATGATATACTTTTTAAGGCTAAAATAATGCATTGTTGTCGTGAATAAATTAATTGCAAGTTATGTAAGAAAATCATGATTGAAGGGTGAAAATAGAATTCGTTCAACTTAATTTAGAATGATTTAATGACTGGATGACACTCAATGACATCACTTTAAGGCTAAACAAATGCATTGTTGCCTTTAATAGATTTACCGCAAGTTATGCACGAAAGTCATGTTTAAAGGCCGAATTTCGTTCGAAGCGATTTAGAATCATTTAATGACTAAAAGAGACGCAACAATATGACTTTTAGGCTAAACAAATGCATAGTTGCCTTCATTAGATCAATTGCAACTTATGCATGAACATCGTGTCTTAAATACAAAAATAGAATTGGCTTGAAGTGCTTCCAAACAATTTAATGATATGAAAAAATAGAATGATATACTTTTTGACGCTAAGATAATGCATTGTTGTCCTCAATAAATTAATTACAAGTTATGTAAGAAAATCATGTTTGAAGGGTGAAAATAAAATTCGTTCGAATTAATTTAGTATGATTTATTGACTAGAAGAGACTCAGTGACATGAGTTTAAGGCTAAACAAATGCATTGTTGCCTTCAATAGATCAACTGCAAGTTATGCACCAAAGTCATGTTTAAAGGCCGAATTTCGTCCGAAGTAATTTAGAATGATTTAATGACTAAAAGAGACGCAATAATATGACTTTAAGGCTAAAAGAATACATAGTTGCCTTTAATAGATCAATTGCAACTTATGCATGAAAGTCGTGTCTTACATACAAAAGTAGAATTGGCTCAAAGTTCTTTCAAACAATTTAATGACATGAAAAAACTGAATGATATACTTTTTGACGCTAAAATAATGCATTGTTGTCGTCAATAAATTAATTGCAAGTTATGTAAGATAATCATGTTTGAAGGGCGAAAATAGAATTCGTTCAACTTAATTTAGAATGATTTAATGACTGGATGAGACTCAATGACATTACTTTAAGGCTAAACAAATGCATTGTTGCCTTCAATAGATTAACTGCAAGTTATGCACGAAAGTCATGTTTAAAGGCCGAATTTTGTTCTAAGCGATTTAGAATGATTTAATGACAAAAAGAGACGCAATAATATGACTTTTCAGCTTAAAAAATGCATAGTTGCCTTCAATATACCAATTACAAGTTATGCATGAAAGTCGTGTCTTAAATACAAAAATAGAATTGGCTCGAAGAGCTTTCAAACAATGTAATGATATGAAAAAACTGAATGATATACTTTTTAACGCTAAAATAATGGATTGTTGTCTTCAATGGATTAATTGCAAGTTATGTATGAAAACCATGTTTGAAGGGCGAAAATAAAATTCATTCGAATTAATTTAGTATGATTTATTGACTAGAAGAGACTCAGTGACATGACTTTAAGGTTAAACAAATGCATTGTTGCCTTCAATAGATCAACTGCAAGTTACGCACGAAAGTCATGTTTAAAGCTCGAATTTCGTTCGAAGTAATTTAGAATGATTTAATGACTAAAAGAGACGCAATAATATGACTTTAAGGCTAAAAAAATGCATAGTTGCCTTCAATAGATCAATTGCAACTTATGCATGAAAGTCGTGTCTTACTTACAAAAATAGAATTCGCTCGAAGTGCTTTCAAACAATTTAATGATATGAAAAAATAGAATGATATACTTTTTGACGCTAAAATAATGCATTGTTGTCGTCAATAAATTAATTGCTAGTTATGTAAGAAAATCAGGTTTGAAGGGCGAAAATTGAATTCGCTCAACTTAATTTAGAATGATTTAATGACTGGATGACACTCAGTGACATGACTTTAAGGTCAAACAAATGCATTGTTGCCTTCAATAGATTAACTGGAAGTTATGCACGAAAGTCATGTTTAAAGGCCGAATTTTGTTCGAAGCGATTTAGAATGATTTAATGACTGCAAGAGACGCAACAATATGACTTTAACGCTAAAAAAATGCATAGTTGCCTTCAATAGATCAATTGCAACTTATGCATGAAAGTCGTGTCTTAAATACAAAAATAGAATTGGCTCGAAGTGCATTCAAACAATTTAATGATATGAAAAAACTGAATGATATACTTTTTAAAGCTAAAATAATGCATTGTTGTCGTCAATAAATTAATTGCAAGTTATGTAAGAAAATCATGTTTGAAGGGCGAAAATAGAATTCGTTCGAATTAATTTAGCATGATTTATTGACTAGAAGAGACTCAGTGACATGACTTTAAGGCTAAACAAATGCATTGTTGGCTTCAATAGATCAACTGCAGGTTATGCACGAAAGTCATGTTTAAAGACCGAATTTCGTTCGAGGTAATTTAGAATGATTTAATGACTAAAAGAGACGCAATAACATCACTTTAAGGCTAAAAAAATGAATAGTTGCCTTCAATAGATTAATTACAAGTTATGCATGAAAGTCGTGTGTTAAATGCAAAAATAGAATTGGTTCGAAGTGCTTTCAAATAATTTAATGAAATGAAAACACTGAATGATATACTTTTGAAGGCTAAAATAATGCATTGTTGTCGTCAATAAATTAATTGCAAGTTATGTAAGAAAATCAGGTTTGAAGGGCGAAAATTGAATTCGCTCAACTTAATTTAGAATGATTTAATGACTGGATGAGACTCAGTGACATGACTTTAAGGTTAAACAAATGCATTGTTGCCTTCAATAGATTAACTGGAAGTTATGCACGAAAGTCATGTTTAAAGGCCGAATTTTGTTCGAAGCGATTTAGAATGATTTAATGCCTACAAGAGACGCAACAATATGACTTTAACGCTAAAAAAATGCATAGTTGCCTTCGATAGATCAATTGCAACTTATGCATGAAAGTCGTGTCTTAAATACAAAAATAGAATTGGCTCGAAGTGCATTCAAACAATTTAATGATATGAAAAAACTGAATGATATACTTTTTAAAGCTAAAATAATGCATTGTTGTCGTCAATAAATTAATTGCAAGTTATGTAAGAAAATCATGTTTGAAGGGCGAAAATAGAATTCGTTCGAATTAATTTA
The DNA here is from genome assembly GCA_027186245.1 of Coriaria nepalensis. Classification (NCBI taxonomy): domain Eukaryota; kingdom Viridiplantae; phylum Streptophyta; class Magnoliopsida; order Cucurbitales; family Coriariaceae; genus Coriaria; species Coriaria nepalensis. Next base: position 23,275,765 of record CP114481.1, read on the forward strand.
GCATGATTTATTGACTAGAAGAGACTCAGTGACATGACTTTAAGGCTAAACAAATGCATTGTTGGCTTCAATAGATCAACTGCAGGTTATGCACGAAAGTCATGTTTAAAGACCGAATTTCGTTCGAGGTAATTTAGAATGATTTAATGACTAAAAGAGACGCAATAACATCACTTTAAGGCTAAAAAAATGAATAGTTGCCTTCAATAGATTAATTACAAGTTATGCATGAAAGTCGTGTGTTAAATGCAAAAATAGAATTGGTTCGAAGTGCTTTCAAATAATTTAATGAAATGAAAACACTGAATGATATACTTTTGAAGGCTAAAATAATGCATTGTTGTCGTCAATAAATTAATTGCAAGTTATGTAAGAAAATCAGGTTTGAAGGGCGAAAATTGAATTCGCTCAACTTAATTTAGAATGATTTAATGACTGGATGAGACTCAGTGACATGACTTTAAGGTTAAACAAATGCATTGTTGCCTTCAATAGATTAACTGGAAGTTATGCACGAAAGTCATGTTTAAAGGCCGAATTTTGTTCGAAGCGATTTAGAATGATTTAATGCCTACAAGAGACGCAACAATATGACTTTAACGCTAAAAAAATGCATAGTTGCCTTCGATAGATCAATTGCAACTTATGCATGAAAGTCGTGTCTTAAATACAAAAATAGAATTGGCTCGAAGTGCATTCAAACAATTTAATGATATGAAAAAACTGAATGATATACTTTTTAAAGCTAAAATAATGCATTGTTGTCGTCAATAAATTAATTGCAAGTTATGTAAGAAAATCATGTTTAAAGGGCGAAAATAGAATTCGTTCGAATTAATTTAGTATGATTTATTGACTAGAAGAGACTCAGTGACATGACTTTAAGGCTAAACAAATGCATTGTTGGCTTCAATAGATCAACTGCAGGTTATGCACGAAAGTCATGTTTAAAGACCGAATTTCGTTCGAGGTAATTTAGAATGATTTAATGACTAAAAGAGACGCAATAACATGACTTTAAGGCTAAAAAAATGAATAGTTGCCTTCAATAGATTAATTACAAGTTATGCATGAAAGTCGTGTGTTAAATGCAAAAATAGAATTGGTTCGAAGTGCTTTCAAATAATTTAATGAAATGAAAACACTGAATGATATACTTTTGAAGGCTAAAATAATGCATTGTTGTCGTCAATAAATTAATTGCAAGTTATGTAAGAAAATCAGGTTTGAAGGGCGAAAATTGAATTCGCTCAACTTAATTTAGAATGATTTAATGACTGGATGAGACTCAGTGACATGACTTTAAGGTTAAACAAATGTATTGTTGCCTTCAATAGATTAACTGGAAGTTATGCACGAAAGTCATGTTTAAAGGCCGAATTTTGTTCGAAGCGATTTAGAATGATTTAATGACTAAAAGAGATGCAATAATATGAATTTTAGGCTAAAAAAATGGAAAGTTACCTTCAATAGATCAATTCCAAGTTATGCTTGGAAGTCGCGTCTTAAATACAAAAATAGAATTTGTTCGAAGTGCTTTCAAACAATTTAATGATATGAAAAGACTCAATGATATACTTTTTAAGGCTAAAATAAAGCATTGTTGTCGTCAATAAATTAATTGCATGTTAAGTAAGAAAATCATGTTTGAATGGCGAAAATAGAATTCGTTCAATTTAATTTAGAATGATTTAATGACTGGATGAGACTCAATGACATGACTTTAGCGCTAAACAAATGCATTGTTGCCTTCAATAGAATAACTGCAAGTTATGCACGAAAGTCATGTTTAAAGGCCGACTTTCGTTTGAAGCAATTTATAATGATTTAATGACTAAAAGAGACGCAATAATATGAATTTTAGGCTAAAAAAATTGATAGTTACCTTCAATAGATCAATTACAAGTTATGCATGAAAGTCGTGTCTTAAATACAAAAATAGAATTTGTTCGAAGTGCTTTCAAACAATTTAATCATATGAAAAGACTCAATGATATACTTTTTAAGGATAAATTAATGCATTGTTGTCGTCAATAAATTAATTGCATGTTATGTAAGAAAATCATGTTTGAAGGACGAAAATAGAACTCGTTCAACTTAATTTAGAATGATTTAATGACTGGATGAGACTCAATGACATGACTTTAACGCTAAACAAATGCATTGTTGCCTTCAATAGATTAACTGCAAGTTATGCACGAAAGTCATGTTTAAAGGCCGAATTTCGTTCGAAGCGATTTAGAATGATTTACTGACTAATAGAGCCGCAATAATATGACTTGAAGGCTAAAAAAATGCATAGTTGCCTTCAATATATCAATTACAAGTTATGCACGAAAGTCGTGTTTTAAATACAAAAATAGAATTGGCTCGAAGTGCTTCGAAACAATTTAATGATATGAAAAAACATAATGATATACTTTTTGACGCTAAGATAATGCATTGTTGTCGTGAATAAATTAATTGCATGTTATGTAAGAAAATCTTGTTTGAAGGGCGAAAATAGAATTCGTTCAACTTAATTTAGAATGATTTAATGACTGGATGAGACTCGATGACATGACTTTAACGCTAAACAAATGCATTGTTGCCTTCAATAGAATAACTGCAAGTTATGCACGAAAGTCATGTTTAAAGGCCGACTTTCGTTTGAAGCAATTTATAATGATTTAATGACTAAAAGAGACGCAATAATATGAATTTTAGGCTAAAAAAATGGATAGTTACCTTCAATAGATCAATTACAAGTTATGCATGAAAGTCGTGTCTTAAATACAAAAATAGAATTTGTTCGAAGTGCTTTCAAACAATTTAATGATATGAAAAGACTGAATGATATACTTTTTAAGGCTAAAATAATGCATTGTTGTCGTGAATAAATTAATTGCAAGTTATGTAAGAAAATCATGATTGAAGGGTGAAAATAGAATTCGTTCAACTTAATTTAGAACGATTTAATGACTGGATGACACTCAATGACATCACTTTAAGGCTAAACAAATGCATTGTTGCCTTCAATAGATTTACTGCAAGTTATGCACGAAAGTGATGTTTAAAGGCCGAATTTCGTTTGAAGCAATTTAGAATGATTTAATGACTAAAAGAGACGCAACAATATGACTTTTAGGCTAAAAAAATGCATAGTTGCCTTCATTAGATCAATTGCAACTTATGCATGAACATCGTGTCTTAAATACAAAAATAGAATTGGCTCGAAGTGCTTTCAAACAATTTAATGATATGAAAAAACAGAATGATATACTTGTTGACGCTAAGATAATGCATTGTTGTCGTCAATAAATTAATTACAAGTTATGTAAGAAAATCATGTTTGAAGGGCGAAAATAAAATTCATTCGAATTAATTTAGTATGATTTATTGACTAGAAGAGACTCAGTGACATGACTTTAAGGCTAAACAAATGCATTGTTGCCTTCAATAGATCAACTGCAAGTTACGCACGAAAGTCATGTTTAAAGCCCGAATTTCGTTCGAAGTAATTTAGAATGATTTAATGACTAAAAGAGACGCAATAATATGACTCTAAGGCTAAAAAAATGAATAGTTGCCTTCAATAGATCAATTGCAACTTATGCATGAAAGTCGTGTCTTACTTACAAAAATAGAATTGGCTCGAAGTGGTTTCAAACAATTTAATGATATGAAAAAATAGAATGATATACTTTTTGACGCTAAAATAATGCATTGTTGTCGTCAATAAATTAATTGCTAGTTATGTAAGAAAATCAGGTTTGAAGGGCGAAAATTGAATTCGCTCAACTTAATTTAGAATGATTTAATGACTGGATGAGACTCAGTGACATGACTTTAAGGTTAAACAAATGCATTGTTGCCTTCAATAGATTAACTGGAAGTTACGCACGAAAGTCATGTTTAAAGGCCGAATTTTGTTCGAAGCGATTTAGAATGATTTAATGACTACAAGAGATGCAACAATATGACTTTAACGCTAAAAAAATGCATAGTTGCCTTCAATAGATCAATTGCAACTTATGCATGAAGTCGGTCTTAAATACAAAAATAGAATTGGCTCGAAGTGCTTTCAAACAATTTATTGACATGAAAAAACAGATTGATATACTTTTTAACACTAAAATAATGCATTGTTGTCTTCAGTAGATTAATTCCAAGTTATGTAAGAAAATCATGTTTGAAGGGCGAAAACGAAATTCGATCGAATTAATTTAGTATGATTTATTGACTAGAAGAGACTCAGTGACATGACTTTAACGCTAAACAAATACATTGTTGCCTTCAATATATTTACTGCAAGTTATGCACGAAAGTCATGTTTAAATGCCATATTTCGTTCGAAGTGATTTAGAATGATTTAATGACTAAAAGAGACGCAACTATATGACTTTTAGGCTAAAAAAATGCATAGTTGCCTTCAATAGATCAATTGCAACTTATGCATGAAAGTCGTGTCTTACTTACAAAAATAGAAATGGCTCGAAGTGCTTTCAAACAATTTAATGATATGAAAAAATAGAATGATATACTTTTTGACGCTAAAATAATGCATTGTTGTCGTCAATAAATTTATTGCATGTTATGTAAGAAAATCATGTTTGAAGGGCGAAAATAGAATTCGTTCAACTTAATTTAGGTTGATTTAATGACTGGATGAGACTCAATGACATGACTTTAAGGCTAAACAAATGCATTGTTGCCTTCGATAGATTAACTGCAAGTTATGCACGAAAATCATGTTTAAAGGCCGAATTTCGTTCGCAGCGATTTAGAATGATTTAATGACTAAAAGAGACGCAATAATATGACTTTTAAGCTAAAAAAATGCATAGTTGCCTTTAACAGATCAATTACAAGTTATGCATGAAAGTCGTGTCGTAAATGCAAAAATATAATTAGTTTGAAGTGCTTTCAAACAATTTAATGAAATGAAAAGACTCAATGATATACTTTTTAAGGCTAAAATAATGCATTGTTGTCGTGAATAAATTAATTGCAAGTTATGTAAGAAAATCATGATTGAAGGGTGAAAATAGAATTCGTTCGACTTAATTTAGAATGATTTATTGACTAGAAGAGACTCAGTGACATGACTTTAAGGCTAAACAAATGCATTGTTGGCTTCAATAGATCAACTGCAGGTTATGCACGAAAGTCATGTTTAAAGGCCGAATTTCATTTGAAGTGATTTAGAATGATTTAATGACTAAAAGAGACGCAACAATATGACTTTTAGGCTAAAAAAATGCATAGTTGCCTTCAATAGATCAATTGCAACTTATGCATGAAAGTCGTGTCTTAAATACAAAAATAGAATTGGCTCGAAGTGCTTTCAAACAATTTAATGATATGAAAAAACTGAATGATATACTTTTTGACGCTAAAATAATGCATAGTTGTCGTCAATAAATTAATTGCAAGTTATGTAGGAAAATCATGTTTGAAGGACGAAAATAGAACTCGTTCAACTTAATTTAGAATGATTTAATGACTGGATGAGAGTCAATGACATGACTTTAAGGCTAAACAAATGCATTGTTGCCTTCACTAGATTAACTGCAAGTTATGGACGAAAGTCATGTTCAAAAGCCGAATTTCGTTCGAAGCGATTTAGAATGATTTAATGACTAAAAGAGACGCAATAATGTGACTTTTAAGCAAAAAAAATGCATAGTTGCCTTCAATAGATCAATTAGAAGTTATGCATGAAAGTCGTGTCCTAAATGCAAAAATATAATTGGTTCGAAGTGCTTTCAAACAATTTAATGAAATGAAAAGACTCAATGATATACTTTTTAAGGCTAAAATAATGCGTTGTTGTCGTCAATAAATTAATTGCAAGTTATGTAAGAAAATCATGATTGAAGGGTGAAAATAGAATTCGTTCAACTTAATTTAGAATGATTTAATGACTGGATGACGCTCAATGACATGACTTTAAGGCTAAACAAATGCATTGTTGCCTTCAATTGATTTACCGCAAGTTATGCACGAAAGTCATGTTTAAAGGCCGAATTTCGTTCGAAGCGATTTAGAATCATTTAATGACTAAAAGAGACGCAACAATATGACTTTTAGGCTAAAAAAATGCATAGTTGCCTTCAATAGATCAATTGCAACTTATGCATGAAAGTCGTGTCTTAAATACAAAAATAGAATTGGCTCGAAGTGCTTTCAAACAATTTAATGATATGAAAAAACTGAATGATATACTTTTTAACGCTAAAATAATGGATTGTTGTCTTCAATGGATTAATTGCAAGTTATGTAGGAAAATCATGTTTGAAGGGCGAAAATAGAATTTGTTCAACTTAATTTAGAATGATTTAATGACTGGATGAGACTCAATGACATTACTTTCAGGTTAAACAAATGCATTGTTGCCTTCAATAGATTAACTGCAAGTTATCCACGAAAGTCATGTTTAAAGCCCGAATTTCGTTCGAAGTAATTTGGAATGATTTAATGACTAAAAGAGACGCAATAATATTACTTTAAGGCTAAAAAAATGCATAGTTGCCTTGAATAGATCAATTACAAGTTATGCATGAAAGTCTTGTCTTACATACAAAAATAGAATTGGCTCAAAGTTCTTTCAAACAATTAATTGACATGAAAAAATAGAATGATATACTTTTTGACGCTAAAATAATGCATTGTTGTCGTCAATAAATTAATTGCATGTTATGTAAGAAAATCATGTTTGAAGGGCGAAAATTGAATTCGTTCAACTTAATTTAGAATGATTTAATGACTGGATGAGACTCGATGACATGACTTTAACGCTAAACAAATGCATTGTTGCCTTCAATAGAATAACTGCAAGTTATGCACGAAAGTCATGTTTAAAGGCCGACTTTCGTTTGAAGCAATTTATAATGATTTAATGACTAAAAGAGACGCAATAATATGAATTTTAGGCTAAAAAAATGGATAGTTACCTTCAATAGATCAATTACAAGTTATGCATGAAAGTCGTGTCTTAAATACAAAAATAGAATTTGTTCGAAGTGCTTTCAAACAATTTAATGATATGAAAAGACTGAATGATATACTTTTTAAGGCTAAAATAATGGATTGTTGTCGTGAATAAATTAATTGCAAGTTATGTAAGAAAATCATGATTGAAGGGTGAAAATAGAATTCGTTCAACTTAATTTAGAACGATTTAATGACTGGATGACACTCAATGACATCACTTTAAGGCTAAACAAATGCATTGTTGCCTTCAATAGATTTACTGCAAGTTATGCACGAAAGTGATGTTTAAAGGCCGAATTTCGTTTGAAGCAATTTAGAATGATTTAATGACTAAAAGAGACGCAACAATATGACTTTTAGGCTAAAAAAATGCATAGTTGCCTTCATTAGATCAATTGCAACTTATGCATGAACATCGTGTCTTAAATACAAAAATAGAATTGGCACGAAGTGCTTTCAAACAATTTAATGATATGAAAAAACAGAATGATATACTTGTTGACGCTAAGATAATGCATTGTTGTCGTCAATAAATTAATTACAAGTTATGTAAGAAAATCATGTTTGAAGGGCGAAAACGAAATTCGATCGAATTAATTTAGTATGATTTATTGACTAGAAGAGACTCAGTGACATGACTTTAACGCTAAACAAATGCATTGTTGCCTTCAATATATTTACTGCAAGTTATGCACGAAAGTCATGTTTAAATGCCATATTTCGTTCGAAGCGATTTAGAATGATTTAATGACTAAAAGAGACGCAACTATATGACTTTTAGGCTAAAAAAATGCATAGTTGCCTTCAATAGATCAATTGCAACTTATGCATGAAAGTCGTGTCTTACTTACAAAAATAGAAATGGCTCGAAGTGCTTTCAAACAATTTAATGATATGAAAAAATAGAATGATATACTTTTTGACGCTAAAATAATGCATTGTTGTCGTCAATAAATTTATTGCATGTTATGTAAGAAAATCATGTTTGAAGGGCGAAAATAGAATTCGTTCAACTTAATTTAGGTTGATTTAATGACTGGATGAGACTCAATGACATGACTTTAAGGCTAAACAAATGCATTGTTGCCTTCAATAGATTAACTGCAAGTTATGCACGAAAATCATGTTTAAAGGCCGAATTTCGTTCGCAGCGATTTAGAATGATTTAATGACTAAAAGAGACGCAATAATATGACTTTTAAGCTAAAAAAATGCATAGTTGCCTTCAACAGATCAATTACAAGTTATGCATGAAAGTCGTGTCGTAAATGCAAAAATATAATTAGTTTGAAGTGCTTTCAAACAATTTAATGATATGAAAAGACTGAATGATATACTTTTTAAGGCTAAAATAATGCATTGTTGTCGTGAATAAATTAATTGCAAGTTATGTAAGAAAATCATGATTGAAGGGTGAAAATAGAATTCGTTCAACTTAATTTAGAACGATTTAATGACTGGATGACACTCAATGACATCACTTTAAGGCTAAACAAATGCATTGTTGCCTTCAATAGATTTACTGCAAGTTATGCACGAAAGTGATGTTTAAAGGCCGAATTTCGTTTGAAGCAATTTAGAATGATTTAATGACTAAAAGAGACGCAACAATATGACTTTTAGGCTAAAAAAATGCATAGTTGCCTTCAATAGATCAATTGCAACTTATGCATGAACATCGTGTCTTAAATACAAAAATAGAATTGGCTCGAAGTGCTTTCAAACAATTTAATGATATGAAAAAACAGAATGATATACTTGTTGACGCTAAGATAATGCATTGTTGTCGTCAATAAATTAATTACATGTTATGTAAGAAAATCATGTTTGAAGGGCGAAAATAAAATTCGTTCGAATTAATTTAGAATGATTTATTGACTAGAAGAGACTCAGTGACTTGACTTTCAGGCAAAACAAATGCATTGTTGCCTTCAATAGATCAACTGCGAGTTATGCACCAAAGTCATGTTTAAAGGCCGAATTTCATCCGAAGTAATTTAGAATGATTTAATGACTAAAAGAGACGCAATAATATGAATTTAAGGCTAAAAGAATGCATGGTTGCCTTCAATAGATCAATTGCAACTTATGCATGAAAGTCTTGTCTTACATACAAAAATAGAATTGGCTCAAAGTTCTTTCAAACAATTAATTGACAAGAAAAAACTGAATGATATACTTTTTGACGCTAAAATAATGCATTGTTGTCGTCAATAAATTAATTGCAAGTTATGTAAGAAAATCATGTTTGAAGGGCGAAAATAGAATTCGTGCAACTTAATTTAGAATGATTTAATGACTGGATGAGACCTAATGACATTACTTTAAGGCTAAAAAAATGCATTGTTTCCTTCAATAGATTAACTGCAAGTTCTGCACGAAAGTCATGTTTAAAGGCCGAATTTCGTTCGTAGTGATTTAGAATGATTTAATGACAAAAAGATACGCAACAATATGACTTTTAGGCTAAAAAAATGCATAGTTGCCTTCAATAGATCAATTGCAACTTATGCATGAAAGTCGTGTCTTAAATACAAAAATAGAATTGGCTCGAAGTGCTTTCAAACAATTTAATGATATGAAAAAACTGAATGATATACTTTTTGACGCTAAAATAATGCATAGTTGTCGTCAATAAATTAATTGCAAGTTATGTAGGAAAATCATGTTTGAAGGACGAAAATAGAACTCGTTCAACTTAATTTAGAATGATTTAATGACTGGATGAGAGTCAATGACATGACTTTAAGGCTAAACAAATGCATTGTTGCCTTCACTAGATTAACTGCAAGTTATGGACGAAAGTCATGTTCAAAAGCCGAATTTCGTTCGAAGCGATTTAGAATGATTTAATGACTAAAAGAGACGCAATAATATGACTTTTAAGCAAAAAAAATGCATAGTTGCCTTCAATAGATCAATTAGAAGTTATGCATGAAAGTCGTGTCTTATTTACAAAAATAGAATTGGCTCGAAGTGCTTTCAAACAATTTAATGATATGAAAAAATAGAATGATATACTTTTTGACGCTAAAATAATGCATTGTTGTCGTCAATAAATTAATTGCATGTTATGTAAGAAAATCGTGTTTGAAGGGCGAAAATAGAATTCGTTCAACTTAATTTAGAATGATTTAATGACTGGATGAGACTCAATGACATGACTTTAACCCTAAACAAATGCATTGTTGCCTTCAATAGATTAACTGCAAGTTATGCACGAAAGTCATGTTTAAAGGCCGAATTTCGTTCGAAGCGATTTAGAATCATTTAATGACTAAAAGAGACGCAACAATATGACTTTTAGGCTAAAAAAATGCATAGTTGCCTTCAATAGATCAATTGCAACTTATGCATGAAAGTCGTGTCTTAAATACAAAAATAGAATTGGCTCGAAGTGCTTTCAAACAATTTAATGATATGAAAAAACTGAATGATATACTTTTTAACGCTAAAATAATGGATTGTTGTCTTCAATGGATTAATTGCAAGTTATGTAGGAAAATCATGTTTAAAGGGCGAAAATAAAATTCATTCGAATTAATTTAGTATGATTTATTGACTAGAAGAGACTCAGTGACATGACTTTAAGGCTAAACAAATGCATTGTTGCCATCAATAGATCAACTGCAAGTTATGCACGAAAGTCATGTTTAAAGCCCGAATTTCGTTCGAAGTAATTTGGAATGATTTAATGACTAAAAGAGACGCAATAATATTACTTTAAGGCTAAAAAAATGCATAGTTGCCTTGAATAGATCAATTACAAGTTATGCATGAAAGTCTTGTCTTACATACAAAAATAGAATTGGCTCAAAGTTCTTTCAAACAATTAATTGACATGAAAAAATAGAATGATATACTTTTTGACGCTAAAATAATGCATTGTTGTCGTCAATAAATTAATTGCATGTTATGTAAGAAAATCATGTTTGAAGGGCGAAAATTGAATTCGTTCAACATAATTTTGAATGATTTAATGACTGGATGAGACTGAATGACATGACTTTAACCCTAAAAAAATGCATAGTTGCCTTCAACAGATCAATTGCAACTTATGCATGAACATCGTGTCTTAAATACAAAAATAGAATTGGCTCGAAGTGGTTTCAAACAATTTAATGATATGAAAAAACAGAATGATATACTTGTTGACGATAAGATAATGCATTGTTGTCGTCAATAAATTAATTACAAGTTATGTAAGAAAATCATGTTTGAAGGGCGAAAGTAAAATTCGTTCGAATTAATTTAGAATGATTTATTGACTAGAAGAGACTCAGTGACTTGACTTTCACGCAAAACAAATGCATTGTTGCCTTCAACAGATCAACTGCGAGTTATGCACCAAAGTCATGTTTAAAGGCCGAATTTCGTCCGAAGTAATTTAGAATGATTTAATGACTAAAAGAGACGCAATAAGATGACTTTAAGGCTAAAAGAATGCATAGTTGCCTTCAATAGATCAATTGCAACTTATGCATGAAAGTCGTGTCTTACATACAAAAATAGAATTGGCTCAAAGTTCTTTCAAACAATTAATTGACATGAAAAAACTGAATGATACACTTTTTGACGCTAAAATAATGCATTGTTGTCGTCAATAAATTAATTGCATGTTAAGTAAGAAAATCATGATTGAAGGGCGAAAATAGAATTCGTTCAACTTAATTTAGGTTGATTTAATGACTGGATGAGACTCAATGACATGACTTTAACCCTAAACAAATGCATTGTTGCCTTCAATAGATTAACTGCAAGTTATGCACGAAAGTCATGTTTAAAGGCCGAATTTCGTTCGAAGCGATTTAGAATGATTTAATGACTAAAAGAGACGCAATAATATGACATTTAAGCTAAAAAATTGCATAGTTGCCTTCAATAGATCAATTGCAACTTATGCATGAAAGTCGTGTCTTAAATACAAAAATAGAATCGGCTCGAAGTGGTTTCAAACTATTTAATGATATGAAAAAACTGAATGATATACTTTTTAACGCTAAAATAATGCATTGTTGTCTTCAATAGATTAATTGCAAGTTATGTAAGAAAATCAAGTTTGAAGGGCGAAAATGAAATTCGATCGAATTAATTTAGTATGATTTATTGACTAGAAGAGACTCAGTGACATGACTTTAAGGCTAAACAAATGCATTGTTGCCTTCAATAGATTTACTGCAAGTTATGCACGAAAGTCATGTTTAAAGGCCATATTTCGTTCGAAGCGATTTAGAATGATTTAATGACTAAAAGAGACGCAATAATATTACTTTAAGGCTAAAAAAATGCATAGTTGCCTTCAATAGATCAATTTCAGGTTATGCATGAAAGTCGTGTCTTATTTACAAAAATAGAATTGGCTCGAAGTGCTTTCAAACAATTTAATGATATGAAAAAATAGAATGATATACTTTTTGACGCTAAAATAATGCATTGTTGTCGTCAATAAATTAATTGCATGTTATGTAAGAAAATCGTGTTTGAAGGGCGAAAATAGAATTCGTTCAACTTAATTTAGAATGATTTAATGACTGGATGAGACTCAATGACATGACTTTAACCCTAAACAAATGCATTGTTGCCTTCAATAGATTAACTGCAAGTTATGCACGAAAGTCATGTTTAAAGGCCGAATTTCGTTCGAAGCGATTTAGAATCATTTAATGACTAAAAGAGACGCAACAATATGACTTTTAGGCTAAAAAAATGGATAGTTGCCTTCAATAGATCAATTGCAACTTATGCATGAAAGTCGTGTCTTAAATACAAAACTAGAATTGGCTCGAAGTGCTTTCAAACAATTTAATGATATGAAAAAACTGAATGATATACTTTTTAACGCTAAAATAATGGATTGTTGTCTTCAATGGATTAATTGCAAGTTATGTAGGAAAATCATGTTTAAAGGGCGAAAATAAAATTCATTCGAATTAATTTAGTATGATTTATTGACTAGAAGAGACTCAGTGACATGACTTTAAGGCTAAACAAATGCATTGTTGCCATCAATAGATCAACTGCAAGTTATGCACGAAAGTCATGTTTAAAGCCCGAATTTCGTTCGAAGTAATTTGGAATGATTTAATGACTAAAAGAGACGCAATAATATTACTTTAAGGCTAAAAAAATGCATAGTTGCCTTGAATAGATCAATTACAAGTTATGCATGAAAGTCTTGTCTTACATACAAAAATAGAATTGGCTCAAAGTTCTTTCAAACAATTAATTGACATGAAAAAATAGAATGATATACTTTTTGACGCTAAAATAATGCATTGTTGTCGTCAATAAATTAATTGCATGTTATGTAAGAAAATCATGTTTGAAGGGCGAAAATTGAATTCGTTCAACATAATTTTGAATGATTTAATGACTGGATGAGACTGAATGACATGACTTTAACCCTAAAAAAATGCATAGTTGCCTTCAACAGATCAATTGCAACTTATGCATGAACATCGTGTCTTAAATACAAAAATAGAATTGGCTCGAAGTGGTTTCAAACAATTTAATGATATGAAAAAACAGAATGATATACTTGTTGACGATAAGATAATGCATTGTTGTCGTCAATAAATTAATTACAAGTTATGTAAGAAAATCATGTTTGAAGGGCGAAAGTAAAATTCGTTCGAATTAATTTAGAATGATTTATTGACTAGAAGCGACTCAGTGACTTGACTTTCACGCAAAACAAATGCATTGTTGCCTTCAACAGATCAACTGCGAGTTATGCACCAAAGTCATGTTTAAAGGCCGAATTTCGTCCGAAGTAATTTAGAATGATTTAATGACTAAAAGAGACGCAATAAGATGACTTTAAGGCTAAAAGAATGCATAGTTGCCTTCAATAGATCAATTGCAACTTATGCATGAAAGTCGTGTCTTACATACAAAAATAGAATTGGCTCAAAGTTCTTTCAAACAATTAATTGACATGAAAAAACTGAATGATACACTTTTTGACGCTAAAATAATGCATTGTTGTCGTCAATAAATTAATTGCATGTTAAGTAAGAAAATCATGTTTGAAGGGCGAAAATAGAATTCGTTCAACTTAATTTAGGTTGATTTAATGACTGGATGAGACTCAATGACATGACTTTAACCCTAAACAAATGCATTGTTGCCTTCAATAGATTAACTGCAAGTTATGCACGAAAGTCATGTTTAAAGGCCGAATTTCGTTCGAAGCGATTTAGAATGATTTAATGACTAAAAGAGACGCAATAATATGACATTTAAGCTAAAAAATTGCATAGTTGCCTTCAATAGATCAATTGCAACTTATGCATGAAAGTCGTGTCTTAAATACAAAAATAGAATCGGCTCGAAGTGGTTTCAAACTATTTAATGATATGAAAAAACTGAATGATATACTTTTTAACGCTAAAATAATGCATTGTTGTCTTCAATAGATTAATTGCAAGTTATGTAAGAAAATCAAGTTTGAAGGGCGAAAATGAAATTCGATCGAATTAATTTAGTATGATTTATTGACTAGAAGAGACTCAGTGACATGACTTTAAGGCTAAACAAATGCATTGTTGCCGTCAATAGATTTACTGCAAGTTATGCACGAAAGTCATGTTTAAAGGCCATATTTCGTTCGAAGCGATTTAGAATGATTTAATGACTAAAAGAGACGCAACAATATGACTTTCAGGCTAAAAAAAATGCATAGTTGCCTTCAATAGATCAATTTCAGGTTATGCATGAAAGTCGTGTCTTATTTACAAAAATAGAATTGGCTCGAAGTGCTTTCAAACAATTTAATGATATGAAAAAATAGAATGATATACTTTTTGACGCTAAAATAATGCATTGTTGTCGTCAATAAATTAATTGCATGTTATGTAAGAAAATCGTGTTTGAAGGGCGAAAATAGAATTCGTTCAACTTAATTTAGAATGATTTAATGACTGGATGAGACTCAATGACATGACTTTAACCCTAAACAAATGCATTGTTGCCTTCAATAGATTAACTGCAAGTTATGCACGAAAGTCATGTTTAAAGGCCGAATTTCGTTCGAAGCGATTTAGAATCATTTAATGACTAAAAGAGACGCAACAATATGACTTTTAGGCTAAAAAAATGCATAGTTGCCTTCAATAGATCAATTGCAACTTATGCATGAAAGTCGTGTCTTAAATACAAAAATAGAATTGGCTCGAAGTGCTTTCAAACAATTTAATGATATGAAAAAACTGAATGATATACTTTTTAACGCTAAAATAATGGATTGTTGTCTTCAATGGATTAATTGCAAGTTATGTAGGAAAATCATGTTTAAAGGGCGAAAATAAAATTCATTCGAATTAATTTAGTATGATTTATTGACTAGAAGAGACTCAGTGACATGACTTTAAGGCTAAACAAATGCATTGTTGCCATCAATAGATCAACTGCAAGTTATGCACGAAAGTCATGTTTAAAGCCCGAATTTCGTTCGAAGTAATTTGGAATGATTTAATGACTAAAAGAGACGCAATAATATTACTTTAAGGCTAAAAAAATGCATAGTTGCCTTGAATAGATCAATTACAAGTTATGCATGAAAGTCTTGTCTTACATACAAAAATAGAATTGGCTCAAAGTTCTTTCAAACAATTAATTGACATGAAAAAATAGAATGATATACTTTTTGACGCTAAAATAATGCATTGTTGTCGTCAATAAATTAATTGCATGTTATGTAAGAAAATCATGTTTGAAGGGCGAAAATTGAATTCATTCAACATAATTTTGAATGATTTAATGACTGGATGAGACTGAATGACATGACTTTAACCCTAAAAAAATGCATAGTTGCCTTCAACAGATCAATTGCAACTTATGCATGAACATCGTGTCTTAAATACAAAAATAGAATTGGCTCGAAGTGGTTTCAAACAATTTAATGATATGAAAAAACAGAATGATATACTTGTTGACGATAAGATAATGCATTGTTGTCGTCAATAAATTAATTACAAGTTATGTAAAAAAATCATGTTTGAAGGGCGAAAGTAAAATTCGTTCGAATTAATTTAGAATGATTTATTGACTAGAAGCGACTCAGTGACTTGACTTTCACGCAAAACAAATGCATTGTTGCCTTCAACAGATCAACTGCGAGTTATGCACCAAAGTCATGTTTAAAGGCCGAATTTCGTCCGAAGTAATTTAGAATGATTTAATGACTAAAAGAGACGCAATAAGATGACTTTAAGGCTAAAAGAATGCATAGTTGCCTTCAATAGATCAATTGCAACTTATGCATGAAAGTCGTGTCTTACATACAAAAATAGAATTGGCTCAAAGTTCTTTCAAACAATTAATTGACATGAAAAAACTGAATGATACACTTTTTGACGCTAAAATAATGCATTGTTGTCGTCAATAAATTAATTGCATGTTAAGTAAGAAAATCATGTTTGAAGGGCGAAAATAGAATTCGTTCAACTTAATTTAGGTTGATTTAATGACTGGATGAGACTCAATGACATGACTTTAACCCTAAACAAATGCATTGTTGCCTTCAATAGATTAACTGCAAGTTATGCACGAAAGTCATGTTTAAAGGCCGAATTTCGTTCGAAGCGATTTAGAATGATTTAATGACTAAAAGAGACGCAATAATATGACATTTAAGCTAAAAAATTGCATAGTTGCCTTCAATAGATCAATTGCAACTTATGCATGAAAGTCGTGTCTTAAATACAAAAAAAGAATCGGCTCGAAGTGGTTTCAAACTATTTAATGATATGAAAAAACTGAATGATATACTTTTTAACGCTAAAATAATGCATTGTTGTCTTCAATAGATTAATTGCAAGTTATGTAAGAAAATCATGTTTGAAGGGCGAAAATAAAATTCGTTCGAATTAATTTAGTATGATTTATTGACTAGAAGAGACTCAGTGACATGACTTTAAGGCTAAACAAATGCATTGTTGGCTTCAATAGATCAACTGCAAGTTATGCATGAAAGTCATGTTTAAAGACCGAATTTCGTTCGAGGTAATTTAGAATGATTTAATGACTAAAAGAGACGCAATAACATGACTTTAAGGCTAAAAAAATGAATAGTTGCCTTCAATAGATTAATTACAAGTTATGCATGAAAGTCGTGTGTTAAATGCAAAAATAGAATTGGTTCGAAGTGCTTTCAAATAATTTAATAAAATGAAAACACTGAATGATATACTTTTTAAGGCTAAAATAATGCATTGTTGTCGTCAATAAATTAATTGCTAGTTATGTAAGAAAATCAGGTTTGAAGGGCGAAAATTGAATTCGCTCAACTTAATTTAGAATGATTTAATGACTGGATGAGACACAGTGACATGACTTTAAGGTCAAAGAAATGCATTGTTGCCTTCAATAGCTTAACTGGAAGTTATGCACGAAAGTCATGTTTAAAGGCCGAATTTTGTTCGAAGCGATTTAGAATGGTTTAATGACTAAAAGAGAAGCAACAATATGACTTTTAGGCTAAAAAAATTCATAGTTGCCTTGAATAGATCAATTGCAACTTATGCATGAAAGTCGGTCTTAAATACAAAAATAGAATTGGCTCGAAGAGCTTTCAAACAATTTAATGATATGAAAAAACTGAATGATATACTTTTTAACGCTAAAATAATGCATTGTTGTCTTCAATAGATTAATTGCAAGTTATGTAAGAAAATCAAGTTTGAAGGGCGAAAATGAAATTCGATCGAATTAATTTAGTATGATTTATTGACTAGAAGAGACTCAGTGACATGACTTTAAGGCTAAACAAATGCATTGTTGCCTTCAATAGATTTACTGCAAGTTATGCACGAAAGTCATGTTTAAAGGCCATATTTCGTTCGAAGCGATTTAGAATGATTTAATGACTAAAAGAGACGCAACAATTTGACTTTCAGGCTAAAAAAAATGCATAGTTGCCTTCAATAGATCAATTTCAGGTTATGCATGAAAGTCGTGTCTTATTTACAAAAATAGAATTGGCTCGAAGTGCTTTCAAACAATTTAATGATATGAAAAAATAGAATGATATACTTTTTGACGCTAAAATAATGCATTGTTGTCGTCAATAAATTAATTGCATGTTATGTAAGAAAATCGTGTTTGAAGGGCGAAAATAGAATTCGTTCAACTTAATTTAGAATGATTTAATGACTGGATGAGACTCAATGACATGACTTTAACCCTAAACAAATGCATTGTTGCCTTCAATAGATTAACTGCAAGTTATGCACGAAAGTCATGTTTAAAGGCCGAGTTTCGTTCGAAGCGATTTAGAATGATTTAATGACTAAAAGAGACGCAATAATATGACATTTAAGCAAAAAAATTGCATAGTTGCCTTCAATAGATCAATTGCAACTTATGCATGAAAGTCGTGTCTTAAATACAAAAATAGAATCGGCTCGAAGTGGTTTCAAACAATTTAATGATATGAAAAAACTGAATGATATACTTTTTAACGCTAAAATAATGCATTGTTGTCTTCAATAGATTAATTGCATGTTATGTAAGAAAATCATGTTTGAAGGGCGAAAATAGAATTTGTTCAACTTAATTTAGAATGATTTAATGACTAGATGAGACTCAATGACATTACTTTAAGGCTAAACAAATCCATTGTTGCCTTCAATGGATTAACCGCAAGTTATGCACGAAAGTCATGTTTAAATGCCAAATTTCGTTCGAAGTAATTTAGAATGATTTAATGACTAAAAGAGACGCAATTATATGACTTTAAGGCTAAAAAAATGCATAGTTGCCTTCAATTATCAATTACAAGTTATGCATGAAAGTCGTGTCTTAAATACAAAACTAGAATTGGCTCGAAGTGCTTTCAAACAATTTAATGATATGAAAAAACTGAATGATATACTTTTTAACGCTAAAATAATGGATTGTTGTCTTCAATGGATTAATTGCAAGTTATGTAGGAAAATCATGTTTGAAGGGCGAATATAAAATTCATTCGAATTAATGTAGTATGATTTATTGACTAGAAGAGACTCAGTGACATGACTTTAAGGCTAAACAAATGCATTGTTGCCTTCAATAGATCAACTGCAAGTTATGCACGAAAGTCATGTTTAAAGCCCGAATTTCGTTCGAAGTAATTTAGAATGATTTAATGACTAAAAGAGACGCAATAATATGACTTTAGGGCTAAAAAAATGCATAGTTGCCTTCAATAGATCAATTACAAGTTATGCATGAAAGTAGTGTGTTAAATGCAAAAATAGAATTGGTTCGAAGTGCTTCCAAATAATTTAATGAAATGAAAAGACTAAATGATATACTTTTTAAGGCTAAAATAATGCATTGTTGTCGTCAATAAATTAATTGCAAGTTATGTAAGAAAATCAGGTTTGAAGGGCGAAAATTGAATTCGCTCAACTTAATTTAGAATGATTTAATGACTGGATGAGACTCAGTGACATGACTTTAAGGTTAAACAAATGCATTGTTGCCTTCAATAGATTAACTGGAAGTTATGCACAAAAGTCATGTTTAAAAAAATATGCAATTGCAATTGCAATAGATCAACAATATGACTTTTAGGCTAAAAAAATTCATAGTTGCCTTCAATAGATCAATTGCAACTTATGCATGAAAGTCGGTCTTAAATACAAAAATAGAATTGGCTCGAAGAGCTTTCAAACAATTTAATGATATGAAAAAACTGAATGATATACTTTTTAACGCTAAACAAATGCATTGTTGGCTTCAATAGATCAATTGCAAGTTATGCACGAAAGTCATGTTTAAAGACCGAATTTCGTTCGAGGTAATTTAGAATGATTTAATGACTAAAAGAGACGCAATAACATGACTTTAAGGCTAAAAAAATGAATAGTTGCCTTCAATAGATTAATTACAAGTTATGTATGAAAGTCGTGTGTTAAATGCAAAAATAGAATTGGTTCGAAGTGCTTTCAAATAATTTAATGAAATGAAAACACTGAATGATATACTTTTTAAGGCTAAAATAATGCATTGTTGTCGTCAATAAATTAATTGCTAGTTATGTAAGAAAATCAGGTTTGAAGGGCGAAAATTGAATTCGCTCAACTTAATTTAGAATGATTTAATGACTGGATGAGACACAGTGACATGACTTTAAGGTCAAACAAATGCATTGTTGCCTTCAATAGCTTAACTGGAAGTTATGCACGAAAGTCATGTTTAAAGGCCGAATTTTGTTCAAAGCGATTTAGAATGGTTTAATGACTAAAAGAGACGCAACAATATGACTTTTAGGCTAAAAAAATTCATAGTTGCCTTCAATAGATCAATTGCAACTTATGCATGAAAGTCGGTCTTAAATACAAAAATAGAATTGGCTCGAAGAGCTTTCAAACAATTTAATGATATGAAAAAACTGAATGATATACTTTTTAACGCTAAAATAATGCATTGTTGTATTCAATAGATTAATTGCAAGTTATGTAAGAAAATCAAGTTTGAAGGGCGAAAATGAAATTCGATCGAATTAATTTAGTATGATTTATTGACTAGAAGAGACTCAGTGACATGACTTTAAGGCTAAACAAATGCATTGTTGCCTTCAATAGATTTACTGCAAGTTATGCACGAAAGTCATGTTTAAAGGCCATATTTCGTTCGAAGCGATTTAGAATGATTTAATGACTAAAAGAGACGCAACAATATGACTTTTAGGCTAAAAAAAATGCATAGTTGCCTTCAATAGATCAATTTCAAGTTATACATGAAAGTCGTGTCTTATTTACAAAAATAGAATTGGCTCAAAGTGCTTTCAAACAATTTAATGATATGAAAAAATAGAATGATATACTTTTTGACGCTAAAATAATGCATTGTTGTCGTCAATAAATTAATTGCATGTTT
Source organism: Coriaria nepalensis (assembly GCA_027186245.1). NCBI lineage: Eukaryota > Viridiplantae > Streptophyta > Magnoliopsida > Cucurbitales > Coriariaceae > Coriaria > Coriaria nepalensis. The sequence goes on from CP114481.1 coordinate 23,296,606, forward strand.
TGTAAGAAAATCGTGTTTGAAGGGCGAAAATAGAATTCGTTCAACTTAATTTAGAATGATTTAATGACTGGATGAGACTCAATGACATGACTTTAACCCTAAACAAATGCATTGTTGCCTTCAATAGATTAACTGCAAGTTATGCACGAAAGTCATGTTTAAAGGCCGAGTTTCGTTCGAAGCGATTTAGAATGATTTAATGACTAAAAGAGACGCAATAATATGACATTTAAGCAAAAAAATTGCATAGTTGCCTTCAATAGATCAATTGCAACTTATGCATGAAAGTCGTGTCTTAAATACAAAAATAGAATTCGTTCGAATTAATTTAGTATGATTTATTGACTAGAAGAGACTCAGTGACATGACGTTAAGGCTAAACAAATGCATTGTTGGCTTCAATAGATCAACTGCAAGTTATGCACGAAAGTCATGTTTAAAGACCGAATTTCGTTCGAGGTAATTTAGAATGATTGAATGACTAAAAGAGACGCAATAGCATGACTTTAAGGCTAAAAAAATGAATAGTTGCCTTCAATAGAGTAATTACAAGTTATGCATGAAAGTCGGTCTTAAATACAAAAATAGAATTGGCTCGAAGTGCTTTCAAACAATTTAATGATATGAAAAAACTGAATGATATACTTTTTAACGCTAAAATAATGCATTGTTGTCTTCAATAGATTAATTGCAAGTTATGTAAGAAAATCATGTTTGAAGGGCGAAAATGAAATTCGATCGAATTAATTTAGTATGATTTATTGACTAGAAGAGACTCAGTGACATGACTTTAAGGCTAAACAAATGCATTGTTGGCTTCAATAGATAAACTGCAAGTTATGCACGAAAGTCATGTTTAAAGACCGAAATTCGTTCGAGGTAGTTTAGAATGATTTAATGACTAAAAGAGACGCAATAACATGACTTTAAGGCTAAAAAAATGAATAGTTGCCTTCAATAGATTAATTACAAGTTATGCATGAAAGTCGTGTGTTAAATGCAAAAATAGAATTGGTTCGAAGTGCTTTCAAATAATTTAATGAAATGAAAACACTGAATGATATACTTTTTAAGGCTAAAATAATGCATTGTTGTCGTCAATAAATTAATTGCTAGTTATGTAAGAAAATCAGGTTTGAAGGGCGAAAATTGAATTCGCTCAACTTAATTTAGAATGATTTAATGACTGGATGAGACTCAGTGACATGACTTTAAGGTCAAACAAATGCATTGTTGCCTTCAATAGCTTAACTGGAAGTTATGCATGAAAGTCATGTTTAAAGGCCGAATTTTGTTCGAAGCGATTTAGAATGATTTAATGACTAAAAGAGACGCAACAATATGACTTTTAGGCTAAAAAAATTCATAGTTGCCTTCAATAGATCAATTGCAACTTATGCATGAAAGTCGGTCTTAAATACAAAAATAGAATTGGCTCGAAGAGCTTTCAAACAATTTAATGATATGAAAAAACTGAATGATATACTTTTTAACGCTAAAATAATGCATTGTTGTCTTCAATAGATTAATTGCAAGTTATGTAAGAAAATCATGTTTGAAGGGCGAAAATCAAATTCGATCGAATTAATTTAGTATGATTTATTGACTAGAAGAGACTCAGTGACATGACTTTAAGGCTAAACAAATGCATTGTTGCCTTCAATAGATTTACTGCAAGTTATGCACGAAAGTCAAGTTTAAATGCCATATTTCGTTCGAAGCAATTTAGAATGATTTAATGACTAAAAGAGACGCAACAATATTACTTTTAGGCTAAAAAAAATGCATAGTTGCCTTCAATAGATCAATTTCAAGTTATGCATGAAAGTCGTGTCTTACTTACACAAATAGAATTGGCTCGAAGTGCTTCCAAACAATTTAATGATATGAAAAAATAGAATGATATACTTTTTGACCCTAAGATAATGCATTGTTGTCGTCAATAAATTAATTACAAGTTATGTAAGAAAATCATGTTTGAAGGGCGAAAATAAAATTCGTTCGAATTAATTTAGAATGATTTATTGACTAGAAGAGACTCAGTGACATGACTTTCAGGCAAAACAAATGCATTGTTGCCTTCAATAGATCAACTGCAAGTTATGAACCAAAGTCATGTTTAAAGGCCGAATTTCGTTCGAAGTAATTTAGAATGATTTAATGACTAAAAGGGACGCAATAATATGACTTTAAGGCTAAAAGAATGCATAGTTGCCTTCAATAGATCAATTGCAACTTATGCATGAAAGTCGTGTTTTACTTACGAAAATAGAATTGGCTCGAATTTCTTTCAAACAATTTAATGATATGAGAAAACTGAATGATATACTTTTTGACGCTAAAATAATGCATAGTTGTAGTCAATAAATTAATTCCAAGTTATGTAAGAAAATCATGTTTGAAGGGCGAAAATAGAATTTGTTCAACTTAATTTAGAATGATTTAATGACTGGATGAGACTCAATGACATTACTTTAAGGCTAAACAAATCCATTGTTGCCTTCAATGGATTAACTGCAAGTTATGCACGAAAGTCATGTTTAAATGCAAAATTTCGTTCGAAGTAATTTAGAATGATTTAATGACTAAAAGAGACGCAATTATATGACTTTAAGGCTAAAAATATGCATAGTTGCCTTCAATTATCAATTACAAGTTATGCATGAAAGTCGTGTCTTAAATACAAAACTAGAATTGGCTCGAAGTGCTTTCAAACAATTTAATGATATGAAAAAACTGAATGATATACTTTTTAACGCTAAAATAATGGATTGTTGTCTTCGATGGATTAATTGCAAGTTATGTAGGAAAATCATGTTTGAAGGGCGAAAATAAAATTCATTCGAATTAATGTAGTATGATTTATTGACTAGAAGAGAGTCAGTGACATGACTTTAAGGCTAAACAAATGCATTGTTGCCTTCAATAGATCAACTGCAAGTTATGCACGAAAGTCATGTTTAAAGACCGAAATTCGTTCGAGGTAATTTAGAATGATTTAATGACTAAAAGAGACGCAATAACATGACTTTAAGGCTAAAAAAATGAATAGTTGCCTTCAATAGATTAATTACAAGTTATGCATGAAAGTCGTGTGTTAAATGCAAAAATAGAATTGGTTCGAAGTGCTTTCAAATAATTTAATGAAATGAAAACACTGAATGATATACTTTTTAAGGCTAAAATAATGCATTGTTGTCGTCAATAAATTAATTGCTAGTTATGTAAGAAAATCAGGTTTGAAGGGCGAAAATTGAATTCGCTCAACTTAATTTAGAATGATTTAATGACTGGATGAGACTCAGTGACATGACTTTAAGGTCAAACAAATGCATTGTTGCCTTCAATAGCTTAACTGGAAGTTATGCATGAAAGTCATGTTTAAAGGCCGAATTTTGTTCGAAGCGATTTAGAATGATTTAATGACTAAAAGAGACGCAACAATATGACTTTTAGGCTAAAAAAATTCATAGTTGCCTTCAATAGATCAATTGCAACTTATGCATGAAAGTCGGTCTTAAATACAAAAATAGAATTGGCTCGAAGAGCTTTCAAACAATTTAATGATATGAAAAAACTGAATGATATACTTTTTAACGCTAAAATAATGCATTGTTGTCTTCAATAGATTAATTGCAAGTTATGTAAGAAAATCATGTTTGAAGGGGGAAAATCCAATTCGATCGAATTAATTTAGTATGATTTATTGACTAGAAGAGACTCAGTGACATGACTTTAAGGCTAAACAAATGCATTGTTGCCTTCAATAGATTTACTGCAAGTTATGCACGAAAGTCATGTTTAAATGCCATATTTCGTTCGAAGCGATTTAGAATGATTTAATGACTAAAAGAGACGCAACAATATGACTTTTAGGCTAAAAAAAAATGCATAGTTGCCTTCAATAGATCAATTTCAAGTTATGCATGAAAGTCGTGTCTTACTTACAAAAATAGAATTGGCTCGAAGTGCTTTCAAACAATTTAATGATATGAAAAAATAGAATGATATACTTTTTGACCCTAAGATAATGCATTGTTGTCGTCAATAAATTAATTACAAGTTATGTAAGAAAATCATGTTTGAAGGGCGAAAATAAAATTCGTTCGAATTAATTTAGAATGATTTATTGACTAGAAGAGACTCAGTGACATGACTTTCAGGCAAAACAAATGCATTGTTGCCTTCAATAGATCAACTGCAAGTTATGAACCAAAGTCATGTTTAAAGGCCGAATTTCGTTCGAAGTAATTTAGAATGATTTAATGACTAAAAGGGACGCAATAATATGACTTTAAGGCTAAAAGAATGCATAGTTGCCTTCAATAGATCAATTGCAACTTATGCATGAAAGTTGGTCTTAAATACAAAAATAGAATTGGCTCGAAGTGCTTTCAAACAATTTAATGATATGAAAAGACTGAATGATATACTTTTTAAGGCTAAAATAATGCATTGTTGTCGTCAATAAATTAATTGCAAGTTATGTAAGAAAATCAGGTTTGAAGGGCGAAAATTGAATTCGCTCAACTTAATTTAGAATGATTTAATGACTGGATGAGACTCAGTGACATGACTTTAAGGTTAAACAAATGCATTGTTGCCTTCAATAGATTAACTGGAAGTTATGCACGAAAGTCATGTTTAAAGGCCGAATTTTGTTCGAAGCGATTTAGAATGATTTAATGACTAAAAGAGACGCAACAATATGACTTTTAGGCTAAAAAAATGCGTAGTTGCCTTCAATAGAGCAATTGCAACTTATGCATGAAAGTTTGTCTTAAATACAAAAATAGAATTGGCTCGAAGTGCTTTCAAACAATTTAATGATATGAAAAGACTGAATGATATACTTTTTAAGGCTAAAATAATGCATTGTTGTCGTCAATAAATTAATTGCAAGTTATGTAAGAAAATCAGGTTTGAAGGGCGAAAATTGAATTCGCTCAACTTAATTTAGAATGATTTAATGACTGGATGAGACTCAGTGACTTGACTTTAAGGTTCAACAAATGCATTGTTGCCTTCAATAGCTTAACTGGAAGTTATGCACGAAAGTCATGTTTAAAGGCCGAATTTTGTTCGAAGCGATTTAGAATGATTTAATGACTTAAAGAGACGCAACAATATGACTTTTAGGCTAAAAAAATGCATAGTTGCCTTCAATAGATCAATTGCAACTTATGCATGAAAGTCGGTCTTAAATACAAAAATAGAATTGGCTCGAAGTGCTTTCAAACAATTTAATGATATGAAAAAACTGAATGATATACTTTTTAACGCTAAAATAATGCATTGTTGTCTTCAATAGATTAATTGCAAGTTATGTAAGAAAATCATGTTTGAAGGGCGAAAATGAAATTCGATCGAATTAATTTAGTATGATTTATTGACTAGAAGGGACTCAGTGATATGACTTTAAGGCTAAACAAATGCATTGTTGCCTTCAATAGATCAACTATAAGTTATGCACAAAAGTCATGTTTAAAGCGCGAATTTCGTTCGAACTAATTTAGAATGATTTAATGACTAAAAGAGACGCAATAATATGACTTTAAGGCTAAAAAAATGCATAGTTGCCTTCAATAGATCAATTACAAGTTATGCATGAAAGTAGTGTGTTAAATGCAAATATAGAATTGGTTCGAAGTGCTTTCAAATAATTTAATGAAATGAAAAGACTGAATGATATAGTTTTTAAGGCTAAAATAATGCATTGTTGTCGTCAATAAATTAATTGCAAGTTATGTAAGAAAATCAGGTTTGAAGGGCGAAAATTGAATTCGCTCAACTTAATTTAGAATGATTTAATGACTGGATGAGACTCAGTGACATGACTTTAAGGTTAAACAAATGCATTGTTGCCTTCAATAGATTAACTGGAAGTTATGCACGAAAGTCATGTTTAAAGGCCGAATTTTGTTCGAAGCGATTTAGAATGATTTAATGACTAAAAGAGACGCAACAATATGACTTTTAGGCTAAAAAAATGCATAGTTGCCTTCAATAGATCAATTGCAACTTATGCATGAAAGTTGGTCTTAAATACAAAAATAGAATTGGCTCGAAGTGCTTTCAAACAATTTAATGATATGAAAAGACTGAATGATATACTTTTTAAGGCTAAAATAATGCATTGTTGTCGTCAATAAATTAATTGCAAGTTATGTAAGAAAATCAGGTTTGAAGGGCGAAAATTGAATTCGCTCAACTTAATTTAGAATGATTTAATGACTGGATGAGACTCAGTGACTTGACTTTAAGGTTAAACAAATGCATTGTTGCATTCAATAGCTTAACTGGAAGTTATGCACGAAAGTCATGTTTAAAGGCCAAATTTTGTTCGAAGCGATTTAGAATGATTTAATGACTAAAAGAGACGCAACAATATGACTTTTAGGCTAAAAAAATGCATAGTTGCCTTCAATAGATCAATTGCAACTTATGCATGAAAGTCGGTCTTAAATACAAAAATAGAATTGGCTCGAAGTGCTTTCAAACAATTTAATAATATGAAAAAACTGAATGATATACTTTTTAACGCTAAAATAATGCATTGTTGTCTTCAATAGATTAATTGCAAGTTATGTAAGAAAATCATGTTTGAAGGGCGAAAATGAAATTCGATCGAATTAATTTAGAATGATTTATTGACTAGAAGAGACTCAGTGACATGACTTTCAGGCAAAACAAATGCATTGTTGCCTTCAATAGATCAACTGCAACTTATGCACCAAAGTCATGTTTCAAGGCCGAATTTCGTTCAAAGTAATTTAGAATGATTTAATGACTAAATGGGACGCAATAATATGACTTTAAGGCTAAAAGAATGCATAGTTGCCTTCAATAGATCAATTGCAACTTATGCATGAAACTCGTGTCTTACTTACAAAAATAGAATTGGCTCGAATTTCTTTCAAACAATTTAATGATATGAAAAAACTGAATGATATACTTTTTGACGCTAAAATAATGCATAGTTGTCGTCAATAAATTAATTGCAAGTTATGTAAGAAAATCATGTTTGAAGGGCGAAAATAGAATTCGTTCAACTTAATTTAGAATGATTTAATGACTGGATGAGACTCAATGACATGACTTTAACCCTAAACAAATGCATTGTTGCCTTCAATAGATTAACAGCAAGTTATGCACGAAAGTCATGTTTAAAGGCCGAATTTCTTTCGAAGCGATTTAGAATGATTTAATGACTAAAAGAGACGCAATAATATGACATTTAAGCTAAAAAAATGCATAGTTGCCTTCAATAGATCAATTGCAACTTATGCATGAAAGTCGTGTCTTAAATACAAAAATAGAATTGGCTCGAAGTGCTTTCAAACAATTTAATGATATGAAAAAACTGAATGATATACTTTTTAACGCTAAAATAATGCATTGTTGTCGTCAATAAACTAATTGCAAGTTATGTAAGAAAATCAGGTTTGAAGGGCGAAAATTGAATTCGCTCAACTTAATTTAGAATGATTTAATGACTGGATGAGACTCAATGACATTACTTTAAGGCTAAACAAATCCATTGTTGCCTTCAATGGATTAACTGCAAGTTATGCACGAAAGTCATGTTTGAAGGCCAAATTTCGTTCGAAGTAATTTAGAGTGATTTAATGACTAAAAGAGACGCAATAATGTGACTTTAAGGCTAAAAAAATGCATAGTTGCCTTCAATAGATCAATTGCAACTTATGCATGAAAGTCGTGTCTTAAATACAAAAATAGAAATGGCTCGAAGTGCTTTCAAACAATTTAATGATATGAAAAAAGTGAATGATATACTTTTTAACGCTAAAATAATGCACTGTTGTCTTCAATAGATTAATTGCAAGTTATGTAAGAAAATCATGTTTGAAGGGCGAAAATAAAATTCGTTCGAATTAATTTAGTGTGATTTATTGACTAGAAGAGACTCAGTGACATGAATTTATGGCTAAACAAATGCATTGTTGCCTTCAATAGATCAACTGCAAGTTATGCACGAAAGTCATGTTTACAGACCGATTTTCGTTCGAGGTAATTTAGAATGATTTAATGACAAAAAGAGGCGCAATAATATGAATTTAAGGCTAAAAAAATGAATAGTTGTTTTCAATAGATCAATAACAAGTTATGCATGAAAGTCGTGTGTTAAATGCAAAAATAGAATTGGTTCGAAGTGCTTTCAAATAATTTAATGAAATGAAAACACTGAATGATACATATACTTTTTAAGGCTAAAATAATGCATTGTTGTCGTCAATAAATTAATTGCAAGTTATGTAAGAAAATTAGGTTTGAAGGGCGAAAATTGAATTCGCTCAACTTAATTTAGAATGATTTAATGACTGGATGAGACTCAGTGACTTGACTTTAAGGTTAAACAAATGCATTGTTGCATTCAATAGCTTAACTGGAAGTTATGCACGAAAGTCATGTTTAAAGGCCGAATTTTGTTCGAAGCGATTTAGAATGATTTAATGACTAAAAGAGACGCAACAATATGACTTTTAGGCTAAAAAAATGCATAGTTGCCTTCAATAGATCAATTGCAACTTATGCATGATAGTCGTGTCTTAAATACAAAAATAGAATTAGCTCGAAGTGCTTTCAAACACTTTAATGATATGAAAAAATAGAATGATATACTTTTTGACGCTAAGATAATGCATTGTTGTCATCAATAAATTAATTACAAGTTATGTAAGAAAATTGTGTTTGAAGGGCGAAAATAAAATTCATTCAAATTAATTTAGAATGATTTATTGACTAGAAGAGACTCAGTGACATGACTTTCAGGCAAAACAAATGCATTGTTGCCTTCAATAGATCAACAGCAAGTTATGCACCAAAGTCATGTTTAAAGGCCGAATTTCGTTCGAAGTAATTTAGAATGATTTATTGACTAAAAGAGACGCAATAATATGACTTTAAGGCTAAAAGAATGCATAGTTGCCATCAATAGATCAATTGCAACTTATGCATGAAAGTCGTGTCTTACTTACAAAAATAGAATTGGCTCGAAGTTCTTTCAAACAATTTAATGATATGAAAAAACTGAATGATATACTTTTTGACGCTAAAGTAATGCATAGTTGTCGTCAATAAATTAATTGCAAGTTATGTAAGAAAATCATGTTTGAAGGGCCAAAATAGAATTCGTTCTATTTAATTTAGAATGATTTAATGACTGGATAAGACTCAATGACATGACTTTAACCCTAAACAAATGCCTTGTTGCTTTCAATAGATTAAGTGCAAGTTATGCACGAAAGTCATGTTTAAAGGCCGAATTTCGTTCGAAGCAATTTAGAATGATTTAATGACTAAAAGAGACGCAATAATATGACATTTAAGCTAAAAAAATGCATAGTTGCCTTCAATAGATCAATTGCAACTTATGCATGAAAGTCGTGTCTTACTTACAAAAATAGAATTGGCTCGAAGTTCTTTCAAACAATTTAATGATATGAAAAAACTGAATGATATACTTTTTGACGCTAAAATAATGCATAGTTGTCGTCAATAAATTAAATGCAAGTTATGTAAGAAAATCATGTTTGAAGGGCGAAAATAGATTTTGTCCAACTTAATTTAGAATGATTTAATGACTGGATGAGACTCAATGACATTACTTTAAGGCTAAACAAATCCATTGTTGCCTTCAATGGACTAACTGCAAGTTATGCACGAAAGTCATGTTTAAAGGCCAAATTTCGTTCGAAGTAATTTAGAATGATTTAATGATTAAAAGAGACGCAATAATGTGACTTTAAGGCTAAAAAAATGCATAGTTGCCTTCAATAGATCAATAACAAGTTATGCATAAAAGTCGTGTGTTAAATGCAAAAAATAGAATTAGTTCGAAGTGCTGTCAAATAATTTAATGAAATGAAAACACTGAATGATACATATACTTTTTAAGGATAAAATAATGCATTGTTGTCGTCAATAAATTAATTGCAAGTTATGTAAGAAAATTAGGTTTGAAGGGCGAAAATTGAATTCGCTCAACTTAATTTAGAATGATTTAATGACTGGATGAGACTCAGTGACATGACTTTAAGGTTAAACAAATGCATTGTTGCCTTCAATAGATTAACTGGAAGTTATGCACGAAAGTCATGTTTAAAGGCCGATGTTCGTTCGAGGTAATTTAGAATGATTTAATGACTAAAAGAGGCGCAATAATATGAAGTTAAGGCTAAAAAAATGAATAGTTGCCTTCAATAGATCAATAACAAGTTATGCATGAAAGTCGTGTGTTAAATGCAAAAATAGAATTGGTTCGAAGTGCTTTCAAATAATTTAATGAAATGAAAACACTGAATGATACATAACTTTTTAAGGCTAAAATAATGCATTGTTGTCGTCAATAAATTAATTGCAAGTTATGTAAGAAAATTAGGTTTGAAGGGTGAAAATTGAATTCGCTCAACTTAATTTAGAATGATTTAATGACTGGATGAGACTCAGTGACATGACTTTAAGGTTAAACAAATGCATTGTTGCCTTCAATATATTAACTGGAAGTTATGCATGAAAGTCATGTTTAAAGGCCGAATTTTGTTCGAAGCGATTTAGAATGATTTAATGACTTAAAGAGACGCAACAATATGACTTTTAGGCTAAAAAAATGCATAGTTGCCTTCAATAGATCAATTGCAACTTATGCATGAAAGTCGGTCTTAAATACAAAAATAGAATTGGCTCGAAGTGCTTTCAAACAATTTAATGATATGAAAAAACTGAATAAAATACTTTTTAACGCTAAGATAATGCATTGTTGTCATCAATAAATTAATTACAAGTTATGTAGGAAAATCGTGTTTGAAGGGCGAAAATAAAATTCGTTCAAATTAATTTAGAATGATTTATTGACTAGAAGAGACTCAGTGACATGACTTTCAGGCAAAACAAATGCATTGTTGCCTTCAATAGATCAACAGCAAGTTATGCACCAAAGTCATGTTTAAAGGCCGAATTTCGTTCGAAGTAATTTAGAATGATTTATTGACTAAAAGAGACGCAATAATATGACTTTAAGGCTAAAAGAATGCATAGTTGCCTTCAATAGATCAATTGCAACTTATGCATGAAAGTCGTGTCTTACTTACAAAAATAGAATTGGCTCGAAGTTCTTTCAAACAATTTAATGATATGAAAAAACTGAATGATATACTTTTTGACGCTAAAGTAATGCATAGTTGTCGTCAATAAATTAATTGCAAGTTATGTAAGAAAATCATGTTTGAAGGGCCAAAATAGAATTCGTTCAACTTAATTTAGAATGATTTAATGACTGGATAAGACTCAATGACATGACTTTAACCCTAAACAAATGCAATGTTGCTTTCAATAGATTAACTGCAAGTTATGCACGAAAGTCATGTTTAAAGACCGAATTTCGTTCGAGGTAATTTAGAATGTTTTAATGACTAAAAGAGGCGCAATAATATGAATTTAAGGCTAAAAAAATGAATAGTTGCCTTCAATAGATCAATAACAAGTTATGCATGAAACTCGTGTGTTAAATGCAAAAATAGAATTGGTTCGAAGTGCTTTCAAATAATTTAATGAAATGAAAACACTGAATGATATACTTTTTAAGGCTAAAATAATGCATTGTTGTCGTCAATAAATTAATTGCAAGTTATGTAAGAAAATCATGTTTGAAGGGCGAAAATAGAATTCGTTCAACTTAATGTAGAATGATTTAATGACTGGATGACACTCAATGACATGACTTTAAGGCTAAACAAATGCATTGTTGCCTTCAATAGATTTACTGCAAGTTATGCACGAAAGTCGTGTTTAAAGGCCACATTTTGTTCGAAGTGATTTAGAATGATTTAATGACTAAAAGAGACGGAACAATATGACTTTTAGGCTAAAAAAATGCATAGTTGCCTTCAGTAGATCAATTGCAACTTATGCATGAAAGTCGGTCTTAAATACAAAAATAGAATTGGCTTGAAGTGCTTTCAAACAATTTAATGATATGAAAAAACTGAATGATATATTTTTAACGCAAAAATAATGCAATGTTGTCTTCAATAGATTCATTGCAAGTTATGTAAGAAAATCATGTTTGAAGGGCGAAAATGAAATTCGTTCGAATTAATTTAGTATGATTTATTGACTAGAAGGGACTCACTCACATGACTTTAAGGCTAAACAAATGCATTGTTGCCTTCAATAGATTTACTGCAAGTTATGCACGAAAGTCATGTTTAAAGGCCATATTTCGTTCGAAGCGATTTAGAATGATTTAATGACTAAAAGAGACGCAACAATATGACTTTTAGGCTAAAAAAATGCATAGTTGCCTTCAATAGATCAATTGCAACTTCTGCATGAAAGTCGTGTCTTAAATACAAAAATAGAATTGGCTCGAAGTGCTTTCAAACAATTTAATGATATGAAAAAACAAAATGATATACTTTTTGACGCTAAGATAATGCATTGTTGTGGTCAATAAATTAATGACAAGTTATGTAAGAAAATCAAGATTCAAGGGTGAAAATAGAATTCGTTCAACTTAATTTAGAATGATTTAATGACTGGATGACACTCAATGACTTGACTTTAACCCTAAACAAATGCATTGTTGCCTTCAATAGATTAACTGCAAGTTATGTACGAAAGTCATGTTTAAAGGCCGAATTTCGTTCTAAGTAATTTAGAATGATTTAATGACTAAAAGATACTAAATAATATGACTTTTAAGCTAAAAAAATGCGTAGTTGCCTTCAATAGATCAATTGCAACTTATGCATGAAAGTCGTGTCTTAAATGCAAAAATAGAATTGGTTCGAAGTGCTTTCATACAATTTAATGATATGAAAAGACTCAATGATATACTTTTTAAGGCTAAAATAATGCATTGTTGTCGTCAATAAATTAATTGCAAGTTATGTAAGAAAATCATGATTGAAGGGTGAAAATAGAATTCGTTCAACTTAATTTAGAATGATTTAATGACTGGATGACACTCAATGACATGACTTTACGGCTAAACAAATGCATTGTTGCCTTCAATCGATTTACTGCAAGTTATGCACGAAAGTCATGTTTAAAGGCCGAATTTTGTTCGAAGCGATTTAGAATGATTTAATGACTAAAAGAGACGCAACAATATGACTTTTAGGCTAAAAAAATTCATAGTTGCCTTCAAAAGATCAATTGCAACTTATGCATGAAAGTCATGTCTTAAATACAAAAATAGAATTGGCTCGAAGTTCTTTCAAACAATTTATTTATATGAAAAAACCGAATGATATAGTTTTTGACGCTAAAATAATGCATAGTTGTCGTCAATAAATTAATTCCAAGTTACGTAAGAAAATCATGTTTGAAGGGCGAAAATAGAATTCGTTCAACTTAATTTAGAATGATTTAATGACTGGATGAGACTCAATGACATTACTTTAAGGCTAAACAAATGCATTGTTGCCGTCAATAGATTAACTGCAAGTTATGCACGAAAGTCATGCTTAAAGGCCGAATTTCGTGTGAAGCGATTTAGAATGATTTAATGACTTAAAGAGACGCAATAATATGACTTTTAAGCTAAAAAAATGCATGGTTGCCTTCAATAGATCAATCGCAACTTATGCATGAAAGTCGTGTCTTAAATACAAAAATTGAATTGCCTCGAAGTGCTTTCAAACAATTTAATGATATGAAAAAACTGAATGATATACTTTTTAACGCTAAAATAATGCATGGTTGTCTTCAATAGATTAATTGCAAGTTATGTAAGAAAATCATGTTTGAATGGCGAAAATGAAATTCGTTCGACTTAATTTAGTATGATTTATTGACTAGAAGAGACTCAGTGACATGACTTTCAGGCAAAACAAATGCATTGTTGGCTTCAATAGATCAACTGCAAGTTATGCACGAAAGTCATGTTTAAAGACCGAATTTCGTTCGAGGTAATTTAGAATGATTTAATGACGAAAAGAGACGCAATAATATGACTTTAAGGCTAAAAAAATGAATAGTTGCCTTCAATAGATCAATTGCAAGTTATGCATGAAAGTCGTGTGTTAAATGCAAAAGTAGAATTGGTTCGAAGTGCTTTCAAATAATTTAATGAAATGAAAACACTGAATGATATACTTTTTAACGCTAAAATATTGGATTGTTGTCTTCAATGGATTAATTGCAAGTTATGTAGGAAAATCATGTTTGAATGGCGAAAATAAAATTCATTCGAATTAATTTAGTATCATTTATTGACTAGAAGAGACTCAGTGACATGACTTTAAGGCTAAACAAATGGATTGTTGCCTTCAATAGATCAACTGCAAGTTATGCACGAAAGTCATGTCTAAAGACCGAATTTCGTTCGAAGTAATTTATAATGATTTAATGACTAAAAGAGACACAATAATATGACTTGAAGGCCAAAAAAATGCATAGTTGCCTTCAATAGATGAATTACAAGTTATGCATGAAAGTCGTGTCTTAAATGCAAAAATAGGATTGGTTCGAAGTGCTTTCAAACAATTTACTGAAACGAAAAGGCTGAATGATATACTTTTTAAGGCTCAAATAATGCATTGTTGTCGTCAATAAATTAATTGCATGTTATGTAAGAAAATCATGTTTGAAGGGCGAAAATAGAATTCGTTCAACATAATTTTGAATGATTTAATGACTGGATGAGACTCAATGACATGACTTTAACCCTAAACAAATGAATTGTTGCCTTCAATAGATTAACTGCCAGTTATGCACGAAAGTCATGTTTAAAGGCCGAATTTTGTTCGAAGCGATTTAGAATGATTTAATGACTAAAAGAGACGCAATAATATGACATTTACGCTAAAAAAATGCATTGTTGCCTTCAATAGATCAATTGCAACTTATGCATGAAAGTCGTCTTAAATACAAAAATAGAATTGGCTCGAAGTGCTTTCAAACAATTTAATGATATGAAAAAACTGAATGATATACTTTTTAACGATAAAATAATGCACTGTTGTCTTCAATAGATTAATTGCAAGTTATGTAAGAAAATCATGTTTGAAGGGCGAAAATAAAATTCGTTCGAATTAATTTAGTATGATTTTTTGACTAGAAGAGACTCAGTGACATGAATTTAAGGCTAAACAAATGCATTGTTGGCTTCAATAGATCAACTGCAAGTTATGCACGAAAGTCATGTTCAAAGACCGAATTTCGTTCGAAGTAATTTAGAATGATTTAATGACTAAAAGAGACGCAATAATATGACTTTAAGGCAAAAAAAATGAATAGTTACCTTCAATAGATCAATTACAAGTGATGCATAAAAGTCGTGTCTTAAATGCAAAAATAGAATTGTTTCGAAGTGCTTTCAAATAATTTAACGAAATGAAAAGACTGAATGATATACTTTTTAAGGCTAAAATAATGCATTGTTGTCGTCAATAAATTAATTGCAAGTTATGTAAGAAAATCAGGTTTGAAGGGCGAAAATAGAATTCGTTCAACTTAATTTAGAATGATTTAATGACTGGATGAGACTCAATGACATGACTTTAAGGTTAAACAAATGCATTGTTGCCTTAATAGATTAACTGCAAGTTATGCACGAAAGTCATGTTTAAAGGCCGAATTTCATTCGAAGCGATTTAGAATGATTTAATGACTAAAAGAGACGCAATAATATGATTTTAAGGCTAAAAAAATGAATAGTTACCTTCAATAGATCAATAACAAGTTATGCATGAAAGTCGTGTCTTAAATGCAAAAGTAGAATTGGTTCGAAGTGCTTCCAAATAATTTCATGAAATGAAAAGACTGAATGATATACTTTTTAAGGCTAAAATAATGCATTGTTGTCGTCAATAAATTAATCGCAAGTTATGTAAGAAAATTAGGTTTGAAGGGCGAAAATTGAATTCGCTCAACTTAATTTAGAATGATTTAATGACTGGATGAGACTCAGTGACATGACTTTAAGGTTAAACAAATGCATTGTTGCCTTCAATAGATTAACTGGAAGTTATGCACGAAAGTCATGTTTAAAGGCCGAATTTTGTTCGAAGCGATTTAGAATGATTTAATGACTAAAAGAGACGCAACAATATGACTTTTAGGCTAAAAAAATGCATAGTTGCCTTCAATAGATCAATTGCAACTTATGCATGAAAGTCGTGTCGTAAATACAAAAATAGAATTAGCTCGAAGTGCTTTCAAATAATTTAATGATATGAAAAAATAGAATGATATACTTTTTGACGCTAAGATAATGCATTGTTGTCATCAATAAATTAATTACAAGTTATGTAAGAAAATCGTGTTTGAAGGGCGAAAATAAAATTCGTTGAAATTAATTTAGAATGATTTATTGACTAGAAGAGACTCAGTGACATGACTTTCAGGCAAAACAAATGCATTGTTGCCTTCAATAGATCAACAGCAAGTTATGCACCAAAGTCATGTTTAAAGGCCGAATTTCGTTCGAAGTAATTTAGAATGATTTATTGACTAAAAGAGACGCAATAATATGACTTTAAGGCTAAAAGAATGCATAGTTGCCTTCAATAGATCAATTGCAACTTATGCATGAAAGTCGTGTCTTACTTACAAAAATAGAATTGGCTCGAAGTGCTTTCCAACAATTTAATGATATGAAACAACTGAATGATATACTTTTTAACGCTAAAATAATGCATTGTTGTCTTCAATAGATTAATTGTAAGTTATGTAAGAAAATCATGTTTGAAGGGCGAAAATAAAATTCGTTCGAATTAATTTAGTATGATTTATTGACTAGAAGAGACTCAGTGACATGACTTTAAGGCTAAACAAATGCATTGTTGACTTCAATAGATCAACTGCAAGTTATGCTCGAAAGTCATGTTTAAAGGCCAAATTTCGTTCGAAGCGATTTAGAATGATTTAATGACTAAAAGAGACGCAATAATATGACTTTAAGGCTAAAAAAATGCATAGTTGCCTTCAATTATGAATTACAAGTTATGCATGAAAGTCGTGTCTTAAATACAAAAATAGAATTGGCTCGTAGTGCTTTCAAACAATTTAATGATATGAAAAAACTGAATGATATACTTTTTAACGCTAAAATAATGGATTGTTGTCTTCAATAGATTAATTGCAAGTTATGTAAGAAAATCATGTTTGAAGGGCGAAAATAGAATTCGTTCAACTTAATTTAGAATGATTTAATGACTGGATGAGACTCAATTACATGACTTTAAGGCTAAACAAATGCATTGTTGCCTTCAATAGATTAACTGCAAGTTATGCACGAAAGTCATGTTTAAAGGCCGAATTTCGTTCGAAGCGATTTAGAATGATTTAATGACTAAAAGAGACGCAGTAATATGACTTTAAGGCTAAAAAAATGCATAGTTGCCTTCAATAGATCAATTACAAGTTATGCATGAAAGTCGTGTCTTAAATGCAAAAATAGAATTGGTTCGAAGTGCTTTCACACAATTTAATGAAATGAAAAGACTGAATGGTATATTTTTTAAGGCTAAAATAAGGCATTGTTGTCGTCAATAAATTAATTTCAAGTTATGTAAGAAAATCATGTTTGGAAGGCGAAAATAGAATTTGTTCAACTTAATTTAGAATGATTTAATGACTGGATGACACTCAATGACATGACTTTAAGGCTAAATAAAATGCATTGTTGCCTTCAATAAATCAACTGCAAGTTATGCACGAAAGTCATGTTTAACAGCCGAATTTCGTTCGAAGTAATTTAGAATGATTTAATGACTAAAAGATACGCAATAATATGACTTTAAGGCTAAAAAAATGCATAGTTGACCTCAATAGATCAATTAGAAGTTATGCATAAAAGTCGTGTCTTAAATACAAAAATAGAATTGGTTCGAAGTCCTTTCAAACAATTTAATGATATGAAAAGACTCAACGATATACTTTTTAAGGCTAAAATAATGAATTGTTGTTGTCCATAAACTAATCGCAAGTTATGTAAGAAAATCATGTTTGAAGGGTGAAAATAGAATTCGTTCAACTTAATTTAGAATGATTTAATGAGTGGATGAGACTCAATGACATGACTTTAAGGCTAAACAAATGCTTTGTTGCCTTTAATAGATTAACTGCAAGTTATGCACGAAAGTCATGTTTAAAGGCGGAATTTCGTTCGAAGCAATTTAGAATGATTTAATGACTAAAAGAGACGCAATAATATGACTTTTAAGCTAAAAATATGCATAGTTGCCTTCAATAGATCAATTAAAAGTTATGCATGAAAGTCGTGTCTTAAATGCAAAAATAGAATTGGTTCGAAGTGCTTTCAAACAATTTACTGAAATGAAAAGACTGAATGATATACTTTTTAAGGCTAAAATCATGCATTGTTGTCGTCAATAAATTAATTGCAAGTTATGTAAGAAAATCATGTTTGAAGGGCGAAAATAGAATTCGTTCAACTTAATTTAGAATGATTTAATGACTGGATGACACTCAATGACATGACTTTAAGGCTAAACAAATGCATTGTTGCCTTCAATAAATCAACTGCAAGTTATGCACGAAAGTCATGTTTAAAGGCCGAATTTCGTTCAAAGTAATTTAGAATGATTTAATGACTAAAAGATATGCAATAATATGACTTTAAGGCTAAAAAAATGCATAGTTGCCTTCAATAGATCAATTAGAAGTTATGCATTAAAGTCGTGTCCTAAATGCAAAAATAGAATTGGTTCGAAGTGCTTTCAAACAATTTAATGAAATGAAAAGACTGAATGATATACTTTTTAAGGCTAAAAAAATGCATTGCTGTCGTCAATAAATTAATTGCAAGTTATGTAAGAAAATCATGTTTGAAGGGCGAAAATAGAATTCGTTCAACTTAATTTAGAATGATTTAATGACTAGATGAGACTCAATGACATGACTTTAATGCTAAACAAATGCATTGTTGCCTTCAATAGATCAACTGCAAGTTATGCACGAAAGTCATGTTTAAAGGCCGAATTTTGGTGGAAGTATTTTTGAATGCTTTAATGACTAAAAGAGACGCAATAATATGACTTTAAGGCTAAAAAAATGAATAGTTGCCTTCAATAGATCAATTACAAGTTATGCATGAAAGTCGTGTCTTAAATGCAAAAATAGAATTGGTTCGAAGTGCTTTCAAACAATTTAATGAAATGAAAAGACTGAATGATATACTTTTTAAGGCTAAAATAATGCATTGTTGTTGTCAATAAATTAAATCCAAGTTATGTAAGAAAATCATGTTTGAAGGGCGAAAATAGAATTCGTTCAACTTAATTTAGAATGATTTAATGACTGGATGAGACTCAATTACATGACTTTAAGGCTAAACAAATGCATTGTTGCCTTCAATAGATTAACTGCAAGTTATGCACGAAAGTCATGTTTAAAGGCCGAATTTCGTTCGAAGCGATTTAGAATGATTTAATGACTAAAAGAGACGCAGTAATATGACTTTAAGGCTAAAAAAATGCATAGTTGACCTCAATAGATCAATTAGAAGTTATGCATAAAAGTCGTGTCTTAAATACAAAAATAGAATTGGTTCGAAGTCCTTTCAAACAATTTAATGATATGAAAAGACTCAACGATATACTTTTTAAGGCTAAAATAATGCATTGTTGTTGTCCATAAACTAATCGCAAGTTATGTAAGAAAATCGTGTTTGAAGGGTGAAAATAGAATTCGTTCAACTTAATTTAGAATGATTTAATGAGTGGATGAGACTCAATGACATGACTTTAAGGCAAAACAAATGCTTTGTTGCCTTCAATAGATTAACTGCAAGTTATGCATGAAAGTCATGTTTAAAGGCGGAATTTCGTTCGAAGCGATTTAGAATGATTTAATGACTAAAAGAGACCCAATAATATGACTTTGAAGCTAAAAAAATTCATAGTTGCCTTCAATAGATCAATTAAAAGTTATGCATGAAAGTCGTGTCTTAAATACAAAAATAGAATTGCCTCGAAGTGCTTCCAAACAATTTAATGATTTAAAAAAATTGAATGATGTACTTTTTAACGCTAAAATAATGCATTGTTGTCTTCAATAGATTAATTGCAAGTTATGTAAGAATATCATGTTTGAAGGGCGAAAATAGAATTCGTTCGACTTAATTTGGAATAATTTAATAACTAGAAGAGACTCACTGACATGACTTTAAGGCTAAACAAATGCATGGTTGACTTCAATAGATCAACTGCAAGTTATGCACGAAAGTCATGTTTAAAGGCCGAATTTCGTTCAAAGTAATTTAGAATGAATTAATGACTAAAAGAGACGCAATAATTTGACTTTATGGCTAAAAAAAATGCATAGTTGCCTTCAATAGATCAATTACAGTTATGCATGAAAGTCGTGTCTTAAATGCAAAAATAGAATTGGTTCGAAGTGCTTTCAAACAATTTACTGAAATGGAAAGACTCAATGATATACTTTTTAAGGCTTAAATAATGCATTGTTGTCGTCAATAAATTAATTGCATGTTATGTAAGAAAATCATGTTTGAAGGGCGAAAATAGAATTCGTTCAACTTAATTTAGAATGATTAATGACTGGATGAGACTCAATGACATGACTTTAACCCTAAACAAATGCATTGTTGCCTTCAATAGATTAACTGCAAGTTATGCACGAAAGTCATGTTTAAAGGCCGAATTTCATTCGAAGCGATTTAGAATGATTTAATGACTAAAAGAGACGCAATAATATGACTTTAAGGCTAAAAAAATGAATAGTTGCCTTCAATAGATCACTTACAAGTTATGCATGAAAGTCGTGTCTTAAATGAAAAAATAGAATTGGTTCGAAGTGCTTTCAAACAATTTAATGAAATGAAAAGACTGAATGATATACTTTTTAAGGCTAAAAGAATGCATTGTTGTCGTCAATAAATTAATTCCAAGTTATGTAAGAAAATCATGTTTGAAGGGCGAAAATAGAATTCGTTCAACTTAATTTAGAATGATTGAATGACTGGATGAGACTCAATGACATGACTTTAACGCTAAACAAATGCATTGTTGCCTTCAATAGATCAACTGCAAGTTATGCACGAAAGTCATGTTTAAAGGCCGAATTTCGTTCGAAGCGATTTAGAATGATTTAATGACTAAAAGAGACGCAATAATATGACTTTAAGGCTAAAAAAATGTATAGTTGCCTTCAATAGATCAATTACAAGTTATGTATCAAAGTCGTGTCTTAAATACAAAAATAGAATTGCCTCGAAGTGCTTTCAAATAATTTAATATAAAAAAACTGAATGATATACTTTTTAACGCTAAAATAATGCATTGTTGTCTTCAATAGATTAATTGCATGTTATGTATGAAAATCATGTTTGAAGGGCGAAAATAAAATTCGTTCGAATTAATTTAGTATGATTCATTGACTAGAAGAGACTCAATGACATGACTTTAAGGCTAAACAAATGCATTGTTGCCTTCAATAGATCAACTGCAAGTTATGCGCGAAAGTCATGTTGAAAGGCCGAATTTCGTTCGAAGTAATTTAGAATACTTTAATGACTAAAAGAGATGCAATAATATGACTTTAAGGCTAAAAAAATAAATAGTTGCCTTCAATAGAGCAATTACAAGTTATGCACGAAAGTCGTGTCTTAAATGAAAAAATAGAATTGGTTCGAAGTGCTTTCAAATAATTTAATGAAATGAAAAGACTGAATGATAAACTTTTTAAGGGTAAAATAATGCATTGTTGTCGTCAATAAATTAATTGCAAGCTATGTAAGAAAATCAGGTTTGAAGGGCGAAAATAGAATTCGTTCAACTTAATTTAGTATGATTTATTGACTAGAAGAGACTCAGTGACCTGACTTTAAGGCTAAAGAAATGCATTATTTTCTTCAATAGATCACCTGCAAGTTATGCACGAAAGTCATGTTTAAAGGCCGATTTTCGTTCATAGTAATTTAGAATGAATTAATGACTAAAAGAGACGCAATAATATGATTTTAAGGCTAAAAAAATGCATAGTTGCCTTCAATAGATCAATTGCAACTTATGCATGAAAGTCGTGTCTTAAATACAAAAATAGAAATGGCTTGAAGTGCTTTTAAACAATTTAATGATATGAAAAGACTGTATGATATACTTTTTAAAGCTAAAATAATGCATTGTTGTCGTCAATAAATTAATAGCAAGTTATGTAAAAAAATCATGTTTGAAGGGCGAAAATAGAATTCGTTCGACTTAATTTAGAATAATTTATTAACTAGAAGAGACTCATTGACATGACTTTGAGGCTAAACAAATGCATTGTTGCCTTTAATAGATCAGCTGGAAGTTTTGCACGAAAGTCATTTTTAAAGGCCGAACTTCGTTCGAAGTGATTTAGAATGATTTAATGACTAAAATAGACGCAATAATATGACTTTAAGGCTAAAAAAATGCATAGTTGCCTTGAATAGATCAATTAAAAGTTATGCATGAAAGTCGTGTCTTAAATGCCAAAATAGTATTAGTTCGAAATGCTTCCAAACAATTTAATGATATGAAAAGACTCAACGATATACTTTTTAAGGCTAAAATAATGCATTGTTGTCGTCAATAAATTAATTGCAAGTTGTGTAAGAAAATCATGTTTGAAGGGCGAAAATAGAATTCATTCGACTTAATTAAGAATAATTTAATGACAGGATGAGACTCAATGACATGACTTTAAGGCTAAACAAATGCATTGTTGCCTTCAATAGATTAACTGCAAGTTATGCACGAAAGTCATGTTTCAAGGCCATATTTCGTTCGAAGCGATTTAGAATGATTTAATGACTAAAAGAGACGCAACAATATGACTTTTAGGCTAAAAAAATGCATAGTTGCCTTCAATAGATCAATTGCAACTTATGCATGAAAGTCGTGTCTTAAATACAAAAATAGAATTGGCTCGAAGTGCTTTCAAACAATTTAATGATATGAAAAAATAGAATGATATACTTTTTGACCCTAAGATAATGCATTGTTGTCGTCAATAAATAAATTACAAGTTATGTAAGAAAATCATGTTTGAAGGGCGAAAATAAAATTCGTTCAAATTAATTTAGTTTGATTTATTAACTAGAAGAGACTCAGTTACATGACTTTAAGGCTAAACAAATGCATTGTTGCCTTCAATAGATCAACTGCAAGTTATGCACGAAAGTCATTTTTAGAGGCCGAGTTTCGTTCGAAGTAATTTAGAATGATTTAATGACTAAAAGAGACGCAATAATATGACTTTTAGGCTAAAAAAATGCATAGATTCCTTCAATAGATCAATTGCAACTTATGCATGAAAGTCGTGTCGTAAATGCAAAAATAGAATTGGTTCGAAGTGCTTTCAAAAAAATTAATCATATGAAAAGACTGAATGATATACTTTTTAAGGCTAACATAATGCATTATTGTCTTCAATAGATTAATTGCAGGTTAGGTAAGAAAATCACGTTTGAAGGGCGAAAGTAAAATTCGGTAGAATTAATTTAGGATGATTTATTGACTAGAAGAGACTCATAGACATGACTTTAAGGCTAAACAAATGCATTGTTGCTTTCAATAGATCAACTGCAAGTTATACACGAAAGTCATGTTTTAAGGCCGAGTTTCGTTCGAAGTAATTTAGAATGATTTAACGACTAAAAGAAACGCAATAATATGATTTTAAGGCTAAAAAAATGCATAGTTGCCTTCAATAGATCAATTGCAACTTATGCATGAAAGTCGTGTCTTAAATGCAAAAATAGAATTGGTTCGAAGTGCTTTCAAACAATTTCATGATATGAAAAGACTGAATGATATACTTTTTAAGGCTAAAATAATGCATTGTTGTCGTCAATAAATTAATTGCAAGCTATGTAAGAAAATCATGTTTGAAGGGCGAAAATAGAATTCGTTCAACTTAATTTAGAATGATTTAATGACTGGCTGAGACTCAATGACATGACTTTAACGCTAAACAAATGCATTGTTGCTTTCAATAGATTAACTGCAAGTTATGCACGAAAGTCATGTTTAAAGGCCGAATTTCATTCGAAGCGATTTAGAATGATTTAATGACTAAAAGAGACGCAATAATATGAATTTTAGGCTAAAAAAATGCATAGTTGCCTTCAGTAGATCAATTGCAACTTATGCATGAAAGTCGTGTCGTAAATGCAAAAATAGAATTGGTTCGAAGTGCTTTCAAAAAAATTAATGATATGAAAAGACTGAATGATATACTTTTTAAGGCTAAAATAATGCGTTGTTGTCTTCAATAGATTAATTGCAAGTTATGTAAGAAAATCATGTTTGAAGGGCGAAAATAAAATTCATTCAAATTAATATAGAATTATTTAATGACCCGATGAGATTCAATGACATGACTTTAAGGCTAAACAAAAGCATTGTTGGCTTCAATAGATCAACTGCAGGTTATGCACGAAAGTCATGTTTAAAGGCCGAATTTCGTTCGAAGTAATTTAGAATGAATTAATGACTAAAAGAGACGCAATAATATGACTTTAAGGCTAACAAAACGCATAGTTGCCTTCAATAGATCAATTACAAGTTATGCATGAAAGTCATGTCTTAAATACAAATATAGAATTGGCTCGAAGTGCTTTCAAACAATTTAATGATATGAAAAAACTGAATGATATACTTTTTAAGGCTAAAATAATGCATTGTTGTCTTCAATAGATTAATTGCAAGTTTTGTAAGAAAATCATGTTTGAAGGGCGAAAATAAAATTCGTTCGAATTAATTTAGTATGATTTATTGACTAGAAGAGACTCAGTGACATGACTTTAAGGCTAAACAAATGCATTGTTGCCTTCAATAGATCAACTGCAAGTTATGCACGAAAGTCATGTTTAAAGGCCGAATTTCGTTCGAAGTAATTTAGAATGATTTAATGACTAACAAAGACGCAATAATATGACTTTAAGGCTAAAAAAATGCATAGTTGCCTTCAATAGATCAATTACAAGTTATGCATGAAAGTCGTGTCTTAAATACAAAAATAGAATTGGATCGAAGTGCTTTAAAACAATTTAATGATATGAAAAGACTCAATGATATACTTTTTAAGGCTAAAATAATGCATTGTTGTCGTCACTAAATTAATTGCAAGTTGTGTAAGAAAATCATGTTTGAAGGGCGAAAATAGAATTCATTCAACTTAATTTAGAATGATTTAATGACTGGCTGAGACTCAATGACATGACTTTAACGCTAAACAAATGCATTGTTGCCTTCAATAGATTAACTGCAACTTATGCACGAAAGTCATGTTTAAAGGCTGAATTTCATTCAAAGCGAGTTAGAATGATTTAATGACTAAAAGAGACGCAATAATATGACTTTTAGGCTTAAAAAATGCATAGTTGCCTTCAATAGATTAATTACAAGTTATGCATGAAAGTCGTGTCTTAAATGCAAAAATAGAATTGGTTCGAAGTGCTTTCAAACAATTTCATGATATGAAAAGACTCAATGATATACTTTTTAAGGCTAAAATAATGCATTGTTGTCGTCAATAAATTTATTGCAAGTTGTGTAAGAAAATCATGTTTGAAGGGCGAAAATAGAATTCGTTCAACTTAATTTAGAATGATTTAATGACTGGCTGAGACTGAATGACATGACTTTAACGCTAAACAAATGCATTGTTGCCTTCAATAGATTAACTGCAAGTTATGCACGAAAGTCATGTTTAAAGGCCGAATTTCATTCGAATCGATTTAGAATGATTTAATGACTGAAAGAGACGCAATAATATGACTTTTAGGCTAAAAAAATGCATAGTTGCCTTCAATAGATCAATTACAAGTTATGCATGAAAGTCGTGTCTTAAATGCAAAAATAGAATTGGTTCGAAGTGCTTTCAAACAACTTCATGATATGAAAAGACTCAATGATATACTTTTTAAGGCTAAAATAATGCATTGTTGTCGTCAATAAATTAATTGCAAGTTGTGTAAGAAAATCATGTTTGAAGGGCGAAAATAGAATTCGTTCAACTTAATTTAGAATGATTTAATGACTGGCTGAGACTCAATGACATGATTTTAACGCTAAACAATTGCATTGTTGCCTTCAATAGATTAACTGCAAGTTATGCACGAAAGTCATGTTTAAAGGCCGAATTTCATTCGAAGCGATTTAGAATGATTTAATGACTAAAAGAGACGCAATAATATGACTTTTAGGCTAAAAAAATGCGTAGTTGCCTTCAATAGATCAATTGCAACTTATGCATGAAAGTCGTGTCTTAAATACAAAAATAGAATCGGCTCAAAGTGCTTTCAAACAATTTAATGATATGAAAAAACTGAACAATATACTTTTTAATGCTAAAATAATGCGTTGTTGTCTTCAATAGATTAATTGCAAGTTATGTAAGAAAATCATGTTTGAAGGGCGAAAATAAAATTCGTTCAAATTAATTTAGTATGATTTATTAACTAGAAGAGACTCAGTTACATGACTTTAAGGCTAAACAAATGCATTGTTGCCTTCAATAGATCAACTGCAAGTTATGCACGAAATTCATTTTTAAAGGCCGAGTTTCGTTCGAAGTAATTTAGAATGATTTAATGACTAAAAGAGACGCAATAATATGACTTTTAGGCTAAAAAAATGCATAGATTCCTTCAATAGATCAATTGCAACTTATGCATGAAAGTCGTGTCGTAAATGCAAAAATAGAATTGGCTCAAAGTGCTTTCAAACAATTTAATGATATGAAAAAACTGAACGATATACTTTTTAATGCTAAAATAATGCGTTGTTGTCTTCAATAGATTAATTGCAAGTTATGTAAGAAAATCATGTTTGAAGGGCGAAAATAAAAGTCGTTCGAATTAATTTAGAATGATTTATTGACTACAAGAGACTCAATAACATGACTTTAAGGCTAAACAACTGCATTGTTACCTTCAATAGATTAACTGCAAGTTATGCACGAAAGTCGTGTTTAAAGGCCGAATTTCGTTCGAAGCGATTTAGAATGATTTAATGACTAAAAGAGACGCAATAATATGACTTTTAGGCTAAAAAAATGCATAGTTGCCTTCACTAGATCAATTGCAACTTATGTATGAATGTCGTGTCTTAAATACAAAAATAGAAATGGATCGAAGTGCTTTCAAACAATTTAATGATATGAAAAGACTGTATAATATACTTTTTAAAGCTAAAATAATGAATTGTTGTCGTCAATAAATTAATAGCAAGTTATGTAAAAAAATCATGTTTGAAGGGCGAAAATAGAATTCGTTCGACTTAATTTAGAATAATTTATTAACTAGAAGAGACTCATTGACATGACTTTAAGGCTAAACAAATGCATTGTTGCCTTTAATAGATCAGCTGCAAGTTTTGCACGAAAGTCATTTTTAAAGGCCGAACTTCGTTCGAAGTGATTTAGAATGATTTAATGACTAAAATAGACGCAATAATATGACTTTAAGGCTAAAAAAATGCATAGTTGCCTTGAATAGATCAATTACAAGTTATGCATGAAAGTCGTGTCTTAAATGCCAAAATAGTATTAGTTCGAAATGCTTTCAAACAATTTAATGATATGAGAAGACTCAACGATATACTTTTTAATGCTAAAATAATGCATTGTTGTCGTCAATAAATTAATTGCAAGTTATGTAAGAAAATCATGTTTGAAGGACGAAAATAGAATTCATTCGAATTAATTTAGAATAATTTAATGACAGGATGAGACTCAATGACATGACTTTAAGGCTAAACAAATGCATTGTTGCCTTCAATAGATTAACTGCAAGTTATGCACGAAAGTCATGTTTCAAGGCCATATTTCGTTCGAAGCGATTTAGAATGATTTAATGACTAAAAGAGACGCAACAATATGACTTTTAGGCTAAAAAAATGCATAGTTGCCTTCAATAGATCAATTGCAACTTATGCATGAAAGTCGTGTCTTAAATACAAAAATAGAATTGGCTCGAAGTGCTTTCAAACAATTTAATGATATGAAAAAATAGAATGATATACTTTTTGACCCTAAGATAATGCATTGTTGTCGTCAATAAATTAATTACAAGTTATGTCAGAAAATCATGTTTGAAGGGCGAAAATAAAATTCGTTCAAATTAATTTAGTATGATTTATTAACTAGAAGAGACTCAGTTACATGACTTTAAGGCTAAACAAATGGATTGTTGCCTTCAATAGATCAACTGCAAGTTATGCACGAAAGTCATTTTTAAAGGCCGAGTTTCGTTCGAAGTAATTTAGAATGATTTAATGACTAAAAGAGACGCAATAATATGACTTTTAGGCTAAAAAAATGCATAGATTCCTTCAATAGATCAATTGCAACTTATGCATGAAATTCGTGTCGTAAATGCAAAAATAGAATTGGTTCGAAGTGCTTTCAAAAAAATTAATCATACGAAAAGACTGAATGATATACTTTTTAAGGCTAAAATAATGCATTATTGTCTTCAATAGATTAATTGCAGGTTAGGTAAGAAAATCACGTTTGAAGGGCGAAAGTAAAATTCGTTAGAATTAATTTAGGATGATTTATTGACTAGAAGAGACTCATAGACATGACTTTAAGGGTAAACAAATGCATTGTTGCCTTCAATAGATCAACTGCAAGTTATGCACGAAAGTCATGTTTTAAGGCCGAGTTTCGTTCGAAGTAATTTAGAATCATTTAACGACTAAAAGAAACGCAGTAATATGATTTTAAGGCTAAAAAAATGCATAGTTGCCTTCAATAGATCAATTGCAACTTATGCATGAAAGTCGTGTCTTAAATGCAAAAATAGAATTGGTTCGAAATGCTTTCAAAAAATTTTATGATATGAAAAGACTGAATGATATACTTTTTAAAGCTAAAATAATGCATTGTTGTCTTCAATAGATTAATTGCAAGTTATGTAAGAAAATCATGTTTGAAGGACGAAAATAAAATTCGTTCGAATTAATTTAGAATGATTTATTGACTAGAAGAGACTCACTGACATGACTTTAAGGCTAAACAAATGCATTGTTACCTTCCATAGATTAACTACAAATTATGCCCGAAAGTCATGTTTAAAGGCCGAATTTCGTTCGAAGCGATTTAGAATGATTTAATGACTGAAAGAGACGCAATAATATGACTTTTAGGATAAAAAAATGCATAGTTGCCTTCACTATATCAATTGCAACTTATGCATGAAAGTCGTGTCTTAAATACAAAAATAGAATTGTCTCGAAGTGCTTTCAAACAATTTAATGATATGAAAAGATTGAATGATATACTTTTTAAAGGTAAAATAATGCATTGTTGTCGTCAATAAATTAATAGCAAGTTATGTAAAAAAATCATGTTTGAAGGGCAAAAATTGAATTCGTTCGACTTAATTTGGAATAATTTAATAACTAGAAGAGACTCACTGACATGACTTTAAGGCTAAACAAATGCATTGTTGCCTTCAATAGATTAACTGCAAGTTATGCACGAAAGTCATGTTTAAAGGCCGAATTTCGTTCAAAGCGATTTAGAATGATTTAATGACTAAAAGAGATGCAATAATATGACTTTTAAGCTAAACAAATGCATAGTTGCCTTCAATAGATCAATTGCAACTTATGCATGAAAGTCGTGTCTTAAATACAAAGATAGAATTGGCTCGAAGTGCTTTCAAACAATTTAATGATATGAAAAAACTGAATGATATACTTTTTAACGATAAAATAATGCATTGTTATTTTCAATAGATTAATTGCAAGTTATGTAAGAAAATCGTGTTTGAAGGGCGAAAATAAAATTCGTTCGAATGAAATTAGTATGATTTATTGACTAGAAGAGACTCAGTGGCATGACTTTAAGCCTAAACAAATGCATTCTTGCCTTCAATAGATCAACTGCAAGTTATGCACGAAAGTAACGTTTAAAGGCCGAATTTCATTCGAAGTATTTTCTAATGATTTAATGACTAAAAGAGACGCAATAATATGACTTTAAGGCTAAAAAAATGCATAGTTGACTTCAATAGATCAATTACAAGTTATGCATGAAAGTCGTGTCTTAAATACAAAAATAGAATTGGTTCGAAGTGCTTTCAAACAATTTAATGATATGAAAAGACTCAATGATATACTTTTTAAGGCTAAAATAATGCATTGTTGTCGTCAATAAATTAATTACAAGTTATGTAAGAAAATCATGTTTGAAGGGCGAAAGTAGAATTCGTTCAACTTAATTTAGAATGATTTAATGACTGCATGAGACTCAATGACATGACTTTAAGGCTAAACAAATGCATTGTTGCCTTCAGTAGATCAACTGCAACTTATGCACGAAAGTCATGTTTAAAGGCCGAATTTCGTTCGAAGCGATTTAGAATGATTTAATGACTTAAAGAGACGCAATAATATGACTTTTAGGCTAAAAAAATGCATAGTTGCCTTCAATAGATCAATTGCAACTTATGCATGAAAGTCGTGTCTTAAATACAAAAATAGAATTGGCTCGACGTGCTTTCAAACAATTTAATGATATAAAAAAACTGAACGATATACTTTTTAACGGTAAAATAATGCATTGTTGTCTTCAATAGATTAATTGCAAGTTATGTAAGAAAATCATGTTTGAAGGGCGAAAATAAAATTCGTTCGAATTAATTTAGTACGATTTATTGACTAGAAGAGACTCACTGACATGACTTTAAGGCTAAACAAATGCATTGTTGGCATCAATAGATTAACTGCAAGTTATGCACGAAAGTCATGTTTGAAGGCCGAATTTCGTTCGAAGCGATTTAGAATGATTTAATGACTAAAAGAGATGCAATGATACGATTTTAAGGCTAAAAAAATGCATAGTTGCCTTCAATAGATCAATTGCAACTTATGCATGAAAGTCGTGTCTTAAATGCAAAAATAGAATTGGTTCGAAGTGCTTTTAAACAATTTGATGATATGAAAAGACTGAATGATATACTTTTTTAGGCTAAAATAATGCATTGTTGTCTTCAATAGATTAATTGCAAGTTATGTAAGAAAATCACTTTTGAAGGGCGAAAATAAAATTCGTTCGAATTAATTTAGAATGACTTATTGACTAGAAGAGACTCACTGACATGACTTTAAGGCTAAACAAATGCATTGTTGCCTTCAGTAGATTAACTGCAAGTTATGCACGAAAGTCATGTTTGAAGGCCGAATTTCGTTCGAAGCGATTTAGAATCATTTAATGACTAAAAGAGATGCAATGATACGATTTTATGGCTAAAAAAATGCTTAGTTGCCTTCAATAGATCAATTGCAACTTATGCATGAAAGTTGTGTCTTAAATGCAAAAATAGAATTCGTTCGAAGTGCTTTTAAACAATTTGATGATATGAAAAGACTGAATAATATACTTTTTAAGGCTAAACTAATGCATTGTTGTTTTCAATAGACTAATTGCAGGTTATGTAAGAAAATCATGTTTGAAGGGCGAAAATAAAATTCGTTCGAATTAATTTAGAACGATTTATTGACTAGAAGAGACTCAATGACATGAATTTAAGGCTAAACAAATGCATTGTTGCCTTCAATAGATTAACTGCAAGTTATGCACAAAGGTCATGTTTGAAGGCCGAATTTCGTTCGAAGCGATTTAGAATCATTTAATGACTAAAAGAGATGTAATAATACCATTTTAAGGCTAAAAAAATGCATAGTTGCCTTGAATAGATCAATTGCAACTTATATATGAAAGTCGTGTCTTAAATGCAAAACTAGAATTGGTTCGAAGTGCTTTTAAACAATTTGAAGATATTAAAAGACTGAATGATATACTTTTGAAGGCTAAAATAATGCATTGTTGTTTTCAATAGACCAATTGCAGGTTCTGTAAGAAAATCATGTTTGAAGGGCGAAAATAAAATTCGTTCTAATTAATTTAGAATGATTTATTGACTAGAAGAGACTCACTGACATGACTTTAAGGCTAAACAAATGCATTGTTGGCTTCAATAGATTCACTGCAAGTTATGCACGAAAGTCATGTTTGAAGGCCGAATTTCGTTCGAAGCGATTTAGAATGATTTAATGACTAAAAGAGATGCAATAATACGATTTAAAGGCTAAAAAAATGCATAGTTGCCTTCAATAGATCAATTGCAACTTATGCATGAAAGTCGTGTCTTAAATGCAAAAATAGAATTGGTTCGAAGTGCTTTTAAACAATTTGATGATATGAAAAGACTGAACGATATACTTTTTTAGGCTAAAATAATGCATTGTTGTTTTCAATAGACTAATTGCAGGTTATGTAAGAAAATCATGTTTGAAGGGCGAAAATAAAATTCATTCGAATTAATTTAGAATGATTTATTGACTACAAGAGACTCAATGACATGAATTTAAGGCTAAACAAATGCATTGTTGCCTTCAATAGACTAACTACGAGTTATGCACGAAAGTCATGTTTAAATGCCGAATTTCGTTCGAATCGACTTAGAGTGATTTAATAACTAAAAGAAACGCAATAATATGATTTTAAGGCTAAAAAAATGCATAGTTGCGTTCATCAGATCAATTGCAACTTATGCATGAAAGTCGTGTCTTAAATGCAAAAATAGAATTGGTTCGAAGTGATTTCAAACAATTTAATGATATATAAAGACTGAATTATATGCTTTTTAAGTCTAAAATAATGCATTGTTGTCTTCAATAGATTAATTGCAAGTTATGTATGAAAATCATGATTGAAGGGCGAAAATAAAATTCGTTTGAATTCATTTAGAATGATTTATTGACTAGAAGAGACTCACTCAGTAACATGACTTTAAGGCTAAACAAATGCATTGTTGGCTTCAATAGATTCACTGCAAGTTATGCACGAAAGTCATGTTTGAAGGCCGAATTTCGTTCGAAGCGATTTAGAATGATTTAATGACTAAAAGAGATGCAATAATACGATTTAAAGGCTAAAAAAATGCATAGTTGCCTTCAATAGATCAATTGCAACTTATGCATGAAAGTCGTGTCTTAAATGCAAAAATAGAATTGATTCGAAATGCTTTCAAAAAATTTTATGATATGAAAAGACTGAATGATATAGTTTTTAAAGCTAAAATAATGCATTGTTGTCTGCAATAGATTAATTGCAAGTTATGTAAGAAAATCATGTTTGAAGGGCGAAAATAAAATTCGTTCGAATTAATTTAGAATGATGTATTGACTAGAAGAGACTCACTGACATGACTTTTAGGCTAAACAAATGCATTGTTGCCTTCAATAGATTAACTGCAAGTTATGCACGAAAGTCATGTTTGAAGGCCGAATTTCGTTCGAAGCGATTTAGAATGATTTAATGACTAAAAGAGATGCAATAATACGATTTTAAGGCTAAAAAAATGCATAGTTGCCTTCAATAGATCAAATGCAACTTATGCATGAAAGTCGGGTCATAAATGCAAAAATAGAATTCGTTCGAAGTGCTTGCAAACAATTTAATGATATATAAAGACTGAATTATATGCTTTTTAAGTCTAAAATAATGCATTGTTGTCTTCAATAGATTAATTGCAAGTTATGTAAGAAAATCATGTTTGAAGGGCGAAAATAAAATTCGTTTGAATTAATTTAGAATGATTTATTAACTAGAAGAGAATCAGTAACATGACTTTAAGGCTAAACAAATGCATTGTTGCCTTCAGTAGATCAACTGCAAGTTATGCACGAAAGTCATGTTTAAAGGCTGAATTTCGTTCAAGTAATTTATAATGATATAATGACTAGAAGAGATGCAATAGTATGACTTTAAGGCTAAAAAAATGCATAGTTACCTTCAATAGATCAATCGCAACTTATGCATGAAAGTCGTTTCTTAAATACAAAAATAGAATTGGTTCGATGTGCTTTCAAAGAATTTAATGATATAAAAAGACTGAATGATATGCTTTTTAAGGCTAAAATAGTGCATTGTTGTCTTCAATAGATTAATTGCAAGTTATGTAAGAAAATCATGCTTGAAGGGCGAAAATAAAATTCGTTCTAATGAATTTAGAATGATTTATTGACTAGAAGAGACTCAGTAACATGACTTTAAGGCTAAACAAATGCATTGTCGCCTTCAGTAGATCAACTACAAGTTATGCACAAAAGTCATGTTTAAAGGACAAATTTCGTTGCAAGTAATTTAGAATGATTTAATGACTAAAAGAGATGCAATAATATGACTTTTAGGCTAAAAAAATGCATAGTTGCCTTCAATAGATCAATTGCAACTTATGCATGAAAGTCGTGTCTTAAATGCAAAAATAGAATTGGTTCGAAGTGCTTTTAAACAATTTGATGATATGAAAAGACTGAATGATATACTTTTTAAGGCTAAAATAACGCATTGTTGTTTTCAATAGACTAATTGCAGGTTATGTAAGAAAATCATGTTTGAAGGGCGAAAATAAAATTCGTTCGATTTAATATAGAATGATTTATTGACTAGAAGAGACTCAATGACATGAATTTAAGGCTAAACAAATGCATTGTTGCCTTCAATAGATTAACTGCGAGTTACGCACGAAAGTCGTGTTTAAAGGCCGAATTTCATTCGAATCGATTTAGAGTGATTTAATGACTAAAAGAAACGTAATAATATGATTTTAAGGCTAAAAAAAAGCATAGTTGCCTTCAATAGTTCAATTGAAACTTATGCATGAAAGTCGTGTCTTAAATGCAAAAATAGAATTGGTTCGAACTGCTTTCCAACAATTTGATAATATGAGAAGACTGAATGATATACTTTTTAAGGCAAAAATAATGCATTGTTGTCTTCAATAGATTAATTGCAGGTTATGTAAGAAAATCATGTATGAAGGGCGAAAATAAAATTCGTTTGAATTAATTTAGAATGATTTATTAACTAGAAGAGAATCAGTAACATGACTTTAAGGCTAAACAAATGCATTGTTGCCTTCAGTAGATCAACTGCAAGTTATGCACGAAAGTCATGTTTAAAGGCTGAATTTCGTTCAGGTAATTTATAATGATATAATGACTAGAAGAGATGCAATAGTATGACTTTAAGGCTAAAAAAATGCATAGTTACCTTCAATAGATCAATTGCAACTTATGCATGAAAGTCGTTTCTTAAATACAAAAATAGAATTGGTTCGATGTGCTTTCAAAGAATTTAATGATATAAAAAGACTGAATGATATGCTTTTTAAGGCTAAAATAGTGCATTGTTGTCTTCAATAGATTAATTGCAAGTTATGTAAGAAAATCATGCTTGAAGGGCGAAAATAAAATTCGTTCTAATGAATTTAGAATGATTTATTGACTAGAAGAGACTCAGTAACATGACTTTAAGGCTAAACAAATGCATTGTTGCCTTCAGTAGATCAACTACAAGTTATGCACAAAAGTCATGTTTAAAGGACAAATTTCGTTGCAAGTAATTTAGAATGATTTAATGACTAAAAGAGATGCAATAATATGACTTTTAGGCTAAAAAAATGCATAGTTGCCTTCAATAGATCAATTATGCATGAAAGTCGTGTCTTAAATGCAAAAATAGAATTGGTTCGAAGTGCTTTTAAACAATTTGATGATATGAAAAGACTGAATGATATACTTTTAAGGCTAAAATAATGCATTGTTGTTTTCAATAGACTAATTGCTGGTTATGTAAGAAAATCATGTTTGAAGGGCGAAAATAAAATTCGTTCGATTTAATATAGAATGATTTATTGACTAGAAGAGACTCAATGACATGTATTTAAGGCTAAACAAATGCATTGTTGCCTTCAATAGATTAACTGCGAGTTATGCACGAAAGTCGTGTTTAAAGGCCGAATTTCATTCGAATCGATTTAGAGTGATTTAATGACTAAAAGAAACGTAATAATTTGATTTTAAGGCTAAAAAAAAGCATAGTTGCCTTCAATAGATCAATTGCAACTTATGCATGAAAGTCGTGTCTTAAATGCAAAAATAGAATTGGTTCGAAGTGCTTTCCAACAATTTGATAATATGAGAAGACTGAATGATATACCTTTTAAGGCAAAAATAATGCATTGTTGTCTTCAATAGATTAATTGCAGGTTATGTAAGAAAATCATATTTGAAGGGCGAAAATAAAATTCGTTTGAATTAATTTAGTATGATTTATTGACTAGAAGAGACTCAGTGACATGACTTTAAGGCTAAACAAATGCATTGTTGGCTTCAGTAGATCAATTGCATGTTATGCACGAAAGTCATGTTTAAAGACCGAATTTTGTTCGAGGTAATTTAGAATGATTTAATGACTAAAAGAGACGCAATACTATGACTTTAAGGCTAAAAAATGCATAGTTACCTTCAATAGATCAATTGAAAATTATGCATGAAAGTCGTGTCTTAAATGCAAAAATAGAATTGGTTCGAAGTGCTTTCAAACAATTTAATCATATAAAAAGACTGAATGATATGCTTTTTAAGCTTAAAATAATGCATTGTTGTCTTCAATAGATTAATTGCAAGTTATGTAAGAAAATCATGTTTGAAGGGTGAAAATAAAATTTGTTCGAATAAATTTAGAATGATTTATTGACTAGAAGAGACTCAGTAACATGACTTTAACGCTAAACAAATGCATTGTTGCCTTCAGTAGATCAACTGCAAATTATGCACGAAAGTCATGTTTAAAGGACGAATTTCATTGGAAGTAATTTAGAATGATTTAATGACTAAAAGAGACGCAATAATATGACTTTTAGGCTAAAAAAATGCATAGTTGCCTTCAATAGATCAATTGCAACTTATGCATGAAAGTCGTGTCTTAAATGCAAAAATACAATTGGTTCGAAGTGCTTTCAAACAATTTGATGATATGAAAAGACTGAATGATATGCTTTTTAAGGCAAAAATAATGCATTGTTGTCTTCAATAGATTAATTGCAAGTTATGTAAGAAAATCATGTTTGAAGGGCGAAAATAAAATTGGTTCAAATTAATTTAGAATGATTTATTAACTAGAAGAGACTCAGTGACATGACTTTAAGGCCAAAAAAACTGCATTGTTGCCTTTAAAAGATCAACTGCAACTTATGCACAAAAGTCATGTTTAAAGGCCGAATTTCGTTCGAAGTAATTTAGAATGATTTAATAACTAAAAGAGACGCAATACTATGATTTAAGGCTAAAAAATGCATAGTTGCCTTCAATAGATCGATTGGAACTTATGCATAAAAGTCGTGTTTTGAAGGCAAAAATAGAATTGGTTCGAAGTGCTTTCAAACAATTTAATCATATAAAAAGACTGAATGATATGCTTTTTAAGGCTAAAATAATGCATTGTTGTCTTCAATAGATTAATTGCAATTTATGTAAGAAAATCATGTTTGAGGGCGAAAATAAGATTCGTTCGAACTAATTTAGAATGATTTATTGACTAGAAGAGACTCAATGACATGACTTTAAGGCTAAACAAATGCATTGTTGCCTTCAGTAGATCAACTGCAACTTATGAACGACAGTCATGTTTAAAAGCCGAATTTCGTTCGAAGTAATTTAGAATGATTTAATGACTAAAAGAGACGCAATACTATGACTTTAAGGCTAAAAAAATACATAGTTGGCTTCAATAGATCAATTGCAACTTATGCATGAAAGTCGTGTCTTAAATGCAAAAATTGAATTGGTTCGAAGTGCTTTCAAACAATTTAATGATATAAAAAGACTGAATGACATGCTTTTTGAGCTTAAAATAATGCATTGTTGTCTTCAATAGATTAATTGCAAGTTATGTAAGAAAATCATGTTTGAAGGGTGAAAATAAAATTCGTTTGAACTAATTTAGAATGATTTATTGACTAGAAGAGACTCAATGACATGACTTTAAGGCTAAACAAATGCATTATTGCCTTCAGTAGATCAACTGCAACTGATGCATGAAAGTCATGTTTAAAGGCCGAATTTCGTTCAAAGTAATTTAGAATTATTTAATGACTAAAAGAAACGCAATAATATGATTTTAAAGCTAAAAAAATGCATAGTTGCCTTTAATAGATTAATTGCAACTTATGCATGAAAGTCGTGTCTTAAATGCAAAAATAGAATTGGTTCGAAGTGCTTTCAAACAATTTGATGATATGAAAAGACTGAATGATATGCTTTTTAAGGTTAAAATAATGCATTGTTGTCTTCAATAGATTAATTGCAAGTTATGTAAGAAAATCATGTTTGAAGGGCGAAAATAAAATTCGTTCAAATTAATTTAGAATGATTTATTAACTAGAAGAGACTCAGTGACATGTCTTTAAGGCCAAAAAAATGCATTGTTGCCTTCAAAAGATCAACTGCAACTTATGCACAAAAGTCATGTTTAAAGGCCGAATTTCGTTCGAAGTACTTTAGAATGATTTAATAACTAAAAGAGACGCAATACTATGATTTAAGGCGAAAAAATGCATAGTTGCCTTCAATAGATCGATTGCAACTTATGCATAAAACTCGTGTTTTAAATGCAAAAAGTAGAATTGGTTCGAAGTGCTTTCAAACAATTTAATCATATAAAAAGACTGAATGATATGCTTTATAAGGCTAAAATAATGCATTGTTGTCTTCAATAGATTAATTGCAATTTATGTAAGAAAATCCTGTTTGAAGGGCGAAAATAAAATTCGTTCGAACTAATTTAGAATAATTTATTGACTAGAAGAGACTCAATGACATGACTTTAAGGCTAAACAAATGCATTGTTGCCTTCAGTAGATCAACTGCAACTTATGCACGACAGTCATATTTAAAGGCCGAATTTCGTTCGAAGTAATTTAGAATGATTTAATGACTAAAAGAGACGCAATACTATGACTTTAAGGCTAAAAAAATACATAGTTG
Source organism: Coriaria nepalensis (assembly GCA_027186245.1). Lineage (NCBI taxonomy): Eukaryota > Viridiplantae > Streptophyta > Magnoliopsida > Cucurbitales > Coriariaceae > Coriaria > Coriaria nepalensis. The sequence goes on from CP114481.1 coordinate 23,335,434, forward strand.
CCTTCAATAGATCAATTGCAACTTATGCGTGAAAGTCGTGTCTTAAATGCAAAAATTGAATTGGTTCGAAGTTCTTTCAAACAATTTAATGATATAAAAAGACTGAATGATATGCTTTTTAAGCTTAAAATAATGCATTGTTGTGTTCAATAGATTAATTGCAAGTTATGGTAAGAAAATCATGTTTGAAGGGCAAAAACAAAATTCGTTCGAATAAATTTAGAATGATTTATTGACTAGAAGAGACTCAGTGACATGACTTTAAGGCTAAATAAATGCATTGTTGCCTTCAGTAGATCAATTGCAACTTATGCTCCAAAGTCATGTTTAAAGGCTGAATTTCGTTTGAAGCGATTTAGAATGATTTAATGACTAAAAGACACGCAATAATATGATTTTCCGGCTAAGAAAATGCATGGTTGCCTTTAATAGATCAATTGCAACTTATGCATGAAAGTCGTGTCTTAAATGCAAAAATAGAATTTGTTTGAATTGTTTTCAAACAATTTAATGATACAAAAAGACTGAATGATATGCTTTTTAAGTCTAAAATAATGCATTGTTGTCTTCAATTAGTTAATTGCAAGTTATGTAAGAAAATCATGTTTGAAGGGCGAAAATAAAATTCGTTCGAACTAATTTAGAATGATTTATTGACTAGAAGAGACTCGATGACATGACTTTAAGGCTAAACAAGTGCATTGTTGCCTTCTGTAGATCAACTGCAACTTATGCACGAAAGTCATGTTTAAAGGCCGAATTTCATTCGAAGTAATTTAGAATGATTTAATGACTAAAAGAGACGCAATACTATGACTTTAAGGTTAAAAAAATGCTTAGTTGCCTTCAATAGATCAATTGCAACTTATGCATGAAAGTCGTGTCTTAAATGCAAAAATAGAATTGGTTCGAAGTGCTTTCAAACAACTTAATGATATAAAAAGACTGAATGATATGCTTTTTAAGTTTAAAATAATGCATTGTTGTCTTCAATAGATTAATTGCAAGTTATGTAAGAAAATCATGTTTGAAGGGCGAAAATAAAATTCGTTCGAACTAATTTAGAATGATTTATTGACTAGAAGAGACTCAATGACATGACTTTAAGGCTAAACAAATGCATTGTTGCCTTCAGTAGATCAACTGCAACTTATGCACGACAGTCATGTTTAAAGGCCGATTTTCGTTCGAAGTAATTTAAAATGATTTAATGACTAAAAAAGACGCAATACTATGACTTTAAGGCCAAAAAAATACATAGTTGCCTTCAATAGATCAATTGCAACTTATGCAAGAAAGTCGTGTCTTAAATGCAAAAATTGAATTGGTTCGAAGTTCTTTCAAACAATTTAATGATATAAAAAGACTGAATGATATGCTTTTTAAGCTTAAAATAATGCATTGTTGTCTTCAATAGATTAATTGCAAGTTATGTAAGAAAATCATGTTTGAAGGGCGAAAATAAAATTCGTTCGGATTAATTTAGAATGATTTATTGACTAGAAGAGACTCAGTGACATGACTTTAAGGCTAAACAAATGCATTGCTGCCTTCAGTAGATCAACTGCAACTTATGCACGAAAGTCATTTTTAAAGGCCGAATTTCGTTGGATGTAATTTAGAATGATTTAATGACTAAAAGAGATGCAATAATATCATTTTAAGGCTAAAAAAATGCATAGTTGCCTTCAATAGATCAATTTCGACTTATGCATGAAAGTCGTGTCTTAAATGCAAAAATAGAATTGGTTCGAAGTGCTTTCAAACAATTTAATGATATAGAAAGACTGAATGATATTCTTTTTTAAGGCTAAAATAATTCATTGTTGTCTTCAATAGATTATTTGCATGTTATGTAAGAAAATCATGTTTGAAGGCCGAAAATAAAATTCGTTCGAATTAATTTAGAATGATTTATTGACTAGAAGAGACTCAGTCACATGACTTTAAGGCTAAACAAATGCATTGTTGCCTTCAGTAGATCAACTGCAAGTTATGCACGAAAGTCATGTTTAAAGGCCGAATTTCTTTCGGAGCGATATAGAATGATTTAATGACTAAAAGAAACGCAATAATATGATTTTAAGGCTAAAAAAATGCATGGTTGCCTTCTATAGATCAATTGCAACTTATGCATGAAAGTCGTGTCTTAAATGCAAAAATAGAATTGGTTCTAAGTGCTTTCAAACAATTTAATGATATAGAAAGACTGAATGATATTCTTTTTCAAGGCTAAAATAATTCATTGTTGTCTTCAATTGATTATTTGCATGTTATGTAAGAAAATCATGTTTGAAGGGCGAAAATAAAATTCGTTCGAATTAATTTAGAAAGTTTTATTGACTAGAAGAGACTCAGTGACATGATTTTAAGGCTACACAAATGCATTGTTGCCTTCAGTAGATCAACTGCACCTTATGCACGAAAGTCATGTTTAAAGGCCGAATTTCGTTCGAAGTAATTTAGAATTATTTAATGACTAAAATAAACGCAATAATATTATTCTAAAGCTAAAAAAATGCATAGTTGCCTTCAATAGATTAATTGCAACTTATGCATGAAAGTCGTGTCTTAAATGCAAAAATAGAATTGGTTCGAAGTGTTTTCAAACAATTTAGTGATATAAAAAGACTGAATGATATGCTTTTTTTGGCTAAAATAACGCATTGTTGTCTTCAATAGATTAAATGCAATTTATGTAAGAAAATCATGTTTGAAGGGCGAAAATAAAATTTGTTCGGATAAATTTAGAATGATTTATTGACTAAAAGAGACTCAGTGACATGACTTTAAGGCTAAACAAATGCATTGTTGCCTTCAGTAGATCAACTGCAACTTATGCACGAAAGTCATGTTTAAATGTCGAATTTCGTTCGAAGTAATTTTGAATGATTTAATGACTAAAAGAAATGCAATACTATGACTTTATGGCTAAAAAAATGCATTGTTGCCTTCAATAGATCAATTGCAACTTATGCATGAAAGTCGTGTCTTAAATGCAAAAATAGAATTGGTTCGAAGTGCTTTCAAACAATTTAATGATATAGAAAGACTGAATGATATTCTTTTTTAAGGCTAAAATAATTCATTGTTGTCTTCAATAGATTATTTGCATGTTATGTAAGAAAATCATGTTTGATGGGCGAAAATAAAATTCGTTCGAATTAATTTAGAATGTTTTATTGACTAGAAGAGACTCAATGACATGACTTTAAGGCTAAACAAATGCATTGTTGCCTTCAATAGATTAACTGCGAGTTATGCACGAAAGTCATGTTTAGAGGCCGAATTTCGTTCGAAGCGATTTAGAATGATTTAATGACTAAAGGAGATGCAATACTATGACTTTATGGCTAAAAAAATGCATAGTTGCCTTCAATAGATCAATTGCAACTTATGCATGAAAGTCGTGTGTTAAATGCAAAAATAGAATTGGTTCGAAATGCTTTCGAACTATTTAATGATATAAAAAGACTGAATGATATGCTTTTTAAGTCTAAAATAATGCATTGTTGTCTTCAATAGATTAATTGCAAGTTATGTAAGAAAATCATGTTTGAAGGGCGAAAATAAAATTCGTTCGGATTAATTTAGAATGATTTATTGACTAGAAGAGACTCAGTGACATGACTTTAAGGCTAAACAAATGCATTGCTGCCTTCAGTAGATCAACTGCAACTTATGCACGAAAGTCATTTTTAAAGGCCGAATTTCATTGGATGTAATTTAGAATGATTTAATGACTAAAAGAGATGCAATAATATCATTTTAAGGCTAAAAAAATGCATAGTTGCCTTCAATAGATCAATTTCGACTTATGCATGAAAGTCGTGTCTTAAATGCAAAAATAGAATTGGTTCGAAGTGCTTTCAAACAATTTAATGATATAGAAAGACTGAATGATATTCTTTTTTAAGGCTAAAATAATTCATTGTTGTCTTCAATAGATTATTTGCATGTTATGTAAGAAAATCATGTTTGAAGGCCGAAAATAAAATTCGTTCGAAGTTTGAAGGCCGAAAATAAAATTCGTTCGAATTAATTTAGAATGATTTATTGACTAGAAGAGACTCAGTAACATGACTTTAAGGCTAAACAAATGCATTGTTGCCTTCAGTAGATCAACTGCAAGTTATGCACGAAAGTCATGTTTAAAGGCCGAATTTCTTTCGGAGCGATATAGAATGATTTAATGACTAAAAGAAATGCAATAATATGATTTTAAGGCTAAAAAAATGCATGGTTGCCTTCTATAGATCAATTGCAACTTATGCATGAAAGTCGTGTCTTAAATGCAAAAATAGAATTGGTTCAAAGTGCTTTCAAACAATTTAATGATATAGAAAGACTGAATGATATTCTTTTTCAAGGCTAAAATAATTCATTGTTGTCTTCAATTGATTAATTGCAGGTTATGTAAGAAAATCATGTTTGAAGGGCGAAAATAAAATTAGTTCGAATTAATTTAGAATGTTTTATTGACTAGAAGAGACTCAGTGACATGATTTTAAGGCTAAACAAATGCATTGTTGCCTTCAGTAGATCAACTGCAAGTTATGCACGAAAGTCATGTTTAAAGGCTGAATTTCGTTCGGAGCGATATAGAATGATTTAATGACTAAAAGAAACGCAATAATATGATTTTAAGGCTTAAAAAATGCATGGTTGCCTTCTATAGATCAATTGCAACTTATGCATGAAAGTCGTGTCTTAAATGCAAAAATAGAATTGGTTCGAAGTGCGTTCCAACAATTTAATGATATAAAAAGATTGAATGATATGCTTTTTAAGTCTAAAATAATGCATTGTTGTCTTCAATAGGTTAATTGCAAGTTATGTAAGAGAATCATGTTTGAAGGGCGAAAATAAAATTCGTTCGAATAAATTTAGAATGATTTATTGACTCGAAGAGACTCAGTAACATGACTTTAAGGCTCAACAAATGCATTGTTGCCTTCAGTAGATCAACTGCAAGTTATGCACGAAAGTCATCTTTAAAGGACGAATTTCGTTGGAACTAATTTAGAATGATTTAATGACTAAAAGAGACGCAATAATATGACTTTTAGGCAAAAAAATTCATAGTTGCCTTCAATAGATCAATTGCAACTTATGCATAAAAGTCGTGTCCTAAATGCACAAATAGAATGGGTTCGAAGTGCTACCGAACAGTTTGACGATATGAAAAGACTGAATGATATACTTTTTAAGGCTAAAATAATACATTGTTGTCTTCAATAGATTAATTGCAGGTTCTGTAAGAAAATCACGTTTGAAGGGCGAAAATAAAATTCGTTCGAATTAATTTAGAATGTTTTATTGACTAGAAAAGACTCAGTGACATGACTTTAAGGCTAAACAAATGCATTGTTGCCTTCAGTAGATCAACTGCACCTTATGCACGAAAGTCATGTTTAAAGGCCGAATTTCGTTCGAAGTAATTTAGAATTATTTAATGACTAAAATAAACGCAATAATATTATTTTAAAGCTAAAAAAATGCATAGTTGCCTTCAATAGATTAATTGCAACTTATGCATGAAAGTCGTGTCTTAAATGCAAAAATAGAATTGGTTCGAAGTGTTTTCAAACAATTTAGTGATATAAAAAGACTGAATGATATGCTTTTTTTGGCTAAAATAACGCATTGTTGTCTTCAATAGATTAAATGCAATTTATGTAAGAAAATCATGTTTGAAGGGCGAAAATAAAATTTGTTCGAATAAATTTAGAATGATTTATTGACTAGAAGAGACTCAATGAAATGACTTTAAGGCAAAACAAATGCATTGTTGCCTTCAATAGATTAACTGCGAGTTATGCACGAAAGTCATGTTTAGAGGCCGAATTTCGTTCGAAGCGATTTAGAATGATTTAATGACTAAAGGAGATGCAATACTATGACTTTATGGCTAAAAAAATGCATAGTTGCCTTCAATAGATCAATTTCAAGTTATGCCTGAAAGTCGTGTCTTAAATGCAAAAATAGAATTGGTTCGAAGTGCTTTCAAACAATTTAATGATATGAAAAGACTGAATGATATGCTTTTTAAGACTAAAATAATGCATTGTTGTCTTCAATAGATTAATTGCATGTTATGTAAGAAAATCTTGTTCGAAGGGCGAAAATAAAATTCGTTCGAGTTAATTTAGAATGATTTATTGACTAGAACAAACTCAATGACATGACTTTAAGGCTAAACAAATGCATTGTTGCCTTCAGTAGATCAACTGCAAGTTATGCACGAAAGTCATGTTTAAAAGACGAATTTCGTTAGATGTAATTTAGAATCATTTAAAGACTAAAAGAGACGCAATAATATGATTTTTAGGTTAAAAATATGCATAGTTGCCTTCAATAGATCAATTGCAACTTATGCACGAAAGTCGTGTCTTAAATGCAAAAATAGAATTGGTTCCAAGTGCTTACAAATAAATTGATGATATGAAAAGACAGAATGATATAGTTTTTAAGGAGAAAATAATGCATTGTTGTCTTCAATAGATTAATTGCAGGTTATGTAAGAAAATCATGTTTGAAGGGCGAAAATAAAATTCGTTTGTATTAATTTAGAATGATTTATTGATTAGAAGAGACTTAGTGACATGACTTTAAGGCTAAACAAATGCATTGTTGCTTTCAGTAGATCAACTGCAACTTATGCACGAAAGTCATGTTTAAAGGCCGAATTTCGTTCAAAGTACTTTTGAATGATTTAATGACTAAAAGAAACGCAATACTATGACTTTAGGGCTAAAAAAAATGCATAGTTGCCTTCAATAGATCAATTTCAACTTATGCATGAAAGTCGTGTCTTAAATGCAAAAATAGAATTGGTTCGAAGTGCTTTCAAACAATTTAATGATATAAAAAGACTGAATGATAGGCTTTTTAAGTGTAAAATAATGCATTGTTGTCTTTAATAGATCAATTGCAAGTTATGTAAGAAAATCATATTTGAAGGGCGAAAATAAAATTCGTTCGAATTAATTTAGAATGATTTATTGATTAGAAGAGACTCAATGACATGACTTTAAGGCTAAACAAATGCATTGTTGCCTTCAGTAGATCAACTGCAAGTTATGCACGAAAGTCATGGTAAAAGGCCGAATTTCGTTCGAAGCGATTTAGAATGATTTAATGACTAAAAGAGATGCAATAATATCATTTTAAGGCTAAAAAAATGCATTGTTGCCTTCAATAGATAAATTGCAACTTTTGCATTAAAGTCGTGTCTTAAATGCAAAAATAGAATTGTTTCGAAGTGCTTTCAAACAATGTAATGATATAAAAACACTGAATGATATGCTTTTTAAGTCTAAAATAATGCATTGTTGTCTTCAATAGATTAATTTCAAGTTATGTAAGAAAATCATGTTTGAAGGGCGAAAATAAAATTCGTTTGTATTAATTTAGAATGATTTATTGATTAGAAGAGACTTAGTGACATGACTTTAAGGCTAAACAAATGCATTGTTGCCTTCAGTAGATCAACTGCACGTTATGCACGAAAGTCATGTTTAAAGGCCGAATTTTGTTCGAAGCGATTTAGAATGATTTAATGACTAAAAGAGATGCAATACTATGACTTTAAGGCTAAAAAAATGCATAGTTTCCTTCAATAGATCAATTGAAAATTATGCATGAAAGTCGTGTCTTAAATGCAAAAAAAGAATTGGTTCGAAGTGCTTTCAAACAATTTAATGATATAAAAAGACTGAATGATATGCTTTTAAAGTCTAAAATAATGCATTGTTGTCTTCAATAGATTAATTGCATGTTATGTAAGAAAATCATGTTTGAAGGGCGAAAATAAAATTCGTTCGAATTAATTTAGAAGGATTTATTGACTAGAACAGACTCAATGTCATGACTTTAAGGCTAAACAAATGCATTGTTGCCTTCAGTAGATCAACTGCAAGTTATGCCCGAAAGTCATGTTTAAGGGCCGAATTTCGTTCGAAGCGATTTAGAATGATTTAATGACTAAAAGAGATGCAATAATATGATTTTAAGGCTAAAAAAATACATGGTTGCCTTCAATAGATCAATTGCAACTTATGCATGAAAGTCGGGTCTTAAATGCAAAAATAGAATTGGTTCGAAATGTTTTCAAACAATTTAATGATATGAAAAGACTGAACGATATGCTTTTTAAGACGAAAATAATGCATTGTTGTCTTCAATAGATTAATTGCAAGTTATGTAAGAAAATCATGTATGAAGGGCGAAAATAAAATTCGTTCGAATTAATTTAGAATGATTTGTTGACTAGAAGAGACTTAGTGACATGACTTTAAGGCTAAACAAAGGCATTGTTGCTTTCAGTAGATCAACTGCAACTTATGCACGAAAGTCATGTTTAAAGGCCGAATTTCGTTCCAAGTACTTTTGAATGATTTAATGACTAAAAGAGACGCAATACTATGACTTTAGGGCTAAAAAAAATGCATAGTTGCCTTCAATAGATCAATTTCAACTTATGCATGAAAGTCGTGTCTTAAATGCAAAAATAGAATTGGTTCGAAGTGCTTTCAAACAATTTAATGATATAAAAAGACTGAATGATAGGCTTTTTAAGTGTAAAATAATACATTGTTGTCTTTAATAGATCAATTGCAAGTTATGTAAGAAAATCATATTTGAAGGGCGAAAATAAAATTCGTTCGAATTAATTTAGAATGATTTATTGACTAGAAGAGACTCAATGACATGACTTTAAGGCTAAACAAATGCATTGTTGCCTTTAGTAGATCAACTGCAAGTTATGCACGAAAGTCATGGTAAAAGGCCGAATTTCGTTCGAAGCGATTTAGAATGATTTAATGACTAAAAGAGATGCAATAATATCATTTTAAGGCTAAAAAAATGCATTGTTGCCTTCAATAGATAAATTGCAACTTTTGCATTAAAGTCGTGTCTTAAATGCAAAAATAGAATTGTTTCGAAGTGCTTTCAAACAATTTAATGATATAAAAAGACTGAATGATATGCTTTTAAAGTCTAAAATAATGCATTGTTGTCTTCAATAGACTAATTGCATGTTATGTAAGAAAATCATGTTTGAAGGGCGAAAATAAAATTCGTTCGAATTAATTTAGAAGGATTTATTGACTAGAACAGACTCAATGTCATGACTTTAAGGCTAAACAAATGCATTGTTGCCTTCAGTAGATCAACTGCAAGTTATGCCCGAAAGTCATGTTTAAGGGCCGAATTTCGTTCGAAGCGATTTAGAATGATTTAATGACTAAAAGAGATGCAATAATATGATTATAAGGCTAAAAAAATACATGGTTGCCTTCAATAGATCAATTGCAACTTATGCATGAAAGTCGGGTCTTAAATGCAAAAATAGAATTGGTTCGAAGTGTTTTCAAACAATTTAATGATATTAAAAGACTGAATGATATGCTTTTTAAGACGAAAATAATGCATTGTTGTCTTCAATAGATTAATTGCAAGTTATGTAAGAAAATCATGTATGAAGGGCGAAAATAAAATTCGTTCGAATTAATTTAGAATGATTTGTTGACTAGAAGAGACTTAGTGACATGACATTAAGGCTAAACAAATGCATTGTTGCTTTCAGTAGATCAACTGCAACTTATGCACGAAAGTCATGTTTAAAGGCCGAATTTCGTTCGAAGTACTTTTGAATGATTTAATGACTAAAAGAGACGCAATACTATGACTTTAGGGCTAAAAAAAATGCATAGTTGCCTTCAATAGATCAATTTCAACTTATGCATGAAAGTCGTGTCTTAAATGCAAAAATAGAATTGGTTCGAAGTGCTTTCAAACAATTTAATGATATAAAAAGACTAAATGATAGGCTTTTTAAGTGTAAAATAATGCATTGTTGTCTTTAATAGATCAATTGCAAGTTATGTAAGAAAATCATATTTGAAGGGCGAAAATAAAATTCGTTCGAATTAATTTAGAATGATTTATTGACTAGAAGAGACTCAATGACATGACTTTAAGGCTAAACAAATGCACTGTTGCCTTCAGTAGATCAACTGCAAGTTATGCACGAAAGTCATGGTAAAAGGCCGAATTTCGTTCGAAGCGATTTAGAATGATTTAATGACTAAAAGAGATGCAATAATATCATTTTAAGGCTAAAAAAATGCATTGTTGCCTTCAATAGATAAATTGCAACTTTTGCATTAAAGTCGTGTCTTAAATGCAAAAATAGAATTGTTTCGAAGTGCTTTCAAACAATGTAATGATATAAAAACACTGAATGATATGCTTTTTAAGTCTAAAATAATGCATTGTTGTCTTCAATAGATTAATTTCAAGTTATGTAAGAAAATCATGTTTGAAGGGCGAAAATAAAATTCGTTTGTATTAATTTAGAATGATTTATTGATTAGAAGAGACTTAGTGACATGACTTTAAGGCTAAACAAATGCATTGTTGCCTTCAGTAGATCAACTGCACGTTATGCACGAAAGTCATGTTTAAAGGCCGAATTTTGTTCGAAGCGATTTAGAATGATTTAATGACTAAAAGAGATGCAATACTATGACTTTAAGGCTAAAAAAATGCATAGTTTCCTTCAATAGATCAATTGAAAATTATGCATGAAAGTCGTGTCTTAAATGCAAAAAAAGAATTGGTTCGAAGTGCATTCAAACAATTTAATGATATAAAAAGACTGAATGATATGCTTTTAAAGTCTAAAATAATGCATTGTTGTCTTCAATAGATTAATTGCATGTTATGTAAGAAAATCATGTTTGGAGGGCGAAAATAAAATTCGTTCAAATTAATTTAGAAGGATTTATTGACTAGAACAGACTCAATGTCATGACTTTAAGGCTAAACAAATGCATTGTTGCCTTCAGTAGATCAACTGCAAGTTATGCACGAAAGTCATGGTAAAAGGCCGAATTTCGTTCGAAGCGATTTAGAATGATTTAATGACTAAAAGAGATGCAATAATATCATTTTAAGGCTAAAAAAATGCATTGTTGCCTTCAATAGATAAATTGCAACTTTTGCATTGAAGTCGTGTCTTAAATGCAAAAATAGAATTGTTTCGAAGTGCTTTCAAACAATGTAATGATATAAAAACACTGAATGATATGCTTTTTAAGTCTAAAATAATGCATTGTTGTCTTCAATAGATTAATTTCAAGTTATGTAAGAAAATCATGTTTGAAGGGCGAAAATAAAATTCGTTTGTATTAATTTAGAATGATTTATTGATTAGAAGAGACTTAGTGACATGACTTTAAGGCTAAACAAATGCATTGTTGCCTTCAGTAGATCAACTGCACGTTATGCACGAAAGTCATGTTTAAAGGCCGAATTTTGTTCGAAGCGATTTAGAATGATTTAATGACTAAAAGAGATGCAATACTATGACTTTAAGGCTAAAAAAATGCATAGTTTCCTTCAATAGATCAATTGAAAATTATGCATGAAAGTCGTGTCTTAAATGCAAAAAAAGAATTGGTTCGAAGTGCATTCAAACAATTTAATGATATAAAAAGACTGAATGATATGCTTTTAAAGTCTAAAATAATGCATTGTTGTCTTCAATAGATTAATTGCATGTTATGTAAGAAAATCATGTTTGAAGGGCGAAAATAAAATTCGTTCAAATTAATTTAGAAGGATTTATTGACTAGAACAGACTCAATGTCATGACTTTAAGGCTAAACAAATGCATTGTTGCCTTCAGTAGATCAACTGCAAGTTATGCCCGAAAGTCATGTTTAAGGGCCGAATTTCGTTCGAAGCGATTTAGAATGATTTAATGACTAAAAGAGATGCAATAATATGATTTTAAGGCTAAAAAAATACATGGTTGCCTTCAATAGATCAATTGCAACTTATGCATGAAAGTCGGGTCTTAAATGCAAAAATAGAATTGGTTCGAAGTGTTTTCAAACAATTTAATGATATGAAAAGACTGAATGATATGCTTTTTAAGACGAAAATAATGCATTGTTGTCTTCAATAGATTAATTGCAAGTTATGTAAGAAAATCATGTATGAAGGGCGAAAATAAAATTCGTTCGAATTAATTTAGAATGATTTGTTGACTAGAAGAGACTTAGTGACATGACTTTAAGGCTAAACAAATGCATTGTTGCTTTCAGTAGATCAACTGCAACTTATGCACGAAAGTCATGTTTAAAGGCCGAATTTCGTTCGAAGTACTTTTGAATGATTTAATGACTAAAAGAGACGCAATACAATGACTTTAGGGCTAAAAAAAATGCATAGTTGCCTTCAATAGATCAATTTCAACTTATGCATGAAAGTCGTGTCTTAAATGCAAAAATAGAATTGGTTCGAAGTGCTTTCAAACAATTTAATGATATAAAAAGACTGAATGATAGGCTTTTTAAGTGTAAAATAATGCATTGTTGTCTTTAATAGATCAATTGCAAGTTATGTAAGAAAATCATATTTGAAGGGCGAAAATAAAATTCGTTCGAATTAATTTAGAATGATTTATTGACTAGAAGAGACTCAATGACATGACTTTAAGGCTAAACAAATGCATTGTTGCCTTCAGTAGATCAACTGCAAGTTATGCACGAAAGTCATGGTAAAAGGCCGAATTTCGTTCGAAGCGATTTAGAATGATTTAATGACTAAAAGAGATGCAATAATATCATTTTAAGGCTAAAAAAATGCATTGTTGCCTTCACTAGATAAATTGCAACTTTTGCATTAAAGTCGTGTCTTAAATGCAAAAATAGAATTGTTTCGAAGTGCTTTCAAACAATTTAATGATATAAAAAGACTGAATGATATGCTTTTAAAGTCTAAAATAATGCATTGTTGTCTTCAATAGACTAATTGCATGTTATGTAAGAAAATCATGTTTGAAGGGCGAAAATAAAATTCGTTCGAATTAATTTAGAAGGATTTATTGACTAGAACAGACTCAATGTCATGACTTTAAGGCTAAACAAATGCATTGTTGCCTTCAGTAGATCAACTGCAAGTTATGCCCGAAAGTCATGTTTAAGGGCCGAATTTCGTTCGAAGCGATTTAGAATGATTTAATGACTAAAAGAGATGCAATAATATGATTATAAGGCTAAAAAAATACATGGTTGCCTTCAATAGATCAATTGCAACTTATGCATGAAAGTCGGGTCTTAAATGCAAAAATAGAATTGGTTCGAAGTGTTTTCAAACAATTTAATGATATGAAAAGACTGAATGATATGCTTTTTAAGACGAAAATAATGCATTGTTGTCTTCAATAGATTAATTGCAAGTTATGTAAGAAAATCATGTATGAAGGGCGAAAATAAAATTCGTTCGAATTAATTTAGAATGATTTGTTGACTAGAAGAGACTTAGTGACATGACTTTAAGGCTAAACAAATGCATTGTTGCTTTCAGTAGATCAACTGCAACTTATGCACGAAAGTCATGTTTAAAGGCCGAATTTCGTTCGAAGTACTTTTGAATGATTTAATGACTAAAAGAGACGCAATACTATGACTTTAGGGCTAAAAAAAATGCATAGTTGCCTTCAATAGATCAATTTCAACTTATGCATGAAAGTCGTGTCTTAAATGCAAAAATAGAATTGGTTCGAAGTGCTTTCAAACAATTTAATGATATAAAAAGACTGAATGATAGGCTTTTTAAGTGTAAAATAATGCATTGTTGTCTTTAATAGATCAATTGCAAGTTATGTAAGAAAATCATATTTGAAGGGCGAAAATAAAATTCGTTCGAATTAATTTAGAATGATTTATTGACTAGAAGAGACTCAATGACATGACTTTAAGGCTAAACAAATGCATTGTTGCCTTCAGTAGATCAACTGCAAGTTATGCACGAAAGTCATGGTAAAAGGCCGAATTTCGTTCGAAGCGATTTAGAATGATTTAATGACTAAAAGAGATGCAATAATATCATTTTAAGGCTAAAAAAATGCATTGTTGCCTTCACTAGATAAATTGCAACTTTTGCATTAAAGTCGTGTCTTAAATGCAAAAATAGAATTGTTTCGAAGTGCTTTCAAACAATTTAATGATATAAAAAGACTGAATGATATGCTTTTAAAGTCTAAAATAATGCATTGTTGTCTTCAATAGACTAATTGCATGTTATGTAAGAAAATCATGTTTGAAGGGCGAAAATAAAATTCGTTCGAATTAATTTAGAAGGATTTATTGACTAGAACAGACTCAATGTCATGACTTTAAGGCTAAACAAATGCATTGTTGCCTTCAGTAGATCAACTGCAAGTTATGCCCGAAAGTCATGTTTAAGGGCCGAATTTCGTTCGAAGCGATTTAGAATGATTTAATCACTAAAAGAGATGCAATAATATGATTATAAGGCTAAAAAAATACATGGTTGCCTTCAATAGATCAATTGCAACTTATGCATGAAAGTCGGGTCTTAAATGCAAAAATAGAATTGGTTCGAAGTGTTTTCAAACAATTTAATGATATGAAAAGACTGAATGATATGCTTTTTAAGACGAAAATAATGCATTGTTGTCTTCAATAGATTAATTGCAAGTTATGTAAGAAAATCATGTATGAAGGGCGAAAATAAAATTCGTTCGAATTAATTTAGAATGATTTGTTGACTAGAAGAGACTTAGTGACATGACTTTAAGGCTAAACAAATGCATTGTTGCTTTCAGTAGATCAACTGCAACTTATGCACGAAAGTCATGTTTAAAGGCCGAATTTCGTTCCAAGTACTTTTGAATGATTTAATGACTAAAAGAGACGCAATACTATGACTTTAGGGCTAAAAAAAATGCATAGTTGCCTTCAATAGATCAATTTCAACTTATGCATGAAAGTCGTGTCTTAAATGCAAAAATAGAATTGGTTCGAAGTGCTTTCAAACAATTTAATGATATAAAAAGACTGAATGATAGGCTTTTTAAGTGTAAAATAATGCATTGTTGTCTTTAATAGATCAATTGCAAGTTATGTAAGAAAATCATATTTGAAGGGCGAAAATAAAATTCGTTCGAATTAATTTAGAATGATTTATTGACTAGAAGAGACTTAATGACATAACTTTAAGGCTAAACAAATGCAATGTTGCCTTCAGTAGATCAACTGCAACTTATGCACGAAAGTCATGTTTAAAGGCCGAATTTCGTTTGATGTAATTTAGAATGATTTAATGACTAAAAGAGATGCAATACTATGACTTTAAGGCTAAAAAAATGCATAGTTGCCTTCAATAGATCAATTGCAAATTATGCATGAAAGTCGTGTCTTAAATGCAAAAATAGAATTGGTTCAAAGTGCTTTCAAACAATTTAATGATATAAAAAGACTGAATGATATGCTTTTTAAGTCTATAATAATGCATTGTTGTCTTTAATAGATACATTGCAAGTTATGTAAGAAAATCATATTTGAAGGGCGAAAATAAAATTCGTTCGAATTAATTTAGAATGATTTATTGACTAGAAGAGACTTAATGACATAACTTTAAGGCTAAACAAATGCAATGTTGCCTTCAATAGATCAACTGCAACTTATGCACGAAAGTCATGTTTAAAGACCGAATTTCGTTTGATGTAATTTAGAATGATTTAATGACTAAAAGAGATGCAATACTATGACTTTAAGCCTAAAAAAATGCATAGTTGCCTTCAATAGATCAATTGCAAATTATGCATGAAAGTCGTGTCTTAAATGCAAAAATAGAATTGGTTCAAAGTGCTTTCAAACAATTTTATGATATAAAAAGACTGAATGATATGCTTTTTAAGCCTAAAATAATGCATTGTTGTCTTTAATAGATTCATTGCAAGTTATGTAAGAAAATCATATTTGAAGGGCGAAAATAAAATTCGTTCGAATTAATTTAGAATGATTTATTTACTAGAAGAGACTCAATGACATAACTTTAAGGCTAAACAAATGCAATGTTGCCTTCAGTAGATCAACTGCAACTTATGCACGAAAGTCATGTTTTAAGGCCGAATTTCGTTCGATGTAATTTAGAATGATTTAATGACTAAAAGAGATGCAATACTATGACTTTAAGGCTAAAAAAATGCGTAGTTGCCTTCAATAGATCAATTGCAAATTATGCATGAAAGTCGTGTCTTAAATGCAAAAATAGAATTGGTTCAAAGTGCTTTCAAAAAATTTAATGATATAAAAAGACTGAATGATATGCTTTTTAAGTCTAAAATAATGCATTGTTGTCTTTAATAGATTAATTGCAAGTTATGTAAGAAAATCATATTTGAAGGGCGAAAATAAAATTCGTTCGACTTAATTTATAATGATTTAATGAATGGATGAGACTCAATGACATGACTTTAAGGCTAAACAAATGCATTGTTGCGTTCAATAGATTAACTGCACGTTATGTACGAGAGTCTTGTTTAACGGCCGAATTTTGTTCGAAGTGATTTAGAATGATTTAATGACTAAAAGAGACGCAATAATATGATTTTAAGGCTCAAAAAATGCAGGGTTGCCTTCAATAGATCAATTGCAACTTATGCATGAAAGTCGTGTCTTAAATGCAAAAATAAAATTGGTTCGAAGTGCTTTCAAACTATTTAATCATATGAAAAGACTGAATGATATACTTTTTAAAGCTAAAATACTGCATTGTTGTCGTCAATAAATTAATTGCAAGTTATGTAAGAAAATCAAGTTTGAAGGGCGAAAATAGAATTCATTCAACTTAATTTATAATGACTTAATGACTGGATGAGACTTAATGACATGACTTTAAGGCTAAACAAATGCATTGTTGCCTTCAATAGATTAACTGCACGTTATGCACGAAAGTCATGTTTAAAGGCTGAATTTCGTTCGAAGTAATTTAGAATGATTTAATGACTAAAAGAGATGCAATAATATGACTTTATGGCCAAAAAAATGCATAGTTACCTTCAATAGATCAATTACAAGTTATGCCTGAATGTCGTGTCTTAAATGCACAAATAGAATTGGTTCGAAGTGCTTTCAAACAATTCAATGATATGAAAAGATTGAATCATATACTTTTTGAAGCTAAAATAATGCATTGTTGTCGTCAATAAATTAAATGCAAGTTATGTAAGAAAATCATGTTTGAAGGGCGAAAATAGAATTCATTCAACTTAATTTATAATGATTTATTGAATGGACGAGACTCAATGACATGACTTTAAGACTAAACAAATGCATTGTTGCGTTCAATAGATTAACTGCACGTTATGTACGAGAGTCATGTTTAAAGGCCGAATTTTGTTCGAAGCGATTTAGAATGATTTAATGACTAAAAGAGACGCAATAATATGATTTTAAGGCTAAAAAAATGCATGGTTGCCTTCAATAGATCAATTGCAACTTATGCATGAAAGTCGTGTCTTAAAGGCAAAAATAGAATTGGTTCAAAGTGCTTTCAAAAAATTTAATGATATAAAAAGACTGAATGATATGCTTTTTAAGTCTAAAATAATGCATTGTTGTCTTTAATAGATTAATTGCAAGTTATGTTAGAAAATCATATTTGAAGGGCAAAAATAAAATTCGTTCGACTTAATTTATAATGATTTAATGAATGGATGAGACTCAATGACATGACTTTAAGGCTAAACAAATGCATTGTTGCGTTCAATAGATTAACTGCACGTTATGTACGAGAGTCATGTTTAAAGGCCGAATTTTGTTCGAAGCGATTTAGAATGATTTAATGACTAAAAGAGACGCAATAATATGATTTTAAAGCTCAAAAAATGCATGGTTGCCTTCAATAGATCAATTGCAACTTATGCATGAAAGTCGTGTCTTAAATGCAAAAATAGAATTGGTTGGAAGTGCTCTCAAACTATTTAATGTTATAAAAAGACTGAATGATATGGTTTTAAAGTCTAAAATAATGCATTGTTGTCTTCAATAGATTAATTGCATGTTATGTAAGAAAATCATGTTTGAAGGGCGAAAATAAAATTCGTTCGAATTAATTTAGAATTATTTATTGACTAGAAGAGACTCAATGACATGACTTTAAGGCTAAACAAATGCATTGTTGCCTTCAGTAGATCAACTGCAAGTTATGCACGAAAGTCATCTTTAAAGGACGAATTTCGTTGGAAGTAATTTAGAATGATTTAATGACTAAAAGAGACGCAATAATATGACTTTTAGCCTAAAAAAATGCATAGTTGCCTTCAATAGATCAATTGCAACTTATGCATGTAAGTCGTGTCTTAAATGCAAAAATAGAATTGGTTCGAAGTGCTTTCAAACAATTTAATCATATGAAAAGACTGAATGATATACTTTTTAAAGCTAAAATAATGCATTATTGTCTTCAATAGATTAATTGCAAGTTATGTAAGAAAATCATGTTTGAAGGGCGAAAATAAAATTTGTTCGAATAAATTTAGAATGACGTATTGACTAGAAGAGATTCAATGACATGACTTTAGGGCTAAACAAATGCATTGTTGCCTTCAATAGATTAGCTGCGAGTTATGCACAACAGCCATGTTTAGAGGCCGAATTTCGATCGAAGCGATTTAGAATGATTTAATGACTAAAGGAGATGCCATACTATGACTTTATGGCTAAAAAAATGCAAAGTTGCCTTCAATAGATCTATTGCAACTTATGCATAAAAGTCGTGTCTTAAATGCAAAAATAGAATTGGTTCGAAGTGCTTTCAAACCCTTTAATGATATAAAAAGACTGAATGCTATGCTTTTTAAGGCTAAAATAATACATTGTTGTCTTCAATAGATTAATTGCAGGTTATGTCAGAAAATCATGTTTGAAGGGCGAAAATAAAATTCGTTCGAATTAATTTAGAATGATTTATTGACTAGAAGAGATTCAATGACATGACTTTAAGGCTAAACAAATGCATTGTTGCCTTCAATAGATTAACTGCGACTTATGCACGAAAGTCATGTTTAGGGGCCGAATTTCGTTCGAAGCGATTTATAATGATTTAATGACTAAAGGAGATGCAATACTATGACTTTATGGCTAAAAAAATGCATAGTTGCCTTCAATAGATCAATTGCAACTTATGCATGAAAGTCGTGTCTTAAATGCAAAAATAGAATTGGTTCGAAGTGCTTTCAAACAATTTAATGATATAAAAAGACTGAATGATATGCTTTTTAAGTCTAAAATAATGCATTGTTGTCTTTAATAGATCAATTGCAAGTTATGTAAGAAAATCATATTTGAAGGGCGAAAATAAAATTCGTTCGAATTAATTTAGAATGATTTATTGACTAGAAGAGACTCAATGACATAATTTCAAGGCTAAACAAATGCAATGTTGCCTACAGTAGATCAACTGCAACTTATGCACGAAAGTCATGTTTAAAGGCCGAATTTCGTTCGATGTAATTTAGAATGATTTAATGACTAAAAGAGATGCAATACTATGACTTTAAGGCTAAAAAAATGCATAGTTGCCTTCAATAGATCAATTGCAAATTATGCATGAAAGTCGTGTCTTAAATGCAAAAATAGAATTGGTTCAAAGTGCTTTCAAAAAATTTAATGATATAAAAAGACTGGATGATATGCTTTTTAAGTCGAAAATAATACATTGTTGTCTTTAATAGATTAATTGCAAGTTATGTAAGAAAATCATATTTGAAGGGCGAAAATAAAATTCGTTCGACTTAATTTATAATGATTTAATGACTGGATGAGAGTCAACGACATGACTTTAAGGCTAAACAAATGCATTGTTGCCTTCAATAGATTAACTGCACGTTATGCACGAAAGTCATGTTTCAAGGCCGAATTTCACTCGAAGCAATTTTGAATGATTTAATGACTAAAAGAGACGCAATAACATGATTTTAAGGCTATAAAAATGCGTAGTTGCCTTCAATAGATCAATTGCAACTTATGCATGTAAGTCGTGTCTTTAATGCAAAAATAGAATTGGTTCGAAGTGCTTTCAAACAATTTAATCATATGAAAAGACTAAATGATATACTTTTTAAAGCTAAAATACTACATTGTTGTCGTCAATAAATTAATTGCAAGTTATGTAAGAAAATCATGTTTGAAGGGCGAAAATAGAATTCATTCAACTTAATTTATAATGATTTAATGACTGGATGAGACTCAATGACATGACTTTAAGGCTAAACAAATGCATTGTTGCCTTCAATAGATTAACTGCACATTATGTACGAAAGTCATGTTTAAAGGCCGAATTTTGTTCGAAGCGATTTAGAATGATTTAATGACTAAAAGAGACGCAATAATATGATTTTAAGGCTAAAAAAATGCATAGTTACCTTCAGTAGATCAAATGCAACTTATGAATGAAAGTCATGTCTTAAATGCAAAAATAGAATTGGTTGGAAGTGCTTTCAAACAATTTAATGATATAAAAAGACTGAATGATATGCTTTTAAAGTCTAAAATAATGCATTGTTGTCTTCAATAGATTAATTGCATGTTTTGTAAGAAAATCATGTTTCAAGGGCGAAAATAAAATTCGTTCGAATTAATTTAGAATGATTTATTGACTAGAACAGACTCAATGACATGACTTTAAGGCTAAACAAATGCATTGTTGCCTTCAGTAGATCAACTGCAAGTTATGTACGAAAGTCATGTTTAAAGGCCGAATTTCGTTCGAAGTAATTTAGAATGCTTTAATGACTAAAAGAGACGCAATACTATGACTTTAAGGCTAAAAAAATGCATAGTTGCCTTCAATAGATCAATTACAAGTTATGCATGAAAGTCGTGTCTTAAATGCAAAAATAGAATTGGTTTGAAGTGCTGTCAAACAATTTAATGATATAAAAAGACTGAATGATATGCTTTTAAAGTCTAAAATAATGCATTGTTGTCTTCAATAGATTAATTGCAAGTTATGTAAGAAAATCATGTTTGAAGGGCGAAAATAAAATTCGTTTGAATTAATTTAGAATGATTTATTGACTAGAAGAGACTTATTGACATGACTTTAAGGCTAAACAAATGCATTGTTGCCTTCAGTAGATCAACTGCAAGTTATGCACGAGAGTCATGTTTAAAGGCCGAATTTCGTTCGAAGTAATTTAGAATGATTTAATAACTAAAAGAGACGCAATAATAGGATTTTAAGGCTATAAAAATGAATAGTTGCCTTCAATAGATCAATTGCAACTTATGCATGTAAGTCGTGTCTTAAATGCAAAAATAGAATTGGTTCGAAGTGCTTTGAAACAATTTAATGATATAAAAAGACTGAATGATATGCTTTTTAAGTTTAAAATAATGCATTGTTGTCTTCAATAGATTAATTGCAAGTTATGTAAGAAAATCATATTTGAAGGGCGAAAATAAAATTTGTTCGAATTAATTTAGAATGATTTATTAACTAGAAGAGACTCAATGACAGAACTTTAAGGTTAAACAAATGCAATGTTGCCTTCAGTAGATCAACTGCAACTTATGCACGAAAGTCATGTTTAAAGGCCGAATTTCGTCCGAAGTAGTTTAAAATGATTTAATGACTAAAAGAGACGCAATAATATGATTTTAAGGCTAAAAAAATGCATGGTTGCGTTCAATAGATCAATTGCAACTTTTGAATGAAAGTTGTGTCTTAAATGCAAAAATAGAATTGGTTCGAAGTGCTTTCAAACAATTTAATGATATAAAAAGACTGAATGATATGCTTTTTTAAGGCTAAAATAATTCATTGTTGTGTTCAATAGATTATTTGCATGTTATGTAAGAAAATCATGTTTGAAGGGCTAAAATAAAATTCGTTCGAATAAGTTTAGAATGATTTATTGACTAGAAGAGACTCCGTAACATGACTTTAAAGCTAAACAAATGCATTGTTGCCTTTAGTAGATCAATTGCAACTTATGCATGAAAGTCGTGTCTTAAATGCAAAAATGGAATTGGTTCGAAGTGCTTTCAGACAATTTGATGATATGAAAAGACTGAATGATATACTTTTTAAGGCTAAAATAATGCATTGTTATCTTCAATAGATTAATTGCAGGTTATGTAAGAAAATCATGTTTGAAGGGGGAAAATAAAATTCGTTCGAATAAGTTTAGAATGATTTATTGACTAGAAGAGACTCAGTAACATGACTTTAAGGCTAAACAAATGCATTGTTGCCTTCAGTAGATCAACTGGAAGTTATGCACGAAAGTCATGTTTAAAGGCCGAATTTCGTTCGAAGTAATTTAGAATAATTTAATGACTAAAAGAGACACAATAATATGAATTCTAGGCAAAAAAAATGCGTAGTTGCCTTTAATAGATCAATTGCACCTTATGCATGAATGTCGTGTCTTAAATGCAAAAATAGAATTGGTTCGAAGTGCTTTCAAACAATTTGATGATATGAAAAGACTGAATGATATACTTTTTAAGGATAAAATAATGCACTGTTGTCTTCAATAGATTAATTGCAGGTTATGTAAGAAAATCTTGTTTGAAGGGCGAAAATAAAATTCGTTCGAATTAATTTAGAATTATTTATTGACTAGAAGAGACTCAATGACATGACTTTAAGGCTCAACAAATGCAGTGTTGCCTTCAATAGATTAATTGCAAGTTATGCACGAAAGTCATGTTTAAAGGCTGAATTTCGTTGGAAGTCATTTAGAATCATTTAATGACTCAAAGAGACGGAATAATATGACTTTTAATCTAAAAAAATACATAGTTGCCTTCAATAGATCAATTGCAACTTTTGCATGAAAGTCGTGTCTTAAATGCAAAAATAGAATTTGTTCGAAGTGTTCTCGAACAATTTAATGATATGAAAAGACTGAATGATATGCTTTTTAAGGCTAAAATAATGCATTGTTGTCTTCAATAGATTAATTGCAAGTTATGTAAGAAAATCATGTTTGAAGGGTGAAAATAAAATTCGTTCGAATAAATTTAGAATGATTTATTGACTAGAAGAGACTCGATAACATGACTTTAAGGCTAAACAAATGCATTGTTGCCTTCAGTAGATCAACTGCAACTTATGCATGAAAGTCATGTTTAAAGGCCGAATTTCGTTCGAAGTGATTTAGAATGATTTAATGACTAAAAAAGACGCAATAATATGACTTTAAGGCTAAAAAAATGCATGGTTGCTTTCAATAGATCAATTGCAACTTATGCATGAAAGTCGTGTCTTAAATGCAAAAATAGAATTGGTTCGAAGTACTTTCAAACAATTTGATGATATGAGAAGACTGAATGATATACTTTTTAAGGCTAAAATAATGCATTATTGTCTTCAATAGATTAATTGCAGGTTATGTAAGAAAATCATGTTTGAAGGGGGAAAATAAAATTCGTTCGAATCAATTTAGAATTATTTATTGACTAGAAGAGACTCAATGACATGACTTTAAGGCTAAACAAATGCATTGTTGCCTTCAGTAGATCAACTGGAAGTTATGCACGAAAGTCATGTTTAAAGGGCGAATTTCGTTCGAAGTAATTTAGAATAATTTAATCACTAAAAGAGACGCAATAATATGACTTCTAGGCAAAAAAAATGCGTAGTTGCCTTTAATAGATCAATTGCAACTTATGCATGAATGTCGTGTATTAAATGCAAAAATAGAATTGGATCGAAGTGCTTTCAAACAATTTGATGATATGAAAAGACTGAATGATATACTTTTTAAGGCTAAAATAATGCATTGTTGTCGTCAATAAGTTAATTGCAAGTTATGTAAGAAAATCATGTTTGAAGGGCGAAAATAAAATTCGTTCGAATAAATTTAGAATGATTTATTGACTAGAAGAGACTCGGTAACATGACTTTAAGGCTAAACAAATGCATTGTTGCCTTCAGTAGATCAACTGCAACTTATGCATGAGAGTCATGTTTAAAGGCAGAATTTCTTTCGAAGTGATTTAGAATGATTTAATGACTAAAAGAGACCCAATAATATGACTTTTAGTCTAAAAAAATGTATAGTTGCCTTCAATAGATCAATTGCAACTTATGCTGAAAGTAGTGTCTTAAATGCAAAAATAGAATTGGTTCGAAGTGCTTTCAAACAATTTGATGATATGAAAAGACAGAATGACATACTTTTTAAGGCTAAAATAATGCATTGTTGTCTTCAATAGATTAATTGCAGGTTATGTAAGAAAATCTGGTTTGAAGGGAGAAAATAAAATTCGTTCGAATTAATTTAGAATTATTTATTGACTAGAAGAGACTCAATGACATGACTTTAAGGCGAAACAAATGCATTGTTGCCTTCAGTAGATCAACTGAAAGTTATGCACGAAAGTCATGTTTAAAGGCCGATTTTCGTTGGAGGTAATTTAGAATTATTTAATGACTAAAAGAGACCCAATAATATGACTTTTAGTCTAAAAAAATGTATAGTTGCCTTCAATAGATCAATTGCAACTTTTGAATGAAAGTTGTGTCTTAAATGCAAAAATAGAATTGGTTCGAACTGCTTTCAAACAATTTGATGATATGAAAAGAATGAATGATATACTTTTTAAGGTTAAAATAATGCATTGTTATCTTCAATAGATTAATTGCAGGTTATGTAAGAAAATCATGTTTGAAGGGCTAAAATAAAATTCGTTCGAATAAGTTTAGAATGATTTATTGACTAGAAGAGACTTAGTAACATGACTTTAAGGCTAAACAAATGCATTGTTGCCTTTAGTAGATCAATTGCAACTTATGCATGAAAGTCGTGTCTTAAATGCAAAAATATAATTGGTTCGAAGTGCTTTCAAACAATTTGATGATATGAAAAGACTGACTGATATACTTTTTAAGGCTAAAATAATGCATTGTTGTCTTCAATAGATTACTTGCAGGTTATGTAAGAAAATCCGGTTTGAAGGGAGAAAATAAACTTCGTTCGAATTAATTTAGAATTATTTATTGACTAGAAGAGACTCAATGACATGACTTTAAGGCGAAACAAATGCATTGTTGCCTTCAGTAGATCAACTGAAAGTTATGCACGAAAGTCATGTTTAAAGGCCGATTTTCGTTGGAGGTAATTTAGAATTATTTAATGACTAAAAGAGACCCAATAATATGACTTTTAGTCTAAAAAAATGTATAGTTGCCTTCAATAGATCAATTGCAACTTTTGAATGAAAGTTGTGTCTTAAATGCAAAAATAGAATTGGTTCGAACTGCTTTCAAACAATTTGATGATATGAAAAGAATGAATGATATACTTTTTAAGGCTAAAATAATGCATTGTTATCTTCAATAGATTAATTGCAGGTTATGTAAGAAAATCATGTTTGAAGGGCTAAAATAAAATTCGTTCGAATAAGTTTAGAATGATTTATTGACTAGAAGAGACTCAGTAACATGACTTTAAGGCTAAACAAACGCATTGTTGCCTTTAGTAGATCAATTGCAACTTATGCATGAAAGTCGTGTCTTAAATGCATAAATATAATTGGTTCGAAGTGCTTTCAAACAATTTGATGATATGAAAAGACTGAACGATATACTTTTTAAGGCTAAAATAATGCATTGTTATCTTCAATAGATTAATTGCAGGTTATGTAAGAAAATCATGTTTGAAGGGCGAAAATAAAATTAGTTCGAATAAGTTTAGAATGATTTATTGACTAGAAGAGAGTCAGTAACATGACTTTAATGCTAAACAAATGCATTGTTGCCTTCAGTAGATCAACTGGAAGTTATGCACGAAAGTCATGTTTAAAGGCCGAATTTTGTTCGAAGTAATTTAGAATAATTTAATGACTAAAAGAGACGCAATAATATGACTTCTAGGCAAAAAAAATGCGTAGTTGCCTTAAATAGATCAATTGCAACTTATGCATGAATGTCGTGTCTTAAATGCAAAAATAGAATTGGTTCGAAGTGCTTTCAAACAATTTGATGATATGAAAAGACTGAATGATATACTTTTTAAGGCTAAAATAATGCATTGTTGTCGTCAATAAGTTAATTGCAAGTTATGTAAGAAAATCATGTTTGAAGGGCGAAAATAAAATTCGTTCGAATAAATTTAGAATGATTTATTGACTAGAAGAGACTCAATGACATGACTTTAAGGCTAAACAAATGCATTGTTGCCTTCAGTAGATCAACTGGAAGTTATGCTCGAAAGTCATGTTTAAAGGCCTAATTTCGTTCGAAGTAATTTAGAATAATTTAATGACTAAAAGAGACGCAATAATATGACTTCTAGGCAAAAAAATGCGTAGTTGCCTTCAATAGATCAATTGCAACTTATGCATGAAAGTCGTGTCTTAAATGCAAAAATAGAATTGGTTCGAAGTGCTTTCAAACAATTTGATGATATGAAAAGACTGAATGATATACTTTTTAAGGATAAAATAATGCATTGTTGTCTTCAATAGATTAATTGCGGGTTATGTAAGAAAATCATGTTTGAAGGGGAAAAATAAAATTCGTTCGAATTAATTTAGCATTATTTATTGACTAGAAGAGACTCAATGACATGACTTTAAGGCTAAACAAATGCATTGTTGCCTTCAGTAGATCAACTGGAAGTTATGCTCGAAAGTCGTGTTTAAAGGCCTAATTTCGTTCGAAGTAATTTAGAATAATTTAATGACTAAAAGAGACGCAATAATATGACTTCTAGGCAAAAAAATGCGTAGTTGCCTTCAATAGATCAATTGCAACTTATGCATGAAAGTCGTGTCTTAAATGCAAAAATAGAATTGGTTCGAAGTGCTTTCAAACAATTTGATGATATGAAAAGACTGAATGATATACTTTTTAAGGATAAAATAATGCATTGTTGTCTTCAATAGATTAATTGCGGGTTATGTACGAAAATCATGTTTGAAGGGGAAAAATAAAATTCGTTCGAATTAATTTAGAATTATTTATTGACTAGAAGAGACTCAATGACATGACTTTAAGGCTAAACAAATACAGTGTTGCCTTCAATAGATTGATTGCAAGTTATGCACGAAAGTCATGTTTAAAGGCTGAATTTCGTTGGAAGTAATTTAGAATCATTTAATGACTAAAAGAGACGCAATAATATGACTTTTAGGCTAAAAAAATGCATAGTTGCCTTCAATAGATCAATTGCAACTTTTGCAAGAAAGTCGTGTCTTAAATGCAAAAATAGAATTTGTTCGAAGTGTTCTCGAACAATTTAATGATATGAAAAGACTGAATGATATGCTTTTTAAGGCTAAAATAATGCATTGTTGTCTTCTATAGATTAATTGCAAGTTATGTAAGAAAATCATGTCTGAAGGGCGAAAATAAAATTCTTTCGAATAAATTTAGAATGATTTATTGACTAGAAGAGACTCAGTAACATGACTTTAAGGCTAAACAAATGCATTGTTGCCTTCATGAGATCAACTGCAACTTATGCATGAAAGTCATGTTTAAAGGCCGAATTTTGTTCGAAGTGATTTAGAATGATTTAATGACTAAAAAAGACGCAATAATATGACTTTAGGGCTAAAAAAATGCATGGTTGCTTTCAATAGATCAATTGCAACTTATGCATGAAAGTCGTGTCTTAAATGCAAAAATAGAATTGGTTCGAAGTACTTTCAAACAATTTGATGATATGAGAAGACTGAATGATATACTTTTTAAGGCTAAAATAATGCATTGTTGTCTTCAATAGATTAATTGCAGGTTATGTAAGAAAATCATGTTTGAAGGGAGAAAATAAAATTCGTTCGAATTAATTTAATATTATTTATTGACTAGAAGAGACTTAGTGACATGACTTTAAGGCTAAACAAATGCATTGTTGCCTTCAATAGATCAACTGCAAGTTATGCACGATAGTCATGTTTAAAGGCCGAATTTCGTCCGAAGTAATTTAAAATGATTTAATGACTAAAAGAGACGCAATACTATGACTTTAAGACTAAAAAAATGCATAGTTGCCTTCAAAAGATCAATTACAAGTTATTCATGAAAGTCGTGTCTTCAATGCAAAAATAGAATTGGTTCGAAGTGTTCTCGAACAATTTGATGATATGAAAAGACTGAATGATATACTTTTTAAGGCTAAAATAATGCATTGTTATCTTCAATAGATTAATTGCAGGTTATGTAAGAAAATCATTTTTGAAGGGCGAAAATAAAATTCGTTCGAATAAATTTAGAATGATTTATTGACTAGAAGAGACTCAGTAACATGACTTTAAGGCTAAACAAATGCATTGTTGCCTTCAGTAGATCATCTGCAACTTATGCATAAAAGTCATGTTTAAAGGCCGAATTTCGTTCGAAGTGATTTAGAATGATTTGATGACTATAACAGACGCAATACTATGACTTTTAGGCAAAAAAAATGCGTAGTTGCCTTCAATAGATCAATTGCAACTTATGCATGAAAGTCGTGTCTTAAATGCAAAAATAGAATTGGTTCGAAGTGCTTTCAAACAATTTAATGATATAAAAAGACTGAATGATACACTTTTTAAGGGTAAAATAATGCATTGTTGGCTTCAATCGATTAATTGAAAGTTATGTAGGAAAAGTATTTTTGAAGGGCGAAAATAAAATTCGTTCGAACTAATTTAGAATGATTTATTGACTAGAAGAGACTCTGTGACATGACTTTAAGGCTAAACAAATGCATTGTTGCCTTCAGTAGATCAACTGCAAGTTATGCAGGAAAGTCATGGTTAGAGGCCGAATTTCGTTCGAAGTAATTTAGAATGATTTAATGACTAAAAGACATGCAATAATATGACTTTAAGGCAAAAAAATTGCATAGTTGCCTTCAGTAGATCAATTACAAGTTATGAATGAAAGTCGGGTCGTAAATGCAAAAATAGAATTGGTTCGAAGTGCTTTCAAACAATTTAATGATATAAAAGACTGAATGATATGCTTTTTAAGGCTAAAATAATGCATTGTTGTATTCAATAGATTAATTGAAAGTTATGTAAGAAAATCATGTTTGAAGGGCGAAAATAAAATTCGTTCGAATAAATTTAGAATTATTTATTGACTAGAAGAGACTTAGTAACATGACTTTAAGGCTAAGCAATTGCATTGTTGCCTTCAGTAGATCAACTGCAAGTTATGCACGAAAGTCATGTTTAAAGGCCGATTTTCGTTGGAAGTAATTTAGAATTATTTAATGACTAAAAGAGACGCAATAATATGACTTTTAGTCTAAAAAAATGTATAGTTGCCTTTAATAGATCAATTGCAACTTATGCGTGAAAGTCGTGTCTTAAATGCAAAAATAGAATTGGTTCGAAGTGCTTTTAAACAATTTGATGATATGAAAAGACTGAATGATATACGATTTAAGGCAAAAATAATGCATTGTTGTCTTCAATAGATTAATTGCAAGTTATGTAAGAAAATCATGTTTGAAGGGCGAAAATAAAATTTGCTGAATTAATTTAGAATTATTTATTGACTAGAAGAGACTCAGTGACATGACCTTAAGGCTAAACAAATGTATTGTTGGCTTCAATAGATTAACTGCAAGTTATGCATGAAAGTCATGGTTAAAGGCCAAATTTCGTTCGAAGCGATTTAGAATGATTTAATGACTAAAAGAGAGGCAAAAATATGATTTTAAGGCTAAAAAAATGCATAGTTGCCATCAATAGATCAATTGCAGCGTATGCATGAAAGTCGTGTCTTAAATGCAAAAATGGAATTGGTTCGAAGTGCTTTCAGACAATTTAATGATATAAAAAGACTGAATGATATGCTTTTTAAGGCTAAAATAATGCATTGTTGTCTTCAATAGATTAACTGCAAGTTATGTAAGAAAATCATGTTTGAAGGGCGAAAATAAAATTCCTTCGAATAAATTTAAAATGATTTATTGAATAGAAGAGACTCAGTAACATGACTTTAAGGCTAAACAAATGCATTGTTGGCTTCAGTAGATCAACTGCAAGTTATGCACGAAAGTCATGTTTAAAGGCCGAATTTCGTTCGAAGTGATTTAGAATGATTTAATGACTAATAGAGACGCAATAATATGACTTTTAGGCTAAAAAAATGCATACTTGCTTTCAATAGATAAATTGCAACTTATGCATGAAAGTCGTGTCTTAAATGCAAAAATAGAATTGGTTCGAAGTGCTTTCAAACAATTTGATGATATGAAAAGACTGAATGATATACTTTTTAAGGATAAAATAATGCATTGTTGTCTTCAATAGATGAATTGCAGGTTATGTAAGAAAATCTTGTTTGAAGGGGGAAAATAAAATTCGTTCGAATTAATTTAGAATTATTTATTGACTAGAAGAGACTCAATGACATGACTTTAAGGCTAAACAAATACAGTGTTGCCTTCAATAGATTGATTGCAAGTTATGCACGAAAGTCATGTTTAGAGGCTGAATTTCGTTGGAAGTAATTTAGAATCATTTAATGACTAAAAGAGACACAATAATATGACTTTTAGGCTAAAAAAATGCATAGTTGCTTTCAATAGATCAATTGCAACTTTTGCAAGAAAGTCGTGTCTTAAATGCAAAAATAGAATTTGTTCGAAGTGTTCTCGAACAATTTAATGATATGAAAAGACTGAATGATATGCTTTTTAAGGCTAAAATAATGCATTGTTGTCTTCTATAGATTAATTGCAACTTATGTAAGAAAATCATGTCTGAAGGGCGAAAATAAAATTCTTTCGAATAAATTTAGAATGATTTATTGACTAGAAGAGACTCAGTAACATGACTTTAAGGCTAAACAAATGCATTGTTGCCTTCAGTAGATCAACTGCAACTTATGCATGAAAGTCATGTTTAAAGGCCGAATTTTGTTCGAAGTGATTTAGAATGATTTAATGACTAAAAAAGACGCAATAATATGACTTTAGGGCTAAAAAAATGCATGGTTGCTTTCAATAGATCAATTGCAACTTATGCATGAAAGTCGTGTCTTAAATGCAAAAATAGAATTGGTTCGAAGTACTTTCAAACAATTTGATGATATGAGAAGACTGAATGATATACTTTTTAAGGCTAAAATAATGCATTGTTGTCTTCAATAGATTAATTGCAGGTTATGTAAGAAAATCATGTTTGAAGGGAGAAAATAAAATTCGTTCGAATTAATTTAGAATTATTTATTGACTAGAAGAGACTTAGTGACATGACTTTAAGGCTAAACAAATGCATTGTTGCCTTCAATAGATCAACTGCAAGTTATGCACGATAGTCATGTTTAAAGGCCGAATTTCGTCCGAAGTAATTTAGAATGATTTAATGACTAAAAGAGACGCAATACTATGACTTTAAGACTAAAAAAATGCATAGTTGCCTTCAAAAGATCAATTACAAGTTATTCATGAAAGTCGTGTCTTCAATGCAAAAATAGAATTGGTTCGAAGTGTTCTCGAACAATTTGATGATATTAAAAGACTGAATGATATACTTTTTAAGGCTAAAATAATGCATTGTTATCTTCAATAGATTAATTGCAGGTTATGTAAGAAAATCATTTTTGAAGGGCGAAAATAAAATTCTTTCGAATAAATTAAGACTCAATGACATGACTTTAAGGCTAAACAAATACAGTGTTGCCTTCAATAGATTGATTGCAAGTTATGCACGAAAGTCATGTTTAAAGGCCGAATTTCGTTCGAAGTAATTTTGAATAATTTGGTGACTAAAAGAGATGCAATAATATGACTTCTAGGCAAAACAAATGCGTAGTTGCCTTCAATAGATCAATTGCAACTTATGCATGAAAGTTGTGTCTTAAATGCAAAAATAGAATTGGTTCGAAGTGCTTTCAAACAATTTGATGATATGAAAAGACTGAATGATATACTTTTTAAGGATAAAATAATGCATTGTTGTCTTCAATAGATTAATTGGAGGTTATGTAAGAAAATCATGTTTGAAGGGCGAAAATAAAATTCGTTCGAATAAATTTAGAATTATTTATTGACTAGAAGAGACTTAGTAACATGACTTTAAGGCTAAGCAATTGCATTGTTGCCTTCAGTAGATCAACTGCAAGTTATGCACGAAAGTCATGTTTAAAGGCCGATTTTCGTTGGAAGTAATTTAGAATTATTTAATGACTAAAAGAGACGCAATAATATGACTTTTAGTCTAAAAAAATGTATAGTTGCCTTTAATAGATCAATTGCAACTTATGCGTGAAAGTCGTGTCTTAAATGCAAAAATAGAGTTGGTTCGAAGTGCTTTCAAACAATTTGATGATATGAAAAGACTGAATGATATACGATTTAAGGCAAAAATAATGCATTGTTGTC
This sequence comes from Coriaria nepalensis, assembly GCA_027186245.1. Taxonomy (NCBI): domain Eukaryota; kingdom Viridiplantae; phylum Streptophyta; class Magnoliopsida; order Cucurbitales; family Coriariaceae; genus Coriaria; species Coriaria nepalensis. The sequence continues at coordinate 23,367,604 of CP114481.1, forward strand.
TTCAATAGATTAATTGCAAGTTATGTAAGAAAATCATGTTTGAAGGGCGAAAATAAAATTTGCTGAATTAATTTAGAATTATTTATTGACTAGAAGAGACTCAGTGACATGACCTTAAGGCTAAACAAATGTATTGTTGGCTTCAATAGATTAACTGCAAGTTATGCATGAAAGTCATGGTTAAAGGCCAAATTTCGTTCGAAGCGATTTAGAATGATTTAATGACTAAAAGAGAGGCAAAAATATGATTTTAAGGCTAAAAAAATGCATAGTTGCCATCAATAGATCAATTGCAGCGTATGCATGAAAGTCGTGTCTTAAATGCAAAAATAGAATTGGTTCGAAGTGCTTTCAGACAATTTAATGATATAAAAAGACTGAATGACATGCTTTTTAAGGCTAAAATAATGCATTGTTGTCTTCAATAGATTAACTGCAAGTTATGTAAGAAAATCATGTTTGAAGGGCGAAAATAAAATTCCTTCGAATAAATTTAAAATGATTTATTGAATAGAAGAGACTCAGTAACATGACTTTAAGGCTAAACAAATGCATTGTTGGCTTCAGTAGATCAACTGCAAGTTATGCACGAAAGTCATGTTTAAAGGCCGAATTTCGTTCGAAGTGATTTAGAATGATTTAATGACTAATAGAGACGCAATAATATGACTTTTAGGCTAAGAAAATGCATACTTGCCTTCAATAGATAAATTGCAACTTATGCATGAAAGTCGTGTCTTAAATGCAAAAATAGAATTGGTTCGAAGTGCTTTCAAACAATTTGATGATATGAAAAGACTGAATGATATACTTTTTAAGGATAAAATAATGCATTGTTGTCTTCAATAGATGAATTGCAGGTTATGTAAGAAAATCTTGTTTGAAGGGGGAAAATAAAATTCGTTCGAATTAATTTAGAATTATTTATTGACTAGAAGAGACTCAATGACATGACTTTAAGGCTAAACAAATACAGTGTTGCCTTCAATAGATTGATTGCAAGTTATGCACGAAAGTCATGTTTAGAGGCTGAATTTCGTTGGAAGTAATTTAGAATCATTTAATGACTAAAAGAGACAGAATAATATGACTTTTAGGCTAAAAAAATGCATAGTTGCTTTCAATAGATCAATTGCAACTTTTGCAAGAAAGTCGTGTCTTAAATGCAAAAATAGAATTTGTTCGAAGTGTTCTCGAACAATTTAATGACATGAAAAGACTGAATGATATGCTTTTTAAGGCTAAAATAATGCATTGTTGTCTTCTATAGATTAATTGCAAGTTATGTAAGAAAATCATATCTGAAGGGCGAAAATAAAATTCTTTCGAATAAATTTAGAATGATTTATTGACTAGAAGAGACTCAGTAACATGACTTTAAGGCTAAACAAATGCATTGTTGCCTTCAGTAGATCAACTGCAACTTATGCATGAAAGTCATGTTTAAAGGCCGAATTTTGTTCGAAGTGATTTAGAATGATTTAATGACTAAAAAAGACGCAATAATATGACTTCAGGGCTAAAAAAATGCATGGTTGCTTTCAATAGATCAATTGCAACTTATGCATGAAAGTCGTGTCTTAAATGCAAAAATAGAATTGGTTCGAAGTACTTTCAAACAATTTGATGATATGAGAAGACTGAATGATATATTTTTTAAGGCTAAAATAATGCATTGTTGTCTTCAATAGATTAATTACAGGTTATGTAAGAAAATCATGTTTGAAGGGAGAAAATAAAATTCGTTCGAATTAATTTAGAATTATTTATTGACTAGAAGAGACTTAGTGACATGACTTTAAGGCTAAACAAATGCATTGTTGCCTTCAATAGATCAACTGCAAGTTATGCACGATAGTCATGTATAAAGGCCGAATTTCGTCCGAAGTAATTTAGAATGATTTAATGACTAAAAGAGACGCAATACTATGACTTTAAGACTAAAAAAATGCATAGTTGCCTTCAAAAGATCAATTACAAGTTATTCATGAAAGTCGTGTCTTCAATGCAAAAATAGAATTGGTTCGAAGTGTTCTCGAACAATTTGATGATATGAAAAGACTGAATGATATACTTTTTAAGGCTAAAATAATGCATTGTTATCTTCAATAGATTAATTGCAGGTTATGTAAGAAAATCATTTTTGAAGGGCGAAAATAAAATTCGTTCGAATAAATTTAGAATGATTTATTGACTAGAAGAGACTCAGTAACATGACTTTAAGGCTAAACAAAAGCATTGTTGCCTTCAGTAGATCATCTGCAACTTATGCATGAAAGTCATGTTTAAAGGTCGAATTTCGTTCGAAGTGATTTAGAATGATTTGATGACTAAAAGAGACGCAATACTATGACTTTTAGTCTAAAAAAATGTATAGTTGCCTTCAATAGATCAATTGCAACTTATGCTGAAAGTAGTGTCTTAAATGCAAAAATAGAATTGGTTCGAAGTGCTTTCAAACAATTTGATGATATGAAAAGACTGAATGAGATACTTTTTAAGGCTAAAATAATGCATTGTTGTCTTCAATAGATTAATTGTAGGTTATGTAAGAAAATCATGTTTGAAGGGGGAAAATAAAATTCGTTCGAATTAATTTAGAATTATTTATTGACTAGAAGAGACTCAATGACATGACTTTAAGGCTAAACAAATACAGTGTTGCCTTCAATAGATTGATTGCAAGTTATGCACGAAAGTCATGTTTAAAGGCCGAATTTCGTTCGAAGTAATTTTGAATAATTTAGTGACTAAAAGAGATGCAATAATATGACTTCTAGGCAAAAAAAATGCGTAGTTGCCTTCAATAGATCAATTGCAACTTATGCATGAAAGTCGTGTCTTAAATGCAAAAATAGAATTGGTTCGAAGTGCTTTCAAACAATTTGATGATATGAAAAGACTGAATGATATACTTTTTAAGGATATAATAATGCATTGTTGTCTTCAATAGATTAATTGGAGGTTATGTAAGAAAATCATGTTTGAAGGGCGAAAATAAAATTCGTTTGAATAAATTTACAATGATTTATTGACTAGAAGAGACACAGTAACATGACTTTAAGGCTAAACAAATGCATTGTTGCCTTCAGTAGATCATCTGCAACTTATGCATGAAAGTCATGTCTTAAATGCAAAAATAGAATTGGTTCGAAGTGCTTTCAAACAATTTAATGATATAAAAGACTGAATGATATGCTTTTTATGGCTAAAATAATGCATTGTTGTCTTCAATCGATTAATTGCAAGTTATGTAAGAAAATCATGTTTGAACTGCGAAAATAAAATTCGTTCGAATAAATTTAGAATTATTTATTGACTAGAACAGACTTAGTAATATGACTTTAAGGCTAAACAATTGCATTGTTGGCTTCAGTAGATCAACTACAAGTTATGCACGACAGTCATGTTTAAAGGCCGATTTTCGTTGGAAGTAATTTAGAATTATTTAATGACTAAAAGAGAAGCAATAATATGGCTTTTAGTCTAAAAAATTGTATAGTTGCCTTCAATAGATCAATTGCAACTTATGCGTGAAAGTCGTGTCTTAAATGCAAAAATTGAATTGGTTCGAAGTGCTTTCAAACAATTTGATGATATGAAAAGACTGAATGATACACTTTTTAAGGGTAAAATAATGCATTGTTGGCTTCAATCGATTAATTGAAAGTTATGTAAGAAAAGCATTTTTGAAGGGCGAAAATACAATTCGTTCGAACTAATTTATAATTATTTATTGACTAGAAGAGACTCAATGACATGACTTTAAGGCTAAACAAATGCATTGTTGCCTTCAGTAGATCAACTGGAAGTTATGCACGAAAGTCATGTTTAAAGGCCGAATTTCGTTCGAAGTAATTTTGAATAATTTAGTGACTAAAAGAGATGCAATAATATGACTTCTAGGCAAAAAAAATGCGTAGTTGCCTTCAATAGATCAATTGCAACTTATGCATGAAAGTCGTGTCTTAAATGCAAAAATAGAATTGGTTCGAAGTGCTTTCAAACAATTTGATGATATGAAAAGACTGAATGATATACTTTTTAAGGATAAAATAATGCATTGTTGTCTTCAATAGATTAATTGGATGTTATGTAAGAAAATCATGTTTGAAGGGCGAAAATAAAATTCGTTTGAATAAATTTACAATGATTTATTGACTAGAAGAGACACAGTAACATGACTTTAAGGCTAAACAAATGCATTGTTGCCTTCAGTAGATCATCTGCAACTTATGCATGAAAGTCATGTCTTAAATGCAAAAATAGAATTGGTTCGAAGTGCTTTCAAACAATTTAATGATATAAAAAGACTGAATGATACACTTTTTAAGGGTAAAATATTGCATTGTTGGCTTCAATCGATTAATTGAAAGTTATGTAAGAAAAGCATTTTTGAAGGGCGAAAATACAATTCGTTCGAACTAATTTCGAATGATTTATTGACTAGAAGAGACTCCGTGACATGACTTTAAGGCTAAACAAATGCATTCTTGCCTTCAGTAGATCAACTGTAAGTTATGCAGGAAAGTCATGTTTAGAGGCTAAATTTCATTCGAAGTAATTTAGAATTATTAAATGACTAAAAGACATGCAATAATATGACTTTAAGGCTAAAAAATTGCATAGTTGCCTTCAGTAGATCAATTACAAGTTATGAATGAAAGTCGTGTCGTAAATGCAAAAATATAATTGGTTCGAAGTGCTTTCAAACAATTTAATGATATAAAAGACTGAATGATATGCTTTTTAAGGCTAAAATAATGCATTGTTGTATTCAATAGATTAATTGAAAGTTATGTAAGAAAATCATGTTTGAAGGGTGAAAATAAAATTCGTTCGAATAAATTTAGAATTATTTATTGACTAGAAGAGACTTAGTCACATGACTTTAAGGCTAAACAATTGCATTGTTGCCTTCAGTAGATCAACTGCAAGTTATCCACGAAAGTCATGTTTAAAGGCCGAATTTCGTTCGAATTAATTTAGAATGATTTAATGACTAAAAGAGACGCAATACAATGACTTTAAGGCTAAAAAAATGCATAGTTGCCTTTAATAGATCAATTACAAGTTATGCATGAAAGTCGTGTCTTAAATGCAAAAATAGAATTGGTTCGAAGTGTTTTCAAACAATTTAATGATATGAAAAGACTTAATGATATGCTTTTTAAGACTAAAGTAATGCATTGTTGTCTTCAATAGATTAATTGCAAGTTATGTAAGAAAAGCATTTTTGAAGGGCGAAAAAAAAATTCGTTCGAACTAATTTAGAATGATTTATTGACTAGAAGAGACTCCGTGACATGACTTTAAGGCTAAACAAATGCATTGTTGCCTTCAGTAGACCAACTGCAAGTTATGCAGGAAAGTCATGTTTAGAGGCTGAATTTCGTTCGAAGTAATTTAGAATGATTTAATGACTAAAATACATGCAATAATATGACTTTAAGGCTAAAAAATTGCATAGTTGCCTTCAGTAGATCAATTACAAGTTATGAATGAAAGTCGTGTCGTAAATGCAAAAATAGAATTGGTTCGAAGTGCTTTCAAACAATTTATTGATATGAAAAGACTGAATGATATGCTTTTTAAGACTAAAATAATGCATTGTTGTCTTCAATAGATTAATTGCAAGTTATGTAAGAAAATCATGTTTGAAGTGCGAAAATAAAATTTGCCGAATTAATTTAGAATGATTTATTGACTAGAAGAGACTTAGTGACATGACTTTAAGGCTAAACAAATGCATTGTTGCCTTCAGTAGATCAACTGCAACTTATGCATGAAAGTCATGTTTAAAGGCCGAATTTCGTTCGAAGTGATTTAGAATGATTTAATGACTAAAAAAGACGCAATAATATGACTTTAAGGCTAAAAAAATGCATGGTTGCTTTCAATAGATCAATTGCAACTTATGCATGAAAGTCGTGTCTTAAATGCAAAAATAGAATTGGTTCGAAGTACTTTCAAACAATTTGATGATATGAGAAGACTGAATGATATACTTTTTAAGGCTAAAATAATGCATTGTTGTCTTCAATAGATTAATTGCAGGTTATGTAAGAAAATCATGTTTGAAGGGGGAAAATAAAATTCGTTCGAATTAATTTAGAATTATTTATTGACTAGAAGAGACTCAATGACATGACTTTAAGGCTAAACAAAAACAGTGTTGCCTTCAATAGATTAATTGCAAGTTATGCACGGAAGTCATGTTTAAAGGCTGAATTTCGTTGGAAGTAATTTAGATTCATTTAATGACTAAAAGAGACGCAATAATATGACTTTTAGGCTAAAAAAATGCATAGTTGCCTTCAATAGATCAATTGCAACTTTTGCATGAAAGTCGTGTCTTAAATGCAAAAATAGAATTTGTTCGAAGTGTTCTCGAACAATTTAATGATATGAAAAGACTGAATGATATGCTTTTTAAGGCTAAAATAATGCATTGTTGTCTTCTATAGATTAATTGCAAGTTATGTAAGAAAATCATGTTTGAAGGGCGAAAATAAAATTCGTTCGAATTAATTTAGAATTATTTATTGACTAGAAGAGACTCAATGACATGACTTTATGGCTAAATAAATGCATTGTTGCCGTCAGTAGATCAACTGCAAGTTATGCACGAAAGTCATGTTTAAAGGCCGATTTTCGTTGGAAGTAATTTAGAATTATTTAATGACTAAAAGAGACGCAATAATATGACTTTTAGTCTAAAAAAATGTATAGTTGCCTTCAATAGATCAATTGCAACTTATGCGTGAAAGTCATGTCTTAAATGCAAAAATAGAATTGGTTCGAAGTGCTTTCAAACAATTTGATGATATGAAAAGACTGAATGATATACTTTTTAAGGCTAAAATAATGCATTGTTGTCTTCAATAGATTAATTGCAAGTTATGTAAGAAAATCATGTTTGAAGGGGGAAAATAAAATTCGTTTGAATTAATTTAGAATGATTTATTGACTAGAAGAGACTCAGTGACATGACTTTAAGGCGAAACAAATGAATTGTTGCCTTCAGTAGATCAACTGCAACTTATGCACGAAAGTCATGTTTAAAGGCCGAATTTCGTTCGAAGTAATTTAGAATGATTTAATGACTAAAAGAGACGCAATACTATGACTTTAAGGCTAAAAAAATGCATAGTTGCCTTCAATAGATCAATTACAACTTATGCATGAAAGTCGTGTCTTAAATGCAAAAATAGAATTGGTTCGAAGTGCTTTCAAACAATTTAATGATATAAAAGACTGAATGATATGCTTTTTAAGGCTAAAATAATGCATTGTTGTATTCAATAGATTAATTGCAAGTTATGTAAGAAAATCATGTTTGAAGGGCGAAAATAAAATTCGTTCGAATAAATTTAGAATTATTTATTGACTAGAAGAGACTTAGTAACATGACTTTAAGGCTAAACAATTGCATTGTTGCCTTCAGTAGATCAACTGCAAGTTATGCACGAAAGTCATATTTAAAGGCCGATTTTCGTTGGGAGTAATTTAGAATTATTTAATGACTAAAAGAGACGCAATAATATGACTTTTAGTCTAAAAAAATGTATAGTTGCCTTCAATAGATCAATTGCAACTTATGCGTGAAAGTCGTGTCTTAAATGCAAAAATAGAATTGGTTCGAAGTGCTTTCAAACAATTTGATGATATGAAAAGACTGAATGATATACGATTTAAGGCAAAAATAATGCATTGTTGTCTTCAATAGATTAATTGCAAGTTATGTAAGAAAATCATGTTTGAAGGGCGAAAATAAAATTTGCCGAATTAATTTAGAATGATTTATTGACTAGAAGAGACTTAGTGACATGACTTTAAGGCTAAACAAATGCATTGTTGCCTTCAGTAGATCAATTGCAACTTATGCATGAAAGTCGTGTCTTAAATGCAAAAATAGAATTGGTTCGAAGTGCTTTCAAACAATTTAATGATATAAAAGACTGAATGATATGCTTTTTAAGGCTAAAATAATGCATTGTTGTCTTCAATAGATTAATTGAAAGTTATGTAAGAAAATCATGTTTGAAGGGCGAAAATAAAATTCGTTCGAATAAATTTAGAATTATTTATTGACTAGAAGAGACTTAGTAACAAGACTTTAAGGCTAAACAATTGCATTGTTGCCTTCAGTAGATCAACTACAAGTTATGCACGAAAGTCATGTTTAAAGGCCGATTTTGGTTGGAGGTAATTTAGAATTATTTAATGACTAAAAGAGACCCAATAATATGACTTTTAGTCTAAAAAAATGTATAGTTGCCTTCAATAGATCAATTGCAACTTATGCCTGAAAGTAGTGTCTTAAATGCAAAAATAGAATTGGTTCGTAGTGCTTTCAAACAATTTGATGATATGAAAAGACTGAATGATATACTTTTTAAGGCTAAAATAATGCATTGTTATCTTCAATAGATAATTGCAGGTTATGTAAGAAAATCATGTTTGAAGGGTGAAAATAAAATTCGTTCGAATAAATTTAGAATGATTTATTCACTAGAAGAGATTCAGTTACATGACTTTAAGGCAAAACAACTGCAAGTTATGAATGAAAGTCAAGTTTAAAGGACGTATTTCGTTGGAAGTAATTTAGAATAATTTAATGACTAAAAGAGACCCCATAATATGACTTTTAGGCTAAAAAAATGCGTAGTTGCCTTCAATAGATCAATTGCAACTTATGCGTGAAAGTCGTGTCTTAAATGCAAAAATAGAATTGGTTCGAAGTGCTTTCAAACAATTTATTGATATGAAAAGACTGAATGATATGCTTTTTGAGACTAAAATAATGCATTGTTGTCTTCAATAGATTAATTGCAAGTTACGTAAGAAAATCATATTTGAGGGGTGAAAATAAAATTCGTTTGAATTAATTTAAAATGATTTATTGACTAGAAGAGACTTAGTGACATGACTTTAAGGCTAAACAATAGCATTGTTGCCTTCAGTAGATCAACTGCAAGTTATACACGAAAGTCATGTTTAAAGGCCGAATTTCGTTCGAATTAATTTAGAATGATTTAATGACTAAAAGAGACGCAATACTATGACTTTAAGGCTAAAAAAATGCATAGTTGCCTTTAATAGATCAATTGCAAGTTATGCATGAAAGTCGTGTCTTAAATGCAAAAATAGAATTGGTTCGAAGTTTTTTCAAACAATTTAATGATATGAAAAGACTTAATGATATGCTTTTTAAGACTAAAATAATGTATTGTTGTCGTTAATAGATTAATTGCAAGTTATGTAAGAAAATCATGTTTGAAGGGCGAAAATTAAATTCGTTTGAATTAATTTAGAATGATTCATTGACTAGAAGAGACTTAGTGACATGACTTTAAGGCTAAACAAATGCATTGTTGCTTTCAGTAGATCAATTGCAAGTTATGCACGAAAGTCATGTTTAAAGGCCGAATTTCGTTCGAAGTAATTTAGAATGATTTAATGACTAAAAGAGACGCAATACTGTGACTTTAAGGCTAAAAAAACGCATAGTTGCCTTTAATAGATCAATTACAAGTTATGCATGAAAGTTGTGTCTTAAATGCAAAAATATAATTGGTTCGAAGTGCTTTCAAACAATTTAATGATATAAAAAGACTGAATGATATGCTTTTTAAGGTTAAAATAATGCATTGTTGTCTTCAATAGATTAATTGCAAGCTATGTAAGAAAATCATGTTTGAAGGGCGAAAATAAATTTTGTTCGAATAAATTTAGAACGATTTATTGACTAGAAGAGACTCAATGACATGACTTTAAGGCTAAACAAATGCATTGTTGCCTTCAGTAGATCAACTGCAAGTTATGCACGAAAATCATGTTTAAAGGCCGAATTTCGTTCGAAGCTATTTAGCATGATTTAATGACTAAAAAAGACGCAATAATATGATTTTAAGGCTAAAAAAATGCATAGTTGCCTTCAATAGATCAATTGCAACTTATGCATGAAAGTCGTGTCTTAAATGCAAAAATAGAATTGGTTCGAAGTGCTTTCAAACAATTTAATGATATAAAAAGACTGAATGATATGCTTTTTAAGGCTAAAGTAATGGATTGTTGTCTTCACTAGATTAATTGCAAGTTATGTAAGAAAATCATGTTTGAAGGGCGAAAATAGAATTCGTTCAACTTAATTTAGAATGATTTAATGACTGGATGAGACTCAATGACATGACTTTAAGGCTAAATAAATGCACTGTTGTCTTCAGTAGATCAACTGCAAGTTATGCACGAAAATCATGTTTAAAGGCCGAATTTCGTTCGAAGCTATTTAGAATGATTTAATGACTAAAAGAGACGCAATAATATGATTTTAAGGCTAAGAAAATGCATAGTTGCTTCAATAGTTCAATTGCAACTTATGCATGAAATTCGTGTCTTAAATGCAAAAATGGAATTGGTTCGAAGTGCTTTCAAACAATTTGATGATATAAAAAGACTGAATGATATGTTTTTTAAGGCTAAAATACTGCATTGTTGTCTTCAATAGATTAATTGCAAGCTATGTAAGAAAATCATGTTTGAAGGGTGAAAATAAAATTTGTTCGAATAAATTTAGAACGATTTATTGACTAGAAAAGACTCAATGACATGACTTTAGGGCTAAACAAATGCATTGTTGCCTTCAGTAGATCAACTGCAAGTTATGCATGAAAATCATGTTTAAGGGCCGAATTTCGATCGAAGCTATTTAGAATGATTTAATGACTAAAAGAGACGCAATAATATGATTTTAAGGCTAAAAAAATGCATAGTTGCCTTCAATAGATCAATTGCAACTTAAGCACGAAAGTCGTGTCTTAAATGCAAAAATAGAATTGGTTCGAAGTGCTTTCAAACAATTTAATGATATAAAAAGACTGAATGATATGCTTTTTAAGGCTAAAGTAATGGATTGTTGTCTTCAATAGATTAATTGCAAGTTATGTAAGAAAATCATGTTTGAAGGGCGAAAATAGAATTTGTTCGACTTAATTTAGAATGATTTAATGACTGGGTGAGACTCAATGACATGACTTTAAGGCTAAACAAATGTATTGTTGCCTTAAGTAGATCAACTGCAGGTTATGCACGAAAGTCATGTTTAAAAGCCGAATTCCGTTCGAAGCAATTTAGAATGATTTAATGACTAAAAGAGACGCAATAATATGATTTTGAGGCTAAAAAAATACGTGGTTGCCATCAATAGATCAATTGCAATTATGCATGAAAGTCGTGTCTTAAATACAAAAATAGAATTAGTTCGAAGTGCTTTCAAACAATTTGATGATATAAAAAGACTGAATGATATGCTTTTTAAGGCTAAAATAATGCATTGTTGTCTTCAATAGATTAATTGCAAGTTATGTAAGAAAATCATGTTTGAAGGGGGAAATAGAATTCGTTCGACTTAATTTGGAATAATTTAAAAACTAGAAGAGACTCAGTGACATGACTTTCAGGCTAAACAAATGCATTGTTGCCTTCAGTAGATCAAGGGCAAGTTATGCACGAAAGTCATGTTTAAAAGCCGAATTTCGTTCGAAGCAATTTAGAATGATTTAATGACTAAAAGAGACGCAATAATATGATTTTGAGGCTAAAAAAATGCATAGTTGCCTTCAATAGATCAATTGCAATTATGCATGAAAGTCGTTTCTTAAATACAAAAATAGAATTGGTTCGAGGTGCTTTCAAACAATTTAATGATATAAAAATACTGAATGATATGCTTTTTAAGGCTAAAATAATGCATTGTTGTCTTCAATAGATTAATTGCAAGCTATGTAAGAAAATCAGGTTTCAAGGGCGAAAATAGAATTCGTTTTAATAAATTTAGAATGATTTATTGACCAGAAGAGACTCAATGGCATGACCTTAAGGCTAAAGAAATGCATTGTTGCCTTCAGTAGATCAACTGCAAGTTATGCACGAAAATCATGTTTAAAGGCCGAATTTCGTTCGAAGCTATTTAGAATGATTTAATGACTAAAAGAGACGCAATAATATTATTTTAAGGCTAAAAAAATGCATAGTTGCCTTCAGTAGATCAATTGCAACTTATGCATGAAAGTCGTGTCTTAAATGCAAAAATAGAATTGGTTCGAGGTGCTTTCTGACAATTTAATGATATACAAAGACTGAATGATATGCTTTTGAAGGCTAAAATAATGCATTGTTGTCTTCAATAGATTATTTGCAAGTTATGTAAGAAAATCATGTTTGAAGGGCGAAAATAGAATTCGTTCGAATAAAGTTAGAATGATTTATTGACTAGAAGAGACTCAGTAACATGACTTTAAGGATAATCAAATGCATTGTTGCCTTCAGTAGATCAACTGCAAGTTATGCACGAAAGTCATGTTTAAAGGCCAAATTTCGTTCGAAGCTATTTAGAATGATTTAATGACTAAAAGAGACGCAATAATATGATTTTCAGGCTAGAAAAATGCATAGTTGCCTTCAATAGTACAATTACAAGTTATGCATGAAAGTCGTGTCTTAAATGCAAAAATAGAATTGGTTCGAAGTGCTTTCAAACAATTTAATGATATAAAAAGACTGAATGATATGCTTTTTAAGGCTAAAATAATGCATTGTTCTTCAATAGATTAATTGCTAGCTATGTAAGAAAATCATATTTGAAGGGCGAAAATAAAATTTGTTCGAATAAATTTAGAACGATTTAATGACAAGAAGAGACTCAATGACATGACTTTAAGGCCAAACAAATGCATTGTTGCCTTCAGTAGATCAACTGCAAGTTATGCACGAAAGTCATGTTTAAAGGCCGAATTTCGTTCGAAGATATTTAGAATGATTTAATGACTAAAAGAGACGCAATAATATGATTTTAAGGCTAAAAAAATGCATAGTTGCCTTCAATAGATCAATTGCAACTTATGCATGAAAGTCGTGTCTTAAATGCAAAAATAGAATTGGGTCGAAGTGCTTTCAAACAATTTAATGATATAAAAAGACTGAATGATATGCTTTTTAAGGCTAAAATAATGCATTGTTGTCTTCAATAGATTAATTGCAAGTTATGTAAGAAAATCATGTTTGAAGGCCGAAAATAGAATTTGTTCAACTTAATTTAGAATGATTTAATGACTGGATGAGACTCAATGACATGACTTTAAGGCTAAACAAATGCATTGTTGCCTTCAGTAGATCAACTGCAAGTTATGCACGAAAATCATGTTTAAAGGCCGAATTTCGTTCGAAGCTATTTAGAATGATTTAATGACTAAAAGAGACGCAATAATATGATTTTAAGGCTAAGAAAATGCATAGTTGCCTTCAATAGTTCAATTGCAACTTATGCATGAAAGTCGTTTCTTAAATGCAAAAATAGAATTGGTTCGAAGTGCTTTCAAACAATTTAATGATATAAAAAGACTGAATGATATGCTTTTTAAGGCTAAAATAATGGATTGTTGTCTTCAATAGATTAATTGCAAGTTATGTAAGAAAATCATGTTTGAAGGGCGAAAATAGAATTCGTTCAACTTAATTTAGAACGATTTAATGACTGGGTGAGACTCAATGACATGACTTTAAGGCTAAACAAATGCATTGTTGCCTTAAGTAGATCAACTGCAAGTTATGCATGAAAGTCATGTATAAAGGCCGAATTTCAATCGAAGCGATTTAGAATGATTTAATGACTAAAAGAAACACAATAATATGATTTTAAGGCTAAATAAATGCATAGGTGCCTTCAATAGATCAATTGCAACTTATGCATGAAAGTCGTGTCTTAAATGCAAAAATAGAATTGGTTCGAAGTGCTTCCAAAAAATTTAATGATATAAAAAGACTGAATGATATGCTTTTTAAGGCTAAAATAATGCATTGTTGTCTTCAATAGATTAATTGCAAGTTATGTAAGAAAATCATGTTTGAAGGCCGAAAATAGAATTTGTTCAACTTAATTTAGAATGATTTAATGACTGGATGAGACTCAATGACATGACTTTAAGGCTAAACAAATGCATTGTTGCCTTCAGCAGATCAACTGCAAGTTATGCACGAAAATCATGTTTAAAGGCCGAATTTCGTTCGAAGCTATTTAGAATGATTTAATGACTAAAAGAGACGCAATAATATGATTTTAAGGCTAAGAAAATGCATAGTTGCCTTCAATAGTTCAATTGCAACTTATGCATGAAAGTCGTTTCTTAAATGCAAAAATAGAATTGGTTCGAAGTGCTTTCAAACAATTTAATGATATAAAAAGACTGAATGATATGCTTTTTAAGGCTAAAATAATGGATTGTTGTCTTCAATAGATTAATTGCAAGTTATGTAAGAAAATCATGTTTGAAGGGCGAAAATAGAATTCGTTCAACTTAATTTAGAACGATTTAATGACTGGGTGAGACTCAGTGACATGATTTTAAGGCTAAACAAATGCATTTTTGCCTTCAATAGATCAACTGCAAGTTATGCACGGAAGTCATATTTAAAGGCCGAATTTCATTCGAAGTAATTTAGAATGATTTAATGACTAAAAGAGACGCAATAGTATGACTGCAAGGCTAAAAAAATGCATAGTTGCCTTCAATGGATCAATTACAAGTTATGCATGAAAGTCGTGTCTTAAATGCAAAAATAGAATTGGTTCGACGTTCTTTCAAACAATTTAATGAAATGAAAAGACTGAATGATATGCTTTTTAAGACTAAAATAATGCATTGTTGTCTTCAATAGATTAATTGCAAGTTATTTAAGAAAATCATGTTTGAAGGGCGAAAATAGAATTCGTTCAAATTAATTTAGAATGATTTATTGACTAGAAGAGACTCAATGACATGACCTTAAGGCTAAACAAATGCATTGTTGCCTTCAATAGATTAACTGCAAGTTATGCACGAAAGTCATGTTTGAAGGCTGAATTTCATTCGAAGTAATTAAGAATGATTTAATGACTAAAAGAGACGCAATACTATGACTTTAAGGCTAAAAAAATGCATAGTTGCCTTCAATAGATCAATTGCAACTTATGCATGAAAGTCGTTTTTTAAATTGAAAAATAGAATTGGTTCGAGGTGCTTTCAAACAATTTAATGATACAAAATGACTGAATGATATGCTTTCAAAGGCTAAAATAATGCATTGTTGTCTTCAATAGATTAATTGCAAGTTATGTGAGAAAATCATGTTTGGAGGGTGAAAATAAAATTCGTTCGAATTAATTTAGAATGATTTATTGACTAGAAGAGACTCAGTTACATGACTTTAAGGCTAAACAAATGCATTGTTGCCTTCAGTAGATCAACTGCAAGTTATGCACGAAAATCATGTTTAAAGGCCAAATTTCGTTCGAAGCTATTTAGAATGATTTAATGACTAAAAGAGACGCAATAATATGATTTTAAGGCTAAGAAAATGCATAGTTGCCTTCAATAGTTCAATTGCAACTTATGCATGAAAGTCGTTTCGTAAATGCAAAAATAGAATTGGTTTGAAGTGCTTTCAAACAATTTAATGATATAAAAAGACTGAATGATATGCTTTTTAAGGCTAAAATAATGGATTGTTGTCTTCAATAGATTAATTGCAAGTTATGTAAGAAAATCATGTTTGAAGGGCGAAAATAGAATTCGTTCCACTTAATTTAGAACGATTTAATGACTGGGTGAGACTCAATGACATGACTTTAAGGCTAAACAAATGCATTGTTGCCTTAAGTAGATTAACTGCAAGTTATGCACGAAAGTCATGTTTAAAGGCCGAATTTCATTCGAAGCGATTTAGAATGATTTAATGACTAAAAGAAACACAATAATATGATTTTAAGGCTAAAACAATGCATAGGTGCCTTCAATAGATCAATTGTAACTTATGCATGAAAGTCGTGTCTTAAATGCAAAAATAGAATTGGTTCGAGGTGCTTTCAAACAATTTAATGATATAAAAAGACTGAATGATATGCTTTTGAAGGCCAAAATAATGCATTGTTGTCTTCAATAGATTAATTGCAAGTTATGTAAGAAAATCATGTTTGAAGGCCGAAAATAGAATTCGTTCGAATAAAGTTAGAATGATTTATTGACTAGAAGAGACTCAGTAACATGACTTTAAGGATAATCAAACGCATTGTTGCCTTCAGTAGATCAACTGCAAGTTATGCACGAAAGTCATGTTTAAAAGCCGAATTTCGTTCGAAGCCATTTAGAATGATTTAATGACAAAAAGAGACGCAATAATATGATTTTGAAGCTAAAAAAATACGTGGTTGCCATCAATAGATCAATTGCAATTATGCATGAAAGTCGTGTCTTAAATGCAAAAATAGAATTGGTTCGAAGTGCTTTCAAACAATTTGATGATATAAAAAGACTGAATGATATGCTTTTTAAGGCTAAAATAATGCATTGTTGTCTTCAATAGATTAATTGCAAGTTATGTAAGAAAATCATGTTTGAAGGGCGAAATAGAATTCGTTCGACTTAGTTTAGAATAATTTAAAAACTAGAAGAGACTCAGTGACATGACTTTAAGGATAATCAAACGCATTGTTGCCTTCAGTAGATCAACTGCAAGTTATGCACGAAAGTCATGTTTAAAAGCCGAATTTCGTTCGAAGCCATTTAGAATGATTTAATGACAAAAAGAGACGCAATAATATGATTTTGAAGCTAAAAAAATACGTGGTTGCCATCAATAGATCAATTGCAATTATGCATGAAAGTCGTGTCTTAAATGCAAAAATAGAATTGGTTCGAAGTGCTTTCAAACAATTTGATGATATAAAAAGACTGAATGATATGCTTTTTAAGGCTAAAATAATGCATTGTTGTCTTCAATAGATTAATTGCAAGTTATGTAAGAAAATCATGTTTGAAGGGCGAAATAGAATTCGTTCGACTTAGTTTAGAATAATTTAAAAACTAGAAGAGACTCAGTGACATGACTTTAAGGCTAAACAAATGCATTTTTGCGTTCAATAGATCAACTGCAAGTTATGCACGGAAGTCATGTTTAAAGGCCGAATTTTATTCGAAGTAATTTAGAATGATTTAATGACTAAAAGAGACGCAATAGTATTATTGCAAGGCTAAAAAAATGCATAGTTGCCTTCAATGGATCAATTACAAGTTATGCATGAAAGTCGTGTCTTAAATGCAAAAATAGAATTGGTTCGACGTTCTTTCAAACAATTTAATGAAATGAAAAGAGTGAATGATATGCTTTTTAAGACTAAAATAATGCATTGTTGTCTTCAATAGATTAATTGCAAGTTATTTAAGAAAATCATGTTTGAAGGGCGAAAATAGAATTCGTTCAAATTAATTTAGAATGATTTATTGACTAGAAGAGACTCAATGACATGACCTTAAGGCTAAACAAATGCATTGTTGCCTTCAATAGATTAACTGCAAGTTATGCACGAAAGTCATGTTTGAAGGCTGAATTTCATTCGAAGTAATTAAGAATGATTTAATGACTAAAAGAGACGCAATACTATGACTTTAAGGCTAAAAAAATGCATAGTTGCTTTCAATAGATCAATTGCAACTTATGCATGAAAGTCGGGTCTTAAATGCAAAAATAGAATTGGTTCCAGGTGCTTTCAAACAATTTAATGATACAAAAAGACTGAATGATATGCTTTCTAAGGATAAAATAATGCATTGTTGTCTTCAATAGATTAATTGCAAGTTATGTAAGAAAATCATGTTTGGAGGGCGAAAATAAAATTCGTTCGAATAAATTTAGAATGATTTATTGACTAGAAGAGACTCAGTTACATGACTTTAAGGCTAAACAAATGCATTGTTGCCTTCAGTAGATCAACTGCAAGTTATGCAGGAAAGTCATCTCTAGAGGCCGAATTTCGTTCGAAGTAATTTGGAATGATTTAATGACTAAAAGAGACGCAATACTATGACTTTAAGGCTAAAAAAATGCATAGTTGCCTTCAATAGATCAATTGCAACTTATGCATGAAAGTCGTTTCTTAAATTGAAAAATAGAATTGGTTCGAGGTGCTTTCAAACAATTTAATGATACAAAATGACTGAATGATATGCTTTCAAAGGCTAAAATAATGCATTGTTGTCTTCAATAGATTAATTGCAAGTTATGTAAGAAAATCATGTTTGGAGGGCGAAAATAAAATTCGTTCGAATTAATTTAGAATGATTTATTGACTAGAAGAGACTCAGTTACATGACTTTAAGGCTAAACAAATGCACTGTTGCCTTCAGTTGATCAACTGCAAGTTATGCAGGAAAGTCAAGTCTAGAGGCCGAATTTCGTTCGAAGTAATTTAGAATGATTTAATGACTAAAAGACAAGCAATAATATGACTTTAAGGCTAAAAAAATGCATGGTCGCTTTCAATAGATCAATTGCAACTTATGCATGAAAGTCATGTCTTAAATGCAAAAATAGAATTGGTTCAAAGTGCGTTCCAACAATTTAATGATATCAAAAGACTGAATGATATACTTTTTAAGGCTAAAATAAGGCATTGTTGTCGTCAATAAGTTAATCGCAAGTTATGTAAGAAAATCACGTTTGAGGGGCGAAAATAGAATTCGTTCAACTTAATTTAGAATGATTTAATTACTGGATGAGACTCAATGACATGACTTTAAGGCTAAACAAATGCACTGTTGCCTTCGATAGATTACTTGCAAGTTATGCACGAAAGTCATGTTTAAAGGCCGAATTTCGTTCGAAGCGATTTAGAATGATTTAATGACTAAAAGAAACGCAATAATATGATTTTAAGGCTAACAAAATGCATAGTTGCCTTCAATAGATCAATTGCAACTTATGCATGAAAGTCGTGTCTTAAATGCAAAAATAGAATTGGTTCGAGGTGCTTTCAAACAATTTAATGATATAAAAAGACTGAATGATATGCTTTTTAAGGCTAAAGTAATGTATTTTTGTCTTCAATAGATTAATTGCAAGCTATGTAAGAAAATCATGTTTGAAGGGCGAAAATAGAATTCGTTCAAATTAATTTAGAATGATTTATTGACTAGAAGAGACTCAATGACATGACCTTAAGGCTAAACAAATGCATTGTTGCCTTCAGTAGATCAACTGCAAGTTATGCAGGAAAGTCATGTCTAGAGGCCGAATTTCGTTCGAAGTAATTTATAATGATTTAATGACTAAAAGACAAGCAATAATATGACTTTAAGGCCAAAAAAATGCATAGTGGCTTTCAATAGATCAATTGCAACTTATTCATGAAATTTGTGTCTTAAATAAAAAAATAGAATTGGTTCGAAGTGCGTTCCAAAAATTTAATGATATGAAAAGACTGAATGATTTACTTTTTAAGGCTAAAATAATGCATAGTTGTCGTCAATAAGTTAATTGCAAGTTATGTAAGAAAATCATGTTTGAGGGGCGAAAATAGAATTCGTTCAACTTAATTTAGAATGATTTAAGGACTGGATGAGACTCAATGACATGACTTTAAGGCTAAACAAATGCACTGTTGCCTTCGATAGATTAACTGCAAGTTATGCACGAAAGTCATGTTTAAAGGCCGAATTTCGTTCGAAGCGATTTAGAATGATTTAAAGACTAAAAGAAACGCAATAATATGACTTTAAGGATAAAAATATGCATGGTTGCTTTCAATAGATAAATTGCAACTTATGCATGAAAGTCATGTCTTAAATGCAAAAATAGAATTGGTTCGAAGTGCATTCCAACAATTTAATGATATGAAAAGACTGAATGATATAGTTTTTAAGGATAAAATATTGCATTGTTGTCGTCAATAAGTTAATTGCAAGTTATGTTAGAAAATCATGTTTGAGGGGCGAAAATAGAATTCGTTCAACTTAATTTAGAATGATTTAATGACTGGATGAGACTCAATGACATGACTTTAAGGCTAAACAAATGCACTGTTGCCTTCGATAGATTAACTGCAAGTTATGCACGAAAGTCATGTTTAAAGGCCGAATTTCGTTCGAAGCGATTTAGAATGATTTAAAGACTAAAAGAAACGCAATAATATGATTTTAAGGCTAAAAAAATGCATTGTTGCGTTCAGAAGATCAATTGCAACTTATGCATGAAAGTCGTGTCTTAAATGCAAAAATAGAATTAGTTCGAGGTGTTTTCAAACAATTTAATGATATGGAAAGACTGAATGATATGCTTTTTAAAGCTAAAATAATGCATTGTTGTCTTCAATAGATTAATTGCAAGTTATGTAAGAAAATCATGTTCGAAGGGCGAAAATAGAATTCATTCAAATTAATTTAGAATGATTTATTGACTAGAAGAGACTAAATGACATGACTTTAAGGCTAAACAAATCCACTGTTGCCTTCGATAGATTAACTGCAAGTTATGCATGAAAGTCATGTTTGAAGGCTAAATTTCGTTCGAAGTAATTTAGAATGATTTAATGACTAAAAGAGACGCAATACTATGACTTTAAGGCTAAACAAATTCATAGTTGCCTTCAATAGATCAATTGCAACTTATGCCAGAAAGTCGTTTCTTAAATTGAAAAATAGAATTGGTTCGAAGTGCTTTCAAACAATTTAATGATATAAAAAGACTGAATGATATGCTTTTTAAGGCTAAAATAATGCATTGTTGTCTTCAATAGATTAATTGCAAGTTATGTAAGAAAATCATGTTTGAAGGCCGAAAATAGAATTTGTTCAACTTAATTTAGAATGATTTAATGACTGGATGCGACTCAATGACATGACTTTAAGGCTAAACAAATGCATTGTTGCCTTCGATAGATTAACTGCAAGTTATGCACGAAAGTCATGTTTAAAGGCCGAATTTCGTTCGAAGCTGTTTAGAATGATTTAATGACTAAAAGAGACACAATAATATGATTTTAAGGCTAAGAAAATGCATAGTTGCCTTCAATAGTTCAATTGCAACTTATACATGAAAGTCGTTTCTTAAATGCAAAAATAGAATTGGTTCGAAGTGCTTTCAAACAATTTAATGATATAAAAAGACTGAATGATATGCTTTTTAAGGCTAAAATAATGGATTGTTGTCTTCAATAGATTAATTGCAAGTTATGTAAGAAAATCATGTTTGAAGGGCGAAAATAGAATTCGTTCGAATAAAGTTAGAATGATTTATTGACTAGAAGAGACTCAGTAACATGACTTTAAGGATAATCAAACGCATTGTTGCCTTCAGTAGATCAACTGCAAGTTATGCACGAAAGTCATGCTTAAAAGCCGAATTTCGTTCGAAGCAATTTAGAATGATTTAATGACAAAAAGAAACGCAATAATACGATTTTGAGGCTAAAAAAATACGTGGTTGCCATCAATAGATCAATTGCAATTATGCATGAAAGTCGTGTCTTAAATGCAAAAATAGAATTGGTTCGAAGTGCTTTCAAACAATTTGATGATATAAAAAGACTGAATGATATGCTTTTTAAGGCCAAAATAATGCATTGTTGTCTTCAATAGATTAATTGCAAGTTATGTAAGAAAATCATGTTTGAAGGGCGAAATAGAATTCGTTCGACTTAATTTGGAATAATTTAAAAACTAGAAGAGACTCAGTGACATGACTTTAAGGCTAAACAAATGCATTTTTGCCTTCAATAGATCAACTGCAAGTTATGCACGGAAGTCATGTTTAAAGGCCGAATTTCATTCGAAGTAATTTAGAATGATTTAATGACTAAAAGAGACGCAATAGTATGACTGCAAGGCTAAAAAAATGCATAGTTGCCTTCAATAGATCAATTACAAGTTATGCATGAAAGTCGTGTCTTAAATGCAAAAATAGAATTGGTTCGACGTTCTTTCAAACAATTTAATGAAATGAAAAGACTGAATGATATGCTTTTTAAGACTAAAATAATGCATTGTTGTCTTCAATAGATTAATTGCAAGTTATTTAAGAAAATCATGTTTGAAGGGCGAAAATAGAATTCGTTCAAATTAATTTAGAATGATTTATTGACTAGAAGAGACTCAATGACATGACCTTAAGGCTAAACAAATGCATTGTTGCCTTCAATAGATTAACTGCAACTTATGCACGAAAGTCATGTTTGAAGGCTGAATTTCATTCGAAGTAATTTAGAATGATTTAATGACTAAAAGAGACGCAATACTATGACTTTAAGGCTAAAAAAATGCATAGTTGCCTTCAATAGATCAATTGCAACTTATGCATGAAAGTCGGGTCTTAAATGCAAAAATAGAATTGGTTCTAGGTGCTTTCAAACAATTTAATGATACAAAAAGACTGAATGATATGCTTTCTAAGGCTAAAATAATGCATTGTTGTCTTCAATAGATTAATTGCAAGTTATGTAAGAAAATCATGTTTGGAGGGCGAAAATAAAATTCGTTCGAATAAATTTAGAATGATTTATTAACTAGAAGAGACTCAGTTACATGACTTTAAGGCTAAACAAATGCATTGTTGCCTTCGATAGATTACTTGCAAGTTATGCACGAAAGTCATGTTTAAAGGCCGAATTTCGTTCGAAGCGATTTAGAATGATTTAATGACTAAAAGAGACGCAATACTATGACTTTAAGGCTAAAAAAATGCATAGTTGCCTTCAATAGATCAATTGCAACTTATGCATGAAAGTCGTTTCTTAAATTGAAAAATAGAATTGGTTCGAGGTGCTTTCAAACAATTTAATGATACAAAATGACTGAATGATATGCTTTCAAAGGCTAAAATAATGCATTGTTGTCTTCAATAGATTAATTGCAAGTTATGTAAGAAAATCATGTTTGGAGGGCGAAAATAAAATTCGTTCGAATAAATTTAGAATGATTTATTGACTAGAAGAGACTCAGTTACATGACTTTAAGGCTAAACAAATGCATTGTTGCCTTCGATAGATTACTTGCAAGTTATGCACGAAAGTCATGTTTAAAGGCCGAATTTCGTTCGAAGCTATTTAGAATGATTTAATGACTAAAAGAGACGCAATAATATGATTTTAAAGCTAAGAAAATGCATAGTTGCCTTCAATAGTTCAATTGCAACTTATGCATGAAAGTCGTTTCTTAAATGCAAAAATAGAATTGGTTCGAAGTGCTTTCAAACAATTTAATGATATAAAAAGACTGAATGATATGCTTTTTCAGGCTAAAATAATGGATTGTTGTCTTCAATAGATTAATTGCAAGTTATGTAAGAAAATCATGTTTGAAGGGCGAAAATAGAATTCGTTCAACTTAATTTAGAACGATTTAATGACTGGGTGAGACTCAATGACATGACTTTAAGGCTAAACAAATGCACTGTTGCCTTCGATAGATTACTTGCAAGTTATGCACGAAAGTCATGTTTAAAGGCCGAATTTCGTTCGAAGCGATTTAGAATGATTTAATGACTAAAAGAAACGCAATAATATGATTTTAAGGCTAACAAAATGCATAGTTGCCTTCAATAGATCAATTGCAACTTATGCATGAAAGTGGTGTCTTAAATGCAAAAATAGAATTGGTTCGAGGTGCTTTCAAACAATTTAATGATATAAAAAGACTGAATGATATGCTTTTGAAGGCTAAAATAATGCATTGTTGTCTTCAATAGATTATTTGCAAGTTATGTAAGAAAATCATGTTTGAAGGGCGAAAATAGAATTCGTTCGAATAAAGTTAGAATGATTTATTGACTAGAAGAGACTCAGTAACATGACTTTAAGGATAATCAAACGCATTGTTGCCTTCAGTAGATCAACTGCAAGTTATGCACGAAAGTCATGTTTAAAAGCCGAATTTCATCCAAAGAAATTTAGAATGATTTAATGACTAAAAGAGACGCAATAATATGATTTTGAGGCTAAAAAAATACGTGGTTGCCATCAATAGATCAATTGCAATTATGCATGAAAGTCGTGTCTTAAATACAGAAGTAGAATTAGTTCGAAGTGCTTTCAAACAATTTGATGATATAAAAAGACTGAATGATATGCTTTTTAAGGCTAAAATAATGCATTGTTGTCTTCAATAGATTAGTTGCTAGCTATGTAAGAAAAACATGTTTGAAGGGCGAAAATAAAATTTGTTCGAATAAATTTAGAACGATTTATTGACTAGAAGAGACTCAATGACATGACTTTAAGGCTAAACAAATGCATTGTTGCCTTCAGTAGATCAACTGCAAGTTATGCACGAAAGTCATGTTTAAAGGCCAAATTTCGTTCGAAGTAATTTAGAATGATTTAATGACTAAGAGAGACGGAACACTATGATTTTCAGGCAAAAAAAATGCATAGTTGCCTTCAATAGATCAATTACAAGTTATGCATGAAAGTCGTGTCTTAAATGCAAAAATAGAATTGGTTCGAAGTGCTTTCAAACAATTTAATGAAATGAAAAGACTGAATGATATGCTTTTTAAGGCTAAAATAATGCATTGTTGTCTTCTATAGATTAATTGCTAGCTATGTAAGAAAATCATGTTTGAAGGGCGAAAATAAAATTTGTTCGAATAAATTTAGAACGATTTACTGACTAGAAGAGACTCAATGACATCACTTTAAGGCTAAACAAATGCATTGTTGCCTTCAGTAGATCAACTGCAAGTTATGCACGAAAATCATGTTTAAAGGCCGAATTTCGTTCGAAGCTATTTAGAATGATTTAATGACTAAAAGAGACGCAATAATATGATTTTAAGGCTAAAAAAATGCATAGTTGCCTTCAATAGATCAATTACAAGTTATGCATGAAAGTCGTGTCTTAAATGCAAAAATAGAATTGGTTCGAAGTGCTTTCAAACAATTTAATGAAATGAAAAGACTACTTTAAGGCTAAACAAATGCATTGTTGCGTTCAGTAGATCAACTGCAAGTTATGCAGGAAAGTCATCTCTAGAGGCCAAATTTCGTTCGAAGAAATTTAGAATGATTTAATGACTAAAAGAGACGCAATACTATGACTTTAAGTCTAAAAAAATACATGGTTGCCATCAGTAGATCAATTGCAACTTATGCCTGAAAGTCGTGTCTTAAATGCAAAAATAGAATTGGTTCGAAGTGCTTTCAGACAATTTAATCATATACAAAGACTGAATGATATGCTTTTGAAGGCTAAAATAATGCATTGTTGTCTTCAATAGATTATTTGCCGGTTATGTAAGAAAATCATGTTTGAAGGGCGAAAATAGAATTCGTTCGAATAAAGATAGAATGATTTATTGACTAGAAGAGACTCAGTAACATGACTTTAAGGATAATCAAATGCATTGTTGCCTTCAGTAGATCAACTGCATGTTATGCAGGAAAGTCATGTCTAGAGGCCGAATTTCATTCGAAGTAATTTAGAATGATTTAATGACTAAAAGACAAGCAATAATATGACTTTAAGGCTAAAAAAATGTATAGTTGCCTTCAATAGATCAATTACAAGTTATGCATGAAAGTCGTGTCTTAAATGCAAAAATAGAATTGGTTCGATGTGCTTCCCAACAATTTAATGATATGAAAAGACTGAATGATATACTTTTTAGAGCTAAAATAATGCATTGTTGTCGTCAATAAGTTAATTGCAAGTTATGTAAGAAAATCATGTTTGAAGGGTGAAAATAGAATTCATTCAACTTAATTTAGAATGATTTAATGACTGGATGAGACTCAATGACATGACTTTAAGGCTAAACAAATGCATTGTTGCCTTCGATAGATTAATTGCAAGTTATGCACGATAGTCATGTTTAAAGGCCGAATTTCGTTCGAAGCGATTTAGAATGATTTAATGACTAAAAGAAACGCAATAATATGATTTTAAGGCTAAAAAAATGCATAGTTTCCTTCAATAGATCAATTGCAACTTATTCATGAAAGTCGTGTCTTAAACGCAAAAATAGAATTGGTTCGAGGTGCTTTCAAACAATTTAATGATATAAAAAGACTGAATGATATGCTTTTTAAGGCTAAAATAATGCATTGTTTGTTGTCTTCAATAGATTAATTGCAAGTTATGTAAGAAAATCATGTTTGAAGGGCGAAAATAGAATTTGTTCAAATTAATTTAGAATGATTTATTGACTAGAAGAGACTCAATGACATGACCTTAAGGCTAAACAAATGCATTGTTGCCTTCAA
Organism: Coriaria nepalensis; assembly: GCA_027186245.1. NCBI lineage: Eukaryota > Viridiplantae > Streptophyta > Magnoliopsida > Cucurbitales > Coriariaceae > Coriaria > Coriaria nepalensis. Next base: position 23,393,669 of record CP114481.1, read on the forward strand.
TAGATTAACTGCAAGTTATGCACGAAAGTCATGTTGGAAGGCCGAATCTCGTTCGAAGTAATTTAGAATGATTTAATGACTAAAAGAGACGCAATACTATGACTTTAAGGCTAAAAAAATACATGGATGGCATCAATAGATCAATTGCAACTGATGCCTGAATGTCGTGTCTTAAATGCAAAAATAGAATTGGTGCGAAGTGGTTTCAGACAATTTAATGAAATGAAAAGACTGAATGATATGCTTTTTAAGACTAAAATAATGCATTGTTGTCTTCAATAGATTAATTGCAAGTTATGTAAGAAAATCATGTTTGAAGGGCGAAAATAGAATTCGTTTAAATTAATTTAGAATGATTTATTGACTAGAAGAGACTCAATGACATGACCTTAAGGCCAACAAATGCATTGTTGCCTTCAATAGATTAACTGCAAGTTATGCACGAAAGTCATGTTTGAAGGCCGAATTTCGTTCGAAGTAATTTAGAATGATTTAATGACTAAAAGAGACACAATACTATGACTTTAAGGCTAAAAAATGCATAGTTGCCTTCAATAGATCAATTCCAACTTAAGCATGAAAGTCGTGTCTTAAATGCAAAAATAGAATTGGTTCGAGGTGCTTCCAAACAATTTAATGATACAAAAAGACTGAATGATATGCTTTCTAAGGCTAAAATAATGCATTGTTGTCTTCAATAGATTAATTGCAAGTTATGTAAGAAAATCATGTTTGGAGGGCGAAAATAAAATTCGTTCGAATAAATTTAGAATGATTTATTGACTAGAAGAGACTCAGTTACATGACTTTAAGGCTAAACAAATGCATTGTTGCCTTCAGTAGATCAACTGCATGTTATGCAGGAAAGTCATCTCTAGAGGCCAAATTTCGTTCGAAGAAATTTAGAATTATTTAATGACTAAAAGAGACGCAATACTATGACTTTAAGTCTAAAAAAATACGTGGTTGCCATCAATAGATCAATTGCAACTTATGCCTGAAAGTCGTGTCTTAAATGCAAAAATACAATTGGTTCGAAGTGCTTTCAGACAATTTAATGATATACAAAGACTAAATGATATGCTTTTGAAGGCTAAAATAATACATTGTTGTCTTCAATAGATTATTTGCAAGTTATGTAAGAAAATCATGTTTGAAGGGCGAAAATAGAATTCGTTCGAATAAAGTTTGAATGATTTATTGACTAGAAGAGACTCAGTAACATGACTTTAAGGATAATCAAATGCATTGTCGCCTTCAGTAGATCAATTGCAAGTTATGCAGGAAAGTCATGTCTAGAGGCCAAATTTCATTCGAAATAATTTAGAATGATTTAATGACTAAAAGACAAGCAATAATATGACTTTAAGGCTAAAAAAATGCATAGTTGCCTTCAATAGATCAATTACAAGTTATGCATGAAAGTCGTGTCTTAAATGCAAAAATAGAATTGGTTCGATGTGCTTCCCAACAATTTATTGATATGAAAAGACTGAATGATATACTTTTTAAAGCTAAAATAATGCATTGTTGTCGTCAATAAGTTAATTGCAAGGTATGTAAGAAAATCATGTTTGAAGGGTGAAAATAGAATTCATTCAACTTAATTTAGCATGATTTAATGACTGGATGAGACTCAATGACATGACTTTAAGGCTAAACAAATGCATTGTTGCCTTCGATAGATTGATTGCAAGTTATGCACGATAGTCATGTTTAAAGGCCGAATTTCGTTCGAAGCGATTTAGAATGATTTAATGACTAAAAGAAACGCAATAATATGATTTTAAGGCTAAAAAAATGCATAGTTGCCTTCAATAGATCAATTGCAACTTATTCATGAAAGTCGTGTCTTAAACGCAAAAATAGAATTGGTTCGAGGTGCTTTCAAACAATTTAATGATATAAAAAGACTGAATGATATGCTTTTTAAGGCTAAAATAATGCATTGTTGTCTTCAATAGATTAATTGCAAGTTATGTAAGAAAATCATGTTTGAAGGGCGAAAATAGAATTCGTTCAAATTAATTTAGAATGATTTATTGACTAGAACAGACTCAATGACATGACTTTGAGGCTAAACAAATGCATTGTTGCGTTCAGTAGATCAACTGCAAGTTATGCAGGAAAGTCATCTCTAGAGGCCAAATTTCGTTCGAAGAAATTTAGAATGATTTAATGACTAAAAGAGACGCAATACTATGACTTTAAGTCTAAAAAAATACATGGTTGCCATCAATAGATCAATTGCAACTTATGCCTGAAAGTCATGTCTTAAATGCAAAAATAGAATTGGTTCGAAGTGCTTTCAGACAATTTAATCATATACAAAGACTGAATGATATGCTTTTGAAGGCTAAAATAATGTATTGTTGTCTTCAATAGATTATTTGCAGGTTATGTAAGAAAATCTTGTTTGAAGGGCGAAAATAGAATTCGTTCGAATAAAGTTAGAATGATTTATTGACTAGAAGAGACTCAGTAACATGACTTTAAGGATAATCAAATGCATTGTTGCCTTCAGTAGATCAACTGCATGTTATGCAGGAAAGTCATGTCTAGAGGCCGAATTTCATTCGAAGTAATTTAGAATGATTTAATGACTAAAAGACAAGCAATAATATGACTTTAAGGCTAAAAAAATGCATAGTTGCCTTCAATAGATCAATTACAAGTTATGCATGAAAGTCGTGTCTTAAATGCAAAAATAGAATTGGTTCGAGGTGCTTTCAAACAATTTAATGATATAAAAAGACTGAATGATATGGTTTTTAAGGCTAAAATAATGCATTGTTGTCTTCAATAGATTAATTGCAAGTTATGTAAGAAAATCATGTTTGAAGGGCGAAAATAGAATTCGTTCAAATTAATTTAGAATGATTGATTGACTAGAAGAGACTCAATGACATGACCTTAAGGCTAAGCAAATGCATTGTTGCCTTCAATAGATTAACTGCAATTTATGCACGAAAGTCATGTTTAAAGGCCAAATTTCGTTCGAAGTAATTTAGAATGATTTAATGACTAAAAGAGACGCAATACTATGACTTTAAGGCTAAAAAATGCATAGTTGCCTTCAATATATCAATTACGAGTTATGCATGAAAGTCGTGTCTTAAATGCAAAAATAGAATTGGTTCGAAGTGCTTTCAAACAATTTAATGAAATGAAAAGACTGAATGATATGCTTTTTAAGACTAAAATAACGCATTGTTGTCTTCAATAGTTTAATTGTAAGTTATGTACGAAAATCATGTTTGAAGGGCGAATATAAAATTCGTTCGAATTAATTTAGAATGATTTATTGACTAGAACAGACTCAATGACATGACTTTAAGGCTAAACAAATGCATTGTTGCCTTCAGTAGATCAACTGCAAGTTATGCAGGAAAGTCATCTCTAGAGGCCAAATTTCGTTCGAAGAAATTTAGAATGATTTAATGACTAAAAGAGATGCAATACTATGACTTTAAGTCTAAAAAAATACGTGGTTGCCATCAATAGATCAATTGCAACTTATGCCTGAAAGTCGTGTCCTAAATGCAAAAATAGAATTGGTTCGAAGTGCTTTCAGACAATTTAATGATATACAAAGACTGAATTATATGCTTTCTAAGGCTAAAATAATGCATTGTTGTCTTCAATCGATTAATTGCAAGATATGTAAGAAAATCATTTTTGGAGGGCGAAAATAAAATTCGTTCGAATAAATTTAGAATGATTTATTGACTAGAAGAGACTCAGTTACATGACTTTAAGGCTAAACAAATGCATTGTTGCCTTCAGTAGGTCAACAGCAAGTTATGCAGGAAAGTCATCTCTAGAGGCCGAATTTCGTTCAAAGTAATTTAGAATGATTTAATGACTAAAATACAAGCAATAATATGACTTTAAGGCTAAAAAAATGCATGGTTGCTTTCAATAGATCTATTGCAACTTATGCATGAAAGTCGTGTCTTAAATGCAAAAATAGAATTGGTTCGAAGTGCGTTCCAACAATTTAATGATATAAAAAGACTGAATGATATACTTTTTAAGGCTAAAATAATGCATTGTTGTCGTCAATAAGTTAATTGCAAGTTATGTAAAAAAATCATGTTTGAGGGGCAACAATAGAATTCGTTCAACTTAATTTAGAATGATTTAATGACTGGATGAGACTCAATGACATAACTTTAAGGCTAAACAAATGCACTGTTGCCTTCGATAGATTAACCGCAAGTTATGCACGAAAGTCATGTTTAAAGGCCGAATTTCGTTCGAAGCGATTTAGAATGATTTAATGACTAAAACAAAACGCAATAATATGATTTTAAGGCTAAAAAAATGCAAAGTTGCCTTCAATAGATCAATTGCAACTTATACATGAAAGTCGTGTCTTAAATGCAAAAAAAGAATTGGTTTGAGGTGCTTTCAAACAATTTAATGATATAAAAGGACTGAATGATATGCTTTTTAAAGCTAAAATAATGCATTGTTGTCTTCAATAGATTAATTGCAAGTTATGTAAGAAAATCATGTTTGAAGGGCGAACAGAGAGTTCGTTCAAATTAATTTAGAATGATTTATTGACTAGAAGAGACTCAATGACATGACCTTAAGGCTAAACAAATGCATTGTTGCCTTCAATAGATTAACTGCAAGTTATGCACGAAAGTCATGTTTGAAGGCCGAATTTCGTTCGAAGTAATTTAGAATGATTCAATGACTAAAAGAGACGCAATACTATGACTTTAAGGCTAAAAAAATGCATAGTTGCCTTCAATAGATCAATTGCAACTTATGCATGAAAGTCGTGTCTTAAATGGAAAAATAGAATTGGTTCGAGGTGCTTTCAAACAGTTTAATGATACAAAAAGACTGAATGATATGCTTTCTAAGGCTAAAATAATGCATTGTTGTCTTCAATAGATTAATTGCAAGTTATGTAAGAAAATCATGTTTGGAGGGCGAAAATAAAATTCCTTCGAATAAATTTAGAATGATTTATTGACTAGAAGAGACTCAGTTACATGACCTTAAGGCTAAACAAATGCATTGTTGCCTTCAGTAGATCACCTGCAAGTTATGCAACAAAGTCATCTCTAGAGGCCGAATTTCGTTCGAAGTAATTTAGAATGATTTAATAACTAAAAGACAAGCAATAATATGACTTTAAGGCTAAAAAAATGCATGGTTGCTTTCAATAGATCAATTGCAACTTATGTATGAAAGTCCTGTCTTAAATGCAAAAATAGAATTGGTTCGAAGTGCGTTCCAACAATTTAATGATATGAAAAGACTGAATGATATACTTTTTAAGGCTAAAATAATGCATTGTTGTCGTCAATAAGTTAATTGCAAGTTATGTAAGAAAATCATGTTTGAGGGGCAGCAATAGAATTCGTTCAATTTAATTTAGAATGATTTAATGACTGGATGAGACTCAATGACATGACTTTAAGGCTAAACAAATGCACTATTGCCTTCGATAGATTAACTGCAAGTTATGCACAAAGGTCATGTTTAAAGGCTGAATTTCGTTCGAAGCGATTTAGAATGATTTAATGACTAAAAGAAACGCAATAATATGATTTTAAAGCTAAAAAAATGCAAAGTTGCCTTCAATAAATCAATTGCAACTTATGCATGAAAGTCATGTCTTAAATGAAAAAACATAATTGGTTCGTGGTGCTTTCAAACAATTTCATGATATAAAAAGACTGAATGATATGCTTTTTTAAGCTAAAATAATGCATTGTTGTCTTCAATAGATTAATTGCAAGTTATGTAAGAAAATCATGTTTGAAGGGCGAAAATAGAATTCGTTCAAATTAATTTAGAATGATTTATTGACTAGAAGAGACTCAATGACATGACCTTAAGGCTAAACAAATGCATTGTTTCCTTCAATAGATTAACTGCAAGTTATGCACGAAAGTCATGTTTCAAGGCCGACTTTCGTTCGAAGTAATTTCGAATGATATAATGACTAAAATAGACTCAATACTATGACTTTAAGGCTAAAAAAATGCATAGTAGCCTTCAATAGATCAATTGCAACTTATGCATGAAAGTCGTGTCTTAAATGGAAAAATAGAAATGGTTCGAGGTGCTTTCAAACAATTTAATGATACAAAAAAACTGAATGATATGCTTTCTAAGGCTAAAATAATGCATTGTTGTCTTCAATAGATTAATTGCAAGTTATGTAAGAAAATCATGTTTGGAGGGCGAAAATAAAATTCCTTCGAATAAATTTAGAATGATTTATTGACTAGAAGAGACTCAGTTACATGACTTTAAGGCTAAACAAATGCATTGTTGTCTTCAGTAGATCAACTGCAAGTTATGCAGGAAAGTCATCTCTAGAGGCCGAATTTCGTTCGAAGTAATTTAGAATGATTTAATAACTAAAAGACAAGCAATAATATGACTTTAAGGCTAAAAAAATAAAGAGTTGCCTTCAATAGATCAATTACAACTTAAGCATGAAAGTCGTGTCTTAAATGCAAAAATAGAATTGGTTCGAGGTGCTTTCAAACAATTTAATGATACAAAAAGACTGAATGATATGCTTTCTAGGGCTAAAATAATGCATTGTTGTCTTCAATAGATTAATTGCAAGTTATGTAAGAAAATCATGTTTGAAGGGTGAAAAAAAAATTCGTTCGAATAAATTCAGAATGATTTATTGACTAGAAGAGAATCAGTTACATGACTTTAAGGCTAAACAAATGCATTGTTGCCTTCAGTAGATCAACTGCAAGTTATGCAGAAAAGTCATGTCTAGAGGCCGAATTTTGTTCGAAGTAATTTAAAATGATTTAATGACTAAAACACAAGCAATAATATGACTTTAAGGCTAAAAAAATGCATAGTTGCCTTCAATAGATCAATTACAAGTTATGCATGAAAGTCGTGTCTTAAATGCAAAAATAGAATTGGTTCAATGTGCTTTCCAACAATTTAATGATATGAAAAGACTGAATGATATACTTTTTAAAGCTAAAATAATGCATTGTTGTCGTTAATAAGTTAATTGTAAGTTATGTAAGAAAATCATGTTTGAAGGGTGAAAATAGAATTCATTCAACTTAATTTAGAATGATTTAATGACTGGATGAGACTCAATGACATGACTTTAAGGCTAAACAAATGCATTGTTGCCTTCGATAGATTAATTGCAAGTTATGCACGATAGTCTTGTTTAAAGGCCGAATTTCGTTCTAAGCGATTTAGAATGATTTAATGACTAAAAGAAATGCAATAATATGATTTTAAGGCTAAAAAAATGCATAGTTGCCTTCAATAGATCAATTGCAACTTATGCATGAAAGTCGTGTCTTAAATGCAAAAATAGAATTGGTTCGAGGTGCTTTCAAACAATTTAATGATATAAAAAGACTGAATGATATGCTTTTTAAGGCTAAAATAATGCATTGTTGTCTTCAATAGATTAATTGCAAGTTATGTAAGAAAATCATGTTTGAAGGGCGAAAATAGAATTTGTTCAAATAAATTTAGAATGATTTATTGACTAGAAGAGACTCAATGACATGACCTTAAGGCTAAACAAATGCATTGTTGCCTTCAATAGATTAACTGCAAGTTATGTACGAAAGTCGTGTTTGAAGGCCGAATTTCGTTCGAAGTAATTTAGAATGATTTAATGACTAAAAGAGACGCAATACTATGACTTTAAGGCTAAAAAAATACATGGTTGCCATCAATAGATCAATTGCAACTTATGCCTGAAAGTCGTGTCTAAAATGCAAAAATAGAATTTGTTCGAAGTGCTTTCAGACAATTTAATGATATACAAAGACTGAATGATATGCTTTTGAAGGCTCAAATAATGCATTGTTGTCTTCAATAGATTATTTGCAAGTTATGTAAGAAAATCATGTTTGAAGGGCGAAAATAGAATTCATACGAATAAAGTTAGAATGATTTATTGACTAGAAGAGACTCAGTAACATGACTTTAAGGATAATCAAATGCATTGTTGCCTTTAGTAGATCAACTGCAACTTATGCAGGAAAGTCATGTCTAGAGGTCGAATTTCGTTCGAAGTAATTTAGAATGATTTAATGACTAAAAGACAAGCAATAATATGACTTTAAGGCTAAAAAAATGCATAGTTGCCTTCAATAGATCAATTACAAGTTATTCATGAAAGTCGTGTCTTAAATGCAAAAATAGAATTGGTTCGATGTGCTTTCCAACAATTTAATGATATGAAAAGACTGAATGATATACTTTTTAAAGCTAAAATAATGCATTGTTGTCGTCAATAAGTTAATTGCAAGTTATGTAAGAAAATCATGTTTGAAGGGTGAAAATTGAATTCATTCAACTTAATTTAGAATGATTTAATGACTGGATGAGACTCAATGACATGACTTTAAGGCTAAACAAATGCATTGTTGCCTTCGATAGATTAATTGCAAGTTATGCACGATAGTCATGTTTAAAGGCCGAATTTCGTTCGAAGCGATTTAGAATGATTTAATGACTAAAAGAAACCCAATAATATGATTTTAAGATTAAAAAAATGCATAGTTGCCTTCAATAGATCAATTGCAACTTATGCATGAAAGTCCTGTCTTAAATGCAAAACTAGAATTGGTTCGAGGTGCTTTCAAACAATTTAATGATATAAAAAGACTGAATGATATGGTTTTTAAGGCTAAAATAATGCATTGTTGTCTTCAATAGATAAATTGCAAGCTATGTAAGAAAATCATGTTTGAAGGGCGAAAATAAAATTCATTCGAATAAATTTAGAATGATTTATTGACTAGAAGAGACTCAGTTACATGACTTTAAGGCTAAACAAATGCATTGTTGCCTTCAGTAGATCAACTGCAAGTTATGCAGGAAAGTCATGTCTAGAGGCCGAATTTCGTTCGAAGTAATTTAGAATGATTTAATGACTAAAACACAAGCCATAATATGACTTTAAGGCTAAAAAAATGCATAGTTGCCTTCAATAGATCAATTACAAGTTATGCATGAAAGTCGTGTCTTAAATGCAAAAATTGAATTGGTTCATTGTGCTTTCCAACAATTTAATGATATGAAAAGACTGAATGATATACTTTTTAAAGCTAAAATAATGCATTGTTGTCGTTAATAAGTTAATTGCAAGGTATGTAAGAAAATCATGTTTGAAGGGTGAAAATAGAATTCATTCAACTTAATTTAGGATGATTTAATGACTGGATGAGACTCAATGACATGACTTTAAGGCTAAGCAAATGCATTGTTGCCTTCGATAGATTAATTGCAAGTTATGCACGATAGTCTTGTTTAAAGGCCGAATTTCGTTCGAAGCGATTTAGAATGATTTAATGACTAAAAGAAACGCAATAATATGATTTTAGGGCTAAAAAAATGCATAGTTGCCTTCAATAGATCAATTGCAACTTATGCATGAAAGTCGTGTCTTAAATGCAAAAATAGAATTGGTTCGAGGTGCTTTCAAACAATTTAATGATACAAAAAGACTGAATGATATGCTTTCTAAGGCTAAAATAATGCATTGTTGTCTTCAATAGATTAATTGCAAGTTATGTAACAAAATCATGTTTGAAGGGCGAAAATAGAATTCGTTCAAATTAGTTTAGAATGATTTATTGACTAGAAGAGACTGAATGGCATGACCTTAAGGCTAAACAAATGCATTGTTGCCTTCAATAGATTAACTGCAAGTTATGCACGAAAGTCATGTTTAAAGGCCAAATTTCGTTCGAAGCGATTTAGAATGATTTAATGACTAAAAGAGACCCAATAATATGATTATCAGGCTAAAAAAATGCAAAGTTGCCTTCAATAGATCAATTGCAACTTATGCATGAAAGTCGTGTCTTAAATGGAAAAATAGAATTGGTTCGAGGTACTTTCAAACAATTTAATGATACAAAAAGACTGAATGATATGCTTTCTAAGGCTAAAATAATGCATTGTTGTCTTCAATAGATTAATTGCAAGTTATGTAAGAAAATCATGTTTGGAGGGCGAAAATAAAATTCGTTCGAATAAATTTAGAATGATTTATTGACTACAAGAGACTCAATACTATGACTTTAAGTCTAAAAAAATACATGGTTGCCATCAATAGATCAATTGCAACTTATGCCTGAAAGTCGTGTCTTAAATGCAAAAATAGAATTGGTTCGAAGTGCTTTCAGACAATTTAATCATATACAAAGACTGAATGATATGCTTTTGAAGGCTAAAATAATGTATTGTTGTCTTCAATAGATTATTTGCAGGTTATGTAAGAAAATCTTGTTTGAAGGGCGAAAATAGAATTCGTTCGAATAAAGTTAGAATGATTTATTGACTAGAAGAGACTCAGTAACATGACTTTAAGGATAATCAAATGCATTGTTGCCTTCAGTAGATCAACTGCATGTTATGCAGGAAAGTCATGTCTAGAGGCCGAATTTCATTCGAAGTAATTTAGAATGATTTAATGACTAAAAGACAAGCAATAATATGACTTTAAGGCTAAAAAAATGCATAGTTGCCTTCAATAGATCAATTACAAGTTATGCATGAAAGTCGTGTCTTAAATGCAAAAATAGAATTGGTTCGAGGTGCTTTCAAACAATTTAATGATATAAAAAGACTGAATGATATGGTTTTTAAGGCTAAAATAATGCATTGTTGTCTTCAATAGATTAATTGCAAGTTATGTAAGAAAATCATGTTTGAAGGGCGAAAATAGAATTCGTTCAAATTAATTTAGAATGATTGATTGACTAGAAGAGACTCAATGACATGACCTTAAGGCTAAACAAATGCATTGTTGCCTTCAATAGATTAACTGCAATTTATGCACGAAAGTCATATTTAAAGGCCAAATTTCGTTCGAAGTAATTTAGAATGATTTAATGACTAAAAGAGACGCAATACTATGACTTTAAGGCTAAAAAATGCATAGTTGCCTTCAATAGATCAATTACGAGTTATGCATGAAAGTCGTGTCTTAAATGCAAAAATAGAATTGGTTCGAAGTGCTTTCAAACAATTTAATGAAATGAAAAGACTGAATGATATGCTTTTTAAGACTAAAATAACGCATTGTTGTCTTCAATAGTTTAATTGTAAGTTATGTACGAAAATCATGTTTGAAGGGCGAATATAAAATTCGTTCGAATTAATTTAGAATGATTTATTGACTAGAACAGACTCAATGACATGACTTTAAGGCTAAACAAATGCATTGTTGCCTTCAGTAGATCAACTGCAAGTTATGCAGGAAAGTCATCTCTAGAGGCCAAATTTCGTTCGAAGAAATTTAGAATGATTTAATGACTAAAAGAGATGCAATACTATGACTTTAAGTCTAAAAAAATACGTGGTTGCCATCAATAGATCAATTGCAACTTATGCCTGAAAGTCGTGTCCTAAATGCAAAAATAGAATTGGTTCGAAGTGCTTTCAGACAATTTAATGATATACAAAGACTGAATTATATGCTTTCTAAGGCTAAAATAATGCATTGTTGTCTTCAATAGATTAATTGCAAGATATGTAAGAAAATCATTTTTGGAGGGCGAAAATAAAATTCGTTCGAATAAATTTAGAATGATTTATTGACTAGAAGAGACTCAGTTACATGACTTTAAGGCTAAACAAATGCATTGTTGCCTTCAGTAGGTCAACAGCAAGTTATGCAGGAAAGTCATCTCTAGAGGCCGAATTTCGTTCAAAGTAATTTAGAATGATTTAATGACTAAAATACAAGCAATAATATGACTTTAAGGCTAAAAAAATGCATGGTTGCTTTCAATAGATCTATTGCAACTTATGCATGAAAGTCGTGTCTTAAATGCAAAAATAGAATTGGTTCGAAGTGCGTTCCAACAATTTAATGATATAAAAAGACTGAATGATATACTTTTTAAGGCTAAAATAATGCATTGTTGTCGTCAATAAGTTAATTGCAAGTTATGTAAAAAAATCATGTTTGAGGGGCAACAATAGAATTCGTTCAACTTAATTTAGAATGATTTAATGACTGGATGAGACTCAATGACATGACTTTAAGGCTAAACAAATGCACTGTTGCCTTCGATAGATTAACCGCAAGTTATGCACGAAAGTCATGTTTAAAGGCCGAATTTCGTTCGAAGCGATTTAGAATGATTTAATGACTAAAACAAAACGCAATAATATGATTTTAAGGCTAAAAAAATGCAAAGTTGCCTTCAATAGATCAATTGCAACTTATACATGAAAGTCGTGTCTTAAATGCAAAAAAAGAATTGGTTTGAGGTGCTTTCAAACAATTTAATGATATAAAAGGACTGAATGATATGCTTTTTAAAGCTAAAATAATGCATTGTTGTCTTCAATAGATTAATTGCAAGTTATGTAAGAAAATCATGTTTGAAGGGCGAACAGAGAGTTCGTTCAAATTAATTTAGAATGATTTATTGACTAGAAGAGACTCAATGACATGACCTTAAGGCTAAACAAATGCATTGTTGCCTTCAATAGATTAACTGCAAGTTATGCACGAAAGTCATGTTTGAAGGCCGAATTTCGTTCGAAGTAATTTAGAATGATTCAATGACTAAAAGAGACGCAATACTATGACTTTAAGGCTAAAAAAATGCATAGTTGCCTTCAATAGATCAATTGCAACTTATGCATGAAAGTCGTGTCTTAAATGGAAAAATAGAATTGGTTCGAGGTGCTTTCAAACAGTTTAATGATACAAAAAGACTGAATGATATGCTTTCTAAGGCTAAAATAATGCATTGTTGTCTTCAATAGATTAATTGCAAGTTATGTAAGAAAATCATGTTTGGAGGGCGAAAATAAAATTCCTTCGAATAAATTTAGAATGATTTATTGACTAGAAGAGACTCAGTTACATGACCTTAAGGCTAAACAAATGCATTGTTGCCTTCAGTAGATCACCTGCAAGTTATGCAACAAAGTCATCTCTAGAGGCCGAATTTCGTTCGAAGTAATTTAGAATGATTTAATAACTAAAAGACAAGTAATAATATGACTTTAAGGCTAAAAAAATGCATGGTTGCTTTCAATAGATCAATTGCAACTTATGTATGAAAGTCCTGTCTTAAATGCAAAAATAGAATTGGTTCGAAGTGCGTTCCAACAATTTAATGATATGAAAAGACTGAATGATATACTTTTTAAGGCTAAAATAATGCATTGTTGTCGTCAATAAGTTAATTGCAAGTTATGTAAGAAAATCATGTTTGAGGGGCAGCAATAGAATTCGTTCAATTTAATTTAGAATGATTTAATGACTGGATGAGACTCAATGACATGACTTTAAGGCTAAACAAATGCACTATTGCCTTCGATAGATTAACTGCAAGTTATGCACAAAGGTCATGTTTAAAGGCTGAATTTCGTTCGAAGCGATTTAGAATGATTTAATGACTAAAAGAAACGCAATAATATGATTTTAAAGCTAAAAAAATGCAAAGTTGCCTTCAATAGATCAATTGCAACTTATGCATGAAAGTCATGTCTTAAATGCAAAAACAGAATTGGTTCGAGGTGCTTTCAAACAATTTCATGATATAAAAAGACTGAATGATATGCTTTTTTAAGCTAAAATAATGCATTGTTGTCTTCAATAGATTAATTGCAAGTTATGTAAGAAAATCATGTTTGAAGGGCGAAAATAGAATTCGTTCAAATTAATTTAGAATGATTTATTGACTAGAAGAGACTCAATGACATGACCTTAAGGCTAAACAAATGCATTGTTTCCTTCAATAGATTAACTGCAAGTTATGCACGAAAGTCATGTTTCAAGGCCGACTTTCGTTCGAAGTAATTTCGAATGATATAATGACTAAAATAGACTCAATACTATGAATTTAAGGCTAAAAAAATGCATAGTAGCCTTCAATAGATCAATTGCAACTTATGCATGAAAGTCGTGTCTTAAATGGAAAAATAGAAATGGTTCGAGGTGCTTTCAAACAATTTAATGATACAAAAAGACTGAATGATATGCTTTCTAAGGCTAAAATAATGCATTGTTGTCTTCAATAGATTAATTGCAAGTTATGTAAGAAAATCATGTTTGGAGGGCGAAAATAAAATTCCTTCGAATAAATTTAGAATGATTTATTGACTAGAAGAGACTCAGTTACATGACTTTAAGGCTAAACAAATGCATTGTTGCCTTCAGTAGATCAACTGCAAGTTATGCAGGAAAGTCATCTCTAGAGGCCGAATTTCGTTCGAAGTAATTTAGAATGATTTAATAACTAAAAGACAAGCAATAATATGACTTTAAGGCTAAAAAAATAAAGAGTTGCCTTCAATAGATCAATTACAACTTAAGCATGAAAGTCGTGTCTTAAATGCAAAAATAGAATTGGTTCGAGGTGCTTTCAAACAATTTAATGATACAAAAAGACTGAATGATATGCTTTCTAGGGCTAAAATAATGCATTGTTGTCTTCAATAGATTAATTGCAAGTTATGTAAGAAAATCATGTTTGAAGGGTGAAAAAAAAATTCGTTCGAATAAATTCAGAATGATTTATTGACTAGAAGAGAATCAGTTACATGACTTTAAGGCTAAACAAATGCATTGTTGCCTTCAGTAGATCAACTGCAAGTTATGCAGGAAAGTCATGTCTAGAGGCCGAATTTTGTTCGAAGTAATTTAAAATGATTTAATGACTAAAACACAAGCAATAATATGACTTTAAGGCTAAAAAAATGCATAGTTGCCTTCAATAGATCAATTGCAACTTATACATGAAAGTCGTGTCTTAAATGCAAAAATAGAATTGGTTCGAGGTGCTTTCAAACAATTTAATGATATAAAAAGACTGAATGATATGCTTTTTAAGGCTAAAATAATGCATTGTTGTCTTCAATAGATTAATTGCAAGTTATGTAAGAAAATCATGTTTGAAGGGCGAAAATAGAATTTGTTCAAATAAATTTAGAATGATTTATTGACTAGAAGAGACTCAATGACATGACCTTAAGGCTAAACAAATGCATTGTTGCCTTCAATAGATTAACTGCAAGTTATGTACGAAAGTCGTGTTTGAAGGCCGAATTTCGTTCGAAGTAATTTAGAATGATTTAATGACTAAAAGAGACGCAATACTATGACTTTAAGGCTAAAAAAATACATGGTTGCCATCAATAGATCAATTGCAACTTATGCCTGAAGTCGTGTCTAAAATGCAAAAATAGAATTGGTTCGAAGTGCTTTCAGACAATTTAATGATATACAAAGACTGAATGATATGCTTTTGAAGGCTCAAATAATGCATTGTTGTCTTCAATAGATTATTTGCAAGTTATGTAAGAAAATCATGTTTGAAGGGCGAAAATAGAATTCATACGAATAAAGTTAGAATGATTTATTGACTAGAAGAGACTCAGTAACATGACTTTAAGGATAATCAAATGCATTGTTGCCTTTAGTAGATCAACTGCAACTTATGCAGGAAAGTCATGTCTAGAGGTCGAATTTCGTTCGAAGTAATTTAGAATGATTTAATGACTAAAAGACAAGCAATAATATGACTTTAAGGCTAAAAAAATGCATAGTTGCCTTCAATAGATCAATTACAAGTTATGCATGAAAGTCGTGTCTTAAATGCAAAAATAGAATTGGTTCGATGTGCTTTCCAACAATTTAATGATATGAAAAGACTGAATGGTATACTTTTTAAAGCTAAAATAATGCATTGTTGTCGTCAATAAGTTAATTGCAAGTTATGTAAGAAAATCATGTTTGAAGGGTGAAAATAGAATTCATTCAACTTAATTTAGAATGATTTAATGACTGGATGAGACTCAATGACATGACTTTAAGGCTAAACAAATGCATTGTTGCCTTCGATAGATTAATTGCAAGTTATGCACGATAGTCATGTTTAAAGGCCGAATTTCGTTCGAAGCGATTTAGAATGATTTAATGACTAAAAGAAACCCAATAATATGATTTTAAGATTAAAAAAATGCATAGTTGCCTTCAGTAGATCAATTGCAACTTATGCATGAAAGTCCTGTCTTAAATGCAAAACTAGAATTGGTTCGAGGTGCTTTCAAACAATTTAATGATATAAAAAGACTGAATGATATGGTTTTTAAGGCTAAAATAATGCATTGTTGTCTTCAATAGATAAATTGCAAGCTATGTAAGAAAATCATGTTTGAAGGGCGAAAATAAAATTCATTCGAATAAATTTAGAATGATTTATTGACTAGAAGAGACTCAGTTACATGACTTTAAGGCTAAACAAATGCATTGTTGCCTTCAGTAGATCAACTGCAAGTTATGCAGGAAAGTCATGTCTAGAGGCCGAATTTCGTTCGAAGTAATTTAGAATGATTTAATGACTAAAACACAAGCCATAATATGACTTTAAGGCTAAAAAAATGCATAGTTGCCTTCAATAGATCAATTACAAGTTATGCATGAAAGTCGTGTCTTAAATGCAAAAATTGAATTGGTTCATTGTGCTTTCCAACAATTTAATGATATGAAAAGACTGAATGATATACTTTTTAAAGCTAAAATAATGCATTGTTGTCGTTAATAAGTTAATTGCAAGGTATGTAAGAAAATCATGTTTGAAGGGTGAAAATAGAATTCATTCAACTTAATTTAGGATGATTTAATGACTGGATGAGACTCAATGACATGACTTTAAGGCTAAGCAAATGCATTGTTGCCTTCGATAGATTAATTGCAAGTTATGCACGATAGTCTTGTTTAAAGGCCGAATTTCGTTCGAAGCGATTTAGAATGATTTAATGACTAAAAGAAACGCAATAATATGATTTTAGGGCTAAAAAAATGCATAGTTGCCTTCAATAGATCAATTGCAACTTATGCATGAAAGTCGTGTCTTAAATGCAAAAATAGAATTGGTTCGAGGTGCTTTCAAACAATTTAATGATACAAAAAGACTGAATGATATGCTTTCTAAGGCTAAAATAATGCATTGTTGTCTTCAATAGATTAATTGCAAGTTATGTAAGAAAATCATGTTTGAAGGGCGAAAATAGAATTCGTTCAAATTAGTTTAGAATGATTTATTCACTAGAAGAGACTCAATGGCATGACCTTAAGGCTAAACAAATGCATTGTTGCCTTCCATAGATTAACTGCAAGTTATGCACGAAAGTCATGTTTGAATGTCGAATTTCGTTCGAAGTAATTTAGAATGATTTAATGACTAAAAGAGACGCAATACTATGACTTTAAGGCTAAAAAAATGCATAGTTGCCTTCAATAGATCAATTGCAACTTATGCATGAAAGTCGTGTCTTAAATGGAAAAATAGAATTGGTTCGAGGTGCTTTCAAACAATTTAATGATACAAAAAGACTGAATGATATGCTTTCTAAGGCTAAAATAATGCATTGTTGTCTTCAATAGATTAATTGCAAGTTATGTAAGAAAATCATGTTTGGAGGGCGAAAATAAAATTCGTTCGAATAAATTTAGAATGATTTATTGACTAGAAGAGACTCAGTTACATGACTTTAAGGCTAAACAAATGCATTGTTGCCTTCAGTAGATCAACTGCAAGTTATGCAGGAAAGTCATGTCTAGAGGCCGAATTTCGTTCGAAGTAATTTAGAATGATTTAATGACTAAAACACAAGCCATAATATGACTTTAAGGCTAAAAAAATGCATAGTTGCCTTCAATAGATCAATTACAAGTTATGCATGAAAGTCGTGTCTTAAATGCAAAAATTGAATTGGTTCATTGTGCTTTCCAACAATTTAATGATATGAAAAGACTGAATGATATACTTTTTAAAGCTAAAATAATGCATTGTTGTCGTTAATAAGTTAATTGCAAGGTATGTAAGAAAATCATGTTTGAAGGGTGAAAATAGAATTCATTCAACTTAATTTAGGATGATTTAATGACTGGATGAGACTCAATGACATGACTTTAAGGCTAAGCAAATGCATTGTTGCCTTCGATAGATTAATTGCAAGTTATGCACGATAGTCTTGTTTAAAGGCCGAATTTCGTTCGAAGCGATTTAGAATGATTTAATGACTAAAAGAAACGCAATAATATGATTTTAGGGCTAAAAAAATGCATAGTTGCCTTCAATAGATCAATTGCAACTTATGCATGAAAGTCGTGTCTTAAATGCAAAAATAGAATTGGTTCGAGGTGCTTTCAAACAATTTAATGATACAAAAAGACTGAATGATATGCTTTCTAAGGCTAAAATAATGCATTGTTGTCTTCAATAGATTAATTGCAAGTTATGTAAGAAAATCATGTTTGAAGGGCGAAAATAGAATTCGTTCAAATTAGTTTAGAATGATTTATTGACTAGAAGAGACTCAATGGCATGACCTTAAGGCTAAACAAATGCATTGTTGCCTTCAATAGATTAACTGCAAGTTATGCACGAAAGTCATGTTTGAATGTCGAATTTCGTTCGAAGTAATTTAGAATGATTTAATGACTAAAAGAGACGCAATACTATGACTTTAAGGCTAAAAAAATGCATAGTTGCCTTCAATAGATCAATTGCAACTTATGCATGAAAGTCGTGTCTTAAATGGAAAAATAGAATTGGTTCGAGGTGCTTTCAAACAATTTAATGATACAAAAAGACTGAATGATATGCTTTCTAAGGCTAAAATAATGCATTGTTGTCTTCAATAGATTAATTGCAAGTTATGTAAGAAAATCATGTTTGGAGGGCGAAAATAAAATTCGTTCGAATAAATTTAGAATGATTTATTGACTAGAAGAGACTCAGTTACATGACTTTAAGGCTAAACAAATGCATTGTTGCCTTCAGTAGATCAACTGCAAGTTATGCAGGAAAGTCATCTCTAGAGGCCGAATTTCGTTCGAAGTAATTTAGAATGATTTAATAACTAAAAGACAAGCAATAATATGACTTCAAGGCTAAAAAAATGCGTGGTTGCTTTCAATAGATCAATTGCAACTTATGCATGAAAGTCCTGTCTTAAATGCAAAAATAGAATTTGTTCGAAGTGCGTTCCAAGAATTTAATGATATGAAAAGACTGAATGATATACTTTTTAAGGCTAAAATAATGCATTGTTGTCGCCAATAAGTTAATTGCAAGTTATGTAAGAAAATCATGTTTGAGGGGCAACAATAGAATTCGTTCAACTTAATTTAGAATGATTTAATGACTGGATGAGACTCAATGACATGACTTTAAGGCTAAACAAATGCACTGTTGCCTTCGACAGATTAACTGCAAGTTGTGCACGAAAGTCATGTTTAAAGGCCGAATTTCGTTCGAAACGATTTAGAATGATTGAATGACTAAAAGAAATGGAATAATATGATTTTAAGGCTAAAAAAATGCAAAGTTGCCTTCAATAGATCAATTGCAACTTTTGCATGAAAGTCGTGTCTTAAATGCAAAAACAGAATTGGTACGAAGTGCTTTCAAACAATTTAATGATATAAAAAGACTGAATGATATGCTTTTTAAGGCTAAAATAATGCATTGTTGTCTTCAATAGATTAATTGCAAGTTATGTAAGAAAATCATGTTTCAAGGGCGAAAATAGAATTCGTTCAACATAATTTAGAATGATTTAATGACTGGATGAGACTCAATGACATGAGTTTAAGGCTAAATAAATGCATTGTTGCCTTTAGTAGATCAACTGCAAGTTATGCACGAAAGTAATGTTTAAAGGCCGAATTTCGTTCGAAGCGATTTAGAATGATTTAATGACTAAAAGAGACCCAATAATATGATTATCAGGCTAACAAAATGCATAGTTGCCTTCAATAGTTCAATTGCAACTTATGCATGAAAGTCGTGTCTTAAATGTAAAAATAGAATTGGTTCGAAGTGCTTTCAAACAATTTAATGATATAAAAAGACTGAATGATATGCTTTTTAAGGCTAAAATAATGCATTGTTGTCTTCAATAGATTAATTGCAAGTTATGTAAGAAAATCATGTTTGAAGGGCGAAAATAGAATTTGTTCAAATAAATTTAGAATGATTTATTGACTAGAAGAGACTCAATGACATGACCTTAAGGCTAAACAAATGCATTGTTGCCTTCAATAGATTAACTGCAAGTTATGTACGAAAGTCATGTTTGAAGGCCGAATTTCGTTCGAAGTAATTTAGAATGATTTAATGACTAAAAGAGACGCAATACTATGACTTTAAGGCTAAAAAAATACATGGTTGCCATCAATAGATCAATTGCAACTTATGCCTGAAAGTCGTGTCTAAAATGCAAAAATAGAATTGGTTCGAAGTGCTTTCAGACAATTTAATGATATACAAAGACTGAATGATATGCTTTTGAAGGCTCAAATAATGCATTGTTGTCTTCAATAGATTATTTGCAAGTTATGTAAGAAAATCATGTTTGAAGGGCGAAAATAGAATTCATACGAATAAAGTTAGAATGATTTATTGACTAGAAGAGACTCAGTAACATGACTTTAAGGATAATCAAATGCATTGTTGCCTTTAGTAGATCAACTGCAACTTATGCAGGAAAGTCATGTCTAGAGGTCGAATTTCGTTCGAAGTAATTTAGAATGATTTAATGACTAAAAGACAAGCAATAATATGACTTTAAGGCTAAAAAAATGCATAGTTGCCTTCAATAGATCAATTACAAGTTATGCATGAAAGTCGTGTCTTAAATGCAAAAATAGAATTGGTTCGATGTGCTTTCCAACAATTTAATGATATGAAAAGACTGAATGATATACTTTTTAAAGCTAAAATAATGCATTGTTGTCGTCAATAAGTTAATTGCAAGTTATGTAAGAAAATCATGTTTGAAGGGTGAAAATAGAATTCATTCAACTTAATTTAGAATGATTTAATGACTGGATGAGACTCAATGACATGACTTTAAGGCTAAACAAATGCATTGTTGCCTTCGATAGATTAATTGCAAGTTATGCACGATAGTCATGTTTAAAGGCCGAATTTCGTTCGAAGCGATTTAGAATGATTTAATGACTAAAAGAAACCCAATAATATGATTTTAAGATTAAAGAAATGCATAGTTGCCTTCAATAGATCAATTGCAACTTATGCATGAAAGTCCTGTCTTAAATGCAAAACTAGAATTGGTTCGAGGTGCTTTCAAACAATTTAATGATATAAAAAGACTGAATGATATGGTTTTTAAGGCTAAAATAATGCATTGTTGTCTTCAATAGATAAATTGCAAGCTATGTAAGAAAATCATGTTTGAAGGGCGAAAATAAAATTCATTCGAATAAATTTAGAATGATTTATTGACTAGAAGATACTCAGTTACATGACTTTAAGGCTAAACAAATGCATTGTTGCCTTCAGTAGATCAACTGCAAGTTATGCAGGAAAGTCATGTCTAGAGGCCGAATTTCGTTCGAAGTAATTTAGAATGATTTAATGACTAAAACACAAGCCATAATATGACTTTAAGGCTAAAAAAATGCATAGTTGCCTTCAATAGATCAATTACAAGTTATGCATGAAAGTCGTGTCTTAAATGCAAAAATTGAATTGGTTCATTGTGCTTTCCAACAATTTAATGATATGAAAAGACTGAATGATATACTTTTTAAAGCTAAAATAATGCATTGTTGTCGTTAATAAGTTAATTGCAAGGTATGTAAGAAAATCATGTTTGAAGGGTGAAAATAGAATTCATTCAACTTAATTTAGGATGATTTAATGACTGGATGAGACTCAATGACATGACTTTAAGGCTAAGCAAATGCATTGTTGCCTTCGATAGATTAATTGCAAGTTATGCACGATAGTCTTGTTTAAAGGCCGAATTTCGTTCGAAGCGATTTAGAATGATTTAATGACTAAAAGAAACGCAATAATATGATTTTAGGGCTAAAAAAATGCATAGTTGCCTTCAATAGATCAATTGCAACTTATGCATGAAAGTCGTGTCTTAAATGCAAAAATAGAATTGGTTCGAGGTGCTTTCAAACAATTTAATGATACAAAAAGACTGAATGATATGCTTTCTAAGGCTAAAATAATGCATTGTTGTCTTCAATAGATTAATTGCAAGTTATGTAAGAAAATCATGTTTGAAGGGCGAAAATAGAATTCGTTCAAATTAGTTTAGAATGATTTATTGACTAGAAGAGACTCAATGGCATGACCTTAAGGCTAAACAAATGCATTGTTGCCTTCAATAGATTAACTGCAAGTTATGCACGAAAGTCATGTTTAAAGGCCAAATTTCGTTCGAAGCGATTTAGAATGATTTAATGACTAAAAGAGACCCAATAATATGATTATCAGGCTAAAAAAATGCAAAGTTGCCTTCAATAGATCAATTGCAACTTATGCATGAAAGTCGTGTCTTAAATGGAAAAATAGAATTGGTTCGAGGTACTTTCAAACAATTTAATGATACAAAAAGACTGAATGATATGCTTTCTAAGGCTAAAATAATGCATTGTTGTCTTCAATAGATTAATTGCAAGTTATGTAAGAAAATCATGTTTGGAGGGCGAAAATAAAATTCGTTCGAATAAATTTAGAATGATTTATTGACTACAAGAGACTCAGTTACATTACTTTAAGGCTAAACAAATGCATTGTTGCCTTCAATAGTTCAATTGCAACTTATGCAAGAAAGTCATCTCTAGAGGCCGAATTTCGTTCGAAGCAATTTAGAATGATTTAATAACCAAAAGACAAGCAATAATATGATTTTAAGGCTAAAAAAATGCATGGTTGCTCTCAATAGATCAACTGCAACTTATGCATGAAAGTCCTGTCTTAAATGCAAAAATAGAATTGGTTCGAAGTGCGTTCCGACAATTTAATGATATGAATAGACTGAATGATATTCTTTTTAAGGCTTAAATAATGCATTGTTGTCGTCAATAAGTTAATTGCAAGTTATGTAAGAAAATCATGTTTGAGGGGCAAAAATAGAATTCGTTCAACTTAATTTAGAATGATTTAATGACTGGATGAGACTCAATGACATGACTTTAAGGCTAAACAAATGCACTGTTGCCTTCGATAGATTAACTGCAAGTTATGCACGAAAGTCATGTTTAAAGGCCGAATTTCGTTCGAAACGATTTAGAATGATTTAATGACTAAAAGAAACGCAAAAATATGATTTTAAGGCTAAAAAAATGCAAAGTTGCCTTCAATAGATCAATTGCAACTTATGCATGAAAGTCGTGTCTTAAATGCAAAAACAGAATTGGTTCGAGGTGCTTTCAAACAATTTAATGATATAAAAAGACTGACTGATATGCTTTTTAAAGCTAAAATAATGCATTGTTGTCTTCAATAGATTAATTGCAAGTTATGTAAGAAAATCATGTTTGACGGGCGAAAATAGAATTCGTTCAAATTAATTTAGAATGATTTATTGACTAGAAGAGACTCAATGACATGACCTTAAGGCAAAACAAATGCACGCCTTCAATAGATTAACTGCAAGTTATGCACGAAAGTCATGTTTGAATGTCGAATTTCGTTCGAAGTAATTTAGAATGATTTAATGACTAAAAGAGACGCAATACTATGACTTTAAGGCTAAAAAAATGCATAGTTGCCTTCAATAGATCAATTGCAACTTATGCATGAAAGTCGTGTCTTAAATGGAAAAATAGAATTGGTTCGAGGTGCTTTCAAACAATTTAATGATACAAAAAGACTGAATGATATGCTTTCTAAGGCTAAAATAATGCATTGTTGTCTTCAATAGATTAATTGCAAGTTATGTAAGAAAATCATGTTTGGAGGGCGAAAATAAAATTCGTTCGAATAAATTTAGAATGATTTATTGACTAGAAGAGACTCAGTTACATGACTATAAGGCTAAACAAATGCATTGTTGCCTTCAGTAGATCAACTGCAAGTTATGCAGGAAAGTCATCTCTAGAGGCCGAATTTCGTTCGAAGTAATTTAGAATGATTTAATAACTAAAAGACAAGCAATAATATGACTTCAAGGCTAAAAAAATGCGTGGTTGCTTTCAATAGATCAATTGCAACTTATGCATGAAAGTCCTGTCTTAAATGCAAAAATAGAATTTGTTCGAAGTGCGTTCCAAGAATTTAATGATATGAAAAGACTGAATGATATACTTTTTAAGGCTAAAATAATGCATTGTTGTCGCCAATAAGTTAATTGCAAGTTATGTAAGAAAATCATGTTTGAGGGGCAACAATAGAATTCGTTCAACTTAATTTAGAATGATTTAATGACTGGATGAGACTCAATGACATGACTTTAAGGCAAAACAAATGCACTGTTGCCTTCGACAGATTAACTGCAAGTTGTGCACGAAAGTCATGTTTAAAGGCCGAATTTCGTTCGAAACGATTTAGAATGATTGAATGACTAAAAGAAATGGAATAATATGATTTTAAGGCTAAAAAAATGCAAAGTTGCCTTCAATAGATCAATTGCAACTTTTGCATGAAAGTCGTGTCTTAAATGCAAAAACAGAATTGGTACGAAGTGCTTTCAAACAATTTAATGATATAAAAAGACTGAATGATATGCTTTTTAAGGCTAAAATAATGCATTGTTGTCTTCAATAGATTAATTGCAAGTTATGTAAGAAAATCATGTTTCAAGGGCGAAAATAGAATTCGTTCAACATAATTTAGAATGATTTAATGACTGGATGAGACTCAATGACATGAGTTTAAGGCTAAATAAATGCATTGTTGCCTTTAGTAGATCAACTGCAAGTTATGCACGAAAGTAATGTTTAAAGGCCGAATTTCGTTCGAAGCGATTTAGAATGATTTAATGACTAAAAGAGACCCAATAATATGATTATCAGGCCAACAAAATGCATAGTTGCCTTCAATAGTTCAATTGCAACTTATGCATGAAAGTCGTGTCTTAAATGTAAAAATAGAATTGGTTCGAAGTGCTTTCAAACAATTTAATGATATAAAAAGACTGAATGATATGCTTTTTAAGGCTAAAATAATGCATTGTTGTCTTCAGTAGATTAATTGCAAGTTATGTAAGAAAATCATGTTTGAAGGGCAAAAATAAAATTCGTTCGAATAAATTTAGAATGATTTATTGACTAGAAGAGACTCAGTAATATGACCTCAAGGCTAAACAAATGCATTGTTGCCACCAATAGATTAACTGCAAGTTATGCACGAAAGTCATGTTTAAAGGCCGAATTTCGTTCGAAGCGATTTAGAATGATTTAATGACTAAAGAAACGCAATAATATGATTTTAAGGCTAAAAAAATGCATAGTTGCCTTCAATAGATCAATTGCAACTTATGCATGAAAGTCGTGTCTTAAATGCAAAAATAGAATTGGTTTGAAGTGCTTTCAAACAATTTAATGATATAAAAAGACTGAATGGTATGCTTTTGAAGGCTAAAATAATGCATTGTTGTCTTCAATAGATTAATTGCAAGTTATGTAAGAAAATCATGTTTCAAGGGCGAAAATAGAATTCGTTCAACATAATTTAGAATGATTTAATAACTAAAAGAGACCCAATAATATGATTATCAGGCTAAAAAACTGCATAGTTGCCTTCAATAATTCAATTGCAACTTATGCATGAAAGTCGTGTCTTAAATGTAAAAATAGAATTGGTTCGAAGTGCTTTCAAACAATTTAATGATATAAAAAGACTGAATGATATGCTTTTTAAGGCCAAAATAATGCATTCTTGTCTTCAATAGATTAATTGCAAGTTATGTAAGAAAACCATGTTTGAAGGGCGAAAATAAAATTCGTTCGAATAAATATAGAATGATTTATTGACTAGAAGAGACTCAGTGACATGACTTTAAGGCCAAACAAATGCATTGTTGCCTTCAGTAGATCAACTGCAAGTTATGCACGAAAGTAATGTTTAAAGGCCGAATTTCGTTCGAAGCGATTTAGAATGATTTAATGACTAAAAGAGACCCAATAATATGATTATCAGGCTAAAAAAATGCATAGTTGCCTTCAATAGTTCAATTGCAACTTATGCATGAAAGTCGTGTCTTAAATGTAAAAATAGAATTGGTTCGAAGTGCTTTCAAACAATTTAATGATATAAAAAGACTGAATGATATGCTTTTTAAGGCCAAAATAATGCATTGTTGTCTTCAATAGATTAATTGCAAGTTATGTAAGAAAATCATGTTTGAAGGGTGAAAATAATATTCGTTTGAATTAATTTAGAATGATTTATTGACTAGAAGAGACTTAGTGACATGTCTTTAAGGCTAAACAAATGCATTATTGCCTTCAGTAGATCAACTGCAAGTTCTGCACTAAAGTCATGTTTAAAGGCCAAATTTCGTTGGAAGTAATTTAGAATGATTTAATGACTAAAAGAGACGCAATGATATGACTTTTAGGCAAAAAATATGCATAGTTGCCCTCAATTGATCAATTGCAACTTATGCATGAAAACCGTGTCTTAAATGCAAAAATAGAATTAGTTCGAAGTGCTTTCCAACAATTTAATGGTATAAAAAGACTGAATGATATGCTTTTTAAGGCTAAAATAATGCATTGTTGTCTTCAATAGATTAATTGCAAGTTATGTAAGAAAACCATGTTTCAAGGGCGAAAATAGAATTCGTTCAACATAATTTAGAATGATTTAATGACTGGATGAGACTCAATGACATGAGTTTAAGGCTAAACAAATGCATTATTGCCTTCAATAGTTCAATTGCAACTTATGCAAGAAAGTCATGTGTTAAATGCAAAAATAGAATTGGCACGAAGTGCGTTTAAACAATTTAATGATATAAAAAGAGTAAAAGATATGCTTTTTAAGGCTAAAATAATACATTGTTGTCTTCAATAGATAAATTGCAAGCTATGTAAGAAAATCGTGTTTGAAGGGCGAAAATAAATTTCGTTCGAATAAATTTAGAATGATTTATTGACTAGAAGAGACTCAGTAACATGACTTTAATGCTAAACAAATGCATTGTTGCCTTCAGTAGATCAACTGCAAGTTATGCACGAAAGTAATGTTTAAAGGCTGAATTTCGTTCGAAGCGATTTAGAATGATTTAATGACTAAAGAAACGCAATAATATGATTTTAAGGCTAAAAAAATGAATAGTTGCCTTCTATAGATCAATTGCAACTTATGCCTGAAAATCGTGCCTTAAATGCAAAAATAGAATTTGTTCGAAGTGCTTGCAAACAATTTAATGATATGGAAAGACTGAATGATATACTTTTTAAGGCTAAAATAATGCATTGTTGTCTTCAATAGATTAATTGCAAGTTATGTAAGAAAATCATGTTTGGTGGGCAAAAATAAAATTCGTTCGAATAAATATAGAATGATTTATTGACTAGAAGAGACTCAGTGACATGACTTTAAGGCTAAACAAATGCATTGTTGCCTTCTGTAGATCAACTGCAAGTTATGCACGAAAGTAATGTTTAAAGGCCGAATTTCGTTCGAAGCAATTTGGAATGATTTAATGACTAAAAGAGACCCAATAATATGATTATCAGGCTAAAAAAATGCATAGTTGCCTTCAATAGATCAATTGCAACTTATGCATGAAAGTCGTGTCTTAAATGCAAAAATAGAATTGGTTCGAAGTGCTTTCAAACAATTTAATGATATAAAAAGACTGAATGATATGCTTTTTAAGGCTAAAATAATGCATTGTTGTCTTCAATAGATTAATTGCAAGTTATGTAAGAAAATCATGTTTCAAGGGCGAAAATAGAATTCGTTCAACATAATTTAGAATGATTTAATGACTGGATGAGACTCAATGACATGAGTTTAAGGCTAAACAAATGCATTATTGCCTTCAATAGTTCAATTGCAACTTATACAAGAATGTCATGTGTTAAATGCAAAAATAGAATTGGTTCGAAGTGCGGTCAAACATTTTAATGATATAAAAAGGCTAAATGATATGCTTTTTAAGGCTAAAATAATACATTGTTGTCTTCAATAGATAAATTTCAAGCTATGTAAGAAAATCATGTTTGAAGGGCGAAAATAAAATTCGTTCGAATAAATTTAGAATGATTTATTCCTAGAAGAGACTCAGTGACATGACTTTAAGGCTAAACAAATGCATTGTTGCCTTCAGTAGATCAACTGCAAGTTGTGCACGAAAATCATGTTTAAAGGCTGAATTTCGTTCGAAGCTATTTAGAACGATTTAATGACTAAAAGAGACGCGATAATATGATTTTAAGGCTAAAAAAATACATAGTTGCCTTCAATAGTTCAATTGCAACTTATGCATGAAAGTCGTGTCTTCAATGCAAAAATAGAATTGGTTCGAAGTGCTTTCAAACAATTTAATGATATAAAAAGACTGAATGATATGCTTTTTAAGGCTAAAATAATGCATTGTTGTCTTCAATAGATTAATTGCGAGTTATGTAACAAAACCATGTTTGAAGGGCGAAAATAAAATTCGTTCGAATAAATATAGAATGATTTAGTGACTAGAAGAGACTCAGTGACATGACTCTAAGGCTAAACAAATGCATTGTTGCCTTCAGTAGATCAACTGCAACTTATGCACGAAAGTCATGTTTAAAGGCCGAATTTCATTCGAAGCGATTTAGAATGATTTAATGACTAAAAGAGACCCAATAATATGATTATCAGGCTAAAAAAATGCATAGTTGCCTTCAATAGTTCAATTGCTACTTATGCATGAAAGTCGTGTCTTAAATGTAAAAATAGAATTGGTTCGAAGTGCTTTCAAACAATTTAATGATATAAAAAGACTGAATGATATGCTTTTTAAGGCTAAAATAATGCATTGTTGTCTTCAAAAGATTAATTGCAAGTTATGTAAGAAAATCATGTTTGAAGGGCGAAAATAAAATTCGTCCGAATAAATTTAGAATGATTTATTGACTAGAAGAGACTCAGTAACATGACTTTAAGGCTAAACAAATGCATTGTTGCCACCAATAGATTAACTGCAAGTTATGCATGAAAGTCATGTTTAAAGGACGAATTTCGTTCGAAGCGATTTAGAATGATTTAATGACTAAAGAAACGCAATTATATGATTTAAAGGCTAAAAAAATGCATAGTTGCCCTCAATAGATCAATTGCAACTTAAGCATGAAAGTCGTGCCTTAAGTGCAAAAATAGAATTGGTTCGAAGTGCTTTCAAACAATTTAATGATATAAAAAGACTGAATGATATGCTTTTTAAGGCTAAAATAATGCATTGTTGTCTTCAATAGATTAATTGCAAGTTATGTAAGAAAATCATGTTTCAAGGGCG
Organism: Coriaria nepalensis; assembly: GCA_027186245.1. Lineage (NCBI taxonomy): Eukaryota > Viridiplantae > Streptophyta > Magnoliopsida > Cucurbitales > Coriariaceae > Coriaria > Coriaria nepalensis. The sequence continues at coordinate 23,422,907 of CP114481.1, forward strand.
AAAATAGAATTCGTTCAACATAATTTAGAATGATTTAATGACTGGATGAGACTCAATGACATGAGTTTAAGGCTAAACAAATGCATTATTGCCTTCAATAGTTCAATTGCAACTTATGCATGAAAGTCATGTGTTAAATGCAAAAATAGAATTGGTTCGAAGTGCGTTCAAACAATTTAATGATATAAAAAGACTAAATGATATGCTTTTTAAGGCTAAAATAATACATTGTTGTCTTCAATAGATAAATTGCAAGCTATGTAAGAAAATCATGTTTGAAGGGCGAAAATAAAATTTGTTCGAACAAATTTAGAATGATTTATTGACTAGAAGAGACTCAGTGACATGACTTTAAGGCTAAACAAATGCATTGTTGCCTTCAGTAGATCAACTGAAAGTTATGCACGAAAATCATGTTTAAAGGCCGAATTTCGTTCGAAGCTATTTAGAATGATTTAATGACTAAAAGAGATGCAATAATATGATTTTAAGGCTAAAAAAATGCATAGTTGCCTTCAATAGTTCAATTGCAACTTATGCATGAAAGTCGAGTCTTAAATGCAAAAATAGAATTGGTTCCAAGTGCTTTCAAACAATTTAATGATATAAAAAGACTGAATGATATGCTTTTTAAGTCTAAAATAATGCATTGTTGTCTTCAAAAGATTAATTGCAAGTTATGTAAGAAAATCATGTTTGAAGGGCGAAAGTAAAATTCGTTCGAATAAATTTAGAATGATTTATTGACTAGAAGAGACTCAGTAACATGACTTTAAGGCTAAACAAATGCATTGTTGCCACCAATAGATTAACTGCAAGTTATGCATGAAAGTCATGTTTAAAGCACGAATTTTGTTCGAAGCGATTTAGAATGATTTAATGACTAAAGAAACGCAATAACATGATTTTAAGGCTAAAAAAATGCATAGTTGCCTTCAATAAATCAATTGCAACTTAAGCATGAAAGTAGTGTCTTAAATGCAAAAATAGAATTGGTTCGAAGTGCTTTCAAACAATTTAATGATATAAAAAGACTGAATGATATGCTTTTTAAGGCTAAAATAATGCATTGTTGTCTTCAATAGATTAATTGCAAGTTATGTAAGAAAATCATGTTTCAAGGGCGAAAATAGAATTCGTTCAACATAATTTAGAATGATTTAATGACTGGATGAGACTCAATGACATGAGTTTAAGGCTAAATAAATGCATTGTTGCCTTCAGTAGATCAACTGCAAGTTATGCACGAAAGTAATGTTTAAAGGCCGAATTTCGTTCGAAGCGATTTAGAATGATTTAATGACTAAAAGAGACCCAATAATATGATTATCAGGCTAAAAAAATGCATAGTTGCCTTCAATAGTTCAATTGCAACTTATGCATGAAAGTCGTGTCTTAAATGTAAAAATAGAATTGGTTCGAAGTGCTTTCAAACAATTTAATGATATAAAAAGACTGAATGATATGCTTTTTAAGGCTAAAATAATGCATTGTTGTCTTCAATAGATTAATTGCAAGTTATGTAAGAAAATCATGTTTCAAGGGCGAAAATAAAATTCGTTCGAATAAATATAGAATGATTTATTGACTAGAAGAGACTTAGTGACATGACTTTAAGGCTAAACAAATGCATTGTTGCCTTCAGTAGATCAACTGCAAGTTATGCACGAAAGTAATGTTTAAAGGCCGAATTTCGTTCGAAGCGATTTAGAATGATTTAATGACTAAAAGAGACCCAATAATATGATTATTAGGCCAAAAAAATGCATAGTTGCCTTCAATAGTTCAATTGCAACTTATGCATGAAAGTCGTGTCTTAAATGTAAAAATAGAATTGGTTCGAAGTGCTTTCAAACAATTTAATGATATAAAAAGACTGAATGATATGCTTTTTAAGGCTAAAATAATGCATTGTTGTCTTCAATAGATTAATTGCAAGTTATGTAAGAAAATGATATTCGAAGGGCAAAAATAAAATTCGTTCGAATAAATTTAGAATGATTTACTGACTAGAAGAGACTCAGTAACATGACTCTAAGACTAAACAAATGCATTGTTGCCACCAATAGATTAACTGCAAGTTATGCACGAAAGTCATGTTTAAAGGCCGAATTTCGTTCGAAGCGATTTAGAATGATTTAATGACTAAAGAAACGCAATAATATGATTTTAAGGCTAAAAAAATGCATACTTGCCTTCTATAGATCAATTGCAACTTATGCATGAAAATCGTGCCTTAAATGCAAAAATAGAATTTGTTCGAAGTGCTTGCAAACAATTTAATGAGATGGAAAGACTGGATGATATACTTTTTAAGGCTAAAATAATGCATTGTTGTCTTCAATAGATTAATTGCAAGTTATGTAAGAAAATCATGTTTGGAGAGCAAAGATAAAATTCGTTCGAATAAATATAGAATGATTTATTGACTAGAAGAGACTCAGTGACATGACTTTAAGGCTAAACAAATGCATTGTTGCCTTCAGTAGATCAACTGCAAGTTATGCACGAAAGTCATGTTTAAAGGCCGAATTTCGTTCGAAGCGATTTGGAATTATTTAATGACTAGAAGAGACCCAATAATATGATTATCAGGCTAAAAAAATGCGTGGTTGCTTTCAATAGATCAATTGCAACTTATGCATGAAAGTCCTGTCTTAAATGCAAAAATAGAATTGGTTCGAAGTGCGTTCCAACAATTTAATGATATGAAAAGACTGAATGATATACTTTTTAAGGCTAAAATAATGCATTGTTGTCGTCAATAAGTTAATTGCAAGTTATGTAAGAAAATCATGTTTAAGGGGCAACAATAGAATTCGTTCAACTTAATTTAGAATGATTTCATGACTCGATGAGACTCAATGACATGACTTTAAGGCTAAACAAATGCACTGTTGCCTTCGACAGATTAACTGCAAGTTGTGCACGAAAGTCATGTTTAAAGGCCGAATTTCGTTCGAAACGATTTAGAATGATTGAATGACTAAAAGAAACGCAATAATATGATTTTAAGGCTAAAAAAATGCAAAGTTGCCTTCAATAGATCAATTGCAACTTATGCATGAAAGTCGTGTCTTAAGTGCGAAAACAGAATTGGTACGAAGTGCTTTCAAACAATTTAATGATATAAAAAGACTGAATGATATGCTTTTTAAGGCTAAAATAATGCATTGTTGTCTTCAATAGATTAATTGCAAGTTATGTAAGAAAATCATGTTTCAAGGGCGAAAATAGAATTCGTTCAACATAATTTAGAATGATTTAATGACTGGATGAGACTCAATGACATGAGTTTAAGGCTAAATAAATGCATTGTTGCCTTCAGTAGATCAACTGCAAGTTATGCAAGAAAGTCATGTGTTAAATGCAAAAATAGAATTGGTTCGAAGTGCGTTCAAACAATTTAATGATATAAAAAGACTAAATGATATGCTTTTTAAGGCTAAAATAATACATTGTTGTCTTCAATAGATAAATTGCAAGCTATGTAAGAAAATCATGTTTGAAGGGCGAAAATAAATTTTGTTCGAATAAATTTAGAATGATTTATTGACTAGAAGAGACTCAGTGACATGACTTTAAGGCTAAACAAATGCATTGTTGCCTTCAGTAGATCAACTGCAAGTTATGCACGAAAATCATGTTTAAAGGCCGAATTTCGTTCGAAGCTATTTAGAATGATTTAATGACTAAAAGAGATGCAATAATATGATTTTAAGGCTAAAAAAATGCATAGTTGCCTTCAATAGTTCAATTGCAACTTATGCATGAAAGTCGTGTCTTAAATGCAAAAATAGAATTGGTTCGAAGTGGTTTCAAACAATTTAATGATATAAAAAGACTGAATGATATGCTTTTTAAGTCTAAAATAATGCATTGTTGTCTTCAAAAGATTAATTGCAAGTTATGTAAGAAAATCATGTTTGAAGGGCGAAAATAAAATTCGTTCGAATAAATTTAGAATGATTTATTGACTAGAAGAGACTCAGTTACATGACTTTATGGCTAAACAAATGCATTGTTGCCACCAATAGATTAACTGCAAGTTATGCATGAAAGTCATGTTTAAAGGACGAATTTCGTTCGAAGCGATTCAGAATGATTTAATGACTAAAGAAACGCAATAATATGATTTTAAGGCTAAAAAAATGCATAGTTGCCTTCAATAGAACAATTGCAACTTAAGCATGAAAGTCGTGTCTTAAATGCAAAAATAGAATTGGTTCGAAGGGCTTTCAAACAATTTAATGATATAAAAAGACTGAATGATATGCTTTTTAAGGCTAAAATAATGCATTGTTGTCTTCAATAGATTAATTGCAAGTTATGTAAGAAAATCATGTTTCAAGGGCGAAAATAAAATTCGTTGAACATAATTTAGAATGATTTAATGACTGGATGAGACTCAATGACATGAGTTTAAGGCTAAACAAATGCATTATTGCCTTCAATAGTTCAATTGCAACTTATGCAAGAAAGTCACGTTTAAAGGCCGAATTTCGTTCGAAGTAATTTAGAATGATTTAATGACTAAAAGAGACACAATACTATGACTTTAAGGCTAAAAAAATGCATAGTCGCTTTCAATAGATCAATTACAAGTTATGCATGAAAGTCGTGTCTTAAATGCTAAAATAGAATTGGTTCGAAGTGCTTTCAAACAATTTAATGATATGAAAAGACTGAATGATATGCTTTTTAAGTCTAAAATAATGCATTGTTGTCTTCAATAGATTAATTGCAAGTTATGTAAGAAAATCATGTTTGAAGGGTGACAACAAAATTCGTTTGAATTAATTTAAAATGATTTATTAACTAGAAGAGACTCAGTGACATGACTTTAAGGCTAAACAAATGCATTATTGCCTTCAGTAGATCAACTGCAAGTTCTACACGAAAGTCATGTTTAAAGGCCAAATTTCATTGGAAGTAATTTAGAATGATTTAATGACTAAAAGACACGCAATAATATGACTTTTAGGCTAAAAATATGCATAGGTGCCTTCAATAGTTCAATTGCAACTTATGCATGAAATTCGTGTCTTAAATGTAAAAATAGAATTGGTTCGAAGTGTTTTCAAACAATTTAATAATATGAAAAGATTGAATGATATGCTTTTTAAGATGAAAATAATGCATTGTTGTCTTCAATAGATTATTTCCAAGGTATGTAAGAAAATCATGTTTGATGGGCGAAAATAAAATTCGTTCGAATAAATTTAGAATGATTTATTGACTAGAAGAGACTCAGTGACATGACTTTAAGGCTAAACAAATGCATTGTTGCCTTCAATAGATTAACTGCAAGTTATGCACGAAAGTCATGTTTAAAGGCCGAATTCGTTCGAAGCGATTTAGAATGATTTAATAACTAAAAGAGACGCAATAACATGACTTTAAGGCTAGAAAAATGCATAGTTGCCTTCAATAGATCAATTGCAAGTTATGCATGAAACTCGTGTTTTAAATGCAAATATAGAATTGGTTCAAAGTGCTTTCAAACAATTTAATGATATGAAAAGACTGAATGATATGCTTTTTAAGGCTAAAATAATGCATTGTTGTCTTCAATAGATTAATTGCAAGTTATGTAAGAAAATCATGTTTGAAGGGCCAAAATAAAATTCATTCGAATAAATTTAGAATGATTTATTGACTAGAACAGACTCAGTGACATGACTTTAAGGCTAAACAAATGCATTGTTGCCTTTAGTAGATCAACTGCAAGTTATGCACGAAAGTCGTGTTTCAAGGCCGAATTTCGTTCGAAGTAATTTAGAATGATTTAATGACTAAAAGAGACGCAATACTATGACTTTAAGGCTAAAAAAATGCATAGTTGGTTTCAAGAGATCAATTACAAGTTATGCATGAAAGTCGTGTGTTAAATGCAAAAATAGAATTGGTTCGAAGTGCTTTCAAACAAATTAATGATATGAAAAGACTGAATGATATGCTTTTTAAGACTAAAATAATGCATCGTTGTCTTCAATAGATTAATTGCAAGTTATGTAAGAAAATCATATTTGAAGGGCGAAAATAAAATTCATTTGAATTAATTTAAAATGATTTATTGACTAGAAGAGACTTAGTAACATGACTTTAAGGCTAAACAAATGCATTGTTGCCTTCAATAGATTAACTGCAAGTTATGCACAAAAGTCATGTTTAAAGGCCGAATTTCGTTCGAATCGATTTAGAATGATTTAATAACTAAAAGAGACGCAATAACATGACTTTAAGGCTAGAAAAATGCATAGTTGCCTTCAATAGATCAATTGCAAGTTATGCATGAAACTCGTGTTTTAAATGCAAAAATAGAATTGGTTCAAAGTGCTTTCAAACAATTTAATGATATGAAAAGACTGAATGATTTGCTTTTTAAGACTAAAATAATGCATTATCGTTTTCAATGGATTAATTGCAAGTTATGTAAGAAAATCATGTTTGAAGGGTGAAAGTAAAATTCGTTTGAATTAATTTAGAATGATTTATTGACTAGAAGAGACTCAGTGACATGACTTTAAGCCTAAACAAATGCATTATTGCCTTCAGTAGATCAACTGCAAGTTCTGCACGAAAGTCATGTTTAAAGGCCAAATTTCGTTGGAAGTAATTTAGAATGATTTAATGACTAAAAGAGACACAATAATATGACTTTTAGGCTAAAAATATGCATAGTTGCCTTCAATAGTTCAATTGCAACTTATGCATGAAAGTCGTGTCTTCAATGTAAAAATAGAATTGGTTCGAAGTGTTTTCAAACAATTTAATGATATAAAAAGGCTGAATGATATGCTTTTTAAGACGAAAATAATGCATTATTGCCTTCAATAGATTATTTGCAAGTTATGTAAGAAAATCATGTTTGAAGGGCGAAAATAGAATTTGTCGAATTAATTTAGAATGATTTATTGACTAGAACAGACTCATTGACATGACTTTAAGGCTAAAAAATGCATTGTTGCCTTCAATAGATTAACTGCAAGTTATGCACGAAAGTCATGTTTAAAGGCCGAATTTCGTTCGAAGCGATTGAGAATGATTTAATGACTAAAAGAGACGCAATAATATGATTTTAAGGCTAAAAAAATGCATAGTTGTCTTCAATAGATCAATTGCAACTTATGCATGAAAGTCGTGTCTTAAATGCAAAAATAGAATTGGTTCGAAGTGCTTTCAAACAATTTAATGATATAAAAAGACGGAATGATATGCTTTTTAAGGGTAAAATAATGCATTGTTGTCTTCAATAGATTAATTGCAAGTTTTGTGAGAAAATCATGTTTGAAGGGTGAAAATAAACTTCGTTTGAATAAATTTAGAATGATTTATTGACTAGAAGAGACTCTGTAACATAACTTTAAGCCTAAACAAATGCACTGTTGCCTTCAGTAGATCAACTCCAAGTTATGCACGAAAGTCATGTTTAAAGGCCGAATTTCATTGGAAGTAATTTAGAATGATTCAATGACTAAACGAGACGCAATAATATGACTTTTAGGCTAAAAAAATGCATAGTTGCCTTCAATAGATCAATTGCAAGTTATGCATGAAACTCGTGTTTTAAATGCAAAAATAGAATTAGTTCGTAGTCCTTTCAAACAATTTAATGATATGAAAAGACTGAACGATATGCTTTTTAAGACTAATATAATGCATTGTTGTCTTCAATTGATTAATTGCAAGTTATGTAAGAAAATCATATTTGAAGCGCGAAAATAAAATTCGTTTGAATTAATTTAAAATGATTTATTGACTAGAAGAGACTTAGTAACATGACTTTAAGGCTAAACAAATGCATTGTTGCCTTCAATAGATTAACTGGAAGTTATGTACGAAAGTCATATTTAAAGGCCGAATTTCATTCGAAGCGATTTAGAATGATTTAATAACTAAATGAGACGCAATAACATGACTTTAAGGCTAGAAAAATGCATAGTTGCCTTCAATAGATCAATTGCATGTTATGCATGAAACTCGTGTTTTAAATGCAAACATAGAATTGGTTCAAAGAGCTTTCAAACAATTTAATGATATGAAAAGACTGAATGATTTGCTTTTTAAGACTAAAATAATGCATTGTCGTTTTCAATGGATTAATTGCAAGTTATGTAAGAAAATCATGTTTGAAGGGTGAAAGTAAAATTCGTTTGAATTAATTTAGAATGATTTATTGACTAGAAGAGACTCAGTGATATGATTTTAAGGCTAAACAAATGCATTATTGCCTTCAGTAGATCAACTACAAGTTATGCACGAAGGTCGTGTTTAAAGGCCGAATTTCGTTCGAAGTAATTTAGAATGATTTAATGACTAAAAGAGACGCAATACTATGACTTTAAGGCTAAAAAAATGCATAGTTGCCTTCAATAGATCAATTATGAGTTATGCATGAAAGTCGTGTCTTAAATGCAAAAATAGAATTGGTTCGAAGTGTTTTCAAACAATTTAATGATATGAAAAGACTGAATGATGTGCTTTTGAAGACTAATATAATGTATTGTTGTCTTCAATAGATTAATTGCAAGTTATGTAAGAAAATCATGTTTGAAGGGCGAAAATAAAATTCGTTTGAATTAATTTAGAATGATTTAATAACTAAATGAGACGCAATAACATGACTTTAAGGCTAGAAAAATGCATAGTTGCCTTCAATAGATCAATTGCATGTTATGCATGAAACTCGTGTTTTAAATGCAAACATAGAATTGGTTCAAAGAGCTTTCAAACAATTTAATGATATGAAAAGACTGAATGATTTGCTTTTTAAGACGAAAATAATGCATTGTTGTCTTCAATAGATTAATTGCAAGTTATGTAAGAAAATCATGTTTGAAGGGCGAACATAAAATTCGTTTGAATTAATTTAGAATGATTTATTGACTAGAAGAGACTCAATGACATGACTTTAAGGCTAAACAAATGCATTGTTGCCTTCAGTAGATCAACTGCAACTTATGTTCGAAAGTCATGTTTAAAGGCCGAATTTCGTTCGAAGTAATTTAGAATGATTTAATGACTAAAAGAGACGCAATACTATGACTTTAAGGCTAAAAAAATGCATAGTTGCCTTCAATAGATCGATTACAAGTTATGCATGAAAGTCGTGTCTTAAATGCAAAAATAGAATTGGGTCGAAGTGTTTTCAAACAATTTAATGATATGAAAAGACTAAATGATATGCTTTTTAAGACTAATATAATGCATTGTTGTCTTCAATTGATTAATTGCAAGTTATGTTAGAAAATCATATTTGAAGGGCGAAAATAAAATTCGTCTGAATTAATTTAAAATGATTTATTGACTAGAAGGGACTCAGTAACATGACTTTAGGGCTAAACAAATATATTGTTGCCTTCAATAGATTAACTGCAAGTTATGCACGAAAGTCATGTTTAAAGGCCGAATTTTGTTCGAAGCAATTTGGAATGATTTAATGACTAAAAGAGACGCAATAATATGATTTTAACGCTAAAAAAATACATGGTTGCCATCAATAGATTAATTGCAACTTATGCATGAAAGTCGTGTCTTAAATGCAAAAATAGAATTGGTTCCAAGTGCTTTCAAACAATTTGATGATATGAAAAGACTGAATGATATGCTTTTTAAGTCTAAAATAATGCATTGTTGTCTTCAATATATTAATTGCAAGTTATGTAAGAAAATCATCTTTGAAGGGTGAAAATAAAATTCGTTTGTATTAATTTAGAATCATTTATTGACTAGAAGAGACTCAGTGACATGACTTTAAGGCTAAACAAATGCATTATTGCCTTCAGTAGATCAACTGCAAGTTCTGCACGAAAGTCATGTTTAAAGGCCAAATTTCGTTGGAAGTAATTTAGAATGATTTAATGACTGAAAGAGATGCAACAATATGACTTTTAGGCTAAAAATATGCATAGTTGCCTTCAATAGTTCAATTGCAACTTATGCATGAAAGTTGTGTCTTAAATGTAAAAATAGAATTGGTTAGAAGTGTTTTCAAACAATTTAATGATATGAAAAGACTGAATGATATGCTTTTTAAGAAGAAAATAATGCTTTGTTGTCTTCAGTAGATTAATTGCAAGTTATCTAAGAAAATCATGTTTGATGGGCGAAAATAAAATTCGTTCGAATAAATTTAGAGTGATTTATTGACTAGAAGAGACTAAGTAACATGACTTTACGGCTCAACAAATGCATTGTTGCCTTCAGTAGATCAACTGTAGGTTATGCATGAAAGTCATGTTTAAAGGCTGAATTTCGTTCGAAGCGATTTAGAATGATTTAATGACTAAAAGAGACGCAATAATATGATTTTAAGGCTAAAAAAATGCATTGTTGCCTTCAATAGATGAATTGCAACTTATGCATAAAAGTCGTGTCTTAAATGCAAAAATAGAATTGGTTCGAAGTGCTTTCAAACAATTTAATGATATAAAAAGACTGAATGATATGCTTTTTAAGTCTAAAATAAAGCATTGTTGTCTTCAACAGATTAATTGCAAGTTATGTACGAAAATCATGTTTGAAGGGCGAAAATAAAATTCGTTCGAATTAATTTAGAATGATTTATTGACTAGAAGTGACTCAGTGACATGACTTTAAGGCTAAACAAATGCATTACTGCCTTTAGAAGATCAACTGCAAGTTATGCCCCAAAGTCATGTTTAAAAGCCGAATTTCGTTCGAAGTAATTTAGAATGATTTAATGACTAAAAAAGACGCAATACTATGACTTTAAGGCTATAAAAATGCATAGTTGCCTTCAATAGATCAATTACAAGTTATACATGAAAGTCGTATCTTAAATGCAAAAATATAATTGGTTCGTAGTGTTTTCAAACAATTTAATGATATGAAAAGACTGAATGATGTGCTTTTGAAGACTAATATAATGTATTGTTGTCTTCAATAGATTAATTGCAAGTTATGTAAGAAAATCATGTTTGAAGGGCGAAAATAAAATTCGTTTGAATTAATTTAGAATGATTTATTGACTAAAAGAGACTCAGTGACATGACTTTAAGGTTAAACAAATGCATTGTTGCCTTCAGTGGATCAACTGCAAGTTATGCATGAAAGTCATGTTTAAAGGCCGAATTTCGTTCGAAGTAATTTAGTATGATTTAATGACTGAAAGAGACGCAATACTATGGCTTTAAGGCTAAAAAAATGCATAGTTGCCTTCAATAGATCAATTACAAGTTATGCATGAAAGTCGTGTCCTAAATGCAAAAATAGAAGTGGTTAGAAATGCTTTCAAACAATTTAACGATATGAAAAGACTGAATGATATTCTTTTTAAGACTAATATAATGCATTGTTGTCTTCAATAGACTAATTGCAAGTTATGTAAGAAAATCATGTTTGAAGGGCGAAAATAGAATTTGTCGAATTAATTTACAATGATTTATTTACTAGAAAAGACTCAGTGACATGACCTTAAGGCTAAACAAATGCATTGTTGCCTTCAATAGATTAAGTGCAAGTTATGCATGAAAGTCTTGTTTAGAGGCCGAATTTTGTTCGAAGCGATTTAGAATGATTTAATGACTAAAAGAGATGGAATATTATGATTTTAAGGCTAAAAAAATGCATGGTTGCCATCAATAGATCAATTGCAACTTATGCATGAAAGTCGTGTCTCAAATGCAAAAATAGAATTGGTTCGAAGTGCTTTCAAACAATTTAATGATATAAAAAGACTGAATGATATGCTTTTTAAGTCTAAAATAAAGCATTGTTGTCTTCAATAGATTAATTGTAAGTTATGCAAGAAAATAATGTTTGAAGGGCGAAAATAAAATTCGTTCGAATAAATTTAGAATGATTTATTGACTAGAAGAAACTCAGTGACATGACTTTAAGGGTAAACAAATGCATTGTTGCCTTCAGTAGATCAACTGCAAGTTATGCACGAAAGTCATGTTTAAAGGCAGAATTTCGTTGGAAGTAATTTAGAATGATTTAATGACTAAAAGAGACGCAATAATATGACTTTTAGGCTAAAAAAATGCATAGTTGCCTTCAATAGATCAATTGCAACTTATGCATGAAAGTAGTGTCTTAAATGCAAAAATAGAATTGGTTGGAAGTGCTTTCAAACAATTTGATGATATGAAAAGACTGAATGATATACTTTTTAAGGCTAAAATAATGCATTCTTGTCTTCAATAGATTAATTGTAAGTTATGCAGGAAAATAATGTTTGAAGGGCGAAAATAAAATTCGTTCGAATAAATTTAGAATGATTTATTGACTAGAAGGGACTCAGTAACTTGACTTTAAGCCTAAACAAATGCATTGTTGCCTTTAGTACATCAATTGCAAGTTATGCACGAAAGTCATGTTTAAAGGTTGAATTTCATTGGAAGTAATTTAGAATGATTTAACGACTAAAAGAGACGCAACAATATGATTTTAAGGCTAAAAAAATGCATAGTTGCCTTCAATAGATCAATTGCAACTTATGCATGAAAGTCGTGTCTTAAATGCAAAAAAAGAATTGGTTCGAAGTGCTTTCTAAGAATTTGATGATATGAAAAGTCTGAATGATATACTGTTTAAGGCTAAAATAATGAATTGTTGTCTTCAATAGATTAATTGCATGTTATGCAAGAAAATCATGTTTGAAAGGCGAAAAAAAAATTTGTTCGAATAAATTTTGAATGATTTATTGATTAGAAGAGACTCAGTGACATGACTTTAAGGCTAAACAAATGCATTGTTGCCTTTAGTAGATTAACTGCGAGTGATGCACGAAAGTCATGTTTAAAGGCCGAATTTCGTTCGAAGCGATTTATAATGATTTAATGACTAAAAGAGACGCAATAATATGATTTTAAGGCTAAAAAAATGCATGGTTGCCTTCAATAGATGAATTGCAACTTATGCATGAAAGTCGTGTCTTAAATGCAAATATAGAATTGGTTCGAAGTGCTTTCAAACAATTTGATAATATGAAAAGACTGAATGATATACTTTTTAAGGCCAAAATAATGCATTGTTGTCTTCAATAGATTAATTGTAAGTTATGCAAGAAAATAATGTTGGAAGGGCGAAAGTAAAATTCGTTCGAATAAATTTAGAATGATTTATTGACTAGAAGAGACTCAGTAACATGACTTTAAGCCTAAACAAATGCATTGTTGGCTTAAGTACATCAATTGCAAGTTATGCACGAAAGTCATGTTTAAAGGTTGAATTTCATTGGAAGTAATTTAGAATGATTTAATGACTAAAAGAGATGCAATAATATGACTTTTAGGCTAAAAAAATGAATAGTTGCCTTCAATAGATCAATTGCAAGTTATGCATGAAACTCGTGTTTTAAAGGCAAAAACAGAATTGGTTCGTAGTGCTTTCAAACAATTTAATGATATGAAAAGACTGAATGATATGCTTTTTAAGTCTAAAATAATGCATTGTTGTCTTCAATAGATTAATTGCAAGTTCTGTAAGAAAATCATGTTAGAAGGGCGAAAATAAAGTTCGTTCGAATAAATTTAGAATGATTTATTGACTAGAAAAGACTCAGTAACATGACTTTAAGCCTAAACAATTGCATTGTTGCCTTCATTGGATCAACTGCAGGTTATGCATGAAAGTCATGTTTAAAGGCTGAATTTCGTTTGAAGCGATTTAGAATGATTTAACGACTAAAAGAGACGCAATAATATGATTTTAAGGCTAAAAAAATGCATAGTTGCCTTCAATAGATCAATCGCACCTTATGCATGAAAGTCGTGTCTTCAATGCAAAAAAAGAATTGGTTCGAAGTGCTTTCTAACAATTTGATGATATGAAAAGACTGAATGATATACTTTTTAAGGCTAAAATAATGAATTCTTGTCTTCAATAGATTAATTGCATGTTATGCAAGAAAATCATGTTTGAAGGGCGAAAATAAAATTTGTTCGAATAAATTTTGAATGATTTGTTGATTAGAAGGGACTCAGTGACATGACTTTAAGGCTAAACAAATGCATTGTTGCCTTCATTGGATCAACTACCTGTTATGCACGAAAGTCATGTTTAAAGGCTGAATTTCGTTGGAAGTAATTTAGAATGATTTAACGACTAAAAGAGACGCAATAATATGATTTTAAGGCTAAAAAAATGCATAGTTGCCTTCAATAGATCAATTGCAACTTATGCATGAAAGTCGTGTCTTAAATGCAAAAAAAGAATTGGTTCGAAGTGCTTTCTAAGAATTTGATGATATGAAAAGTCTGAATGATATACTGTTTAAAGCTAAAATAATGAATTGTTGTCTTCAATAGATTAATTGCAAGTTATGCAAGAAAATTATGTTTAAAGGGCGAAAATAAAATTTGTTTGAATAAATTTTGAATGATTTATTGATTAGAAGAGACTCAGTGACATGACTTTAAGGCTAAACAAATGCATTGTTGCCTTTAGTAGATTAACTGCAAGTGATGCACGAAAGTCATGTTTAAAGGCCGAATTTCGTTCGAAGTGATTTATAATAATTTAATGACTAAAAGAGACGCAATAATATGATTTTAAGGCTAAAAAAATGCATAGTTGCCTTGAATTGATCAATTACAAGTTACGCATTAAAGTCGTGTCTTAAATGCAAAAGTAGAATTGGTTCAAAGTGTTTTCAAACAATTTAATGATATGAAAAGACTGAATGATATGCTTTTTAAGGCTAAAATAATGCATTGTTGTCTTCAATAGATTAATTGCAAGTTATGCATGAAAGTCGTGTCTTAAATGCATATATAGAATTGGTTCTAAGTGCTTTCAAACAATTTGATGATATGAAAAGACTGAATGATATACTTTTTAAGGCCAAAATAATGCATTGTTGTCTTCCATAGATTAATTGTAAGTTATGCAAGAAAATAATGTTGGAAGGGCGAAAATAAAATTCGTTCGAATAAATTTAGAATGATTTATTGATTAGAAGAGACTCAGTAACATGACTTTAAGCCTAAATAAATGCATTGTTGCCTTCAGTAGATCAACTACATGTTACGCACGAAAGTCATGTTTAAAGGCTGAATTTCGTTGGAAGTAATTTAGAATGATTTAACGACTAAAAGAGACGCAATAATATGATTTTAAGGCTAAAAAAATGCATAGTTGCCTTGAATAGATCAATTGCAACTTATGCATGAAAGTCATGTCGTAAATGCAAAAAAAGAATTGGTTCAAAGTGCTTTCAAACAATTTGATGATATGAAAAGACTGAATGATATACTTTTTAAGGCTAAAATAATGAATTGTTGTCTTCAATAGATTAATTGCAAGTTATACAAGAAAATCATGTTTGAAGGGCGAAAATAAAATTCGTTCGAATAAATTTAGAATGATTTATTGACAAGAAGAAACTCAGTGACATGACTTTAAGGCAAAACAAATGCATTGTTGCCTTCAGTAGATCAACTGCAAGTTATGCACGAAAGTCATGTTTAAAGGCTGAATTTCGTTGGAAGTAATTTAGAATGATTTAATGACTAAAAGAGACGCAATAATATGACTTTTAGGCTAAAAAAATGCATAGTTGCCCTCAATAGATCAATTGCAACTTATGCATGAAAGTAGTGTCTTAAATGCAAAAATAGAATTGGTTCGAAGTGCTTTCTAACAATTTGATGATATGAAAAGACTGAATGATATACTTTTTAAGGCTAAAATAATGCATTGTTGTCTTCAATAGATTAATTGCAAGTTATACAAGAAAATCATGTTTGAAGGGCGAAAATAAAATTCGTTCGAATAAATTTAGAATGATTTATTGACAAGAAGAAACTCTGTGACATGACTTTAAGGCAAAACAAATGCATTGTTGCCTTCAGTAGATCAACTGCAAGTTATGCACGAAAGTCATGTTTAAAGACCGAATTTTGTTCGAAGTAATTTAGAATGAATTAATGACTAAAAGAGACGCAATAATATGACTTTTAGGCTAACAAAATGCAGAGTTGCCTTCAATAGATCAATTGCAACTTATGCATGAAAGTCGTGTCTTAAATGCAAAAATAGAATTGGTTCGAAGTGTTTTCAAAGAATTTAATGATATGAAAAGACTGAATGATATGTTTCTTAAGACTAAAGAATGCATTGTTGTCTTCAATAGGTTAATTGCAAAATATGTAATAAAATCATGATTGAAGGGCAAAAATAGAATTCATTCGAATTAATTTAGAATGATTTAATGATAGGGAGGGACTCAATGAAATGATTTTAAGGCAAAACAAATGCATTGTTGCTTCCAATAGATCAACTGCAAGTGATGCACAAAAGTCATTTTTAAAGACCGAATTTTGTTCAAAGTTATTTAGAATGATTTAATGACTAAAAGAGACGCAGTAATATGACTTTAAGGATAAAAAAATGCATAGTTGCCTTCAATAGGTCAATTAAAATTTATGCCTGAAAGTCGTGTCTTAAATGCAAAAATAGCAATGGTTCGAAGTGCTTTCAAACAATTTACTGAAATGAAAAGACTGAATAAAATGCTTTTTATGGCTAAAATAATGCATTGTTGTCTTCAATAGATTAATTGCAAGTTATGCAAGAATGTGATGTTTAAAGACCGAATTTCGTTCGAAGTGATTTAGAATGATTTAGAGACTAAAAGAGACGCAATAATATGATTTTAAGGCTAAAAAAATGCACGGTTGCCTTCAAAAGATCAATTGCAACTTATGCATTAAAGTCGTGTCTTGCAAAAATTTAATTGGTTCGATGTGCTTTCAAACAATTTAATGATATAAAAAGACTGAATGATATGCTTTTTAAGGCTAAAATAATGCATTGTTGTCTTCAATAGATTAATTGCAAGTTATGTAAGAAAATCATGTTTCAAGGGTGAAAATAAAGTTCGTTCGAATAACTTTAGAATGATTTATTGACTAGAAGAAACTCAGTGACATGACTTTAAGGCTAAACAAATGTATTGTTGCCTTCAGTAGATCAACTGCAAGTTTTGAACGAAAGTCATGTTTAAAGGCCGAAGTTCATTCGAAGTAATTTAGAATGATTTAATGACTAAAAGAGACGCAATACTATGCCTTTAAGGCTAAAAAAATGCACGGTTGCCTTCAAAAGATCAATTGCAACTTATGCATGAAAGTCGTGTCTTAAATGCAAAAATATAATTGGTTCGAAGTGCTTTCAAACAATTTAATGAGATAAAAAGACTGAATGATATGCTTTTTAAGGCTAAAATAATGCATTGTTGTCTTCAATAGATTAATTGCAAGTTATGTAAGAAAATCAAGTTTGAAGGTTGAAAATAAAATTTGTTCGAATAAATTTAGAATGATTTATTAACTAGAAGAAACTCAGTGACATGACTTTAAGGCTAAACAAATGTATTGTTGCCTTCAGTAGATCAACTGCAAGTTCTGCACGAAAGTCATGTTTTAAGGCCGAAGTTCATTCGAAGTAATTTAGAATGAATTAATGACTAAAAGAGACGCAATACTATGACTTTAAGGCTAAAAAAATGCATAGTTGCCTTCAATTGATCAATTACAAGTTACGCACGAAAGTCGTGTCTTAAATGCAAAAATAGAATTGGTTCGAAGTGTTTTCAAACAATTTAATGATATGAAAAGACTGAATGATATGCTTTTGAAGGCTAAAATAATGCATTGTTGTCTTCAATAGATTAATTGCAAGTTATGTAAGAAAATCATGTTTGAAGGGTGAAAATAAAATTCGTACGAATAAATTTAGAATGATTTATTGACTAGAAGAAACTCAGTGACATCATTTTAAGGCTAAACAAATGCATTGTTGCCTTCAGTAGATCAACTGGAAGTTCTGCACGAAAGTCATGTTTAAAGGCTGAATTTCGTTCGAAGTAATTTAGAATGATTTATTGACTAAAAGAGACGCAATACAATGAGTTTAAGGCTAAAAAAATTCATAGTAGCCTTCAATATATCAATTACAAGTTATGCATGAAAGTCGTGCCTTAAATGCAAAAATAGGAGTGGTTCGAAGTGCTTTCAAACAATTTAATGATATGAAAAGACTGAATGATATGCTTTTTAAGACTAAACTAATGCATTGTTGTCTTCAATAGAGTAATTGCAAGTTATGTAAGAAAATCATGTTTGAAGGGCGAAAATAAGATTCGTTTGAATTAATTTAGAATGACTTATTGACTAGAAGAGACTTAGTGACATGACTTTAAGGATAAACAAATGCAATGTTGCCTTCAGTAGATCAACTGCAAGTTATGCACGAAAGTCATGGTTAAAGACCGAATTTCATTCGAAGTAATTTACAATGATTTAATGACTAAAAGAGACACAATAATATGACTTTTAGGCTAAAAAAATGCATAGTCGCCTTCAATAGATCAATTGCAACTTATGCATGAAAGTCGTGTCTTAAATGCAAAAATAGAATTGGTTCGAAGTGTTTTCAAACAATTTAATGATATGAAAAGACTGAATGATATGTTTTTTAAGACTAAAAGAATGCATTGTTGTCTTCAATAGGTTAATTGCAAAATATGTAATAAAATCATGTTTAATGGGTGGAAATAAAATTGGTTTGAATTAATTTAGAATGATTTAATGACTACAAGAGACTCAATGACATGAATTTAAGGCTAAACAAATGCATTATTGCCTTCAGTAGATCAACTGCAAGTTCTGCACGAAAGTCATGTTTAAAGGCCGAATTTCGTTTGAAGTGACTTAGAATGATTTAATGACTAAAAGAGACGCAATAATATGACTTTAAGGTTAAAAAAATGCATAGTTGCCTTCAATAGATCAATTATCAGTTATGCATGAAAGTCGTGTCTTATATGCAAAAATAGAATTGGTTCAAAGTGCTTTCAAACAATTTAATGATATGAAAAGACTGAATGATATGCTTTTTAAGACTTAAAATAATGCATTGTTGTCTTCAATAGATTAATTGCAAGTTATGTAAGAAAATCTTGTTTGAAGGGTGCAAATAAAATTCGTTTGAATTAATTTAGAATGATTTATTAACTAGAAGACCCTCAGTGACATGACTTTAAGGCTAAAGAAATGCATTGTCGCCTTTAGTAGATCAACTGCAACTTATGCACGAAAGTCATGTTTAAAAGCGGAATTTCGTTGGAAGTAATTTAGAATGATTTAATGACTAGAAGAGACGCAATAATATGACTTTTAGGCTAAAAATATGCGTAGTTGCCTTCAATAGATCAATTGGAAATTATGCATGAAAGTCGTGTCTTAAATGCAAAAAATAGAATTGGTTCGGAGTGCTTTCAAACAATTTGATGATATGAAAAGACTGAATGATATACTTTTTAAGGCTAAAATAATGCATTGTTGTCTTCAATAGATTAAATGCAGGTTATGTAAGAAAATCATGTTTGAACGGCAAAAATAGAATTCATTTGAATTAATTTAGAATTATTTAATGATAAGGAGAGACTCAATGACATAATTTTAACGCAAAACAAATGCATGGTTGCTTTCGATAGATCAACTGCAAGTTATGCACGAAAGTCATTTTTAAAGACCGAATTTCGTTCGAAGTGATTTAGAATGATTTAATGACTAAAAGAGACGCAATACTATGACTTTAAGGCTAAAAAAATGCATAGTTGCCTTCAATTGATCAATTACAAGTTACGCATGAAAGTCGTGTCTTAAATGCGAAAATAGAATTGGTTCGAAGTGTTTTCAAACTATTTAATGATATGAAAAGACTGAATGATATGCTTTTTCAGGCTAAAATAATGCATTGTTGTCTTCAATAGATTAATCGCAAGTTATGTAAGAAAGTGATGTTTAAAGGCCGAAGTTCATTCGAAGTAATTTAGAATGATTTAATGACTAAAAGAGGCGCAATACTATGACTTTAGGGCTAAAAAAATGCACGGTTGCCTTCAAAAGATCAATTGCAACTTATGCATGAAATTCGTGTCTTAAATGCAAAAATATAATTGGTTCGAAGTGTTTTCAAACAATTTAATGATATGAAAAGACTGATTGATATGTTTTTTAAGGCTAAAAGAATGCATTGTTGTCTTCAATAGGTTAATTGCAAAATATGTAATAAAATCATGATTGAAGGGCAAAAATAGAATTCATTCGAATTAATTTAGAATGATTAAATGATAAGGAGAGACTCAATGAAATGATTTTAAGGCAAAACAAATGCATTGTTGCTTTCAATAGATCAACTGCAAGTGATGCACGAAAGTCATTTTTAAAGACCGAATTTCGTTCGAAGTGATTTAGAATGATTTAATGACTAAAAGAGACGCAGTAATATGACTTTAAGGATAGAAAAATGCATAGTTGCCTTCAATAGGTCAATTAAAAGTTATGCATGAAAGTCGTGTCTTAAATGCAAAAATAGCATTGGTTCGAAGTGCTTTCAAACTATTTAATGATATGAAAAGACTGAATGATATGCTTTTTAAGGCTAAAATAATGCATTGTTGTCTTCAATAGATTAATCGCAAGTTATGCAAGAAAGTGATGTTTAAAGGCCGAAGTTCATTCAAAGTAATTTAGAATGATTTAATGACTAAAAGAGACGCAATACTATGACTTTAAGGCTAAAAAATGCACGGTTGCCTTCAAAAGATCAATTGCAACTTATGCATGAAATTCGTGTCTTAAATGCAAAAATATAATTGGTTCGAAGTGCTTTCAAACAATTTAATTATATAAAAAGACTGAATGATATGCTTTTTAAGGCTAAAATAATGCATTGTTGTCTGCAATAGATTAACTGCAAGTTATGTAAGAAAATCATGTTTGAAGGGTGAAAATAAAATTCGTTCGAGAAAATTTAGAATGATTTATTGACTAGAAGAAACTCAGTGACATGACTTTAAGGCTAAACAAATGTATTGTTGCCTTCAGTAGATCAACTGCAAGTTCTGCATGAAAGTCATGTTTAAAGGCCGAAGTTCATTCGAAGTAATTTAGAATGAATTAATGACTAAAAGAGACGCAATACTATGACTTTAAGGCTAAAAAAATGCATAGTTGCCTTCAATTGATCAATTACAAGTTACGCATGAAAGTCGTGTCTTAAATGCAAAAATAGAATTGGTTCGAAGTGTTTTCAAATAATTTAATGATATGAAAAGACTGAATGATATGCTTTTTAAGACTAAAATAATGCATTGTTGTCTTCAATAGATTAATTGCAAGTTATGTAGGAAAATCATGTTTGAAGGGCGAAAATAAAATTCGTTTGAATTAATTTAGAATGATTTATTGACTAGAAGAGACTTAGTGACATGACTTTAAGGATAAACAAATGCAATGTTGCCTTCAGCAGATCAACTGCAAGTTATGCACGAAAGTCATGGTAAAAGGCCGAATTTCGTTCGAAGTAATTTAGAATAATTTAATGACTAAAAGAGATGATATAATATGACTTTTAGGCTAAAAAAATGCATAGTTGTCGTCAATAGATCAATTGCAACTTATGCATGAAAGTCGTGCCTTAAATGCGAAAATAGAATTGGTTCGAAGTGTTTTCCAACAATTTAATGATATGAAAAGACTGAATGATATGCTTTTTAAGTCTAAAATAATGCATTGTTGTCTTCAATAGATTAATTGCAAGTTATGTAAGAAAATCATGTTTAATGGATGGAAATAAAATTTGTTCGAATAAATTTAGAATGATTTAATGATAAGGAGAGACTCAACGAAATGATTTTAAGGCAGAACAAATGCATTGTTGCTTTCAATAGATCAACTGCAAGTGATGCACGAAAGTCATTTTTAAAGACCGAATTTCGTTCGAAGTGATTTAGAATGATTTAATGACTAAAAGAGACGCAATAATATGACTTTTAGGCTAAAAAAATGCACAGTTGCCTTCAATAGATCAATTGCAACTTATGCATGAAATTCGTGTCTTAAATGCAAAAATAGAATTGGTTCAAAGTGTTTTCAAACAATTTAATGATATGAAAAGACTGATTGATATGTTTTTTAAGACTAAAAGAATGCATTGTTGTCTTCAATAGGTTAATTGCAAAATATGTAATAAAATCAGGATTGAAGGGCAAAAATAGAATTCATTCGAATTAATTTAGAATGATTAAATGATAAGGAGAGACTCAATGAAATGATTTTAAGGCAAAACAAATGCATTGTTGCTTTCAATAGATCAACTGCAAGTGATGCACGAAAGTCATTTTTAAAGACCGAATTTCGTTCGAAGTGATTTAGAATGATTTAATGACTAAAAGAGACGCAGTAATATGACTTTAAGGATAGAAAAATGCATAGTTGCCTTCAATAGGTCAATTAAAAGTTATGCATGAAAGTCGTGTCTTAAATGCAAAAATAGCATTGGTTCGAAGTGCTTTCAAACAATTTAATGATATGAAAAGACTGAATGATATGCTTTTTAAGGCTAAAATAATGCATTGTTGTCTTCAATAGATTAATCGCAAGTTATGTAAGAAAGTGATGTTTAAAGGCCGAAGTTCATTCGAAGTAATTTAGAATGATTTAATGACTAAAAGAGACGCAATACTATGACTTTAAGGCTAAAAAAATGCACGGTTGCCTTCAAAAGATCAATTGCAACTTATGCGTGAAATTCGTGTCTTAAATGCAAAAATATAATTGGTTCGAAGCACTTTCAAACAATTTAATTATATAAAAAGACTGAATGATATGCTTTTTAAGGCTAAAATAATGCATTGTTGTCTTCAATAGATTAATTGCAAGTTCTGTAAGAAAATCATGTTTGAAGGGCGAAAATTGAATTTGTCAAATTAATTTTGGATGATTTATTGACTAGAAGAAACTCAGTGACATGACTTTAAGGCTAAACAAATGTATTGTTGCCTTCAGTAGATCAACTGCATGTTCTGCACGAAAGTCATGTTTAAAGGCCGAAGTTCATTCGAAGTAATTTAGAATGAATTAATGACTAAAAGAGACGCAATACTATGACTTTAAGGCTAAAAAAATGCATAGTTGCCTTCAATTGATCAATTACAAGTTAGGCATGAAAGTCGTGTCTTAAATGCAAAAATAGAATTGGTTCGAAGTGTTTTCAAATAATTTAATGATATGAAAAGACTGAATGATATGCTTTTTAAGACTAAAATAATGCATTGTTGTCTTCAATAGATTAATTGCAAGTAATGTAAGAAAATCATGTTTGAAGGGCGAAAATAAAATTCGTTTGAATTAATTTAGAATGATTTATTGACTAGAAGAGACTTAGTGACATGACTTTAAGGATAAACAAATGCAATGTTGCCTTCAGTAGATCAACTGCAAGTTATGCACGAAAGTCATGGTAAAAGGCCGAATTTCGTTCGAAGTGATTTAGAATGATTTAACGACTAAAAGAGACGCAATAATATGATTTTAAGGCTAAAAAAATGCACGGTTGCCTTCAAAAGATCAATTGCAACTTATGCATGAAAGTCGTGTCTTAAATGCAAAAATATAATTGGTTCGAAGTGCTTTCAAACAATTTAATGATATAAAAAGACTGAATGATATGGTTTTTAAGGCTAAAATAATGCATTGTTGTCTTCAATAGATTAATTGCAAGTTATGTAAGAAAATCATGTTTGAAGGGTGAAAATAAAATTTGTTCGAATAAATTAAGAATCATTTAATGATAAGGAGAGACTCAATGAAATGATTTTAAGGCAAAACAAATGCATTGTTGCTTTCAATAGATCAACTCCAAGTGATGCACGAAAGTCATTTTTAAAGGCCGAAGTTCATTCGAAGTAATTTAGAATGACTTAATGACTAAAAGAGACGCAATACTATGACTTTAAGGCTAAAAAAATGCACGGTTGCCTTCAAAAGATCAATTGCAACTTATGCATGAAATTCGTGTCTTAAATGCAAAAATATAATTGGTTCGAAGTGCTTTCAAACAATTTAATTATATAAAAAGACTGAATGATATGCTTTTTAAGGCTAAAATAATGCATTGTTGTCTTCAATAGATTAATTGAAAGTTATGTAAGAAAATCATGTTTGAAGGGTGAAAATAAAATTCGTTCGAATAAATTTAGAATGATTTATTGACTAGAAGAAACTCAGTGACATGACTTTAAGGCTAAACAAATGTATTGTTGCCTTCAGTAGATCAACTGTAAGTTCTGCACGAAAGTCATGTTTAAAGGCTGAAGTTCATTCGAAGTAATTTAGAATGAATTAATGACTAAAAGAGACGCAATACTATGACTTTAAGGCTAAAAAAATGCATAGTTGCCTTCAATTGATCAATTACAAGTTACGCATGAAAGTCGTGTCTTAAATGCAAAAATAGAATTGGTTCGAAGTGTTTTCAAACAATTTAATGATATGAAAAGACTGAATGATATGCTTTTTAAGACTAAAATAATGCATTGTTGTCTTCAATAGAGTAATTGCAAGTTATGTAAGAAAATCATGTTTGAAGGGCGAAAATAAGATTCGTTTGAATTAATTTAGAATGATTTATTGACTAGAAGAGACTTAGTGACATGACTTTAAGGATAAACAAATGCAATGTTGCCTTCAGTAGATCAACTGCAAGTTATGCACAAAAGTCATGGTAAAAGGCCGAATTTCGTTCGAAGTGATTTAGAATGATTTAACGACTAAAAGAGACGCAATAATATGATTTTAAGGCTAAAAAAATGCACGGTTGCCTTCAAAAGATCAATTGCAACTTATGCATGAAAGTCGTGTCTTAAATGCAAAAATATAATTGGTTCGAAGTGCTTTCAAACAATTTAATGATATAAAAAGACTGAATGATATGCTTTTTAAGGCTAAAATAATGCATTGTTGTCTTCAATAGATTAATTGCAAGTTATGTAAGAAAATCATGTTTGAAGGGTGAAAATAAAATTTGTTCGAATAAATTAAGAATCATTTAATGATAAGGAGAGACTCAATGAAATGATTTTAAGGCAAAACAAATGCATTGTTGCTTTCAATAGATCAACTCCAAGTGATGCACGAAAGTCATTTTTAAAGGCCGAAGTTCATTCGAAGTAATTTAGAATGACTTAATGACTAAAAGAGACGCAATACTATGACTTTAAGGCTAAAAAAATGCACGGTTGCCTTCAAAAGATCAATTGCAACTTATGCATGAAATTCGTGTCTTAAATGCAAAAATATAATTGGTTCGAAGTGCTTTCAAACAATTTAATTATATAAAAAGACTGAATGATATGCTTTTTAAGGCTAAAATAATGCATTGTTGTCTTCAATAGATTAATTGAAAGTTATGTAAGAAAATCATGTTTGAAGGGTGAAAATAAAATTCGTTCGAATAAATTTAGAATGATTTATTGACTAGAAGAAACTCAGTGACATGACTTTAAGGCTAAACAAATGTATTGTTGCCTTCAGTAGATCAACTGTAAGTTCTGCACGAAAGTCATGTTTAAAGGCCGAAGTTCATTCGAAGTAATTTAGAATGATTTAATGACTAAAAGAGACGCATTACTATGACTTTAAGGCTAAAAAAATGCATAGTTGCCTTCAATTGATCAATTACAAGTTACGCATGAAAGTCGTGTCTTAAATGCAAAAATAGAATTGGTTCGTAGTGTTTTCAAACAATTTAATGATATGAAAAGACTGAATGATATGCTTTTTAAGGCTTAAATAATGCATTGTTGTCTTCAATAGATTAATTGCAAGTTATGTAAGAAAATCATGTTTGAAGGGTGAAAATAAAATTCGTACGAATAAATTTAGAATGATTTATTGACTAGAAGAAACTCAGTGACATCACTTTAAGGCTAAACAAATGCAATGTTGCCTTCAGTAGATCAACTGCAAGTTATGCACGAAAGTCATGGTAAAA
The DNA here is from genome assembly GCA_027186245.1 of Coriaria nepalensis. Taxonomy (NCBI): domain Eukaryota; kingdom Viridiplantae; phylum Streptophyta; class Magnoliopsida; order Cucurbitales; family Coriariaceae; genus Coriaria; species Coriaria nepalensis. Next base: position 23,448,722 of record CP114481.1, read on the forward strand.
GACCGAATTTCGTTCGAAGTAATTTAGAATGATTTAATGACTAAAAGAGATGCAATAATATGACTTTTAGGCTAAAAAAATGCATAGTTGCCTTCAATAGATCAATTGCAACTTATGCATGAAAGTCGTGTCTTAAATGCGAAAATAGAATTGGTTCGAAGTGTTTTCCAATAATTTAATGATATGAAAAGACTGAATGATATGCTTTTTAAGTCTAAAATAATGCATTGTTGTCTTCAATAGATTAATTGCAAGTTATGTAAGAAAATCATGATTAATGGGTGGAAATAAAATTTGTTCGAATAAATTTAGAATGATTCAATGATAAGGAGAGACTTAGTGAAATGATTTTAAGGCAAAACAAATGCATTGTTGCTTTCAATAGATCAACTGCAATTGATGCACGAAAGTCATTTTTAAAGACCGAATTTCGTTCAAAGTGATCTAGAATGATTTAATGACTAAAAGAGACGCAGTAATATGACTTTAAGGATAGAAAAATGCATAGTTGCCTTCAATAGGTCAATTAAAAGTTATGCATGAAAGTCGTGTCTTAAATGCAAAAATAGCATTGGTTCGAAGTGCTTTCAAACTATTTAATGATATGAAAAGACTGAATGATATGCTTTTTAAGGCTAAAATAATGCATTGTTGTCTTCAATAGATTAATCGCAAGTTATGCAAGAAAGTGATGTTTAAAGGCCGAAGTTCATTCGAAGTAATTTAGAATGATTTAATGACTAAAAGAGACGCAATACTATGACTTTAGGGCTAAAAAAATGCACGGTTGCCTTCAAAAGATCAATTGCAACTTATGCATGAAATTCGTGTCTTAAATGCAAAAATATAATTGGTTCGAAGTGCTTTCAAACAATTTAATGATATAGAAAGACTGAATGATATGCTTTTTAAGGCTAAAATAATGCATTTTTGTCTTCAATAGATTTATTGCAAGTTATGTAAGAAAATCATGTTTGAAGGGTGAAAATAAAATTCGTTCGAATAAATTTAGAATGATTTATTGACTAGAAGAAACTCAGTGACATCACTTTAAGGCTAAACAAATGCAATGTTGCCTTCAGTAGATCAACTGCAAGTTATGCACGAAAGTCATGGTAAAAGACCGAATTTCGTTCGAAGTAATTTAGAATGATTTAATGACTAAAAGAGATGCAATAATATGACTTTTAGGCTAAAAAAATGCATAGTTGCCTTCAATAGATCAATTGCAACTTATGCATGAAAGTCGTGTCTTAAATGCGAAAATAGAATTGGTTCGAAGTGTTTTCCAATAATTTAATGATATGAAAAGACTGAATGATATGCTTTTTAAGTCTAAAATAATGCATTGTTGTCTTCAATAGATTAATTGCAAGTTATGTAAGAAAATCATGATTAATGGGTGGAAATAAAATTTGTTCGAATAAATTTAGAATGATTCAATGATAAGGAGAGACTTAGTGAAATGATTTTAAGGCAAAACAAATGCATTGTTGCTTTCAATAGATCAACTGCAATTGATGCACGAAAGTCATTTTTAAAGACCGAATTTCGTTCAAAGTGATCTAGAATGATTTAATGACTAAAAGAGACGCAGTAATATGACTTTAAGGATAGAAAAATGCATAGTTGCCTTCAATAGGTCAATTAAAAGTTATGCATGAAAGTCGTGTCTTAAATGCAAAAATAGCATTGGTTCGAAGTGCTTTCAAACTATTTAATGATATGAAAAGACTGAATGATATGCTTTTTAAGGCTAAAATAATGCATTGTTGTCTTCAATAGATTAATCGCAAGTTATGCAAGAAAGTGATGTTTAAAGGCCGAAGTTCATTCGAAGTAATTTAGAATGATTTAATGACTAAAAGAGACGCAATACTATGACTTTAGGGCTAAAAAAATGCACGGTTGCCTTCAAAAGATCAATTGCAACTTATGCATGAAATTCGTGTCTTAAATGCAAAAATATAATTGGTTCGAAGTGCTTTCAAACAATTTAATGATATAGAAAGACTGAATGATATGCTTTTTAAGGCTAAAATAATGCATTTTTGTCTTCAATAGATTTATTGCAAGTTATGTAAGAAAATCATGTTTGAAGGGTGAAAATAAAATTCGTTCGAATAAATTTAGAATGATTTATTGACTAGAAGAAACTCAGTGACATGACTTTAAGGCTAATCAAATGTATTGTTGCCTTCAGTAGATCAACTGCAAGTTCTGCACGAAAGTCATGTTTAAAGGCCGAAGTTCATTCGAAGTAATTTAGAATGATTTAATGACTAAAAGAGACGCATTACTATGACTTTAAGGCTAAAAAAATGCATAGTTGCCTTCAATTGATCAATTACAAGTTACGCATGAAAGTCGTGTCTTAAATACAAAAATAGAATTGGTTCGTAGTGTTTTCAAACAATTTAATGATATGAAAAGACTGAATGATATGCTTTTTAAGGCTAAAATAATGCATTGTTGTCTTCAATAGATTAATTGCAAGTTATGTAAGAAAATCATGTTTGAAGGGTGAAAATAAAATTCGTACGAATAAATTTAGAATGATTTATTGACTAGAAGAAACTCAGTGACATCACTTTAAGGCTAAACAAATGCATTGTTGCCTTCAGTAGATCAACTGCAAGTTCTGCACGAAAGTCTTGTTTAAAGGCCGAATTTCGTTCGAGGTAATTTAGCATGATTTAATGACTAAAAGAGACGCAATACTATGAGTTTAAGGCTAAAAAAATGCATAGTAGCCTTCAATATATGAATTACAAATTATGCATGAAAGTCGTGCCTTAAATGCAAAAATAGGAGTGGTTCGAAGTGCTTTCAAACAATTTAATTATATGAAAAGACTGAATGATATGCTTTTTAAGACTAAAATAATGCATTGTTGTCTTCAATAGATTAATTGCAAGTTATGTAAGAAAATCATGTTTGAAGGGCGAAAATTTAATTTGTCGAATTAATTTTGGATGATTTATTGACTAGAAGAGACTCAATAACATGACTTTAAGGCTAAACAAATGCATTGTTGCCTTCAGTAGATTAACTGCAAGTTATGCACGAAAGTCATGTTTAAAAGCCGAATTTCTTTCGAAGTAATTTAGAATAATTTAATGACTAAAAGAGACACAATACTATGACTTTAAGGCTAAAAAATGAATAGTTGCCTTCAATAGATCAATTACAAGTTATGCATGAAAGTCGTGTCTTGAATGCGAAAATAGAATTGGTTCGAAGTGTTTTCAAACAATTTAATTATATGAAAAGACTGAATGATATGCTTTTTAAGTCTAAAATAATGCTTTGTTGTCTTCAATAGATTAATTGCAAGTTATGTAAGAAAATTATGTTTAATGGGTGGAAATAAAATTCGTTTGAATTAATTTAGAATGATTTAATGACTAGAAGAGACTCAATGACATGAATTTAAGTCTAAACAAATGCATTATTGCCTTCAGTAGATCAACTGAAAGTTCTCCACGAAAGTCATGTTTAAAGGCCGAATTTCGTTCGAAGTGATTTAGAATGATTTAATGACTAAAAGAGACGCAATAATATGACTTTAAGGTTAAAAAAATGCATAGTTGCCTTCAATAGATCAATTATCAGTTATGTATGAAAGTCGTGTCTTATATGCAAAAATAGAATTGGTTCAAAGTGCTTTCAAACAATTTAATGATATGAAAAGACTGAATGATATGCTTTTTAAGGCTAAAATAATGCATTGTTGTCTTCAATAGATTAATTGCAAGTTATATAAGAAAATCATGTTTGAAGGGTGAAAATAAAATTCCTACGAATAAATTTAGAATGATTTATTGACTAGAAGAAACTCAGTGACATCACTTTAAGGCTAAACAAATGCATTGTTGCCTTCAGTAGATTAGCTGCAAGTTCTGCACGAAAGTCATGTTTAAAAGCCGAATTTCGTTTGAAGTAATTTAGAATAATTTAATGACTAAAAGAGACACAATACTATGACTTTAAGGCTAAAAAAATGAATAGTTGCCTTCAATAGATCAATTACAAGTTATGCATGAAAGTCGTGTCTTAAATGCGAAAATAGAATTGGTTTGAAGTGTTTTCAAACAATTTAATTATATGAAAAGACTGAATGATATGCTTTTTAAGACTAAAATAATGCATTGTTGTCTTCAATAGATTAATTGCAAGTTATGTAAGAAAATCTTGTTTGAAGGGTGAAAATAAAATTCGTTTGAATTAATTTAGAATGATTTATGAACTAGAAGACCCTCAGTGACATGACTTTAAGGCTAAACAAATGCATTGTCACCTTTAGTAGATCAACTGCAACTTATGCACGAAAGTCATGTTTAAAGGCGGAATTTCGTTGGAAGTAATTTAGAATGATTTAATGACTAAAAGAGACGCAATAATATGACTTTTAGGCTAAAAAAATGCATAGTTGCCTTCAATAGATCAATTGGAACTTATGCATGAAAGTCGTGTCTTAAATGCAAAAAATAGAATTGGTTCGAAGTGCTTTCAAACAATTTGACGATATGAAAAGACTGAATGATATACTTTTTAAGGCTAAAATAATGCATTGTTGTCTTCAATAGATTAATTGCAGGTTATGTAAGAAAATCATGTTTGAAGGGCAAAAATAGAATTCATTTGAATTAATTTAGAATGATTTAATGATAAGGAGAGACTCAATGACATAATTTTAAGGCAAAACAAATGCATGGTTGCTTTAGATAGATCAACTGCAAGTTATGCACGAAAGTCATGTTTAAAGGCCGAATTTCGTTGTAAGTAATTTAGAATGATTTAATGACTAAAAGAGACGCAATAATATGAGTTTTAGGCTAAAAAAATGCATAGTTGCCTTTAATCGATCAATTACAAGTTATGCATGGAAGTCGTGTCTTAAATGCAAAAATAGAATTGGTTCGAAGTGCTTTCAAACAATTTGATAATATGAAAAGACTGAAAGATATACTTTTAAAGGCTAAAATAATGCATTGTTGTCTTCAATAGATTAATTGCAGGTTATGTAAGAAAATCATGTTTGAAGGGCGAAAATAAAATTCTTTCGAATTAGTTTAGAATGATTTATTGACTAGAAGAGACTCCATGAAATGACTTTAAGGCTAAACAAATGCATTGTTGCCTTCAATAGATTAACTGCAAGTTATCCACGAAAGTCATGTTTAAAGGCCGAATTTCGTTCGAAGTGATTTAGAATGATTTAATAACTAAAACAGACGCAATAACATAACTTTAAGGCTAAAATAATGCATAGTTGCCTTCAATAGATCAATTGCAACTTATGCATGAAAGTCGTGTTTTAAATGCAAAAATAGAATTGGTTCGAAATACTTTCAAACAATTTAGTGATATGAAAAGACTGAATGATATGCTTTTTAAGGCTAAAATAATGAATTGTTGTCTTCAATAGATTAATTACAAGTTATCTATGAAAATCATGTTTGAAGGATGAAAATAAAATTCATTCGAATTAATTTAGAATAATTTGTTGACTAGAAGAGACTCAGTGACGTGACTTTAAGACTAAACAAATGCATTGTTGCGTTTAGTAGATCAACTGCAAGTCATGCACGAAAGTCATGTTTAAAAGCCGAATTTCGTTCGAAGTAATTTAGAATGATTTAATGACTAAAAGAGACGCAATAATCTCACTTTAAGGCCAAAAAAATGCATAGTTGCCTACAACAGATCAATTGAAACTTATGCATGAAAGACGTGTCTTAAATGCAAAAATAGAATTGGTTCGAAGTGCTTTCAAATAATTTGATGATATGAAAAGACTCAATGATATACTTTTTAAGGCTAAAATAATGCATTGTTGTCGTCAATATATTAATTGCAAGTTATGTAAGAAAATCATTTTTGAAGGGCGAAAATAGAATTCGTTCTACTTAATTTGGAATAATTTAATAACTAGAAGAGACTTAGTGACATGACTTTAAGGCTAAACAAATGCATTGTTGCCTTCAATAGATCAACTGCAAGTTTTGCACGAAAGTCATTTTTCAAGGCCGAATTTCGTTTGAAGTGATTTCGAATGATTTAATGACCTAAAGAGACGCAATAATATGACTTTAAGGCTAAAAAAATGCATAGTTGCGTTCAATAGATCAATTGCAACTTATGCATGAAAGTCGTGTCTTAAATGCAAAAATAGGATTGGTTCGAAGTGCTTTCAAACAATTTGATGATATGAAAACACGGAATGACATACTTTTTAAGGCTAAAATAATGCATTGTTGTCTTCAATAGATTAATTGCAGGTTAGGTAAGAAAATCATGTTTGAAGGGCGAAAATAAAATTCGTTCGAATTAATTTAGAATGATTTGTTGACTAGAAGAGACTCATAGATATGACTTTAAGGCAAAACAAATACATTGTTGCTTTCAATAGATTAACTGCAAGTTATGCACGAAAGTCATGTTTAAAGGCCAAATTTGGTTCGAAGCGATTTAGAATGATTTAATAACTAAAAGAGACGCAACAACATGATTTTAAGGCTAAAAAAATGCATAGTTGCCTTCAATGGATCAATTGCAAGTTATGCATGAAACTCGTGTTTTAAATGCAAAAATAGAATTGGTTCGTTGTGCTTCTAAACAATTTAATGATAAGAATAGACTGAATGATATGCTTTTTAAGTCTAAAATAATGCATTGTTGTCTTCAATAGATTAATTGCAAGTTATGTAAGAAAATCATGTTTGAAGGGCAAAAATTGAATTTGTCGAATTAATTTAAGATGATTTATTGACTAGTAGAGACTCAATGACATGAGTTTAAGGTTAAACAAATGCATTGTTGGCTTCAATAGATTAACCGCAAGTTATGCACGAAAGTCATGTTTAAAGGCCGAATTTCATTCGAAGCGATTTCGAATGATTTAATGACTAAAAGAGACACAATAATATGACTTTTAGGCTAAAAAAATGCATAGTTACCTTCAATAGATCAATTGCAACTTATGCATGAAAATCGTGTCATAAATGTGAAAATAGAATTGGTTCGAAGTGCTTTCAAACAATTTAATGATATAAAAAGACTGAATGATATGCTTTTTAAGGCTAAAATAATGCATTATTGTCTTCAATAGATTAATTGCAAGTTATGTAAGAAAATCTTGTTTGAAGGGTGAAAATAACATTCGTTCGAAGAAATTTAGAATGATTTATTGACTAGAAGAGACTTAGTAAAATAACTTTAAGGCTAAACAAATGCATTGTTGCCTTCAGTAGATGAACTACAAGTTATGCACGAAAGTCATGCTTAAAGGCCGAATTTCGTTAGAAGTAATTTAGAATGATTTAATGACTAAAAGAGACGCAATAATATGACTTTTAGGCTAAAAAAATGCATAGTTGCCTTCGATAGATCAATTGCAACTTATGCATGAAAGTCGTGTCTTAAATGCAAAAATAGAATTTGTTCGTAGTGCTTTCAAACAATTTGATGATATGAAAAGACTGAATGACATACTTTTTAAGGCTAAAATAATGCATTGTTGTCTTTAATAGATTAATTGCAGGTTATGTAAGAAAATCATGTTTGAAGGGCGAAAATAAAATTCGTTCGAATTAATTTAGAATGATTTATTGACTAGAAGAGACTCAATGACATGACTTTAAGGCTAAACAATTGCATTGTTGCCTTCAATAGATTAAATGCAATTTATGCACGAAAGTCATGTTTAAAGGCCGAATTTCGTTCGAAGCGATTTAGAATGATTAAATAACTAAAAGACACACAATAACATGGCTTTGAGGCTAAAAAAATGCATAGTTGCATTCAATAGATAAATTGCAAGTTATGCATGAAACTCGTGTTTTAAATGCAAATATAGAATTGGTTCGAAGTGCTTTCAAACAGTTGAATGATATGAAAAGACTGAATGATATACTTTTTAAGGCTAAAATAATGCATTGTTGTCGTCAATAAATTAATTGCAACTTATGTAAGACAATCATGTTTGAAGGGCGAAAATAGAATTCGTTCGACTTAATTTGGAATAATTTAATAACTAGAAGACACTCAGTGACATGGCTTTAAGGCTAAACAAATGCATTGTTGCCTTCAATAGATCAACTGCAAGTTTTGCACGAAAGTCATTTTTCAAGGCCGAATTTCGTTCGAAGTGATTTAAAATGATTTAATGACTAAAAGAGACGCAATAATATGACTTTGAGGCTAAAAAAATGCATAGTTGCCTTCAATAGATCAATTGCAACTTATGCATGAAAGTCGTGTCTTAAATGCAAAAATAGAATTGGTTCGAAGTGCTTTCAAACAATTTGATGATATGAAAAGACTGAATGATATGCTTTTTAAGGCTAAAATAATGCACTGTTGTCTTCAATAGATTAATTACAAGTTAGGTAAGAAAATCATGTTTGAAGGTTGAAAATAAAATTCGTTCGAATTAATTTAGAATGATTTATTGACTAGAAGAAACTCAGTGACATGACTGTAAGGCTAAACAAATGCATTATTGCCTTCAGTAGATCAACTGCAAGTTCTGCGCGAAAGTCATTTTTAAAGGCCGAATTTCGTTGGAAGTAATTTAGAATGATTTAGTGACTAAAAGAGACGCAACAATATGACTTTAAGGCTAAAAAAAATGCATAGTTGCCTACAATAGATCAATTGCAACTTATGCATGAAAGACATGTCTTAAATGCAAAAATAGAATTGGTTCGAAGTGCTTTCAAATAATTTGATGATATGAAAAGAATCAATGATATACTTTTTAAGGCTAAAATAATTCATTGTTGTCGTCAATATATTAATTCCAAGTTATGTAAGAAAATCATTTTTGAAGGGCGAAAATAGAATTCGTTCTACTTAATTTGGAATAATTTAATAACTAGAAGAGACTCAGTGACATGACTTTAAGGCTAAACAAATGCATTGTTGCCTTCAATAGATCAATTGCAAGTTTTGCACGAAAGTCATTTTTAAAGGCCGAATTTCGTTCGAAGTGATTTAGAATGATTTAATGACTAAAAGAGACGCAATAATATGACTTTAAGGCTAAAAAAATGCATAGTTGCCTTCAATAGATCAACTGCAACTTATGCATGAAAGTAGTGTCTTAAATGCAAAAATAGAATTGGTTCAAAGTGCTTTCAAACAATTTGATGATATGAAAAGACTGAATGACATACTTTTTAAGGCTAAAATAATGCATTGTTGTCTTCCATAGATTAATTGCAGGTTAGGTAAGACAATCATGTTTGAAGGGCGAAAATAAAATTCGTTCGAATTAATTTAGAATGATTTATTGACTACAAGAGACTCATAGACATGACTTTAAGGCTAAACAAATGCATTGTTGCCTTCAATAAATTAACTGTAAGTTATGCACGAAAGTCAGGCTTACAGGCCGAATTTGGTTCGAAGCGATTTAGAATGATTTAATAACTAAAAGAGGCGCAATAACATGACTTTAAGGCTAAAAAAATGCATAGTTGCCTTCAATTGATCAATTGCAACTTATGCATGAAAGTCGTGTCTTAAATGCAAAAATAGAATTGGTTCGAAGTGCTTTCAAACAATTTGATGATATGAAAAGACTGAATGATATGCTTTTTAAGGCTAAAATAATGCACTGTTGTCTTCAATAGATTAATTACAAGTTATGTAAGAAAATCATGTTTGAAGGGTGAAAATAAAATTCGTTCGAATTAATTTAGAATGATTTATTGACTAGAAGAAACTCAGTGACATGACTGTAAGGCTAAACAAATGCATTATTGCCTTCAGTAGATCAACTGCAAGTTCTGCGCGAAAGTCATTTTTAAAGGCCGAATTTCGTTGGAAGTAATTTAGAATGATTTAGTGACTAAAAGAGACGCAACAATATGACTTTAAGGCTAAAAAAAATGCATAGTTGCCTACAATAGATCAATTGCAACTTATGCATGAAAGACATGTCTTAAATGCAAAAATAGAATTGGTTCGAAGTGCTTTCAAATAATTTGATGATATGAAAAGAATCAATGATATACTTTTTAAGGCTAAAATAATTCATTGTTGTCGTCAATATATTAATTGCAAGTTATGTAAGAAAATCATTTTTGAAGGGCGAAAATAGAATTCGTTCTACTTAATTTGGAATAATTTAATAACTAGAAGAGACTCAGTGACATGACTTTAAGGCTAAACAAATGCATTGTTGCCTTCAATAGATCAATTGCAAGTTTTGCACGAAAGTCATTTTTAAAGGCCGAATTCCGTTCGAAGTGATTTAGAATGATTTAATGACTAAAAGAGACGCAATAATATGACTTTAAGGCTAAAAAAATGCATAGTTGCCTTCAATAGATCAACTGCAACTTATGCATGAAAGTAGTGTCTTAAATGCAAAAATAGAATTGGTTCAAAGTGCTTTCAAACAATTTGATGATATGAAAAGACTGAATGACATACTTTTTAAGGCTAAAATAATGCATTGTTGTCTTCCATAGATTAATTGCAGGTTAGGTAAGAAAATCATGTTTGAAGGGCGAAAATAAAATTCGTTCGAATTAATTTAGAATGATTTATTGACTACAAGAGACTCATAGACATGACTTTAAGGCTAAACAAATGCATTGTTGCCTTCAATAAATTAACTGTAAGTTATGCACGAAAGTCAGGCTTACAGGCCGAATTTGGTTCGAAGCGATTTAGAATGATTTAATAACTAAAAGAGGCGCAATAACATGACTTTAAGGCTAAAAAAATGCATAGTTGCCTTCAATTGATCAATTCCAACTTATGCATGAAACTTGTGTTTTAAATGCAAAAATAGAATTGGTTCGAAATGTTTTCAAACAATTTAATAATATGAAAAGACTGAATGATATGCTTTTTAAGACTAAAATAATGCATTGTTGTCTTCAATAGATTAATTGCAAGTTATGTAAGAAAATCATGTTTGAAGGGCGAAAATAAAATTCGTTCGAATTAATTTAGAATGATTTATTGACTAGAAGAGACTCAATGGCATGACTTTAAGGCTAAACAATTGCATTGTTGCCTTCAATAGATCAACTGCAAGTCATGCACGAAAGTCATGCACGAAAGTAATGTTTCAATACCGAATTTCGTTGTAAGTAATTTAGAATGATTTAATGACCAAAAGAGACGCAATAATATGACTTTTAGGCTAAAAAAATGCATAGTTGCCTTCAATTGATCAATTCCAACTTATGCATGAAACTTGTGTTTTAAATGCAAAAATAGAATTGGTTCGAAATGTTTTCAAACAATTTAATGATATGAAAAGACTGAATGATATGCTTTTTAAGGCTAAAATAATGCACTGTTGTCTTCAATAGATTAATTACAAGTTATGTAAGAAAATCATGTTTGAAGGGTGAAAATAAAATTCGTTCGAATTAATTTAGAATGATTTATTGACTAGAAGAGACTCAATGACATGACTTTAAGGCTAAACAATTGCATTGTTGCCTTCAATAGATTAACTGCAAGTTTTGCACGAAAGTCATTTTTCAAGGCCGAATTTCGTTCGAAGTGATTTAAAATGATTTAATGACTAAAAGAGACGCAATAATATGACTTTTAGGCTAAAAAAATGCATAGTTGCCTTCAATAGATCAATTGCAACTTATGCATGAAAGTCGTGTCTTAAATGCAAAAATAGAATTGGTTCGAAGTGCTTTCAAACAATTTGATGATATGAAAAGACTGAATGATATGCTTTTTAAGGCTAAAATAATGCACTGTTGTCTTCAATAGATTAATTACAAGTTATGTAAGAAAATCATGTTTGAAGGGTGAAAATAAAATTCGTTCGAATTAATTTAGAATGATTTATTGACTAGAAGAAACTCAGTGACATCACTGTAAGGCTAAACAAATGCATTATTGCCTTCAGTAGATCAACTGCAAGTTCTGCGCGAAAGTCATTTTTAAAGGCCGAATTTCGTTGGAAGTAACTTAGAATGATTTAGTGACTAAAAGAGACGCAACAATATGACTTTAAGGCTAAAAAAAATGCATAGTTGCCTACAATAGATCAATTGCAACTTATGCATGAAAGACATGTCTTAAATGCAAATATAGAATTGGTTCGAAGTGCTTTCAAATAATTTGATGATATGAAAAGAGTCAATGATATACTTTTTAAGGCTAAAATAATTCATTGTTGTCGTCAATATATTAATTGCAAGTTATGTAAGAATATCATTTTTGAAGGGCGAAAATAGAATTCGTTCTACTTAATTTGGAATAATTTAATAACTAGAAGAGACTCAGTGACATGACTTTAAGGCTAAACAAATGCATTGTTGCCTTCAATAGATCAATTGCAAGTTTTGCACGAAAGTCATTTTTAAAGGCCGAATTTCGTTCGAAGTGATTTAGAATGATTTAATGACTAAAAGAGACGCAATAATATGACTTTAAGGCTAAAAAAATGCATAGTTGCCTTCAATAGATCAACTGCAACTTATGCATGAAAGTAGTGTCTTAAATGCAAAAATAGAATTGGTTCAAAGTGCTTTCAAACAATTTGATGATATGAAAAGACTGAATGACATACTTTTTAAGGCTAAAATAATGCATTGTTGTCTTCCATAGATTAATTGCAGGTTAGGTAAGAAAATCATGTTTGAAGGGCGAAAATAAAATTCGTTCGAATTAATTTAGAATGATTTATTGACTACAAGAGACTCATAGACATGACTTTAAGGCTAAACAAATGCATTGTTGCCTTCAATAAATTAACTGTAAGTTATGCACGAAAGTCAGGCTTACAGGCCGAATTTGGTTCGAAGCGATTTAGAATGATTTAATAACTAAAAGAGGCGCAATAACATGACTTTAAGGCTAAAAAAATGCATAGTTGCCTTCAATTGATCAATTCCAACTTATGCATGAAACTTGTGTTTTAAATGCAAAAATAGAATTGGTTCGAAATGTTTTCAAACAATTTAATAATATGAAAAGACTGAATGATATGCTTTTTAAGACTAAAATAATGCATTGTTGTCTTCAATAGATTAATTGCAAGTTATGTAAGAAAATCATGTTTGAAGGGCGAAAATAAAATTCGTTCGAATTAATTTAGAATGATTTATTGACTAGAAGAGACTCAATGGCATGACTTTAAGGCTAAACAATTGCATTGTTGCCTTCAATAGATCAACTGCAAGTCATGCACGAAAGTCATGCACGAAAGTAATGTTTCAATACCGAATTTCGTTGTAAGTAATTTAGAATGATTTAATGACCAAAAGAGACGCAATAATATGACTTTTAGGCTAAAAAAATGCATAGTTGCCTTCAATTGATCAATTCCAACTTATGCATGAAACTTGTGTTTTAAATGCAAAAATAGAATTGGTTCGAAATGTTTTCAAACAATTTAATGATATGAAAAGACTGAATGATATGCTTTTTAAGGCTAAAATAATGCATTGTTGTCTTCAATAGATTAATTGCAAGTTATGTAAGAAAATCATGTTTGAAGGGCGAAAATAAAATTCGTTCGAATTAATTTAGAATGATTTATTGACTAGAAGAGACTCAATGACATGACTTTAAGGCTAAACAATTGCATTGTTGCCTTCAATAGATCAACTGCAAGTCATGCACGAAAGTCATGTTTCAATACCGAATTTCGTTGTAAGTAATTTAGAATGATTTAATGACCAAAAGAGACGCAATAATATGACTTTTAGGCTAAAAAAATGCATAGTTGCCTTCAATAGATCAATTACAAGTTATGCATGGAAGTCGTGTCTTAAATGCAAAAATAGAATTGGTTCGAAGTGCTTTCAAACAATATGATAATATGAAATGACTGAATGATATACTTTTAAAGGCGAAAATAATGCATTGTTGTCTTCAATAGATTAATTGCAGATTATGTAAGAAAGTCATGTTTGAAGGGCGAAAATAAAATTCGTTCGAATTAGTTTAGAATGATTTATTGACTAGAAGAGACTCAATGACATGACTTTAAGGCTAAACAAATGCATTGTTGCCTTCAATAGATTAACTGCAACTTATGCATAAAAGACGTGTCTTAAATGCAAAAATAGAATTGGTTTGAAGTGCTTTCAAACAATTTAATGATAGGAAAAGACTCAATGATATACTTTTTAAGGCTAAAATAATGCATTGTTGTCGTCAATATATTAATTGCAAGTTATGTAAGAAAATCATGTTTGAAGGGCGAAAATAGATTTCGTTCTACTTAATTTGGAATAATTTAATAACTAGAAGAGACTCAGTGACCCGACTTTAAGGCTAAACAAATGCATTGTTGCCTTCAATAGATCTACTGCAAGTTTTGCACGAAAGTCATTTTTAAAGGCCGAATTTCGTTCGAAGTGATTTAGAATGATTTAATGACTAAAAAAGATGCAATAATATTACCTTAAGGCTAAAAAAATGCATAGTTGCCTTCAATAGATCAATTGCAACTTATGCATGAAAGTCGTGTCTTAAATGCAAAAATAGAATTGGTTCGAAGTGCTTTCAAACAATTTAATGATATGAAAAGACTGAATGATATGCTTTTTAAGGCTAAAATATTACATTGTTGTCTTCAATAGATTAATTGCAAGTTAGGTAAGAAAATCATGTTTGAAGGGCGAAAATACAATTCGTTCGAATTTATTTAGAATGATTTATTGACTAGAAGAGACTCATAGACATGACTGTAAGGCTAAACAAATGCATTGTTGCCTTAAATAGATTAACTGCAAGTTATGCACGAAAGTCATGTTTAAAGGCCGAATTTCGTTCGAAGCGATTTAGCATGATTTAATAACTAAAAGAGATGCAATAACATGACTTTAAGGCTAAAAAAATGCATAGTTGACTTCAATAGATCAATTGCAACTTATGCATGAAAGTTGTGTCTTAAATGCAAAAATAGAATTGGTTCGAAGTGTTTTCAAACAATTCAATGATATGAAAAGACTGAATGATATGTTTTTTAAGACTAAAATAATGCATTGTTGTCATCAATAGATTAATTGCAGGTTATGTAAGAAAATCATGTCTGAAGGGCGAAAATAAAATTCGTTCGAATTAATTTAGAATGATTTATAGACTAGAAGAGACTCAATGACATGACTTTAAGGCTAAACAATTGCATTGTTGCCTTCAATAGATCAACTGCAAGTCATGCACGAAAGTCATGTTTCAATGCCGAATTTCGTTGTAAGTAATTTAGAATGATTTAATGACTAAAAGAGACGCAATAATATGCATATTTTCCTTCAATAGATCAATTGCAACTTATGCATGAAAGTCGTGTCTTAAATGCAAAAATAGAATTCGTCCGCAGTGCTTTCAAACAATTTGATGATATGAAAAGACTGAATGATATACTTTTTAAGGCTAAAATAATGCATTGTCGTCGTCAATAAATTAATTGCAAGTTATGTAAGAAAATCATGTTTGAAAGGTGAAAATCGAATTCGTTCGACTTAATTTGAAATAATTTAATAACTAGAAGAGACTCAGTGACATGACTTTAAGGCTTAACAAATGCACTGTTGCCTTCAATAGATCAACTGCAAGTTTTGCACGAAAGTCATTTTTAAAGGCCGAATTTCTTTCGAAGCGATTTATAATGATTTAATAACTAAAAGAGGCGCAATAACATGACTTTAAGGCTTAAAAAATGCATAGTTGCCTTCAATAGATAAATTGCAACTTATGCAGGAAAGTCGTGTCTTAAATGCAAAAATAAAATTGGTTCGAAGTGTTTCCAAACATTTCAATGATATGAAAAGACTGAATGACATACTTTTTAAGGCTAAAATAATGCATTGTTGTCTTCAATAGATTAATTGAAGGTTAGGTAAGAAAATCATGTTTGAAGGGCGAAAATAAAATTTGTTCGAATTTATTTAGAATGATTTATTGACTAGAAGAGACTCATAGACATGACTTTAAGGCTAAACAACTGCATTGTTGCCTTAAATAGATTAACTGCAAGTTATGCACGAAAGTCATGTTTAAAGGCCGAATTTCGTTCGAAGCGATTTAGAATGATTTAATTACTAAAGGAGACGCAATAACATGACTTTAAGGCTAAAAAAATGGATAGTTGCCTTCAATAGATCAATTGCAACTTATGCATGAAAGTCGTGTCTTAAATGCAAAAATAGAATTGGTTCGAAGTGTTTTCAAACAATTCAATGATATGAAAAGACTGAATGATATGCTTTTTAAGACTAAAATAATGCATTGTTGTCATCAATAGATTAATTGCAGGTTATGTAAGAAAATCATGTTTGAAGGGCGAAAATAAAATTCGTTCGAATTAATTTAGAATGATTTATTGACTAGAAGAGACTCAATGACATGACTTTAAGGCTAAACAATTGCATTGTTGCCTTCAATAGATCAACTGCAAGTCATGCACGAAAGTCATGTTTCAATGCCGAATTTCGTTGTAAGTAATTTAGAATGATTTAATGACTAAAAGAGACGCAATAATATGCATATTTTCCTTCAATAGATCAATTGCAACTTATGCATGAAAGTCGTGTCTTAAATGCAAAAATAGAATTCGTCCGCAGTGCTTTCAAACAATTTGATGATATGAAAAGACTGAATGATATACTTTTTAAGGCTAAAATAATGCATCGTTGTCTTAAATAGATTAATTGCAGGTTATGTAAGAAAATCATGTTTGAAGGGCGAAAATAGAATTCGTTCGACTTAATTTGGAATAATTTAATAACTAGAAGAGACTCAGTGACATGACTTTAAGGCTTAACAAATGCACTGTTGCCTTCAATAGATCAACTGCAAGTTTTGCACGAAAGTCATTTTTAAAGGCTGAATTTCGGTCAAAGTGATTTAGAATGATTTAATGACTAAAAGAGATGCAATAATATTACTTTAAGGCTAAAAAAATGCATAGTTGCCTTCAATAGATCAATTGCAACTTATGCATGAAAGTCGTGTCTTAAATGCACAAATAGAATTGGTTCGAAGTGCTTTCAAACAATTTGATGATATGAAAAGACTGAATGACATACTTTTTAAGGCTAAAATAATGCATTGTTGTCTTCAATAGATTAATTGTAGGTTAGGTAAGAAAATGATGTTTGAAGGGCGAAAATAAAATTCGTTAGAATTTATTTAAAATGATTTATTGACAAGAAGAGACTCATAGACATGACTTTAAGGCTAAACAAATGCATTGTTGCCTTAAATAGATTAACTACAAGTTATGCACGAAAGTCATGTTTAAAGGCCGAATTTCGTTCGAAGCGATTTAGAATGATTTAATAACTAAAAGAGACGCAATAACATGACTTTAAGGCTTAAAAAATGCATTGTTGCCTTCAATAGATCAATTGCAACTTATGCATGAAAGTCGTGTCTTAAATGCAAAAATAGAATTGGTTCGAAGTGTTTCCAAACATTTCAATGATATGAAAAGATTGAATGACATACTTTTTAAGGCTAAAATAATGCATTGTTGTCTTCAAAAGATTAATTGAAGGTTAGGTAAGAAAATCATGTTTGAAGGGCGAAAATTAAATTTGTTCGAATTTATTTAGAATGATTTATTGACTAGGAGAGACTCATAGACATGACTTTAAGGCTAAACAACTGCATTGTTGCCTTAAATAGATTAACTGCAAGTTGTGCACGAAAGTCATGTTTAAAGGCCGAATTTCGTTCGAAGCGATTTAGAATGATTTAATAACTAAAAGGGATGCAATAACATGACTTTAAGGCTAAAAAAATGCATAGTTGCCTTCAATAGATCAATTGCAACTTATGCATGAAAGTCGTGTCTTAAATGCAAAAATAGAATTGGTTCGAAGTGTTTTCAAACAATTCAATGATATGAAAAGACTGAATGATATGCTTTTTAAGACTAAAATAATGCATTGTTGTCATCAATAGATTAATTGCAGGTTATGTAAGAAAATCATGTTTGAAGGGCGAAAATAAAATTCGTTCGAATTAATTTAGAATGATTTATTGACTAGAAGAGACTCAATGACATGACTTTAAGGCTAAACAATTGCATTGTTGCCTTCAATAGATCAACTGCAAGTCATGCACGAAAGTCATGTTTCAATGCCGAATTTCGTTGTAAGTAATTTAGAATGATTTAATGACTAAAAGAGACGCAATAATATGCATATTTTCCTTCAATAGATCAATTGCAACTTATGCATGAAAGTCGTGTCTTAAATGCAAAAATAGAATTCGTCCGCAGTGCTTTCAAACAATTTGATGATATGAAAAGACTGAATGATATACTTTTTAAGGCTAAAATAATGCATTGTCGTCGTCAATAAATTAATTGCAAGTTATGTAAGAAAATCATGTTTGAAAGGTGAAAATCGAATTCGTTCGACTTAATTTGAAATAATTTAATAACTAGAAGAGACTCAGTGACATGACTTTAAGGCTTAACAAATGCACTGTTGCCTTCAATAGATCAACTGCAAGTTTTGCACGAAAGTCATTTTTAAAGGCCGAATTTCGTTCGAAGCGATTTATAATGATTTAATAACTAAAAGAGGCGCAATAACATGACTTTAAGGCTTAAAAAATGCATAGTTGCCTTCAATAGATAAATTGCAACTTATGCAGGAAAGTCGTGTCTTAAATGCAAAAATAAAATTGGTTCGAAGTGTTTCCAAACATTTCAATGATATGAAAAGACTGAATGACATACTTTTTAAGGCTAAAATAATGCATTGTTGTCTTCAATAGATTAATTGAAGGTTAGGTAAGAAAATCATGTTTGAAGGGCGAAAATAAAATTTGTTCGAATTTATTTAGAATGATTTATTGACTAGAAGAGACTCATAGACATGACTTTAAGGCTAAACAACTGCATTGTTGCCTTAAATAGATTAACTGCAAGTTATGCACGAAAGTCATGTTTAAAGGCCGAATTTCGTTCGAAGCGATTTAGAATGATTTAATTACTAAAGGAGACGCAATAACATGACTTTAAGGCTAAAAAAATGGATAGTTGCCTTCAATAGATCAATTGCAACTTATGCATGAAAGTCGTGTCTTAAATGCAAAAATAGAATTGGTTCGAAGTGTTTTCAAACAATTCAATGATATGAAAAGACTGAATGATATGCTTTTTAAGACTAAAATAATGCATTGTTGTCATCAATAGATTAATTGCAGGTTATGTAAGAAAATCATGTTTGAAGGGCGAAAATAAAATTCGTTCGAATTAATTTAGAATGATTTATTGACTAGAAGAGACTCAATGACATGACTTTATGGCTAAACAAATGCATTGTTGCCTTCAATAGATTAACTGCAAGTTATCCACGAAAGTCATGTTTAAAGGCCGAATTTCGTTCGAAGCGATTTACAATGATTTAATAACTAAAAGAGACGCAATAACATAACTTTAAGGCTAAAAAAATGTATAGTTTCCTTCAATAGATCATTTGCAACTTAGGCATGAAAGTCGTGTCTTAAATGCAAACAATTCATATTGGTTGGAAGTGCTTTCAAAAAATTTGATGATATGAAAAGTCTGAATGACATACTTTTTAAGGATAAAATAACGCATTGTTATCTTCAATAGATTAATTGCAGGTTAGGTAAGAAAATCATGTTTGAAGGGCGAAAATAAAATTCGTTCGACTTTATTTAGAATGATTTATTGACTAGAAGAGACTCATAGAAATGACTTTAAGGCTCAACAAATGCATTGTTGCCTTAAATAGATTAACTGCAAGTTATGCACGAAAGTCAAGTTTAAAGGCCGAATTTGGTTCGAAGCGATTTAGAATGATTTAATAACTAAAAGAGACGCAATAACATGACTTTAAGGCTAAAAAAATGCATAGTTGCCTTCAATAGATCAATTGCAAGTTATGCATGAAACTCGTGTTTTAAATGCAAAAATAGAATTGGTTCGTAGTGCTTCCAAACAATTTAACGATATGAAAAGACTGAATGATATGCTTTTTAAGTCTAAAATAATGCATTGTTGTCTTCAATAGATTAATTGCAAGTTATGTAAGAAAATCATGTTTGAAGGGTGAAAATAAAATTCGTTTGAATTAATTTAAAATGATTTATTGACTAGAAGAGACTCAGTGACATGACTTTAAGGCTAAACAAATGCATTATTCTCTTTAGTAGATCAACTGCAAGTTATGCACGAAAGTCATGTTTAAAGGCCGAATTTCGTACGAAGTAATTTAGAATAATTTAATTACCGAAAGAGATGCAATACTATGACTTTAAGGCTAAAAAATTGCATAGTTGCCTTCAATAGATCAATTACAAATTATGGATGAAAGTCGTGTCTTAAATGCAAAAATAGAATTGGTTCGAAGTATTTTCAAACAATTTAAAGATATGAAAAGACTGAATGATATGCTTTTGTGGACTAAAATATTGCATTGTCGTCTTCAATAGATTAATTGCAAGTTATGTAAGAAAATCTTGTTTGAAGGGCGAAAATAAAATTTGTTTGACTTAATTTAGAATGATTTATTGACTGGAAGAGACTCAGTGACATGACTTTAAGGCTAAACAAATGGATTGTTGCCTTCAATAAATCAGCTGCAAGTCATGCACGAAAATCATGTTTCGATGCCGAATTTCATTGTAAGTAATTTAGAATGATTTAGTGACTAAAAGAGACGCAATAATATGACTTTTAGGCTTAAAAAATGCATAGTTGCCTTCAATAGATCAATTGCAACTTATGCATGAAAGTGGTGTCTTAAATGCAAAAATAGAATTCGTCTGAAGTGCTTTCAAACAATTTGATGATATGAAAAGACTGAATGATATACTTTTTAAGGCTAAAATAATGCATTGTTGTATTGAATAGATTAATTACAAGTTATGTAAGAAAATCATGTTTGAAGGGTGAAAATAAAATTCGTTTGAATTAATTTAGGATGATTTATTGACTAGAAGAGACTCCGTGACATGACTTTAAGGCTAAACAAAAGCATTATTGCCTTCAGTAGATCAAATTGAAATTCTGGACGAAAGTCATGTTTAAAGCCCGAATTTTGTTCGAAGTAAATTAGAATGATTTAATGACTAAAAGAGACGCAATACTATGACTTTAACGCTAAAAAAATGCATAGTTGCCTTCAATAGATCAATTGCAACTTATGCATGAAAGTCGTGTCTTAAATGCAAAAATAGAATAGGTTCGAAGTGTTTTCAAACAATTTAATGATATGAAAAGACTGAATGATATGCTTTTTAAGACTAAAATAATGCATTGTTGTTTTCAATAGATTAATTGCAAGTTATGTAATAAAATCATGTTTGAAGGGCGAAAATAAAATTCGTTTGAATTAATTTAGAATGCTTTATTGACTAGAAGAGACTCAGTGAAATGACTTTAAGGCCAAACAAATGCATTGTTGCCTTCAGTAGATCAACTGCAAGTGCTGCGCGAAAGTTATGTTTAAAGCCCGAATTTCGTTCGAAGTAATTTATAATGATTTAATGACTAAAAGAGACGCAATACTATGACTTTAACGCTAAAAAAATGCATAGTTGCCATCAATAGATCAATTGCAACTTATGCGTGAAAGTTGTGTCTTAAATGCAAAAATAGAATTGGTTCGAAGTGTTTTCAAACAATTCAATGATATAAAAAGACTGAATGATATGCTTTTTAAAACTAAAATAATGCATTGTTATCTTCAATAGATTAATTGCAGGTAATGAAAGAAAATCATGTTTGAAGGGCGAAAATAAAATTAGTTCGACTTAATTTAGAATGATTTATTGACTAGAAGAGACTCAATGACATGACTTTAAGGCTAAACAATTGCATTGTTGCCTTCAATAGATCAACTGCAAGTCATGCACGAAAGTCATGTTTCAATGCCGAATTTCGTTGTAAGTAATTTAGAATGATTTAATGACCAAAAGAGACGCAATAATATGAATTTTAGGCTTAAAAAATGCATATTTGCCTTCAATAGTTCAATTGCAACTTATGCATGAAATTCGTGTCTTAAATGCAAAAATAGAATTGGTTCGAAGTGCTTTGAAACAATTTGATGATATGAAAAGACTGAATGATATACTTTTTAAGGCTAAAATAACGCATTGTTGTCTTAAATAGATTAATTGCAGGTAATGTAAGAAAATCATGTTTGAAGGGCGAAAATAAAATTCGTTCGAATTAATTTAGAATGAGTTATCGACTAGAAGAGACTCAATGACATGACTTTAAGGCTAAACAAATGCATTGTTGCCTTCAATAGATTAACTGCAAGTTATCCACGAAAGTCATGTTTAAAGGCCGAATTTTGTTCGTAGCGATTTAGAATGATTTAATAACTAAAAGAGACTCATTAACGTAATTTTAAGGCTAAAATAATGCATAGTTGCCTTCAGTAGATCCATTGCAACTTATGCATGAAAGTCGTGTTTTAAACGCAAAAATAGAATTGGTTCGAAGTACTTTCAAACAATTTAGTGATATGAAAAGATTGAATGATATGCTTTTTAATGCTGAAATAATGCATTATTGTCTTCAATAGATTATATACAAGTTATGTAAGAAAATCATGTTTGAAGGGCAAAAATAAAATTAGTTCAAATTAATTTAGAATGATTTATTGACTAGAAGAGACTCAATGACATGACTTTAAGGCTAAACAATTGCATTGTTGCCTTCAATAGATCAACTGCAAGTCATGCACGAAAGTCATGTTTCAATGCTGAATTTTGTTCGAAGTAATTTAGAATGATTTAATGACTAAAAGAGACGCAATAATATGACTTTTAGGCTAAAAAAATGCATAGTTGCCTTTAATAGATCAATTGCAACTTATGCATGAAAGTCGTGTCTTAAATGCAAAAATAGAATTGGTTCGAAGTGCTTTCAAACAATTTAATGATATGAAAAGACTGAATGATATATTTTTTAAGGCTAAAATAATGCATTGTTGTCTTCAATAGATTAATTGCAGGTTATGTAAGAATATTTTGTTTGGAGGGTGAAAATAAAATTTGTTCGAATTAATTTAGAATGATTTATTGACTAGAAGAGACTCAATGACATGACTTTAAAGCTAAACAAATGCATTGTTGCCTTCAATAGATTAACTGCTAGTTATCCACGAAAGTCATGTTTAAAAGCTGAATTTCGTTCGACGCGATTTAGTATGATTTAATAACTAAAAGAGACGCAACAACATAACTTTAAGGCTAAAATAATGCATAGTTGCCTTCAGTAGATCAATTGCAACTTATGCATGAAAGTCGTGTTTTAAACGCAAAAATAGAATTGGCTCGAAGTACTTTCAAACAATTTAGTGATATGAAAAGACTGAATGATATGCTTTTTAATACTAAAATAATGCATTGTTGTCTTCAATAGATTAACTGTCAGTTATGCAAGAAAATAATGTTTGGAGGGCGAAAATAAAATTCGTTCGAATAAATTTAGAATGATTTATTGACTAGAAGAGACTCAATGACACGACTTTAAGGCTAAACAATTGCATTGTTGCCTTCAATAGATCAACTGCAAGTCATGCACGAAAGTCATGTTTCAATACCGAATTTCGTTGTAAGTAATTTAGAATGATTTAATGACCAAAAGAGACGCAATAATATGACTTTTAGGCTTAAAAAATGCATATTTGCCTTCAATAGATCAATTGCAAGTTATGCATGACACTCGTGTTTTAAATGCAAAAATAGAATTGCTTCGAAATGTTTTCAAACAATTTAATTATATATTTAAAG
Source organism: Coriaria nepalensis (assembly GCA_027186245.1). NCBI lineage: Eukaryota > Viridiplantae > Streptophyta > Magnoliopsida > Cucurbitales > Coriariaceae > Coriaria > Coriaria nepalensis. The sequence continues at coordinate 23,472,461 of CP114481.1, forward strand.
ATTGAATGATATGCTTTTTAAGGCTAAAATAATGCATTGTTGTCTTCAATAGATTAATTGCAGGTTAGGTAAGAAAATCATGTTTGAAGGGCGAAAATAAAATTCGGTCGAATAAATTTAGAATGATTTATTGACTAGAAGAGACTCAGTAACATGACTTTAAGCCTAAACAAATGCATTGTTGCCTTCAGTAGATCAACTGCAAGTCATGCACGAAAGTCATGTTTAAAGGCCGAATTTCGTTGGAAGTAATTTAGAATGATTTAATGACTAAAAGAGATGCAATAATATGAATTTTAGGCTTAAAAAATGCATAGTTGCCTTCAATAGATCAATTGCAGCTTATGCATGAAAGTCGTGTCTTAAATGCAAAAATAGAATTGGTTCGAAGTGCTTTCAAACAATTTGATGATATGAAAAGACTGAATGATATACTTTTTAAGGCTAAAATAATGCATTGTTGCCTTAAATAGATTAATTGCAGGTTATGTAAGAAAATCATGTTTGAAGGGCGAAAATAAAATTCGTTCGAATTAATTTAGAATGATTTATTCACTAGAAGAGACTCAATGACATGACTTTAAGGCTAAACAAATGCATTGTTGCCTTCAATAGATCAATTGCAACTTATGCATAAAAGACGTGTCTTAAATGCAAAAATAGAATTGGTTTGAAGTGCTTTCAAACAATTTAATGATCGGAAAAGACTCAATGATATACTTTTTAAGGCTAAAATAATGCATTGTTGTCGTCAATATATTAATTGCAAGTTATGTAAGAAAAACATGTTTGAAGGGCGAAAATAGAATTCGCTCTACTTAATTTGGAATAATTTAATAACTAGAAGAGACTCAGTGACACGACTTTAAGGCTAAACAAATGCATTGTTGCCTTCAATAGATCAACTGCAAGTTTTGCACGAAAGTCATTTTTAAAGGCCGAATTTCGTTCAAAGTGATTTAGAATGATTTAATGACTAAAAAAGATGCAATAATATTACTTTAAGGCCAAAAAAATGCATAGTAGCCTTCAATAGATCAATTGCAACTTATGCATGAAAGTCGTGTTTTAAATGCAAAAATAGAATTGGTTCGAAGTTCTTTCAAACAATTTGATGATATGAAAAGACTGAATGATATACTTTTTAAGGCTAAAATAATGCATTGTTGTATTGAATAGATTAATTGCAGGTTATGTAAGAAAATCATGTTTGAAGGGCGAAAATAAAATTCGATCGAATAAATTTAGAATGATTTATTGACTAGAAGAGACTCAGTAACATGACTTTAAGGCTAAACAAATGCATTGTTGCCTTCAGTAGATCAACTGCAAGTCATGCACGAAAGTCATGTTTAAAGGCCGAATTTCGTTGGAAGTAATTTAGAATGATTTAATGACTAAAAGAGATGCAATAATATGAATTTTAGGCTTAAAAAATGCATAGTTGCCTTCAATAGATCAATTGCAACTTATGCATGACACTTGTGTTTTAAATGCAAAAATAGAATTGGTTCGAAATGTTTTCAAACAATTTAATGATATTTAAAGATTGAATGATATGCTTTTTAAGGCTAAAATAATGCATTGTTGTCTTCAATAGATTAATTGCAGGTTAGGTAAGAAAATTATGTTTGAAGGGCGAAAATAAAATTCGTTCGAATTTATGTAGAATGATTTATTGACAAGAAGAGACTCATACACACGACTTTAAGGCTAAACAAATGCATTGTTGCCTTAAATAGATTAACTGCAAGTTATGCACGAAAGTCATGTTTAAAGGCCGAATTTCGTTCGAAGCAATTTAAAATGATTTAATAACTAAAAGAGACGCAATAACACGACTTTAAGGCTAAAAAAATGCATAGTTGCCTTCAATAGATCAATTGCAACTTATGCATGAAAGTCGTGTCTTAAATGCAAAAATAGAATTGGTTCGAAGTGTTTGCAAACATTTCAATGATATGAAAAGACAGAATGATATGCTTTTTAAGACTAAAATAATGCATTGTTGTCATCAATAGATTAATTGCAGGTTATGTAAGAAAATCATGTTTGAAGGGCGAAAATAAAATTTGTTCGAATTAATTTAGAATGATTTATTGACTAGAAGAGACTCAATGACATGACTTTAAGGCTAAACAATTGCATTGTTGCCTTCAATAGATCAACTGCAAGTCATTCACGAAAGTCATGTTTCAATGCCGAATTTCGTTGTCAGTAATTTAGAATGATTTAATGACTAAAAGAGACGCAATAATATGACTTTTAGGCTTAAAAAATGCATATTTGCCTTCGATAGATCAATTGCAACTTATGCATGAAAGTCGTGTCTTAAATGCAAAAATAGAATTCGTCCGCAGTGCTTTCAAACAATTTGATGATATGAAAAGACTGAATGATATACTTTTTAAGGCTAAAATAATGCATTGTCGTCGTCAATAAATTAATTGCAAGTTATGTAAGAAAATCATGTTTGAAAGGCGAAAATAGAATTCGTTCGACTTAATTTGGAATAATTTAATAACTAGAAGAGACTCAGTGACATGACTTTAAGGCTAAACAAATGCATTGTTGCCTTCAATAGATCAACTGCAAGTTTTGCACGAAAGTCATTTTCAAAGGCCGAATTTCGGTCGAAGTGATTTAGAATGATTTAATGACTAAAAGAGATGCAATAATATTACTTTAAGGCTAAAAAAATGCATAGTTTCCTTCAATAGATCATTTGCAACTTATGCATGAAAGTCGTGTCTTAAATGCAAAAATAGAATTGGTTGGAAGTGCTTTCAAACAATTTTATGATATGAAAAGACTGAATGACATACTTTTTAAGGATAAAATAATGCATTGTTGTCTTCAATAGATTAATTGCAGGTTAGGTAAGAAAATCATGTTTGAAGGGCGAAAATAAAATTCGTTCGAATTAATATAGAATGATTTATTGACTAGAAGAGACTCATAGACATGACTTTAGGGCTAAACAAACGCATTGTTGCGTTAAATAAATTAACTGCAAGTTATGCACGAAAGTCATGTTTAAAGGCCGAATTTCGTTCGAAGTAATTTAGAATGATTTAATGACTAAAAGAGACGCAATAATCTCACATGAAGGCTAAAAAAATGCATAGTTGCCTTCAATAGATCAATTACAAGTTATGCATGAAAGACGTGTCTTAAATGCAAAAATAGAATTGGTTCGAAGTGCTTTCAAACAATTTAATGATATGAAAAGACTCAATGATATAATTTTTAAGGCTAAAATAATGCATTGTTGTCGTCAATAAATTAATTGCAAGTTATGTAAGAAAATCATGTTTGAAAGGCGAAAATAGAATTCATTCGACTTAATTTGGAATAATTTAATAACTAGAAGAGACTCAGTGACATGACTTTAAGGCTAAACAAAGGCATTGTTGCCTTTAATAGATCAACTGCAAGTTTTGCACGAAAGTCATTTTTAAAGGCCGAATTTCGTTCGAAGTGATTTAGAATGATTTAATGACTAAAAGAGATGCGATAATATTACTTTAAGGCTAAACAAATGCATTGTTGCCTTCAATAGATCAATTGCAACTTATGCATGAATGTGGTGTCTTAAATGCAAAAATAGAATTTGTTCGAAGTGCTTTCAAACAATTTTATGATATTAAAAGGCTGAATGACATACTTTTTATGGCTAAAATAATGCATTGTTGTGCTCAAAAGATTAATTGCACGTTAGGTAAGAAAATCATGTTTGAAGGGCGAAAATAAAATTCGTTCGAATTAATTTAGAATGATTTATTGACTAGAAGAGACTCATAGACATGACTTTAAGGCTAAACAAATGCATTGTTACCTTCAATAAATTAACTGCAAGTTATGCACGAAAGTCATGTTTAAAAGCCGAATTTGGTTCGAAGCGATTTAGAATGATTTAATAACTAAAAGAGACGCAATAACATGACTTTAAGGCTAAAAAAACGCATAGTTGCCTTTAATAGATCAGTTGCAAGTTATGCATGAAACTCGTGTTTTAAATGCAAAAATAGAATTGGTTCGAAATGTTTTCAAACAATTTAATGATATGAAAAGACTGAATGATATGCTTTTTAAGACTAAAATAATGCATTGTTGTCTTCAATAGATTAATTGCAAGTTAGGCAAGAAAATCATGTTTGAAGGGCGAAAATAAAATTCGTTCGAATTAATTTAGAATGATTTATTGACTAGAAGAGACTCATAGACATGACTTTAAGGCTAAACAAATGCATTGTTGCCTTCAATAGATCAATTGCAACTTATGCATGAAAGTGGTGTCTTAAATGCAAAAATAGAATTGGTTCGAAGTGCTTTCAAACAATTTAATGATAGGAAAAGACTCAATGATATACTCTTTAAGGCTAAACAAATGCATTGTTGCCTTCAATAGATCAACTGCAAGTTATGCACGAAAGTCATGTTCAAAGGCCGAATTTCGTTCGAAGTAATTTAGAATGATTTAATGACTAAAAGAGACTCAATAATCTCACTTTAAGGCTAAAAAAATGCATAGTTGCCTTCAATAGATCAATTCCAACTTATGCATGAAAGACGTGTCTTAAATGCAAAAATTGAATTGGTTCGAAGTGCTTTCAAACAATTTAATGATACGAAAAGACTCAATGATATACTTTTTAAGGCTAAAAAAATGCATAGTTGCCGTCAATAGATCAATTGCAACTTATGCATGAAAGTGGTGTCTTAAATGCAAAAATAGAATTTGTTCGAAGTGCTTTGAAACAATTTGATGATATGAAAAAACTGAATGACATACTTTTTAAGGCTAAAATAATGCATTGTTGTCTTCAATAGATTAATTGCAGGTTAGGTAAGAAAATCATGTTTGAAGGGCGAAAATAAAATTCGTTCGAATTAATTTAGAATGATTTATTGACTAGAAGAGACTCATAGACATGACTTTAAGGCTAAACTAATGCATTGTTGCCTTAAATAGATTAACTGCAAGTTATGCACGAAAGTCATGTCTAAAGGCCGAATTCGGTTCGAAGCGATTTACAATGATTTAATTACTAAGAGGGACGCAATAACATGACTTTAAGGCTAAAAAAATGCATAGTTTCCTTAAATATATCAATTGCAAGTTATGCATGACACTCGTGTTTTAAATGCAAGAATAGAATTGGTTCGAAATGGTTTCAAACAATTTAATGATATGAAAAGACTGAATGATATGCTTTTTAAGACTAAAATAATGCATTGTTGTCTTCAATAGATTAATTGCAAGTTAGGTAAGAAAATCATGTCTGAAGGGCGAAAATAAAATTCGTTCGAATTAATTTAGAATGATTTATTGACTAGAAGAGACTCATAGACATGACTTTAAGGCTAAACAAATGCATTGTTGCCTTCAATAAATTAACTGCAAGTTATGCACGAAAGACATGTTTAAAGGCCGAATTTGGTTCAAAGCGATTTAGAAGGATTTAATAACTAAAAGAGACGCAATAACATGACTTTAAGGCTTAAAAAATGCATAGTTGCCTTCAATAGATCAATTGCAAGTTATGCATGACACTCGTGTTTTAAATGCAAAAATAGAATTGGTTCGAAATGTTTTCAAACTATTTAATGATATTTAAAGATTGAATGATATGCTTTTTAAGACTAAAATAATGCATTGTTGTCTTCAATAGATTAATTGCAAGTTATGTAAGAAAATCATGTTTGAAGGGCGAAAATAAAATTTGTTTGAATTAATTTAGAATGATTTATTGACTAGAAGAGACTCAGTGACATGACTTTAAGGCTAAACAAATGCATTGTTGCCTTCAATAGATCAACTGCAAGTCATGCACGAAAGTCATGTTTAAAGGCCGAATTTCGTTCGAAGTGATTTAGAATGATTTAATGACTAAAAAAGACGCAATAATATGACTTTAAGGCTAAAAAAATGCATAGTTTCCTTCAATAGATCAATTGCAACTTATGCATGAAAGTGGTGTCTTAAATGCAAAAATAGAATTGGCTCGAAGTGCTTTCAAACAATTTGATGATATGAAAAGACTGAATGACATACTTTTTAAGGCTAAAATAATGCATTGTTGTCTTCAATAGATTAATTGCTGGTTAGGTAAGAAAATCATGTTTGAAGGGCAAAAATAAAATTCATTCGAATTAATTTAGAATGAATTATTGACTAGAAGAGACTCATAGACATGACTTTATGGCTAAAAAAATGCATAGTTGCCTTCAATAGATCAATTGCAAGTTATGCATGACACGTGTTTTAATTGCAAAAATAGAATTGGTTCGAAATGTTTTCAAACAATTTAATGATATTTAAAGATTGAATGATATGCTTTTTAAGACTAAAATAATGCATTGTTGTCTTCAATAGATTAATTGCAAGTTATGTAAGAAAATCATGTTTGAAGGGCGAAAATAAAATTTGTTTGAATTAATTTAGAATGATTTATTGACTAGAAGAGACTCACTGACATGACTTTAAGGCTAAACAAATGCATTGTTGCGTTCAATAGATCAACTGCAAGTCATGCACGAAAGTCATGTTTAAAGGCCGCATTTCGTTGTAAGTAATTTAGAATGATTTAATGACTAAAAGAGACGCAATAATATGACTTTTAGGCAAAAAAAATGCATAGTTGCCTTCAATAGATCAATTACAAGTTATGCATGAAAGTCGTGTCTTAAATACAAAAATAGAATTGGTTCGAAGTGCTTTCAAACAATTTAATGATATGAAAAGACTGAATGATATACTTTTTAAGGCTAAAATAATGCATTGTTGTCGTCAATAAATTAATTGCATGTTATGTCAGAAAATCATGTTTGAAGGGCGAAAATAGAATTCGTTCAACTTAATTTAGGATGATTTATTGACTAGAAGAGACTCAATGACATGACTTTAAGGCTAAATAAATGCATTGTTGCCTTCAATAGATTAACTGCAAGTTATCCACAAAAGTCATGTTCAAAGGCCGAATTTCGTTCGAAGCGATTTGGAATGATTTAATAACTGAAAGAGACGCAATAATATGACTTTAAGGCTAAAATAAGGCATAGTTGCCTTCAATAGATCAATTGCAACTTATGCATGAAAGTCGTGTTTTAAATACAAAAATAGAATTGGTTCGAAATACTTTCAAACAATTTAGTGATATGAAAAGACTGAATGATATGCTTTTTAAGGCTAAAATAATGCATTGTTGTCTTCAATAGATTAATTACAAGTTATGTAAGAAAATCATGTTTGAAGGGTGAAAATAAAATTCATTCGAATTAATTTAGAATGATTTCTTGACTAGAAGAGACTCAGTGACATGACTTTAAGGCTAAACAAATGCATTGTTGCCTTGAGTAGATCAACTGCAAGTTCTGCACGAAAGTCATGTTTGAAGGCCGAATTTCGTTCGAAGTAAGTTAGAATGATTTAATAACTAAAACAGACGCAATAATCTCACTTTAAGGCAAAAAAAATGCGTAGTTGCCTTTAATAAAATAATTACAAGTTATGCATGAAAGACGTGTCTTAAATGCAAAAATAGAATTGGTTCAAAGTGCTTTCAAACAATTTAATGATATGAAAAGACTCAATGATATACTTTTTAAGGCTAAAATAATGCATTGTGGTCTTCAATAAATTAATTGCAAGTTATGTAAGAAAATCATGTTTGAAAGGCGAAAATAGAATTCGTTCTACTTAATTTAGAATAATTTAATAACTAGAAAAGACTCAGTTACATGACTTTAAGGCTAAACAAATGCACTGTTGCCTTCAATAGATCAACTGCAAGTTTTTCATGAAAGTCATTTTTAAAAGCCAAATTTCGTTCGAAGTGATTTAGAATGATTTAATGACCAAAAGAGATGCAATAATATTACTTTAAGGCTAAAAAAATGCATTGTTGCCTTCAATAGATCAATTGCAACTTATGCATGAAAGTGGTGTCTTAAATGCAAAAATAAAATTGGTTCGAAGTGCTTTCAAACAATTTGATGATATGAAAAGACTGAATGACATACTTTTTAAGGCTAAAATAATGCATTGTTGTCTTCAATAGATTAATTGCAGGTTAGGTAAGAAAATCATGTTTGAAGGGCGAAAATAAAATTCGTTCGAATTAATTTAGAATGATTTATTGACTAGAAGAGACTCATAGACATGACTTTAAGGCTAAACAAATGCATTGTTGCCTTCAAGAAATTAACTGCAAGTTATGCACGAATGTCATGTTTAAAGGCCGAATTTGGTTCGAAGCGATTTAGAATGATTTAATAACTAAAAGAGATGCAATAACATGACTTTAAGGCTCAAAAAATGCATAGTTGCCTTCAATAGATCAATTGCAAGTTATGCATGAAACTGGTGTTTTAAATGCAAAAATAGAATTGGTTCGAAATGTTTTCAAGCAATTTAATGATATGAAAAGACTGAATGATATGCTTTTTAAGACTAAAATAATGCATTGTTGTCTTCAATAGATTAATTGCAAGTTATGTAAGAAAATCATGTTTGAATGGTGAAAATAAAATTCGTTTGAATTAATTTTAAATGATTTATTGACTAGAAGAGACTCAGTGACATGACTTTAAGGCTAAACAAATGCATTATTCCCTTTAGTAGATCAACTGCAAGTTCTGCACGAAACTCGTGTTTAAAGGCCGAATTTCGTACGAACTAATTTCGAATGATTCAATGACTGAAAGAGACTCAATACTATGACTTTAAGGCTAAAAAATTGCATAGTTGCCTTCAATAGATCAATTACAAATTATGGATGAAAGTCATGTGTTAAATGCAAAAATAGAATTGGTTCGAAGTGCTTTCAAACAATTTGATGATATGAAAAGACTGAATGATATACTTTTTATGGCTAAAATAATGCATTGTTGTCTTTAATAGATTAATTGCAGGTTATGTAAGAAAATCATGTTTGAAGGACGAAAATAAAATTCGTTCGAATTAATTCAGAATGATTTATTGACTAGAAGAGACTCAATGACATGACTTTAAGGCTAAACAAATGCATTGTTGCCTTCAATAGATTAACTGCAAGTTATCCTTGAAAGTCATGTTTAAAAGCCGAATTTCGTTCGAAGCGATTTGGAATGATTTAATAACTAAAAGAGACGCAATAACATAACTTTAAGGCTAAAATAATACATAGTTGCCTTCAATAGATGAATTGCAACTTATGCATGAAAGTCGTGTTTTAAACTCAAAAATAGAATTTGTTCGAAATACTTTCTAACAATTTAGTGATATGAAATGACTGATTGATATGCTTTTTAAGGCTAAAATAATGCATTGTTGTCTTCTATAGATTAATTGCAAGTTATGTAAGAAAATCATGTTTGAAGGGCGAAAATAAAATTTGTTTGAATTAATTTAGAATGATTTATTGACTAGAAGAGGCTCAGTAACATGACTTTAAGGCTAAACAAATGCATTGTTGCCTTCAATAGATTAAGTGCAAGTTATCCACAAAAGTCATGTTTAAAGGCCGAATTTTGTTCGAAGCGATTTAGAATGATTTAATAACTAAAAGGGACGCAATAATATGAATTTTTGGCTTAAAAAATGCATAGTTGCCTTCAATAGATCAATTGCAACTTATGCATGAAAGTCGTGTCTTAAATGCAAAAATAGAATTGGTTCGAAGTGCTTTCAAACAATTTGATGACATGAAAAGACTGACTGATATACTTTTTAAGGCTAAAATAATGCACTGTTGTCTTAAATAGATTAATTGCAGGTTATGTAAGAAAATCATGTTTGAAAGGCGAAAATAAAATTCGTTCGAATTAATTTAGAATGATTTATTGACTAGAAGAGACTCAATGACATGGCTTTAAGGCCAAACAAATGCATTGTTGCCTTCAATAGATTAAGTGCAAGTTATCCACGAAAGTCATGTTTAAAGGCTGAATTTTGTTCGAAGCGATTTAGAATGATTTAATAACTAAAAGAGACGCAATAACATAACTTTAAGGCTAAAATAATGCATTGTTGCCTTCAATAGATCCATTGCAACTTATGCATGAAAGTCGTGTCTTAAATGCAAGAATAGAATTGGTTCGAAATACTTTCAAACAATTTAGTGATATGAAAAGACAGAATGATATGCTTTTTAAGGGAAAAATAATGCATTTTTGTCTTCAATAGAGTAATTACAAGTTATGTAAGAAAATCGTGTTTGAAGGGTGAAAATAAAATTCGTTTGAATTAATTTAGAATGATTTGTTGACTAGACGAGACTCAGTGACATGACTTTAAGGCTAAACAAATGCATTGTTGGCTTCAGTAGATCAACTGCAAGTTATCCACGAAAGTCATGTTTAAAGGCCGAATTTCGTTGGAAGTTATTTAGAATGATTTAATGTTTGAAAGAGACGCAATAATATGACTTTTAGGCTTAAAAAATGCATAGTTGCCTTTATCAGATCAATTGCAACTTATGCATGAAAGTCGTGTCTTAAATTAATTTAGAATGATTTGTTGACTAGAAGAGACTCAGTGACATGACTTTAAGGCTAAACAAATGCATTGTTGGCTTCAGTAGATCAACTGCAAGTTATCCACGAAAGTCATGTTTAAAGGCCGAATTTCATTGGAAGTTATTTAGAATGATTTAATGACTGAAAGAGACGCAATAGTATGGCTTTTAGGCTTAAAAAATGCATAGTTGCCTTCAATAGATCAATTGCAACTTATGCATGAAAGTCGTGTCTTAAATGCAAAAATAGAATTCGTCCGGAGTGCTTTGAAACAATTTGATGATATGAAAAGACTTAATGATATACTTTTTAAGGCTAAAATAATGCATTGTTGTATTGAATAGATTAATTGCAGGTTATCTAAGAAAATCATGTTTGAAGGGCGAAAATAAAATTCGTTCGAATAAATTTAGAATGATTTATTGACTAGAAGAGGCTCAGTCACATGACTTTAAGGCTAAACAAATGCATTGTTGGCTTCAGTAGATCAACTGCAAGTCATGCACGAAAGTCATGTTCAAAGACTGAATTTCGTTCGAATTAATTTAGAATGATTTATTGACTAGAAGAGACTCAATGACATGGCTCTAAGGCTAAACAAATGCATTGTTGCCTTCAATAGATTAAGTGCAAGTTATCCACGAAAGTCATGTTTAAAGGCTGAATTTTGTTCAAAGCGATTTAGAATGATTTAATAACTAAAAGAGACGCAATAACATAACTTTAAGGCAAAAATAATGCATTGTTGCCTTCAATAGATCTATTGCAACTTATGCATGAAAGTCGTGTTTTAAATGCAAAAATAGAATTGGTTCGAAATACTTTCAAACAATTTAGTGATATGAAAAGACAGAATGATATGCTTTTTAAGGGTAAAATAATGCATTTTTGTCTTCAATAGAGTAATTACAAGTTATGTAAGAAAATCATGTTTGAAGGGCGAAAATAAAATTTGTTCGAATTAAATTAGAATAATTTATTAACTAGAAGAGACTCAATGACATGACTTTAGGGCTAAACAAATGCATTGTTGCCTTCAATAGATTAACTGCAATTTATGCACGAGAGTCATGTTTAAAGGCCGAATTTCATTCGGAGTAAATTAGAATGATTTAATGACTAAAAGAGATGCAATACTATGACTTTAAGGCTAAAAAAATGCATAGTTGCCTTCAATAGATATATTACAAGTTATGCATGGAAGTCGTGTCTTAAATGCAAAAATAGAATTGGTTCGAAGTGTTTCCAAACAATTTAATGATATGAAAAGACTGAATGATATGCTTTTTACGACTAAAATAATGCATTGTTGTCTTCAATAGATTAATTACAAGTTATATAAGAAAATCATGTTTGATGGGTGAAAATAAAATTCGTTTGAATTAATTTAGGATGACTTATTGACTAGAAGAGACTCAGTGACATGACTTTAAGGCTAAACAAATGCATTATTGCCTTCAGTAGATCAAATGCAAGTTCTTCACGAAAGTCATGTTTAAAGCCCGAATTTTGTTCGAAGTAAATTAGAATGATTTAATGACTAAAAGAGATGCAATACTATGACTTTCACGCTAAAAAAATGCATAGTTGCCTTCAATAGATCAATTGCAACTTATGCATGAAAGTCGTGTCTTAAATGCAAAAATAGAATTCGTCCGGAGTGCTTTCAAACAATTTTATGATATGGAAAGACTGAATGATATACTTTTTAAGGCTAAAATAATGCATTGTTGTATTGAATAGATTAATTGCAGGTTATCTAAGAAAATCATGTTTGAAGGGCGAAAATAAAATTCGTTCGAATAAATTTAGAATGATATATTGATTAGAAGAGGCTCAGTAACATGACTTTAAGGCTAAACAAATGCATTGTTGGCTTCAGTAGATCAACTGCAAGTCATGCACGAAAGTCATGTTTAAAGGCCGAATTTCATTTGAAGTAATTCAGAATGATTTAATGACTAAAAGAGACGCAATAATATGACTTTTAGGCTTAAAAAATGCATAGTTGCCTTCAGTAGATCAATTGCAATTTATGCATGAAAGTCGTGTCCTAAATGCAAAAATAGAATTGGTTCGAAGTGCTTTCAAACAATTTGATGATATGAAAAGACTGAATGATATACTTTTTAAGGCTAAAATAATGCATTGTTGTCTTCAATAAATTAATTGCAGGTTATGTAAGAAAATCATGTTTGAAGGGCGAAAATAAAATTTGTTTGAATTAATTTAGAATGATTTATTGACTAGAAGAGACTGAGTGAAATGACTTTAAGGCTAAACAAATGCATTGTTGCCTACAGTAGATCAACTGCAAGTCATGCACGAAAGTCATGTTTAAAGGCCGAATTTCGTTCGAAGCGATTTAGAATGATTTAAGGACTAAAAGAGACGCAATAGTATGACTTCTAGGCTTAAAAAATGCAAAGTTGCCTTCAATAGATCAATTGCAACTTATGCATGAAAGTCGTTTCTTAAATGCAAAAATAGAATTCGTCCGGAGAGCTTTCAAACAATTTGATGATATGAAAAGACTGAATGATATACTGTTCAAGGCTAAAATAATGCATTGTTGTATTGAATAGATTAATTGCAGGTTATGTAAGAAAATCATGTTTGAAGGGCGAAAATAAAATTTGTTCGAATAAATTTAGAATGATTTATTGACTAGAAGAGACTCAGTAACATGAATTTAAGGCTAAACAAATGCATTGTTGCATTCAGTAGATCAACTGCAAGTCATGCACGAAAGTCATGTTCAAAGGCTGAATTTCGTTGGAAGTAATTTAGAATGATTTAATGACTAAAAGAGGCGCAATAATATGAATTTTTGGCTTAAAAAATGCATAGTTGCATTCAATAGATCAATTGCAACTTATGCATGAAAGTCGTGTCTTAAATGCAAAAATAGAATTCGTCCGGAGTGCTTTCAAACAATTTGATGATATGAAAAGACTGAATGATATACTTTTTAAGGCTAAAATAATGCACTGTTGTATTGAATAGATTAATTGCAGGTTATGTAAGAAAATCACGTTTGAAGGGCGAAAATAAAATTCGTTCGAATAAATTTAGAATGATTTATTGACTAGAAGAGACTCAGTAACATGACTTTAAGGCTAAACAAATGCATTGTTGGCTTCAGTAGATCAACTGCAAGTCATGCACGAAAGTCATGTCAAAGGCTGAATTTCGTTGGAAGTAATTTAGAATGATTTAATGACTAAAAGAGACGCAATAATATGAATTTTTGGCTTCGAAAATGCATAGTTGCCTTCAGTAGATCAATTGCAACTTATGCATGAAAGTCGTGTCTTAAATGCAAAAATAGAATTGGTTTGAAGTGCTTTCAAAAAATTTGATGATATGAAAAGACTGAATGATATACTTTTCAAGGCTAAAATAATGCATTGTTGTATGGAATAGATTAATTGCAGGTTATGTAAGAAAATCATGTTTGAAGGGCGAAAATAAAATTCGTTCGAATAAATTTAGAATGATGTATTGACTAGAAGTGGCTCAGTAACATGGCTTTAAGGCTAAACAAATGCATTGTTGGCTTCAGTAGATCAACTGCAAGTTATCCACGAAAGTCATGTTTAAAGGCTGAATTTCGTTCGAAGCGATTTAGAATGATTTAATAACTAAAGGAGACGCAATAACATAACTTTAAGGCTAAAATAATGCATAGTTGCCTTCAATAGATCAATTGCAACTTATGCATGAAAGTCGTGTCTTAAATGCAAAAATAGAATTCGTCCGGAGTGCTTCCAAACAATTTGATGATATGAAAAGACAGAATGATATACTTTTTAAGGCTAAAATAATGCATTGTTGTATTGAATAGATTAATTGCAGGTTATCTAAGAAAATCATGTTTGAAGGGCGAAAATAAAATTCGTTCGAATAAATTTAGAATGATTTATTGACTAGAAGAGACTCAGTGACATGACTTTAAGGCTAAACAAATGCATTGTTGGCTACAGTAGATCAACTGCAAGTCATCCACGAAAGTCATGTTTAAAGGCCGAATTTCGTTCGAAGCGATTTAGAATGATTTAATGACTAAAAGAGACGCAATAGTATGGCTTTTAGGCTTAAAAAATGCATAGTTGCCTTCAATAGATCAATTGCAACTTATGCATGAAAGTCGTGTCTTAAATGCAAAAATAGAATTCGTCCGGAGTGTTTTCAAACAATTTGATAATATGAAAAGACTGAATGATATACTTTTTAAGGCTAAAATAATGCATTGTTATTTTGAATAGATTAATTGCAGGTTATGTAAGAAAATCATGTTTGAAGGGTGAAAATAAAATTCGTTCGAATAAATTTAGAATGATATATTGACTAGAAGTGGCTCAGTAACATGACTTTAAGGCCAAACAAATGCATTGTTGGCTTCAGTAGATCAACTGCAAGTTATCCACAAAAGTCATGTTTAAAGGCTGAATTTCGTTCGAAGCGATTTAGAATGATTTAATAACTAAAGTAGACGCAATAACATAACTTTAAGGCTAAAATAATGCATAGTTGCCTTCAATAGATCAATTGCAACTTATGCATGAAAGTCGAGTTTTAAATGCAAAAATAGAATTGGTTCGAAATACTTTCAAACAATTTAGTGATATGAAAAGACTGAATGATATGCTTTTTAAGGCTAAAATAATGCATTGTTGTCTTCAATAGATTAATTGCAAGTTAAGTAAGAAAATCATGTTTGAAGGGCGAAAATAAAATTTGTTTGAATTAATTTAGAATTATTTATTGACTAGAAGAGACTCAGTGAAATGACTTTAAGGCTAAACAAATGCATTGTTGCCTATAGTAGATCAACTGCAAGTCATGCACGAAAGTCATGTTTAAAGGCCGAATTTCGTTGCAAGTAATTTAGAATGATTTAATGACTAAAAGAGATGCAATACTATGACTTTAACGCTAAAAAAATGCATAGTTGCCATTAATAGATCAATTACAAGTTATGGATGAAAGTCGTGTCTTAAATGCAAAAATAGAATTGGTTCGAAGTGTTTTCAAACAATTTAATGATATGAAAAGACTGAATGATATACTTTTTAAGGCTAAAATAATGCATTGTTGTATTGAATAGATTAATTGCAGGTTATCTAAGAAAATCATGTTTGAAGGGCGAAAATAAAATTCGTTCGAATAAATTTAGAATGATATATTGACTAGAAGAGGCTCAGTAACATGACTTTCAGGCTAAACAAATGCATTGTTGCCTTCAGTAGATCAACTGCAAGTTATGCACGAAAGTCATGTTTAAAGGCCGAATTTCAATGGAAGTAATTCAGAATGATTTAATGACTAAAAGAGACGCAATAATATGACTTTTAGGCTTAAAAAATGCATAGTTGCCTTCAGTAGATCAATTGCAACTTATGCATGAAAGTCGTGTCTTAAATGCAAAAATAGAATTGGTTCGAAGTGCTTTCAAACAATTTGATGATATGAAAAGACTGAATGATATACTTTTTAAGGCTAAAATAATGCATTGTTGTCTTCAATAAATTAATTGCAGGTTATGTAAGAAAATCATGTTTGAAGGGCGAAAATAAAATTTGTTTGAATTAATTTAGAATGATTTATTGACTAGAAGAGACTGAGTGACATGACTTTAAGGCTAAACAAATGCATTGTTGCCTACAGTAGATCAACTGCAAGTCATGCACGAAAGTCATGTTTAAAGGCCGAATTTCGTTCGAAGTGATTTAGAATGATTTAATGACTAAAAGAGACGCAATAGTATGACTTTTAGGCTTAAAAAATGCATAGTTGCCTTCAATAGATCAATTGCAACTTATGCATGAAAGTCGTGTCTTAAATGCAAAAATAGAATTCGTCCGGAGTGCTTTCAAACAATTTGATGATATGAAAAGACTGAATGATATACTTTTTAAGGCTAAAATAATGCATTGTTGTATTGAATAGATTAATTGCAGGTTATGTAAGAAAATCATGTTTGAAGGGCGAAAATAAAATTCGTTCGAATAAATTTAGAATGATTTATTGACTAGAAGAGACTCGGTAACATGACTTTAAGGCTAAACAAATGCATTGTTGCCTTCAGTAGATCAACTGCAAGTTATGCACGAAAGTCATGTTTAAAGGCCGAATTTCAATGGAAGTAATTCAGAATGATTTAATGACTAAAAGAGACGCAATAATATGACTTTTAGGCTTAAAAAATGCATAGTTGCCTTCTGTAGATCAATTGCAACTTATGCATGAAAGTCGTGTCTTAAATGCAAAAATAGAATTGGTTCGAAGTGCTTTCAAACAATTTGATGATATGAAAAGACTGAATGATATACTTTTTAAAGCTAAAATAATGCATTGTTGTCTTCAATAAATTAATTGCAGGTTATGTAAGAAAATCATGTTTGAAGGGCGAAAATAAAATTTGTTTGAATTAATTTAGAATGATTTATTGACTAGAAGAGACTGAGTGACATGACTTTAAGGCTAAACAAATGCATTGTTGCCTACAGTAGATCAACTGCAAGTCATGCACGAAAGTCATGTTTAAAGGCCGAATTTCGTTCGAAGTGATTTAGAATGATTTAATGACTAAAAGAGACGCAATAGTATGACTTTTAGGCTTAAAAAATGCATAGTTGCCTTCAATAGATCAATTGCAACTTATGCATGAAAGTCGTGTCTTAAATGCAAAAATAGAATTCGTCCGGAGTGCTTTCAAACAATTTGATGATATGAAAAGACTGAATGATATACTTTTTAAGGCTAAAATAATGCATTGTTGTATTGAATAGATTAATTGCAGGTTATGTAAGAAAATCATGTTTGAAGGGCGAAAATAAAATTCGTTCGAATAAATTTAGAATGATTTATTGACTAGAAGAGACTCGGTAACATGACTTTAAGGCTAAACAAATGCATTGTTGGCTTCAGTAGATCAACTGCAAGTTATCCACGAAAGTCATGTTTAAAGGCCGAATTTCATTGGAAGTTATTTAGAATGATTTAATGACTAAAAGAGATGCAATACTATGACTTTAACGCTAAAAAAATGCATAGTTGCCATTAATAGATCAATTACAAGTTATGGACGAAAGTCGTGTCTTAAATGCAAAAATAGAATTGGTTCGAAGTGTTTTCAAACAATTTAATGATATGAAAAGACTGAATGATATACTTTTTAAGGCTAAAATAATGCATTGTTGTATTGAATAGATTAATTGCAGGTTATCTAAGAAAATCATGTTTGAAGGGCGAAAATAAAATTCGTTCGAATAAATTTAGAATGATATATTGACTAGAAGAGGCTCAGTAACATGACTTTAAGGCTAAACAAATGCATTGTTGCCTTCAGTAGATCAACTGCAAGTTATGCACGAAAGTCATGTTTAAAGGCCGAATTTCAATGGAAGTAATTCAGAATGATTTAATGACTAAAAGAGACGCAATAATATGACTTTTAGGCTTAAAAAATGCATAGTTGCCTTCAGTAGATCAATTGCAACTTATGCATGAAAGTCGTGTCTTAAATGCAAAAATAGAATTGGTTCGAAGTGCTTTCAAACAATTTGATGATATGAAAAGACTGAATGATATACTTTTTAAGGCTAAAATAATGCATTGTTGTCTTCAATAAATTAATTGCAGGTTATGTAAGAAAATCATGTTTGAAGGGCGAAAATAAAATTTGTTTGAATTAATTTAGAATGATTTATTGACTAGAAGAGACTGAGTGACATGACTTTAAGGCTAAACAAATGCATTGTTGCCTACAGTAGATCAACTGCAAGTCATGCACGAAAGTCATGTTTAAAGGCCGAATTTCGTTCGAAGTGATTTAGAATGATTTAATGACTAAAAGAGACGCAATAGTATGACTTTTAGGCTTAAAAAATGCATAGTTGCCTTCAATAGATCAATTGCAACTTATGCATGAAAGTCGTGTCTTAAATGCAAAAATAGAATTCGTCCGGAGTGCTTTCAAACAATTTGATGATATGAAAAGACTGAATGATATACTTTTTAAGGCTAAAATAATGCATTGTTGTATTGAATAGATTAATTGCAGGTTATGTAAGAAAATCGTGTTTGAAGGGCGAAAATAAAATTCGTTCGAATAAATTTAGAATGATTTATTGACTAGAAGAGACTCGGTAACATGACTTTAAGGCTAAACAAATGCATTGTTGCATTCAGTAGATCAACTGCAAGTAATGCACGAAAGTCATGTTCAAAGGCTGAATTTCGTTGGAAGTAATTTAGAATGATTTAATGACTAAAAGAGACGCAATAATATGAATTTTTGGCTTAAAAAATGCATAGTTGCCTTCAATAGATCAATTGCAACTTATGCATGAAAGTCGTGTCTTAAATGGAAAAATAGAATTGGTTCGAAGTGCTTTCAAACAATTTGATGATATGAAAAGACTGAATGATATACTCTTTAAGGCTAAAATAATGCACTGTTGTCTTCAATAGAGTAATTACAAGTTATGTAAGAAAATCATGTTTGAAGGGTGAAAATAAAATTCGTTTGAATTAATTTAGAATGATTTGTTGACTAGAAGAGACTCAGTGACATGACTTTAAGGCTAAACAAATGCATTGTTGGCTTCAGTAGATCAACTGCAAGTTATCCACGAAAGTCATGTTTAAAGGCCGAATTTCGTTGGAAGTTATTTAGAATGATTTAATGACTGAAAGAGACGCAATAGTATGGCTTTTAGGCTTAAAAAATGCATAGTTGCCTTCAATAGATCAATTGCAACTTATGCATGAAAGTCGTGTCTTAAATGCAAAAATAGAATTCGTTCGGAGTGCTTTGAAACAATTTGATGATATGAAAAGACTTAATGATATACTTTTTAAGGCTAAAATAATGCATTGTTGTATTGAATAGATTAATTGCAGGTTATCTAAGAAAATCATGTTTGAAGGGCGAAAATAAAATTCGTTCGAATAAATTTAGAATGATTTATTGACTAGAAGAGACTCAGTGACATGACTTTAAGGCTAAACAAATGCATTGTTGCCTACAGTAGATCAACTGCAAGTTATGCACGAAAGTCATGTTTAAAGGCCGAATTTCGTTCGAAGCGATTTAGAATGATTTAATGACTAAAAGAGACGCAAAAGTATGACTTTTAGGCTTAAAAAATGCATAGTTGCCTTCAATAGATCAATTGCAACTTATGCATGAAAGTCGTGTCTTAAATGCAAAAATAGAATTCGTCCGGAGTGTTTTCAAAAAATTTGATGATATGAAAAGACTGAATGATATACTTTTTAAGGCTAAAATAATGCGTTGTTGTATTGAATAGATTAATTGCAGGTTATGTAAGAAAATCATGTTTGAAGGGCGAAAATAAAATTCGTTCGAATAAATTTAGAATGATATATTGACTAGAAGTGGCTCAGTAACATGGCTTTAAGGCTAAACAAATGCATTGTTTGCTTCAGTAGATCAACTGCAAGTTATCCACGAAAGTCATGTTTAAAGGCTGAATTTCATTCGAAGCGATTTAGAATGATTTAATAACTAAAGGAGACGCAATAACATAACTTTAAGGCTAAAATAATGCATAGTTGCCTTCAATAGATCAATTGCAACTTATGCATGAAAGTCGTGTCTTAAATGCAAAAATAGAATTCGTCCGGAGTGCTTCCAAACAATTTGATGATATGAAAAGACAGAATGATATACTTTTTAAGGCTAAAATAATGCATTGTTGTATTGAATAGATTAATTGCAGGTTATCTAAGAAAATCATGTTTGAAGGGCGAAAATAAAATTCGTTCGAATAAATTTAGAATGATTTATTGACTAGAAGAGACTCAGTGACATGACTTTAAGGCTAAACAAATGCATTGTTGGCTACAGTAGATCAACTGCAAGTCATGCACGAAAGTCATGTTTAAAGGCCGAATTTCGTTCGAAGCGATTTAGAATGATTTAATAACTAAAGGAGACGCAATAACATAACTTTAAGGCTAAAATAATGCATAGTTGCCTTCAATAGATCAATTGCAACTTATGCATGAAAGTCGTGTTTTAAATGCAAAAATAGAATTGGTTCGAAATACTTTCAAACAATTTAGTGATATGAAAAGACTGAATGATATGCTTTTTAAGGCTAAAATAATGCATTGTTGTCTTCAATAGATTAATTGCAAGTTAAGTAAGAAAATCATGTTTGAAGGGCGAAAATAAAATTTGTTTGAATTAATTTAGAATGATTTATTGACTAGAAGAGACTCAGTGACATGACTTTAAGGCTAAACAAATGCATTGTTGCCTACAGTAGATCAACTGCAAGTCATGCACGAAAGTCATGTTTAAAGGCCGAATTTCGTTGGAAGTTATTTAGAATGACTTAATGACTGAAAGAGACGCAATAGTATGACTTTTAGGCTTAAAAAATGCATAGTTGCCTTCAGTAGATCAATTGCAACTTATGCATGAAAGTCGTGTCTTAAATGCAAAAATAGAATTCGTCCGGAGTGCTTTCAAACAATTTGATGATATGAAAAGACTGAATGATATACTTTTTAAGGCTAAAATAATGCATTGTTGTATTGAATAGATTAATTGCAGGTTATCTAAGAAAATCATGTTTGGAGGGCGAAAATAAAATTCGTTCGAATAAATTTAGAATGATATACTGACTAGAAGAGGCTCAGTAACATGACTTTAAGGCTAAACAAATCCATTGATGGCTTCAGCAGATCAACTGCAAGTCATGCACGGAAGTCATGTTTAAAGGCCGAATTTCATTGGAAGTAATTTAGAATGATTTAATGACTAAAAGAGACGCAATAATATGACTTTTAGGCTTAAAAAATGCATAGTTGCGTTCAATAGATCAATTGCAACTTATGCATGAAAGTCATGTCTTAAATGCAAAAATAGAATTGATTTGAAGTGCTTTCAAACAATTTGATGATACTAAAAGACTGAATGATATACTTTTTAAGGCTACAATAATGCATTGTTGTATTGAATAGATTAATTGCAGGTTATGTAAGAAAATCATGTTTGAAGGGGGAAAATAAAATTCGTTCGAATAAATTTAGAATGATATATTGACTAGAAGAGGCTCAGTAACATGACTTTAAGGCTAAACAAATGCATTGTTGGCTTCAGTAGATCAACTGCAAGTTATCCACGAAAGTCATGTTTAAAGGCCGAATTTCGTTCGAAGCGATTTAGAATGATTTAATAACTAAAGGAGACGCAATACCATAACTTTAAGGCTAAAATAATGCATCGTTGCCTTCAATAGATCAATTGCAACTTATGCATGAAAGTCGTGTTTTAAATGCAAAAATAGGATTGGTTCGAAATACTTTCAAACAATTTAGTGATATGAAAAGACTGAATGATATGCTTTTTAAGGCTAAAATAATGCATTGTTGTCTTCAATAGATTAATTGCAAGTTAAGTAAGAAAATCATGTTTGAAGGGCGAAAATAAAATTTGTTTGAATTAATTTAGAATGATTTATTGACTAGAAGAGACTCAATGACATGACTTTAAGGCTAAACAAATGCATTGTTGCCTACAGTAGATCAACTGCAAGTCATGCACGAAAGTCATGTTTAAAGGCCGAATTTCGTTCGAAGTAATTTAGAATGATTTAATGACTAAAAGAGATGCAATACTAAGACTTTAACGCTAAAAAAATGCATAGTTGCCTTTAATAGATCAATTGCAACTTATGCATGAAAGTCGTGTCTTAAATGCAAAAATAGAATTGGTTCGAAGTGTTTTCAAACAATTTAATGATATGAAAAGACTGAATGATATACTTTTTAAGGCTAAAATAATGCATTGTTTTCTTGAATAGATTAATTGCAGGTTATGTAAGAAAATCATGTTTGAAGGGCGAAAATAAAATTCGTTCGAATTGATTTAGAATGATATATTGACTAGAAGAGGCTCAGTAACGTAACTTTAAGGCTAAACAAATTCATAGTTGGCTTCAGTAGATCAACTGCAAGTTATCCACGAAAGTAATTTTTAAAGGCCGAATTTCGTTCGAAGCGATTTAGAATGATTTAATAACTAAAGGAGACGCAATAAGATAACTTTAAGGCTAAAATAATGCATAGTTGCCTTCAGTAGATCAATTGCAACTTATGCATGAAAGTCGTGTCTTAAATGCAAAAATAGAATTGGTTCGAAGTTCTTTTAAACAATTTGATGATATGAAAAGACTGAATGATATACTTTTTAAGGCAAAAATAATGCATTGTTGTCTTCAATAGAGTAATTACAAGTTATGTAAGAAAATCATGTTTGAAGGGTGAAAATAAAATTCGTTTGAATTAATTAAGAATGATTTATTGACTGGAAGAGACTCAG
This sequence comes from Coriaria nepalensis, assembly GCA_027186245.1. NCBI lineage: Eukaryota > Viridiplantae > Streptophyta > Magnoliopsida > Cucurbitales > Coriariaceae > Coriaria > Coriaria nepalensis. The sequence goes on from CP114481.1 coordinate 23,495,325, forward strand.
TGACTTGACTTTAAGGCAAAACAAATGCATTGTTGCCTTCAATAGATTAACTGCAAGTTATCCACGAAAGTCATGTTTAAAGGCCGAATTTCGTTCGAAGCGATTTAGAATGATTTAATAACAAAAAGAAACGCAATAACATGACTTTAAAGCTACAAAAATGCCTAGTTGCCTTCAATAGATCAATTGCATGTTATGCATGAAACTCGTGTTTTAAATGCAAAAATAGAATTAGTTCGAAGTGCTTACAAACAATTTAATGATATGAAAAGACTGAATGATATGCTTTTTAAGTCTAAAATAATGCATTGTTGTTTTCAATAGATGAATTATAGGTTATGTAAGAAAATCATGTTTGAAGGGCGAAAATAGAATTCGTTCGAATTAATTAAGAATGATTTATTGACTACAAGAGACTCAGTGACATGACTTTAAAGCTAAACGAATGCATTGTTGCCTTCAATAGATTAACTGCAAGTTATGCACGAAAGTCATGTTTAAAGGCCGAATTTCGTTCGAAGTAATTTAGAATGATTTAATGACTAAAAGAGACGCAATACTATGACTTTAAGGCTAAAACAATGCATAGTTTCCTTCAATAGATCAATTACAAGTTATGCATGGAAGTCGGGTTTTAAATGCAAAAATAGAATTGGTTCGAAGTGCTTTGAAACAATTTAATGATATGAAAAGACTAAATGATATGCTTTTTAAGTCTAAAATAATGCATTGTTGTCTTCAAAAGATTAATTGCAAGTTATGTAAGAAAATCATGTTTGAAGGGTGAAAATAAAATTCGTTTGAATTAATTTAAAATGATTTATTGACTGGAAGAGACTCAGTGACATGACTTTAAGGCCAAACAAATGCATTGTTGCCTTCAATAGATGAACTGCAACTTATGCACGAAAGTCATGTTTAAAGGTTGAATTTGGTTCGAAGCAATTTAGAATGATTTAATAACTAAAAGAAATGCAATAACATGACTTTAACGCTACAAAAATGCCTAGTTGCCTTCAATAGATCAATTGCATGTTATGCATGAAACTCGTGTTTTAAATGCAAAAATAGAATTAGTTCGTAGTGCTTTCAAACAATTTAATGATATGAAAAGACTGAATGATATGCTTTTTAAGTCTAAAATAATGCATTGTTGTCTTCAATAGACTAATTGCAAATTATGTAAGAAAATCATGTTTGAAGGGTGAAAATAGAATTTGTCGAATTAATTAAGAATGATTTATTGACTAGAAGACACTCAGTGACATGACTTTAAGGCTAAACCAATGCATTGTTGCCTTCAATAGATTAACTGCAAGTTATGCACGAAAGTAATGTTTAAACGCCGAATTTCGTTCGAAGTAATTTAGAATGATTTAATGACTAAAAGAGCCGCAATACTATGACTTTAAGGCTAAAAAAATGCATAGTTTCCTTCAATATATCAATTACAAGTTATGCATGGAAGTCGGGTTTGAAATGCAAAAATAGAATTGGTTCGAAGTGGTTTGAAACAATTTAATGATATGAAAAGACTAAATGATATGCTTTTTAAGTCTAAAATAATGCATTGTTGTCTTCAAAAGATTAATTGCAAGTTATGTAAGAAAATCATGTTTGAAGGATGAAAATAAAATTCGTTTGAATCAATTTAATATGATTTATTGACTGGAAGAGACTCAGTGACATGACTTTAAGGCTAAACAAATGCATTGTTGCCTTCAATTGATTAACTGAAACTTATGGACCAAAGTCATGTTTAAAGGTTGAATTTGGTTCGAAGCAATTTAGAATGATTTAATAACTAAAAGAAACGCAATAACATGACTTTAAAGCTACAAAAATGCCTAGTTGCCTTCAATAGATCAATTGCATGTTATGCATGAAACTCGGGTTTTAAATGCAAAAATAGAAATAGTTCGTAGTGCTTTCAAACAATTTAATGATATGAAAAGGCTGAATGATATTCTTTTTAAGTCTAAAATAATGCATTGTTGTCTTCAATAGATTAATTGCATGTTATGTAAGAAAATCATGTTTGAAGGGTGAAAATAAAATTCGTTTGATTTAATTTAAAATGATTTATTGACTAGAAGAGACTCAGTGACATGACTTTAAGGCAAAACAAATGCATTGTTGCCTTCAATAGATTAACTGCAAGTTATGCACGAAAGTCATTTTTAAAGGCCGAATTTGGTTCGAAGCGAATTAGAATGATTTAATAACTAAAAGAGACGCAATAACATGACTTTAAAGCTAAAAAAATACATAGTTGCCTTCAATAGATCAATTGCAAGTTATCCATGAAACTCGTGTTTTAAATGCAAAAATAGAATTGGTTCGTAGTGCTTTCAAACAATTTAATGATATGAAAACACTGAATGATATGCTATTTAAGTCTAAAATAATGCATTGTTGTCTTCAATAGATTAATTGCAAGTTATGTAAGAAAAACATGTTTGAAGGGCGAAAATAGAATTTGTCGACTTAATTAAAAATGATTTATTGACTAGAAGAGACTTAGTGACATGACTTTAAGGCTAAGCAAATGCATTATTCCCTTCAGTAGATCAATTGCAAGTTCTGCACGAAAGTCATGTTTAAAGGCCGAATTTCGTTCGAAGTAATTTAGAATAATTTAATGACTAAAAGAGACGCAATACTATGACTTTAAGGCTAAAAAAATGCATAGTTGCCTTCAATAGATCAATTGTAAGTTATGCATGAAACTCGTGTCTTAAATGCAAAAATAGAATTGGTTCGAAGTGCTTTCAAACAATTTAATGATATGAAAAGACTTAATGATATGCTTTTTAAGACTAAACTAATGTATTGTTGTCTTCAATAGACTAATTGCAAGTTATGTAAGAAAATCATGTTTGAAGGGCGAAAATAGAATTTGTCGAATTAATTAAGAATGAATTATTAACTAGAAGAGACTCAGTGACATGACTTTAAGGCTAAACCAATGCATTGTTGCCTTCAATAGATTAACAGCAAGTTATGCACAAAAGTCATGTTTAAAGGCCGAATTTTGTTCGAAGCGATTTAGAATGATTTAATGACTAAAAGAGATGCAAGAATATGATTTTAAGGCTAAAAAATAGCATAGTTGCCTTCAATAGATCAATTGCAAGTTATGCATGAAACTCGAGTTTTAAATGCAAAAATAGAATTGGTTCGTAGTGCTTTCAAATAATTTAATGATATGAAAAGGCTGAATGATATTCTTTTTAAGTCTAAAATAATGCATTGTTGTCTTCAATAGATTAATTGCATGTTATGTAAGAAAATCATGTTTGAAGGCTGAAAATAAAATTCGTTTGATTTAATTTAAAATGATTTATTGACTAGAAGAGACTCAGTGACATGACTTTAAGGCTAAACAAATGCATTGTTGCTATCAACTGCAAGTCATGCACGAAAGTCATGTTTAAAGGCCGACTTTCGTTCGAAGAGATTTAGAATGATTTAATAACTAAAAGAGACGCAATAACATAACTTTAAGGCTAAAAAAATGCATAGTTCCCTTCAATAGATCAATTGCAACTTATGCATGAAACTCGAGTTTTAAATGCAAAAATAGAATTGGTTCGTAGTGCTTTCAAATAATTTAATGATATGAAAAGACTGAATGATATGCTTTTTATGTCTAAAATAATGCATTGTTGTCTTGAATAGATTAATTGCAAGTTATGTATGATAATCATGTTTGAAGGCTGAAAATAAAATTCGTTTGAATTAATTTAGAATGATTTATTGACTAGAAGCGACTCAGTAACATGACTTTAAGGCTAAGCAAATGCATTATTCCCTTCAGTAGATCAACTGCAAGTTCTGCACGAAAGTCATGTTTAAAGGCCGAATTTCATTCGAAATAATTTAGAATAATTTAATGACTAAAAGAGACACAATACTATGCCTTTAAGGCTAAAAAAATGCAGAGTTGCCATCAATAGATCAATTGCAACTTATGCATGAAAGTCGTGTCTTAAATGCAAAAATAGAATTGGTTCGAAGTCCTTTCAAACAATTTAATGATATAAAAAGACTGAATGATATGCTTTTTAAGGCTAAAATAATGCATTGTTGTCTTCAATAGATTAATTGCAAGTTATTTAAGAAAATCATGTTTGAAGGGCAAGAATAAAATTCGTTCGAATAAATTTAGAATGATTTATTGACTAGAAGAGACTCAGTAACATGACTTTAAGACTAAACAAATGCATTGTTGCCTTCAGTAGATCAACTGCAAGTTCTGCACGAAAGTCATGTTTAAAGGCCGAATTTCGTTGGAAGTAATTTAGAATAATTTACTGACTAAAAGAGATGCAATACTATGACTTTAAGGCTAAAAAAATGCATAGTTGCCTTCAATAGATCAGTTGCAACTTATGCATGAAAGTCGTGTCTTAAATGCAAAAATACAGTTGGTTCGTAGTGCTTTCAAACAATTTAATGATATGAAAAGACTGAATAATATGCTTTTTAAGACTAAAATAATGCATTGTTTTCTTGAATAGATTAATTGCAAGTTATGTATGATAATCATGTTTGAAGGGTGAAAATAAAATTCGTTTGAATTAATTTAAAATGATTTATTGACTAGAAGAGACTCAGTGTCATGATTTTAAGGCTAAGCAAATGCATTATCCCCTTCAGTAGATCAACTGCAAGTTCTGCACGAAAGTCATGTTTAAAGGCCGAATTTCGTTTGAAATAATTTAGAATAATTTAATGACTAAAAGAGACACAATACTGTGCCTTTAAGGCTAAAAAAATGCAGAGTTGCCTTCAATAGATCAGTTGCAACTTATGCATGAAAGTCGTGTCTTAAATGCAAAAATAGAATTGGTTCGAAGTGTTTTCAAACAATTTAAGGATATGAAAAGGCTGAATGATATACTTTTTAAGGCTAAAATAATGCATTGTTGTATTGAATAGATTAATTGCAGGTTTTGTATGAAAATCATGTTTGAAGGGCGAAAATAAAATTCATTCGTATTAATTTAGAATGATTTATTGACTAGAAGAGACTCATAGACATGACTTTAAGGCTAAACAAATGCATTGTTGCTTTTAATAAATTAACTGCAAGTTATGCACGAAAGTCATGTTTAAAGGCCGAATTTTGTTCGAAGCGATTTAGAATGATTTAATAACTAAAAGAGACGCAATAATATGACTTTAAGGCGAAAAAAATGCATAGTTTCCTTCAATAGATCCATTGCAACTTATGCGTGCAAGTCGTGTTTTAAATGCAAAAATAGAATTGGTTCGAAATACTTTCAAACAATTTAGTGATATGAAAAGACTGAATGATATGCTTTTTAAGGGTAAAATAATACATTTTTGTCTTCAATAGAGTAATTACAAGTTATGTAAGAAAATCATGTTTGAAGGGTGAAAATAAAATTCGTTCGAATTAATTTAGAATGATTTATTGACTAGAAGAGACTCAGTGACATGACTTTAAGGCTGAACAAATGCATTGTTGCCTTCAGTAGATCAACTGCAAGTTATGCACGAAAGTCATGTTTAAAGGCCGAATTTCGTTGGAAGTAATTTAGAATGACTTAATGACTAAAAGAGACGCAATAATATGACTTTTAGGATAAAAAAATGCATAGTTGCCTTGAATAGATCAATTGCAACTTATGCGTGAAAGTCGTGTCTTAAATGCAAAAATAGAATTGGTTCGAAGTGCTTTCAAACAATTTAATGATATGAAAAGACTGAATGATATACTTTTTAAGGCTAAAATAATGCATTGTTGTCTTCAATAGACTAATTGCAAGTTATGTAAGAAAATCATGTTTGAAGGGCGAAAATAGAATTTGTCGAATTAATTAAGAATGATTTATTGACTAGAAGAGACTCAGTGACATGACTTTAAGGCTAAACCAATGCATTGTTGCCTTCAATAGATTAACTGCAAGTTATGCACGAAAGTCATGTTGAAAGGCCGAATTTCGTTCAAAGCGATTTAGAATGATTTAATGACTAAAAGAGATGCAATAATATGATTTTAAGGCTAAAAAAATGCATAGTTCCTTTCAATAGATCAATTGCAAGTTATGCAAGAAAATCATGTTCGAAGAGCGAAAATGAAATTCGTTCGAATAAATTTAGAATGATTTACTGACTAGAAGAGACTCAGTAACATGACTTTAAGGCTAAACAAATGCATTGTTGCCATCAGTAGATCAACTGCAAGTCATGCACGAAAGTCATATTTAAAGGCCGAATTTCATTCGAAGTAATTTAGAATGATTTAATGACTAAAAGAGATGCAATAATATGACTTTTAGGCTTAAAAAATGCATATTTGCCTTCAATAGATCAATTGCAACTTATGCATGAAAGTCGTGTCTTAAATGCAAAAATAGAATTGGTTCGAAGTGCTTCCAAACAATTTGATGATATGAAAAGACTAAATGATATACTTTTTAAGGCTAAAATAATGCATTGTTGTATTGAATAGATTAAATGCAGGTTATGTAAGAAAATCATGTTTTAAGAGCGAAAATAAAATTCGTTCGAATAAATTTAGAATGATTTACTGACTAGGAGAGAGTCTGTAACATGACATTAAGGCTAAACAAATGCATTGTGGCCTTCAGTAGATCAACTGCAAGTTATGCACGAAAGTCATGTTTAAAGGCCGAATATCGTTCGAAGTAATTTAGAATGATTTAATGACTAAAATAGACGCAACAATATGACTTTTAGGCTTAAAAAATGCATAGTTGCCTTCAATAGATCAATTGCAACTTATGCATGAAAGTCGTGTCTTAAATGCAAAAATAGAATTGGTTCGAAGTGCTTTCAAACAATTTAATGATATAAAAAGACCGAATGATATGCTTTTTAAGGCTAAAATAATGCATTGTTGTCTTCAATAGATTAATTCCAAATTATGTAAGAAAATCACGTTTAGAGGGTGAAAATAAAATTCGTTTGAATTAATTTAACATGATTTACTGACTAGAAGAGACTCAGTGTCATGACTTTAAGGCTAAGCAAATGCATTATTCCCTTTAGTAGATCAACTGCAAGTTCTGCCCGAAAATCATGTTTAAAGGCCGAATTTCATTCGAAATAATTTAGAATAATTTAATGACTAAAAGAGACACAATACTATGCCTTTAAGGCTAAAAAAATGCAGAGTTGCCTTCAATAGATCAATTGCAACTTATGCATGAAAGTCGTGTCTTAAATGCAAAAATAGAATTGGTTCGAAGTCGTTTCAAACAATTTAATGATATAAAAAGACTGAATGATATGCTTTTTAAGGCTAAAATAATGCATTGTTGTCTTCAATAGATTAATTCCAAGTTATTTAAGGAAATCATGTTTGAAGGGCAAGAATAAAATTCGTTCGAATAAATTTAGAAGTATTTATTGACTAGAAGAGACTCAGTAACATGACTTTAAGGCTAAACAAATGCATGGTTGCCTTCAGTAGATCAACTGCAAGTCAGGCACGAAAGTCATGTTTAAAGCCCGAATTTCATTCAAAGCAATTTAAAATGATATAATGACTAAAAGAGACGCAATAACATGATTTTAAGGCTAAAAAAATGCATAGTTGCCTTCAATAGATCAATTGCAAGTTATGCATGAAAGTCGTCTCTTAAATGCAAAAGTAGAATCGGTTCGAAGTGCTTTCATACAATTTAATGATATAAAAAAACTGAATGATATGCTTTTTAAGGTTAAAATAATGCATTGTTGTATTGAATAGATTAAATGCAGGTTATGTAAGAAAATCATATTTGAAGGGCGAAAAAAAAATTCGTTCGAATTAATTTAGAATGATTTATTGACTAGAAGAGACTCAATGACATGACTTTAAGGCTAAACAAATGCATTGTTGCCTTCAATAGATTAACTCCAAGTTATGCACGAAAGTCTTGTTTAAAGCCTGAATTTCGTTTCAAGCGATTTAGAATGATTTAATGACTAAAAGAGACGCAATAACATGACTTTAAGGCTAAAAAAATGCATAGTTGCCTTCAATAGATCAATTGCAAGTTATGCATGAAACTCGTGTTTTAAATGCAAAAATAGAATTGGTTCGAAGTGCTTTCAAACAATTTAATGATATGAAAAGACTGAATGATATGCTTTTTAAGGCTAAAATAATGCACTCTTGTCTTCAATAGATTAATTGCAAGGTATGTAAGAAAATCATGTTTGAAGAGCGAAAATAACATTCGTTTGAATTAATTTAAAATGATTTATTGACTAGAAGAGACTCAGTGACATGACTTTAAGGCTAAACAAATGCATTGTTGCCTTCAGTAGATCAACTGCAAGTTATGCACGAAAGTCATGTTTAAAGGCCGAATTTCGTTCGAAGTAATTTAGAATAATTTAATGACTAAAAGAGATGCAATACTATGACTTTAAGGCTAAAAAAATGCATAGTCGCCTTCAATAGATCAATTGAAACTTATGCATGAAAGTCATGTCCTTAATGCAAAAATAGAATTGGTTCGAAGTGCTTTCAAACAATTTAATGATACAAAAAGACTGAATGATATGCTTTTTAAGGCTAAAATAATGCATTGTTGTCTTCAATAGATTAATTGCAAGGTATGTAAGAAAATCATGTTTGAAGGGCGAAAATAACATTCGTTCGAATAAATTTTGAATGATTTATTGACTAGAAGAGACTCAGTAACATGACTTTAAGGCTAAACAAATGCATTGTTGCCTTCAGTAGATCAACTGCAAGTCATGCACGAAAGTCATGTTTAAAGCCCGAATTTCATTCGAAGCAATTTAAAATGATATAATGACTAAAAGAGACACAATAACATGATTTTAAGGCTTAAAAAATGCATAGTTGCCTTCAATAGATCAATTGCAAGTTAAGCATGAAACTCGTGTTTTAAATGCAAAAATAGAATTGGTTCGAAGTGCTTTTAAACAATTTAATGATATGAAAAGACTGAATGATATACTTTTTAAGACTAAAATAATGCATTGTTGTATTGAATAGATTAATTGCAGGTTATGTAAGAAAATCATGTTTGAAGGGCGAAAATAAAATTCGTTCGAATTAATTTAGAATGATTTATTGACTAGAAGAGACTCAGTAACCTGACTTTAAGGCTAAGCAAATGCATTGTTGCCATTTGTAGATCAACTGCAAGTCATGCACGAAAGCCATGTTTAAAGGCCGAATTTCGTTCGAAGTAATTTAGAATGATTTAATGACTAAGAGAGATGCAATAATATGATTTTTAGGCATAAAAAATGCATAGTTGCCTTCAATAGATCAATTGCAACTTATGCGTGAAAGTCGTGTCCTAAATGCAAAAATAGAATTGGTTCGAAGTTCTTCCAAACAATTTGATGATATGAAAAGAATGAATTTTATACTTTTAAAGGCAAAAATAATGCATTGTTGTATTGAATAGATTAATTGCAGGTTATGTTAGAAAAATCATGTTTGAAGGGCGGAAATAAAATTCGTTCGAATTAATTTAGAATGATTTATTGACTAGAAGAGACTCAATGACATGACTTTCAGGCTAAACAAATGCATTGTTGCCTTCAATAGATTAACTACAAGTTATGCACGAAAGTCATGTTTAAAGGCCGAATTTCGTTCGAAGCGATTTAGAATGATTTAATGACTAAAAGAGACCCAATAACATGACTTTAAGGCTAAAAAAATGCATAGTTGCCTTTAATAGATCAATTGCAAGTTATGCATTAAACTCGTGTTTTAAATATAAAAATAGAATTGGTCCGAAGTGCTTTCAAACAATTTAATGATATGAAAAGACTGAATGATATGCTTTTTAAGACTAAAATAATGCATTGTTGTTTTCAATAGATTAATTGCAAGTTATGCAAGAAAATCATGTTTGAACAGCGAAAATGAAATTCGTTCGAATAAATTTAGAATGATTTACTGACTAGAAGAGACTCAGTAACATGACTTTAAGGCTAAACAAATGCATTGTTGCCATCAGTAGATCAACTGCAAGTCATGCACGAAAGTCATGTTTAAAGGCCGAAGTTCGTTTGAAGTAATTTAGAATGATTTAATGACTAAAAGAGACGCAATAATATGACTTTTAGGCTTAAAAAATGCATATTTGCCTTCAATAGATCAATTGCAACTTATGCATGAAAGTCGTGTCTTAAATGCAAGAATAGAATTGGTTTGAAGTGCTTTCAAACAATTTGATGATATGAAAAGACTGAATTTTATACTTTTTAAGGCTAAAATAATGTATTGTTGTATTAAATAGATTAATTGCAGGTTATGTAAGAAAAATCATGTTTGAAGGGCGGAAATAAAATTCGTTCGAATTAATTTAGAATGATTTACTGACTAGAAGAGACTCAATGACATGACTTTAAGGCTAAACAAATGCATTGTTGCCTTCAATAGATTAACTACAAGTTATGCACGAAATTCATGTTTAAAGGCTGAATTTCGTTCGAAGCGATTTAGAATGATTTAATGACTAAAAGAGACCCAATAACATGACTTTAAGGCTAAAAAAATGGATAGTTGCCTTCAATAGATCAATTGCAAGTTATGCATGAAACTCGTGTTTTAAATGCAAAAATAGAATTGGTCTAAAGTGCTTTCAAACAATTTAATGACATGAAAAGACTGAACGATATGCTTTTTAAGACTAAAATAATGCATTGTTGTCTTCAATAGACTAATTGCAAGTTATGTAAGAAAATCATGTTTGAAGGGCGAAAATAGAATTTGTCGAATTAATTAAGAATTCTTTATTGACTCGAAGAGACTCAGTGACATGACTTTAAGGCTAAACCAATGCATTGTTGCCTTCAATAGATTAACATCAAGTTATGCACGAAAGTCATGTTTAAAGGCCGAATTTCGTTCGAAGCGATTTAGATTGATTTAATGACTAAAAGAGACGCAATAATATGATTTTAAGGCTAAAAAAATGCATAGTTCCCTTCAATAGATCAATTGCAAGTTATGCATGAAACTCGTGTATTAAATGCAAAAATAGAATTGGTTCGTAGTGCTTTCAAACAATTTAATGATATGAAAAGACTGAATGATATGCTTTTTAAGACTAAAATAATGCATTGTTGTTTTCAATAGATTAATTGCAAGTTATGCAAGAAAATCATGTTTGAAGAGCGAAAATGAAACTCGTTCGAATAAATTTAGAATGATTTATTGACTAGAAGAGACTCAGTAACTTGACTTTAAGGCTAAACAAATACATTGTTGCCATCAGTAGATCAACTGCAAGTCATGCACGAAAGTCATGTTTAAAAGCCGAATTTCGTTAGAAGTAATTTAGAATGATTTAATGACTAAAAGAGACGCAATAATATGAATTTTAGGCTTAAAAAATGCATATTTGCCTTCCATAGATCAATTGCAACTTATGCATGAAAGTCGTGTCTTAAATGCAAAAATAGAATTGGTTCGAAATACTTTCAAACAATTTAGTGATATGAAAAGACTGAATGATATACTTTTTAAGGCTAAAATAATGCATTGGTGTATTGAATAGATTAAATGCAGGTTATGTAAGAAAATCATGTTTTAAGAGCGAAAATAAAATTCGTTCGAATAAATTTAGAATGATTTACTGACTAGAAGAGACTCAGTAACTTGACTTTAAGGCTAAACAAATACATTGTTGCCATCAGTAGATCAACTGCAAGTCATGCACGGAAGTCATGTTTAAAGGCCGAATTTCATTGGAAGTAATTTAGAATGATTTAATGACTAAAAGAGACGCAATAATATGACTTTTAGGCTTAAAAAATGCATAGTTGCCTTCAATAGATCAATTGCAACTTATGCATGAAAGTCGTGTCTTAAATGCAAAAATAGAATTGATTTGAAGTGCTTTCAAACAATTTGATGATATGAAAAGACTGAATGATATACTTTTTAAGGCTAAAATAATGCATTGGTGTATTGAATAGATTAAATGCAGGTTATGTAAGAAAATCATGTTTTAAGAGCGAAAATAAAATTCGTTCGAATAAATTTAGAATGATTTACTGACTAGAAGAGACTCAGTAGCATGACATTAAGGCTCAACAAATGCATTGTTGACATCTGTAGATCAACTGCAAGTCATGTTTAAAGGCCGAATATCGTTCGAAGTAATTTAGAATGATTTAATGACTAAAAGAGACGCAATAATATGACTTTTAGGCTTAAAAAATGCATAGTTGCCTTCCATAGATCAATTGCAACTTATGCATGAAAGTCGTGTCTTAAATGAAAAAATAGAATTGGTTCGAAGTGCTCTCAAACAATTTGATGATATAAAAGGACTGAATGATATGCTTTTTATGGTTAAAATAATGCATTGTTGTCTTCAATAGATTAATTGCAAGTTATGCAAGAAAATCATGTTTTAAGAGCGAAAATAAAATTCGTTCGAATAAATTTAGAATGATTTATTGACTAGAAGAGACTCAGTAACATGACTTTAAGGCTAAGCAAATGCATTGTTGCCATCGGTAGATCAACTGCAAGTCATGCACGAAAGTCATGTTTCAAGGCCGAATTTCGTTAGAAGTAATTTAGAATGATTTAATGACTAAAAGAGACGCAATAATATGAATTTTAGGCTTAAAAAATGCATATTTGCCTTCCATAGATCAATTGCAACTTATGCATGAAAGTCGTGTCTTAAATGCAAAAATAGAATTGGTTCGAAGTGCTTTCAAACAATTTGATGATATGAAAAGACTGAATGATATGCTTTTTAAGACTAAAATAATGCATTGTTGTCTTCAATAGATTAATTGCAAGTTATGTAAGAAAGTCATGTTTTAAGAGCGAAAATAAAATTCGTTCGAATAAATTTAGAATGATTTATTGACTAGAAGAGACTCAGTAACATGACTTTAAGGCTAAGCAAATGCATTGTTGCCATCGGTAGATCAACTGCAAGTCATGCACGAAAGTCATGTTTCAAGGCCGAATTTCGTTTGAAGTAATTTAGAATGATTTAATGACTAAAAGAGACGCAATAACATGACTTTAAGGCTAAAGAAATGCATAGTTGCCTTCAATAGATCAATTGCAAGTTATGCATGAAACACGTGTTTTAAATGCAAAAATAGAATTGGTCCGAAGTGCTTCCAAACAATTTAATGACGTGAAAAGACTGAACGATATGCTTTTTAAGACTAAAATAATGCATTGTTGTCTTCAATAGACTAATTGCAAGTTATGTAAGAAAATCATGTTTGAAGGGCGAAAATAAAATTCGTTCGAATTAATTTAGAATGATTTATTGACTAGAAGAGACTCAATGACATGACTTTAAGGCTAAACAAATGCATGGTTGCCTTCAATAGATTAACTACAAGTTATGCATGAAAGTCATGTTTAAAGGCCGAATTTCGTTCGAAGCGATTTAGAATGATTTAATGACTAAAAGAGACGCAATAACATGACTTTAAGGCTAAAAAAATGCATAGTTGCCTTCAATAGATCAATTGCAAGTTATGCATGAAACTCGTGTTTTAAATGCAAAAATAGAATTGGTTCGAAGTGCTTTCAAACAATTTAATGATATGAAAAGACTGAATGATATTCTTTTTAAGACTAAAATAATGCATTGTTGTCTTCAATAGATTAATTGGAAGTTATGTAAGAAAATCATGTTTGAAGGCCGAAAATAGAATTTGTCGGATTAAATTAGAATGATTTGTTGACTAGAAGAGACGCAGTGACATGAGTTTAAGGCTAAACAAATGCATTGTTGCCTTCAGTAGATCAACTGCAAGTTATGCACGAGAGTCATGTTTAAAGGCCGAATTTTGTTGGAAGTAATTTAGAATGATTTAATGACTAAAAGAGATGCAATACTATGACTTTAAGGCTAAAAAAATGCATAGTTGCCTTCAATAGATCAATTACAAGTTATGCATGAAAGTCGTGTCTTAAATGCAAAAATAGAATTGGTTCGAAGTGCTTTCAAACAATTTAATGATATGAAAAGACTGAATGATATGCTTTTTAAGACTAAAATAATGCATTGTTGTCTTCAATAGATTAATTGCAAGTTATGTAAGAAAATCATGTTTGAAGGGCGAAAATAAAATTCGTTCGAATAAATTTAGAATGATTTATTGACTAGAAGAGACTCAGTAACATGACTTTAAGGCTAAACAAATGCATTGTTGCCTTCAGTAGATCAACTGCAAAGTATGCACGAAAGTCATGTTTAAAGCCCAAATTTCGTTCGAAGTAATTTAAAATGATTTAATGACTAAAAGAGACGCAATAATCTCACTTTTAGGCTAAAAAATTGCATAGTTGCCTTCAATAGATCAATTACATGTTATGCATGAAAGACGTGTCTTAAATGAAAAAATAGAATTGGTTCGGAGTGCTTTCAAACAATTTAATGACATGAAAAGACTCAATGACATACTTTTTAAGGCTAAAATAATGCATTGTTGTCTTCAATAGATTAATTGCAAGTTAAGTAAGAAAATCATGTTTGAAGGGCGAAAATAAAATTTGTTTGAATTAATTTAGAATGATTTATTGACTAGAAGAGACTCAGTGACATGACTTTAAGGCTAAACAAATGCATTGTTTCCTTCAGTAGATCAACTGCAAGTTATGCACGAAAGTCATGTTTAAAGGCCGAATTTCGTTCGAAGTAATTTAGAATGATTTAATGACTAAAAGAGACGCAATACTTGACTTTAAGGCTAAAAAAATGCATAGTTGCCTTCAATAGATCAATTACAAGTTATGCATGAAAGTCGTGTCTTAAATGCAAAAATAGAATTGGTTCGAAGTGTTTTCAAACAATTTAATGATATGAAAAGACTGAATGATATGCTTTTTAAGACTAAAATAATGTATTGTTGTCTTCAATAGATTAATTGCAAGTTATGTAAGAAAATCATGTTTGAGGGGCGAAAATAAAATTTGTTTGAATTAATTTAGAATGATTTATCGACTAGAAGAGACTCAGTGACATGACGTTAAGGCTAAACAAATGCATTGTTGCCTTCAGTAGATCAATTGCAAGTTATGCACGAAAGTCATGTTTAAAGGCCAACTTTCGTTCGAAGTGATTTAGAATGATTCAATAACTAAAAGAGACGCAATAACATGACTTTAAGGCTAAAAACATGCATAGTTGCCTTCAATAGATCTATTGCAAGTTATGCATGAAACTCGTGTTTTAAATGCGAAAATAGAATTGGTTCGAAGTGCTTTCAAACAATTTAATGATACGAAAAGACTGAATGATATGCTTCTTAATTCTAAAATAATGAATTGTTGTCTTCAATAGTTTAATTGCAAGTTATGTAAGAAAATCATGTTTGAAGGGTGAAAATAAAATTCGTTTGAATCAATTTAGGGTGATTAATTGACTAGAAGAGACTCAGTGACACGACTTTAAGGCTAAACAAATGCATTATTGCCTTTAGTAGATCAACTGCAAGTTCTGCACGAAAGTCATGTTTAAAGGCCGAATTTCGTTCGAAGTAATTTAGAATGATTTAATGACTAAAAGAGACGCAATACTATGACTTTAAGGCTAAAGAAATGCATAGTTGCCTTTAATAGATCAATTACAAGTTCTGCATGAAAGTCGTGTTTTAAATTCAAAAATAGAATTTGTTCGAAGTGTTTTCAAACAATTTAATGATACGAAAAGACTGAATGATATGCTTTTTAAGACTAAAATATTGCATTGTTCTCTTCAATAGATTAATTGCAACTTATGTAAGAAAATCATGTTTGAAGGGCGAAAATAAAATTTGTTTGAATTAATTTAGAATGATTTATTGACTAGAAGAGACTCAGTGACATGACTTTAAGGCTAAACAAATGCATTGTTGCCTTCAGTAGATCAACTGCAAGTTATGCACGAAAGTCATGTTTAAAAGCCGACTTTCGTTCGAAGTGATTTAGAATGATTCAATAACTAAAAGAGACGCAATAACATGACTTTAAGGCTAAAAACATGCATAGTTGCCTTCAATAGATCTATTGCAAGTTATGCATGAAACTCGTGTTTTAAATGCGAAAATAGAATTGGTTCGAAGTGCTTTCAAACAATTTAATGATACGAAAAGACTGAATGATATGCTTCTTAAGTCTAAAATAATGAATTGTTGTCTTCAATAGTTTAATTGCAAGTTATGTAAGAAAATCATGTTTGAAGGGTGAAAATAAAATTCGTTTGAATCAATTTAGGGTGATTAATTGACTAGAAGAGACTCAGTGACACGACTTTAAGGCTAAACAAATGCATTATTGCCTTTAGTAGATCAACTGCAAGTTCTGCACGAAAGTCATGTTTAAAGGCCGAATTTCGTTCGAAGTAATTTAGAATGATTTAATGACTAAAAGAGACGCAATACTATGACTTTAAGGCTAAAGAAATGCATAGTTGCCTTTAATAGATCAATTACAAGTTCTGCATGAAAGTCGTGTTTTAAATTCAAAAATAGAATTTGTTCGAAGTGTTTTCAAACAATTTAATGATACGAAAAGACTGAATGATATGCTTTTTAAGACGAAAATATTGCATTGTTCTCTTCAATAGATTAATTGCAACTTATGTAAGAAAATCATGTTTGAAGGGCGAAAATAAAATTTGTTTGAATTAATTTAGAATGATTTATTGACTAGAAGAGACTCAGTGACATGACTTTAAGGCTAAACAAATGCATTGTTGCCTTCAGTAGATCAACTGCAAGTTATGCACGAAAGTCATGTTTAAAAGCCGACTTTCGTTCGAAGTGATTTAGAATGATTCAATAACTAAAAGAGACGCAATAACATGACTTTAAGGCTAAAAACATGCATAGTTGCCTTCAATAGATCTATTGCAAGTTATGCATGAAACTCGTGTTTTAAATGCGAAAATAGAATTGGTTCGAAGTGCTTTCAAACAATTTAATGATACGAAAAGACTGAATGATATGCTTCTTAAGTCTAAAATAATGAATTGTTGTCTTCAATAGTTTAATTGCAAGTTATGTAAGAAAATCATGTTTGAAGGGTGAAAATAAAATTCGTTTGAATCAATTTAGGGTGATTAATTGACTAGAAGAGACTCAGTGACACGACTTTAAGGCTAAACAAATGCATTATTGCCTTTAGTAGATCAACTGCAAGTTCTGCACGAAAGTCATGTTTAAAGGCCGAATTTCGTTCGAAGTAATTTAGAATGATTTAATGACTAAAAGAGACGCAATACTATGACTTTAAGGCTAAAGAAATGCATAGTTGCCTTTAATAGATCAATTACAAGTTCTGCATGAAAGTCGTGTTTTAAATTCAAAAATAGAATTTGTTCGAAGTGTTTTCAAACAATTTAATGATACGAAAAGACTGAATGATATGCTTTTTAAGACTAAAATATTGCATTGTTCTCTTCAATAGATTAATTGCAATTTATGTAAGAAAATCATGTTTGAAGGGCGAAAATAAAATTTGTTTGAATTAATTTAGAATGATTTATTGACTAGAAGAGACTCAGTGACATGACTTTAAGGCTAAACAAATGCATTGTTGCCTTCAGTAGATCAACTGCAAGTTATGCACGAAAGTCATGTTTAAAAGCCGACTTTCGTTCGAAGTGATTTAGAATGATTCAATAACTAAAAGAGACGCAATAACATGACTTTAAGGCTAAAAACATGCATAGTTGCCTTCAATAGATCTATTGCAAGTTATGCATGAAACTCGTGTTTTAAATGCAAAAATAGAATTGGTTCGAAGTGCTTTCAAACAATTTAATGATACGAAAAGACTGAATGATATGCTTTTTAAGTCTAAAATAATGCATTGTTGTCTTCAATAGATTAATTGCAAGTTATGTAAGAAAATCATGTTTGAAGGGCGAAAATAAAATTTGTTTGAATTAATTTAGAATGATTTATTGACTAGAAGAGACTCAGTGACATGACTTTAAGGCTAAACAAATGCATTGTTGCTATCAACTGCAAGTCATGCACGAAAGTCATGTTTAAAGGCCGACTTTCGTTCGGAGCGATTTAGAATGATTTAATAACTAAAAGAGACGCAATAACATAACTTTAAGGCTAAAAAAATGCATAGTTCCCTTCAATAGATCTATTGCAAGTTATGCATGAAACTCGTGTTTTAAATGCAAAAATAGAATTGGTTTGAAGTGTTTTCAAACAATTTAATGATATGAAAAGACTGAATGATATGCTTTTTAAGGCTAAAATAATGCATTGTTGTCTTCAATAGATTAATTGCAAGTTATGTAAGAAAATCATGTTTGAAGGGTGACAGTAAAATTCGTTTGAAATAATTTAGGATGATTAATTGACTAGAAGAGACTCAGTGACACGACTTTAAGGCTAAACAAATGCATTGTTGCCTTCAGGAGATCAACTGCAAGTTATGCACGAAAGTAATGTTTAAAGGCCGACTTTCGTTCGAAGTAATTTAGAATGATTTAATGACTAAAAGAGACGCAATACTATGACTTTAAGGCTAAAAAAATGCATAGTCGCCTTCAATAGATCAATTACAAGTTATGCATGAAAGTCGTGTCTTAAATGCGAAAATAGAATTGGTTCGAAGTGCTTTCAAAAAATTTAATGATATGAAAAGACTGAATGATATGCTTTTTAAGACTAAAATAATGCATTGTTGTCTTCAATAGATTAATTGCAAGTTATGTAAGAAAATCATGTTTGAAGGGCGAAAATAAAATTCGTTCGAATAAATTTAGAATGATTTATTGACTAGAAGAGACTCACTAACATGACTTTAAGGCTAAACAAATGCATTGTTGCCTTCAGTAGATCAACTGCAAGTTATGCACGAAAGTCATGTTTAAAGGCCGAATTTCGTTGGAAGTAATTTAGAATGATTTAATGACTAAAAGAGATGCAATACTATGACTTTAAGGCTAAAAAAATGCATAGTTGCCTTCAATAGATCAATTACAAGTTATGCATGAAAGTCGTGTCTTAAATTCAAAAATAGAATTTGTTCGAAGTGTTTTCAAACAATTTAATGATACGAAAAGACTGAATGATATGCTTTTTAAGACTAAAATAATGCATTGTTCTCTTCAATAGATTAATTGCAACTTATGTAAGAAAACAATGTTTGGAGGGCGAAAATAAAATTTGTTAGAATTAATTTAGAATGATTTATTGACTAGAAGAGACTCAGTGACATGACTTTAAGGCTAAACAAATGAATTGTTGCTATCAACTGCAAGTCATGGACGAAAGTCATGTTTAAAGGCCGACTTTCGTTCGAAGCGATTTAGAATGATTTAATAACTAAAAGAGACGCAATAACATAACTTTGAGGCTAAAAAAATGCATAGTTCCCTTCAATATATCTATTGCAAGTTATGCATGAAACTCGTGTTTTAAATGCAAAAATAGAATTGGTTCGAAGTGCTTTCAAACAATTTAATGATATGAAAAGACTGAATGATATGCTTTTTAAGAGTAAAATAATGCATTGTTGTCTTCAATAGATTAATTGCAAGTTATGTAAGAAAGTCATGTTTGAAGGGCGAAAATAAAATTGTTTTGAATTAATTTAGAATGATTTATTGACTAGAAGAGACTCAGTGACATGACTTTAAGGCTAAACAAATGCATTGTTGCCTTCAGTAGATCAACTGCAAGTTATGCACGAAAGTCATGTTTAAAGGCCGAATTTCGTTGGAAGTAATTTAGAATGATTTAATGACTAAAAGAGACGCAATACTATGACTTTAAGGCTAAACAAATGCATAGTTGCCTTCAATAGATCAATTACAAGTTATGCATGAAAGTCGTGTCTTAAATACAAAAATAGAATTGGTTCGAAGTGCTTTCAAACAATTTAATGATATGAAAAGACTGAATGATATGCTTTTTAAGACTAAAATAATGCATTGTTGTCTTCAATAGATTAATTGCAAGTTATGTAAGAAAGTCATGTTTGAAGAGCGAAAATAAAATTTGTTTGAATTAATTTAGAATGATTTATTGACTAGAAGAGACTCAGTGACATGACTTTAAGGCTAAACAAATGCATTGTTGCTATCAACTGCAAGTCATGCACGAAAGTCATGTTTAAAGGCCGACTTTCGTTCGAAGCGATTTAGAATGATTTAATAACTAAAAGAGACGCAATAACATAACTTTGAGGCTAAAAAAATGCATAGTTCCCTTCAATATATCTATTGCAAGTTATGCATGAAACTCGTGTTTTAAATGCAAAAATAGAATTGGTTCGAAGTGCTTTCAAACAATTTAATGATATGAAAAGACTGAATGATATGCTTTTTAAGAGTAAAATAATGCATTGTTGTCTTCAATAGATTAATTGCAAGTTATGTAAGAAAGTCATGTTTGAAGGGCGAAAATAAAATTGTTTTGAATTAATTTAGAATGATTTATTGACTAGAAGAGACTCAGTGACATGACTTTAAGGCTAAACAAATGCATTGTTGCCTTCAGTAGATCAACTGCAAGTTATGCACGAAAGTCATGTTTAAAGGCCGAATTTCGTTGGAAGTAATTTAGAATGATTTAATGACTAAAAGAGACGCAATACTATGACTTTAAGGCTAAACAAATGCATAGTTGCCTTCAATAGATCAATTACAAGTTATGCATGAAAGTCGTGTCTTAAATACAAAAATAGAATTGGTTCGAAGTGCTTTCAAACAATTTAATGATACGAAAAGACTGAATGATATGCTTTTTAAGACTAAAATAATGCATTGTTCTCTTCAATAGATTAATTGCAACTTATGTAAGAAAACAATGTTTGGAGGGCGAAAATAAAATTTGTTAGAATTAATTTAGAATGATTTATTGACTAGAAGAGACTCAGTGACATGACTTTAAGGCTAAACAAATGCATTGTTGCTATCAACTGCAAGTCATGGACGAAAGTCATGTTTAAAGGCCGACTTTCGTTCGAAGCGATTTAGAATGATTTAATAACTAAAAGAGACGCAATAACATAACTTTGAGGCTAAAAAAATGCATAGTTCCCTTCAATATATCTATTGCAAGTTATGCATGAAACTCGTGTTTTAAATGCAAAAATAGAATTGGTTCGAAGTGCTTTCAAACAATTTAATGAGATGAAAAGACTGAATGATATGCTTTTTAAGAGTAAAATAATGCATTGTTGTCTTCAATAGATTAATTGCAAGTTATGTAAGAAAGTCATGTTTGAAGGGCGAAAATAAAATTGTTTTGAATTAATTTAGAATGATTTATTGACTAGAAGAGACTCAGTGACATGACTTTAAGGCTAAACAAATGCATTGTTGCCTTCAGTAGATCAACTGCAAGTTATGCACGAAAGTCATGTTTAAAGGCCGAATTTCGTTGGAAGTAATTTAGAATGATTTAATGACTAAAAGAGACGGAATACTATGACTTTAAGGCTAAACAAATGCATAGTTGCCTTCAATAGATCAATTACAAGTTATGCATGAAAGTCGTGTCTTAAATACAAAAATAGAATTGGTTCGAAGTGCTTTCAAACAATTTAATGATATGAAAAGACTGAATGATATGCTTTTTAAGACTAAAATAATGCATTGTTGTCTTCAATAGATTAATTGCAAGTTATGTAAGAAAGTCATGTTTGAAGAGCGAAAATAAAATTTGTTTGAATTAATTTAGAATGATTTATTGACTAGAAGAGACTCAGTGACATGACTTTAAGGCTAAACAAATGCATTGTTGCTATCAACTGCAAGTCATGCACGAAAGTCATGTTTAAAGGCCGACTTTCGTTCGAAGCGATTTAGAATGATTTAATAACTAAAAGAGACGCAATAACATAACTTTAAGGTTAAAAAAATGCATAGTTCCCTTCAATAGATCTATTGCAAGTTATGCATGAAACTCGTGTTTTAAATGCAAAAATAGAATTGGTTCGAAGTGCTTTCAAACAATTTAATGATACGAAAAGACTGAATGATATGCTTTTTAAGTCTAAAATAATGCATTGTTGTCTTCAATAGATTAATTGCAAGTTATGTAAGAAAATCATGTTTGAAGGGTGACAGTAAAATTCGTTTGAAATAATTTAGGATGATTAATTGACTAGAAGAGACTCAGTGACACGACTTTAAGGCTAAGCAAATGCATTATTGCCTTCAATAGATCAACTGCAAGTTCTGCACGAAAGTCATGTTTAAAGGCCGAATTTCGTTCGGAGCAATTTAGAATGATTTAATGACTAAAAGAGATGCAATACTATGACTTTAACGCTAAAAAAATGCATAGTTGCCGTCAATAGATCAATTACAAGTTATGCATGAAAGTCGTGTCTTAAATGCAAAAATACAATTGGTTGGAAGTGTTTTCAAACAATTTAATGATATGAAAAGACTGAATGATATGCTTTTTAAGGCTAAAATAATGCATTGTTGTCTTCAATAGATTAATTGCAATATATGTAATAAAATCATGATTGAAAGGCAAAAATAGAATTCATTCGAATAAATTTAGAATGATTTAGTGACTAGAAGAGACTCAGTAACATAACTTTAAGGCTAAACAAATGCATTGTTGCCTTCAGTAGATCAACTGCAAGTTATGCACGAAAGTCATGTTTAAAGGCCGAATTTCGTTCGAAGTAGTTTAGAATGATTTAATAACTAAAAGAGACGCAATACTATGACTTTAAGGCTAAAAAAATGCATAGTTGCCTTCAATAGATCCATTACAAGTTATGCATGAAAGTCGTTTCTTAAATGCAAAAATAGAATTGGTTCGAAGTGCTTTCAAACAATTTAATGATATGAAAAGACTGAATGATATGATTTTTAAGACTAAAATAATGCATTGTTGTCTTCAATAGATTAATTGCAAGTTATGTAAGAAAATCATGTTTGAAGGGCGAAAATAAAATTCGTTCGGATAAATTTAGAATGATTTATTGACTAGAAGAGACTCAGTAACATGACTTTAAGGCTAAACAAATGCATTGTTGCCTTCAGTAGATCAACTGCAAGTTATGCACGAAAGTCATGTTTAAAGGCCGAATTTCGTTGGAAGTAATTTAGAATGATTTAATGACTAAAAGAGATGCAATACTATGACTTTAAGGCTAAAAAATGCATAGTTGCCTTCAATAGATCAATTACAAGTTATGCATGAAAGTCGTGTCTTAAATGCAAAAATAGAATTGGTTCGAAGTGCTTTCAAACAATTTAATGATATGAAAAGACTGAATGATATGCTTTTTAAGACTAAAATAATGCATTGTTGTCTTCAATAGATTAATTGCAAGTTATGTAAGAAAGTCATGTTTGAAGGGCGAAAATAAAATTTGTTTGAATTAATTTAGAATGATTTATTGACTAGAAGAGACTCAGTGACATGACTTTAAGGCTAAACAAATGCATTGTTGCTATCAACTGCAAGTCATGCACGAAAGTCATGTTTAAAGGCCGACTTTCGTTCGAAGCGATTTAGAATGATTTAATAACTAAAAGAGACCCAATAACATAACTTTAAGGCTAAAAAAATGAGTAGTTCCCTTCAATAGATCTATTGCAAGTTATGCATGAAACTCGTGTTTTAAATGCAAAAATAGAATTGGTTCGAAGTGCTTTCAAACAATTTAATGATACGAAAAGACTGAATGATATGCTTTTTAAGTCTAAAATAATGCATTGTTGTCTTCAATAGATTAATTGCAAGTTATGTAAGAAAATCATGTTTGAAGGGTGACAATAAAATTCGTTTGAAATAATTTAGGATGATTAATTGATTAGAAGAGACTCAGTGACACGACTTTAAGGCTAAGCAAATGCATTATTGCTTTCAATAGATCAACTGCAAGTTCTGCACGAAAGTCATGTTTCAAGGCCGAATTTCGTTCGAAGCAATTTAGAATGATTTAATGACTAAAAGAGACGCAATACTATGACTTTAACGCTAAAAAAATGCATAGTTGCCGTCAATAGATCAATTACAAGTTATGCATGAAAGTCGTGTCTTAAATGCAAAAATACAATTGGTTCGAAGTGTTTTCAAACAATTTAATGATATGAAAAGACTGAATGATATGCTTTTTAAGGCTAAAATAATGCATTGTTGTCTTCAATAGATTAATTGCAATATATGTAATAAAATCATGATTGAAAGGCAAAAATAGAATTCATTCGAATAAATTTAGAATGATTTAGTGACTAGAAGAGACTCAGTAACATGACTTTAAGGCTAAACAAATGCATTGTTGCCTTCAGTAGATCAACTGCAAGTTATGCACGAAAGTCATGTTTAAAGGCCGAATTGCGTTCGAAGTAGTTTAGAATGATTTAATAACTAAAAGAGACGCAATAACATAACTTTAAGGCTAAAAAAATGCATAGTTGCCTTCAATAGATCAATTACAAGTTATGCATGAAAGTCGTGTCTTAAATGCAAAAATAGAATTGGTTCGAAGTGCTTTCAAACAATTTAATGATATGAAAAGACTGAATGATATGCTTTTTAAGACTAAAATAATGCATTGTTGTCTTCAATAGATTAATTGCAAGTTATGTAAGAAAGTCATGTTTGAAGGGCGAAAATAAAATTGTTTTGAATTAATTTAGAATGATTTATTGACTAGAAGAGACTCAGTGACATGACTTTAAGGCTAAACAAATGCATTGTTGCCTTCGGTAGATCAACTGCAAGTTATGCACGAAAGTCATGTTTAAAGGCCGAATTTCGTTGGAAGTAATTTAGAATGATTTAATGACTAAAAGAGACGCAATACTATGACTTTAAGGCTAAAAAAATGCATAGTTGCCTTCAATAGATCAATTACAAGTTATGCATGAAAGTCGTGTCTTAAATGCAAAAATAGAATTGGTTCGAAGTGCTTTCAAACAATTTAATGACATGAAAAAACTGAATGATATGCTTTTTAAGACTAAAATAATGCATTGTTGTCTTCAATAGATTAATTGCAAGTTATGTAAGAAAATCATGTTTGAAGGGCGAAAATAAAATTCGTTCGAATAAATTTAGAATGATTTATTGACTAGAAGAGACTCAGTAACATGACTTTAAGGCTAAACAAATGCATTGTTGCCTTCAGTAGGTCAACTGCAAGTTATGCACGAAAGTCATGTTTAAAGCCCAAATTTTGTTCGAAGTAATTTAGAATGATTTAATGACTAAAAGAGATGCAATACTATGACTTAAAGGCTAAAAAAATGCATAGTTGCCTTCAATAGATCAATTACAAGTTATGCATGAAAGTCGTGTCTTAAATTCAAAAATAGAATTTGTTCGAAGTGTTTTCAAACAATTTAATGATACGAAAAGACTGAATGATATGCTTTTTAAGACTAAAATAATGCATTGTTCTGTTCAATAGATTAATTGCAACTTATGTAAGAAAATCATGTTTGAAGGGCGAAAATAAAATTTGTTTGAATTAATTTAGAATGATTTATTGACTAGAAGAGACTCAGTGACATGACTTTAAGGCTAAACAAATGCATTGTTGCTATCAACTGCAAGTCATGCACGAAAGTCATGTTTAAAGGCCGACTTTCGTTCGAAGCGATTTAGAATGATTTAATAACTAAAAGAGACGCAATAACATAACTTTAAGGCTAAAATAATGCATAGTTCCCTTCAATAGATCTATTGCAAGTTATGCATGAAACTCGTGTTTTAAATGCAAAAATAGAATTGGTTCGAAGTGTTTTCAAACAATTTAATGATACGAAAAGACTGAATGATATGCTTTTTAAGTCTAAAATAATGCATTGTTGTCTTCAATAGATTAATTGCAAGTTATGTAAGAAAATCATGTTTGAAGGGTGACAATAAAATTCGTTTGAAATAATTTAGGATGATTAATTGACTAGAAGAGACTCAGTGACACGACTTTAAGGCTATGCAAATGCATTATTGCCTTCAATAGATCAACTGCAAGTTCTGCACGAAAGTCATGTTTAAAGGCCGAATTTCGTTCGAAGCAATTTAGAATGATTTATTGACTAAAAGAGATGCAATACTATGACTTTAACGCTAAAAAAATGCATAGTTGCCGTCAATAGATCAATTACAAGTTATGCATGAAAGTCGTGTCTTAAATGCAAAAATAGAATTGGTTCGAAGTGTTTTCAAACAATTTAATGATATGAAAAGACTGAATGATATGCTTTTTAAGGCTAAAATAATGCATTGTTGTCTTCAATAGATTAATTGCAAGTTATGTAAGAAAGTCATGTTTGAAGGGCGAAAATAAAATTGTTTTGAATTAATTTAGAATGATTTATTGACTAGAAGAGACTCAGTGACAAGACTTTAAGGCTAAACAAATGCATTGTTGCCTTCAGTAGATCAACTGCAAGTTATGCACGAAAGTCATGTTTAAAGGCCGAATTTCGTTCGAAGTAATTTAGAATGATTTAATGACTAAAAGAGACGCAATACTATGACTTTATGGCTAAAAAAATGCATAGTTGCCTTCAATAGATCAATTACAAGTTATGCATGAATGTCGTGTCTTAAATGCAAAAATAGAATTGGTTCGATGTGCTTTCAAACAATTTAATGATATGAAAAGACTGAAGGATATGCTTTTTAAGACAAAAATAATGCATTGTTGTCTTCAATAGATTAATTGCAAGTTATGTTAGAAAATCATGTTTGAAGGGTGAAAATAAAATTGTTTTGAATTAATTTAGAATGATTTATTGACTAGAAGAGACTCAGTGACATGACTTTAAGGCTAAACAAATGCATTGTTGCCTTCAGTAGATCAACTGCAAGTTATGCACGAAAGTCATGTTTAAAGGCCGAATTTCGTTCGAAGTAATTTAGAATGATTTAATGACTAAAAGAGACGCAATACTATGACTTTAAGGCTAAAAAAATGCATAGTTGCCTTCAATAGATCAATTACAAGTTATGCATGAAAGTCGTGTCTTAAATGCAAAAATAGAATTGGTTCGAAGTGCTTTCAAACAATTTAATGATATGAAAAGACTGAATGATATGCTTTTTAAGACTAAAATAATGCATTGTTGTCTTCAATAGATTAATTGCAAGTTATGTAAGAAAGTCACGTTTGAAGGGCGAAAATAAAATTTGTTTGAATTAATTTAGAATGATTTATTGACTAGAAGAGACTTAGTGACATGACTTTAAGGCTAAACAAATGCATTGTTGCCTTCAATAGATTAACTGCAAGTTATCCACGAAAGTCATGTTTAAAGGCCGAATTTGGTTCGAAGCGATTTAGAATGATTTAATGACTAAAAGAGATGCAATAACATGACCTTATGGCTAAAAAAATGCATAGTTGCCTTCAATAGATCAATTACAAGTTATGCATGAAAGTCGTGTCTTAAATGCAAAAATAGAATTGGTTCGAAGTGTTTTCAAACAATTTAATAATATGAAAAGACTGAATGATATGCTTTTTAAGGCTAAAATAATGCATTGTTGTCTTCAATAGATTAATTGCAATATATGTAATAAAATCATGATCGAAAGGCAAAAATAGAATTCATTCGAATAAATTGAGAATGATTTAGTGACTAGAAGAGACTCAGTAACATGACTTTAAGGCTAAACAAATGCATTGTTGCCTTCAGTAGATCAACTGGATGTTACTCACGAAAGTCATGTTTAAAGGCCGAATTTCGTTGGAAGTAATTTAGAATGATTTAATGACTAAAAGAGACGCAATAATATGACTTTTAGGCTAAAAAAATGCATAGTTGCCTTCAATAAATCAATTGCAACTTATGCATGAAAGTCGTGTCTTAATTGCAAAAATAGAATTGGTTCGAAGTGCTTTCACACAATTTGATGATATGAAAAGACTGAATGATATACTTTTTAAGGCTAAAATAATGCATTGTTGTCTTCAATAGATTAATTGCAGGTTATGTAAGAAAATCATGTTTGAAAGGCGAAAATAAAATTCGTTCGAATTAAATTACAATGATTTATTGACTAGAAGAGGCTCTATGACATGACTTTAAGGCGAAACAAAGGCATTGTTGCCTTCAATAGATTAACTGCAAGTTATCCACGAAAGTCATGTTTAAAGGCCGAATTTCGTTCGAAGCGATTTAGAATGATTTAATAACAAAAAGAGATGCAATAACATGACTTTAAGGCTAAAAAAATGCATAGTTGGCTTCAATAGATCAATTACAAGTTATGCATGAAAGTCGTGCCTTAAATGCAAAAATAGAATTGGTTCGAAGTGCTTTCACACAATTTGATGATATGAAAAGACTGAACGATGTACTTTTTAAGGCAAAAATAATGCATTGTTGTCTTGAATAAATTAATTGCAAGTTATGTAAGAAAATCATGTTTGAAGGGCGAAAATGGAATTCGTTCGACGTAATTTGGAATAATTTAATAACTAGAAGAGACTTAGTGACATGACTTTAAGGCTAAACAAATGCATTTTTGCCTTCAATAGATCAACTGCAGGTTATGCACGAAAGTCATTTTTAAAGGACAAATTTCATTCGAAGTGATTTAGAATGATTTAATGACCAAAAGAGACACAATAATATGACTTTTAGGCTAAAAAAATGCATAGTTGCCTTCAATAGATCAATTGCAACTTATGCCTGAAAGTCATGTCTTAAATGGAAAAATAGAATTGGTTCGATGTTCTTTCAAACAATTTAATGATATGAAAAGACTGAATGATTTGCTTTTTAAAGCTAAAATAATGCATTGTTGTCTTCAATAGATTAATTGAAAAATATGTAATAAAATCTTGATTGAAGGGCAAAAATAGAATTCATTCGAATTAATTTAGAATGATTTAATGAGAAGGAGAGACTCAATGACATGATTTTAAGGCAAAACAAATGCATTGTTGCTTTCAATAGATCAACTGCAAGTTATGCACGAAAGTCATTTTGAAAGGCCGAATTTCGTTCGAAGTGATTTAGAATGATTTAATGTCTAAAAGAGACGCAATAATATGACCTTAAGGCAAAAAAAATGCATAGTTGCCTTCAATGGATCAATTTCAAGTTATGCATGAAAGTCGTGTGTTAAATGCAAAAATAGAATTGGTTCGAAGTGCTTTCAAACAATTTGATGATATGAAAAGAATGAATGATATACTTTTTAAGGCTAAAATAATGCATTGTTGTCTTCAATAAATTAATTGCAAAATATGTAATAAAATCATGAATGAAGGGCAAAAATAGAATTCATTCGAATTAATTTAGAAAGATTTAATGATAAGGAGAGACTCAATGACATGATTTTAAGGCAAAACAATTGGATTGTTGCTTTCAATAGATCAACTGCAAGTTATGCACGAAAGTCATTTTTAAAGGCCGAATTTCGTTCGAAGTGACTTAGAATAATTTAATGACTAAAAGAGACGCATTAATATGACTTTAAGGATAAAAAAATGCATAGTTGCCTTCAATAGATCAGTTACAAGTTATGCATGAAAGTCATGCCTCAAATGTAAAAATAGAATTGGTTCGAAGTGCTTTCAAACAATTTAATGATATGAAAAGACTGAATGATATAATTTTTAAGGCTAAAATAATGCATTGTTGTCTTCAATAGTTAATTGCAGGTAATGTAAGAAAATCATGTTTGAAGGGCGAAAATAAAATTTGTTCGAATTAATTTAGAATGATTTATTGACTAGAAGAGACTCAATGACATGACTTTAAGGCTAAACAAATGCATTGTTGCTATCAACTGCAAGTCATGCACGAAAGTCATGTTTAAAGGCCGACTTTCGTTCGAAGCGATTTAGAATGATTTAATAACTAAAAGAGACGCAATAACATAACTTTAAGGCTAAAAAAATGCATAGTTCCCTTCAATAGATCTATTGCAATTTATGCATGAAACTCGTGTTTTAAATGCAAAAATAGAATTGGTTCGAAGTGCTTTCAAACAATTTAATGATACGAAAAGACTGAATGATATGCTTTTTAAGTCTAAAATAATGCATTGTTGTCTTCAATAGATTAATTGCATGTTATGTAAGAAAATAATGTTTGAAGGGTGAAAATAAAATTCGTTTGAAATAATTTAGGATGATTAATTGACTAGAAGAGACTCAGGGACACGACTTTAAGGCTAAGCAAATGCATTATTGCCTTCAGTAGATCAACTGCAAGTTCTGCACGAAAGTTATGTTTTAAGGCCGAATTTTGTTCGAAGTAATTTAGAATGATTGAATGACTAAAAGAGACGCAATACTATGACTTTAACGCTAAAAAAATGCATAGTTGCCTTCAATAGATCAATTACAAGTTATGCATGAAAGTCGTGTCTTAAATTCAAAAATAGAATTTGTTCGAAGTGTTTTCAAACAATTTAATGATACGAAAAGACTGAATGATATGCTTTTTAAGACTAAAATAATGCATTGTTCTCTTCAATAGATTAATTGCAACTTATGTAAGAAAATCATGTTTGAAGGGCGAAAATAAAATTTGTTTGAATTAATTTAGAATGATTTATTGACTAGAAGAGACTCAGTGACATGACTTTAAGGCTAAACAAATGCATTGTTGCTATCAACTGCAAGTCATGCACGAAAGTCATGTTTAAAGGCCGACTTTCGTTCGAAGCGATTTAGAATGATTTAATAACTAAAAGAGACGCAATAACATAACTTTAAGGCTAAAAAAATGCATAGTTCCCTTCAATAGATCTATTGCAATTTATGCATGAAACTCGTGTTTTAAATGCAAAAATAGAATTGGTTCGAAGTGCTTTCAAACAATTTAATGATACGAAAAGACTGAATGATATGCTTTTTAAGTCTAGAATAATGCATTGTTGTCTTCAGTAGATTAATTGCAAGTTATGTAAGAAAATCATATTTGAAGGGTGAAAATAAAATTCGTTTGAATTAATTTAGAATGATTTATTGACTAGAAGAGACTCAGTGACATGACTTTGAGGCTAAACAAATAGATTATTCCCTTTAGTAGATCAATTGCAAGCTCTGCACGAAAGTCATGTTTAAAGGCCGAATTTCGTTCGAAGCAATTTAGAATGATTTATTGACTAAAAGAGATGCAATACTATGACTTTAACGCTAAAAAAATGCATAGTTGCCGTCAATAGATCAATTACAAGTTATGCATGAAAGTCATGTTTGAAGGGCGAAAATAAAATTGTTTTGAATTAATTTAGAATGATTTATTGACTAGAAGAGACTCAGTGACAAGACTTTAAGGCTAAACAAATGCATTGTTGCCTTCAGTAGATCAACTGCAAGTTATGCACGAAAGTCATGTTTAAAGGCCGAATTTCGTTCGAAGTAATTTAGAATGATTTAATGACTAAAAGAGACGCAATACTATGACTTTATGGCTAAAAAAATGCATAGTTGCCTTCAATAGATCAATTACAAGTTATGCATGAATGTCGTGTCTTAAATGCAAAAATAGAATTGGTTCGATGTGCTTTCAAACAATTTAATGATATGAAAAGACTGAAGGATATGCTTTTTAAGACTAAAATAATGCATTGTTGTCTTCAATAGATTAATTGCAAGTTATGTTAGAAAATCATGTTTGAAGGGTGAAAATAAAATTGTTTTGAATTAATTTAGAATGATTTATTGACTAGAAGAGACTCAGTGACATGACTTTAAGGCTAAACAAATGCATTGTTGCCTTCAGTAGATCAACTGCAAGTTATGCACGAAAGTCATGTTTAAAGGCCGAATTTCGTTCGAAGTAATTTAGAATGATTTAATGACTAAAAGAGACGCAATACTATGACTTTAAGGCTAAAAAAATGCATAGTTGCCTTCAATAGATCAATTACAAGTTATGCATGAAAGTCGTGTCTTAAATGCAAAAATAGAATTGGTTCGAAGTGCTTTCAAACAATTTAATGATATGAAAAGACTGAATGATATGCTTTTTAAGACTAAAATAATGCATTGTTGCCTTCAATAGATTAATTGCATGTTATGTAAGAAAATAATGTTTGAAGGGTGAAAATAAAATTCGTTTGAAATAATTTAGGATGATTAATTGACTAGAAGAGACTCAGGGACACGACTTTAAGGCTAAGCAAATGCATTATTGCCTTCAGTAGATCAACTGCAAGTTCTGCACGAAAGTTATGTTTTAAGGCCGAATTTTGTTCGAAGTAATTTAGAATGATTGAATGACTAAAAGAGACGCAATACTATGACTTTAACGCTAAAAAAATGCATAGTTGCCTTCAATAGATCAATTACAAGTTATGCATGAAAGTCGTGTCTTAAATTCAAAAATAGAATTTGTTCGAAGTGTTTTCAAACAATTTAATGATACGAAAAGACTGAATGATATGCTTTTTAAGACTAAAATAATGCATTGTTCTCTTCAATAGATTAATTGCAACTTATGTAAGAAAATCATGTTTGAAGGGCGAAAATAAAATTTGTTTGAATTAATTTAGAATGATTTATTGACTAGAAGAGACTCAGCGACATGACTTTAAGGCTAAACAAATGCATTGTTGCCTTCAATAGATTAACTGCAAGTTATCCACGAAAGTCATGTTTAAAGGCCGAATTTGGTTCGAAGCGATTTAGAATGATTTAATGACTAAAAGAGATGCAATAACATGACCTTATGGCTAAAAAAATGCATAGTTGCCTTCAATAGATCAATTACAAGTTATACATGAAAGTCGTGTCTTAAATGCAAAAATAGAATTGGTTTGAAGTGCTTCCAAGCAATTTAATGATACTAGAAGACTGAACGATATAATTTTTAAGGCAAAAATAATGCATTGTTGTCTTCAATAAATTAATTGCAAGTTATGTAAGAAAACCATCTTTGAAGGGCGAAAATAAAATTCGTTTGAATCAATTTAGGATGATTAATTGACTAGAAGAGACTCAGTGACATGACTTTGAGGCTAAACAAATAGATTATTCCCTTCAGTAGATCAATTGCAAGCTCTGCACGAAAGTCATGTTTAAAGGCCGAATTTCGTTTGAAGTAATTTAGAATGATTCAATGACTAAAAGAGACGCAATACTATGACTTTAAGGCTAAAAAAGTGCATAGTTGCCTTCAATAGATCAATTACAAGTTATGCATGAAAGTCGTGTCTTAAATTCAAAAATAGAACTGGTTCGTAGTGTTTTCAAACAATTTAATGATACGAAAAGACTGAATGATATGCTTTTTAAGACTAAAATAATGCATTGTTCTCTTCAATAGATTAATTGCAAGTTATGTAAGAAAATCATGTTTGAAGGGCGAAAATAAAATTTGTTTGAATTAATTTAGAATGATTTATTGACTAGAAGAGACTCAGTGACATGACGTTAAGGCTAAACAAATGCATTGTTGCCTTCAGTAGATCAACTGCAAGTTATGGATGAAAGTCATGTTTAAAGGCCGACTTTCATTCGAAGTGATTTAGAATGATTCAATAACTAAAAGCGATGCAATAACATGACTTTAAGGCTAAAAACATGCATAGTTGCCTTCAATAGATCTATTGCAAGTTATGCATGAAACTCGTGTTTTAAATGCAAAAATAGAATTGGTTCGAAGTGCTTTCAAACAATTTAATGATACGGAAAGACTGAATGATATGCTTTTTAAGTCTAAAATAATGCATTGTTGTCTTCAACAGATTAATTGCAAGTTATGTAAGAAACTCATGTTTGAAGGGTGAAAATAAAATTCGTTTGAATTAATTTAGAATGATTTATTGACTAGAAGAGACTCAGTGACATGACTCTAAGGCTAAACAAATGCATTATTCCCTTCAGTAGATCAATTGCAAGCTCTGCACGAAAGTCATGTTTAAAGGCCGAATTTCGTTTGAAGTAATTTAGAATGATTCAATGACTAAAAGAGACGCAATACTATGACTTTAAGGCTAAAAAAATGCATAGTTACCTTCAATAGATCAATTACAAGTTATGCGTGAAAGTCGTGTCTTAAATTCATAAATAGAACTGGTTCGTAGTGTTTTCAAACAATTTATTGATACGAAAAGACTGAATGACATGCTTTTTAAGACTAAAATAATGCATTGTTGTCTTCAATAGATTAATTGCAAGTAATGTAAGAAAATCATGTTTGAAGGGCGAAAATAAAATTTGTTTGAATTAATTTAGAATGATTTATTGACTAGAAGAGAGTCAGTGACATGACGTTAAGGCTAAACAAATGCATTGTTGCCTTCAGTAGATCAACTGCAAGTTATGGACGAAAGTCATGTTTAAAAACCGACTTTCGTTCGAAGTGATTTAGAATGATTCAATAACTAAAAGAGATGCAATAACATGACTTTAAGGCTAAAAACATGCATAGTTGCCTTCAATAGATCTATTGCAAGTTATGCATGAAACTCGTGTTTTAAATGCAAAAATAGAATTGGTTCGAAGTGCTTTCAAACAATTTAATGATACGGAAAGACTGAATGATATGCTTTTTAAGTCTAAAATAATGCATTGTTGTCTTCAATAGATTAATTGCAAGTTATGTAAGAAAATCATGTTTGAAGGGTGAAAATAAAATTCGTTTGAATCACTTTAGGATGATTTATTGACTAGAAGAGACTCAGTGACATGATGTTAAGGCTAAACAAATGCATTGTTGCCTTCAGTAGATCAACTGCAAGTTATGGACGAAAGTCATGTTTAAAAACCGACTTTCGTTCGAAGTGATTTAGAATGATTCAATAACTAAAAGAGATGCAATAACATGACTTTAAGGCTAAAAACATGCATAGTTGCCTTCAATAGATCAATTATAAGTTATCCATGAAAGTCGTGTCTTAAATGCAAAAATAGAATTGGTTCGAAGTGCTTTCAAACAATTTAATGATATGAAAAGACTGAATGATACGCTTTTTAAGACTAAAATAATGCATTGTTGTCTTCAATAGATTAATTGCAAGTTATGTAAGAAAATCATGTTTGAAGGGCGAAAATAAAATTCGTTCGAATAAATTTAGAATGATTTATTGACTAGAAGAGACTCAGTAACATGACTTTAAGGCTAAACAAATACATTGTTGCCTTCAGTAGATCAACTGCAAGTTATGCACGAAAGTCATGTTTAAAGGCTGAATTTCGTTGGAAGTAATTTAGAATGATTTAATGACTAAAAGAGATGCAATACTATGACTTTAAGGCTAAAAAACTGCATAGTTGCCTTCAATAGATCAATTACAAGTTATGCATGAAAGTCGTGTCTTAAATGCAAATATAGAATTGGTTCGAAGTGCTTTCAAACAATTTAATGATATGAAAAGACTGAATGATATGCTTTTTAAGACTAAAATAATGCATTGTTGTCTTCAATAGATTAATTGCAAGTTATGTAAGAAAGTCATGTTTGAAGGGCGAAAATAAAATTGTTTTGAATTAATTTAGAATGATTTATTGACTAGAAGAGACTCAGTGACATGACTTTAAGGCTAAACAAAAGCATTGTTGCCTTTAGTAGATCAACTGCAAGTTATGCACGAAAGTCATGTTTAAAGGCCGAATTTCGTTCGAAGTAATTTAGAATGATTTAATGACTAAAAGAGACGCAATACTATGACTTTAAGCCTAAAAAAATGCATATTTGGCTTCAATAGATCAATTACAAGTTATGCATGAAAGTCGTGCCTTCAATGCAAAAATAGAATTGGTTGGAAGTGCTTTCACACAATTTGATGATATGAAAAGACTGAACGATATACTTTTTAAGGCAAAAATAATGCATTATTGTCTTGAATAAATTAATTGCAAGTTATGTAAGAAAATCATGTTTGAAGGGCGAAAATAGAATTCGTTCGACGTAATTTGGAATAATTTAATAACTAGAAGAGACTTAGTGACATGACTTTAAGGCTAAACAAATGCATTTTTGCCTTCAATAGATCAACTGCAAGTTATGCACGAAAGTCATTTTTAAAGGACGAATTTCGTTCGAAGTGATTTAGAATGATTTAATGACTAAAAGAGACGCAATAATATGACTTTTAGGCTAAAAAAATGCATAGTTGCCTTCACTAGATCAATTGCAACTTATGCATGAAAGTCATGTCTTAAATGGAAAAATAGAATTGGTTCGATGTTCTTTCAAACAATTTAATAATATGAAAAGACTGAATGATTTGCTTTTTAAGTCTAGAATAATGCATTGTTGTCTTCAGTAGATTAATTGCAAGTTATGTAACAAAATCATATTTGAAGGGTGAAAATAAAATTCGTTTGAATTAATTTAGAATGATTTATTGACTAGAAGAGACTCAGTGACATGACTTTAAGGCTAAACAAATGCATTGTTGCTATCAACTGCAAGTCATGCACGAAAGTCATGTTTAAAGGCCGACTTTCGTTCGAAGAGATTTAGAATGATTTAATAACTAAAAGAGACGCAATAACATAACTTTAAGGCTAAAAAAATGCATAGTTCCCTTCAATATATCAATTACAAGTTCTGCATGAAAGTCGTGTCTTAAATTCAAAAATAGAATTTGTTCGAAGTGTTTTCAAACAATTTAATGATACCCGAAAAGACTGAATGATATGCTTTTTAAGACTAAAATAATGCATTGTTGTCTTCAATAGATTAATGGCAACTTATGTAAGAAAATCATCTTTGAAGGGCGAAAATAAAATTTGTTTGAATTAATTCAGAATGATTTATTGACTAGAAGAGACTCAGTGACATGACTTTAAGGCTAAACAAATGCATTGTTGCTATCAACTGCAAGTCATGCACGAAAGTCATGTTTAAAGGCCGACTTTCGTTCGAAGAGATTTAGAATGATTTAATAACTAAAAGAGACGCAATAACATAACTTTAAGGCTAAAAAAATGCATAGTTCCCTTCAATAGATCTATTGCAAGTTATGCATGAAACTCTTGTTTTAAATGCAAAAATAGAATTGTTTCGAAGTGCTTTCAAACAATTTAATGATACGAAAAGACTGAATGATATGCTTTTTAAGTCTAAAATAATGCATTGTTGTCTTCAATAGATTAATTGCAAGTTATGTAAGAAAATCATGTTTGAAGGGTGAAAATAAAATTCGTTTAAAATAATTTAGGATGATTAATTGACTAGAAGAGACTCAGTGACACGACTTTAAGGCTAAGCAAATGCATTATTGCCTTCAGTAGATCAACTGCAAGTTATGCACGAAAGTCATGTTTAAAGGCCGAATTTCGTTGGAAGTAATTTAGAATGATTTAATGACTAAAAGAGATGCAATACTATGACTTCAAGGCTAAAAAACTGCATAGTTGCCTTCAATAGATCAATTACAAGTTATGCATGAAAGTCGTGTCTTCAATGCAAATATAGAATTGGTTCGAAGTGCTTTCAAACAATTTAATGATATGAAAAGACTGAATGATATGCTTTTTAAGACTAAAATAATGCATTGTTGTCTTCAATAGCTTAATTGCAAGTTATGTAAGAAAATCATGTTTGAAGGGCGAAAATAAAATTCGTTCGAATAAATTTAGAATGATTTATTGACTAGAAGAGACTCAGTAACATGACTTTAAGGCTAAGCAAATGCATTATTGCCTTCAGTAGATCAACTGCAAGTTCTGCACGAAAGTCATGTTTAAAGGCCGAATTTCGTTCGAAGCAATTTAGAATGTTTTAATGACTAAAAGAGACGCAATACTCTGACTTTAACGCTAAAAAAATGCATAGTTGCCGTCAATAGATCAATTACAAGTTATGCATGAAAGTCGTGTCTTAAATGCAAAAATAGAATTGGTTCGAAGTGTTTTCAAACAATTTAATAATATGAAAAGACTGAATGATATGCTTTTTAAGGCTAAAATAATGCATTGTTGTCTTCAATAGATTAATTATAATATATGTAATAAAATCATGATCGAAAGGCAAAAATAGAATTCATTCGAATAAATTGAGAATGATTTAGTGACTAGAAGAGACTCAGTAACATGACTTTAAGGCTAAACAAATGCATTGTTGCCTTCAGTAGATCAACTGGATGTTACTCACGAAAGTCATGTTTAAAGGCCGAATTTCGTTGGAAGTAATTTAGAATGATTTAATGACTAAAAGAGACGCAATAATATGACTTTTAGGCTAAAAAAATGCATAGTTGCCTTCAATAAATCAATTGCAACTTATGCATGAAAGTCGTGTCTTAATTACAAAAATAGAATTGGTTCGAGGTGCTTTCACACAATTTGATGATATGAAAAGACTGAATGATATACTTTTTAAGGCTAAAATAATGCATTGTCGTCTTCAATAGATTAATTGCAGGTTATGTAAGAAAATCATGTTTGAAGGGCCAAAATAAAATTTGTTCAAATTAATTTACAATGATTTATTGACTAGAAGAGGCTCAATGACATGACTTTAAGGCGAAACAAAGGCATTGTTGCCTTCAATAGATTAATTGCAAGTTATCCACGAAAGTCATGTTTAAAGGCCGAATTTCGTTCGAAGCGATTTAGAATGATTTAATAACTAAAAGAGATGCAATAATATGACTTTAAGGCAAAAAAAATGCATAGTTTGCTTCAATAGATCAATTACAAGTTATGCATGAAAGTCGTGCCTTAAATGCAAAAATAAAATTGGTTGAAGTGCTTTCACACAATTTGATGATATGAAAAGACTGAACGATATACTTTTTAAGGCAAAAATAATGCATTATTGTCTTGAATAAATTAATTGCAAGTTATGTAAGAAAATCATGTTTGAAGGGCGAAAATAGAATTCGTTCGACGTAATTTGGAATAATTTAATAACTAGAAGAGACTTAGTGACATGACTTTAAGGCTAAACAAATGCATTTTTGCCTTCAATAGATCAACTGCAAGTTATGCACGAAAGTCATTTTTAAAGGACGAATTTTGTTCGAAGTGATTTAGAATGATTTAATGACTAAAAGAGACGCAATAATATGACTTTTAGGCTAAAAAAATGCATAGTTGCCTTCAATAGATCAATTGCAACTTATGCATGAAAGTCATGTCTTAAATGGAAAAATAGAATTGGTTCAATGTTCTTTCAAACAATTTAATGATATGAAAAGACTGAATGATTTGCTTTTTAAAGCTAAAATAATGCATTGTTGTCTTCAATAGATTAATTGAAAAATATGTAATAAAATCTTGATTGAAGGGCAAAAATAGAATTCATTCGAATTAATTTAGAATGATTTAATGAGAAGGAGAGACTCAATGACATGATTTTAAGGCAAAACAAATGCATTGTTGCTTTCAATAAACCAACTGCAAGTTATGCACGAAAGTCATTTTGAAAGGCCGAATTTCGTTCGAAGTGATTTAGAATGATTTAATGTCTAAAAGAGACGCAATAATATTACCTTAAGGCAAAAAAAATGCATAGTTGCCTTCAATGGATCAATTTAAAGTTATGCATGAAAGTCGTGTGTTAAATGCAAAAATAGAATTGGTTCGAAGTGCTTTCAAACAATTTGATGATATGAAAAGAATGAATGATATACTTTTTAAGGCTAAAATAATGCATTGTTGTCTTCAATAGATTAATTGCAAAATATGTAATAAAATCATGAATGAAGGGCAAAAATAGAATTCATTCGAATTAAATTAGAAAGATTTAATGATAAGCAGAGACTTAATGACATGATTTTAAGGCAAAACAATTGCATTGTTGCTTTCAATTGATCAACTGCAAGTTATGCACGAAAGTCATTTTTAAAGGCCGAATTTCGTTCGAAGTGACTTAGAATAATTTAATGACTAAAAGAGACGCATTAATATGACTTTAAGGATAAAAAAATGCATAGTTGCCTTCAATAGATCAGTTACAAGTTATGCATGAAAGTCATGCCTCAAATGTAAAAATAGAATTGGTTCGAAGTGCTTTCAAACAATTTAATGATATGAAAAGACTGAATGATATAATTTTTAAGGCTAAAATAATGCATTGTTGTCTTCAATAGTTAATTGCAGGTAATGTAAGAAAATCATGTTTGAAGGGCGAAAATAAAATTTGTTCGAATTAATTTAGAATGATTTATTGACTAGAAGAGACTCAGTGACATGACTTTAAGGCTAAACAAATGCATTGTTGCTCTCAACTGCAAGTCATGCACGAAAGTCATGTTTAAAGGCCAACTTTCGTTCGAAGCGATTTAGAATGATTTAATAACTAAAAGAGACGCAATAACATAACTTTAAGGCTAAAAAAATGCATAGTTCCCTTCAATAGATCTATTGCAATTTATGCATGAAACTCGTGTTTTAAATGCAAAAATAGAATTGGTTCGAAGTGCTTTCAAACAATTTAATGATACGAAAAGACTGAATGATATGCTTTTTAAGTCTAAAATAATGCATTGTTGTCTTCAATAGATTAATTGCATGTTATGTAAGAAAATAATGTTTGAAGGGTGAAAATAAAATTCGTTTGAAATAATTTAGGATGATTAATTGACAAGAAGAGACTCAGGGACACGACTTTAAGGCTAAGCAAATGCATTATTGCCTTCAGTAGATCAACTGCAAGTTCTGCACGAAAGTCATGTTTTAAGGCGAATTTTGTTCGAAGTAATTTAGAATGATTGAATGACTAAAAGAGACGCAATACTATGACTTTAACGCTAAAAAAATGCATAGTTGCCTTCAATTGATCAATTACAAGTTATGCATAAAAGTCATGTCTTAAATGCAAAAATAGAATTGGTTCGAAGTGTTTTCAAACAATTTAATGATATGAAAAGACTGAATGATATGCTTTTTAAGTCTAAAATAATGCATTGTTGTCTTCAATAGATTAATTGCAAGTTATGTAAGAAAATCATGTTTGAAAGGCGAAAATAAAATTTGTTCGAATTAATTTAGAATGATTTATTGACTAGAAGACACTCAGTGACATGACTTTAAGGCTAAACAAATGCATTGTTGCCTTCAATAGATTAACTGCAAGTTATGCACAAAAGTCATGATTAAAGGCCAAATTTGGTTCGAAGTAATTTAGAATGATTCAATGACTAAAAGAGAGGCAATACTATGACTTTAAGGCTAAAAAAGTGCATAGTTGCCTTCAATAGATCAATTACAAGTTATGCGTGAAAGTCGTGTCTTAAATTCATAAATAGAACTGGTTCGTAGTGTTTTCAAACAATTTAATGATACGAAAAGACTGAATGATATGCTTTTTAAGACTAAAATAATGCATTGTTCTCTTCAATAGATTAATTGCAAGTTATGTAAGAAAATCATGTTTGAAGGGCGAAAATAAAATTTGTTTGAATTAATTTAGAATGATTTATTGACTAGAAGAGACTCAGTGACATGACGTTAAGGCTAAACAAATGCATTGTTGCCTTCAGTAGATCAACTGCAAGTTATGGACGAAAGTCATGTTTAAAAACCGACTTTCGTTTGAAGTGATTTAGAATGATTCAATAACTAAAAGAGATGCAATAACATGACTTTAAGGCTAAAAACATGCATAGTTGCCTTCAATAGATCTATTGCAAGTTATGCCTGAAACTCGTGTTTTAAATGCAAAAATAGAATTGGTTCGAAGTGCTTTCAAACAATTTAATGATACGGAAAGACTGAATGATATGCTTTTTAAGTCTAAAATAATGCATTGTTGTCTTCAACAGATTAATTGCAAGTTATGTAAGAAAATCATGTTTGAAGGGTGAAAATAAAATTCGTTTGAATCAATTTAGGATGATTAATTGACTAGAAGAGACTCAGTGACACGACCTTAAGGCTAAACAAATGCATTATGCCTTCAGTAGATCAACTGCAAGTTCTGCACGAAAGTCATGTTTAAAGGCCGAATTTCGTTCGAAGTAATTTAGAATGATTTAATGACTAAAAGAGATGCAATACTATGACTTTCAGGCTAAAAAAATGCATAGTTGCCTTCAATAGATCAATTACAAGTTCTGCATGAAAGTCGTGTGTTAAATTCAAAAATAGAATTTGTTCGAAGTGTTTTCAAACAATTTAATGATACGAAAAGACTGAATGATATGCTTTTTAAGACTAAAATAATGCATTGTTGTCTTCAATAGATTAGTTGCAACTTATGTAAGAAAATCATCTTTGAAGGGCGAAAATAAAATTTGTTTGAATTAATTCAAAATGATTTATTGACTAGAAGAGACTCAGTGACATGACTTTAAGGCTAAACAAATGCATTGTTGCTATCAACTGCAAGTTATGCACGAAAGTCATGTTTAAAGGCCGAATTTCGTTCGAAGTAATTTA
Source organism: Coriaria nepalensis (assembly GCA_027186245.1). Taxonomy (NCBI): domain Eukaryota; kingdom Viridiplantae; phylum Streptophyta; class Magnoliopsida; order Cucurbitales; family Coriariaceae; genus Coriaria; species Coriaria nepalensis. The sequence continues at coordinate 23,537,533 of CP114481.1, forward strand.
GAATGATTTAATGACTAAAAGAGACGCAATACTATGACTTTAAGGCTAAAAAAATGCATAGTTGCCTTCAATAGATCAATTATAAGTTATGCATGAAAGTCGTGTCTTAAATGCAAAAATAGAATTTGTTCGAAGTGCTTTCAAACAATTTAATGATATGAAAAGACTGAATGATATGCTTTTTAAGACTAAAATAATGCATTGTTGTCTTCAATAGATTAATTGCAAGTTATGTAAGAAAATCATGTTTGAAGGGCGAAAATAAAATTCGTTCGAATAACTTTAGAATGATTTATTGACTAGAAGAGACTCAGTAACATGACTTTAAGGCTAAGCAAATGCATTATTGCCTTCAGTAGATCAACTGCAAGTTCTGCACGAAAGTCATGTTTAAAGGCCGAATTTCGTTCGAAGCAATTTAGAATGATTTAATGACTAAAAGAGACGCAATACTCTGACTTTAACGCTAAAAAAATGCATAGTTGCCGTCAATAGATCAATTACAGGTTCTGCATGAAAGTCGTGTCTTAAATGCAAAAATAGAATTTGTTCGAAGTGTTTTCAAACAATTTAATGATATGAAAAGACTGAATGATATGCTTTTTAAGGCTAAAATAATGCATTGTTGTCTTCAATAGATTAATTGCAAGTTATGTAAGAAAGTCACGTTTGAAGGGCGAAAATAAAATTTGTTTGAATTAATTTAGAATGATTTATTGACTAGAAGAGACTTAGTGACATGACTTTAAGGCTAAACAAATGCATTGTTGCCTTCAATAGATTAACTGCAAGTTATCCACGAAAGTCATGTTTAAAGGCCGAATTTGGTTCGAAGCGATTTAGAATGATTTAATGACTAAAAGAGATGCAATAACATGACCTTATGGCTAAAAAAATGCATAGTTGCCTTCAATAGATCAATTACAAGTTATACATGAAAGTCGTGTCTTAAATGCAAAAATAGAATTGGTTTGAAGTGCTTCCAAGCAATTTAATGATACTAGAAGACTGAACGATATAATTTTTAAGGCAAAAATAATGCATTGTTGTCTTCAATAAATTAATTGCAAGTTATGTAAGAAAATCATCTTTGAAGGGCGAAAATAAAATTCGTTTGAATCAATTTAGGATGATTAATTGACTAGAAGAGACTCAGTGACATGACTTTGAGGCTAAACAAATAGATTATTCCCTTCAGTAGATCAATTGCAAGCTCTGCACGAAAGTCATGTTTAAAGGCCGAATTTCGTTTGAAGTAATTTAGAATGATTCAATGACTAAAAGAGACGCAATACTATGACTTTAAGGCTAAAAAAGTGCATAGTTGCCTTCAATAGATCAATTACAAGTTATGCATGAAAGTCGTGTCTTAAATTCAAAAATAGAACTGGTTCGTAGTGTTTTCAAACAATTTAATGATACGAAAAGACTGAATGATATGCTTTTTAAGACTAAAATAATGCATTGTTCTCTTCAATAGATTAATTGCAAGTTATGTAAGAAAATCATGCTTGAAGGGCGAAAATAAAATTTGTTTGAATTAATTTAGAATGATTTATTGACTAGAAGAGACTCAGTGACATGACGTTAAGGCTAAACAAATGCATTGTTGCCTTCAGTAGATCAACTGCAAGTTATGGATGAAAGTCATGTTTAAAGGCCGACTTTCATTCGAAGTGATTTAGAATGATTCAATAACTAAAAGCGATGCAATAACATGACTTTAAGGCTAAAAACATGCATAGTTGCCTTCAATAGATCTATTGCAAGTTATGCATGAAACTCGTGTTTTAAATGCAAAAATAGAATTGGTTCGAAGTGCTTTCAAACAATTTAATGATACGGAAAGACTGAATGATATGCTTTTTAAGTCTAAAATAATGCATTGTTGTCTTCAACAGATTAATTGCAAGTTATGTAAGAAACTCATGTTTGAAGGGTGAAAATAAAATTCGTTTGAATTAATTTAGAATGATTTATTGACTAGAAGAGACTCAGTGACATGACTCTAAGGCTAAACAAATGCATTATTCCCTTCAGTAGATCAATTGCAAGCTCTGCACGAAAGTCATGTTTAAAGGCCGAATTTCGTTTGAAGTAATTTAGAATGATTCAATGACTAAAAGAGACGCAATACTATGACTTTAAGGCTAAAAAAATGCATAGTTACCTTCAATAGATCAATTACAAGTTATGCGTGAAAGTCGTGTCTTAAATTCATAAATAGAACTGGTTCGTAGTGTTTTCAAACAATTTATTGATACGAAAAGACTGAATGACATGCTTTTTAAGACTAAAATAATGCATTGTTGTCTTCAATAGATTAATTGCAAGTAATGTAAGAAAATCATGTTTGAAGGGCGAAAATAAAATTTGTTTGAATTAATTTAGAATGATTTATTGACTAGAAGAGAGTCAGTGACATGACGTTAAGGCTAAACAAATGCATTGTTGCCTTCAGTAGATCAACTGCAAGTTATGGACGAAAGTCATGTTTAAAAACCGACTTTCGTTCGAAGTGATTTAGAATGATTCAATAACTAAAAGAGATGCAATAACATGACTTTAAGGCTAAAAACATGCATAGTTGCCTTCAATAGATCTATTGCAAGTTATGCATGAAACTCGTGTTTTAAATGCAAAAATAGAATTGGTTCGAAGTGCTTTCAAACAATTTAATGATACGGAAAGACTGAATGATATGCTTTTTAAGTCTAAAATAATGCATTGTTGTCTTCAATAGATTAATTGCAAGTTATGTAAGAAAATCATGTTTGAAGGGTGAAAATAAAATTCGTTTGAATCACTTTAGGATGATTTATTGACTAGAAGAGACTCAGTGACATGACGTTAAGGCTAAACAAATGCATTGTTGCCTTCAGTAGATCAACTGCAAGTTATGGACGAAAGTCATGTTTAAAAACCGACTTTCGTTCGAAGTGATTTAGAATGATTCAATAACTAAAAGAGATGCAATAACATGACTTTAAGGTTAAAAACATGCATAGTTGCCTTCAATAGATCAATTATAAGTTATCCATGAAAGTCGTGTCTTAAATGCAAAAATAGAATTGGTTCGAAGTGCTTTCAAACAATTTAATGATATGAAAAGACTGAATGATACGCTTTTTAAGACTAAAATAATGCATTGTTGTCTTCAATAGATTAATTGCAAGTTATGTAAGAAAATCATGTTTGAAGGGCGAAAATAAAATTCGTTCGAATAAATTTAGAATGATTTATTGACTAGAAGAGACTCAGTAACATGACTTTAAGGCTAAACAAATACATTGTTGCCTTCAGTAGATCAACTGCAAGTTATGCACGAAAGTCATGTTTAAAGGCTGAATTTCGTTGGAAGTAATTTAGAATGATTTAATGACTAAAAGAGATGCAATACTATGACTTTAAGGCTAAAAAACTGCATAGTTGCCTTCAATAGATCAATTACAAGTTATGCATGAAAGTCGTGTCTTAAATGCAAATATAGAATTGGTTCGAAGTGCTTTCAAACAATTTAATGATATGAAAAGACTGAATGATATGCTTTTTAAGACTAAAATAATGCATTGTTGTCTTCAATAGATTAATTGCAAGTTATGTAAGAAAGTCATGTTTGAAGGGCGAAAATAAAATTGTTTTGAATTAATTTAGAATGATTTATTGACTAGAAGAGACTCAGTGACATGACTTTAAGGCTAAACAAAAGCATTGTTGCCTTTAGTAGATCAACTGCAAGTTATGCACGAAAGTCATGTTTAAAGGCCGAATTTCGTTCGAAGTAATTTAGAATGATTTAATGACTAAAAGAGACGCAATACTATGACTTTAAGCCTAAAAAAATGCATATTTGGCTTCAATAGATCAATTACAAGTTATGCATGAAAGTCGTGCCTTCAATGCAAAAATAGAATTGGTTGGAAGTGCTTTCACACAATTTGATGATATGAAAAGACTGAACGATATACTTTTTAAGGCAAAAATAATGCATTATTGTCTTGAATAAATTAATTGCAAGTTATGTAAGAAAATCATGTTTGAAGGGCGAAAATAGAATTCGTTCGACGTAATTTGGAATAATTTAATAACTAGAAGAGACTTAGTGACATGACTTTAAGGCTAAACAAATGCATTTTTGCCTTCAATAGATCAACTGCAAGTTATGCACGAAAGTCATTTTTAAAGGACGAATTTCGTTCGAAGTGATTTAGAATGATTTAATGACTAAAAGAGACGCAATAATATGACTTTTAGGCTAAAAAAATGCATAGTTGCCTTCACTAGATCAATTGCAACTTATGCATGAAAGTCATGTCTTAAATGGAAAAATAGAATTGGTTCGATGTTCTTTCAAACAATTTAATAATATGAAAAGACTGAATGATTTGCTTTTTAAGTCTAGAATAATGCATTGTTGTCTTCAGTAGATTAATTGCAAGTTATGTAACAAAATCATATTTGAAGGGTGAAAATAAAATTCGTTTGAATTAATTTAGAATGATTTATTGACTAGAAGAGACTCAGTGACATGACTTTAAGGCTAAACAAATGCATTGTTGCTATCAACTGCAAGTCATGCACGAAAGTCATGTTTAAAGGCCGACTTTCGTTCGAAGAGATTTAGAATGATTTAATAACTAAAAGAGACGCAATAACATAACTTTAAGGCTAAAAAAATCCATAGTTCCCTTCAATATATCAATTACAAGTTCTGCATGAAAGTCGTGTCTTAAATTCAAAAATAGAATTTGTTCGAAGTGTTTTCAAACAATTTAATGATACCCGAAAAGACTGAATGATATGCTTTTTAAGACTAAAATAATGCATTGTTGTCTGCAATAGATTAATGGCAACTTATGTAAGAAAATCATCTTTGAAGGGCGAAAATAAAATTTGTTTGAATTAATTCAGAATGATTTATTGACTAGAAGAGACTCAGTGACATGACTTTAAGGCTAAACAAATGCATTGTTGCTATCAACTGCAAGTCATGCACGAAAGTCATGTTTAAAGGCCGACTTTCGTTCGAAGAGATTTAGAATGATTTAATAACTAAAAGAGACGCAATAACATAACTTTAAGGCTAAAAAAATGCATAGTTCCCTTCAATAGATCTATTGCAAGTTATGCATGAAACTCTTGTTTTAAATGCAAAAATAGAATTGGTTCGAAGTGCTTTCAAACAATTTAATGATACGAAAAGACTGAATGATATGCTTTTTAAGTCTAAAATAATGCATTGTTGTCTTCAATAGATTAATTGCAAGTTATGTAAGAAAATCATGTTTGAAGGGTGAAAATAAAATTCGTTTAAAATAATTTAGGATGATTAATTGACTAGAAGAGACTCAGTGACACGACTTTAAGGCTAAGCAAATGCATTATTGCCTTCAGTAGATCAACTGCAAGTTATGCACGAAAGTCATGTTTAAAGGCCGAATTTCGTTGGAAGTAATTTAGAATGATTTAATGACTAAAAGAGATGCAATACTATGACTTTAAGGCTAAAAAACTGCATAGTTGCCTTCAATAGATCAATTACAAGTTATGCATGAAAGTCGTGTCTTAAATGCAAATATAGAATTGGTTCGAAGTGCTTTCAAACAATTTAATGATATGAAAAGACTGAATGATATGCTTTTTAAGACTAAAATAATGCATTGTTGTCTTCAATAGCTTAATTGCAAGTTATGTAAGAAAATCATGTTTGAAGGGCGAAAATAAAATTCGTTCGAATAAATTTAGAATGATTTATTGACTAGAAGAGACTCAGTAACATGACTTTAAGGCTAAGCAAATGCATTATTGCCTTCAGTAGATCAACTGCAAGTTCTGCACGAAAGTCATGTTTAAAGGCCGAATTTCGTTCGAAGCAATTTAGAATGTTTTAATGACTAAAAGAGACGCAATACTCTGACTTTAACGCTAAAAAAATGCATAGTTGCCGTCAATAGATCAATTACAAGTTATGCATGAAAGTCGTGTCTTAAATGCAAAAATAGAATTGGTTCGAAGTGTTTTCAAACAATTTAATAATATGAAAAGACTGAATGATATGCTTTTTAAGGCTAAAATAATGCATTGTTGTCTTCAATAGATTAATTGCAATATATGTAATAAAATCATGATCGAAAGGCAAAAATAGAATTCATTCGAATAAATTGAGAATGATTTAGTGACTAGAAGAGACTCAGTAACATGACTTTAAGGCTAAACAAATGCATTGTTGCCTTCAGTAGATCAACTGGATGTTACTCACGAAAGTCATGTTTAAAGGCCGAATTTCGTTGGAAGTAATTTAGAATGATTTAATGACTAAAAGAGACGCAATAATATGACTTTTAGGCTAAAAAAATGCATAGTTGCCTTCAATAAATCAATTGCAACTTATGCATGAAAGTCGTGTCTTAATTACAAAAATAGAATTGGTTCGAGGTGCTTTCACACAATTTGATGATATGAAAAGACTGAATGATATACTTTTTAAGGCTAAAATAATGCATTGTCGTCTTCAATAGATTAATTGCAGGTTATGTAAGAAAATCATGTTTGAAGGGCCAAAATAAAATTTGTTCAAATTAATTTACAATGATTTATTGACTAGAAGAGGCTCAATGACATGACTTTAAGGCGAAACAAAGGCATTGTTGCCTTCAATAGATTAATTGCAAGTTATCCACGAAAGTCATGTTTAAAGGCCGAATTTCGTTCGAAGCGATTTAGAATGATTTAATAACTAAAAGAGATGCAATAATATGACTTTAAGGCAAAAAAAATGCATAGTTTGCTTCAATAGATCAATTCCAAGTTATGCATGAAAGTCGTGCCTTAAATGCAAAAATAAAATTGGTTCGAAGTGCTTTCACACAATTTGATGATATGAAAAGACTGAACGATATACTTTTTAAGGCAAAAATAATGCATTATTGTCTTGAATAAATTAATTGCAAGTTATGTAAGAAAATCATGTTTGAAGGGCGAAAATAGAATTCGTTCGACGTAATTTGGAATAATTTAATAACTAGAAGAGACTTAGTGACATGACTTTAAGGCTAAACAAATGCATTTTTGCCTTCAATAGATCAACTGCAAGTTATGCACGAAAGTCATTTTTAAAGGACGAATTTTGTTCGAAGTGATTTAGAATGATTTAATGACTAAAAGAGACGCAATAATATGACTTTTAGGCTAAAAAAATGCATAGTTGCCTTCAATAGATCAATTGCAACTTATGCATGAAAGTCATGTCTTAAATGGAAAAATAGAATTGGTTCAATGTTCTTTCAAACAATTTAATGATATGAAAAGACTGAATGATTTGCTTTTTAAAGCTAAAATAATGCATTGTTGTCTTCAATAGATTAATTGAAAAATATGTAATAAAATCTTGATTGAAGGGCAAAAATAGAATTCATTCGAATTAATTTAGAATGATTTAATGAGAAGGAGAGACTCAATGACATGATTTTAAGGCAAAACAAATGCATTGTTGCTTTCAATAAACCAACTGCAAGTTATGCACGAAAGTCATTTTGAAAGGCCGAATTTCGTTCGAAGTGATTTAGAATGATTTAATGTCTAAAAGAGACGCAATAATATTACCTTAAGGCAAAAAAAATGCATAGTTGCCTTCAATGGATCAATTTAAAGTTATGCATGAAAGTCGTGTGTTAAATGCAAAAATAGAATTGGTTCGAAGTGCTTTCAAACAATTTGATGATATGAAAAGAATGAATGATATACTTTTTAAGGCTAAAATAATGCATTGTTGTCTTCAATAGATTAATTGCAAAATATGTAATAAAATCATGAATGAAGGGCAAAAATAGAATTCATTCGAATTAAATTAGAAAGATTTAATGATAAGCAGAGACTTAATGACATGATTTTAAGGCAAAACAATTGCATTGTTGCTTTCAATTGATCAACTGCAAGTTATGCACGAAAGTCATTTTTAAAGGCCGAATTTCGTTCGAAGTGACTTAGAATAATTTAATGACTAAAAGAGACGCATTAATATGACTTTAAGGATAAAAAAATGCATAGTTGCCTTCAATAGATCAGTTACAAGTTATGCATGAAAGTCATGCCTCAAATGTAAAAATAGAATTGGTTCGAAGTGCTTTCAAACAATTTAATGATATGAAAAGACTGAATGATATAATTTTTAAGGCTAAAATAATGCATTGTTGTCTTCAATAGTTAATTGCAGGTAATGTAAGAAAATCATGTTTGAAGGGCGAAAATAAAATTTGTTCGAATTAATTTAGAATGATTTATTGACTAGAAGAGACTCAGTGACATGACTTTAAGGCTAAACAAATGCATTGTTGCTCTCAACTGCAAGTCATGCACGAAAGTCATGTTTAAAGGCCAACTTTCGTTCGAAGCGATTTAGAATGATTTAATAACTAAAAGAGACGCAATAACATAACTTTAAGGCTAAAAAAATGCATAGTTCCCTTCAATAGATCTATTGCAATTTATGCATGAAACTCGTGTTTTAAATGCAAAAATAGAATTGGTTCGAAGTGCTTTCAAACAATTTAATGATATGAAAAGACTGAATGATATGCTTTTTAAGACTAAAATAATGGATTGTTGTCTTCAATATATTAATTGCACGTTATGTAAGAAAATCATGTGTGAAGGGTGAAAATAAAATTCGTTCGAATAAATTTAGAATGATTTATTGACTAGAAGAGACTCAGTAACATGACTTTAAGGCTAAACAAATACATTGTTGCCTTCAGTAGATCAACTGCAAGTTATGCACGAAAGTCATGTTTAAAGGCTGAATTTCGTTGGAAGTAATTTAGAATGATTTAATGACTAAAAGAGATGCAATACTATGACTTTAAGGCTAAAAAACTGCATAGTTGCCTTCAATAGATCAATTACAAGTTATGCATGAAAGTCGTGTCTTAAATGCAAATATAGAATTGGTTCGAAGTGCTTTCAAACAATTTAATGATATGAAAAGACTGAATGATATGCTTTTTAAGACTAAAATAATGCATTGTTGTCTTCAATAGATTAATTGCAAGTTATGTAAGAAAGTCATGTTTGAAGGGCGAAAATAAAATTGTTTTGAATTAATTTAGAATGATTTATTGACTAGAAGAGACTCAGTGACATGACTTTAAGGCTAAACAAAAGCATTGTTGCCTTTAGTAGATCAACTGCAAGTTATGCACGGAAGTCATGTTTAAAGGCCGAATTTCGTTCGAAGTAATTTAGAATGATTTAATGACTAAAAGAGACGCAATACTATGACTTTAAGCCTAAAAAAATGCATATTTGGCTTCAATAGATCAATTACAAGTTATGCATGAAAGTCGTGCCTTCAATGCAAAAATAGAATTGGTTGGAAGTGCTTTCACACAATTTGATGATATGAAAAGACTGAACGATATACTTTTTAAGGCAAAAATAATGCATTATTGTCTTGAATAAATTAATTGCAAGTTATGTAAGAAAATCATGTTTGAAGGGCGAAAATAGAATTCGTTCGACGTAATTTGGAATAATTTAATAACTAGAAGAGACTTAGTGACATGACTTTAAGGCTAAACAAATGCATTTTTGCCTTCAATAGATCAACTGCAAGTTATGCACGAAAGTCATTTTTAAAGGACGAATTTCGTTCGAAGTGATTTAGAATGATTTAATGACTAAAAGAGACGCAATAATATGACTTTTAGGCTAAAAAAATGCATAGTTGCCTTCACTAGATCAATTGCAACTTATGCATGAAAGTCATGTCTTAAATGGAAAAATAGAATTGGTTCGATGTTCTTTCAAACAATTTAATAATATGAAAAGACTGAATGATTTGCTTTTTAAGTCTAGAATAATGCATTGTTGTCTTCAGTAGATTAATTGCAAGTTATGTAACAAAATCATATTTGAAGGGTGAAAATAAAATTCATTTGAATTAATTTAGAATGATTTATTGACTAGAAGAGACTCAGTGACATGACTTTAAGGCTAAACAAATGCATTGTTGCTATCAACTGCAAGTCATGCACGAAAGTCATGTTTAAAGGCCGACTTTCGTTCGAAGAGATTTAGAATGATTTAATAACTAAAAGAGACGCAATAACATAACTTTAAGGCTAAAAAAATGCATAGTTCCCTTCAATATATCAATTACAAGTTCTGCATGAAAGTCGTGTCTTAAATTCAAAAATAGAATTTGTTCGAAGTGTTTTCAAACAATTTAATGATACCCGAAAAGACTGAATGATATGCTTTTTAAGACTAAAATAATGCATTGTTGTCTTCAATAGATTAATGGCAACTTATGTAAGAAAATCATCTTTGAAGGGCGAAAATAAAATTTGTTTGAATTAATTCAGAATGATTTATTGACTAGAAGAGACTCAGTGACATGACTTTAAGGCTAAACAAATGCATTGTTGCTATCAACTGCAAGTCATGCACGAAAGTCATGTTTAAAGGCCGACTTTCGTTCGAAGAGATTTAGAATGATTTAATAACTAAAAGAGACGCAATAACATAACTTTAAGGCTAAAAAAATGCATAGTTCCCTTCAATAGATCTATTGCAAGTTATGCATGAAACTCTTGTTTTAAATGCAAAAATAGAATTGGTTCGAAGTGCTTTCAAACAATTTAATGATACGAAAAGACTGAATGATATGCTTTTTAAGTCTAAAATAATGCATTGTTGTCTTCAATAGATTAATTGCAAGTTATGTAAGAAAATCATGTTTGAAGGGTGAAAATAAAATTCGTTTAAAATAATTTAGGATGATTAATTGACTAGAAGAGACTCAGTGACACGACTTTAAGGCTAAGCAAATGCATTATTGCCTTCAGTAGATCAACTGCAAGTTATGCACGAAAGTCATGTTTAAAGGCCGAATTTCGTTGGAAGTAATTTAGAATGATTTAATGACTAAAAGAGATGCAATACTATGACTTTAAGGCTAAAAAACTGCATAGTTGCCTTCAATAGATCAATTACAAGTTATGCATGAAAGTCGTGTCTTAAATGCAAATATAGAATTGGTTCGAAGTGCTTTCAAACAATTTAATGATATAAAAAGACTGAATGATATGCTTTTTAAGACTAAAATAATGCATTGTTGTCTTCAATAGCTTAATTGCAAGTTATGTAAGAAAATCATGTTTGAAGGGCGAAAATAAAATTCGTTCGAATAAATTTAGAATGATTTATTGACTAGAAGAGACTCAGTAACATGACTTTAAGGCTAAGCAAATGCATTATTGCCTTCAGTAGATCAACTGCAAGTTCTACACGAAAGTCATGTTTAAAGGCCGAATTTCGTTCGAAGCAATTTAGAATGTTTTAATGACTAAAAGAGACGCAATACTCTGACTTTAACGCTAAAAAAATGCATAGTTGCCGTCAATAGATCAATTACAAGTTATGCATGAAAGTCGTGTCTTAAATGCAAAAATAGAATTGGTTCGAAGTGTTTTCAAACAATTTAATAATATGAAAAGACTGAATGATATGCTTTTTAAGGCTAAAATAATGCATTGTTGTCTTCAATAGATTAATTGCAATATATGTAATAAAATCATGATCGAAAGGCAAAAATAGAATTCATTCGAATAAATTGAGAATGATTTAGTGACTAGAAGAGACTCAGTAACATGACTTTAAGGCTAAACAAATGCATTGTTGCCTTCAGTAGATCAACTGGATGTTACTCACGAAAGTCATGTTTAAAGGCCGAATTTCGTTGGAAGTAATTTAGAATGATTTAATGACTAAAAGAGACGCAATAATATGACTTTTAGGCTAAAAAAATGCATAGTTGCCTTCAATAAATCAATTGCAACTTATGCATGAAAGTCGTGTCTTAATTACAAAAATAGAATTGGTTCGAGGTGCTTTCACACAATTTGATGATATGAAAAGACTGAATGATATACTTTTTAAGGCTAAAATAATGCATTGTCGTCTTCAATAGATTAATTGCAGGTTCTGTAAGAAAATCATGTTTGAAGGGCCAAAATAAAATTTGTTCAAATTAATTTACAATGATTTATTGACTAGAAGAGGCTCAATGACATGACTTTAAGGCGAAACAAAGGCATTGTTGCCTTCAATAGATTAATTGCAAGTTATCCACGAAAGTCATGTTTAAAGGCCGAATTTCGTTCGAAGCGATTTAGAATGATTTAATAACTAAAAGAGATGCAATAATATGACTTTAAGGCAAAAAAAATGCATAGTTTGCTTCAATAGATCAATTACAAGTTATGCATGAAAGTCGTGCCTAAAATGCAAAAATAAAATTGGTTCGAAGTGCTTTCACACAATTTGATGATATGAAAAGACTGAACGATATACTTTTTAAGGCAAAAATAATGCATTATTGTCTTGAATAAATTAATTGCAAGTTATGTAAGAAAATCTTGTTTGAAGGGCGAAAATAGAATTCGTTCGACGTAATTTGGAATAATTTAATAACTAGAAGAGACTTAGTGACATGACTTTAAGGCTAAACAAATGCATTTTTGCCTTCAATAGATCAACTGCAAGTTATGCACGAAAGTCATTTTTAAAGGACGAATTTTGTTCGAAGTGATTTAGAATGATTTAATGACTAAAAGAGACGCAATAATATGACTTTTAGGCTAAAAAAATGCATAGTTGCCTTCAATAGATCAATTGCAACTTATGCATGAAAGTCATGTCTTAAATGGAAAAATAGAATTGGTTCAATGTTCTTTCAAACAATTTAATGATATGAAAAGACTGAATGATTTGCTTTTTAAAGCTAAAATAATGCATTGTTGTCTTCAATAGATTAATTGAAAAATATGTAATAAAATCTTGATTGAAGGGCAAAAATAGAATTCATTCGAATTAATTTAGAATGATTTAATGAGAAGGAGAGACTCAATGACATGATTTTAAGGCAAAACAAATGCATTGTTGCTTTCAATAAACCAACTGCAAGTTATGCACGAAAGTCATTTTGAAAGGCCGAATTTCGTTCGAAGTGATTTAGAATGATTTAATGTCTAAAAGAGACGCAATAATATTACCTTAAGGCAAAAAAAATGCATAGTTGCCTTCAATGGATCAATTTAAAGTTATGCATGAAAGTCGTGTGTTAAATGCAAAAATAGAATTGGTTCGAAGTGCTTTCAAACAATTTGATGATATGAAAAGAATGAATGATATACTTTTTAAGGCTAAAATAATGCATTGTTGTCTTCAATAGATTAATTGCAAAATATGTAATAAAATCATGAATGAAGGGCAAAAATAGAATTCATTCGAATTAAATTAGAAAGATTTAATGATAAGCAGAGACTTAATGACATGATTTTAAGGCAAAACAATTGCATTGTTGCTTTCAATTGATCAACTGCAAGTTATGCACGAAAGTCATTTTTAAAGGCCGAATTTCGTTCGAAGTGACTTAGAATAATTTAATGACTAAAAGAGACGCATTAATATGACTTTAAGGATAAAAAAATGCATAGTTGCCTTCAATAGATCAGTTACAAGTTATGCATGAAAGTCATGCCTCAAATGTAAAAATAGAATTGGTTCGAAGTGCTTTCAAACAATTTAATGATATGAAAAGACTGAATGATATAATTTTTAAGGCTAAAATAATGCATTGTTGTCTTCAATAGTTAATTGCAGGTAATGTAAGAAAATCATGTTTGAAGGGCGAAAATAAAATTTGTTCGAATTAATTTAGAATGATTTATTGACTAGAAGAGACTCAGTGACATGACTTTAAGGCTAAACAAATGCATTGTTGCTCTCAACTGCAAGTCATGCACGAAAGTCATGTTTAAAGGCCAACTTTCGTTCGAAGCGATTTAGAATGATTTAATAACTAAAAGAGACGCAATAACATAACTTTAAGGCTAAAAAAATGCATAGTTCCCTTCAATAGATCTATTGCAATTTATGCATGAAACTCGTGTTTTAAATGCAAAAATAGAATTGGTTCGAAGTGCTTTCAAACAATTTAATGATACGGATAGACTGAATGATATGCTTTTTAAGTCTAAAATAATGCATTGTTGTCTTCAATAGATTAATTGCATGTTATGTAAGAAAATAATGTTTGAAGGGTGAAAATAAAATTCGTTTGAAATAATTTAGGATGATTAATTGACAAGAAGAGACTCAGGGACACGACTTTAAGGCTAAGCAAATGCATTATTGCCTTCAGTAGATCAACTGCAAGTTCTGCACGAAAGTCATGTTTTAAGGCGAATTTTGTTCGAAGTAATTTAGAATGATTGAATGACTAAAAGAGACGCAATACTATGACTTTAACGCTAAAAAAATGCATAGTTGCCTTCAATTGATCAATTACAAGTTATGCATAAAAGTCATGTCTTAAATGCAAAAATAGAATTGGTTCGAAGTGTTTTCAAACAATTTAATGATATGAAAAGACTGAATGATATGCTTTTTAAGTCTAAAATAATGCATTGTTGTCTTCAATAGATTAATTGCAAGTTATGTAAGAAAATCATGTTTGAAAGGCGAAAATAAAATTTGTTCGAATTAATTTAGAATGATTTATTGACTAGAAGACACTCAGTGACATGACTTTAAGGCTAAACAAATGCATTGTTGCCTTCAATAGATTAACTGCAAGTTATGCACAAAAGTCATGTTTAAAGGCCAAATTTGGTTCGAAGCCATTTAGAATGATTTAATGACTAAAAGAGTCGCAATACTATGACTTTAACGCTAAAAAAATGCATATTTGCCTTCAATAGATCAATTGCAAGTTATGCATGAAACTCCTGTTTTAAATGCAAAAATAGAATTGGTTCATAGTTCTTTCAAACAATTTAATGATACGAAAAGACTGAATGATATGCTTTTTAAGTCTAGAATAATGCATTGTTGTCTTCAGTAGATTAATTGCAAGTTATGTAAGAAAATCATATTTGAAGGGTGAAAATAAAATTCGTTTGAATTAATTTAGAATGATTTATGGACTAGAAGAGACTCAGTGACATGACTTTAAGGCTAAACAAATGCATTATTCCCTTCAGTAGATCAATTGCAAGCTCTGCACGAAAGTCATGTTTAAAGGCCGAATTTCGTTTGAAGTAATTTAGAATGATTCAATGACTAAAAGAGAGGCAATACTATGACTTTAAGGCTAAAAAAGTGCATAGTTGCCTTCAATAGATCAATTACAAGTTATGCGTGAAAGTCGTGTCTTAAATTCATAAATAGAACTGGTTCGTAGTGTTTTCAAACAATTTAATGATACGAAAAGACTGAATGATATGCTTTTTAAGACTAAAATAATGCATTGTTCTCTTCAATAGATTAATTGCAAGTTATGTAAGAAAATCATGTTTGAAGGGCGAAAATAAAATTTGTTTGAATTAATTTAGAATGATTTATTGACTAGAAGAGACTCAGTGACATGACGTTAAGGCTAAACAAATGCATTGTTGCCTTCAGTAGATCAACTGCAAGTTATGGACGAAAGTCATGTTTAAAAACCGACTTTCGTTTGAAGTGATTTAGAATGATTCAATAACTAAAAGAGATGCAATAACATGACTTTAAGGCTAAAAACATGCATAGTTGCCTTCAATAGATCTATTGCAAGTTATGCCTGAAACTCGTGTTTTAAATGCAAAAATAGAATTGGTTCGAAGTGCTTTCAAACAATTTAATGATACGGAAAGACTGAATGATATGCTTTTTAAGTCTAAAATAATGCATTGTTGTCTTCAACAGATTAATTGCAAGTTATGTAAGAAAATCATGTTTGAAGGGTGAAAATAAAATTCGTTTGAATCAATTTAGGATGATTAATTGACTAGAAGAGACTCAGTGACACGACCTTAAGGCTAAACAAATGCATTATGCCTTCAGTAGATCAACTGCAAGTTCTGCACGAAAGTCATGTTTAAAGGCCGAATTTCGTTCGAAGTAATTTAGAATGATTTAATGACTAAAAGAGATGCAATACTATGACTTTCAGGCTAAAAAAATGCATAGTTGCCTTCAATAGATCAATTACAAGTTCTGCATGAAAGTCGTGTGTTAAATTCAAAAATAGAATTTGTTCGAAGTGTTTTCAAACAATTTAATGATACGAAAAGACTGAATGATATGCTTTTTAAGACTAAAATAATGCATTGTTGTCTTCAATAGATTAGTTGCAACTTATGTAAGAAAATCATCTTTGAAGGGCGAAAATAAAATTTGTTTGAATTAATTCAAAATGATTTATTGACTAGAAGAGACTCAGTGACATGACTTTAAGGCTAAACAAATGCATTGTTGCTATCAACTGCAAGTTATGCACGAAAGTCATGTTTAAAGGCCGAATTTCGTTCGAAGTAATTTAGAATGATTTAATGACTAAAAGAGACGCAATACTATGACTTTAAGGCTAAAAAAATGCATAGTTGCCTTCAATAGATCAATTACAAGTTATGCATGAAAGTCGTGTCTTAAATGCAAAAATAGAATTTGTTCGAAGTGCTTTCAAACAATTTAATGATATGAAAAGACTGAATGGTATGCTTTTTAAGACTAAAATAATGCATTGTTGTCTTCAATAGATTAATTGCAAGTTATGTAAGAAAATCATGTTTGAAGGGCGAAAATAAAATTCGTTCGAATAACTTTAGAATGATTTATTGACTAGAAGAGACTCAGTAACATGACTTTAAGGCTAAGCAAATGCATTATTGCCTTCAGTAGATCAACTGCAAGTTCTGCACGAAAGTCATGTTTAAAGGCCGAATTTCGTTCGAAGCAATTTAGAATGATTTAATGACTAAAAGAGACGCAATACTCTGACTTTAACGCTAAAAAAATGCATAGTTGCCGTCAATAGATCAATTACAGGTTCTGCATGAAAGTCGTGTCTTAAATGCAAAAATAGAATTTGTTCGAAGTGTTTTCAAACAATTTAATGATATGAAAAGACTGAATGATATGCTTTTTAAGGCTAAAATAATGCATTGTTGTCTTCAATAGATTAATTGCAAGTTATGTAAGAAAGTCACGTTTGAAGGGCGAAAATAAAATTTGTTTGAATTAATTTAGAATGATTTATTGACTAGAAGAGACTTAGTGACATGACTTTAAGGCTAAACAAATGCATTGTTGCCTTCAATAGATTAACTGCAAGTTATCCACGAAAGTCATGTTTAAAGGCCGAATTTGGTTCGAAGCGATTTAGAATGATTTAATGACTAAAAGAGATGCAATAACATGACCTTATGGCTAAAAAAATGCATAGTTGCCTTCAATAGATCAATTACAAGTTATACATGAAAGTCGTGTCTTAAATGCAAAAATAGAATTGGTTTGAAGTGCTTCCAAGCAATTTAATGATACTAGAAGACTGAACGATATAATTTTTAAGGCAAAAATAATGCATTGTTGTCTTCAATAAATTAATTGCAAGTTATGTAAGAAAATCATCTTTGAAGGGCGAAAATAAAATTCGTTTGAATCAATTTAGGATGATTAATTGACTAGAAGAGACTCAGCGACACGACCTTAAGGCTAAACAAATGCATTATTGCCTTCAGTAGATCAACTGCAAGTTCTGCACGAAAGTCATGTTTAAAGGCCAAATTTCGTTCGAAGTAATTTAGAATGATTTAATGTCTAAAAGAGACGCAATAATATGACCTTTAGGCTAAAAAAAATGCATAGTTGCCTTCAATAGATCAATTACAAGTTATGCATGAAAGTCGTGTCTTAAATGCAAAAATAGAATTGGTTCGAAGTGCTTCCAAGCAATTTAATGATATTAGAAGACTGAACGATATAATTTTTAAGGCAAAAATAATGCATTGTTGTCTTCAATAAATTAATTGCAAGTTATGTAAGAAAATCATGTATGAAGGGCGAAAATAAAATTCGTTCGAATAAATTTAGAATGATTTATTGACTAGAAGAGACTCAGTACCATGACTTTAAGGCTAAACAAATGCATTGTTGCCTTCAGTAGATCAACTGCAAGTTATGCACGAAAGTCATGTTTAATGGCCGAATTTTGTTCGCAGTAATTTAGAATGATTTAATGACTAAAATAGCCGCAATACTATGACTTTAAGGCTAAAAAAATGTATAGTTGCCTTCAATAGATCAATTGCAAGTTATGCACGAAACTCATGTTTTAAATGCAAAAATAGAATTCGTTCGAAGTGCTTTCAAACAATTTAATGATATGAAAAGACTGAATGATATGCTTTTTAAGACTAAAATACTGCACTGTTGTCTTCAATAGATTAATTGCAAGTTATGCACGAAAGTCATGTTTAATGGCCGAATTTCGTTCGAAGTAATTTAGAATGATTTAATGACTAAAAGATACGCAATACTATGACTTTAAGGCTAAAAAAATGCATAGTTGCCTTCAATAGATCAATTACAAGTTATGCATGAAAGTCGTGTCTTAAATGAAAAAATAGAATTGGTTCGAAGTGCTTTCAAACAATTTAATGATATGAAAAGACTGAATGATATGCTTTTTAAGACTAAAATAATGCATTTTTGTCTTCAATAGATTAATTGCAAGTTATGTAAGAAAATCATGTTTGAAGGGCGAAAATAAAATTCATTCGAATAAATTTAGAATGATTTATTGACTAGAAGAGACTCAGTAACATGACTTTAAGGCTAAACAAATGCATTGTTGCCTTTGGTAGATCAACTGCAAGTTATGCACGAAAGTCATGTTTAAAGGCCGAATTTCTTTGGAAGTAATTTAGAATGATTTAATGACTAAAAGAGACGCAATAATATGACTTTTAGGCTAAAAAAATGCATAGTTGCCTTCAATAAATCAATTGCAAGTTATGCATGAAAGTCGTGTCTTAATTGCAAAAGTAGAATTGGTTCGAAGTGCTTGCAAGCAATTTGATGATATGAAAAGACTGAATGATATACTTTTTACGGCTAAAATAATGCATTGTTGTCTTCAATAGATTAATTGCAGGTTATGTAAGAAAATCATGTTTGAAGGGCGAAAATAAAATTCGTTCGAATTAATTTAGAATAATTTATTGAGTAGAAGGGACTCAATGACATGACTTTAAGGCTAAACAAATGCATTGTTGCCTTCAATAGATTAACTGCAAGTTATCCACGAAAGTCATGTTTAAAGGCCGAATTCGGTTCGAAGCGATTTAGAATGATTTAATGACTAAAAGAGACGCAATAACATGACTTTAAGGCAAAAAAAATGCATAGTTGCCTTCAATAGATCAATTACAAGTTATGCATGAAAGTCGTGCCTTAAATGCAAAAATAGAATTGGTTCGAAGTGCTTTTAAACAATTTGATGATATGAAAAGACTGAATGATATACTTTGTAAGGCTAAAATAATGCATTGTTGTTTTCAATAGACTAATTGCAGGTTATGTAAGAAAATCATGTTTGAAGGGCGAAAATAAAATTCGTTCGACTTAATTTAGAAAGATTTAATGATAAGGAGTGACTCAATGACATGATTTTAAGGCAAAACAATTGCATTGTTGCTTTCAATAGATCAACTGCAAGTTATGCACGAAAGTCATTTTTAAAGGCCGAATTTCGTTCGAAGTGATTTAGAATAATTTAATTACTAAAAGAGACGCATTAATATGAATTTAAGGATAAAAAAATGCATAGTTGCCTTCAATCGATCAATTACAAGCTATGCATGAAAGTCATGCCTTAAATGCAAAAATAAATTGGTTCGAAGTGCTTTCAAACAATTTAATGATATGAAAAGACTGAATGATATAATTTTTAAGGCTAAAATAATGCATTGTTGTCTTCAATAGTTAATTGCAGGTTATGTAAGAAAATCATGTTTGAAGGGCGAAAATAAAATTCGTTCGAATAAATTTAGAATGATTTATTGACTAGAAGAGACTCAGTACCATGACTTTAAGGCTAAACAAATGCATTGTTGCCTTCAGTAGATCAACTGCAAGTTATGCACGAAAGTCATGTTTAATGGCCGAATTTTGTTCGAAGTAATTTAGAATGATTTAATGACTAAAATAGCCGCAATACTATGACTTTAAGGCTAAAAAAATGTATAGTTGCCTTCAATAGATCAATTGCAAGTTATGCACGAAACTCATGTTTTAAATGCAAAAATAGAATTGGTTCGAAGTGCTTTCAAACAATTTAATGATATGAAAAGACTGAATGATATGCTTTTTAAGACTAAAATACTGCGTTGTTGTCTTCAATAGATTAATTGCAAGTTATGTAAGAAAATCATCTTTGAAGGGCGAAAATAAAATTCGTTTGAATCAATTTAGGATGATTAATTGACTAGAAGAGACTCAGTGACACGACCTTAAGGCTAAACAAATACATTATTGCCTTCAGTAGATCAACTGCAAGTTCTGCACGAAAGTCATGTTTAAAGGCCGAATTTCATTCGAAGTAATTTAGAATGATTTAATGTCTAAAAGAGACGCAGTAATATGACCTTTAGGCTAAAAAAATGCATAGTTGCCTTCAATAGATCAATTACAAGTTATGCATGAAAGTCGTGTCTTAAATGCAAAAATAGAATTGGTTTGAAGTGCTTCCAAGCAATTTAATGATATTAGAAGACTGAACGATATAATTTTTAAAGCAAAAATAATGCATTGTTGTCTTCAATAAATTAATTACAAGTTATGTAAGAAAATTATGTTTGAACGGCGTAAATAGAATTCGTTCGACTTAATTTGGAATAATTTAATAACTAGAAGAGACTCATTGACATGACTTTAAGGCTAAACAAATGCATTTTTGTCTTCAATAGATCAACTGCAAGTTATGCACGAAAGTCATGTTTAAGGGGCAAATTTCATTCGAAGTGATTTAGAATGATTTAATGTCTAAAAGAGACGCAATAATATGACATTAAGGCTAAAAAAATGCATAGTTGCCTTCAATAGATTAATTACAAGTTATGCATGAAAGTCGTGTCATAAATGCAAAAATAGAATTGGTTTGAAGTGCTTTCAAGCAATTTGATGATATGAAAAGACTGAATGATATACTTTGTAAGGCTAAAATAATGCATTGTTGTTTTCAATAGACTAATTGCAGGTTATGTAAGAAAATCATGTTTGAAGGGCGAAAATAAAATTCGTTCGACTTAATTTAGAAAGATTTAATGATAAGGAGTGACTCACTGACATGATTTTAAGGCAAAACAATTGCATTGTTGCTTTCAATAGATCAACTGCAACTTATGCACGAAAGTCATTTTTAAAGGCCGAATTTCGTTCGAAGTGATTTAGAATAATTTAATTACTAAAAGAGACGCATTAATATGACTTTAAGGATAAAAAAATGCATAGTTGCCTTCAATAGATCAATTACAAGTTATGCATGAAAGTCATGCCTTAAATGCAAAAATAAATTGGTTCGAAGTGCTTTCAAACAATTTAATGATATGAAAAGACTGAATGATATAATTTTTAAGGCTAAAATAATGCATTGTTGTCTTCAATAGTTAATTGCAGGTTATGTAAGAAAATCATGTATCAAGGGCGAAAATAAAATTCGTTCGAATAAATTTAGAATGATTTATTGACTAGAAGAGACTCAGTACCATGACTTTAAGGCTAAACAAATGCATTGTTGCCTTCAGTAGATCAACTGCAAGTTATGCACGAAAGTCATGTTTAATGGCCGAATTTTGTTCGCAGTAATTTAGAATGATTTAATGACTAAAATAGCCGCAATACTATGACTTTAAGGCTAAAAAAATTTATAGTTGCCTTCAAATGATCAATTGCAAGTTATGCACGAAACTCATGTTTTAAATGCAAAAATAGAATTGGTTCGAAGTGCTTTCAAACAATTTAATGATATGAAAAGACTGAATGATATGCTTTTTAAGACTAAAATACTGCATTGTTGTCTTCAATAGATTAATTGCAAGTTATGCACGAAAGTCATGTTTAATGGCCGAACTTCGTTCGAAGTAATTTAGAATGATTTAATGACTAAAAGATACGCAATACTATGACTTTAAGGCTAAAAAAATGCATAGTTGCCTTCAATAGATCAATTACAAGTTATGCATGAAAGTCGTGTCTTAAATGAAAAAATAGAATTGGTTCGAAGTGCTTTCAAACAATTTAATGATATGAAAAGACTGAATGATATGCTTTTTAAGACTAAAATAATGCATTTTTGTCTTCAATAGATTAATTGCAAGTTATGTAAGAAAATCATGTTTAAAGGGCGAAAATAAAATTCGTTCGAATAAATTTAGAATGATTTATTGACTAGAAGAGACTCAGTAACATGACTTTAAGGCTAAACAAATGCATTGTTGCCTTTAGTAGATCAACTGCAAGGTATGCACGAAAGTCATGTTTAAAGGCCGAATTTCATTGGAAGTAATTTAGAATGATTTAATGACTAAAAGAGACGCAATAATATGACTTTTAGGCTAAAAAAATGCATAGTTGCCTTCAATAAATCAATTGCAAGTTATGCATGAAAGTCGTGTCTTAATTGCAAAAATAGAATTGGTTCGAAGTGCTTGCAAACAATTTGATGATATGAAAAGACTGAATGATATACTTTTTACGGCTAAAATAATGCATTGTTGTCTTCAATAGATTAATTGCAGGTTATGTAAGAAAATCATGTTTGAAGGGCGAAAATAAAATTCGTTCGAATTAATTTAGAATAATTTATTGAGTAGAAGGGACTCAATGACATGACTTTAAGGCTAAACAAATGCATTGTTGCCTTCAATAGATTAACTGCAAGTTATCCACGAAAGTCATGTTTAAAGGCCGAATTCGGTTCGAAGCGATTTAGAATGATTTAATGACTAAAAGAGACGCAATAACATGAATTTAAGGCAAAAAAAATGCATAGTTGCCTTCAATAGATCAATTACAAGTTATGCATGAAAGTCGTGCCTTAAATGCAAAAATAGAATTGGTTCGAAGTGCTTTTAAACAATTTGATGATATGAAAAGATTGAATGATATACTTTGTAAGGCTAAAATAATGCATTGTTGTTTTCAATAGACTAATTGCAGGTTATGTAAGAAAATCATGTTTGAAGGGCGAAAATAAAATTCGTTCGACTTAATTTAGAAAGATTTAATGATAAGGAGTGACTCAATGACATGATTTTAAGGCAAAACAATTGCATTGTTGCTTTCAATAGATCAACTGTAAGTTATGCACGAAAGTCATTTTTAAAGGCCGAATTTCATTCGAAGTGATTTAGAATAATTTAATTACTAAAAGAGACGCATTAATATGAATTTAAGGATAAAAAAATGCATAGTTGCCTTCAATAGATCAATTACAAGCTATGCATGAAAGTCATGCCTTAAATGCAAAAATAAATTGGTTCGAAGTGCTTTCAAACAATTTAATGATATGAAAAGACTGAATGATATAATTTTTAAGGCTAAAATAATGCATTGTTGTCTTCAATAGTTAATTGCAGGTTATGTAAGAAAATCATGTTTGAAGGGCGAAAATAAAATTCGTTCGAATAAATTTAGAATGATTTATTGACTAGAAGAGACTCAGTACCATGACTTTAAGGCTAAACAAATGCATTGTTGCCTTCAGTAGATCAACTGCAAGTTATGCACGAAAGTCATGTTTAATGGCCGAATTTTGTTCGAAGTAATTTAGAATGATTTAATGACTAAAATAGCCGCAATACTATGACTTTAAGGCTAAAAAAATGTATAGTTGCCTTCAATAGATCAATTGCAAGTTATGCACGAAACTCATGTTTTAAATGCAAAAATAGAATTGGTTCGAAGTGCTTTCAAACAATTTAATGATATGAAAAGACTGAATGATATGCTTTTTAAGACTAAAATACTGCGTTGTTGTCTTCAATAGATTAATTGCAAGTTATGTAAGAAAATCATCTTTGAAGGGCGAAAATAAAATTCGTTTGAATCAATTTAGGATGATTAATTGACTAGAAGAGACTCAGTGACAAGACCTTAAGGCTAAACAAATGCATTATTGCCTTCAGTAGATCAACTGCAAGTTCTGCACGAAAGTCATGTTTAAAGGCCGAATTTCGTTCGAAGTAATTTAGAATGATTTAATGTCTAAAAGAGACGCAGTAATATGACCTTTAGGCTAAAAAAATGCATAGTTGCCTTCAATAGATCAATTACAAGTTATGCATGAAAGTCGTGTCTTAAATGCAAAAATAGAATTGGTTTGAAGTGCTTCCAAGCAATTTAATGATATTAGAAGACTGAACGATATACTTTTGAAGGCAAAGATAATGCATTGTTGTCTTCAATAAAATAATTGCAAGTTATGTAAGAAAATTATGTTTGAAAGGCGTAAATAGAATTCGTTCGACTTAATTTGGAATAATTTAATAACTAGAAGAGACTCATTGACATGACTTTAAGGCTAAACAAATGCATTTTTGCCTTCAATAGATCAACTGCAAGTGATGCACGAAAGTCATGTTTAAGGGGCAAATTTCATTCGAAGTGATTTAGAATGATTTAATGTCTAAAAGAGACGCAATAATATGACCTTAAGGCTAAAAAAATGCATAGTTGCCTTCAATAGATCAATTACAAGTTATGCATGAAAGTCGTGTCTTAAATGCAAAAATAGAATTGGTTTGAAGTGCTTTCAAGCAATTTAATGATATTAGAAGACTGAACGATATACTTTTTAAGGCAAAAATAATGCATTGTTGTCTTCAGTAAATTAATTGGAAGTTATGTAAGAAAATCATGTTTGAAGAGCGAAAATAGAATTCGTTCGACTTAATTTGGAATAATTTAATAACTAGAAGAGACTCATTGATATGACTTTAAGGCTAAACAAATGCATTTTTGCCTTCAATAATTCAACTGCAAGTTATGCACTAAAGTCATTTTTAAAGATTGAATTTCGTTCGAAGTGATTTAGAATGATTTAATGACTAAAAGAGACGCAATACTATGACTTTAAAGCTAAAAAAATGCATAGTTGCCTTCAATAGATCAATTACAAGTTATGCATGAAAGTCGTGTCTTAAATGCAAAAATAGAATTGGTATGAAGTGCTTTCAAGCAATATAATGATATTAAAAGACTAAATTATATACTTTTTAAGGCAAAAATAATGCATTGTTGTCCTGAATAAATTAATTGCAAGTTATGTAAGAAAATCATGTTTGAAGGGCGAAAATAGAATTCGTTCGACGTAATTTGGAATAATTTAATAACTAGAATAGACTCAGTGACATGACTTTAAGGCTAAACAAATGCATTTTTGCCTTCAATAGATCAACTGCTAGTTATGCACGAAAGTCATTTTTAAAGGACGAATTTCATTCGAAGTGATTTAGAATGATTTAATGACTAAAAGAGACGCAATAATATGACTTTTAGGCTAAAAAAATGCATAGTTGCCTTCAATAGATCAAGTGCAACTTATGCATGAAAGTCATGTCTTAAATGCAAAAATAGAATTGGTTCGATGTTCTTTCAAACAATTTGATGATATGAAAAGACTGAATGATTTGCTTTTTAAGGCTAAAAAAATGCATAGCTGCCTTCAATGGATCAATTTCAAGTTATGCATGAAAGTCGTGTGTTAAATGCAAAAATAGATTTGGTTCGAAGTGCTTTCAAACAATTTGATGATATGAAAAGAATGAATGATATACTTTTTAAGGCTAAAATAATGCATTGTTGTCTTCAATAGATTAATTGCAAAATATGTAATAAAATCATGATTGAAGGGCAAAAATAGAATTCATTCGAATTAATTTAGAAAGGTTTAATGATAAGGAGAGACTCAATGACATGATTTTAAGGCAAAACAATTGCATTGTTGCTTTCAATAGATCAACTGCAAGTTATGCACGAAAGTCATTTTTAAAGGCCGAATTTCGTTCGAAGTGACTTAGAATAATTTAATGACTAAAAGAGACGCATTAATATGACTTTAAGGATAAAAAAATGCATAGTTGCCTTCAATAGATCAGTTACAAGTTATGCATGAAAGTCATGCCTTAAATGTAAAAATAGAATTGGTTCGCAGTGCTTTCAAACAATTTAATGATATGAAAAGACTGAATGATATAATTTTTAAGGCTAAAATAATGCATTGTTGTCTCCAATAGTTAATTGCAGGTTATGTAAGAAAATCATGTTTGAAGGGTGAAAATAAAATTTGTTCGAATTAATTTCGACTGATTTATTGACTAGAAGAGACTCAGTGACATGACTTTAAGGCTAAACAAATGCATTGTTGCCTTCAGTAGATCAACTGCAAGATATGCACGAAAGTCATGTTTAAAGGCCGAATTCCGTTCGAAGTAATTTAGAATGATTTAATGACTAAAAGAGATGCAATACTATGACTTTAAGGCTAAAAAAATGCATAGTTGCCTTCAATAGATAAATTACAAGTTATGCATGAATGTCGTGCCTTAAATGCAAAAATAGAATTGGTTCGAAGTTCTTTCAAACAATTCAATGATATGAAAAGACTGACTGATTTGCTTTTTAAGGCTAAAATAATGCATTGTTGTCTTCAATAGATTAATTGCATTATATGTAATAAAATCATGATTGAAGGGCAGAAATAGAATTTATTCGAATTAATTTAGAATGATTTAATGATAAGGGGAGACTCAATGGCATGATTTTAAGGCAAAACAAATGCATTGTTGCTTTCAATAGATCAACTGCGAGTTATGCACGAAAGTCATTTTTGAAGACCGAATTTCGTTCAAAGTGATTCAGAATGATTTAATGACTAAAAGAGACGCAATAATATGACTTTAAGGATAAAAAAATGCATAGTTGCCTTCAATAGATCAATTGCAAGTTATGCATGAAACTCGTGTTTTAAATGGAAAAATAGAATTGGTTCGAAGTGTTTTCAAACAATTTAATGATATGAAAAGACTGAATGATATACTTTTTAAGGCTAAAATAATGCATTGTTGTCTTCAATAGATTAATTGCAGGTTATGTAAGAAAATCATGTTTGAAGGGCGAAAATAAAATTCGTTCGAATTAATTTACAATGATTTATTGACTAGAAGAGGCTCAATGACATGACTTTAAGGCGAAACAAAGGCATTGTTGCCTTCAATAGATTAACTGCAAGTTATCCACGAAAGTCATGTTTAAAGGCCGAATTTCATTCTAAGCAATTTAGAATGATTTAATGACTCAAAGAGATGCAATAACATGACTTTAAAGCCAAAAAATTGCATAGTTGCCTTCAATAGATCAATTGCAAGTTATGCATGAAACTCGTGTTTTAAATGCAAAAATAGAATTGGTTCGAAGTTCTTTCAAACAATTTAATGATATGAAAAGACTGAATGATATGCTTTTTAAGACTAAAATAATGCATTGTTGTCTTCAATAGATTAATTGCAAGTTATGTAAGAAAATCATGTGTGAAGGGTGAAAATAAAATCGTTTGAATTAATTTAGAATGTTTTATTGACTAGAAGAGACTCAGTGACATGACTTTAAGGCTAAACAAATGCATTGTTGCCTTCAGTACATCAACTGCAAGTTATGCACGAAAGTCATGTTTAAAGGCCGAATTCCGTTCGAAGTAATTTAGAATGATTTAATGACTAAAAGAGATGCAATACTATGACTTTAAGGCTAAAAAAATGCATAGTTGCCTTCAATAGATAAATTACAAGTTATGCATGAATGTCGTGCCTTAAATGCAAAAATAGAATTGGTTCAAAGTGCGTTCAAACAATTTAATGATATGAAAAGACTGAATGATTTGCCTTTTAAGGCTAAAATAATGCATTGTTGTCTCAAATAGATTAATTGCTGGTTATGTAAGAAAATCATGTTTCATGGGCAAAAATAAAATTCGTTCGAATTAATTTACAATGATTTATTGACTAGAAGAGACTCAGTGACATGACTTTAAGGCTAAACAAATGCATTGTCACCTTCAATAGATCAACTGCAAGTTATGCATGAAAGTCATGTTTAAACGCCGAATTTCGTTCGAAGTAATTCAGAATGATTTTATGACTAAAATAGACGCAATACTATGACTTTAAGGCTGAAAAAATGCATTGTTGCCTTCAATAGATCAATTGCAAGTTATGCATGAAAGTTGTGTTTTAAATGCAAAAATAGAATTGGTTCGAAGTTCTTTCAAACAATTCAATGATATGAAAAGACTGACTGATTTGTTTTTTAAGGCTAAAATAATACATTGTTGTCTTCAATAGATTAATTGCAATATATGTAATAAAATCATGATTGAAGGGCAAAAATAGAATTCATTCGAATTAATTTAGAATGATTTAATGATAAGGAGAGACTCAATGACATCATTTTAAGGCAAAACAAATGCATTGTTGCTTTCAATAGATCAACTGCGAGTTATGCACGAAAGTCATTTTTGAAGACCGAATTTCGTTCAAAGTGATTTAGAATGATTTAATGACTAAAAGAGATGCAATAATATGACCTTAAGGATAAAAAAATGCATAGTTGCCTTCAATAGATCAATTGCAAGTTATGCATGAAACTCGTCTTTTAAATGGAAAAATAGAATTGGTTCGAAGTGTTTTCAAACAATTTCATGATATGAAAAGACTAAATGATATACTTTTTAAGGCTAAAATAATGCATTGTTGTCTTCAATAGATTAATTGTAGGTTATGTAAGAAAATCATGTTTGAAGGGCGAAAATAAAATTCGTTCGAATTAATTTACAATGATTTATTGACTAGAAGAGGCTCAATGACATGACTTTAAGGCAAAACAAAGGCATTGTTGCCTTCAATAGATTAACTGCAAGTTATCCACGAAAGTCATGTTTAAAGGCCGAATTTCATTCGAAGCGATTTAGAATGATTTAATGACTCAAAGAGATGCAATAACATGACTTTAAAGTCAAAAAAAATGCATAGTTGCCTTCAATAGATCAATTGCAAGTTATGCATGAAACTCGTGTTTTAAATGCAAAAATAGAATTGGTTCGAAGTTCTTTCAAACAATTTAATGATATGAAAAGACTGAATGATATGCTTTTTAAGACTAAAATAATGCATTGTTGTCTTCAATAGATTAATTGCAAGTTATGTAAGAAAATCATGAGTGAAGGGTGAAAATAAAATCGTTTGAATTAATTTAGAATGTTTTATTGACTAGAAGAGACTCAGTGACATGACTTTAAGGCTAAACAAATGCATTGTTGCCTTCAGTACATCAACTGCAAGTTATGCACGAAAGTCATGTTTAAAGGCCGAATTCCGTTCGAAGTAATTTAGAATGATTTAATGACTAAAAGAGATGCAATACTATGACTTTAAGGCTAAAAAAATGCATAGTTGCCTTCAATAGATAAATTACAAGTTATGCATGAATGTCGTGCCTTAAATGCAAAAATAGAATTGGTTCGAAGTTCTTTCAAACAATTCAATGATATGAAAAGACTGACTGATTTGCTTTTTAAGGCTAAAATAATGCATTGTTGTCTTCAATAGATTAATTGCATTATATGTAATAAAATCATGATTGAAGGGTGAAAATAAAGTTCGTTCGAATTAATTTACAATGATTTATTGACTAGAAGAGACTCAATGACATGACTTTAAGGCTAAACAAATGCATTGTTGCTTTCAATAGATCAACTGCGAGTTATGCACGAAAGTCATTTTTGAAGACCGAATTTCGTTCAAAGTGATTCAGAATGATTTAATGACTAAAAGAGACGCAATAATATGACTTTAAGGATAAAAAAATGCATAGTTGCCTTCAATAGATCAATTGCAAGTTATGCATGAAACTCGTGTTTTAAATGCAAAAATAGAATTGGTTCGAAGTTCTTTCAAACAATTTAATGATATGAAAAGACTGAATGATTTGCTTTTTAAGGCTTAAATAATGCATTCTTGTCTTGAATAGATTAATTGCAAAATATGTAATAAAATCAGGATTGAAGGGCAAAAATAGAATTCATTCGAATCAATTTAGAATGATTTAATGATAAGGAGAGACTCAATGAAATGATTTTAAGGAAAAACAAATGCATTGTTGCTTTCAATAGATCAACTACAAGTTATGCATGAAAGTCATTTTTAAAGACTGAATTTCGTTCAAAGTGATTTAGAATGATTTAATGACTAAAAGAGACGCAATAATATGACTTTGAGGATAAAAAATGCATAGTTGCCATCAATAGATCAATTGCAAGTTATCCATGAAACTCGTGTTTTCAATGCAAAAATAGAATTGGTTCGAAGTGCTTTCAAACAATTTAATGATATGAAAAGACTGAATGATATGCTTTTTAAGACTAAAATAATGCATTGTTGTCTTCAATAGATTAATTGCAAGTTATGTAAGAAAATCATGTGTGAAGGGTGAAAATAAAATTCGTTTGAATTAATTTAGAATGATTTATTGACTAGAAGAGACTCAATGACATGACTTTAAGGCTAAAGAAATGCATTGTTGCCTTCACTAGATCAACTGCAAGTTATGCATGAAAGTCATCTTTAAAGGCCGTATTTCGTTCGAAGTAATTTAGAATGATTTAACGACTAAAAGTGATGCAATACTATGACTTTAAGGCTAAAAAATGCATAGTTGCCTTCAATAGATCAATTACAAGTTATGCATGAAAGTAGTGTCTAAAATAGAAAAATAGAATTGGTTCGAAGTGTTTAAAACAATTTAATGATATGAAAAGACTGAATGATATACTTTTTAAGGCTAAAATAATGCATTATTGTATTCAATAGATTAATTGTAGGTTATGAAAGAAAATCATGTGTGAAGGGTGAAAATAAAATTCGTTTAAATTAATTTAGAATGATTTATTGACTAGAAGAGACTCAGTGACATGATTTTAAGGCTAAACAAATGCATTGTTACCTTCAGTAGATCAACTGCAAGTTATGCACGAAAGTCATGTTTAAAGGCCGAATTTCGTTCGAAGTAATTTAGAATGATTTAATGACTAAAAGAGACGCAATACTATGACTTTATGGCTAAAAAATGCATAGTTGCCTTCAATAGATCAATTACAAGTTATGAATGAAAGTAGTGTCGAAAATGGAAAAATAGAATTGGTTCGAAGTGTTTTCAAACAATTTCATGATATGAAAAGACTGAATGATACACTTTTTAAGGCTAAAATAATGCATTGTTGTATTCAATAGATTAATTGCAGGTTATGTAAGAAAATCATGTTTGAAGGGTGAAAATAAAATTCGTTCGAATTAATTTACAATGATTTATTGACTAGAAAAGACTCAACGACATGACTTTAAGGCTAAACAAATGCATCGTTGCCTTCAGTAGATCAACTGCAAGTTATGCATGAAAGTCATGTTTAAAGGCCGTATTTCATTCGAAGTAATTTAGAATGATTTAATGACTAAAAGAGACGCAATACTATGACTTTCAGGCTAAAAAATGCATAGTTGCCTTCAGTAGATCAACTACAAGTTATGCATGAAACTCGTGTTTTAAATGGAAAAATAGAATTGGTTCGAAGTGTTTTCAAACAATTTAATGATATGAAAAGACTGAATGATATACTTTTTAAGGCTAAAATAATGCATTGTTGTATTCAATAGATTAATTGCAGGTTATGTAAGAAAATCATGTTTGAAGGGCGAAAATATAATTCGTTCGAATTAATTTACAATGATTTATTGACTAGAAGAGACTCAATGACATGACTTTAAGGATAAACAAATGCATTGTTGTCTTCAATAGATTAACTGCAAGTTATCCACGAAAGTCATGTTTAAAGGCCGAATTTGGTTCGAAGTAATTTAGAATGATTTAATGACTAAAAGAGACGCAATAATATGACTTTAAGGATTAAAAAATGCATAGTTGCCTTCAATAGATCAATTGCAAGTTATGCATGAAACTCGTGTTTTAAATGCAAAAATAGAATTGGTTCGAAGTTCTTTCAAACAATTTAATGATATGAAAAGACTGAATGATATGCTTTTTAAGACTAAAATAATGCATTGTTGTCTTCAATAGATTAATTGCAAGTTATGTAAGAAAATCATGTGTGAAGGGTGAAAATAAAATCGTTTGAATTAATTTAGAATGTTTTATTGACTAGAAGAGACTCAGTGACACGACTTTAAGGCTAAACAAATGCATTGTTGCCTTCAGTACATCAACTGCAAGTTATGCACGAAAGTCATGTTTAAAGGCCGAATTCCGTTCAAAGTAATTTAGAATGATTTAATGACTAAAAGAGATGCAATACTATGACTTTAAGGCTAAAAAAATGCATAGTTGCCTTCAATAGATAAATTACAAGTTATGCATGAATGTCGTGCCTTAAATGCAAAAATAGAATTGGTTCGAAGTGCTGTCAAATAATTTAATGATATGAAAAGACTTAATGATATGCTTTTTAAGACTAAAATAATGCATTGTTGTCTTCAATATATTAATTGCAGGTTATGTAAGAAAATCATGTTTGAAGGGCGAAAATAAAGTTCGTTCGAATTAATTTACAATGATTTATTGACTAGAAGAGACTCAATGACATGACTTTAAGGCTAAACAAATGCATTGTTGCTTTCAATAGATCAACTGCAAGTTATGCACGAAAGTCATGTTTATGGGGCGAATTTCATTCGAAGTGATTTAGAATGATTTACTGACTAAAAGAGATCCAATAATATGACCTTAAGACTAAAAAAATGCATAGTTGCCTTCAATAGATCAATTGCAAGTTATGCATGAAAGTTGTGTTTTAAATGCAAAAATAGAATTGGTTCGAAGTTCTTTCAAACAATTTAATGATATGAAAAGACTGAATGATTTGCTTTTTAAGGCTAAAATAATGCATTCTTGTCTTGAATAGATTAATTGCAAAATATGTAATAAAATCAGGATTGAAGGGCAAAAATAGAATTCATTCGAATCAATTTAGAATGATTTAATGATAAGGAGAGACTCAATGAAATGATTTTAAGGAAAAACAAATGCATTGTTGCTTTCAATAGATCAACTACAAGTTACGCATGAAAGTCATTTTTAAAGACTGAATTTCGTTCAAAGTGATTTAGAATGATTTAATGACTAAAAGAGACGCAATAATATGACTTTGAGGATAAAAAATGCATAGTTGCCATCAATAGATCAATTGCAAGTTATCCATGAAACTCGTGTTTTCAATGCAAAAATAGAATTGGTTCGAAGTGCTTTCAAACAATTTAATGATATGAAAAGACTGAATGATATGCTTTTTAAGACTAAAATAATGCATTGTTGTCTTCAATAGATTAATTGCAAGTTATGTAAGAAAATCATGTGTGAAGGGTGAAAATAAAATTCGTTTGAATTAATTTAGAATGATTTATTGACTAGAAGAGACTCAATGACATGACTTTAAGGCTAAAGAAATGCATTGTTGCCTTCACTAGATCAACTGCAAGTTATGCATGAAAGTCATCTTTAAAGGCCGTATTTCGTTCGAAGTAATTTAGAATGATTTAATGACTAAAAGAGATGCAATACTATGACTTTAAGGCTAAAAAATGCATAGTTGCCTTCAATAGATCAATTACAAGTTATGCATGAAAGTAGTGTCTAAAATAGAAAAATAGAATTGGTTCGAAGTGTTTAAAACAATTTAATGATATGAAAAGACTGAATGATATACTTTTTAAGGCTAAAATAATGCATTATTGTATTCAATAGATTAATTGTAGGTTATGAAAGAAAATCATGTGTGAAGGGTGAAAATAAAATTCGTTTAAATTAATTTAGAATGATTTATTGACTAGAAGAGACTCAGTGACATGACTTTAAGGCTAAACAAATGCATTGTTGCCTTCAGTAGATCAACTGCAAGTTATGCACGAAAGTCATGTTTAAAGGCCGAATTTCGTTCGAAGTAATTTAGAATGATTTAATGACTAAAAGAGACGCAATACTATGACTTTATGGCTAAAAAATGCATAGTTGCCTTCAATAGATCAATTACAAGTTATGAATGAAAGTAGTGTCGAAAATGGAAAAATAGAATTGGTTCGAAGTGTTTTCAAACAATTTCATGATATGAAAAGACTGAATGATACACTTTTTAAGGCTAAAATAATGCATTGTTGTATTCAATAGATTAATTGCAGGTTATGTAAGAAAATCATGTCTGAAGGGCGAAAATAAAATTCGTTCGAATTAATTTACAATGATTTATTGACTAGAAAAGACTCAACGACATGACTTTAAGGCTAAACAAATGCATCGTTGCCTTCAGTAGATCAACTGCAAGTTATGCATGAAAGTCATGTTTAAAAGCCGTATTTCATTAGAAGTAATTTAGAATGATTTAATGACTAAAAGAGACGCAATACTATGACTTTCAGGCTAAAAAATGCATAGTTGCCTTCAGTAGATCAACTACAAGTTATGCATGAAAGTAGTGTCTAAAATGGAAAAATAGAATTGGTTCGAAGTGTTTTCAAACAATTTAATGATATGAAAAGGCTGAATGATATACTTTTTAAGGCTAAAATAATGCATTGTTGTATTCAATAGATTAATTGCAGGTTATGTAAGAAAATCATGTTTGAAGGGCGAAAATATAATTCGTTCGAATTAATTTACAATGATTTATTGACTAGAAGAGACTCAATGACATGACTTTAAGGATAAACAAATGCATTGTTGCCTTCAATAGATTAAATGCAAGTTATCCACGAAAGTCATGTTTAAAGGCCGAATTTGGTTCGAAGTAATTTAGAATGATTTAATGACTAAAAGAGACGCAATAATATGACTTT
Source organism: Coriaria nepalensis (assembly GCA_027186245.1). Classification (NCBI taxonomy): domain Eukaryota; kingdom Viridiplantae; phylum Streptophyta; class Magnoliopsida; order Cucurbitales; family Coriariaceae; genus Coriaria; species Coriaria nepalensis. The sequence goes on from CP114481.1 coordinate 23,572,302, forward strand.
AAGGATTAAAAAATGCATAGTTGCCTTCAATAGATCAATTGCAAGTTATTCATGAAACTCGTGTTTTAAATGCAAAAATAGAATTGGTTCGAAGTTCTTTCAAACAATTTAATGATATGAAAAGACTGAATGATATGCTTTTTAAGACTAAAATAATGCATTGTTGTCTTCAATAGATTAATTGCAAGTTATGTAAGAAAATCATGTGTGAAGGGTGAAAATAAAATCGTTTGAATTAATTTAGAATGTTTTATTGACTAGAAGAGACTCAGTGACACGACTTTAAGGCTAAACAAATGCATTGTTGCCTTCAGTACATCAACTGCAAGTTATGCACGAAAGTCATGTTTAAAGGCCGAATTCCGTTCGAAGTAATTTAGAATGATTTAATGACTAAAAGAGATGCAATACTATGACTTTAAGGCTAAAAAAATGCATAGTTGCCTTCAATAGATAAATTACAAGTTATGCATGAATGTCATGCCTTAAATGCAAAAATAGAATTGGTTCGAAGTGCTGTCAAATAATTTAATGATATGAAAAGACTGAATGATATGCTTTTTAAGACTAAAATAATGCATTGTTGTCTTCAATATATTAATTGCAGGTTATGTAAGAAAATCATGTTTGAAGGGCGAGAATAAAGTTCGTTCGAATTAATTTACAATGATTTATTGACTAGAAGAGACTCAATGACATGACTTTAACGCTAAACAAATGCATTGTTGCTTTCAATAGATCAACTGCAAGTTATGCACGAAAGTCATGTTTATGGGGCGAATTTCATTCGAAGTGATTTAGAATGATTTACTGACTAAAAGAGATCCAATAATATGACCTTAAGACTAAAAAAATGCATAGTTGCCTTCAATAGATCAATTGCAAGTTATGCATGAAAGTTGTGTTTTAAATGCAAAAATAGAATTGGTTCGAAGTTCTTTCAAACAATTTAATGATATGAAAAGACTGAATGATATACTTTTTAAGGCTAAAATAATGCATTGTTGTATTCAATAGATTAATTGCAGGTTATGTAAGAAAATCATGTTTGAAGGGCGAAAATAAAATTCGTTCGAATTAATTTACAATGATTTATTGACTAGAAGACACTCAATGACATGACTTTAAGGATAAACAAATGCATTGTTGCCTTCAATAGATTAACTGCAAGTTATCCACGAAAGTCATGTTTAAAGGCCGAATTTGGTTCGAAGTAATTTAGAATGATTTAATGACTAAAAGAGACGCAATAATATGACTTTAAGGATTAAAAAATGCGTAGTTGCCTTCAATAGATCAATTGCAAGTTATGCATGAAACTCGTGTTTTAAATGCAAAAATAGAATTGGTTCGAAGTTCTTTCAAACAATTTAATGATATGAAAAGACTGAATGATTTGCTTTTTAAGGCTAAAATAATGCATTCTTGTCTTGAATAGATTAATTGCTGGTTAAGTAAGAAAATCATGATTGAAGGGCAAAAATAGAATTCATTCGAATTAATTTAGAATGATTTAATGATAAGGAGAGACTCAATGACATGATTTTAAGGAAAAACAAATGCATTGTTGCCTTCAATAGATTAACTGCAAGTTATCCACGGAAGTCATGTTTAAAGGCCGAATTTCGTTCGAAGTAATTTAGAATGATTCAATGACTAAAAGAAACGCAATACTACGACTTTAAGGCTAAAAAAATTGATAGTTGCCTTCAATAGATCAATTACAAGTTATGCATGAAAGTCGTGCCTTAAATGCAAAAATAGAATTGGTTAGAAGTGCTTTCAAACCATTTAATGATATGAAAAGACTGAATGATGTGCTTTTTAAGACTAAAATAATGCTTTGTTGTCTTCGATTGATTAATTGCAAGTTATGTAAGAAAATCATGTGTGAAGGGTGAAAATAAAATTCGTTTGAATTAATTTAGAATGATTTATTGACTAGAAGAGACTCAATGACATGGCCTTCAGGCTAAACAAATGCATTGTTGCCTTCAGTAGATCAACTGCAAGTTATGCACGGAAGTCATGTTTAAAGGCCGTATTTCGTTCGAATTAATTTAGAATGATTTAATGACTAAAAGAGACGCAATACTATGACTTTATGGCTAAAAAATGCATAGTTGCCTTCAATAGATCAATTACAAGTTATGAATGAAAGTAGTGTCTAAAATGGAAAAATAGAATTGGTTCGAAGTGTTTTCAAACTATTTCATGATATGAAAAGACTAAATGATATACTTTTTAAGGCTAAAATAATGCATTGTTGTATTTGATAGATTAATTGCAGGTTATGTAAGAAAATCATGTTTGAAGGGCGAAAATAAAATTCGTTCGAATTAATTTACAATGATTTATTGACTAGAAGAGACTCAATGACATGACTTTAAGGCTAAACAAATGCATTGTTGCCTTCAATAGATAAACTGCAAGTTATCCATGAAAGTCATGTTTAAAGGCCGAATTTCGTTCGAAGTACTTTAGAATGATTTAATGACTAAAAAAGACGCAATAATATGATTTTAAGGATAAAAAAATGCATAGTTGCCTTCAATAGATCAATTGCAAGTTATGAATGAAAGTAGTGTCTAAAATGGAAAAATAGAATTGGTTCGAAGTGTTTTCAAACAATTTCATGATATGAAAAGACTGAATGATATGCTTTTTATGGCTAAAATAATGCATTGTTGTTTTCAATAGATTAATTGCAAGTTATGTAAGAAAATCATGTCTGAAGGGCGAAAATAAAATTCGTTCGAATTAATTTACAATGATTTATTGACTAGAAGAGACTCAATGACATGACTTTAAGGCTAAACAAATGCATTGTTGCCTTCAATAGATTAACTGCAAGTTATCCACGAAAGTTATGTTTAAAGGCCGAATTTCGTTCGAAGTAATTTAGAATGATTTAATGACTAAAAGAGACGCAATAATATGACTTTAAGGATAAAAAAATGCATAGTTGGCTTCAATAAATCAATTACAAGTTATGCATGAAAGTCGAGCCTTAAATGCAAAAATGGAATTGGTTCGAAGTGCTTTCAAAAAATTTAATGATATGAAAAGACTGAATGATACGCTTTTTAAGACTAAAATAATGCATTGTTGTCTTCAATAGATTAATTGCAGGTTAAGTAAGAAAATCATGATTGAAGGGCAAAAATAGAATTTATTCGAATCAATTTAGAATGATTTAATGATAAGGAGAGACTCACTGACATGATTTTAAGGAAAAACAAATGCATTGTTGCCTTCAATAGATTAACTGCAAGTTATCCACAGAAGTCATGTTTAAAGGCCGAATTTCGTTCGAAGTAATTTAGAATGATTTAATGACTAAAAGAAACGCAATACTACGACTTTAAGGCTAAAAAAATGCATAGTTGTCTTCAATAGATCAATTACAAGTTATGCATGAAAGTCGTTCCTTAAATGCAAAAATAGAATTGGTTAGAAGTGCTTTCAAACAATTTAATGATATGAAAAGACTTAATGATATGCTTTTTAAGACTAAAATAATGCTTTGTTGTCTTCGATAGATTAATTGCAAGTTATGTAAGAAAATCATGTGTGAAGGGTGAAAATAAAATTCGTTTGAATTAATTTAGAATGATTTATTGACTAGAATAGACTCAATGACATGACCTTAAGGCGAAACAAAGGCATTGTTGCCTTCAATAGATTAACTGCAAGTTATCCACGAAAGTCATGTTTAAAGGCCGAATTTCATTCGAAGCGATTTAGAATGATTTAATGACTCGAAGAGATGCAATAACATGGCTTTAAGGCCAAAAAAATGCATAGTTGCCTTCAATAGATCAATTGCAAGTTATGCATGAAACTCGTGTTTTAAATGCAAAAATAGAATTGGTTCGAAGTGCTTTCAAACAATTTAATGATATGAAAAGACTGAATGATATGCTTTTTAAGACTAAAATAATGGATTGTTGTCTTCAATATATTAATTGCACGTTATGTAAGAAAATCATGTGTGAAGGGTGAAAATAAAATTCGTTTGAATTAATTTAGAATGATTTATTGACTAGAAGAGACTCAATGACATGACCTTAAGGCGAAACAAAGGCATTGTTGCCATCAACAGATTAACTGCAAGTTATCCATGAAAGTCATGTTTAAAGGCCGAATTTCATTCGAAGCGATTTAGATTGATTTAATGACTAAAAGAGACGCAATACTATGACTTTAAGGCTAAAAAAATGCATAGTTGCCTTCAATAGATCATTTACAAGTTATGCATGAAAGTCGTGCCTTAAATGCAAAAATAGAATTAGTTCGAAGTGTTTTCAAACAATTTAATGATATGAAAAGACTGAATGATATACTTTCTAAGGCTAAAATAATGCATTGTTGTATTCAATAGATTAATTGCAGGTTATGTAAGAAAATCATGTTTGAAGGGTGAAAATAAAATTCATACGAATTAATTTACACTGATTTATTGACTAGAAGAGACTCAATGACATGACTTTAAGGCGAAACAAAGGCATTGTTGCCTTCAATAGATTAACTGCAAGTTATCCACGATAGTCATGTTTAAAGGCCGAATTTCATTCGAAGCGATTTAGAATGATTTAATGACTCGAAGAGATGCAATAACATGGCTTTAAGGCCAAAAAAATGCATAGTTGCCTTCACTAGATAAATTACAAGTTATGCATGAAAGTCGTGCCTTAAATGCAAAAATAGAATTGGTTCGAAGTGCTTCCAAATTATTTAATGATATGAAAAGACTGAATGATATGCTTTTTAAGACTAAAATAATGCATTGTTGTCTTCAATATATTAATCGCAGGTTATGTAAGAAAATCATGTTTGAAGGGCGAAAATAAAATTCGTTCGAATTAATTTACAATGATTTATTGACTAGAAGAGACTCAATGACATGACTTTAAGGAGAAACAAATGCATTGTTGCCTTCAATATATTAACTGCAAGTTATCCACGAAAGTCATGTTTAAAGGCCGAATTTCGTTCGAAGTAATTTCGAATGATTTAATGACTAAAAGAGACGCAATACTATGACTTTAAGGCTAAAAAAATGCATAGTTGCCTTCAATAGATCAATTACGAATTATGCATGAAAGTCGTGCCTTAAATGCAAAAATAGAATTTGTTCGAAGTGCTTTCAAACAATTTAATAATATGAAAAGACTGACTGATATGCTTTTTAAGACTATAATAATGCATTGTTGTCTTCAATACATTAATTGCAAGTTATGTAAGAAAATCATGTGTGAAGGGTGAAAATAAAATTCGTTTGAATTAATTTAGAATGTTTTATTGACTAGAAGAGACTCAGTGACATGACTTTAAGGCTAAACAAATGCATTGTTGCCTTCAATACATCAACTACAAGTTATCCACGAAAGTCATGTTTAAAGGCCGGATTTCGTTCGAAGTAATTTCGAATGATTTAATGACTAAAAGAGACGCAATACTATGACTTTAAGGCCAAAAAAATGCATAGTTGCCTTCAATACATCAATTGCAAGTTATGCATGAAACCTGTGTTTTAAATGCAAAAATAGAATTGGTTCGAAGTGCTTTCAAACAATTTAATGATATGAAAAGACTGACTGATATGCTTTTTAAGACTATAATAATGCATTGTTGTCTTCAATAGATTAATTGCAAGTTATGTAAGAAAATCATGTGTGAAGGGTGAAAATAAAATTCGTTTGAATTAATTTAGAATGTTTTATTGACTAGAAGAGACTCAGTGACATGACTTTAAGGCTAAACAAATGCATTGTTGCCTTCAATACATCAACTACAAGTTATGCACGAAAGTCATGTTTAAAGGCCGGATTTCGTTCGAAGTAATTTAGAATGATTTAATGACTAAAAGAGATGCAATACTATGACTTTAAGGCTAAAAAAATGCATAGTTGCCTTCACTAGATAAATTACAAGTTATGCATGAAAGTCGTGCCTTAAATGCAAAAATAGAATTGGTTCGAAGTGCTTCTAAATTATTTAATGATATGAAAAGACTGAATGATATGCTTTTTAAGACTAAAATAATGCATTGTTGTCTTCAATATATTAATCGCAGGTTATGTAAGAAAATCATGTTTGAAGGGCGAAAATAAAATTCGTTCGAATTAATTTACAATGATTTATTGACTAGAAGAGACTCAATGACATGACTTTAAGGAGAAACAAATGCATTGTTGCCTTCAATATATTAACTGCAAGTTATCCACGAAAGTCATGTTTAAAGGCCGAATTTCGTTCGAAGTAATTTCGAATGATTTAATGACTAAAAGAGACGCAATACTATGACTTTAAGGCTAAAAAAATGCATAGTTGCCTTCAATAGATCAATTACGAATTATGCATGAAAGTCGTGCCTTAAATGCAAAAATAGAATTTGTTCGAAGTGCTTTCAAACAATTTAATAATATGAAAAGACTGAATGATATACTTTTTAAGGCTCAAATAATGCATTGTTGTCTTCAATAGATTAATTGCAGGTTATGTAAGAAAATCATGTTTGAAGGGCGAAAATAAAATTCGTTCGAATTAATTTACAATGATTTATTGACTAGAAGAGACTCAATGACATGACTTTAAGGCAAAACAAAGGCATTGTCGCTTTCAATAGATTAACTGCAAGTTATCCACGAAAGTCATGTTTTAAGGGGCGAATTTCATTCGAAGCGATTTAGAATGATTTAATGACTCAAAGAGATGCAATAACATGACTTTAAGGCCAAAAAAATGCATAGTTGCCTTCAATAGATCAATTGCAAGTTATGCATGAAACTCGTGTTTTAAATGCAAAAATAGAATTGGTTCGTAGTGCTTTCAAACAATTTAATGATATGGAAAGACTGAATGATATGCTTTTTAAGACTGAATTAATGCATTGTTGTCTTCAATATATTAATTGCAAGTTATGTAAGAAAATCATATTTGAAGGGCGAAAATAAAATTCGTTCGAATTAATTTACAATGATTTATTGACTAGAATAGACTCAATGACATGACGTTAAGGCTAAAAAAATGCATTGTTGCCTTCAATATATTAACTGCAAGTTATCCACGAAAGTCCTGTTTAAAGGCCGAATTTCGTTCGAAGTAATTTAGAATGATTTAATGACTAAACGAGACGCAATACTATGACTTTAAGGCTAAAAATATGCATAGTTGCCTTCAACAGATCAATTACAAGTTAAGCATGAAAGTCGTGCCTTAAATGCAAAAATAGAATTTGTTCGAAGTGCTTTCAAACAATTTAATCATATGAAAAGACTGAATGATATGGTTTTTAAGACTAAAATAATGCATTGTTGTCTTCAATAGATTAATTGCTGGTTATGTAAGAAAATCATGTTTGATGGGCAAAAATGAAATTCGTCTGAATTAATTTACAATCATTTATTGACTAGAAGAGACTCAATGATATGACTTTAAGGCTAAACAAATGCATTGTTGCCTTCAGTAGATTAATTGCAAGTTATCCATGAAAGTCATGTTTAAAGGCCGAATTCCGTTCGAAGCAATTTAGAATGATTTAATGACTAAAAGAGACGCAATACTATGACTTTAAGGCTAAAAAAATGCATAGTTGCTTTCAACAGATCAATTACAAGTTATGCATGAAAGTCGTGCCTTAAATACAAAAATAGAATTGGTTCGAAGTGCTGTCAAACAATTTAATGATATGAAAATACTGAATGATATGCTTTTTAAGACTGAAATAATGCATTGTTGTCTTCAATATATTAATTGCAAGTTATGTAAGAAAATCATGTTTGAAGGGCGAAAATAAAATTCGTTCGAATTAATTTACAATGATTTAATGACTAGAAGGCACTCAATGACCTGACTTTAAGGCTAAACATATGCATTGTTGCCTTCAATAGATTAACTGCAACTTATCCACGAAAGTCATGTGTAAAGGCCGAATTTCGTTCGAAGTAATTTAGAATGATTTAATGACTAAAAGAGACCTAATACTATAACTTTAAGGCTAAAAAAATGCATAGTTGCCTTCAATAGATCAATTACAAGTTATGCATGAAAGTCGTGCCTTAAATGCAAAAATAGAATTAGTTCGAAGTGCTTTCAAACAATTTAATGATATGAAAGGACTGAATGATATGCTTTTTAAGACTAAAATAATGCATTGTTGTCTTCAATATATTAATTGCAAATTATGTAAGAAAATCATGTTTGAAGGGTGAAAATAAAATTCGTTTGAATTAATTTAGAATGATTTATTGACTAGAAGAAACTCAGTGACATGACTTTAAGGCTAAACAAATGCATTGTTGCCTTCAGTAGATCAACTGCAAGTTATGCACAAAAGTCATGTTTAAAGGCCGAATTTCGTTCGAAGTAATTTTGAATGATTTAATGACTAAAATAGACGCATTACTATGACTTTAAGGCTAAAAAAATGCATAGTAGCCTTCAATAGATCAATTGCAAGTTATGCATGAAAGTTGTGTTTTAAATGGAAAAATAGAATTGGTTCGAAGTTCTTTCAAACAATTTAATGATATGAAAAGACTGAATGATTTGCTTTTTAAGGCTAAAATAATGCATTGTTGTCTTCAATAGATTAATTGCAATATATGTAATAAAATCATGATTGAAGGGCAAAAATAGAATTCATTCGAATTAATTTAGAATGATTTAATGATAACGAGAGACTCAATGACATGATTTTAAGGCAAAACAAATGCATTGTTGCTTTCAATAGATCAACTGCGAGTTATGCACGAAAGTCATTTTTAAAGACCGAATTTCGTTGAAAGTGATTTAGAATGATTTAATGACTAAAAGAGACGCAATAATATGACTTTAAGGATAAAAAAATGCATAGTTGCCTTCAATAGATCAATTGCAAGTTATGCATGAAAGTTGTGTTTTAAATGCAAAAATAGAATTGGTTCGAAGTTCTTTCAAACAATTTAATGATATGAAAAGACTGAATGATTTGCTTTTTAAGGCTAAAATAATGCATTCTTGTCTTCAATAGATTAATTGCAATATATGTAATAAAATCATGATTGAAGGGCAAAAATAGAATTCATTCGAATTAATTTAGAATGATTTAATGATAACGAGAGACTCAATGACATGATTTTAAGGCAAAACAAATGCATTGTTGCTTTCAATAGATCAACTGCGAGTTATGCACGAAAGTCATTTTTGAAGACCGAATTTCGTTGAAAGTGATTTAGAATGATTTAATGACTAAAAGAGACGCAATAATATGACTTTAAGGATAAAAAAATGCATAGTTGCCTTCAATAGATCAATTGCAAGTTATGCATGAAACTCGTGTTTTAAATGGAAAAATAGAATTGGTTCGAAGTGTTTTCAAACAATTTAATGATATGAAAAGACTGAATGATATACTTTTTAAGGCTAAAATAATGCATTGTTGTCTTCAATAGATTAATTGCAGGTTATGTAAGAAAATCATGTTTGAAGGGCGAAAATAAAATTCGTTCGAATTAATTTACAATGATTTATTGACTAGAGGAGACTCAATGACATGACTTTAAGGCGAAACAAAGGCATTGTTGCTTTCAATAGATTAACTGCAAGTTATCCACGAAAGTCATGTTTAAAGGCCGAATTTCATTCGAAGCGATTTAGAATGATTTAATGACTCAAAGAGATGCAATCACATGACTTTAAGGCCAAAAAAATGCATAGTTGCCTTCAATAGATCAATTGCAAGTTATGCATGAAACTCGTGTTTTAAATGCAAAAATAGAATTATTTCGTAGTGCTTTGAAACAATTTAATGATATGAAAAGACTGAATGATATGCTTTTTAAGACTAAAATAATGTATTGTTGTCTTCAATAGATTAATTGCAAGTTATGTAAGAAAATCATGTGTGAAGGGTGAAAATAAAATTCGTTTGAATTAATTTAGAATGTTTTATTGACTAGAAGAGACTCAGTGACATGATTTTAAGGCTAAACAAATGCATTGTTGCCTTCAGTACAGCAACTGCAAGTTATGCACGAAAGTCATGTTTAAAGGCCGAATTCCATTCCAAGTAATTTTGAATGATTTAATGACTAAAAGAGACGCAATACTACGACTTTAAGGCTAAACAAATGCATAGTTTCCTTCAATAGATCAATTGCAACTTATGGATGAAAGTCCTGTCTTAATTGCAAAAATAGAATTGGTTCGAAGTGCTTTCAAACAATTTAATGATATGAAAAGACTGAATGATATACTTTTTAAGGCTAAAATAATGCATTGTTGTCTTCAATAGATTAATTGCAAGTTATGTAAGAAAATCATGTTTGAAGGGTGAAAATCAAATTCGTTTGAATTAATTTAGAATGTTTTATTGACTAGAAGAGACTCAGTGACAAGACTTTAAGGCTAAACAAATGCATTGTTGCCTTCAGTACATCAACGGCAAGTTATGCACGAAAGTCATGTTTAAAGGCCGAATTTCATTCGAAGTAATTTTGAATGATTTAATGATGAAAAGACACGCAATACTATGACTTTAAGGCTAAACAAATGTATAGTTGCCTTCAACAGATCAATTACAAGTTATGCATGAAAGTTGTGTTTTAAATGCAAAAATAGAAATGGTTCGAAGTTGTTTCAAACAATTTAATGATATGAAAAGACTGAATGATATGCTTTTTAAGACTAAAATAATGCATTGTTGTCTTCAATATATTAATTGCAGGTTATGTAAGAAAATCATGTTTTGAGGGCGAAAATAAAATTCGTTCGAATTAATTTACAATGATATATTGACTAGAAGAGACTCAGGGACATGAGTTTAAGGCTAAACAAACGCATTGTTGCCTTCAGTAGATCAACTGCAAGTTATGCATGAAAGTCATGTTTAAAGGCCGAATTTCATTCGAAGTAATTTATAATGATTTAATGACTAAAATAGACGCAATATTATGACTTTAAGGCTAAAAAAATGCATAGTTGCCTTCAATAGATCAATTGCAAGTTATGCATGAAAGTTGTGTTTTAAATGCAAAAATAGAATTGGTTCGAAGTTCTTTCAAACAATTTAATGATATGAAAAGACTGAAAGATTTGCTTTTTAAGGCTAAAATAATGCATTGTTCTCTTCAATAGATTAATTGCAAAATATGGAATAAAATCATGATTGAAGGGCAAAAATAGAATTCATTCGAATAAATTTAGAATGATTTAATGATAAGGAGAGACTCACTGACATGATTTTAAGGCTAAACAAATGCATGTTTGCTTTCAACAGATCAAGTCTGAGTTATGCACGAAAGTCATTTTTAAAGACCGAATTTCGTTCAAAGGGATTTAGAATGATTTAATGACTAAAAGAGACGCAATAATATGACTTTAAGGATAAAAAAATGCATAGTTGCCTTCAATAGATCAATTGCAAGTTATGCATGAAACTTGTGTTTTGAATGCAAAAATAGAATTGGTTCGAAGTGCTTTCAAACAATTTAATGATATGAAAAGTCTGAATGATATGCTTTTTAAGACTAAAATAATGCATTGTTGTCTTCAATAGATTAATCGCAAGTTATGTAAGAAAATCATGTGTGAAGGGTGAAAATAAAATTCGTTTGAATTAATTTAGAATGATTTATTGACTAGAAGAGACTCAGGGACATGACTTTAAGGCTAAACAAATGCATTGTCACCTTCAGTAGATCAACTGCAAGTTATGCATGAAAGTCATGTTTAAAGGCCGAATTTCATTCGAAGTATTTTAGAATGATTTAATGACTAAAAGAGACGCAATAATATGACTTTAAGGATAAAAAAATGCATAGTTGCCTTCAATAGATCAATTGCAAGTTATACATGAAACTCGTGTTTTAAATGCAAAAATAGAATTGGTTCGAAGTGCTTTCAAACAATTTAATGATATGAAAAGTCTGAATGATATGCTTTTTAAGACTAAAATAATGCATTGTTGTCTTCAATAGATTAATCGCAAGTTATGTAAGAAAATCATGTGTGAAGGGTGAAAATAAAATTCGTTTGAATTAATTTAGAATGATTTATTGACTAGAAGAGACTCAGGGACATGACTTTAAGGCAAAACAAATGCATTGTCCCTTTCAGTAGATCAACTGCAAGTTATGCACGAAAGTCATGTTTAAAGGCCGAATTTCATTCGAAATAATTTAGAATGATTTAATGACTAAAAGAGACGCAATAATATGACTTTAAGGATAAAAAAATGCATAGTTGCCTTCAATAGATCAATTGCAAGTTATGCATGAAACTCGTGTTTTAAATGCAAAAATAGAATTGGTTCGAAGTGCTTTCAAACAATTTAATGATATGAAAAGTCTGAATGATATGCTTTTTAAGACTAAAATAATGCATTGTTGTCTTCAATAGATTAATCGCAAGTTATGTAAGAAAATCTTGTGTGAAGGGTGAAAATAAAATTCGTTTCAATTAATTTAGAATGATTTATTGACTAGAAGAGACTCAGGGACATGACTTTAAGGCTAAACAAATGCATTGTCACCTTCAGTAGATCAACTGCAAGTTATGCATGAAAGTCATGTTTAAAGGCCGAATTTCATTCGAAGTAATTTATAATGATTTAATGACTAAAATAGACGAAATACTATGACTTTAAGGCTAAAAAAATGCATAGTTGCCTTCAATAGATCAATTGCAAGTTATGCATGAAAGTTGTGTTTTAAATGCAAAAATAGAATTGGTTCGAAGTTCTTTCAAACAATTTAATGATATGAAAAGACTGAATGATTTGCTTTTTAAGGCTAAAATAATGCATTGTTCTCTTCAATAGATTAATTGCAAAATATGCAATAAAATCATGATTGAAGGGCAAAAATAGAATTCATTCGAATAAATTTAGAATGATTTAATGATAAGGAGAGACTCACTGACATGATTTTAACGCTAAACAAATGCATGTTTGCTTTCAATAGATCAACTATGAGCTATGCACGAAAGTCATTTTTAAAGACCGAATTTCGTTCAAAGGGATTTAGAATGATTTAATGACTAAAAGAGACGCAATAGTATGACTTTAAGGATAAAAAAATGCATAGTTGGCTTCAATAGATCAATTGCAAGTTATGCATGAAACTTGTGTTTTAAATGCAAAAATAGAATTGGTTCGAAGTTCTTTCAAACAATTTAATGATATGAAAAGACTGAATGATATGCTTTTTGAGACTAAAATAATACATTGTTGTCTTCAATAGATTAATCGCAAGTTATGTAAGAAAATCATGTGTGAAGGGTGAAAGTAAAATTCGTTTGAATTAATTTAGAAGATTTATTGACTAGAAGAGACTCAGGGACATGACTTTAAGGCTAAACAAATGCATTGTTGCTTTCAGTAGATCAACTGCAAGTTATGCACGAAAGTCATGTTTAGAGGCCATATTTCGTTTGAAGTAATTTAGAATGATTTAATGACTAAAAGAGACGAAATACTATGACTTTAAGGCTAAAAAATGCATAGTTGACTTCAATAGATCAATTACAAGTTATGCATGAAAGTAGTGTCTAAAATGCAAAAATAGAATTAGTTCGAAGTGTTTTCAAACAATTTAATGATATGAAAAGACTGAATGATATATTTTTTAAGGCTAAAATAATGAATTGTTGTCTTCAATAGATTAATTGCAGATTATGTAAGAAAATCATGTTTGAAGGGCGAAAATAAAATTCGTTCCAATTAATTTACAATGATTTATTGACTAGAAGAGACTCAGTGACATGACTTTAAGGCTAAACAAATGCATTGTTGCTTTCAGTAGATCAACTGCAAGTTATGCACGAAAGTCAAGTTTAAAGGCCATATTTCGTTTGAAGTAATTTAGAATGATTTAATGACTAAAAGAAAGGCAATACTATGACTTTAAGGCTAAAAAATGCATAGTTGACTTCAATAGATCAATTACAAGTTATGCATGAAAGTAATGTCTAAAATGCAAAAATAGAATTGGTTTGAAATGTTTTCAAACAATTTAATGATATGAAAAGACTGAATGATATGCTTTTTAAGACTAAAATAATGCATTGTTGTCTTCAATATATTAATTGCAGGTTATGTAAGAAAATCATGTTTGAAGGGCGAAAATAAAATTCGTTCGAATTAATTTACAATGATTTATTGACTAGAAGAGACTCAATGACATGACTTTAGGGCTAAACAAATGCGTTGTTGCCTTCAATAGATTAACTGCAAGTTATCCGCGAAAGTCATGTTTAAAGGCCGAATTTCGTTCGAAGTAATTTATAATGATTTAATGACTAAAATAGACGCAATACTATGACTTTAAGGCTAAAAAAATTCATCGTTGCCTTCAATAGATCAATTGCAAGTTATGCATGAAAGTTGTGTTTTAAATGCAAAAATAGAATTGGTTCGAAGTTCTTTCAAACAATTTAATGATATGAAAAGACTGAATGATTTGCTTTTTAAGGCTAAAACAATGCATTGTTCTCTTCAATAGATTAATTGCAAAATATGCAATAAAATCATGATTGAAGGGCAAAAATAGAATTCATTCGAATTAATTTAGAATGATTTAATGATAAGGAGAGACTCACTGACATGATTTTAAGGCTAAACAAATGCATGTTTGCTTTCAATAGGTCAACTATGAGTTATGCACGAAAGTCATTTTTAAAGACCGAATTTCGTTCAAAGGGATTTAGAATGATTTAATGACTAAAAGAGACGCAATAGTATGACTTTAAGGATAAAAAAATGCATAGTTGGCTTCAATAGATCAATTGCAAGTTATGCATGAAACTTGTGTTTTAAATGCAAAAATAGAATTGGTTCGAAGTTCTTTCAAACAATTTAATGATATGAAAAGACTGAATGATATGCTTTTTGAGACTAAAATAATACATTGTTGTCTTCAATAGATTAATCGCAAGTTATGTAAGAAAATCATGTGTGAAGGGTGAAAGTAAAATTCGTTTGAATTAATTTAGAAGATTTATTGACTAGAAGAGACTCAGGGACATGACTTTAAGGCTAAACAAATGCATTGTTGCTTTCAGTAGATCAACTGCAAGTTATGCACGAAAGTCATGTTTAGAGGCCATATTTCGTTTGAAGTAATTTAGAATGATTTAATGACTAAAAGAGACGAAATACTATGACTTTAAGGCTAAAAAAATGCATAGTTGCCTTCAATAGATCAATTGCAAGTTATGCATGAAAGTTGTGTTTTAAATGCAAAAATAGAATTGGTTCGAAGTTCTCTCAAACAATTTAATGATATGAAAAGACTGAATGATTTGCGTTTTAAGGCTAAAATAATGCATTGTT
This sequence comes from Coriaria nepalensis, assembly GCA_027186245.1. Taxonomy (NCBI): domain Eukaryota; kingdom Viridiplantae; phylum Streptophyta; class Magnoliopsida; order Cucurbitales; family Coriariaceae; genus Coriaria; species Coriaria nepalensis. Next base: position 23,587,618 of record CP114481.1, read on the forward strand.
CTCTTCAATAGATTAATTGCAAAATATGCAATAAAATCATGATTGAAGGGCAAAAATAGAATTCATTCGAATAAATTTAGAATGATTTAATGATAAGGAGAGACTCACTGACATGATTTTAACGCTAAACAAATGCATGTTTGCTTTCAATAGATCAACTATGAGCTATGCACGAAAGTCATTTTTAAAGACCGAATTTCGTTCAAAGGGATTTAGAATGATTTAATGACTAAAAGAGACGCAATAATATGACTTTAAGGATAAAAAAATGCATAGTTGCCTTCAATAGATCAATTGCAAGTTATGCATGAAACTTGTGTTTTGAATGCAAAAATAGAATTGGTTCGAAATTCTTTCAAACAATTTAATGATATGAAAAGACTGAATGATATGCTTTTTAAGACTAAAATAATGCATTGTTGTCTTCAATAGATTAATCGCAAGTTATGTAAGAAAATCATGTGTGAAGGGTGAAAGTAAAATTCGTTTGAATTAATTTAGAATGATTTATTGACTAGAAGAGACTCAGGGACATGACTTTAAGGCTAAACAAATGCATTGTTGCTTTCAGTAGATCAACTGCAAGTTATGCATGAAAGTCATGTTTAAAGGCCATATTTCGTTTGAAGTAATTTAGAATGATTTAATGACTAAAAGAGACGCAATACTATGACTTTAAGGCTAAAAAATGCATAGTGGACTTCAATAGATCAATTACAAGTTATGCATGAAAGTAGTGTCTAAAATGCAAAAATAGAATTGGTTCGAAATGTTTTCAAACAATTTAATTATATGAAAAGACTGAATGATATATTTTTTAAGGCTAAAATAATGAATTGTTGTCTTCAATAGATTAATTGCAGGTTATGTAAGAAAATCATGTTTGAAGGACGAAAATAAAATTCGTTGGAATTAATTTACAATGATTTATTGACTAGAAGAGACTCAATGACATGACTTTAAGGCTAAACAAATGCATTGTTGCCTTCAATAGATTAAGTGCAAGTTATCCACGAAAGTCATGTTTAAAGGCCGAATTTCGTTCGAAGTAATTTGGAATGATTTAATGACTAAAAGAGACGCAATAATATGACTTTATGGATAAAAAAATGCATAGTTGCCTTCAATAGATCAATTGCAAGTTATGCATGAAACTCATGTTTTAAATGCAAAAATAGAATTGGTTTGAAGTTCTTTCAAACAATTTAATGATATGAAAAGACTGAATGATATTCTTTTTAAGACTGAAATAATGCATTGTTGTCTTCAATAGATTAATTGCAGGTTATGTAAGAAAATCATGTTTGAAGGGCAAAAATAAAATTCGTTCCAATTAATTTACAATGATTTATTGACTAGACGAGACTCAATGGCATGACTATAACGCTAAACAAATGCATTGTTGCCTTCACTAGATTAACTGCAAGTTATCCATGAAAGTCATGTTTAAAAGCCGAATTTCGTCCGACGTAATTTAGAATGATTTAATGACTAAAAGAGACGCAATAATATGACTTTAAGGATAAAAAAATGCATAGTTGCCTTCAATAGATCAATTACAAGTTATGCATGAAAGTCCTGCCTTAAATGCAAAAATAGAATTTGTTCGAAGTGCTTTCAAACAATTTAATGATATGAAAAGACTGAATGATATGGTTTTTAAGACTAAAATAATGCATTGTTGTCTTCAATAGATTAATTGCAAGTTATGTAAGAAAATCATGTGTGAAGGGTGAAAATAAAATTCGTTTGAATTAATTTAGAATGTTTTATTGACTAGAAGAGACTCAGTGACATGACTTTAAGGCTAAACAAATGCATTGTTGCCTTCAGTAGATCAACTGCAAGTTATGCACGAAAGTCATGTTTAAAGGCCGAATTCGTTCGAAGTAATTTTGAATGATTTAATGACTAAAAGAGACGCAATACTATGACTTTAAGGCTAAACAAATGCCTAGTTGCCTTCAATAGATCAATTGCAAGTTATGCCTGAAAGTCGTGCCTTAAATGCAAAAATAGAATTGGTTCGAAGTGATTTCAAACAATTTAATGATATGAAAACACAGAATGATATGCTTTTTAAGACTAAAATAATGCATTGTTGTCTTCAATAGATTAATTGCAAGTTATGTAAGAAAATCATGTGTGAAGGGTGAAAATAAAATTCGTTTGAATTAATTTAGAATGTTTTATTGACTAGAAGAGACTCAGTGACTTGACTTTAAGGCTAAACAAATGCATTGTTGCCTTCAGTAGATCAACTGCAAGTTATGCACGAAAGTCATGTTTAAAGGCCGAATTTCGTTCGAAGTAATTTAGAATGATTTAATGACTAAAAGAGACGCAATACTATGACTTTAAGGCTAAAAAAATGCATAGTTGCCTTCAATAGATCAATTACAAGTTATGCATGAAAGTCGTGCCTTAAATGCAAAAATAGAATTGGTTCGAAGTGCTTTCAAACAATTTAATGATATGAAAAGACTGAATGATATGCTTTTTAAGACTAAAATAATGCATTGTTGTCTTCGATAGATTAATTGCAGGTTAAGTAAGAAGATCATGATTGAAGGGCAAAAATAGAATTCATTCGAATTAATTTAGAATGATTTAATGATAAGGAGAGACTCAATGACATGATTTTAAGGAAAAACAAATGCATTGTTGCTTTCAATAGATCAACTGCAAATTATGCACGAAAGTCATGTTTAAAGGCCGAATTTCGTTCGAAGCAATTTTGAATGATTTAATGACGAAAAGAGATCCAATAATATGACCTTAAGACTAAAAAAATGCATAGTTGCCTTCAATAGATCAATTGCAAGTTATGCATGAACCTCGTGTTTTAAATGCAAAAATAGAATTGGTTCGAAGTGTTTTCAAACAATTTAATTATATGAAAAGACTGAATGATATATTTTTTAAGGCTAAAATAATGAATTGTTGTCTTCAATAGATTAATTGCAGGTTATGTAAGAAAATCATGTTTGAAGGGCGAAAATAAAATTCGTTGGAATTAATTTACAATGATTTATTGACTAGAAGAGACTCAATGACATGACTTTAAGGCTAAACAAATGCATTGTTGCCTTCAATAGATTAAGTGCAAGTTATCCACGAAAGTCATGTTTAAAGGCCGAATTTCGTTCGAAGTAATTTGGAATGATTTAATGACTAAAAGAGACGCAATACTATGACTTTAAGGCTAAAAAAATGCATAGTTGCCTTCAATAGATCAATTGCAAGTTATGCATGAAACTCATGTTTTAAATGCAAAAATAGAATTGGTTTTAAGTTCTTTCAAACAATTTAATGATATGAAAAGACTGAATGATATTCTTTTTAAGACTGAAATAATGCATTGTTGTCTTCAATAGATTAATTGCAGGTTATGTAAGAAAATCATGTTTGATGGGCAAAAATGAAATTCATTCTAATGAATTTACAATGATTTATTGACTAGACGAGACTCAATGACATGACTATAAGGCTAAACAAATGCATTGTTGCCTTCACTAGATTAACTGCAAGTTATCCATGAAAGTCATGTTTAAAAGCCGAATTTCGTCCGACGTAATTTAGAATGATTTAATGACTAAAAGAGACGCAATAATATGACTTTAAGGATAAAAAAATGCATAGTTGCCTTCAATAGATCAATTACAAGTTATACATGAAAGTCCTGCCTTAAATGCAAAAATAGAATTTGTTCGAAGTGCTTTCAAACAATTTAATGATATGAAAAGACTGAATGATATGGTTTTTAAGACTAAAATAATGCATTGTTGTCTTCAATAGATTAATTGCAGGTTATGTAAGAAAATCATGTTTGAAGGGCAAAAATGAAATTCATTCGAATTAATTTACAATGATTTATTGACTAGAAGAGACTCAATGACATGACTTTAAGGCTAAACAAATGCGTTGTTCCCTTCAATAGATTAACTGCAAGTTATCCGCGAAAGTCATGTTTAAAGGCCGAATTTCGTTCGAAGTAATTTAGAATGATTTAATGACTAAAAGAGACGCAATAATATGACTTTAAGGATAAAAAAATGCATAGTTGCCTTCAATAGATCAATTGCAAGTTATGCATGAAACTCGTGTTTTAAATGCAAAAATAGAATTCGTTCGAAGTGCTTTCAAACAATTTAATGATATGAAAAGTCTGAATGATATGCTTTTTAAGACTAAAATAATGCATTGTTGTCTTCAATAGATTAATCGCAAGTTATGTAAGAAAATCATGTGTGAAGGGTGAAAATAAAATTCGTTTGAATTAATTTAGAATGATTTACTGACTAGAAGAGACTCAGGGACATGACTTTAAGGCTAAACAAATGCTTTGTCGCCTTCAGTAGATCAACTGCAAGTTATGCATGAAAGTCATGTTTAAAGGCCGAATTTCATTCGAAGTAATTTATAATGATTTAATGACTAAAATAGACGCAATCCTATGACTTTAAGGCTAAAAAAATGCATAGTTGCCTTCAATAGATCAATTGCAAGTTATGCATGAAAGTTGTGTTTTAAATGCAAAAATAGAATTGGTTCGAAGTTCTCTCAAACAATTTAATGATATGAAAAGACTGAATGATTTGCGTTTTAAGGCTAAAATAATGCATTGTTCTCTTCAATAGATTAATTGCAAAATATGCAATAAAATCATGATTGAAGGGCAAAAATAGAATTCATTCGAATAAATTTAGAATGATTTAATGATAAGGAGAGACTCACTGACATGATTTTAACGCTAAACAAATCCATGTTTGCTTTCAATAGATCAACTATGAGCTATGCACGAAAGTCATTTTTAAAGACCGATTTTCGTTCAAAGGGATTTAGAATGATTTAATGACTAAAAGAGACGCAATAATATGACTTTAAGGATAAAAAAATGCATAGTTGCCTTCAATAGATCAATTGCAACTTATGCATGAAAGTCGTGTTTTACTTACAAAAATAGAATTGGCTCGAATTTCTTTCAAACAATTTAATGATATGAAAAGACTGAATGATATGCTTTTTAAGACTAAAATAATGCATTGTTGTCTTCAATAGATTAATCGCAAGTTATGTAAGAAAATCATGTGTGAAGGGTGAAAGTAAAATTCGTTTGAATTAATTTAGAATGATTTATTGACTAGAAGAGACTCAGGGACATGACTTTAAGGCTAAACAAATGCATTGTTGCTTTCAGTAGATCAACTGCAAGTTATGCATGAAAGTCATGTTTAAAGGCCATATTTCGTTTGAAGTAATTTAGAATGATTTAATGACTAAAAGAGACGCAATACTATGACTTTAAGGCTAAAAAATGCATAGTGGACTTCAATAGATCAATTACAAGTTATGCATGAAAGTAGTGTCTAAAATGCAAAAATAGAATTGGTTCGAAGTGTTTTCAAACAATTTAATTATATGAAAAGACTGAATGATATAATTTTTAAGGCTAAAATAATGAATTGTTGTCTTCAATAGATTAATTGCAGGTTATGTAAGAAAATCATGTTTGAAGGGCGAAAAAAAAATTCGTTGGAATTAATTTACAATGATTTATTGACTAGAAGAGACTCAATGACATGACTTTAAGGCTAAACAAATGCATTGTTGCCTTCAATAGATTAAGTGCAAGTTATCCAAGAAAGTCATGTTTAAAGGCCGAATTTCGTTCGAAGTAATTTGGAATGATTTAATGACTAAAAGAGACGCAATACTATGACTTTAAGGCTAAAAAAATGCATAGTTGCCTTCAATAGATCAATTGCAAGTTATGCATGAAACTCATGTTTTAAATGCAAAAATAGAATTGGTTTGAAGTTCTTTCAAACAATTTAATGATATGAAAAGACTGAATGATATTCTTTTTAAGACTGAAATAATGCATTGTTGTCTTCAATAGATTAATTGCAGGTTATGTAAGAAAATCATGTTTGATGGGCAAAAATGAAATTCATTCTAATGAATTTACAATGATTTATTGACTAGACGAGACTCAATGACATGACTATAAGGCTAAACAAATGCATTGTTGCCTTCACTAGATTAACTGCAAGTTATCCATGAAAGTCATGTTTAAAAGCCGAATTTCGTCCGACGTAATTTAGAATGATTTAATGACTAAAAGAGACGCAATAATATGACTTTAAGGATAAAAAAATGCATAGTTGCCTTCAATAGATCAATTACAAGTTATACATGAAAGTCCTGCCTTAAATGCAAAAATAGAATTTGTTCGAAGTGCTTTCAAACAATTTAATGATATGAAAAGACTGAATGATATGGTTTTTAAGACTAAAATAATGCATTGTTGTCTTCAATAGATTAATTGCTGGTTATGTAAGAAAATCATGTTTGATGGGCAAAAATGAAATTCATTCTAATGAATTTACAATGATTTATTGACTAGAAGAGACTCAATGATATGACTTTAAGGCTAAACAAATGCATTGTTGCCTTCTGTAGATCAACTGCAAGTTATGCACGAAAGTCATGTTTAAAGGCCGAATTCGTTCGAAGTAATTTTGAATGATTTAATGACTAAAAGAGACGCAATACTATGACTTTAAGGCTAAACAAATGCCTAGTTGCCTTCAATAGATCAATTGCAAGTTATGCATGAAAGTCGTGCCTTAAATGCAAAAATAGAATTGGTTCGAAGTGATTTCAAACAATTTAATGATATGAAAACACAGAATGATATGCTTTTTAAGACTAAAATAATGCATTGTTGTCTTCAATAGATTAATTGCAAGTTATGTAAGAAAATCATGTGTGAAGGGTGAAAATAAAATTCGTTTGAATTAATTTAGAATGTTTTATTGACTAGAAGAGACTCAGTGACATGACTTTAAGGCTAAACAAATGCATTGTTGCCTTCAGTAGATCAACTGCAAGTTATGCACGAAAGTCATGTTTAAAGGCCGAATTTCGTTCGAAGTAATTTAGAATGATTTAATGACTAAAAGAGACGCAATACTATGACTTTAAGGCTAAACAAATGCATAGTTGCCTTCAATAGATCAATTACAAGTTATGCATGAAAGTCGTGCCTTAAATGCAAAAATAGAATTGGTTCGAAGTGCTTTCAAACAATTTAATGATATGAAAAGACTGAATGATATGCTTTTTAAGACTAAAATAATGCATTGTTGTCTTCGATAGATTAATTGCAGGTTAAGTAAGAAGATCATGATTGAAGGGCAAAAATAGAATTCATTCGAATTAATTTAGAATGATTTAATGATAAGGAGAGACTCAATGACATGATTTTAAGGAAAAACAAATGCATTGTTGCTTTCAATAGATCAACTGCAAATTATGCACGAAAGTCATGTTTAAAGGCCGAATTTCGTTCGAAGTAATTTTGAATGATTTAATGACGAAAAGAGATCCAATAATATGACCTTAAGACTAAAAAAATGCATAGTTGCCTTCAATAGATCAATTGCAAGTTATGCATGAACCTCGTGTTTTAAATGCAAAAATAGAATTTGTTCGAAGTGCTTTCAAACAATTTAATGATATGAAAAGTCTGAATGATATGCTTTTTAAGACTAAAATAATGCATTGTTGTCTTCAATAGATTAATTGCAAGTTATGTAAGAAAATCATGTTTGAAGGGCGAAAATAAAATTGTTTTGAATTAATTTAGAATGATTTATTGACTAGAAGAGACTCAGTGACAAGACTTTAAGGCTAAACAAATGCATTGTTGCCTTCAGTAGATCAACTGCAAGTTATGCACGAAAGTCATGTTTAAAGGCCGAATTTCGTTCGAAGTAATTTAGAATGATTTAATGACTAAAAGAGACGCAATCCTATGACTTTAAGGCTAAAAAAATGCATAGTTGCCTTCAATAGATCAATTGCAAGTTATGCATGAAAGTTGTGTTTTAAATGCAAAAATAGAATTGGTTCGAAGTTCTCTCAAACAATTTAATGATATGAAAAGACTGAATGATTTGCGTTTTAAGGCTAAAATAATGCATTGTTCTCTTCAATAGATTAATTGCAAAATATGCAATAAAATCATGATTGAAGGGCAAAAATAGAATTCATTCGAATAAATTTAGAATGATTTAATGATAAGGAGAGACTCACTGACATGATTTTAACGCTAAACAAATGCATGTTTGCTTTCAATAGATCAACTATGAGCTATGCACGAAAGTCATTTTTAAAGACCGAATTTCGTTCAAAGGGATTTAGAATGATTTAATGACTAAAAGAGACGCAATAATATGACTTTAAGGATAAAAAAATGCATAGTTGCCTTCAATAGATCAATTGCAAGTTATGCATGAAACTTGTGTTTTGAATGCAAAAATAGAATTGGTTCGAAATTCTTTCAAACAATTTAATGACATGAAAAGACTGAATGATATGCTTTTTAAGACTAAAATAATGCATTGTTGTCTTCAATAGATTAATCGCAAGTTATGTAAGAAAATCATGTGTGAAGGGTTTAAAGTAAAATTCGTTTGAATTAATTTAGAATGATTTATTGACTAGAAGAGACTCAGGGACATGACTTTAAGGCTAAACAAATGCATTGTTGCTTTCAGTAGATCAACTGCAAGTTATGCATGAAAGTCATGTTTAAAGGCCATATTTCGTTTGAAGTAATTTAGAATGATTTAATGACTAAAAGAGACGCAATACTATGACTTTAAGGCTAAAAAATGCATAGTGGACTTCAATAGATCAATTACAAGTTATGCATGAAAGTAGTGTCTAAAATGCAAAAATAGAATTGGTTCGAAGTGTTTTCAAACAATTTAATTATATGAAAAGACTGAATGATATATTTTTTAAGGCTAAAATAATGAATTGTTGTCTTCAATAGATTAATTGCAGGTTATGTAAGAAAATCATGTTTGAAGGACGAAAATAAAATTCGTTGGAATTAATTTACAATGATTTATTGACTAGAAGAGACTCAATGACATGACTTTAAGGCTAAACAAATGCATTGTTGCCTTCAATAGATTAAGTGCAAGTTATCCACGAAAGTCATGTTTAAAGGCCGAATTTCGTTCGAAGTAATTTGGAATGATTTAATGACTAAAAGAGACGCAATAATATGACTTTATGGATAAAAAAATGCATAGTTGCCTTCAATAGATCAATTGCAAGTTATGCATGAAACTCATGCTTTAAATGCAAAAATAGAATTGGTTTGAAGTTCTTTCAAACAATTTAATGATATGAAAAGACTGAATGATATTCTTTTTAAGACTGAAATAATGCATTGTTGTCTTCAATAGATTAATTGCAGGTTATGTAAGAAAATCATGTTTGAAGGGCAAAAATAAAATTCGTTCCAATTAATTTACAATGATTTATTGACTAGACGAGACTCAATGGCATGACTATAACGCTAAACAAATGCATTGTTGCCTTCACTAGATTAACTGCAAGTTATCCATGAAAGTCATGTTTAAAAGCCGAATTTCGTCCGACGTAATTTAGAATGATTTAATGACTAAAAGAGACGCAATAATATGACTTTAAGGATAAAAAAATGCATAGTTGCCTTCAATAGATCAATTACAAGTTATGCATGAAAGTCCTGCCTTAAATGCAAAAATAGAATTTGTTCGAAGTGCTTTCAAACAATTTAATGATATGAAAAGACTGAATGATATGGTTTTTAAGACTAAAATAATGCATTGTTGTCTTCAATAGATTAATTGCAAGTTATGTAAGAAAATCATGTGTGAAGGGTGAAAATAAAATTCGTTTGAATTAATTTAGAATGTTTTATTGACTAGAAGAGACTCAGTGACATGACTTTAAGGCTAAACAAATGCATTGTTGCCTTCAGTAGATCAACTGCAAGTTATGCACGAAAGTCATGTTTAAAGGCCGAATTCGTTCGAAGTAATTTTGAATGATTTAATGACTAAAAGAGACGCAATACTATGACTTTAAGGCTAAACAAATGCCTAGTTGCCTTCAATAGATCAATTGCAAGTTATGCATGAAAGTCGTACCTTAAATGCAAAAATAGAATTGGTTCGAAGTGATTTCAAACAATTTAATGATATGAAAACACAGAATGATATGCTTTTTAAGACTAAAATAATGCATTGTTGTCTTCAATAGATTAATTGCAAGTTATGTAAGAAAATCATGTGTGAAGGGTGAAAATAAAATTCGTTTGAATTAATTTAGAATGTTTTATTGACTAGAAGAGACTCAGTGACATGACTTTAAGGCTAAACAAATTCATTGTTGCCTTCAGTAGATCAACTGCAAGTTATGCACGCAAGTCATGTTTAAAGGCCGAATTTCGTTCGAAGTAATTTAGAATGATTTAATGACTAAAAGAGACGCAATACTATGACTTTAAGGCTAAAAAAATGCATAGTTGCCTTCAATAGATCAATTACAAGTTATGCATGAAAGTCGTGCCTTAAATGCAAAAATAGAATTGGTTCGAAGTGCTTTCAAACAATTTAATGATATGAAAAGACTGAATGATATGCTTTTTAAGACTAAAATAATGCATTGTTGTCTTCAATAGATTAATTGCAGGTTAAGTAAGAAGATCATGATTGAAGGGCAAAAATAGAATTCATTCGAATTAATTTAGAATGATTTAATGATAAGGAGAGACTCAATGACATGATTTTAAGGAAAAACAAATGCATTGTTGCTTTCAATAGATCAACTGCAAATTATGCACGAAAGTCATGTTTAAAGGCCGAATTTCGTTCGAAGCAATTTTGAATGATTTAATGACGAAAAGAGATCCAATAATATGACCTTAAGACTAAAAAAATGCATAGTTGCCTTCAATAGATCAATTGCAAGTTATGCATGAACCTCGTGTTTTAAATGCAAAAATAAAATTTGTTCGAAGTGCTTTCAAACAATTTAATGATATGAAAAGTCTGAATGATATGCTTTTTAAGACTAAAATAATGCATTGTTGTCTTCAATAGATTAATTGCAAGTTATGTAAGAAAATCATGTTTGAAGGGCGAAAATAAAATTGTTTTGAATTAATTTACAATGATTTATTGACTAGAAGAGACTCAATGACATGACTTTAAGGAGAAACAAATGCATTGTTGCCTTCAATATATTAACTGCAAGTTATGCACGAAAGTCATGTTTAAAGGCCGAATTTCGTTCGAAGTAATTTAGAATGATTTAATGACTAAAAGAGACCCAATACTATGACTTTAAGGCTAAAAAAATGCATAGTTGCCTTCAATAGATCAATCGCAAGTTATGCATGAAAGTTGTGTTTTAAATGCAAAAATTGAATTGGTTCGAAGTTCTTTCAAACAATTTAATCAAATGAAAAGACTGAATGATATACTTTTTAAGACTAAAATAATGCATTGTTGTCTTCAATATATTAATTGCAAGTTATGTAAGAAAATCATGTTTTAAGGGCGAAAATAAAATTCGTTTGAATTAATTTAGAATGATTTATTGACTAGAAGAGACTCAGTGACATGACTTTAAGGATTAACAAATGCATTGTTGCCTTCAGTAGATCAACTGCTAGTTATGCATGAAAGTCATGTTTAAACGCCGAATTTCGTTCGAAGTAATTTAGAATGATTTAATGACTAAAAGAGACGCAATACTATGACTTTATGGTTAAAAAAATGCATAGTTGCCTTCAATAGATCAATTGCAAGTTATGCATGAAAGTGGTGTTGTAAATGCAAAAATAGAATTGGTTCGAAGTTCTTTCAAACAATTTAATGATATGAAAAGACTGAACGATTTGCCTTTTAAGGCTAAAATAATGCATTGTTTTCTTCAATAGATTAATTGCAATATATGTAATAAAATCATGATTGAAAGGCAAAAATAGAATTCATTCGAATTAATTTAGAATGATTTGTTGACTAGAAGAGACTCAGTGACATGACTTTAAGGCTAAACAAATGCATTGTTGCCTTTAGTAGATCAACTGCAAGTTATGCACGAAAGTCATGTTTAAAGGCCGAATTTCGTTCGAAGTAATTTAGAATGATTTAATGACTAAAAGAGACGCAATACTATGACTTTAAGGCTAAAAAAATGCATAGTTGTCTTCAATAGATTAATAACAAGTTATGCATGAAAGTCGTGCCTTAAATGCAAAAATAGAATTGGTTCGAAGTGCTTTCAAACAATTTAATGATATGAAAAGACTGAATGATACGCTTTTTAAGACTAAAATAATGCATTGTTGTCTTCGATAGATTAATTGCAGGTTAAGTAAGAAAATCATGATTGAAGGGCAAAAATAGAATTCATTCGAATTAATTTAGAATGATTTAATGATAACGAGAGAGTCAATGACATGATTTTAAGGAAAAACAAATGCATTGTTGCTTTCAATTGATCAACTGCAAATTATGCACGAAACTCATGTTTAAAGGCCGAATTTCGTTCGAAGTAATTTTGAATGATTTAATGACGAAGAGAGATCCAGTAATATGACCTTAAGACTAAAAAAAATGCATAGTTGCGTTCAATAGATCAATTGCAAGTTATGCATGAAACTCGTGTTTTAAATGCAAAAATAGAATTTGTTCGAAGTGCTTTCAAACAATTTAATGATATGAAAAGTCTGAATGATATGCTTTTTAAGACTAAAATAATGCATTGTTGTCTTCAATAGATTAATTGCAAGTTATGTAAGAAAATCATGTTTGAAGGGTGATAATAAAATTCGTTTGAATTAATTTAGAATGATTTATTCACTAGAAGAGACTCAGTGACATGACTTTAAGGATTAACAAATGCATTGTTGCCTTCAGTAGATCAACTGCAAGTTATGCATGAAAGTCATGTTTAAACGCCGAATTTCGTTCGAAGTAATTTTGAATGATTTAATGACTAAAATAGACGCAATACTATGACTTTAAGGCTAAAAAAATGCATAGTTGCCTTCAATAGATCAATTGCAAGTTATGCATGAAAGTTGTGTTTTAAATGCAAAAATAGAATTGGTTCGAAGTTCTTTCAAACAATTTAATGATATGAAAAGACTGAATGATTTGCTTTTTAAGGCTAAAATAATGCATTGTTGTCTTCAATAGATTAATTGCAATATATCTAATAAAATCATGATTGAAAGGCAAAAATAGAATTCATTCGAATTAATTTAGAATGATTTAATGATAAGGAGAGACTCAATAACACGATTTTAAGGCAAAACAAATGCATTGTTGCTTTCAATAGATCAACTGTGAGTTATGCACGAAAGTCATTTTTAAAGACCAAATTTCGTTCAAAGTGATTTAGAATGATTTAATGACTAAAAGAGACGCAATAATATGACTTTAAGGATAAAAAAATGCATAGTTGCCTTCAATAGATCAATTGCAAGTTATGCATGAAACTCGTGTTTTAAATGCAAAAATAGAATTGGTTCGAAGTGTTTTCAAACAATTTAATGATATGAAAAGACTGAATGATATACTTTTTAATGCTAAAATAATGCATTGTTGTCTTCATTAGATTAATTGCAGGTTATGTAAGAAAATCATGTTTGAAGGGCGAAAATAAAATTCGTTCGAATTAATTTACAATGATTTATTGACTAGAAGAGACTCAATGACATGAATTTAAGGCGAAAGAAAGGCATTGTTGCCTTCAGTAGATTAACTGCAAGTTATCCACGAAAGTCATGTTTAAAGGCCAAATTTCATTCGAAGCGATTTAGAATGATTTAATGACTCAAAGAGATGCAATAACATGACTTTAAGGCCAAAAAAATGCATAGTTGCCTTCAATAGATCAATTGCAAGTTATGCATGAAACTCGTGTTTTAAATGCAAAAATAGAATTGGTTCGAAGTGCTTTCAAACAATTTAACAATATGAAAAGACTGAATGATATGCTTTTTAAGACTAAAATAATGCATTGTTGTCTTCAAAAGATTAATTGCAAGTTATGTAAGAAAATCATGTGTGAAGGGTGAAAATGAAATTCATTTGAATTAATTTTGACTGTTTTATTGACAAGAAGAGACTCAGTGACATGACTTTAAGGCAAAACAAATGCATTGTTGCCTTCAGTACATCAACTGCAAGTTATGCACGAAAGTCATGTTTAAAGGCCGAATTTCGTTCGAAGTAATTTAGAATGATTTAATGACTAAAAGAGATGCAATACTATGACTTTAAGGCTAAAAAAATGCATAGTTGCCTTCAATACATAAATTACAAGTTATGCATGAAAGTCGTGCCTTAAATGCAAAAATAGAATTAGTTCGAAGTGCTTTCAAAGTATTTAATGATATGAAAAGACTGAATGATATGCTTTTTAACACTAAAATAATGCATTGTTGTCTTCGAAATATGAATTGCAAGTTATGTAAGAAAATCATGTTTGAAGGGTGAAAATAAAATTCGATTGAATTAATTTAGAATGATTTATTGACTAGAAAAGACTCAGTGACATGACTTTAAGGCTGAACAAATGCATTGTTGCTTTCAGTAGATCAACTGCAAGTTATGCACGAAAGTCATGTTTAAAGGCCGAATTTCGTTCGAAGTAATTTTGAATGATTTAATGATGAAAAGACACGCAATACTATGACTTTAAGGCTAAACAAATGCATAGTTGCCTTCAATAGATCAATTACAAGTTATGCATGAAAGTTATGTTTTAAATGCAAAAATAGAAATGGTTCGAAGTTGTTTCAAACAATTTAATGATATGAAAAGACTGAATGATTTGCTTTTTAAGGCTAAAATAATGCATTGTTGTCTTCAATTGATTAATTGCAATATATGTAATAAAATCATGATTGAAGGGCAAAAATACAATTCATTCGAATTAATTGAGAATGATTTAATGATAAGGAGAGACTCAATGACATGATTTTACGGCAAAACAAATGCATTGTTGCTTTCAATAGATCACCTGCAAGTTATGCACGAAAGTCATTTTTAAAGACCGAATTTCGTTCGAAGTGATTTAGAATGATTTAATGACTAAAAGAGACGCAATAATATGACTTTAAGGATAAAAAAATGCATAGTTGCCTTCAATAGATCAATTGCAAGTTATGCATGAAACTCGTGTTTTAAATGCAAAAATAGAATTGGTTCGAAGTGCTTTCAAACAATTTAATGATATGAAAAGTCGGAATAATAGGCTTTTTAAGACTAAAATAATGCAGTGCTGTTTTCAATAGACTAATTGCAAGTTATGTAAGAAAATCATGTTTGAAGGGTGATAATAGAATTCATTCGAATTAATTTAGAATGATTTATTGACTAGAAGAGACTCAGTGACATGACTTTAAGACTAAATAAATGCATTGTTGCCTTTAGTAGATCAACTGCAAGTTATACACGAAAGTCATGTTTAAGGGCCGAATTTTGTTCGAAGCAATTTAGAATGATTTAATGACTAAAAGAGCCGCAATACTATGACTTTAAGGCTAAAAAATGCATAGTTGCCTTCAATAGATCAATTACAAGTTATGCATGAAAGTCGTGTCTTAAATGCAAAAATAGAATTGGTTCGAAGTGTTTTCAAACAATTTAATGATATGAAAAGACTGAATGATATGCTTCTTAAGACTAAAATAATGCATTGTTGTCTTCAATAGATTAATTGCAAGTTATGTAAGAAAATCATGTTTGATGGGCGAAAAAAGAATTTGCCGAATTAATTTAGAATTATTTATTGACTAGAAGTGACTTAGTGACATGACTTTAGGGCTAAACAAATGCATTGTTGCCTTCAGTAGATCAACTGCAAGTTATGCACGAAAGTCATGTTTAAAGGCCGATTTTCGTTCGAAGTAATTTAGAATGATTTAATGACTAAAAGAGACGCAATACTATGACTTTAAGGCTAAAAAAAAGCATAGTTGCCTTCAATAGATCAATTACACGTTATGCACGTAAGTCATGCCTTAAATGCAAAAATAGAATTGGTTCGAAGTGCTTTCAAACAATTTAATGATATGAAAAGACTGAATGATATGCTTTCTAAGGCTAAAATAATACATTGTTGTCTTCAATGGATTAATTACAAGTTATGTAAGAAAATCATGTTTGAAGGGAGAAAATAAAATTTGTTTGAATTAATTTAGAATGATTTATTGACTAGAAGTGACTCAGTGACATGACTTTAAGGCTAAACAAATGCATTGTTGCCTTCAGCAGATCAACTGCAAGTTATGCACGAAATTCATTTTTAAAGACCGAATATCATTTGAGGTGATTTAGAATGATTTAGTGACTAAAAGAGACGCAACACTATGACTTTAAGGCTAAACAAATGCATAGTTTCCTTCAATAGATCAATTGCAAGTTATGCATGAAACTCGTGTTTTAAATGCAAAAATAGAATTGGTTCGAAGTGCTTTCAAACAATTTAATGATATGAAAAGACTAAATAATATACTTTTTAAGGAAAAAATAATGCATTGTTGTCTTCAATAGATTAATTGCAAGTTATGTAAGAAAATCATGTTTGAAGGGAGAAAATAAAATTCGTTCGAATTAATTTAGAATGATTCATCGACTAGAAGAGACTTAGTGACATGACTTTAAGGCTAAACAAATGCATTGTTGCTTTCAATAGATCAACTGCAAGTTATGCTCGAAAGTCATTTTTAAAGGCCGAATTTTGTTCGAAGTGATTTAGAATGATTGAATGACTAAAAGAGACGCAATAATATGACTTTTAGGCTAAAAAAATGCATAGTTGCCTTCAATAGATCAATTGCAACTTATGCATGAAAGTCATGTCTTCAATGCAAAAATAGAATTAGTTCGAAGTGCTTTCAAACAATTTAATGATATGAAAAGACTGAATGATTTGCTTTTTAAGGCTAAAATAATGCATTGTTGTCTCAAATAGATTAATTGCAAAATATGTAACGAAATCATGATTTAAGGGCAAAAATTGAATTCATTCGAATTAATTTAGAATGATTTAATGATAAGGAGAGACTCAATGACATGATTTTAAGGCAAAACAAATGCATTGTTGCTTTCAATAGATCAACTACAAGTTATGCACGAAAGTCATTTTTAAAGGCCGAATTTCGTTCGAAGTAATTTAGAATGATTTAATGACTAAAAGAGACGCAATACTATGACTTTAAGGCTAAAAAAATACATAGTTGCCTTCAATAGATCAATTACAAGTTATGCATGAAAGTCGGGCCTTAAATGGAAAAAGAGAATTTGTTCGAAGTGCTTTCAAACAATTTAATGATATGAAAAGACTGAATGATATGCTTTTTAAGACTGAAATAATGCATTGTTGTATTCAATAGATTAATTGCAAGTTATGTAAGAAAATCTTGTTTGAAGGGGGAAAATAGAATTTGTCGAATTAATTTAGAATGATTCATTGACTAGAAGAGACTTAGTGACATGACTTTAAGGCTAAACAAATGCATTGTTGCCTTCAGTAGATCAACTGCAAGTTATGCACGAAAGTCATGTTTAAAGGCCGAATTTCGTTCGAAGTAATTTAGAATGATTTAATGACTAAAAGATACGCAATACTTTGACTTTTAGGCTAAAAAAATGCATAGTTGCCTTCAATAGATCAATTGCAACTTATGCATGAAAGTCGTGTCTTAAATGCAAAAATAGAATTGGTTCGTAGTGCTTTCAAACAATTTAATGATATGAAAAGACTGAATGATATACTTTTTAAGGCTAAAATAATGCATTGTTGTCTCAAATAGATTAATTGCAAAATATGTAACGAAATCATGATTTAAGGGCAAAAATTGAATTCATTCGAATTAATTTAGAATGATTTAATGATAAGGAGAGACTCAATGACATGATTTTAAGGCAAAACAAATGCATTGTTGCTTTCAATAGATCAACTACAAGTTATGCACGAAAGTCATTTTTAAAGGCCGAATTTCGTTCGAAGTAATTTAGAATGATTTAATGACTAAAAGAGACGCAATACTATGACTTTAAGGCTAAAAAAATACATAGTTGCCTTCAATAGATCAATTACAAGTTATGCATGAAAGTCGGGCCTTAAATGGAAAAAGAGAATTTGTTCGAAGTGCTTTCAAACAATTTAATGATATGAAAAGACTGAATGATATGCTTTTTAAGACTGAAATAATGCATTGTTGTATTCAATAGATTAATTGCAAGTTATGTAAGAAAATCTTGTTTGAAGGGGGAAAATAGAATTTGTCGAATTAATTTAGAATGATTCATTGACTAGAAGAGACTTAGTGACATGACTTTAAGGCTAAACAAATGCATTGTTGCCTTCAGTAGATCAACTGCAAGTTATGCACGAAAGTCATGTTTAAAGGCCGAATTTCGTTCGAAGTAATTTAGAATGATTTAATGACTAAAAGATACGCAATACTTTGACTTTTAGGCTAAAAAAATGCATAGTTGCCTTCAATAGATCAATTGCAACTTATGCATGAAAGTCGTGTCTTAAATGCAAAAATAGAATTGGTTCGTAGTGCTTTCAAACAATTTAATGATATGAAAAGACTGAATGATATACTTTTTAAGGCTAAAATAATGCATTGTTGTCTTCAATAGATTAATTGCAAGTTATGTAAGAAAATCATGTTTGAAGGGCGAAAATAAAATTCGTTTGAATTAATTTAGAATGATTTATTGACTAGAAGAGACTCAGTGACATGACTTTAAGGATAAACAAATGCATTGTTGCCTTCAGTAGATCAACTGCAAGTTATGCACGAAAGTCATTTTTAAAGACCGAATTTCGTTCGAAGTGATTTAGAATGATTTAATGACTAAAAGAGACACAATAATATGACTTTAAGGCAAAAAAAATGCATAGTTGCCTTCAATAGATCAATTGCAAGTTATGCATGAAACTCGTGTTTTATATGCAAAAATAGAATTAGGACGAAGTGCTTTCAAACAATTTAATGATATTAAAAGAATGAACGGTATACTTTTTAAGGCAAAAATAATGCATTGTTGTCTTTAATAAATTAATTGCAAGTTATGTAAGAAAATCATGTTTGAAGGGCGAAAATAGAATTCGTTCGACTTAATTTGGAATAATTTAATAACTAGAAGAGATTCAGTGACATGACATTAAGGCTAAACAAATGCATTGTTTCCTTCAGTAGATCAAAATCAAGTTATGCTCAAAAGTCATTTTTAAAGGCCGACTTTTGTTCGAAGTGATTTAGAATGATTTAATGACTAAAAGAGACGCAATAATGTGACTTTTAGGCTAAAAAAATGCAAAGTTGCCTTCAATAGATCAATTGCAACTTATGCATGAAAGTCGTGTCTTAAATGCAAAAATAGAATTGGTTCGAAGTGCTTTCAAACAATTTAATGATATGAAAAGACTGAATGATATACTTTTTAAGGCTAAAATAATGCATTGTTGTCTTCAATAGATTAATTGCAAGTTACGTAAGAAAATCATGTTTGAAGGGCGAAAATAAAATTCGTTGGAATTAATTTAGAATTATTTATTGACTAGAAGTGACTCAGTGACATGACTTTAAGGCTAAACAAATGCATTGTTGCCTTCAGCAGATCAACTGCAAGTTATGCACGAAATTCATTTTTAAAGACCGAATTTCGTTCGAGGTGATTGAGAATGATTTAATGACCTAAAGAGACGCAATAATATGACTTTAAGGCTAAAAAAATGATAGTTGCCTTCAATAGATCAATTGCAAGTTATGCATGAAACTCGTGTTTTAAATGCAAAAATAGAATTGGTTCGAAGTGCTTTCAAGAAATTTAATGATATGAAAAGACTAAATAATATACTTTTTAAGGCTAAAATAATGCATTGTTGTCTCAATAGATTAATTGCAAGTTATGTAAGAAAATCATGTTTGAAGGGAGAAAATAAAATTCGTTCGAATTAATTTAGAATGATTCATTGACTAGAAGAGACTTAGTGACATGACTTTAAGGCTAAACAAATGCATTGTTGCCTTCAGTAGATCAACTGCAAGTTATGCACGAAAGTCATGTTTAAAGGCCGAATTTTGTTCGAAGTAATTTAGAATGATTTAATGACTAAAAGATACGCAATACTTTGACTTTTAGGCTGAAAAAATGCATAGTTGCCTTCAATAGATCAATTGCAACTTATGCATGAAAGTCGTGTCTTAAATGCAAAAATAGAATTGGTTCGAAGTGCTTTCAAACAATTTAATGATATGAAAAGACTGAATGATAAACTTTTTAAGGCTAAAATAATGCATTGTTGTCTTCAATTGATTAATTGCAAGTTATGTAAGAAAATAATGTTTGAAGGGCGAAAATAAAATTCGTTTGAATTAATTTAGAATGATTTATTGACTAGAAGAGACTCAGTGATATGACTTTAAGGATAAACAAATGCATTGTTGCCTTCAGTCGATCAACTACAAGTTATGCACGAAAGTAATTTTTAAAGACCGAATTTCGTTCGAAGTGATTTAGAATGATTTAATGACTAAAAGAGACGCAATAATATGACTTTAAGGCAAAAAAAATGCATAGTTGCCTTCAATAGATCAATTGCAAGTTATGCATGAAACTCGTGTTTTATATGCAAAAATAGAATTGGGACGAAGTGCTTTCAAACAATTTAATGATATTAAAAGAATGAACGGTATACTTTTTAAGGCAAAAATAATGCATTGTTGTCTTTAATAAATTAATTGCAAGTTATGTAAGAAAATCATGTTTGAAGGGAGAAAATAAAATTCGTTCGAATTAATTTAGAATGATTGATTGACTAGAAGAGATTCAGTGACATGACTTTAAGGCTAAACAAATGCATTATTGCCTTCAGTAGATCAAAATCAAGTTATGCTCGAAAGTCATTTTTAGAGGCCGAATTTTGTTCGAAGTGATTTAGAATGATTTAATGACTAAAAGAGACGCAATAATATGACCTTTAGGCTAAAAAATGCATAGTTGCCATCAATAGATCAATTGCAACTTATGCATGAAAGTCGTGTCTTAAATGCAAAAATAGAATTGGTACGAAGTGTTTTCAAACAATTTAATGATATGAAAAGACTGAATGATACGCTTTTTATGACTAAAATAATGCATTGTTGTCTTCAGTAAATTAATTGGAAGTTATGTAAGAAAATCATATTTGACGGGCGAAAATAAAATTCGTTTGAATTAATTTAGAATGATTTATTAATCAGAAAAGACTCAGTGACATGACTTTAAGGCTAAACAAATGCATTGTTGCCTTTAGTAGATCAACTGCAAGTTATGCACGAAAGTAATATTTAAAGGCCGAATTTCGTACGAAGTAATTTAGAATGATTGATAGACTAAAAGAGACGCAATACTATGATTTTAAGGCTACAAAAATTCATAGTTGCCTTCAATAGATCAATTGCAAGTTATGCATGAAACTCGTGTGTTAAATGCACATATAGAATTGCTTCGAAGTGCTTTCAAGGAATTTAATGATATTAAAAGACTGAACGATATACTTTTTAAGGAAAAAATAATGCATAGTTGCCTTCAATAAATTAATTGCAAGTTATGTAAGAAAATCATGTCTGAAGGGCGAAAATAGAATTCGTTCGACTTAATTTGGAATAATTTAATAACTAGAAGAGACTCAGTGACATGACTTTAAGGCTAAACAAATGCATTTTTGCCTTCAATAGATCAACTGCAAGTTATGCACGAAAGTCATTTTTCAAGGCCGAATTTCGTTCGAAGTGATTTAGAAGGATTTAATGACTAAAAGAGATGCAATAATATGACTTTTAGGCTAAAAAAATGCATAGTTGCCTTCAATAGATCAATTACAAGTTATGCATGAAAGTCGTGTCTTAAATGGAAAAATAGAATTGGTTCGAAGTGCTTTCAAACAATTTAATGATATGAAAAGACTGAATGATATATTTTTTAAGGCTAAAATAATGCATTTTTGTCTTCAATAGATTAATTGCAAGTGATTTAAGAAAATCAGGTTTGAAGGGCGAAAATAAAATTCGTTGGAATTAATTTAGAATGATTTATTGATTAGAAAAGACTCAGTGACATGACTTTAAGGCTAAACAAATGCATTGTTGCCTTCAGTAGATCAACTGCAAGTTATGAACGAAAGTCATATTTAAAGGCCCAATTTCGTTCGAAGTAATTTAGAATGATTGAATGACTACAAGAGACGCAATACTATGATTTTAAGGCTAAAAAAATGCATAGTTCCCTTCAATAGATCAATTACAAGTTATGCATGAAAGTCGTGTCTTAAATGCAAAAATAGAATTGGTTCGAAGTGTTTTCAAACAATTTAATGATATGAAAAGACTGAATGATATGCTTTTTAATGCTAAAATAATGCATTGTTGTCTTCAATAGATTAATTGCAAAATATGTACTAAAATCATGATTGGAGGGCAAAAATAAAATTCATTCGAATTAATATGGAATGATTTAATGATAAGGAGAGACTCAATGACATGATTTTAAGGCAAAACAAATGCATTGTTGCTTTCAATAGATCAACTGCAAGTTATGCATGAAAGTCATTTTTAAAGACCAAATTTCGTTCGAAGTAATTTAGAATGATTTAATGACTAAAAGAGACGCAATAATATGACTCTAAGGCAAAAAAAATGCATAGTTGCCTTCAATAGATCAATTGCAAGTTATGCATGAAACTCGTGTTTTATATGCAAAAATAGAAATGGGACGAAGTGCTTTCAAACAATTTAATGATATTAAAAGAATGAACGGTATACTTTCTAAGGCGAAAATAATGCATTTTTGTCTTTAATAAATTAATTTCAAGTTATGTAAGAAAATCATGTTTGAAGGGCGAAAATAGAATTCGTTCGACTTAATTTGGAATAATTTAATAACTAGAAGAGATTCAGTGACATGACTTTAAGGCTAAACAAATGCATTGTTGCCTTCAGTAGATCAAAATCAAGTTATGCTCGAAAGTCATTTTTAAAGACCGAATTTTGTTCGAAGTGATTTAGAATGATTTAATGACTAAAAGAGATGCAATAATATGACTTTTAGGCTAAAAAAATGCATAGTTGCCATCAATAGATCAATTGCAACTTATGCATGAAAGTCGTGTCTTAAATGCAAAAATAGAATTGGTTCGAAGTGCTTGCAAACAATTTAATGATATGAATAGACTGAATGATATACTTTTTAAGGCTAAAATAATGCATTGTTGTCTTCAATAGATTAATTGTAAGTTACGTAAGAAAATCATGTTTGAAGGGAGAAAATAAAATTCGTTCGAATTAATTTAGAATGATTAATTGACTAGAAGAGACTTAGTGACATGACTTTAAGGCTAAACAAATGCATTGTTGCCTTCAGTAGATCAACTGCAAGTTATGCACGAAAGTCATATTTAAAGGCCGAATTTCGTTCGAAGTAATTTAGAATCATTTAATGACTAAAAGAGCCTCAATACTATGACTTTAAGGCTAAAAAAATGCATAGTTGCCTTCAATAGATCAATTAGAAGTTATGCATGAAAGTCTTGTCTTAAATGCAAAAATAGAATTGGTACGAAGTGTTTTCAAACGATTTAATGATATGAAAAGACTGAATGATACACTTTTTATGACTAAAATAATGCACTGTTGTCTTCAGTAAATTAATTGGAAGTTATGTAAGAAAATCATATTTGACGGGCGAAAATAAAATTCGTTTGAATTAATTTAGAATGATTTACTGATTAGAAAAGACTCAGTGACATGACTTTAAGGCTAAACAAATGCATTGTTGCCTTCAGTAGATCAACTGCAAGTTATGCACGAAAGTCATTTTTAGAGACCGAATTTCGTTCGAAGTGATTTAGAATGATTTAATGACTAAAAGAGACGCAATAATATGACTTTAAGGATAAAAAAATTCATAGTTGCCTTCAATAGATAAATTGCAAGTTATGCATGAAACTCGTGTTTTAAATGCAAAAATAGAATAGGTTCGAAGTGCTTTCAATCAATTCAATGATATGGAAAGACTGAATGATATACTTTTTAAGGCAAAAATAAGGCATTGTTGTCTTCAATAAATTAATTGCAAGTTATGTAAGAAAATCATGTTTGAAGGGCGAAAATAAATTTCGTTCGACTTAATTTCGAATATTTTAATAACTAGAACAGACTCAGTGACATGATTTTAAGGCAAAATAAATGCATTGTTGCTTTCAATAGATCAACTGCAAGTTATGCACGAAAGTCATTTTTCAAGGCCGAATTTCGTTCGAAGTGATTTAGAATGATTTAATGACTAAAAGAGACGCAATAATATGACTTTAAGGCAAAAAAAATGCATAGTTGCCTTCAATCGATAAATTGCAAGTTATGCATGAAACTCGTGTTTTAAATGCAAAAATAGAATTGGTTCGAAGTGCTTTCAAACAATTTAATGATATTAAAAGAATGAACGGTATACTTTTTAAGGCAAAAATAATGCATTGTTGTCTTTAATAAATTAATTGCAAGTTATGTAAGAAAATCATGTTTGAAGGGCGAAAATAGAATTCGTTCGACTTAATTTGGAATAATTTAATAACTAGAAGAGATTCAGTGACATGACATTAAGGCTAAACAAATGCATTGTTTCCTTCAGTAGATCAAAAATCAAGTTATGCTCAAAAGTCATTTTTAAAGGCCGAATTTTGTTCGAAGTGATTTAGAATGATTTAATGACTAAAATAGACGCAATAATGTGAGTTTTAGGCTTAAAAAATGCAAAGTTGCCTTCAATAGATCAATTGCAACTTATGCATGAAAGTCGTGTGTTAAATGCAAAAATAGAATTGGTTCGAAGTGCTTTCAAACAATTTAATGATATGAAAAGACTGAATGATATACTTTTTAAGGCTAAAATAATGCATTGTTGTCTTCAATAGATTAATTGCAAGTTACGTAAGAAAATCATGTTTGAAGGGCGAAAATAAAATTCATTGGAATTAATTTAGAATTATTTATTGACTAGAAGTGACTCAGTGACATGACGTTAAGGCTAAACAAATGCATTGTTGCCTTCAGCAGATCTACTGCAAGTTATGCACGAAATTCATTTTTAAAGACCGAATTTCGTTCGAGGTGATTGAGAATGATTTAATGACCTAAAGAGACGCAATAATATGACTTTAAGGCTAAAAAAATGATAGTTGCCTTCAATAGATCAATTGCAAGTTATGCATGAAACTCGTGTTTTAAATGCAAAAATAGAATTAGTTCGAAGTGCTTTCAAGAAATTTAATGATATGAAAAGACTAAATAATATACTTTTTAAGGCTAAAATAATGCATTGTTGTCTCAATAGATTAATTGCAAGTTATGTAAGAAAATCATGTTTGAAGGGAGAAAATAAAATTCGTTCGAATTAATTTAGAATGATTCATTGACTAGAAGAGACTTAGTGACATGACTTTAAGGCTAAACAAATGCATTGTTGCCTTCAGTAGATCAACTGCAAGTTATGCACGAAAGTCATGTTTAAAGGCCGAATTTCGTTCGAAATAATTTAGAATGATTTAATGACTAAAAGATACGCAATACTTTGACTTTTAGGCTGAAAAAATGCATAGTTGCCTTCAATAGATCAATTGCAACTTATGCATGAAAGTCGTGTCTTAAATGCAAAAATAGAATTGGTTCGAAGTGCTTTCAAACAATTTAATGATATGAAAAGACTGAATGATATACTTTTTAAGGCTAAAATAATGCATTGTTGTCTTCAATTGATTAATTGCAAGTTATGTAAGAAAATCATGTTTGAAGGGCGAAAATAAAATTCGTTTGAATTAATTTAGAATGATTTATTGACTAGAAGAGACTCAGTGACATGACTTTAAGGATAAACAAATGCATTGTTGCCTTCAGTAGATCAACTGCAAGTTATGCACGAAAGTAATTTTTAAAGACCGAATTTCGTTCGAAGTGATTTAGAATGATTTAATGACTAAAAGAGACGCAATAATATGACTTTAAGGGAAAAAAAATGCATAGTTGCCTTCAATAGATCAATTGCAAGTTATGCATGAAACTCGTGTTTTATATGCAAAAATAGAATTGGGACGAAGTGCTTTCAAACAATTTAATGATATTAAAAGAATGAACGGTATACTTTTTAAGGCAAAAATAATGCATTGTTGTCTTTAATAAATTAATTGCAAGTTATGTAAGAAAATCATGTTTGAAGGGAGAAAATAAAATTCGTTCGAATTAATTTAGAATGATTCATTGACTAGAAGAGATTCAGTGACATGACTTTAAGGCTAAACAAATGCATTATTGCCTTCAGTAGATCAAAATCAAGTTATGCTCGAAAGTCATTTTTAGAGGCCGAATTTTGTTCGAAGTGATTTAGAATGATTTAATGACTAAAAGAGACGCAATAATATGACCTTTAGGCTAAAAAATGCATAGTTGCCATCAACAGATCAATTGCAACTTATGCATGAAAGTCGTGTCTTAAATGCAAAAATAGAATTGGTACGAAGTGTTTTCAAACAATTTAATGATATGAAAAGACTGAATGATACGCTTTTTATGACTAAAATAATGCATTGTTGTCTTCAGTAAATTAATTGGAAGTTATGTAAGAAAATCATATTTGACGGGCGAAAATAAAATTCGTTTGAATTAATTTAGAATGATTTATTGATCAGAAAAGACTCAGTGACATGACTTTATGGCTAAACAAATGCATTGTTGCCTTCAGTAGATCAACTGCAAGTTATGCACGAAAGTAATATTTAAAGGCCGAATTTCGTACGAAGTAATTTAGAATGATTGATAGACTAAAAGAGACGCAATACTATGATTTTAAGGCTACAAAAATTCATAGTTGCCTTCAATAGATCAATTGCAAGTTATGCATGAAACTCGTGTGTTAAATGCACATATACAATTGCTTCGAAGTGCTTTCAAGGAATTTAATGATATTAAAAGACTGAACGATATACTTTTTAAGGCAAAAATAATGCATAGTTGCCTTCAATAAATTAATTGCAAGTTATGTAAGAAAATCAGGTCTGAAGGGCGAAAATAGAATTCGTTCGACTTAATTTGGAATAATTTAATAACTAGAAGAGACTCAGTGACATGACTTTAAGGCCAAACAAATGCATTTTTGCCTTCAATAGATCAACTGCAAGTTATGCACGAAAGTCACTTTTCAAGGCCGAATTTCGTTCGAAGTGATTTAGAAGGATTTAATGACTAAAAGAGACGCAATACTATGACTTTTAGGCTAAAAAAATGCATAGTTGCCTTCAATAGATCAATTGCAACTTATGCATGAAAGTCATGTCTTAAATGGAAAAATAGAATTGGTTCGAAGTGCTTTCAAACAATTTAATGATATGAAAAGACTGAATGATATATTTTTTTAGGCTAAAATAATGCATTTTTGTCTTCAATAGATTAATTGCAAGTGATTTAAGAAAATCAGGTTTGAAGGGCGAAAATAAAATTCGTTGGAATTAATTTAGAATGATTTATTGATTAGAAAAGACTCAGTGACATGACTTTAAGGCTAAACAAATGCATTGTTGCCTTCAGTAGATCAACTGCAAGTTATGAACGAAAGTCATATTTAAAGGCCCAATTTCGTTCGAAGTAATTTAGAATGATTGAATGACTAAAAGAGACGCAATACTATGATTTTAAGGCTAAAAAAATGCATAGTTCCCTTCAATAGATCAATTACAAGTTATGCATGAAAGTCGTGTCTTAAATGCAAAAATAGAATTGGTTCGAAGTGTTTTCAAACAATTTAATGATATGAAAAGACTGAATGATATGCTTTTTAATGCTAAAATAATGCATTGTTGTCTTCAATAGATTAATTGCAAAATATGTACTAAAATCATGAATGGAGGGCAAAAATAAAATTCATTCGAATTAATATGGAATGATTTAATGATAAGGAGAGACTCAATGACATGATTTTAAGGCAAAACAAATGCATTGTTGCTTTCAATAAATCAACTGCAAGTTATGCACGAAAGTCATTTTTAAAGACCAAATTTCGTTCGAAGTAATTTAGAATGATTTAATGACTAAAAGAGACGCAATAATATGACTTTAAGGATAAAAAAATTCATAGTTGCCTTCAATAAATAAATTGCAAGTTATGCATGAAACTCGTGTTTTAAATGCAAAAATATAATTGGTTCGAAGTGCTTTCAAACAATTTAATGATATGAAAAGACTGAATGATTTACTTTTTAAGGCAAAAATAAGGCATTGTTGTCTTCAATAAATTAATTGCAAGTTATGTAAGAAAATCATGTTTGAAGGGCGAAAATAGATTTCGTTCGACTTAATTTTGAATAATTTAATAACTAGAAGAGACTCAGTGACATGACTTTAAGGCTAAACAAATGCATTTTTGCCTTCAATAGATCAACTGCGAGTTATGCACGAAAGTCATTTTTAAAGGCCGAATTTCGTTCGAAGTGATTTAGAATGATTTAATGACTAAAAGAGACGCAATAATATGACTTTTAGGCTAAAAAAATGCATAGTTGCCTTCAATAGATCAATTGCAACTTATGCATGAAAGTCATGTCTTAAATGCAAAAATAGAATTGGTTCGAAGTGCTTTCAAACAATTTAATGATATGAAAAGACTTAATGATATATTTTTTAAGGCTAAAATAATGCATTTTTGTCTTCAATAGATTAATTGCAAGTGATGTAAGAAAATCAGGTTTCAAGGGCGAAAATAAAATTCGTTTGAATTAATTTAGAATGATTTATTGATTAGAAAAGACTCAGTGACATGACTTTAAGGCTAAACAAATGCATTGTTGCCGTCAGTAGATCAACTGCAAGTTATGAACGAAAGTCATATTTAAAAGTAAAATTTCGTTCGAAGTAATTTACAATGATTAAATGACTAAAAGAGACGCAATACTATGATTTTAAGGCTAAAAAAATGCATAGTTCCCTTCAATAGATCAATTACAAGTTATGCATGAAAGTCATGTCTTAAATCCAAAAATAGAATTGGTTCGAAGTGTTTTCAAACAATTTAATGATATGCTTTTTAATGCTAAAATAATGCATTGTTGTCTTCAATAGATTAATTGCAAAATATGTACTAAAATCATGATTGGAGGGCAAAAATAAAATTCATTCGAATTAATATTGAATGATTTAATGATAAGGAGAGACTCAATGACATAATTTTAAGGCAAAACAAATGCATTGTTGCTTTCAATAGATCAACTGCAAGTTATGCACGAAAGTCATTTTTAAAGACCGAATTTCGTTCGAAGTGATTTAGAATGATTTAGTGACTAAAAGAGACGCAATAATATGACTTTAAGGATAAAAAAACTCATAGTTGCCTTCAATAGATCAATTGCAAGTTATGCATGAAACTCGTGTTTTAAATGCAAATATAGAATTGCTTCGAAGTGCTTTCAAGCAATTTAATGATATTAAAAGACTGAACGATATACTTTTTAAGGCAAAAATAATGCATTATTGTCTTCAATAAATTAATTGCAAGTTATGTAAGAAAATCATGTTTAAGGGGCGAAAATAGAATTCGTTCGACTTAATTTGGAATAATTTAATAACTATAAGAGATTCAGTGACATGACTTTAAGGTTAAACAAATGCATTGTTGCTTTCAATAGATCAACTGCAAGTTATGCACGAAAGTCATTTTTAAAGGCCGAATTTCGTTCGAAATAATTTAGAATGATTTAATGACTAAAAGAGACGCAATACTATGACTTTAAGGCTAAAAAAATGCATAGTTTCCTTCAATAGATCAATTACAAGTTATGCATGAAAGTCGTGCCTTAAATGCAAAAATAGAATTGGTTCGAAGTGTTTTCAAACAATTTAATGATATGAAAAGCCTGAATGATATGCTTTTTAATGCTAAAATAATGCATTGTTGTCTTCAATAGATTAATTGCAAAATATGTACTAAAATCATGATTGAAGGGCAAAAATAAAATTCATTCGAATTAATATGGAATGATTTAATGATAAGGAGAGACTCAATGACATGATTTTAAGGCAAAACAAATGCATTTTTGCCTTCAATAGATCAACTGTAAGTATTGCATGAAAGTCATTTTTAAAGGCCGAATTTCGTTCGAAGTGATTTAGAATGATTTAGTGACTAAAAGAGACGCAATAATATGACTTTAAGGATAAAAAAACTCATAGTTGCCTTCAATAGATCAATTGCAAGTTATGCATGAAACTCGTGTTTTAAATGCAAATATAGAATTGCTTCGAAGTGCTTTCAAGCAATTTAATGATATTAAAAGACTGAACGATATACTTTTTAAGGCAAAAATAATGCATTGTTGTCTTCAATAAATTAATTGCAAGTTATGTAAGAAAATCATGTTTAATGGGCGAAAATAGAATTCGTTCGACTTAATTTGGAACAATTTAATAACTAGAAGAGACTCAGTGACATGACTTTAAGGCTAAACAAATCCATTTTTGCCTTCAATAGATCAACTGCGAGTTATGCACGAAAGTCATTTTTCAAGGCCGAATTTCGTTCGAAGTGATTTAGAATGATTTAATGACTAAAAGAGACGCAATAATATGACTTTAAGGATAAAAAAATTCATAGTTGCCTTCGATAGATAAATTGCAAGTTATGCATGAAACTCGTGTTTTAAATCCAAAAATAGAATTGGTTCGAAGTGCTTTCAAACAATTTAATGATATGAAAAGACTGAATGATATACTTTTTAAGGCAAAAATAAGGCATTGTTGTCTTCAATAAATTAATTGCAAGTTATGTAAGAAAATCATGTTTGAAGGGCGAAAATAGATTTCGTTCGACTTAATTTCGAATAATTTCATAACTAGAAGAGACTCAGTGACATGACTTTAAGGCTAAACAAATGCATTTTTTCCTTCAATAGATCAACTGCGAGTTATGCACCAAAGTCATTTTTCAAGGCCGAATTTCGTTCGAAGTGATTTAGAATGATTTAATGACTAAAAGAGACGCAATAATATGACTTTAAGGATAAGAAAATTCATAGTTGCCTTCAATAGATAAATTGCAAGTTATGCATGAAACTCGTGTTTTAAATGCAAAAATAGAATTGGTTCGAAGTGCTTTCAAACAATTTAATGATATGAAAAGACTGAATGATATACTTTTTAAGGCAAAAATAAGGCATTGTTGTCTTCAATAAATTAATTGCAAGTTATGTAAGAAAATCATGTTTGAAGGGCGAAAATAGATTTCGTTCGACTTAATTTCGAATAATTTCATAACTAGAAGAGACTCAGTGACATGACTTTAAGGCTAAACAAATGCATTTTTTCCTTCAATAGATCAACTGCGAGTTATGCACGAAAGTCATTTTTCAAGGCCGAATTTCATTCGAAGTGATTTAGAATGATTTAATGACTAAAAGAGACGCAATAATATGACTTTTAGGCTAAAAAAATGCATAGTTGCCTTCAATAGATCAATTGCAACTTATGCATGAAAGTCATGTCTTAAATGCAAAAATAGAATTGGTTCGAAGTGCTTTCAAACAATTTAATGATATGAAAAGACTTAATGATATATTTTTTAAGGCTAAAATAATGCATTTTTGTCTTCAATAGATTAATTGCAAGTGATGTAAGAAAATCAGGTTTGAAAGGCGAAAATAAAATTCGTTTGAATTAATTTAGAATGATTTATTGATTAGAAAAGACTCAGTGACATGACTTTAAGGCTAAACAAATGCATTGTTGCGTTCAGTAGATCAACTGCAAGTTATGAACGAAAGTCATATTTAAAAGTCAAATTTCGTTCGAAGTAATTTACAATGATTGAATGATTAAAAGAGACGCAATACTATGATTTTAAGGCTAAAAAAATGCATAGTTCCCTTCAATAGATCAATTACAAGTTATGCATGAAAGTCATGTCTTAAATGCAAAAATAGAATTGGTTCGAAGTGTTTTCAAACAATTTAATGATATGAAAAGCCTGAATGATATGCTTTTTAATGCTAAAATAATGCATTGTTGTCTTCAATAGATTAATTGCAAAATATGTACTAAAATCAGGATTGGAGGAAAAAATTAAATTCATTCGAATTAATATTGAATGATTTAATGATAAGGAGAGACTCAATGACATAATTTTAAGGCAAAAAAAATGCATTGTTGCTTTCAATAGATCAACTGCAAGTTATGCACGAAAGTCATTTTTAAAGACCGAATTTCGTTCGAAGTAATTTAGAATGATTTCATGACTAAAAGAGACGCAATAATATGACTTTAAGGCAAAAAAAATGCATAGTTGCCTTCAATAGATCAATTGCAAGTTATGCATGAAACTCGTGTTTTATATGAAATAATAGAAATGGGACGAAGTGCTTTCAAACAATTTAATGATATTAAAAGAATGAACGGTATACTTTTTAAGGCAAAAATAATGCATTGTTGTCTTTAATAAATTAATTTCAAGTTATGTAAGAAAATCATGTTTGAAGGGCGAAAATAGAATTCGTTCGACTTAATTTGGAATAATTTAATAACTAGAAGAGATTCAGTGACATGACTTTAAGGCTAAACAAATGCATTGTTTCCTTCAGTGGATCAAAATCAAGTTACGCTCGAAAGTCATTTTTAAAGACCGAATTTTGTTCGAAGTGATTCAGAATGATTTAATGACTAAAAGAGATGCAATAATATGACTTTTAGGCTAAAAAAATGCATAGTTGCCATCAATAGATCAATTGCAACTTATGCATGAAAGTCGTGTCTTAAATGCAAAAATAGAATTGGTTCGAAGTGCTTGCAAACAATTTAATGATATGAATAGACTGAATGATATACTTTTTAAGGCTAAAATAATGCATTGTTGTCTTCAATAGATTAATTGCAAGTTACGTAAGAAAATCATGTTTGAAGGGAGAAAATAAAATTCGTTCGAATTAATTTAGAATGATTTATTGACTAGAAGAGACTTAGTGACATGACTTTAAGGCTAAACAAATGCATTGTTGCCTTCAGTAGATCAACTGCAAGTTATACACGAAAGTCATATTTAAAGGCCGAATTTCGTTCGAAGTAATTTAGAATGATTTAATGACTAAAAGAGACTCAATACTATGACTTTAAGGCTAAAAAAATGCATAGTTGCCTTCAATAGATCAATTAGAAGTTATGCATGAAAGTCTTGTCTTAAATGCAAAAATAGAATTGGTACGAAGTGTTTTCAAACAATTTAATGATATGAAAAGACTGAATGATACACTTTTTATGACTAAAATAATGCACTGTTGTCTTCAGTAAATTAATTGGAAGTTATGTAAGAAAATCATATTTGACGGGCGAAAATAAAATTCGTTTGAATTAATTTAGAATGATTTCTTGATTAGAAAAGACTCAGTGACATGACTTCAAGGCTAAACAAATGCATTGTTGCCTTCAGTAGATCAACTGCAAGTTATGCACGAAAGTCATTTTTAAAGACCGAATTTCGTTCGAAGTGATTTAGAATGATTTAATGACTAAAAGAGACGCAATAATATGACTTTAAGGATAAAAAAATTCATAGTTGCCTTCAATAGATAAATTGCAAGTTATGCATGAAACTCGTGTTTTAAATGCAAAAATAGAATTGGTTCGAAGTGCTTTCAAACAATTTAATGATATGAAAAGACTGAATGATATACTTTTTAAGGCAAAAATAAGGCATTTTTGTCTTCAATAAACTAATTGCAAGTTATGTAAGAAAATCATGTTTGAAGGGCGAAAATAGAATTCGTTCGACTTAATTTGGAATAATTTAATAACTAGAAGAGACTCAGTGACATGACTTTAAGGCTAAACAAATGCATTTTTGCCTTCAATAGATCAACTGCGAGTTATGCACGAAAGTCATTTTTCAAGGCCGAATTTCGTTCGAAGTGATTTAGAATGATTTAATGACTAAAAGAGACGCAATAATATGACTTTTAGGCTAAAAAAATGCATAGTTGCCTTCAATAGATCAATTGCAACTTATGCATGAAAGTCATGTCTTAAATGCAAAAATAGAATTGGTTCGAAGTGCTTTCAAACAATTTAATGATATGAAAAGACTTAATGATATATTTTTTAAGGCTAAAATAATGCATTTTTGTCTTCAATAGATTAATTGCAAGTGATGTAAGAAAATCAGGTTTCAAGGGCGAAAATAAAATTCGTTTGAATTAATTTAGAATGATTTATTGATTAGAAAAGACTCAGTGACATGACTTTAAGGCTAAACAAATGCATTGTTGCCTTCAGTAGATCAACTGCAAGTTATGAACGAAAGCCATATTTAAAAGTCAAATTTCGTTCGAAGTAATTTACAATGATTGAATGACTAAAAGAGACGCAATACTATGATTTTAAGGCTAACAAAATGCATAGTTCCCTTCAATAGATCAATTACAAGTTATGCATGAAAGTCATGCCTTAAATCCAAAAATAGAATTGGTTCGAAGTGTTTCCAAACAATTTAATGATATGAAAAGCCTGAATGATATGCTTTTTAATGCTAAAATAATGCATTGTTGTCTTCAATAGATTAATTGCAAAATATGTACTAAAATCATGATTAGAGGGCAAAAATATAATTCATTCGAATTAATATTGAATGATTTAATGATAAGGAGAGACTCAATGACATAATTTTAAGGCAAAACAAATGCATTGTTGCTTTCAATAGATCAACTGCAAGTTATGCACGAAAGTCATTTTTAAAGACCGAATTTCGTTCGAAGTGATTCAGAATGATTTAGTGACTAAAAGAGACGCAATAATATGACTTTAAGGATAAAAAAACTCATAGTTGCCTTCAATAGATCAATTGCTAGTTATGCATGAAACTCGTGTTTTAAATGCAAATATAGAGTTGCTTCGAAGTGCTTTCAAGCAATTTAATGATATTAAAAGACTGAACGATATACTTTTTAAGGCAAAAATAATGCATTGTTGTCTTCAATAAATTAATTGCAAGTTATGTAAGAAAATCATGTTTAATGGGCGAAAATAGAATTCGTTCGACTTAATTTGGAATAATTTAATAACTATAAGAGATTCAGTGACATGACTTTAAGGTTAAACAAATGCATTGTTGCTTTCAATAGATCAACTGCAAGTTATGCACGAAAGTCATTTTTAAAGGCCGAATTTCGTTCGAAATAATTTAGAATGATTTAATGATTAAAAGAGACGCAATACTATGACTTTAAGGCTAAAAAAATGCATAGTTTCCTTCAATAGATCAATTACAAGTTATGCATGAAAGTCGTGCCTTAAATGCAAAAATAGAATTGGTTCGAAGTGCTTTTAAACAATTTAATGATATTAAAAGACTGAACGATATAATTTTTAAGGCAAAAATAAGGCATTGTTGTCTTCAATAAATTAATTGCAAGTTATGTAAGAAAATCATGTCTGAAGGGCGAAAATAGAATTCGTTCGACTTAATTTGGAAGAATTTAATAACTAGAAAAGACTCAGTGACATGACTTTAAAACTAAACAAATGCATTGTTGCCTTCAGTAGATCAATTGCAAGTTATGCACGAAAGTCATATTTAAAGGCCAAATTTCGTACGAAGTAATTTAGAATTATTCAACGACTAAAAGAAACGCAATACTATGATTTTAAGGCTAAAAAAATGCATAGTTGCATGCAATAGATCAATTACAAGTTACGCATGAAAGTCGTGTCTTAAATGCAAAAATAGAATTGGTTCGAAGTGTTTTCAAACAATTTAATGATATGAAAAGACTGAATGATATGCTTTTTAATGCTAAAATAATGCATTGTTGTCTTCAATAGATTAATTGCAAAATATGTACTAAAATCATGATTGAAGGGCAAAAATAAAATTCATTCGAATTAATATGGAATGATTGAATGATAAGGAGAGACTCAATGACATGATTTTAAGGCAAAACAAATGCATTTTTGCCGTCAATAGATCAACTGTAAGTTATGCATGAAAGTCATTTTTAAAGGCCGAATTTCGTTCGAAATGATTTAGAATGATTTAATGACTAAAAGAGATGCAATAATATGACTTTAAGGATAAAAAAATGCATAGTTTCCTTCAATAGATCAATTACAAGTTATGCATGAAAGTCATGCCTTAAATGCAAAAATAGAATTGGTTCGAAGTGTTTTCAAACAATTTAATGATATGGAAAGACTGAATGATATGCTTTTTAAGACTACATTAATGCATTGTTGTCTTCAATAAATTAATTGCAAGTTATGTAAGAAAATCATGTCTGAAGGGCGAAAATAGAACTCGTTCGACTTAATTTTGAATAATTTAATAACTAGAAGAGACTCAGTGACATGACTTTAAGGCTAAACAAATGCATTGTTGCTTTCAACAGATGAACTGCAAGTTATGCACGAAAGTCATTTTTAAAGGCCGAATTTCGTTCGAAGTAATTTAGAATGATTTAATGACTAAAAGAGACGCAATACTATGACTTTAAGGCTAAAAAAATGCATAGTTGCCTTCAATAGATCAATTACAAGTTATGCATGAAAGTTGTGTCTTAAATGCAAAAATAGAATTGGTTCGAAGTGTTTTCAAGCAATTTAATGATATGAAAAGACTGAATGATATGCTTTTTAATGCTAAAATAATGCATTGTT
Organism: Coriaria nepalensis; assembly: GCA_027186245.1. Classification (NCBI taxonomy): domain Eukaryota; kingdom Viridiplantae; phylum Streptophyta; class Magnoliopsida; order Cucurbitales; family Coriariaceae; genus Coriaria; species Coriaria nepalensis. The sequence goes on from CP114481.1 coordinate 23,624,213, forward strand.
GTCTTAAATAGATTAATTGCAAAATATGTACTAAAATCATGATTGGAGGGCAAAAATAAAATTCATTCGAATTAATATGGAATGATTTAATGATAAGGAGAGACTCAATGACATGATTTTAAGGCAAAACAAATGCATTGTTGCTTTCAATAGATAAACTGCAAGTTATGCATGAAAGTCATTTTTAAAGACCGAATTTCGTTCGAAGTGATTTAGAATGATTTAATGACTAAAAGAGACGCAATAATATGACTTTAAGGATAAAAAAATTCATAGTTGCCTTCAATAGATAAATTGCAAGTTATGCATGAAACTCGTGTTTTAAATGCAAAAATAGAATTGGTTCGAAGTGCTTTCAAACAATTTAATGATATGAAAAGACTGAACGATATACTTTTTAACGCAAAAATAAGGCATTGTTGTCTTCAATAAATTAATTGCAAGTTATGTAAGAAAATCATGTTTGAAGGGCGAAAATAGATTTCGTTCGACTTAATTTGGAATAATTTAATAACTAGAAGAGACTCAGTGACATGACTTTAAGGCTAAACAAATGCATTTTTGCCTTCAGTAGATCAACTGCAAGTTATGCACGAAAGTCATTTTTCAAGGCCGAATTTCGTTCGAAGTGATTTAGAAGGATTTAATGACTAAAAGAGATGCAATAATATGACTTTTAGGCTAAAAAAATGCATAGTTGCCTTCAATAGATCAATTGCAACTTATGCATGAAAGTCTTGTCTTAAATGCAAAAATAGAATTGGTTCGAAGTGCTTACAAACAATTTAAAGATATGAAAAGACTAAATGATATACTTTTTATGGCTAAAATAATGCATTGTTGTCTTCAATAGATTAATTGCAAGTTATGTAAGAAAATCATGTTTGAAGGGAGAAAATAAAATTCGTTCGAATTAATTTAGAATGATTTATTGATTAGAAAAGACTCAGTGACATGACTTTAAGACTAAACAAATGCATTGTTGCCTTCAGTAGATCAACTGCAAGTTATGCACGAAAGTCATATTTAAAGGCCAAATTTCGTACGAAGTAATTTAGAATTATTGAACGACTAAAAGAGACGCAATACGATGATTTTAAGGTTAAAAAAATGCATAGTTGCCTGCAATAGATCAATTACAAGTTATGAATGAAAGTCGTGTCTTAAATGCAAAAATAGAATTGGTTCGAAGTGTTTTCAAACAATTTAATGATATGAAAAGACTGAATGATATGCTTTTTAATGCTAAAATAATGCATTGTTGTCTTCAATAGATTAATTGCAAGTTATTTAAGAAAATCATGTTTGAAGGGCGAAAATAGAATTTGTCGAATTAATTTAGAATGATTTAATGATAAGGAGACACTCAGTGACATGATTTTCAGGCAAAACAAATGCATTGTTGCTTTCAGTAGATCAACTGCAAGTTATGCACGAAAGTCATTTTTAAAGACCGAATTTCATTCGAAGTGATTTAGAATGATTTAATGACTAAAAGAGACGCAATAATATGACTTTAAGGATAAAAAAACTCATAGTTGCCTTCAATAGATCAATTGCAAGTTATGCATGAAACTCGTTTTTTAAATGCAAATATAGAATTGCTTCGAAGTGCTTTCAAGCAATTTAATGATATTAAAAGACTGAACGATATACTTTTTAAGGCAAAAATAATGCATTGTTGTCTTCAATAAATTAATTGCAAGTTATGTAAGAAAATCATGTTTAATGGGCGAAAATAGAATTCGTTCGACTTAATTTGGAATAATTTAATAACTAGAAGAGATTCAGTGACATGACTTTAAGGTTAAACAAATGCATTGTTGCTTTCAATAGATCAACTGCAAGTTATGCACGAAAGTCATTTTTAAAGGCCGAATTTCGTTCGAAGTAATTTAGAATGATTGAATGACTAAAAGAGACGCAATACTATGACTTTAAGGCTAAAAAAATGCATAGTTTCCTTCAATAGATCAATTACAGGTTATGCATGAAAGTCGTGCCTTAAATGCAAAAATAGAATTGGTTCGAAGTGTTTTCAAACAATTTAATGATATGAAAAGACTGAATGATATGCTTTTTAAGACTACATTAATGCATTGTTGTCTTCAATAAATTAATTGCAAGTTATGTAAGAAAATCATGTCTGAAGGGCGAAAATAGAATTCGTTCGACTTAATTTGGAATAATTTAATAACTAGAAGAGACTCAGTGACATGACTTTAAGGCTAAACAAATGCATTGTTGCTTTCAATAGATCAACTGCAAGTTATGCACGAAAGTCATTTTTAAAGGCCGAATTTCGTTCGAAGTAATTTAGAATGATTTACTGACTAAAAGAGACGCAATACTATGACTTTAAGGCTAAAAAAATGCATAGTTCCCTTCAATAGATCAATTACAAGTTATGCATGAAAGTCGCGTCTTAAATGCGAAAATAGAATTGGTTCGAAGTGTTTTCAAAAAATTTAATGATATCAAAAGACTGAATGATATGCTTTTTAATGCTAAAATAATGCATTGTTGTCTTCAGTAGATTAATTGCAAAATATGTACTAAAATCATGATTGGAGGGAAAAAATAAAATTCATTCGAATTAATATGCAATGATTTAATGATAAGGAGAGACTCAATGACATGATTTTAAGGCAAAACAAATGCATTGTTGCTTTCAATAGATCAACTGCAAGTTATGCATAAAAGTCATTTTTAAAGGCCGAATTTCGTTTGAAGTGATTTAGAATGATTTAATGACTAAAAGAGATGCAATAATATGACTTTAAGGATAAAAAAATGCATAGTTGCGTTCAATAGATCAATTGCAAGTTATGTATGAAACTCGTGTTTTAAATGCAAAAATAGAATTTGTTCGAAGTGCTTTTAAACAATTTAATGATATTAAAAGACTGAACGATATAATTTTTAAGGCAAAAATAAGGCATTGTTGTCTTCAATAAATTAATTGAAAGTTATGTAAGAAAATCATGTTTGAAGGGCGAAAATAGAATTCGTTCGACTTAATTTGGAATAATTTAATAACTAGAAGAGACTCAGGGACATGACTTTAAGGCTGAACAAATGCATTGTTGCTTTCAATAGATCAACTGCAAGTTATGCACGAAAGTCATTTTTAAAGGCCAAATTTCGTGCGAAGTAATTTAGAATTATTGAACGACTAAAAGAGACGCAATACTATGATTTTAAGGCTAAAAAAATGCATAGTTGCCTCCAATAGATCAATTACAAGTTATGCATGAAAGTCGTGTCTTAAATGCCAAAATAGAATTGGTTCGAAGTGCTTTTAAACAATTTAATGATATTAAAAGACTGAACGATATAATTTTTAAGGCAAAACTAAGGCATTGTTGTCTTCAATAAATTAATTGCAAGTTATGTAAGAAAATCATGTCTGAAGGGCGAAAATAGAATTCGTTCGACTTAATTTGGAATAATGTAATAACTAGAAAAGACTCAGTGACATGACTTTAAAACTAAACAAATGCATTGTTGCCTTCAGTAGATCAACTGCAAGTTATGCACGAAAGTCATATTTAAACGCCAAATTTCGTACGAAGTAATTTAGAATTATTCAACGACTAAAAGAGACGCAATACTATGATTTTAAGGCTAAAAAAATGCATAGTTGCATGCAATAGATCAATTACAAGTTATGCATGAAAGTCGTGTCTTAAATGCAAAAATAGAATTGGTTCGAAGTGTTTTCAAACAATTTAATGATATGAAAAGACTGAATGATATGCTTTTTAATGCTAAAATAATGCATTGTTGTCTTCAATAGATTAATTGCAAAATATGTACTAAAATCATGATTGAAGGGCAAAAATAAAATTCATTCGAATTAATATGGAATGATTTAATGATAAGGAGAGACTCAATGACATGATTTTAAGGCAAAACAAATGCATTTTTGCCTTCAATAGATCAACTGTAAGTATTGCATGAAAGTCATTTTTAAAGGCCGAATTTCGTTCGAAGTGATTTAGGATGATTTAATGACTAAAAGAGATGCAATAATATGACTTTAAGGATAAAAAAATGCATAGTGGCCTTCAATAGATCAATTGCAAGTTATGCATGAAACTCGTGTTTTAAATGCAAAAATAGAATTGGTTCGAAGTGCTTTTAAACAATTTAATGATATTAAAAGACTGAACGATATACTTTTTAAGGCAAAAATAAGGCATTGTTGTCTTCAATAAATTAATTGCAAGTTATGTAAGAAAATCATGTTTAAAGGGCGAAAATAGAATTCGTTCGACTTAATTTGGAATAATTTAATAACTAGAAGAGACTCAGTGATATGACTTTAAGGCTAAACAAATGCATTGTTCCTTTCAATAGATCAACTGCAAGTTATGCACGAAAGTCATATTTAAAGGCCGAATTTCATTCAAAGTAATTTAGAATGATTTAATGACTAACAGAGACGCAATACTATGACTTTAAGGCTAAAAAAATGCATAGTTGCCTTCAATAGATCAATTACAAGTTATCCATGAAAGTCGCGTCTTAAATGCAAAAATAGAATTGGTTCGAAGTGTTTCCAAACAATTTAATGATATGAAAAGACTGAATGATATGCTTTTTAATGCTAAAATAATGCATTGTTGTCTTCAATAGATTAATTGCAAAATATGTACTAAAATCATGATTGAAGGGCAAAAATAAAATTCATTCGAATTAATATGGAATGATTTAATGATAAGGAGAGACTCAATCACATGAATTTAAGGCAAAACAAATGCATTTTTGCCTTCAATAGATCAACTGCAAGTTATGCATGAAAGTCATTTTTAAAGGCCGAATTTCGTTCGAAGTGATTTAGAATGACTTACTGACTAAAAGAGATCCAATAATATGACCTTAAGACTAAAAAAATGCATAGTTGCCTTCAATAGATCAATTGCAAGTTATGCATGAAACTCGTGTTTTAAATGCAAAAATAGAATTGGTTCGAAGTGCTTTCAAACAATTTAATGATATTAAGAGACTGAACGATATAATTTTTCAGGCAAAAATAAGGCATTGTTGTCTTCAATAAATTAATTCCAAGTTATGTAAAAAAATCATGTTTCATGGGCGAAAATAGAATTCGTTCGACTTAATCTGGAATAATTTACTAACTAGAAGAGACTCAGTGACATGACCTTAAGGCTAAACAAATGCATTGTTGCTTTCAATTGATCAACTGCAAGTTATGCACGAAAGTCATTTTTAAAGGACGAATTTCGTTCGAAATAATTTAGAATGATTTAATGACTAAAAGAGACGCAATACTATGACTTTAAGGCTAAAAGAATGCATAGTTGCCTTCAATAGATCAATTACAAGTTATGCATGAAATTCGTGCCTTAAATGCAAAAATAGAATTGGTTCGAAGTGTTTTCAAACAATTTAATGATATGAAAAGACTAAATGATATGCTTTTTAAGACTACATTAATGCATTGTTGTCCTCAATAGATTAATTGCAAGTTATTTAAGAAAATCATGTTTGAAAGGGGAAAATAGAATTTGTCGAATTAATTTAGAATGAATTATTGACAAGAAGAGACTCGGTGACATGACTTTAAGGCTAAACAAATGCATTGTTGCCCTCAATAGATCAACTGCAAGTTATGCACGGAAGTCATGTTTAAGGGGCGAATTTCATTCGAAGTTCTTTAGAATGATTTACTTACTAAAAGAGATCCAATAATATGACCTTAAGACAAAAAAAATGCATTGTTGCTTTCAATAGATCAATTGCAAGTTATGCATGAAACTCGTGTTTTAAATGCAAAAATAGAATTGGTTCGAAGTGCCTCGAAACAATTTAATGATATTAAAAGACTGAACGATATAATTTTTAAGGCAAAAATAATGCATTGTTGTCTTCAATAAATTAATTGCAAGTTATGTAAGAAAATCATGTTTGAAGGGCGAAAATAGAATTCGTTCGACTTAATTTTGAATAATTTAATAACTAGAAGAGACTCAGTGACATGACTTTAAGGCTAAATAAATGCATTGTTGCTTTCAATAGATCAACTGCAAGTTATGCACGAAAGTCATTTTTAAAGGCCGAATTTCATTCCAAGTAATTCAGAATGATTTAATGACTGAAAGAGACGCAATACTATGACTTTAAGGCTAAAAAAATGCATAGTTGCCTTCAATAGATCAATTACAAGTTATGCATGAAAGTCGTGCCTTAAATGCAAAAATAGAATTGGTTCGAAGTGTTTTCAAACAATTTAATGATATGAAAAGACTGAATGATATGCTTTTTAAGACTACATTAATGCATTGTTGTCTTCAATAGATTAATTGCAAGTTATTTAAGAAAATCATGTTTGAAGGGCGAAAATAGAATTTGTCGAATTAATTTAGAATGATTTATTGACTAGAAGAGTCTCAGTGACATGACTTTAAGGCTAAACAAATGCATTGTTGCCCTCAATAGATCAACTGCAATTATGCACGAAAGTCATATTTAAAGGCCGAATTTCGTTCGAAGTAATTTAGAATGATTGAATGACTAAAAGAGACGCAATACTATGATTTTAAGGCTAAAAAAATGCATAGTTGCCTTCAATAGATCAATTACAAGTTATGCATGAAAGTCGTGTCTTAAATGCAAAAATAGAATTGGTTCGAAGTGTTTTCAAACAATTTAATGATATGAAAAGATTGAATGATATGCTTTTTAATGCTAAAATAATGCATTGTTGTCTTGAATAGATTAATTGCAAAATATGTACTAAAATCATGATTGGAGGGCAAAAATAAAATTTATTCGAATTAATATGGAATGATTTAAAGATAAGGAGAGACTCAATGACATGATTTTAAGGCAAAACGAATGCATTGTTGCTTTCAATAGATCAACTGCAAGTTATGCACGAAAGTCATTTTTAAAGACCGAATTTCGTTCGAAGTGATTTAGAATGATTTAATGACTAATAGAGACACAATAATATGACTTTAAGGATAAAAAAACTCATAGTTGCCTTCAATAGATCGATTGCAAGTTATGCATGAAACTCGTGCCTTAAATGCAAATATAGAATTGCTTCGAAGTGCTTCCAAGCAATTTAATGATATTAAAAGACTGAACGATATACTTTTTTAGGCAAAAATAATGAATTGTTGTCTTCAATAAATTAATTGCAAGTTATGTAAGAAAATCATGTTTAATGGGCGAAAATAGAATTCGTTCGACTTAATTTGGAATAATTTAATAACTAGAAGAGACTCAGTGACATGAGTTGAAAGCTGAACAAATGCATTGTTGCTTTCAATAGATCAACTACAAGTTATGCACGAAAGTCATGTTTAAGGGGCGAATTTTATTCGAAGTTCTTTAGAATGATTGACTTACTAAAAGAGATCCAATAATATGACCTTAAGACAAAAAAAATGCATAGTTGCTTTCAATAGATCAATTGCAAGTTATGCATGAAACTCGTGTTTTAAATGCAAAAATAGAATCGGTTCGAAGTGCCTTCAAACAATTTAATGATATTCAAAGACTGAACAATATAATTTTTAAGGCAAAAATAATGCATTGTTGTCTTCAGTAAAGTAATTGCAAGTTATGTAAGAAAATCATGTTTGAAGGGCGAAAATAGAATTCGTTCGACTTAATTTGGATTAATTTAATAACTAGAGGAGACTCAGTGAAATGACTTTAAGGCAAAAAAAATGCATTTTTGCCTTCAATAGATCAACTGCAAGTTATGCACGAAAGTCATTTCTCAAAGCCGAATTTCGTTCTAAGTGATTTAGAATGATTTAATGACTAAAAGCGACGCAATACTATGACTTTAAGGCTAAAAAAATGCATAGTTGCCTTCAATAGATCAATTACAAGTTATGCATGAAAGTCGTGCCTTAAATGCAAAAATAGAATTGGTTCGAAGTGTTTTCAAACAATTTAATGATATGAAAAGACTGAATGATATGCTTTTTAAGATTACATTAATGCATTGTTGTCTTCAATAGATTAATTGCAAGTTATTTAAGAAAATCATGTTTGAAGGACGAAAATAGAATTTGTCGAATTAATTTAGAATGATTTATTGACTAGAAGAGACTCAGTGACATGACTTTAAGGCTAAACAAATGCATTGTTGCCCTCAATAGATCAACTGCAAGTTATGCACGAAAGTCATGTTTAAGGGGCGAATTTCATTCGAAGTTCTTTAGAATGATTTACTTACTAAAAGAGATCCAATAATATGACCTTAAGAATAAAACAATGCATAGTTGCTTTCAATAGATCAATTGCAAGTTATGCATGAAACTCGTTTTTTAAATGCAAAAATAGAATTGGTTCGAAATGCCTTCAAACAATTTAATGATATTAAAAGACTGAACGATATACTTTTTAAGGCAAAAATAATGCATTGTTGTCTTCAATAAATTAATTGCAAGTTATGTAAGAAAATCATGTTTGAAGAGCGAAAATAGAATTCGTTCGACTTAATTTTGAATAATTTAATAACTAGAAGAAATTCAGTGACATGACTTTAAGGCTAAACAAATGCATTGTTGCATTCAATAGATCAACTGCAAGTTATGCACGAAGGTCATATTTGAAGGCCGAATTTCGTTCGAAGTAATTTAGAATGATTGAATGACTAAAAGAGACGCAATACTATGATTTTAAGGCTAAAAAAATGCATAGTTGCCTTCAATAGATCAATTACAAGTTATGCATGAAAGTTGTGTCTTAAATGCAAAAATAGAATTGGTTCGAAGTGCTTTCAAACAATTTAATGATATGAAAAGATTGAATGATATGCTTTTTAAGACTAAAATAATGCATGGTTGTCTTCAATAGATTAATTGCAAGTTATGTTAGAAAATCATGTTTGAAGGCGAAAATAGAATTTGTCGAATTAATTTAGAATGATTTATTGACTAGAACAGACTCAGTGACATGACCTCAAGGCTAAACAAATGCATTGTTGCCCTCAATAGATCAACTGCAAGTTATGCACGAAAGTCATGTTTAAGGGGCGAATTTCATTCGAAGTGATTTAGAATGATTTACTTACTAAAAGAGATCCAATGATATGACCTTAAGACTAAAAAAATGCATAGTTGCTTTCAATAGATCAATTGCAAGTTATGCATGAGACTCGTTTTTTAAATGCAAAAATAGAATTGGTTCGAAGTGCCTTCAAACAATTTAATGATATTAAAAGACTGAACGATATACTTTTTAAGGCAAAAATAATGCATTGTTGTCTTCAATAAATTAATTGCAAGTTATGTAAGAAAATCATGTCTGAAGGGCGAAAATAGAATTCGTTCAACTTAATTTGGAATAATTTAATAACAAGAAGGGACTCAGTGACATGATTTTAAGGCAAAACAAATGCATTGTTTCTTTCAATAGATCAACTGCAGGTTATGCATGAAAGTCATTTTTAAAGGCCGAATTTCTTTCGAAGTTATTTAGAATGATTTAATGACTAAAAGAGATGCAATAATATGACTTTAAGGATAAAAAAATGCATAGTTGCCTTCAATAAATCAATTGCAAGTTATGCATGAAACTCGTGTTTTAAATGCAAAAATAGAATTGGTTCGAAGTGTTTTCAAACAATTTAATGATATTAAAAGACTGAATGATATGCTTTTTAATGCTAAAATAATGCATTGTTGTCTTCAATAGATTAATTGCAAAATATGTACTAAAATCATGATTCAAGGGCGAAAATAAAATTCATTCGAATTAATTTGGAATGATTTAATAACTGGAAGAGACTCAGTGACATGACTTTAAGGCTAAAAAAATGAATATTTGCCTTCAATATATCAACTGCAAGTTATGCACGAAAGTCAATTTTAAAGGACGAATTTCGTTCGAAGTCATTTAGAATGATTTAATGACTAAAAGAGACGCAATAATATGACTTTTAGGCTGAAAAAATGCATTGTTGCCATCAATAGATCAATTGCAACTTATGTATGAAAATCGTGTCTTAAATGCAAAAATAGAATTGGTTCGAAGTGCTTTCAAACAATTTAATGATATTAAAAGACTGAACGATATGCTTTTTAAGACTAAAATAATGCATTGTTGTCTTCAATAGATTAATTGCAAGTTATGTTAGAAAATCATGTTTGAAGGCGAAAATAGAATTTGTCGAATTAATTTAGAATGATTTATTGAGTAGAACAGACTCAGTGACATGACCTTAAGGCTAAACAAATGCATTGTTGCCCTCAATTGATCAACTGCAACTTATGCACGAAAGTCATGTTTAAGGGGCGAATTTCATTCGAAGTGATTTAGAACTATTTACTGACTAAAAGAGATACAATAATATGACCTTAAGACTAAAAAAATGCATAGTTTCCTTCAATAGATCAATTGCATGTTATGCATGAAAGTTGTGTCTTAAATGCAAAAATAGAATTGGTTCGAAGTGCTTTTAAACAATTTAATGATATGAAAAGACTGAATGATATGCTTTTTAAGGCTAAAATAATGCATTGGTGTCTTCAACAGATTAATTGCAAAATATGTAATAAAATCATGTTTGAAGGGCGAAAATAGAATTCGTTCGACTTAATTTGGAATAATTTAATAAAAAGAAGAGACTCAGTGACATGACCTTAAGGCTAAACAAATGCATTGTTGCCCTCAATAGATCAACTGCAAGTTATACACGAAAGTCATGTTTAAGTGGCGAATTTCATTCGAAGTGGTTTAGAATGATTTATTGACTAAAAGAGATCCAATAATATGACCTTAAGACTAAAAAAATGCATAGTTGCCTTCAATAGATCAATTGCAAGTTATGCATGAAAGTCGTGTTTTAAATGCAAAAATAGAATTGGTTCGAAGTTCTTTCAAACAATTTAATGATATGAAAAGACTGAATGATATGCTTTTTAATGCTAAAATAATGCATTGTTGTCTTCAATAGATTAATTGCAAAATATGTACTAAAATCGTGATTGAAGGGAAAAAATAGAATTCATTCGAATTAATTTGGAATGATTTAATGATAAGGAGAGACTCAATGACATAATTTTAAGGCAAAACAAATGCATTGTTGCTTTCAATAGATCAACTGCAAGTTATGCACGAAAGTCATTTTTAAAGACCGAATTTCGTTCGAAGTGATTTGGAATGATTTAATGACTAAAAGAGACGCAATAACATAACTTTAAGGATAAAAAAATTCATAGTTGCCTTGAATAAATCAATTGCAAGTTATGCATGAAACTCGTGTTTTAAAAGCAAATATAGAATTGCTTCGAAGTACTTTCAAGCAATTTAATGATATTAAAAGACTGAACGATATACTTTTTAAGGCAAAAATAAGGCATTGTTGTCTTCAATAAATTAATTGCAAGTTATGTAAGAAAATCATGTTTAAAGGACGAAAATAGAATTCGTTCGACTTAATTTGGAATAATTTAATAACTAAAAGAAACTCAGTGACATGAATTTATGGCCAAACAAATGCATTGTTGCTTTCAATAGATCAACTGCAAGTTATGCACGAAAGTCATTTTTAAAGGCCGAATTTCGTTCGAGGTGATTTTGAATGATTTACAGACTAAAAGAGATACAATAATATGACCTTAAGACTAAAAAAATGCATAGTTCCCTTCAATAGATCAATTGCATGTTATGCATGAAAGTTGTGTTTTAAATGCAAAAATAGAATTGGTTTGAAGTTCTTTCAAACAATTTAATGATATGAAAAGACTGCATGATATGATTTTTACTGCTAAAATAATGTATTGTTGTCTTCAATAGATTAATTGCAAGTTATGTAAGAAAATCATGTTTGAAGGGCGAAAATGGAATTTGTCGAATTAATTAAGAATGATTCATTGTCTAGAAGAGACTCAGTGACATAACTTTAAGGATAAAGAAATGCATTGTTGCTTTCAATAGATCAACTGCAAGTTATGCACGTAAGTCATTTTTAAAGGCCGAATTTCGTTCGAAGTGATTTAGAATGATTTAATGACTAAAAGAGATGCAATAATATGACTTTAAGGATAAAAAAATGCATAGTTGCCTTCAATAGATCAATTGCAAGTTATGTATGAAACTCGTGTTTTAAATGCAAAAATAGAATTGGTTCGAAGTGCTTTCAAACAATTTAATGATATTAAAAGACTGAACGATATACTTTTTAGGGCAAAAATAATGCATTGTTGTCTTCAATAAATTAATTGCAACTTATGTAAGAAAATCATGTTTGAGGGGCGAAAATAGAATTCGTTCGACTTAATTTGGAATAATTTAATAAAAAGAAGAGACTCAGTGACATGACCTTAAGGCTAAACAAGTGCATTGTTGCCCTCAATAGATCAACTGCAAGTTATGCACGAAAGTCATGTTTAAGGGGTGAATTTCATTCGAAGTGATTTAGAATGATTTAGTGACTAAAAGAGATCCAATAATATGACCTTAAGACTAAAAAAGTGCATAGTTGCCTTCAATAGATAAATTGCAAGTTATGCATGAAAGTCGTGTTTTAAATGCAAAAATAGAATTGGTTCGAAGTTCTTTCAAACAATTTAATGATATGAAAAGACTGAATGATATGCTTTTTAATGCTAAAATAATGCATTGTTGTCTTCAATAGATTAATTGCAAAATATGTACTAAAATCGTGATTGAAGGGCAAAAATAGAATTCATTCGAATTAATTTGGAATGATTTAATGATAAGGAGAGACTCAATGACATAATTTTAAGGCAAAACAAATGCATTGTTGCTTTCAATAGATCAACTGCAAGTTATGCACGAAAGTCATTTTTAAAGACCGAATTTCGTTCGAAGTGATTTAGAATGATTTAATGACTAAAAGAGACGCAATAACATAACTTTAAGGATAAAAAAATTCATAGTTGCCTTGAATAAATCAATTGCAAGTTATGCATGAAACTCGTGTTTTAAAAGCAAATATAGAATTGCTTCGAAGTACTTTCAAGCAATTTAATGATATTAAAAGACTGAACGATATACTTTTTAAGGCAAAAATAAGGCATTGTTGTCTTCAATAAATTAATTGCAAGTTATGTAAGAAAATCATGTTTAAAGGACAAAAATAGAATTCGTTCGACTTAATTTGGAATAATTTAATAACTAAAAGAAACTCAGTGACATGAATTTATGGCCAAACAAATGCATTGTTGCTTTCAATAGATCAACTGCAAGTTACGCACGAAAGTCATTTTTAAAGGCCGAATTTCGTTCGAGGTGATTTTCAATGATTTACAGACTAAAAGAGATACAATAATATGACCTTAAGACTAAAAAAATGCATAGTTCCCTTCAATAGATCAATTGCATGTTATGCATGAAAGTTGTGTTTTAAATGCAAAAATAGAATTGGTTTGAAGTTCTTTCAAACAATTTAATGATATGAAAAGACTGCATGATATGATTTTTACTGCTAAAATAATGTATTGTTGTCTCCAATAGATTAATTGCAAGTTATGTAAGAAAATCATGTTTGAAGGGTGAAAATGGAATTTGTCGAATTAATTAAGAATGATTCATTGTCTAGAAGAGACTCAGTGACATGACTTTAAGGATAAAGAAATGCATTGTTGCTTTCAATAGATCAACTGCAAGTTATGCACGTAAGTCATTTTTAAAGGCCGAATTTCATTCGAAGTGATTTAGAATGATTTAATGACTAAAAGAGATGCAATAATATGACTTTAAGGATAAAAAAATGCATAGTTGCCTTCAATAGATCAATTGCAAGTTATGTATGAAACTCGTGTTTTAAATGCAAAAATAGAATTGGTTCGAAGTGCTTTCAAACAATTTAATGATATTAAAAGACTGAACGATATACTTTTTAGGGCAAAAATAATGCATTGTTGTCTTCAATAAATTAATTGCAACTTATGTAAGAAAATCATGTTTGAGGGGCGAAAATAGAATTCGTTCGACTTAATTTGGAATAATTTAATAAAAAGAAGAGACTCAGTGACATGACCTTAAGGCTAAACAAGTGCATTGTTGCCCTCAATAGATCAACTGCAAGTTATGCACGAAAGTCATGTTTAAGGGGCGAATTTCATTCGAAGTGATTTAGAATGATTTAGTGACTAAAAGAGATCCAATAATATGACCTTAAGACTAAAAAAGTGCATAGTTGCCTTCAATAGATCAATTGCAAGTTATGCATGAAAGTCGTGTTTTAAATGCAAAAATAGAATTGGTTCGAAGTTCTTTCAAACAATTTAATGATATGAAAAGACTGAATGATATGCTTTTTAATGCTAAAATAATGCATTGTTGTCTTCAATAGATTAATTGCAAAATATGTACTAAAATCGTGATTGAAGGGCAAAAATAGAATTCATTCGAATTAATTTGGAATGATTTAATGATAAGGAGAGACTCAATGACATAATTTTAAGGCAAAACAAATGCATTGTTGCTTTCAATAGATCAACTGCAAGTTATGCACGAAAGTCATTTTTAAAGACCGAATTTCGTTCGAAGTGATTTAGAATGATTTAATGACTAAAAGAGACGCAATAACATAACTTTAAGGATAAAAAAATTCATAGTTGCCTTGAATAAATCAATTGCAAGTTATGCATGAAACTCGTGTTTTAAAAGCAAATATAGAATTGCTTCAAAGTACTTTCAAGCAATTTAATGATATCAAAAGACTGAACGATATACTTTTTAAGGCAAAAATAAGGCATTGTTGTCTTCAATAAATTAATTGCAAGTTATGTAAGAAAATCATGTTTAAAGGACGAAAATAGAATTCGTTCGACTTAATTTGGAATAATTTAATAACTAAAAGAAACTCAGTGACATGAATTTATGGCCAAACAAATGCATTGTTGCTTTCAATAGATCAACTGCAAGTTATGCACGAAAGTCATTTTTAAAGGCCGAATTTCGTTCGAGGTGATTTTGAATGATTTACAGACTAAAAGAGATACAATAATATGACCTTAAGACTAAAAAAATGCATAGTTCCCTTCAATAGATCAATTGCATGTTATGCATGAAAGTTGTGTTTTAAATGCAAAAATAGAATTGGTTTGAAGTTCTTTCAAACAATTTAATGATATGAAAAGACTGCATGATATGATTTTTACTGCTAAAATAATGTATTGTTGTCTTCAATAGATTAATTGCAAGTTATGTAAGAAAATCATGTTTGAAGGGCGAAAATGGAATTTGTCGAATTAATTAAGAATGATTCATTGTCTAGAAGAGACTCAGTGACATGATTTTAAGGATAAAGAAATGCATTGTTGCTTTCAATAGATCAACTGCAAGTTATGCACGTAAGTCATTTTTAAAGGCCGAATTTCGTTCGAAGTGATTTAGAATGATTTAATAACTAAAAGAGATGCAATAATATGACTTTAAGGATAAAAAAATGCATAGTTGCCTTCAATAGATCAATTGCAAGTTATGTATGAAACTCTTGTTTTAAATGCAAAAATAGAATTGGTTCGAAGTGCTTTCAAACAATTTAATGATATTAAAAGACTGAACGATATACTTTTTATGGCAAAAATAATGCATTGTTGTCTTCGATAAATTAATTGCAACTTATGTAAGAAAATCATGTTTGAAGGGCGAAAATAAAATTCGTTCGACTTAATTTGGAATCATTTAATAACAAGAAGAGATTCAGTGACATGACTTTAAGGCTAAAGAAATGAATTTTTGCCTTTATGCACAGAAGTCATGTTTAAAGGCCGAATTTCATTCGAAGTAATTTAGAATGATTTAATGACTAAAAGAGACGTAATACTATGACTTTAAGGCTAAAAAAATGCATAGTTGCCTTCAATAGATCAATTACAAGTTACGCATGAAAGTCATGTCTTAAATGCAAAAGTAGAATTGGTTCGAAGAGCTTTCAAACAATTTAATGATATGAAAAGATTTAATGATATACTTTTTAAGGCTAAAATATTGGATTGTTGTCTTCAATAGATTATTTGCAAGTTATGTAAGAAAATAATGTTTGAGGGGCGAAAATAGAATTCTTTCAACTTAATTTAGAATGATTTATTGACTAGAAGAGACTCAGTGACATGACTTTAAGGCTAAACACGTGCATTGTTTCCCTCAATAGATCAACTGCAAGTTATGCACGAAAGTCATTTTTAAGGGGCGAATTTCATCCGAAGTGATTTAGAATGATTTACTGACTAAAAGAAATCCAATAATATGACCTTCAGACTAAGAAAATGCATAGTTGCCTTCAATAGATCAATTGCAAGTTATGCATGAAAGTTGTGTTTTAAATGCAAAAATAGAATTGGTTCGAAGTTATTTCAAACAATTTAAAGATATGAAAAGACTGAATGATATGATTTTTATGGCTAAAATAATGCATTGTTGTCTTCAATAGATTAATTGCAAAATATGTAATAAAATCATTATTTGAAGGGCAAAAATAGAATTCATTCGAATTAATTTAGAATGATTTAATGATAAGGAGAGACTCAATGACATGATTTTAAGGCAAAACAAATGCATTGTTGCTTTCAATAGATCAACTGCGAGTTATGCAAGTAATTCATTTTTAAAGACCGAATTTCGTTTGAAGTGATTTAGAATGATTTAATGACTAAAAGAGATGCAATAATATGACTTTAAGGATAAAAAAATGCATAGTTGCCTTCAATAGATCAATTGCAAGTTATGCATGAAAGTTGTGTTTTAAATGCAAAAATAGAATTGGTTCGAAGTGCTTCCAAACAATGTAATGATACTAAAAGACTGAACGACATACTTTTTAAGGCAAAAATAATGCATTGTTGTCTTCAATAAATTAATTTTAAGTTATGTAAAAAAATCACCTTTGAAGGGCGAAAATAGAATTCGTTCAACTTAATTTGGAGTAATTTAATAACAAGAAGAGATTCAGTGACATGACTTTAAGGCTAAACAAATGCATTTGTGCCTTCAATAGATCAACTGCAAGTTATGCACGGAAGACATGTTTAAAGGCCGAATTTCATTCGAAGTGATTTAGAATGATTTAATGACTAAAAGAGACGCAATACTATGACTTTAAGGCTAAAAAAATGCATAGTTGCCTTCAATAGATCAATTACAAGTTATGCATGAAAGTCATGTCTTAAATGCAAAAATAGAATTGGTTCGAAGTGCTTTCAAACAATTTAATGATATGAAAAGACATAATGATATACTTTTTAAGGCTAAAGTAATGCATTGTTGTCTTCAGTAGATTATTTGCAAGTTATGTAAGAAAATAATGTTTGAAGGGCGAAAATAGAATTTGTCGAATTAATTTAGAATGATTTATTGACTAGAAGAGACTCAGTGACATGACCTTAAGGCTAAACAAATGGATTGTTGCCCTCAATAGATCAAGTGCAAGTTATGCACGAAAGTCATGTTTAAGGGGCAAATTTCATTCGAAGTGATTTAGAATGATTTACTGACTAAAAGAGATCCAATAATATGACCTTAAGACTAAAAAAATACATAGTTGCCTTCAATAGGTCAATTGCAAGTTATGCGTGAAAGTTGTGTTTTAAATGCAAAAATAGAATTGGTTCGAAGTTCTTTCAAACAATTTAATGATATGAAAAGACTGAATGATATGCTTTTTAATGCTAAAATAATGCATTCTTGTCTTCAAAAGATTAATTGCAAAATATGTAATAAAATCATGATTGAAGGGCAAAAATAGAATTCATTCGAATTAATTTAGAATGATTTAATGATAAGGAGAGACTCAATGACATGATTTTAAGGCAAAACAAATGCATTGTTGCTTTCAATAGATCAACTGCGAGTTATGCAAGTAATTCATTTTTAAAGACCGAATTTCGTTTGAAGTGATTTAGAATGATTTAATGACTAAAAGAGATGCAATAATATGACTTTAAGGATAAAAAAATGCATAGTTGCCTTCAATAGATCAATTGCAACTTATGCATGAAACTCGTGTTTTAAATGCAAAAATAAAATTGGTTCGAGGTGCTTTCAAACAATTTAATGATATTAAAAGACTGAACGATATACTTTTTAAGGCAAAAATAATGCATTGTTGTCTTGAATAAATTAATTTTACGTTATGCAAGAAAATCATGTTTGAAGGGCGAAAATAGAATTCGTTGGACTTAATTTGGAATAATTTAATAACAAGAAGAGATTCAGTGACATGACTTTAAGGCTGAACAAATGCATTTGTGCCTTCAATAGATCAACTGCAAGTTATGCACGGAAGTCATGTTTAAAGGACGAATTTCATTCGAAGTAATTTAGAATGATTTAATGACTAAAAGAGACGCAATACTATGACTTTAAGGCTAAAAAAATGCATAGTTGCCTTCAATAGATCAATTGCAAGTTATGCATGAAACTCGTGTTTTAAATGCAAAATTAGAATTGGTTCGAAGTGCTTTCAAACAATTTAATGATACAAAAAGACTGAACGACATACTTTTTAAGGCAAAAATAATGCACTATTGTCTTCAATAGATTATTTGCAAGTTATGTAAGAAAATCATGTTTGAGGGGCGAAAATAGAATTCGTTCGACTTAATTTGGAATAATTTATTGACTAGAAGAGACTCAGTGACATGACTTTAAGGCTAAACAAATGCATTGTTGCCATCAGTAGATCAACTGCAAGTTATGCACGGAAGTCATGTTTAAGGGGCAAATTTCATTCGAAGTGATTTAGAATGATTTACTGACTAAAAGAGATCCAATAATATGACCTTAAGACTAAAAAAATGCATAGTTGCCTTCAATAGATCAATTGCAAGTTATGCATGAAACTCGTGTTTTAAATGCAAAAATAGAATTGGTTCGAAGTGCTTCCAAACAATTTAATGATATTAAAAGACTGAACGACACACTTTTTAAGGAAAAAATAATGCATTGTTGTCTTCGATAGATTATTTGCAAGTTATGTAAGAAAATCATGTTTGAGGGGCGAAAATAGCATTCGTTCAACTTAATTTAGAATGATTTATTGACTAGAAGAGACTCAGTGACATGACTTTAAGGCTAAACAAATGCATTGTTGCCATCAGTAGATCAACTGCAAGTTATGCACGAAAGTCATGTTTAAGGGGCAAATTTCATTCGAAGTGATTTAGAATGATTTACTGACTAAAAGAGATCCAATAATATAACCTTAAGACTAAAAAAATGCATAGTTGCCTTCAATAGATTAATTGCAAGTTATGCATGAAACTCGTGTTTTAAATGCAAAAATAGAATTGGTTCGAAGTGCTTTCCAACAATTTAATGATATTAAGAGACTGAACGAAATACTTTTTAAGGCAAAAATAATGCATTGTTGTCTTCAATAAATTAATTTTAAGTTATGTAAGAAAATAATGTTTGAAGGGCGAAAGTCGAATTCGTTCGACTTAATTTGGAATAATTTAATAGGAAGAAGAGACACCGTGACATGACTTTAAGGCTAAACAAATGCATTTTTGCCTTCAATAGATCAACAGCAAGTTATGCACGAAAGTCATGTTTAAAGGCCGAATTTCATTCGAAGTAATTTAGAATGATTTAATGACTAAAAGAGATGCAATACTATGACTTTAAGGCTAAAAAAATGCATAGTTGCCTTCAATAGATCAATTACAAGTTATGCATGAAAGTCGTGTCTTAAATGCAAAAATAGAATTGGTTCGAAGTGCTTTCAAACAGTTTAATGATATGAAAAGACTTAATGATATGCTTTTTATGGCTAAAATAATGCATTGTTGTCTTTAATAGATTATTTGCAAGTTATGTAAGAAAATAATGTTTGAAGGGCGAAAAGAGAATTTGTCGAATTAATTTAGAATGATTTATTGACTAGAAGAGACTCAGTGACATGACCTTAAGGCTAAACAAATGGATTGTTGCCCTCAATAGATCAAGTGCAAGTTATGCATGAAAGTCATGTTTAAGGGGCGGATTTCATTCGAACTAGTTTAGAATGATTTATTGACTAAAAGAGATCCAATAATATGACCTTAAGACTATAAAAATACATAGTTGCCTTCAATAGATCAATTGCAAGTTATGCGTGAAATTTGTGTTTTAAATGCAAAAATAGAATTGGTTCGAAGTTCTTTCAAACAATTTAATGATATGAAAAGACTGAATGATATGCTTTTTAATGCTAAAATAATGCATTGTTGTCTTCAAAAGATTAATTGCAAAATATGTAATAAAATCATGATTGAAGGGCAAAAATAGAATTCATTCGAATTAATTTAGAATGATTTAATGATAAGGAGAGACTCAATGACATGATTTTAAGGCAAAACAAATGCATTGTTGCTTTCAATAGATCAACTGCAAGTTATGTAAGTAATTCATTTTTAAAGACCGAATTTCGTTTGAAGTGATTTAGAATGATTTAATGACTAAAAGAGATGCAATAATATGACTTTAAGGGAAAAAAAAATGCATAGTTGCCTTCAATAGATCAATTGCAACTTATGCATGAAACTCGTGTTTTAAATGCAAAAATAGAATTGGTTCGAAGTGCTTTCAAACAATTTAATGATATTAAAAGACTGAACGATATACTTTTTAAGGCAAAAATAATGCATTGTAGTCTTCAATAAATTAATTGCAAGTTATGTAAGAAAATCATGTTTGAAGGGCGAAAATAGAATTCGTTCGACTTAATTTGGAATAATTTAATAACAAGAAGAGATTCAGTGACATGACTTTAAGGCTGAACAAATGCATTTGTGCCTTCAATAGATCAACTGCAAGTTATGCACGGAAGTCATGTTTAAAGGCCGAATTTCATTCGAAGTAATTTAGAATGATTTAATTACTAAAAGAGACGCAATACTATGACTTTAAGGCTAAAAAAATGCATAGTTGCCTTCAATAGATCAATTGCAAGTTATGCATGAAACTCGTGTTTTAAATGCAAAATTAGAATTGATTCGAAGTGCTTTCAAACAATTTAATGATACGAAAAGACTGAACGACATACTTTTTAAGGCAAAAATAATGCATTATTGTCTTCAATAGATTATTTGCAAGTTATGTAAGAAAATAATGTTTGACGGGCGAAAATAGAATTTGTCGAATTAATTTAGAATGATTTATTAACTAGAAGAGACTCAGTGACATGACTTTAAGGCTAAACAAATGCATTGTCGCCCTCAATAGATCAACTGCAAGTTATGCACGAAAGACAGGTTTAAGGGGCGAATTTCATTCGAAGTTCTTTGGATTGATTTAATGACTAAAATAGATCCAATAATATGACCTTAAAACTAAAAAAATGCATAGTTGCCTTCAATAGATCAATTGCAAGTTATGCATGAAACTCGTGTTTTAAATAGAAAAATAGAATTAGTTCGAAGTGCTTCCAAACAATTTAATGATATTAAAAGACTGAACGATACAATTTTTAAGGCAAAAATAATGCATTGTTGTCTTCAATAAATTAATTGCAAGTTATGTAAGAAAATCATGTTTGAAGGGCGAAAATAGAATTCGTTCGACTTAATTTGGAATAATTTAATAACTAGAAGAGACATGACTTTAAGGCTAAACAAAAGCATTTTTGCCTTCAATAGATCAACTGCAAGTTATGCACGAAAGCCATTTTTTGAGGCCGAATTTCGTTCGCAGTGATTTAGAATGATTTAATGACTAAAAGAGACGCAATAATATGACTTTAAGGATAAAAAAATTCATAGTTGCCTTCAATAGATCAATTGCAAGTTATGCATGAAACTCGTGTTTTGAATGCGAATATAGAATTGGTTCGAAGTTCTTTCAAGCAATTTAATGATATTAAGAGACTGAACGATATACTTTTTAAGGCAAAAATAATGCATTGTTGTCTTCAATAAATTAATTGCAAGTTATGTAAGAAAATCATGTTTGAAGGGCGAAAATAGAATTCGTTCGACTTAATTTGGAATAATTTAATAACTAGAAGAGACTCTGGGACATGACTTTAAGGCTAAACAAATGCATTTTTGCCTTCAATAGATCAACTGCAAGTTATGCACGAAAGTCATTTTTAAAGGCCGAATTTCGTTCGAAGTGATTTAGAATGTTTTAATTACTAAAAGAGACGCAATACTATGACTTTAAGGCTAAAAAAATGCATAGTTGCCTTCAATTGATCAATTACAAGTTATGCATGAAAGTCGTGCCTTAAATGCAAAAATAGAATTGTTCAAAGTGTTTTCAAACAATTTAATGATATGAAAAGACTGAATGATATGCTTTTTAAGACTAAAATAATGCGTTATTGTCTTCAATAGATTAATTGCAAGTTATGTAAGAAAATCATGTTTGAAGGGCGAAAATAGAATTTGTCGAATTAATTTAGAATGATTTATTAACTAGAAGAGACTCAGTGACATGACTTTAAGGCTAAACAATTGCATTGTTGCCCTCAATAGATCAACTGCAAGTTATGCACGAAAGACAGGTTTACGGGGCGAATTTCATTCGAAGTTCTTTGGATTGATTTACTGACTAAAAGAGATCCAATAATATGACCTTAAAACTAAAAAAATGCATAGTTGCCTTCAATAGATCAATTGCAAGTTATGCATGAAACTCGTGTTTTAAATGCAAAAATAGAATTGGTTCGAAGTGCTTCCAAACAATTTAATGATATTAAAAGACTGAACGATATAATTTTTAAGGCAAAAATAATGCATTGTTGTCTTCAATAAATTAATTGCAAGTTATGTAAGAAAATCATGTTTGAAGGGCGGAAATAGAATTCGTTCGACTTAATTTGGAATAATTTAATAACTAGAAGAGACATGACTTTAAGGCTAAACAAAAGCATTTTTGCATTCAATTGATCAACTGCAAGTTATGCACGAAAATCATTTTTCGAGGCCGAATTTCGTTCGCAGTGATTTAGAATGATTTAATGACTAAAAGAGACGCAATAATATGACTTTAAGGATAAAAAAATTCATAGTTGCCTTCAATAGATCAATTGCAAGTTATGCATGAAACTCGTGTTTTAAATGCAAAAATAGAATTGGTTCGAAGTGCTTCCAAACAATTTAATGATATTAAAAGACTGAACGATATAATTTTTAAGGCAAAAATAATGCATTGTTGTCTTCAATAAATTAATTGCAAGTTGTGTAAGAAAATCATGTTTGAAGGGCGGAAATAGAATTCGTTCGACTTAATTTGGAATAATTTAATAACTAGAAGAGACTCAGTGACATGACTTTAAGGCTAAACAAATGCATTTTTGCCTTTAATAGATCAACTACAAGTTATGCACGAAAGTCATTTTTCAAGGCCGAATTTCGTTCGAAGTCATTTAGAATGATTTAATGACTAAAAGAGACGCAATAATATGACTTTTAGGCTAAAAAAATGCATAGTTGCCTTCAATAGATCAATTGCAACTTATGCATGAAAGTCATGTCTTAAATGCAAAAATAGAATTGGTTCGAAGTGCTTTCAAACAATTTAATGATATGAAAAGACTGAATGATATACTTTTTAAGGCTAAAATAATGCATTTTTGTCTTCAATAGATTAATTGCAAATTATGTACTAAAATTATGATTGAAGGGCAAAAATAGAATTCATTCGAATTAAGTTGGAATGATTTAATGATAAGGAGAGATTCAATGACATGATTTTAAGGCAAAACAAATGCGTTGTTGCTTTCAATAGATCAACTGCAAGTTATGCACGAAAGTCATTTTTAAAGACCAAATTTCGTTTGAAGTGATTTAGAATGATTTAATGACTAAAAGAGACGCAATAATATGACTTTAAGGATAAAAAAATTCATCGTTGCCTTCAATAGATCAATTGCAAGTTATGCATGAAACTCGTGTTTTGAATGCGAATATAGAATTGGTTCGAAGCGCTTTCAAACAATTTTATGATATTAAAAGGCTGAACGATATACTTTTTAAAGAAAAAATAATGCATTGTTGTCTTCAATAAATTAATTTTAAGTTATGTAAGAAAATCATGTTTGAAGGGCGAAAATAGAATTCGTTCGACTTAATTTGGAATAATTTAATAACAAAAAGAGACTTAGTGACATGACTTTAAGGCTGAACAAATGCATTTTTGCCTTCAATAGATCAACTGCAAGTTATGCATGAAAGTCATGTTTAAATGCCGAATTTCATTTGAAGTAATTTAGAATGATTTAATGACTAAAAGAGACGCAATAATATGACTTTAAGGATAAAAAAATTCATAGTTGCCTTCAATAGATCAATTGCAAGTTATGCATGAAAGTCGTGTCTTAAATGCAAAAATAGAATTGGTTCGAAGTGCGTTCAAACAATTTAATGATATGAAAAGACTTAATGATATACTTTTTAAGGCAAAAATAATGCGTTGTTGTCTTCAATAGATTATTTGCAAGTTATGTAAGAAAATATTGTTTGAAGGGCGAAAATGGAATTTGTCGAATTAATTTAGAATGATTTATTGACTAGAAGAGACTCAGTGACATGACCTTAAGGCTAAACAAATGCATTGTTGCCCTCAATAGATCAAGTGCAAGTTATGCACGAAAGTCATGTTTAAGGGGCGAATTTCATTCGAAGTGGTTTAGAATGATTTATTGACTAAAAGGGATCCAATAATATGACCTTAAGACTAAAAAAATACATAGTTGCCTTCAATAGATCAATTGCAAGTTATGCGTGAAAGTTGTGTTTTAAATGCAAAAATAGAATTAGTTCGAAGTTCTTTCAAACAATTTAATGATATGAAAAGACTGAATGATACTCTTTTTAATGCTAAAATAATGCATTGTTGTCTTCAAAAGATTAATTGCAAAATATGTAATAAAATCATGATTGAAGGGCAAAAATAGAATTCATTCGAATTAATTTAGAATGATTTAATGATAAGGAGAGACTCAATGACATGATTTTAAGGCAAAACAAATGCATCGTTTCTTTCAATAGATCAACTGCAAGTTATGCACGAAAGTCATTTTTAAAGACCGAATTTCGTTCGAAGTAATTTAGAATGATTTAATGACTAAAAGAGACACAATAATATGACTTTAAGGATAAAAAAATGCATAGTTGCCTTCAATAGATCAATTGCAAGTTATGCATGAAACTCGTGTTTTAAATGCAAAAATAGAATTGGTTCGTAGTGCTTTCAAACAATTTAATGATATTAAAAGACTGAACGACATACTTTTTAAGGCAAAAATAATGCAGTGTTGTCTTCAATAGATTAATTTTAAGTTATGTAAGAAAATCATGTTTGAAGGGCGAAAATAGAATTCGTTCGACTTAATTTGGAATAATTTAATAACAAAAAGAGACTTAGTGACATGACTTTAAGGCTGAACAAATGCATTTTTGCCTTCAATAGATCAACTGCAAGTTATGCACGAAAGTCATTTTTAAAGGCCGAATTTCATTCGAAGTAATTTAGAATGATTTAATGACTAAAAGAGACGCAATAATATGACTTTAAGGATAAAAAAATTCATAGTTGCCTTCAATAGATAAATTGCAAGTTATGCATGAAACTCGTGTTTTGAATGCAAAAATAGAATTGGTTCGAAGTGCTTTCAAACAATTTAATGATATGAAAAGACTTAATGATATACTTTTTAAGGCTAAAATAATGCATTGTTGTCTTCAATAGATTATTTGCAAGTTATGTAAGAAAATCATGTTTGAGGGGCGAAAATAGAATTCGTTCGACTTAATTTGGAATAATTTAATAACTAGAAGAGACTCTGTGACATGACTTTAAGGCTAAACAAATGCATTTTTTCCTTTAATAGATCAACTGCAAGTTATGCACAAAAGTCATGTTTAAAGGCCGAATTTCATTCGAAGTAATTTAGATTGATTTAATGACTAAAAGAGACGCAATACTATGACTTTAAGGATAAAAAAATTCATAGTTGCCTTCAATAGATCAATTGCAAGTTATGCATGAAACTCGTGTTTTGAATGCAAAAATAGAATTGGTTCGAAGTGCTTTCAAACAATTTTATGATATTAAAAGACTGAACGATATACTTTTTAAGGAAAAAATAATGCATTGTTGTCTTCAATAAATTAATTTTAAGTTATGTAAGAAAATCATGTTTGAAGGGCGAAAATAGAATTCATTCGACTTAATTTGGAATAATTTAATAACAAGAAGAGACTCAGTGACATGACTTTAAGGCTAAACAAATGCATTTTTGCCTTCAATAGATCAACTGCAAGTTATGCACAAAAGTCATGTTTAAGGGACAAATTTCATTCAAAGTGATTTAGAATGATTTACTGACTAAAAGAGATCCAATAATATGACCTTAAGACTAAAAAAATGCATAGTTCCCTTCAATAGATCAATTGGAAGTTATGCATGAAACTCGTGTTTTAAATGCAAAAATAGAATTGGTTCGAAGTCCTTTCAAACAATTTAATGATATTAACAGACTGAACGATATACTTTTTAAGGCAAAAATAATGCATTGTTGTCTTCAATAAATTAATTTTAAGTTATGTAAGAAAATCATGTTTGAAGGGCGAAAATAGAATTCGTTCGACTTAATTTGGAATAATTTAATAACTAGAAGAGACATGATTTTAAGGCAAAACAAATGCGTTGTTGCTTTCAATAGATCAACTGCAAGTTATGCACGAAAGTCATTTTTAAAGACCGAATTTCCTTCGAAGTGATTTAGAATGATTTAATGACTAAAAGAGATGCAATAATATGACTTTAAGGATAAAAAAATTCATAGTTGCCTTCAATAGATCAATTGCAACTTATGCATGAAACTCGTGTTTTAAATGCGAAAATAGAATTGGTTCGAAGTGCTTTCAAACAATTTTATGATATAAAAAGACTGAACGATATACTTTTTAAGGAAAAAATAATGCATTGTTGTCTTCAATAAATTAATTTTAAGTTATGTAAGAAAATCATGTTTGAAGGGCGAAAATAGAATTCATTCGACTTAATTTGGAATAATTTAATAACAAGAAGAGACTCAGTGACATGACTTTAAGGCTAAACAAATGCATTTTTGCCTTCAATAGATCAACTGCAAGTTATGCACGAAAGTCATGTTTAAGGGACAAATTTCATTCAAAGTGATTTAGAATGATTTACTGACTAAAAGAGATCCAATAATATGACCTTAAGACTAAAAAAATGCATAGTTCCCTTCAATAGATCAATTGCAAGTTATGCATGAAACTCGTGTTTTAAATGCAAAAATAGAATTGGTTCGAAGTCCTTTCAAACAATTTAATGATATTAAGAGACTGAACGATATACTTTTTAAGGCAAAAATAATGCATTGTTGTCTTCAATAAATTAATTTTAAGTTATGTAAGAAAATCATGTTTGAAGCGCGAAAATAGAATTCGTTCGACTTAATTTGGAATAATTTAATAACTAGAAGAGACCTGATTTTAAGGCAAAACAAATGCGTTGTTGCTTTCAATAGATCAACTGCAAGTTATGCACGAAAGTCATTTTTAAAGACCGAATTTCCTTCGAAGTGATTTAGAATGATTTAATGACTAAAAGAGATGCAATAATATGACTTTAAGGATAAAAAAATTCATAGTTGCTTTCAATAGATCAATTGCAAGTTATGCATGAAACTCGTGTTTTAAATGCGAAAATAGAATTGGTTCGAAGTGCTTTCAAACAATTTTATGATATTAAAAGACTGAACGATATACTTTTTAAGGAAAAAATAATGCATTGTTGTTTTCAATAAATTAATTTTAAGTTATGTAAGAAAATCATGTTTGAAGGGCGAAAATAGAATTCATTCGACTTAATTTGGAATAATTTAATAACAAGAAGAGACTCAGTGACATGACTTTAAGGCTAAACAAATGCATTTTTGCCTTCAATAGATCAACTGCAAGTTATGCACGAAAGTCATGTTTAAGGGGCAAATTTCATTCAAAGTGATTTAGAATGATTTACTGACTAAAAGAGATCCAATAATATGACCTTAACACTAAAAAAATGTATAGTTGCCTTCAATAGATCAATTGCAAGTTATGCATGAAACTCGTGTTTTAAATGCAAAAATAGAATTGGTTCGAAGTCTTTTCAAACAATTTAATGATATTAAGAGACTGAACGATATACTTTTTAAGGCAAAAATAATGCATTGTTGTCTTCAATAAATTAATTTTAAGTTATGTAAGAAAATCATGTTTGAAGGGCGAAAATAGAATTCGTTCGACTTAATTTGGAATAATTTAATAACTAGAAGAGACATGATTTTAAGGCAAAACAAATGCGTTGTTGCTTTCAATAGATCAACTGCAAGTTATGCACGAAAGTCATTTTTAAAGACCGAATTTCCTTCGAAGTGATTTAGAATGATTTAATGACTAAAAGAGATGCAATAATATGACTTTAAGGATAAAAAAATTCATAGTTGCCTTCAAAAGTTCAATTGCAACTTATGCATGAAACTCGTGTTTTAAATGCGAAAATAGAATTGGTTCGAAGTGCTTTCAAACAATTTTATGATATTAAAAGACTGAACGATATACTTTTTAAGGAAAAAATAATGCATTGTTGTCTTCAATAAATTAATTTTAAGTTATGTAAGAAAATCATGTTTGAAGGGCGAAAATAGAATTCATTCGACTTAATTTGGAATAATTTAATAACAAGAAGAGACTCAGTGACATGACTTTAAGGCTAAATAAATGCATTTTTGCCTTCAATAGATCAACTGCAAGTTATGCACGAAAGTCATGTTTAAGGGGCAAATTTCATTCAAAGTGATTTAGAATGATTTACTGACTAAAAGAGATCCAATAATATGACCTTAACACTAAAAAAATGTATAGTTGCCTTCAATAGATCAATTGCAAGTTATGCATGAAACTCGTGTTTTAAATGCAAAAATAGAATTGGTTCGAAGTCCTTTCAAACAATTTAATGATATTAAGAGACTGAACGATATACTTTTTAAGGCAAAAATAATGCAGTATTGTCTTCAATAGATTATTTGCAAGTTATGTAAGAAAATCATGTTTGAGGGGCGAAAATAGAATTCGTTCGACTTAATTTGGAATAATTTATTGACTAGAAGAGACTCAGTGACATGACTTTAAGGCTAAACAAATGCATTGTTGGCATCAGTAGATCAACTGCAAGTTATGCACGGAAGTCATGTTTAAGGGGCAAATTTCATTCGAAGTGATTAAGAATGATTTACTGACTAAAAGAGATCCAATAATATGACCTTAAGACTAAAAAAATGCATAGTTGCCTTCAATAGATCAATTGCAAGTTATGCATGAAACTCGTGTTTTAAATGCAAAAATAGAATTGGTTCGAAGTGCTTCCAAACAATTTAATGGTATTAAAAGACTGAACGACACACTTTTTAAGGCAAAAATAATGCATTGTTGTCTTCGATAGATTATTTGCAAGTTATGTAAGAAAATCATGTTTGAGGGGCGAAAATAGCATTCGTTCAACTTAATTTAGAATGATTTATTGACTAGAAGAGACTCAGTGACATGACTTTAAGGCTAAACAAATGCATTGTTGCCATCAGTAGATCAACTGCAAGTTATGCACGAAAGTCATGTTTAAGGGGCAAATTTCATTCGAAGTGATTTAGAATGATTTACTGACTAAAAGAGATCCAATAATATGACCTTAAGACTAAAAAAATGCATAGTTGCCTTCAATAGATCAATTGCAAGTTATGCATGAAACTCGTGTTTTAAATGCAAAAATAGAATTGGTTCGAAGTGCTTTCCAACAATTTAATGATATTAAGAGACTGAACGACATACTTTTTAAGGCAAAAATAATGCATTGTTGTCTTCAATAAATTAATTTTAAGTTATGTAAGAAAATCATGTTTGAAGGGCGAAAGTCGAATTCGTTCGACTTAATTTGGAATAATTTAATAACAAGAAGAGACTCTGTGACATGACTTTAAGGCTAAACAAATGCATTTTTGCCTTCAATAGATCAACTGCAAGTTATGCACGAAAGTCATGTTTAAAGGCCGAATTTCATTCGAAGTAATTTAGAATGATTTAATGACTAAAAGAGACGCAATACTATGACTTTAAGGCTAAAAAAATGCATAGTTGCCTTCAATAGATCAATTACAAGTTATGCATGAAAGTCGTGTCTTAAATGCAAAAATAGAATTGGTTCGAAGTGCTTTCAAACAATTTAATGATATGAAAAGACTTAATGATATGCTTTTTAAGGCTAAAATAATGCATTGTTGTCTTTATTAGATTATTTGCAAGTTATGTAAGAAAATAATGTTTGAAGGGCGAAAATAGAATTTGTCGAATTAATTTAGAATGATTTATTGACTAGAAGGGACTCAGTGACATGACCTTAAGGCTAAACAAATGGATTGTTGCCCTCAATAGATCAAGTGCAAGTTATGCATGAAAGTCATGTTTAAGGGGCGGATTTCATTCGAACTAGTTTAGAATGATTTATTGACTAAAAGAGATCCAATAATTTGACCGTAAGACTAAAAAAATACATAGTTGCCTTCAATAGATCAATTGCAAGTTATGTGTGAAAGTTGTGTTTTAAATGCAAAAATAGAATTGGTTCGAAGTTCTTTCAAACAATTTAATGATATGAAAAGACTGAATGATATGCTTTTTAATGCTAAAATAATGCATTGTTGTCTTCAAAAGATTAATTGCAAAATATGTAATAATTTCATGATTGAAGGGCAAAAATAGAATTCATTCGAATTAATTTAGAATGATTTAATGATAAGGAGAGACTCAATGACATGATTTTAAGGCAAAACAAATGCATTGTTGCTTTCAACAGATCAACTGCGAGTAATGCAAGTAATTCATTTTTAAAGACCGAATTTCGTTTGAAGTGATTTAGAATGATTTAATGACTACAAGAGATGCAATAATATGACTTTAAGGAAAAAAAAAATGCATAGTTGCCTTCAATAGATCAATTGCAAGTTATGCATGAAACTCGTGTTTTAAATGCTAAAATAAAATTGGTTCGAAGTGCTTTCAAACAATTTAATGATATTAAAAGACTGAACGATATACTTTTTAAGGCAAAAATAATGCATTGTTGTCTTGAATAAATTAATTTTAAGTTATGTAAGAAAATCATGTTTGAAGGGCGAAAATAGAATTCGTTGGACTTAATTTGGAATAATTTAATAACAAGAAGAGATTCAGTGACATGACTTTAAGGCTGAACAAATGCATTTGTGCCTTCAATAGATCAACTGCAAGTTATGCACGGAAGTCATGTTTAAAGGACGAATTTCATTCGAAGTAATTTAGAATGATTTAATGACTAAAATAGACGCAATACTATGACTTTAAGGCTAAAAAAATGCATAGTTGCCTTCAATAGATCAATTGCAAGTTATGCATGAAACTCGTGTTTTAAATGCAAAATTAGAATTGGTTCGAAGTGCTTTCAAACAATTTAATGATACAAAAAGACTGAACGACATACTTTTTAAGGCAAAAATAATGCACTATTGTCTTCAATAGATTATTTGCAAGTTATGTAAGAAAATCATGTTTGAGGGGCGAAAATAGAATTCGTTCGACTTAATTTGGAATAATTTATTGACTAGAAGAGACTCAGTGACATGACTTTAAGGCTAAACAAATGCATTGTTGCCATCAGTAGATCAACTGCAAGTTATGCACGGAAGTCATGTTTAAGGGGCAAATTTCATTCGAAGTGATTTAGAATGATTTACTGACTAAAAGAGATCCAATAATATGACCTTAAGACTAAAAAAATGCATAGTTGCCTTCAATAGATCAATTGCAAGTTATGCATGAAACTCGTGTTTTAAATGCAAAAATAGAATTGGTTCGAAGTGCTTCCAAACAATTTAATGATATTAAAAGACTGAACGACACACTTTTTAAGGCAAAAATAATGCATTGTTGTCTTCGATAGATTATTTGCAAGTTATGTAAGAAAATCATGTTTGAGGGGCGAAAATAGCATTCGTTCAACTTAATTTAGAATGATTTATTGACTAGAAGAGACTCAGTGACATGACTTTAAAGCTAAACAAATGCATTGTTGCCATCAGTAGATCAACTGCAAGTTATGCACGAAAGTCAGGTTTAAAGGCCGAATTTCATTCGAAGTAATTTAGAATGATTTAATGACTAAAAGAGACGCAATACTATGACTTTAAGGCTAAAAAATGCATAGTTGCCTTCAATAGATCAATTACAAGTTATGCATGAAAGTCGTGTCTTAAATGCAAAAATAGAATTGGTTCGAAGTGCTTTCCAACAATTTAATGATATTAAGAGACTGAACGACATACTTTTTAAGGCAAAAATAATGCATTGTTGTCTTCAATAAATTAATTTTAAGTTATGTAAGAAAATCATGTTTGAAGGGCGAAAGTCGAATTCGTTCGACTTAATTTGGAATAATTTAATAACAAGAAGAGACTCCGTGACATGACTTTAAGGCTAAACAAATGCATTTTTGCCTTCAATAGATCAACTGCAAGTTATGCACGAAAGTCATGTTTAAAGGCCGAATTTCATTCGAAGTAATTTAGAATGATTTAATGACTAAAAGAGACGCAATACTATGACTTTAAGGCTAAAAAAATGCATAGTTGCCTTCAATAGATCAATTACAAGTTATGCATGAAAGTCGTGTCTTAAATGCAAAAATAGAATTGGTTCGAAGTGCTTTCAAACAATTTAATGATATGAAAAGACTTAATGATATGCTTTTTAAGGCTAAAATAATGCATTGTTGTCTTTATTAGATTATTTGCAAGTTATGTAAGAAAATAATGTTTGAAGGGCGAAAATAGAATTTGTCGAATTAATTTAGAATGATTTATTGACTAGAAGAGACTCAGTGACATGACCTTAAGGCTAAACAAATGGATTGTTGCCCTCAATAGATCAAGTGCAAGTTATGCATGAAAGTCATGTTTAAGGGGCGGATTTCATTCGAACTAGTTTAGAATGATTTATTGACTAAAAGAGATCCAATAATATGACCGTAAGACTAAAAAAATACATAGTTGCCTTCAATAGATCAATTGCAAGTTATGCGTGAAAGTTGTGTTTTAAATGCAAAAATAGAATTGGTTCGAAGTTCTTTCAAACAATTTAATGATATGAAAAGACTGAATGATATGCTTTTTAATGCTAAAATAATGCATTGTTGTCTTCAAAAGATTAATTGCAAAATATGTAATAATTTCATGATTGAAGGGCAAAAATAGAATTCATTCGAATTAATTTAGAATGATTTAATGATAAGGAGAGACTCAATGACATGATTTTAAGGCAAAACAAATGCATTGTTGCTTTCAACAGATCAACTGCGAGTAATGCAAGTAATTCATTTTTAAAGACCGAATTTCATTTGAAGTGATTTAGAATGATTTAATGACTACAAGAGATGCAATAATATGACTTTAAGGAAAAAAAAAATGCATAGTTGCCTTCAATAGATCAATTGCAAGTTATGCATGAAACTCGTGTTTTAAATGCAAAAATAAAATTGGTTCGAAGTGCTTTCAAACAATTTAATGATATTAAAAGACTGAACGATATACTTTTTAAGGCAAAAATAATGCATTGTTGTCTTGAATAAATTAATTTTAAGTTATGTAAGAAAATCATGTTTGAAGGGCGAAAATAGAATTCGTTGGACTTAATTTGGAATAATTTAATAACAAGAAGAGATTCAGTGACATGACTTTAAGGCTGAACAAATGCATTTGTGCCTTCAATAGATCAACTGCAAGTTATGCACGGAAGTCATGTTTAAAGGACAAATTTCATTCGAAGTAATTTAGAATGATTTAATGACTAAAAGAGACGCAATACTATGACTTTAAGGCTAAAAAAATGCATAGTTGCCTTCAATAGATCAATTGCAAGTTATGCATGAAACTCGTGTTTTAAATGCAAAATTAGAATTGGTTCGAAGTGCTTTCAAACAATTTAATGATACAAAAAGACTGAACGACATACTTTTTAAGGCAAAAATAATGCACTATTGTCTTCAATAGATTATTTGCAAGTTATGTAAGAAAATCATGTTTGAGGGGCGAAAATAGAATTCGTTCGACTTAATTTGGAATAATTTATTGACTAGAAGAGACTCAGTGACATGACTTTAAGGCTAAACAAATGCATTGTTGCCATCAGTAGATCAACTGCAAGTTATGCACGGAAGTCATGTTTAAGGGGCAAATTTCATTCGAAGTGATTTAGAATGATTTACTGACTAAAAGAGATCCAATAATATGACCTTAAGACTAAAAAAATGCATAGTTGCCTTCAATAGATCAATTGCAAGTTATGCATGAAACTCGTGTTTTAAATGCAAAAATAGAATTGGTTCGAAGTGCTTCCAAACAATTTAATGATATTAAAAGACTGAACGACACACTTTTTAAGGCAAAAATAATGCATTGTTGTCTTCGATAGATTATTTGCAAGTTATGTAAGAAAATCATGTTTGAGGGGCGAAAATAGCATTCGTTCAACTTAATTTAGAATGATTTATTGACTAGAAGAGACTCAGTGACATGACTTTAAAGCTAAACAAATGCATTGTTGCCATCAGTAGATCAACTGCAAGTTATGCACGAAAGTCAGGTTTAAAGGCCGAATTTCATTCGAAGTAATTTAGAATGATTTAATGACTAAAAGAGACGCAATACTATGACTTTAAGGCTAAAAAAATGCATAGTTGCCTTCAATAGATCAATTACAAGTTATGCATGAAAGTCGTGTCTTAAATGCAAAAATAGAATTGGTTCGAAGTGCTTTCCAACAATTTAATGATATTAAGAGACTGAACGACATACTTTTTAAGGCAAAAATAATGCATTGTTGTCTTCAATAAATTAATTTTAAGTTATGTAAGAAAATCATGTTTGAAGGGCGAAAGTCGAATTCGTTCGACTTACTTTGGAATAATTTAATAACAAGAAGAGACTCCGTGACATGACTTTAAGGCTAAACAAATGCATTTTTGCCTTCAATAGATCAACTGCAAGTTATGCACGAAAGTCATGTTTAAAGGCCGAATTTCATTCGAAGTAATTTAGAATGATTTAATGACTAAAAGAGACGCAATACTATGACTTTAAGGCTAAAAAAATGCATAGTTGCCTTCAATAGATCAATTACAAGTTATGCATGAAAGTCGTGTCTTAAATGCAAAAATAGAATTGGTTCGAAGTGCTTTCAAACAATTTAATGATATGAAAAGACTTAATGATATGCTTTTTAAGGCAAAAATAATGCATTGTTGTCTTTAATAGATTATTTGCAAGTTATGTAAGAAAATAATGTTTGAAGGGCAAAAATAGAATTTGTCGAATTAATTTAGAATGATTTATTGACTAGAAGAGACTCAGTGACATGACCTTAAGGCTAAACAAATGGATTGTTGCCCTCAATAGATCAAGTGCAAGTTATGCATGAAAGTCATGTTTAAGGGGCGGATTTCATTCGAACTAGTTTAGAATGATTTATTGACTAAAAGAGATCCTATAATATGACCTTAAGACTAAAAAAATACATAGTTGCCTTCAATAGATCAATTGCAAGTTATGCGTGAAAGTTGTGTTTTAAATGCAAAAATAGAATTGGTTCGAAGTTCTTTCAAACAATTTAATGATATGAAAAGACTGAATGATATGCTTTTTAATGCTAAAATAATGCATTGTTGTCTTCAACAGATTAATTGCAAAATATGTAATAAAATCATGATTGAAGGGCAAAAATAGAATTCATTCGAATTAATTTAGAATGATTTAATGATAAGGAGAGACTCAATGACATGATTTTAAGGCAAAACAAATGCATTGTTGCTTTCAATAGATCAACTGCCAGTTATGGAAGTAATTCATTTTTAAAGACCGAATTTCGTTTGAAGTGATTTAGAATGATTTAATGACTAAAAGAGATGCAATAATATGACTTTAAGGAAAAAAAAATGCATAGTTGCCTTCAATAGATCAATTGCAAGTTATGCATGAAACTCGTGTTTTAAATGCAAAAATAGAATTGGTTCGAAGTGCTTTCAAACAATTTAATGATATTAAAAGACTGAACGATATACTTTTTAAGGCAAAAATAATGCATTGTTGTCTTCAATAAATTAATTTTAAGTTATGTAAGAAAATCATGTTTGAAGGGCGAAAATAGAATTCGTTGGACTTAATTTGGAATAATTTAATAACAAGAAGAGATTCAGTGACATGACTTTAAGGCTGAACAAATGCATTTGTGCCTTCAATAGATCAACTGCAAGTTATGCACGGAAGTCATGTTTAAAGGCCGAATTTCATTCGAAGTAATTTAGAATGATTTAATTACTAAAAGAGACGCAATACTATGACTTTAAGGCTAAAAAAATGCATAGTTGCCTTCAATAGATCAATTGCAAGTTATGCATGAAACTTGTGTTTTAAATGCAAAATTAGAATTGATTCGAAGTGCTTTCAAACAATTTAATGATACGAAAAGACTGAACGACATACTTTTTAAGGCAAAAATAATGCATTATTGTCTTCACTAGATTATTTGCAAGTTATGTAAGAAAATCATGTTTGAGGGGCGAAAATAGAATTTGTCGAATTAATTTAGAATGATTTATTAACTAGAAGAGACTCAGTGACATGACTTTAAGGCTAAACAAATGCATTGTTGCCCTCAATAGATCAACTGCAAGTTATGCACGAAAGACAGGTTTAAGGGGCGAATTTCATTCGAAGTGATTTAGAACGATTTAATGACTAAAAGAGATGCAATAATATGACTTTAAGAATAAAAAAATGCATAGTTGCCTTCAATTGATCAATTGCAAGTTATGCACGAAACTCGTGTTTTAAATGCAAAAATAGAATTGGTTCGAAGTGCTTTCAAACAATTTAATGATATTAAAAGACTGATTGATATGCTTTTTAAGACTAAAATAATGCATTGTTGTCTTCAATAGATTAATTCCAAA
The DNA here is from genome assembly GCA_027186245.1 of Coriaria nepalensis. Taxonomy (NCBI): domain Eukaryota; kingdom Viridiplantae; phylum Streptophyta; class Magnoliopsida; order Cucurbitales; family Coriariaceae; genus Coriaria; species Coriaria nepalensis. The sequence continues at coordinate 23,661,206 of CP114481.1, forward strand.
TTATGTGATAAATTCATGTTTGAAGGGCGAAAATAGAATTCGTTCGACTTTATTTGGAATAATTAAATAACTAGAAGAGACTCTGTGACATGACTTTAAGGCTAAACAAATGCATTTTTGCTTTCAATAGATCAACTGCAAGTTATGCACGAAAGTCATTTTTAAAGGCCGAATTTCGTTCGAAGTGATTTAGAATGATTCACTGACTAAAACAGATCCAATAATATGACCTTAAGACTAAAAAAATGCATAGTTCCCTTCAATAGATCAATTGCAAGTTATGCATGAAACTCGTGTTTTAAATGCAAAAAAAGAATTGGTTCGAAGTGCTTTCAAGCAATTTAATGATATTAAAAGACTTTGAGGGATATGCTTTTTAAGGCAAAAATAATGCATTGTTGTCTTCAATAAATTAATTGCAAGTTATGTAAGGAAATCATGTTTGAAGGGCGAAAATAGAATTCGTTCGACTTAATTTGGAATAATTTAATAACTAGAAGAGACTCAGTGACATGACTTTAAGGCTAAACAAATGCATTGTTGCTTTCAATAGATCAACTGCAAGTTATGCACGAAAGTCATTTTTAAAGGCCGAATTTCATTCGAAGTAATTTAGAATGTTTTAATTACTAAAAGAGACGCAATACTATGACTTTAAGGCTAAAAAAATGCATAGTTGCCTTCAATTGATCAATTACAAGTTATGCATGAAAGTCGTGCCTTAAATGCAAAAATAGAATTGTTCAAAGTGTTTTCAAACAATTTAATGATATGAAAAGACTGAATGATATGCTTTTTAAGACTAAAATAATGCGTTATTGTCTTCAATAGATTAATTGCAAGTTATGTAAGAAAATCATGTTTGAAGGGCGAAAATAGAATTTGTCGAATTAATTTAGAATGATTTATTAACTAGAAGAGACTCAGTGACATGACTTTAAGGCTAAACAATTGCATTGTTGCCCTCAATAGATCAACTGCAAGTTATGCACGAAAGACAGGTTTACGGGGCGAATTTCATTCGAAGTTCTTTGGATTGATTTACTGACTAAAAGAGATCCAATAATATGACCTTAAAACTAAAAAAATGCATAGTTGCCTTCAATAGATCAATTGCAAGTTATGCATGAAACTCGTGTTTTAAATGCAAAAATAGAATTGGTTCGAAGTGCTTCCAAACAATTTAATGATATTAAAAGACTGAACGATATAATTTTTAAGGCAAAAATAATGCATTGTTGTCTTCAATAAATTAATTGCAAGTTATGTAAGAAAATCATGTTTGAAGGGCGGAAATAGAATTCGTTCGACTAAATTTGGAATAATTTAATAACTAGAAGAGACATGATTTTAAGGCTACACAAAAGCATTTTTGCCTTCAATTGATCAACTGCAAGTTATGCACGAAAATCATTTTTCGAGGCCGAATTTCGTTCGCAGTGATTTAGAATGATTTAATGACTAAAAGAGACGCAATAATATGACTTTAAGGATAAAAAAATTCATAGTTGCCTTCAATAGATCAATTGCAAGTTATGCATGAAACTCGTGTTTTAAATGCAAAAATAGAATTGGTTCGAAGTGCTTCCAAACAATTTAATGATATTAAAAGACTGAACGATATAATTTTTAAGGCAAAAATAATGCATTGTTGTCTTCAATAAATTAATTGCAAGTTGTGTAAGAAAATCATGTTTGAAGGGCGGAAATAGAATTCGTTCGACTTAATTTGGAATAATTTAATAACTAGAAGAGACTCAGTGACATGACTTTAAGGCTAAACAAATGCATTTTTGCCTTTAATAGATCAACTACAAGTTATGCACGAAAGTCATTTTTCAAGGCCGAATTTCGTTCGAAGTCATTTAGAATGATTTAATGACTAAAAGAGACGCAATAATATGACTTTTAGGCAAAAAAAAGCATAGTTGCCTTCAATAGATCAATTGCAACTTATGCATGAAAGTCATGTCTTAAATGCAAAAATAGAATTGGTTCGAAGTGCTTTGAAACAATTTAATGATATGAAAAGAGTGAATGATATACTTTTTAAGGCTAAAATAATGCATTTTTGTCTTCAATAGATTAATTGCAAAATATGTACTAAAATTATGATTGAAGGGCAAAAATAGAATTCATTCCAATTAATTTGGAATGATTGAATGATAAGGAGAGATTCAATGACATGATTTTAAGGCAAAACAAATGCGTTGTTGCTTTCAATAGATCAACTGCAAGTTATGCACGAATGTCATTTTTAAAGACCAAATTTCGTTCGAAGTGATTTAGAATGATTTAATGACTAAAAGAGACGCAATAATAAGACTTTAAGGATAAAAAAATTCATCGTTGCCTTCAATAGATCAATTGCAAGTTATGCATGAAACTCGTGTTTTGAATGCGAATATAGAATTGGTTCGAAGCGCTTTCAAACAATTTTATGATATTAAAAGGCTGAACGATATACTTTTTAAAGAAAAAATAAGGCATTGTTGTCTTCAATAAATTAATTTTAAGTTATGTAAGAAAATCATGTTTGAAGGGCGAAAATAGAATTCGTTCGACTTAATTTGGAATAATTTAATAACAAAAAGAGACTTAGTGACATGACTTTAAGGCTGAACAAATGCATTTTTGCCTTCAATAGATCAACTGCAAGTTATGCATGAAAGTCATGTTTAAAGGCTGAATTTCATTCGAAGTAATTTAGAATGATTTAATGACTAAAAGAGACGCAATAATATGACTTTAAGGATAAAAAAATTCATAGTTGCCTTCAATAGATCAATTGCAAGTTATGCATGAAAGTCGTGTCTTAAATGCAAAAATAGAATTGGTTCGAAGTGCGTTCAAACAATTTAATGATATGAAAAGACTTAATGATATACTTTTTAAGGCAAAAATAATGCGTTGTTGTCTTCAATAGATTATTTGCAAGTTATGTAAGAAAATAATGTTTGAAGGGCGAAAATAGAATTTGTCGAATTAATTTAGAATGATTTATTGACTAGAAGAGACTCAGTGACATGACCTTAAGGCTAAACAAATGCATTGTTGCCCTCAATAGATCAAGTGCAAGTTATGCACGAAAGTCATGCTTAAGGGGCGAATTTAATTCGAAGTGGTTTAGAATGATTTATTGACTAAAAGGGATCCAATAATATGACCTTAAGACTAAAAAAATACATAGTTGCCTTCAATAGATCAATTGCAAGTTATGCGTGAAAGTTGTGTTTTAAATGCAAAAATAGAATTAGTTCGAAGTTCTTTCAAACAATTTAATGATATGAAAAGACTGAATGATACTCTTTTTAATGCTAAAATAATGCACAGTTGTCTTCAAAAGATTAATTGCAAAATATGTAATAAAATCATGATTGAAGGGCAAAAATAGAATTCATTCGAATTAATTTAGAATGATTTAATGATAAGGAGAGACTCAATGACATGATTTTAAGGCAAAACAAATGCATCGTTTCTTTCAATAGATCAACTGCAAGTTATGCACGAAAGTCATTTTTAAAGACCGAATTTCGTTCGAAGTAATTTACAATGATTTAATGACTAAAAGAGACACAATAATATGACTTTAAGGATAAAAAAATGCATAGTTGCCTTCAATAGATCAATTGCAAGTTATGCATGAAACTCGTGTTTTAAATGCAAAAATAGAATTGGTTCGTAGTGCTTTCAAACAATTTAATGATATTAAAAGACTGAACGACATACTTTTTAAGGCAAAAATAATGCAGTGTTGTCTTCAATAGATTAATTTTAAGTTATGTAAGAAAATCATGTTTGAAGGGCGAAAATAGAATTCGTTCGACTTAATTTGCAATAATTTAATAACAAAAAGAGACTTAGTGACATGACTTTAAGGCTGAACAAATGCATTTTTGCCTTCAATAGATCAACTGCAAGTTATGCATGAAAGTCATGTTTAAAGGCCGAATTTCATTCGAAGTAATTTAGAATGATTTAATGACTAAAAGAGACGCAATAATATGACTTTAAGGATAAAAAAATTCATAGTTGCCTTCAATAGATCAATTGCAAGTTATGCATGAAACTCGTGTTTTGAATGCAAAAATAGAATTGGTTCGAAGTGCTTTCAAACAATTTAATGATATGAAAAGACTTAATGATATACTTTTTAAGGCTAAAATAATGCATTGTTGTCTTCAATAGATTATTTGCAAGTTATGTAAGAAAATCATGTTTGAGGGGCGAAAATAGAATTCGTTCGACTTAATTTGGAATAATTTAATAACTAGAAGAGACTCTGTGACATGACTTTAAGGCTAAACAAATGCATTTTTTCCTTTAATAGATCAACTGCAAGTTATGCACAAAAGTCATGTTTAAAGGCCGAATTTCATTCGAAGTAATTTAGAATGATTTAATGACTAAAAGAGACGCAATACTATGCCTTTAAGGATAAAAAAATTCATAGTTGCCTTCAATAGATCAATTGCAAGTTATGCATGAAACTCGTGTTTTGAATGCAAAAATAGAATTGGTTCGAAGTGCTTTCAAACAATTTTAGGATATTAAAAGACTGAACGATATACTTTTTAAGGAAAAAATAATGCATTGTTGTCTTCAATAAATTAATTTTAAGTTATGTAAGAAAATCATGTTTGAAGGGCGAAAATAGAATTCATTCGACTTAATTTGGAATAATTTAATAACAAGAAGAGACTCAATGACATGACTTTAAGGCTAAACAAATGCATTTTTGCCTTCAGTAGATCAACTACAAGTTATGCACGAAAGTCATGTTTAAGGGACAAATTTCATTCAAAGTGATTTAGAATGATTTACTGACTAAAAGAGATCCAATAATATGACCTTAAGACTAAAAAAATGCATAGTTCCCTTCAATAGATCAATTGCAAGTTATGCATGAAACTCGTGTTTTAAATGCAAAAATAGAATTGGTTCGAAGTCCTTTCAAACAATTTAATGATATTAAGAGACTGAACGATATACTTTTTAAGGCAAAAATAATGCATTGTTGTCTTCAATAAATTAATTTTACGTTATGTAAGAAAATCATGTTTGAAGGGCGAAAATAGAATTCGTTCGACTTAATTTGGAATAATTTAATAACTAGAAGAGACATGATTTTAAGGCAAAACAAATGCGTTGTTGCTTTCAATAGATCAACTGCAAGTTATGCACGAAAGTCATTTTTAAAGACCGAATTTCCTTCGAAGTGATTTAGAATGATTTAATGACTAAAAGAGATGCAATAATATGACTTTAAGGATAAAAAAATTCATAGTTGCCTTCAATAGATCAATTGCAACTTATGCATGAAACTCGTGTTTTAAATGAAAAAATAGAATTGGTTCGAAGTGCTTTCAAACAATTTTATGATATTAAGAGACTGAACGATATACTTTTTAAGGAAAAAATAATGCATTGTTGTCTTCAATAAATTAATTTTAAGTTATGTAAGAAAATCATGTTTGAAGGGCGAAAATAGAATTCATTCGACTTAATTTGGAATAATTTAATAACAAGAAGAGACTCAGTGACATGACTTTAAGGCTAAACAAATGCATTTTTGCCTTCAATAGATCAACTGCAAGTTATGCACGAAAGTCATGTTTCAGGGGCAAATTTCATTCAAAGTGATTTAGAATGATTTACTGACTAAAAGAGATCCAATAATATGACCTTAACACTAAAAAATGTATAGTTGCCTTCAATAGATCAATTGCAAGTTATGCATGAAACTCGTGTTTTAAATGCAAAAATAGAATTGGTTCGAAGTCCTTTCGAACAATTTAATGATATTAAGAGACTGAACGATATACTTTTTAAGGCAAAAATAATGCATTGTTGTCTTCAATAAATTAATTTTAAGTTATGTAAGAAAATCATGTTTGAAGGGCGAAAATAGAATTCGTTCGACTTAATTTGGAATAATTTAATAACTAGAAGAGACATGATTTTAAGGCAAAACAAATGCGTTGTTGCTTTCAATAGATCAACTGCAAGTTATGCACGAAAGTCATTTTTAAAGACCGAATTTCCTTCGAAGTGATTTAGAATGATTTAATGACTAAAAGAGATGCAATAATATGACTTTAAGGATAAAAAAATTCATAGTTGCCTTCAATAGATCAATTGCAACTTATGCATGAAACTCGTGTTTTAAATGCGAAAATAGAATTGGTTCGAAGTGCTTTCAAACAATTTTATGATATTAAAAGACTGAACGATATACTTTTTAAGGAAAAAATAATGCATTGTTGTCTTCAATAAATTAATTTTAAGTTATGTAAGAAAATCATGTTTGAAGGGCGAAAATAGAATTCATTCGACTTAATTTGGAATAATTTAATAACAAGAAGAGACTCAGTGACATGACTTTAAGGCTAAACAAATGCATTTTTGCCTTCAATAGATCAACTGCAAGTTATGCACGAAAGTCATGTTTAAGGGGCAAATTTCATTCAAAGTGATTTAGAATGATTTACTGACTAAATGAGATCCAATAATATGACCTTAACACTAAAAAAATGTATAGTTGCCTTCAATAGATCAATTGCAAGTTATGCATGAAACTCGTGTTTTAAATGCAAAAATAGAATTGGTTCGAAGTCCTTTCAAACAATTTAATGATATTAAGAGACTGAACGATATACTTTTTAAGGCAAAAATAATGCATTGTTGTCTTCAATAAATTAATTTTAAGTTATGTAAGAAAATCATGTTTGAAGGGCGAAAATAGAATTCGTTCGACTTAATTTGGAATAATTTAATAACTAGAAGAGACATGACTTTAAGGCTAAACAAAAGCATTTTTGCCTTCAATAGATCAACTGCAAGTTATGCACGAAAATCATTTTTCGAGGCCGAATTTCGTTCGCAGTGATTTAGAATGATTTAATGACTAAAAGAGACGCAATAATATGACTTTAAGGATAAAAAAATTCATAGTTGCCTTCAATTCATCAATTGCAACTTATGCATGAAACTCGTGTTTTAAATGCAAAAATAGAATTGGTTTGAAGTGCTTTCAAACAATTTAATGATATGAAAAGACTGAATGATATGCTTTTTAATGCTAAAATAATGCATTGTTGTCTTCAATAAAATAATTGCAATTTACGTAAGAAAATCATGTTTGAAGGGCGAAAATAGAATTCGTTCGACTTAATTTGGAATAATTTAATAACTAGAAGAGACTCAGTGACATGACTTTAAGGCTAAACAAATGCATTGTTGCTTTCAATAGATCAACTGCAAGTTATGCACGAAAGTCATTTTTAAAGGCCGAATTTTGTTCGAAGTTATTTAGATTGATTTAATGACTAAAAGAGACGCAATAATATGACTTTTAGGCTAAAAAAATGCATAGTTGCCATCAATAGATCAATTGCAACTTATGCATCAAAGACGTGTCTTAAATGCAAAAATAGAATTGGTTTGAAGTGCTTTCAAACAATTTTATGATACTAAAAGACTGAACAATATACTTTTTAAGGAAAAAATAATGCATTGTTGTCTTCAATAAATTAATTTTAAGTTATGTAAGAAAATCATGTTTGAAGGGCGAAATTAGAATTCATTCGACTTAATCTGGAATAATTTAATAACAAGAAGAGACTCAGTGACATGACTTTAAGGCTAAACAAAAGCATTTTGGCGATCAGTAGATCAACTGCAAGTTATGCACGAAAGTCATGTTTAAGGGGAAAATTTCATTCGAAGTGATTTAGAATGATTTACTGACTAAAAGAGATCCAATAATATGACCTTAAGACTAAAAAAATGCATAGTTGCCTTCAATAGATCAATTGCAAGTTATGCATGAAACTCGTGTTTTAAATGCAAAAATAGAATTGGTTCGAAGTCCTTTCAAACAATTTAATGATATTAAGAGACTGAACGATATACTTTTTAAGGCAAAAATAATGCATTGTTGTCTTCAATAAATTAATTTTAAGTTATGTAAGAAAATCATGTTTGAAGGGCGAAAATAGAATTCGTTCGACTTAATTTGGAATAATTTAATAACTAGAAGAGACATGACTTTAAGGCTAAACAAAAGCATTTTTGCCTTCAATAGATCAACTGCAAGTTATGCACGAAAATCATTTTTCGAGGCCGAATTTCGTTCGCAGTGATTTAGAATGATTTAATGACTAAAAGAGACGCAATAATATGACTTTAAGGATAAAAAAATTCATAGTTGCCTTCAATTCATCAATTGCAACTTATGCATGAAACTCGTGTTTTAAATGCGAAAATAGAATTGGTTCGAAGTGCTTTCAAACAATTTTATGATATTAAAAGACTGAACGATATACTTTTTAAGGAAAAAATAATGCACTGTTGTCTTCAATAAATTAATTTTAAGTTATGTAAGAAAATCATGTTTGAAGGGCGAAAATAGAATTCATTCGACTTAATTTGGAATAATTTAATAACAAGAAGAGACTCAGTGACATGACTTTAAGGCTAAACAAATGCATTTTTGCCTTCAATAGATCAACTGCAAGTTATGCACGAAAGTCATGTTTAAGGGGCAAATTTCATTCAAAGTGATTTAGAATGATTTACTGACTAAAAGAGATCCAATAATATGACCTTAAGACTAAAAAAATGTATAGTTGCCTTCAATAGATCAATTGCAAGTTATGCATGAAACTCGTGTTTTAAATGCAAAAATAGAATTGGTTCGAAGTCCTTTCAAACAATTTAATGATATTAAGAGACTGAACGATATGCTTTTTAAGACTAAAATAATGCGTGATTGTCTTCAATAGATTAATTGCAAGTTATGTAAGAAAATCATGTTTGAAGGGCGAAAATGGAATTTGTCGAATTAATTTAGAATGATTTATTAACTAGAAGAGACTCAGTTACATGACTCTAAGGCTAAACAAATGCATTGTTGCCCTCAATAGATCAACTGCAAGTTATGCACAAAGACAGGTTTAAGGGGCGAATTTCATTCGATGTTCTTTGGAATGATTTACTGACTAAAAGAGATCCAATAATATGACCTTAAAACTAAAAAAAATGCATAGTTGCCTTCAATAGATCAATTGCAAGTTATGCATAAAACTCGTGTTTTAAATGCAAAAATAGAATTAGTTCGAAGTGCTTTCAAGCAATTTAATGATATTAAAAGACTGAACGATATAATTTTTAAGGCAAAAATAATGCATTGTTGTCTTCAATAAATTAATTGCGAGTTATGTAAGAAAATCATGTTTGAAGGGCGAAAATACAATTCGTTCGAGTTAATTTGGAATAATTTAATAACTAGAAGAGACTCAGTGACATGACTTTAAGGCTAAACAAATGCATTGTTTCTTTCAATAGATCAACTGCAAGTTATGCACGAAAGTCATTTTTAAAGGCCGAATTTCGTTCGAAGAGATTTAGAATGATTTATTGACTGAAAGAGATCCAATAATATGACCTTAAGACAAAAAAAATGCATAGTTGCCTTCAATAGATCAATTGCAAGTTATGCATGAAACTCGTGTTTTAAATGCAAAAATAGAATTGGTTTGAAGTGCTTTCAAACAATTTAATGATATGAAAAGACTGAATGATATGCTTTTTAATGCTAAAATAATGCATTGTTGTCTTCAATAAAATAATTGCAATTTACGTAAGAAAATCATGTTTGAAGGGCGAAAATAGAATTCGTTCGACTTAATTTGGAATAATTTAATAACTAGAAGAGACTCAGTGACATGACTTTAAGGCTAAACAAATGCATTGTTGCTTTCAATACATCAACTGCAAGTTATGCACGAAAGTCATTTTTAAAGGCCGAATTTCTTTCGAAGTAATTTAGAATCTACTAATGACTAAAAGAGACGCAATATTATGACTTTTAGGCTAAAAAAATGCATAGTTGCCTTCAATAGATCAATTACAAGTTATGCATGAAAGTCGTGTCTTAAATGCAAAACTAGAATTGGTTCGAAGTGTTTTCAAACAATTTAATGATAAGAAAAGACTGAATGATATGCTTTTTAAGACTAAAATATTGCATTGTTGTCTTCAATAGATTAATTGCAAGTGATGTAAGAAATCATGTTTGAAGGGGGAAAATAGAATTTGTCGAATTAATTTACAATGATTATTTGACTAGAAGAGTCTCAGTGACATGACTTTAAGGCTAAACAAATGCATTTTTTCCTTCAATAGATAAACTGCAAGTTATGCACGAAAGTCATTTTTAAAGGTCGAATTTTGTTCGAAGTTATTTAGATTGATTTAATGACTGAAAGAGACGCAATAATATGACTTTTAGGGTAAAAAAATGCATAGTTGCCATCATTAGATCAATTGCAACTTATGCATCAAAGTCGTGTCTTAAATGCAAAAATAGAATGGGTTTGAAGTGCTTTCAAACAATTTAATGATATGAAAAGACTGAATGATATACTTTTTAATGCTAAAATAATGCATTTTTGTCTTCAACAGATTCATTGCAAGTTATGTAAGAAAATCATGTTTGAAGGGCGAAAATAAAATTCATTTGAATTAATTTAGAATGATTTATTGACTAGAAGAGACTCAGTGACATGACTTTAAGGCTAAACAAATGCATTGTTGCCTTCAGTATATCAACTGCAAGTTAAGCACGAAAGTCATATTTAATGGCCGAATTTTGTTGGAAGTAATTTAGAATGATTTAATGACTAAAAGAGATGCAGTACTATGATTTTAAGGTGAAAAAAATGCATAGTTGCCTTCAATAGATCAATTACAAGTTGTGCATGAAAGTCGTGTCTTAAATGCAAAAATAGAATTGGTTTGAACTGTTTTCAAACAATTTAATGATATGAAAAGACTGAATGATATGCTTTTTAAGGCTAAAATAATGCATTGTTGTCTTCAACAGATTAATTGCAAAATATGTATTAAAATCATGATTCAAGGGCAAAAATAGAATTCATTCGAATTAATTTAGAATGATTCATTGACTAGAAGAGACTTAGTGACATGACTTTAAGGCTAAACAAATGCATTGTTGCCCTCAATAGATCAATTGCAAGTTATGCACGAAAGTCATGTTTAAGGGGCGAATTTCTTTCGAATTTCTTTAGAATGATTTACTGACTAAAAGAGATCCAATAATATGACCTTGAGACTAAAAAAATGCATTGTTGCCTTCAATAGATCAATTGCAAGTTATGCATGAAAGTTGTGTTTTAAATGCAAAAATAGAATTGGTTCGAAGTGCTTTCAAACAATTTAATGATATTAAAAGACTGAACAATATACTTTTTAAGGCTAAAATAATGCATTTTTGTCTTCAATAGATTAATTGCAAGTTATGTAAGAAAATCATGTTTGAAGGGCGAATATATAATTCGTTTGAATTAATTTAGAATGATTTATTGATTAGAAAAGACTCAGTGACATGACTTTAAGGCTAAACAAATGCATTTTTTCCTTCAATAGATCAACTGCAAGTTATGAACGAAGATCATTTTTAAAGGCCGAATTTTGTTCGAAGTTATTTAGATTGATTTAATGACTAAAAGAGACGCAATAATATGACTTTTGGGGTAAAAAAATGCATAGTTGCCATCAATAGATCAATTGCAACTTATGCATCAAAGTAGTGTCTTAAATGCAAAAATAGAATTGGTTTGAAGTGCTTTCAAACAATTTAATGATATGAAAAGACTGAATGATATGCTTTTTAAGACTAAAATAATGCATTGTTGTCTTCAATAGATTAATTGCAAGTTATGTAAGAAATCAGTTTTGAAGGGGGAAAATAGAATTTGTCGAATTAATTTACAATGATTAATTGACTAGAAGAGTCTCAGTGAGATGACTTTAAGGCTAAACAAATGCATTTTTTCCTTCAATAGATAAACTGCAAATTATGCACGAAAGTCATTTTTAAAGGCCGAATTTTGTTCGAAGTTATTTAGATTGATTTAATGACTAAAAGAAACGCAATAATATGACTTTTAGGTTAAAAAAATGCATAGTTGCCATCAATAGATCAATTGCAACTTATGCATGAAAGTCGTGTGTTAAATGCAAAAATAGAATTGGTTTGGAGTGCTTTCAAACAATTTAATGATATGAAAAGACTGAATGATATACTTTTTAAGGCTAAAATAATGCATTTTTGTCTTCAATAGATTAATTGCAAGTTATGTAAGAAATCATGTTTGAAGGGCGAAAATAGAATTTGTGGAATTAATTTACAATGATTAATTGACTAGAAGAGTCTCAGTGACATGACTTTAAGGCTAAACAAATGCATTTTTTCCTTCAATAGATCAACTTCAAGTTATGTACGAAAGTCATTTTTAAAGGCCGAATTTTGTTCGAAGTTATTTAGATTGATTTAATGACTGAAAGAGACGCAATAATATGACTTTTAGGGTAAAAAAATGCATAGTTGCCATCAATAGATCAATTGCAACTTATGCATCAAAGTCGTGTCTTAAATGCAAAAAGAGAATTGGTTTGAAGTGCTTTCAAACAATATAATGATATGAAAAGACTGAATGATATACTTTTTAAGGCTAAAATAATGCATTTTTGTCTTCAATAGATTAATTGCAAGTTATGTAAGAAATCATGTTTGAAGGGCGAAAATAGAATTTGTGGAATTAATTTACAATGATTAATTGACTAGAAGAGTCTCAGTGACATGACTTTAAGGCTAAACAAATGCATTTTTTCCTTCAATAGATCAACTTCAAGTTATGCACGAAAGTCATATTTAATGGCCGAATTTCGTTGGAAGTAATTTAGAATGATTTAATGACTAAAAGAGATGCAATACTATGATTTTAAGGTGAAAAAAATCCATAGTTGCCTTCAATAGATCAATTACAAGTTATGCATGAGAGTCGTGTCTTAAATGCAAAAATAGAATTGGTTCGAACTGTTTTCAAACAATTTAATGATATGAAAAGACTGAATGATATGCTTTTTAAGACTAAAATAATGCATTGTTGTCTTCAACAGATTAATTGCAAAATATGTATTAAAATCATGATTCAAGGGCAAAAATAGAATTCATTCGAATTAATTTAGAATGATTCATTGACTAGAAGAGACTCAGTGACATGACTTTAAGGCTAAACAAATGCATTTTTTCCTTCAATAGATCAACTGCAAGTTATGTACGAAAGTCATTTTTAAAGGCCGAATTTTGTTCGAAGTTATTTAGATTGATTTAATGACTGAAAGAGACGCAATAATATGACTTTTAGGCTAAAAAAATGCATAGTTGCCATCAATAGATCAATTGCAACTTATGCATCAAAGACGTGTCTTAAATGCAAAAATAGAATTGGTTTGAAGTGCTTTCAAACAATTTAATGATATGAAAAGACTGAATGATATACTTTTTAAGGCTAAAATAATGCATTGTTGTCTTCAATAGATTAATTGCAAGTAATGTAAGGAAATCATGTTTGAAGGGCGAAAATAGAGTTCGTTTTAATTAATTTAGAATGATTTATTGACTAGAAGAGACTCAGTGACATGATTTTAAGGCTAAACAAATGCATCGTTGCCTTCTGTATATCAACTGCAAGTTATGCATGAAAGTCATATTTAATGGCCGAATTTCATTGGAAGTAATTTAGAATGATTTAATGACTAAAAGAGATGCAATACTATGATTTTAAGGTGAAAAAAATGCATAGTTGCCTTCAATAGATCAATTACAAGTTATGCATGAAAGTCGTGTCTTAAATGCAAAAATAGAATTGGTTCGAACTGTTTTCAAACAATTTAATGAAATGAAAAGACTGAATGATATGCTTTTTAAGGCTAAAATAATGCATTGTTGTCTTCAACAGATTAATTGCAAAATATGTATTAAAATCATGATTCAAGGGCAAAAATAGAATTCATTCGAATTAATTTAGAATGATTCATTGACTAGAAGAGACTCAGTGACATGACTTTAAGGCTAAACAAATGCATTTTTTCCTTCAATAGATCAACTGCAAGTTATGCACGAAAGTCATTTTTAAAGGCCGAATTTTGTTCGAAGTTATTTAGATTGATATAATGACTAAAAGAGACGCAATAATATGACTTTTAGGCTAAAAAAATGCATAGTTGCCATCAATAGATCAATTGCAACTTATGCATCAAAGACGTGTCTTAAATGCAAAAATAGAATTGGTTTGAAGTGCTTTCAAACAATTTAATGATATGAAAAGACTGAATGATATACTTTTTAAGGCTAAAATAATGCATTTTTGTCTTCAATAGATTAATTGCAAGTTATGTAAGAAATCATGTTTGAAGGGCGAAATTAGAATTTGTCGAATTAATTTACAATGATTAATTGACTAGAAGAGTCTCAGTGACATGACTTTAAGGCTAAACAAATGCATTTTTTCCTTCAATAGATCAACTTCAAGTTATGTACGAAAGTCATTTTTAAAGGCCGAATTTTGTTCGAAGTTATTTAGATTGATTTAATGACTGAAAGAGACGCAATAATATGACTTTTAGGGTAAAAAAATGCATAGTTGCCATCAATAGATCAATTGCAACTTATGCATCAAAGTCGTGTCTTAAATGCAAAAAGAGAATTGGTTTGAAGTGCTTTCAAACAATATAATGATATGAAAAGACTGAATGATATACTTTTTAAGGCTAAAATAATGCATTTTTGTCTTCAATAGATTAATTGCAAGTTATGTAAGAAATCATGTTTGAAGGGCGAAAATAGAATTTGTGGAATTAATTTACAATGATTAATTGACTAGAAGAGTCTCAGTGACATGACTTTAAGGCTAAACAAATGCATTTTTTCCTTCAATAGATCAACTTCAAGTTATGCACGAAAGTCATATTTAATGGCCGAATTTCGTTGGAAGTAATTTAGAATGATTTAATGACTAAAAGAGATGCAATACTATGATTTTAAGGTGAAAAAAATCCATAGTTGCCTTCAATAGATCAATTACAAGTTATGCATGAGAGTCGTGTCTTAAATGCAAAAATAGAATTGGTTTGAAGTGCTTTCAAACAATTTAATGATATGAAAAGACTGAATGATATACTTTTTAAGGCTAAAATAATGCATTTTTGTCTTCAATAGATTAATTGCAAGTTATGTAAGAAATCATGTTTGAAGGGCGAAATTAGAATTTGTCGAATTAATTTACAATGATTAATTGACTAGAAGAGTCTCAGTGACATGACTTTAAGGCTAAACAAATGCATTTTTTCCTTCAATAGATCAACTTCAAGTTATGTACGAAAGTCATTTTTAAAGGCCGAATTTTGTTCGAAGTTATTTAGATTGATTTAATGACTAAAAGAGACGCAATAATATGACTTTTAGGGTAAAAAAATGCATAGTTGCCATCAATAGATAAATTGCAACTTATGCATCAAAGTCGTGTCTTAAATGCAAAAATAGAATTGGTTTGAAGTGCTTTCAAACAATTTAATGATATGAAAAGACTGAATGTTATACTTTTTAAGGCTAAAATAATGCATTTTTGTCTTCAATAGATTAATTGCAAGTTATGTAAGAAAATCATGTTTGAAGGGCGAAAATAAAATTCATTTGAATTAATTTAGAATGATTTATTGACTAGAAGAGACTCAGTGACATGACTTTAAGGCTAAACAAATGCATTGTTGCCTTCAGTATATCAACTGCAAGTTATGCACGAAAGTCATATTTAATGGCCGAATTTCGTTGGAAGTAATTTAGAATGATTTAATGACTAAAAGAGATGCAATACTATGATTTTAAGGTGAAAAAAATCCATAGTTACCTTCAATAGATCAATTACAAGTTATGCATGAGAGTCGTGTCTTAAATGCAAAAATAGAATTGGTTCGAACTGTTTTCAAACAATTTAATGATTAGAAAAGACTGAATGATATGCTTTTTAAGACTAAAATAATGCATTGTTGTCTTCAACAGATTAATTGCAAAATATGTATGAAAATCATGATTCAAGGGCAAAAATAGAATTCATTCGAATTAATTTAGAATGATTCATTGACTAGAAGAGACTCAGTGACATGACTTTAAGGCAAAACAAATGCATTGGTGCTTTCAATAGATCAACTGCAAGTTATGCACGAAAGTCATTTTTAAAGACCGAATTTTGTTCGAAGTGATTAAGAATGATTTAATGACTAAAAGAGACGCAATAATATGACTTTAAGGATACAAAAATGCGTAGTTGCTTTCAGTAGATCAATTGCAAGTTATGCATCAAACTCGTGTTTTAAATGCAAAAATAGAATTTGTTCGAAGTGCTTTCAAACAATTTAATGATATTAAAAGACTGAACGATATACTTTTTAAGGCTAAAATAATGCATTGTTGTCTTCAGTAGATTAATTGCAAGTAATGTAAGGAAATCATGTTTGAATGGCGAAAATAGAGTTCGTTTTAATTAATTTAGAATGATTTATTGACTAGAAGAGACTCAGTGACATGATTTTAAGGCTAAACAAATGCATCGTTGCCTTCTGTATATCAACTGCAAGTTATGCATGAAAGTCATATTTAATGGCCGAATTTCATTGGAAGTAATTTAGAATGATTTAATGACTAAAAGAGATGCAATACTATGATTTTAAGGTGAAAAAAATGCATAGTTGCCTTCAATAGATCAATTACAAGTTATGCATGAAAGTCGTGTCTTAAATGCAAAAATAGAATTGGTTCGAACTGTTTTCAAACAATTTAATGAAATGAAAAGACTGAATGATATGCTTTTTAAGGCTAAAATAATGCATTGTTGTCTTCAACAGATTAATTGCAAAATATGTATTAAAATCATGATTCAAGGGCAAAAATAGAATTCATTCGAATTAATTTAGAATGATTCATTGACTAGAAGTGACTCAGTGACATGACTTTAAGGCTAAACAAATGCATTTTTTCCTTCAATAGATCAACTGCAAGTTATGCACGAAAGTCATTTTTAAAGGCCGAATTTTGTTCGAAGTTATTTAGATTGATATAATGACTAAAAGAGACGCAATAATATGACTTTTAGGCTAAAAAAATGCATAGTTGCCATCAATAGATCAATTGCAACTTATGCATCAAAGACGTGTCTTAAATGCAAAAATAGAATTGGTTTGAAGTGCTTTCAAACAATTTAATGATATGAAAAGACTGAATGATATACTTTTTAAGGCTAAAATAATGCATTTTTGTCTTCAATAGATTAATTGCAAGTTATGTAAGAAAATCATGTTTGAAGGGCGAAAATAAAATTCGTTTGAATTAATTTAGAATGATTTATTGACTAGAAGAGACTCAGTGACATGACTTTAAGGCTAAACAAATGCATTGTTGCCTTCAGTATATCAACTGCAAGTTAAGCACGAAAGTCATATTTAATGGCCGAATTTTGTTCGAAGTAATTTAGAATGATTTAATGACTAAAAGAGATGCAATACTATGATTTTAAGGTGAAAACAATGCATAGTTGCCTTCAATAGATCAATTACAAGTTATGCATGAAAGTCGTGTCTTAAATGCAAAAATAGAATTGGTCTGAACTGTTTTCAAACAATTTAATGATATGAAAAGACTGAATGATATGCTTTTTAAGGCTAAAATAATGCATTGTTGTCTTCAACAGATTAATTGCAAAATATGTATTAAAATCATGATTCAAGGGCAAAAATAGAATTCATTCGAATTAATTTAGAATGATTCATTGACTAGAAGAGACTTAGTGACATGACTTTAAGGCTAAACAAATGCATTGTTGCCCTCAATAGATCAATTGCAAGTTATGCACGAAAGTCATGTTTAAGGGGCGAATTTCTTTCGAATTTCTTTAGAATGATTTACTGACTAAAAGAGATCCAATAATATGACCTTGAGACTAAAAAAATGCATTGTTGCCTTCAATAGATCAATTGCAAGTTATGCATGAAAGTTGTGTTTTAAATGCAAAAATAGAATTGGTTCGAAGTGCTTTCAAACAATTTAATGATATTAAAAGACTGAACAATATACTTTTTAAGGCTAAAATAATGCATTTTTGTCTTCAATAGATTAATTGCAAGTTATGTAAGAAAATCATGTTTGAAGGGCGAATATAAAATTCGTTTGAATTAATTTAGAATGATTTATTGATTAGAAAAGACTCAGTGACATGACTTTAAGGCTAAACAAATGCATTTTTTCCTTCAATAGATCAACTGCAAGTTATGCACGAAGATCATTTTTAAAGGCCGAATTTTGTTCGAAGTTATTTAGATTGATTTAATGACTAAAAGAGACGCAACAGTATGACTTTTAGGGTAAAAAAATGCATAGTTGCCATCAATAGATCAATTGCAACTTATGCATCAAAGTAGTGTCTTAAATCCAAAAATAGAATTGGTTTGAAGTGCTTTCAAACAATTTAATGATATGAAAAGACTGAATGATATGCTTTTTAAGACTAAAATAATGCATTGTTGTCTTCAATAGATTAATTGCAAGTTATGTATTAAAATCATGATTCAAGGGCAAAAATAGAATTCATTCGAATTAATTTAGAATGATTCATTGACCAGAAGAGACTCAGTGACATGACTTTAAGGCTAAACAAATGCATTGTTGCCCTCAATAGATCAATTGCAAGTTATGCACGAAAGTCATGTTTAAAGGGCAAATTTCTTTCGAAGTTCTTTAGAATGATTTACTGACTAAAAGAGATCCAATAATATGACCTTGAGACTAAAATAATGCATAGTTGCCTTCAATAGATCAATTGCAAGTTATGAACGAAACTCGTGTTTTAAATGCAAAAATAGAATTGGTTCAAAGCGCTTTCAAACAATTTTATGATATTAAAAGACTGAACTATATACTTTTTAAGGAAAAAATAATGCATTGGTGTCTTCAATAAATTAATTTTAAGTAATGTAAGAAAATCATGTTTGAAGGGCGAAAATAGAATTCGTTCGACTTAATTTGGAATAATTTAATAACAAGAAGAGACTCAGTGACATGACTTTAAGGCTAAACAAATGCATTTTTGCCTTCAATAGATCAACTGCAAGTTATGCACGAAAGTCATGTTTAAAGGCCGAATTTCTTTCGAAGTAATTTAGATTGATTTAATGACTAAAAGAGACGCAATAATATGACTTTTAGGCTAAAAAAATGCATAGTTGCCATCAATAGATCAATTGCAACTTATGCATGAAAGTCGTGTCTTAAATGAAAAAATAGAATTGGTTTGAAGTGCTTTCAAACAATTTAATGATATGAAAAGACTGAATGATATGCTTTTTAAGACTAAAATAATGCATTGTTGTCTTTAATAGATTAATTGCAAGTTATGTAATAAAATCATGATTGAAGGGCAAAAATAGAATTCATTCAAATTCATTTAGAATGATTTAATGATATGGAGAGACTCAATGACATGATTTGAAGGCAAAACAAATGCATTGTTGCTTTCAATAGATCAACTGCAAGTTATGGACGAAAGTCATTTTTAAAGACCGAATTTCGTTCGATGTGATTTAGAATGATTTAATGATTTAATGACTAAAAGAGACGAATAATATGACTTTAAGGATAAAAAAATGCATAGTTGCCTTCAATAAATCAATTGCAAGTTATGCATGAAACTCGTGTTTTAGATGCAAATATAGAATTGCTTCGAAGTGCTTTCAAGCAATTTAATGATATTAAAAGACTGAACGATATACTTTTTAAGGTAAAAATAATGCATCGTTGTCTTCAATAAATTAATTGCAAGTTATGTAAGAAAATTATGTTTGATGGGCGAAAATAGAATTCGTTCGACTTAATTTGAAAAATTTAATAACTAGAAGAGACTCAGTGACATGACTTTCAGGCTAAACAAAAGCATTTTTGCCTTCAATAGATCAACCGCAAGTTATGCATGAAAGTCATTTTTAAAAGCCGAATTTCATTCGAAATGATTTAGAATGACTTAATGACTAAAAGAGATGCAATAATATGACTTTAAGGATAAAAAAATGCATAGTGGCCTTCAATAGATCAATTGCAGGTTATGCATGAAACTCGTGTTTTAAATGCAAAAATAAAATTGGTTCGAAGTGCTTTCAAACAATTTAATGAAATTAAAAGACTGAACGATATAATTTTTAAGGCAAAAATAATGCATTGTTGTCTTCAAAAAATTAATTGCAAGTTATTTAAGAAAATCATGTTTGAAGGGCGAAAATAGAATTCGTTTGACTTAATTTGGAATAATTTAATAACTAGAAGAGACTCCGCGACATGACTTTCAGGCTAAACATATGCATTTTTGCCTTAAATAGATCAACTGCAAGTTATGCACGAAAGTCATTTTTCAAGGTTGAATTTCGTTCGAAGTCATTTAGAATGATTTAATGACTAAAAGAGACGCAATAATATGATTTTTAGGCTAAAAAAATGCATAGTTTCTTTCAATAGATTAATTGCAACTTATGCATGAAAGTCGTGTCTTAAATGCAAAAATAGAATTGGTTCAAAGTGCTTTCAAACAATTTAATGATATGAAAAGACTGAATGATATGCTTTTTAAGACTAAAATAATGCATTGTTGTCTTTAATAGATTAATTGCAAGTTATGTAATAAAATCATGATTGAAGGGCAAAAATAGAATTCATTCAAATTCATTTAGAATGATTTAATGATATGGAGAGACTCAATGACATGATTTGAAGGCAAAACAAATGCATTGTTGCTTTCAATAGATCAACTGCAAGTTATGCACGAAAGTCATTTTTCAAGGTTGAATTTCGTTCGAAGTCATTTAGAATGATTTAATGACTAAAAGAGACGCAATAATATGATTTTTAGGCTAAAAAAATGCATAGTTTCTTTCAATAGATTAATTGCAACTTATGCATGAAAGTCGTGTCTTAAATGAAAAAATAGAATTGGTTTGAAGTGCTTTCAAACAATTTAATGATATGAAAAGACTGAATGATATGCTTTTTAAGACTAAAATAATGCATTGTTGTCTTTAATAGATTAATTGCAAGTTATGTAATAAAATCATGATTGAAGGGCAAAAATAGAATTCATTCAAATTCATTTAGAATGATTTAATGATATGGAGAGACTCAATGACATGATTTGAAGGCAAAACAAATGCATTGTTGCTTTCAATAGATCAACTGCAAGTTATGGACGAAAGTCATTTTTAAAGACCGAATTTCGTTCGATGTGATTTAGAATGATTTAATGATTTAATGACTAAAAGAGACGAATAATATGACTTTAAGGATAAAAAAATGCATAGTTGCCTTCAATAAATCAATTGCAAGTTATGCATGAAACTCGTGTTTTAGATGCAAATATAGAATTGCTTCGAAGTGCTTTCAAGCAATTTAATGATATTAAAAGACTGAACGATATACTTTTTAAGGTAAAAATAATGCATCGTTGTCTTCAATAAATTAATTGCAAGTTATGTAAGAAAATTATGTTTGATGGGCGAAAATAGAATTCGTTCGACTTAATTTGAAAAATTTAATAACTAGAAGAGACTCAGTGACATGACTTTCAGGCTAAACAAAAGCATTTTTGCCTTCAATAGATCAACCGCAAGTTATGCATGAAAGTCATTTTTAAAAGCCGAATTTCATTCGAAATGATTTAGAATGACTTAATGACTAAAAGAGATGCAATAATATGACTTTAAGGATAAAAAAATGCATAGTGGCCTTCAATAGATCAATTGCAGGTTATGCATGAAACTCGTGTTTTAAATGCAAAAATAAAATTGGTTCGAAGTGCTTTCAAACAATTTAATGAAATTAAAAGACTGAACGATATAATTTTTAAGGCAAAAATAATGCATTGTTGTCTTCAAAAAATTAATTGCAAGTTATTTAAGAAAATCATGTTTGAAGGGCGAAAATAGAATTCGTTTGACTTAATTTGGAATAATTTAATAACTAGAAGAGACTCCGCGACATGACTTTCAGGCTAAACATATGCATTTTTGCCTTAAATAGATCAACTGCAAGTTATGCACGAAAGTCATTTTTCAAGGTTGAATTTCGTTCGAAGTCATTTAGAATGATTTAATGACTAAAAGAGACGCAATAATATGATTTTTAGGCTAAAAAAATGCATAGTTTCTTTCAATAGATTAATTGCAACTTATGCATGAAAGTCGTGTCTTAAATGCAAAAATAGAATTGGTTCAAAGTGCTTTCAAACAATTTAATGATATGAAAAGACTGAATGATATACTTTTTAAAGCTAAAATAATGCATTTTTGTCTTCAATAGATTAATTGCAAGTTATGTACGAAAATCATGTTTGAAGGGCGAAAATAAATTCGTTTGAATTAATTTAGAATGATTTATTGATTAGAAAAGACTTAGTGACACGACTTTAAGGCTAAACAAATGTATTGTTGCCTTCAGTAGATCAACTGCAAGTTATGCACGAAAGTCATATTTAAACGCCGAATTTCGTTCGAAGTCATTTAGAATGATTTAATGACTAAAACAGATGCAATACTATGATTTTAAGGCAAAAAAATGCATAGTTGCCTTCAATAGATCAATTACATGTTATGCATGAAAGTCATGTGTTAAATGCAAAAATAGAATTGGTTCGAACTGTTTTCAAACAATTTAATGATATGAAAAGACTGAATGATATGCTTTTTAATGCTAAAATAATGCATTGTTGTCTTCAATAGATTAATTGCAAAATATGTACTAAAATCACTATTGAAGGGCAAAAATA
This sequence comes from Coriaria nepalensis, assembly GCA_027186245.1. Classification (NCBI taxonomy): domain Eukaryota; kingdom Viridiplantae; phylum Streptophyta; class Magnoliopsida; order Cucurbitales; family Coriariaceae; genus Coriaria; species Coriaria nepalensis. Next base: position 23,683,927 of record CP114481.1, read on the forward strand.
GAATTCATTCGAATTAATTTGGAATGATTTAATGATAAGGAGAGACTCAGTGACATGATTTTACAGCAAAACAAATGCATTGTTGCTTTCAATAGATCAACTGCAAGTTATGCACGAAAGTCATTTTTAAATACCGAATTTCATTCGAAGTGATTTTGAATGATTTAATGAATAAAAGAGACGCAATAATATGACTTTAAGGGTAAAAAAATTCATAGTTACCTTCAATTGATCAATTGCAAGTTATGCATGAAACTCGTGTTTTAAATGCAAATATAGAATTGCTGAAGTGCTTTCAAGCAATTTAATGATATTAAAAGACTGAAAGATATACTTTTTAAAGCAAAAATAAAGCATTGTTGTCTTCAATAAATTAATTGCAAGTTATGTAAGAAAATCATGTTCTAAGGCTGAAAATAGAATTCGTTCGACTTAATTTGGAATAATTTATGAACAAGATGAGACTCAGTGACATGACTTTAAGGCTAAACCAATGCATTTTTACCTTCAATATATCAACTGCAAGTTATGCACGGTAGTCATTTTTAAAGGCCAAATTTCGTTCGAAGTGATTTAGAATGATTTAATGACTAAAAGAAACGCAATACTATGACTTTAAGGCTAAAACAATGCATAGTTGCCTTCAATAGATCAATTACAAATTATGCATGAAAGTCGTGTCTTAAATGCAAAAATAGAATTGGTTCGATGTGTTTTCAGACAATTTAATGATATGAAAAGACTGAATGATATGCTCTTTAAGACTAAAATAATGCATTGTTGTCTTCAATAGATTAATTGCAAGTTATGTAAGAAAATCATGTTTGAAGGGCGAAAATAGAATTTGTCGAATTAATTTAGAATGATTTATTGACTAGAAGAGAGTCAGTGACATGACTTTAAGGTTAAACAAATGCATTGTTGCCCTCAATAGATCAACTGTAAGTTATGCACGAAAGTCATTTTTAAGGGGCGAATTTAATTCGAAGTGATTTAGAATGATTTACTGACTAAAAGAGATCCAATAATATCACCTTAAGACTAAAAAAATGCATAGTTGCCTTCAATACATCAATTGCAAGTTATGCATGAAAGTTGTGTTTTAAATGCAAAAATAGAATTGGTTCGAAGTTATTTCAAACAATTTAATGATATGAAAAGATTGAATGATATCCTTTTTAAGGCTAAAATAATGCATTGTTGTCTTCAATAGATTAATTGCAAAATATGTATAAAATCATGATTGTAGGGCAAAAATAGAATTCATTTGAATTAATTTGGAATGATTTAATGATAAGGAGAGACTGAATGAGCACGAAAGTCATTTTTATAGACCGAATTTCGTTCCAAGTGATTTAGAATGATTTAATGACTAAAAGAGATGCAATTATAGGACTTTAAGGGTAAAAAAATGCATAGTTGCCTTCAATAGATCAATTGCAAGTTATGCATGAAACTCGTGTTTTAAATGCAAATATAGAATTGGTTCGAAGTGCTTACAAGCAATTTAACGATATTAAAAGACTGAACGATATACTTTTTAAGGCAAAAATAATGCATTGTTGTTTTCAATAAATTAATTGCAAGTTATGTAAGAAAATCATGTTTGAAGGGCGAAAATAGAATTCGTTCGACTTAATTTGGAATAATTTAATAACTAGAAGAGATTGAGTGACATGACTTTAAGGCTAAACAAATGTATTTTTTCCTCCAATAGATCAACTGCAAGTTATGCACGGTAGTCATTTTTAAACGCCGAATTTCGTTCGAAGTGATTTAGAATGATTTAATGTCTAAAAGAGACGCAATAATATGTCTTTTAGGCTAAACAAATGCATAGTTGCCTTTAATAGATCAATTGCAACTTATGCATGAAAGTCGTGTCTTAAATGCAAAAATAGAATTGGTTCGATGTGTTTTCAGACAATTTAATGATATGAAAAGAATAAATGATATGCTTTTTAAGACTAAAATAATGCATTGTTGTCTTCAATAGATTAATTGCAAGTTATGTAAGAAAATCATGTTTGAATGGTGAAAATAGAATTTGTCGAATTAATTTAGAATGATTTATTGACTAGAAGAGACTTAGTGACATGACTTTAAGGCTAAACAAATGCATTGTTGCCCTCAATAGATCAACTGCAAGTTATGCATGAAAGTCATGTTTAAGGGGCAAATTAATTCGAAGTGATTTAGAATGATTTACTGACTAAAAGAGATCCAATAATATCACCTTAAGACTAAAAAAATGCATAGTTGCCTTCAATAGATCAATTGCAAGTTATGCATGAAAGTTGTGTTTTAAATGCAAAAACAGAATTGGTTCGAAGTTATTTCAAACAATTTAATGATATGAAAAGACTAAATGATATGCTTTTTAAGGCTAAAATAATGCATTGTTGTCTTCAATAGATTAATTGCAAAATATGTATAAAATCATGATTGTAGGGCAAAAATAGAATTCACTTGAATTAATTTGGAATGATTTAATGATAAGGAGAGACTGAATGACATGATTTTAATGCAAAACAAATGCATTGTTGCTTTCAATAGATCCACTGCAAGTTATGCACGAAAGTCATTTTTATAGACCGAATTTCGTTCGAAGTGATTTAGAATGATTTAATGACTAAAAGAGACGCAATAATATGATTTTAAGGATACAAAAATGCATAGTTTACTTCAATAGATCAATTGCAAGTTATGCATGAAACTCGTGTTTTGAATGCAAATATAGAATTGGTTCGAAGTGCTTTCAAACAATTTTATGATATTAAAAGACTGAACGATATACTTTTTAATGCAAAAATAATGCATTGTTGTTTTCAATAAATTAATTGCAAGTTATGTAAGAAAATCATGTTTGAAGGGCGAAAATAGAATTCGTTCGACTTAATTTGGAATAATTTAATAACAAGAAGAGACTCAGTGACATGACTTTAAGGCTAAACAAATGTATTTTTGCCTTCAATAGATCAACTGCAAGTTATGCACGAAAGTCATGTTTAAAGGCCGAATTTCTTTCGAAGTAATTTAGAATGATTTAATGACTAAAAGAGTTCATTTGATGGAAAAAGACCTTGTAATATCTTTGATTGACTTTTAATGTCTTCTTTTGAGCTTCTAATAGCTTTCGTTTCCTTCATGGGATCGCCCGATTTCCATTGAGATGGTGCTGAGCAGGGCTGGAAGTTTCTTGAAATTTTAAAAGATATTATATAGAATCCGGCATTGGAGATGCAATACTATGACTTTAAGGCTAAAAAAATGCATAGTTGCCTTCAATAGATCAATTACAAGTTATGCATGAAAGTCGTGTCTTAAATGCACAAATAGAATTGGTTCGAAGTGTTTTCAAACAATTTAATGATATGAAAAGATTGAATGATATGCTTTTTAAGACTAAAATAATGCATAGTTGTCTTCAATAGATTAATTGCAAGTTATGTAAGAAAATCATGTTTGAAGGGCGACAATAGAATTTGTCGAATTAATTTAGAATGTTTTATTGACTAGAAGAGACTTAGTGACATGACTTTAAGGCTAAACAAGTGCATTGTTTCCCTCAATAGATCAACTGCAACTTATGCACGAAAGTCATTTTTAAGGGGCGAATTTCATTCGAAGTGATTTAGAATGATTTACAGCCTAAAAGAGATCCAATAATATCACCTTAAGACTAAAAAAATGCAGAGTTGCCTTCAATAGATCAATTGCAAGTTATGCATGAAAGTTGTGTTTTAAATGCAAAAATAGAATTGGTTTGAAGTTCTTTCAAACAATTTAATGATATGAAAAGACTGAATGATATCCTTTTTAAGGCTAAAATAATGCATTGTTGTCTTCAATAGATTAATTGCAAGTTATGTAAGAAAATCATGTTTGAAGGGTGAAAATAGAATTTGTCGAATTAATTTAGAATGATTTATTGACTAGAAGAGACTCAGTGACATGACTGTAAGGCTAAACAAATGCATTGTTGCCCTCAATAGATCAACTGCAAGTTATGCATGAAAGTCATGTTTAAGGGGCGAATTTAATTCGAAGTGATTTAGAATGATTTACTGACTAAAAGAGATCCAATAATATCACCTTAAGACTAAAAAAATGCATAGTTGCCTTCAATAGATCAATTGCAAGTTATGCATGAAAGTTGTGTTTTAAATGCAAAAACAGAATTGGTTCGAAGTTATTTCAAACAATTTAATGATATGAAAAGACTAAATGATATGCTTTTTAAGGCTAAAATAATGCATTGTTGTCTTCAATAGATTAATTGCAAAATATGTATAAAATCATGATTGTAGGGCAAAAATAGAATTCACTTGAATTAATTTGGAATGATTTAATGATAAGGAGAGACTGAATGACATGATTTTAATGCAAAACAAATGCATTGTTGCTTTCAATAGATCCACTGCAAGTTATGCACGAAAGTCATTTTTATAGACCGAATTTCGTTCGAAGTGATTTAGAATGATTTAATGACTAAAAGAGACGCAATAATATGATTTTAAGGATACAAAAATGCATAGTTTACTTCAATAGATCAATTGCAAGTTATGCATGAAACTCGTGTTTTGAATGCAAATATAGAATTGGTTCGAAGTGCTTTCAAACAATTTTATGATATTAAAAGACTGAACGATATACTTTTTAATGCAAAAATAATGCATTGTTGTTTTCAATAAATTAATTGCAAGTTATGTAAGAAAATTATGTTTGAAGGGCGAAAATAGAATTCGTTCGACTTAATTTGGAATAATTTACTAACAAGAAGAGACTCAGTGACATGACTTTAAGGCTAAACAAATGCATTTTTGCCTTCAATAGATCAACTGCAAGTTATGCACGAAAGTCATGTTTAAAGGCCGAATTTCTTTCGAAGTAATTTAGAATGATTTAATGACTAAAAGAGTTCATTTGATGGAAAAAGACCTTGTAATATCTTTGATTGACTTTTAATGTCTTCTTTTGAGCTTCTAATAGCTTTCGTTTCCTTCATGGGATCGCCCGATTTCCATTGAGATGGTGCTGAGCAGGGCTGGAAGTTTCTTGAAATTTTAAAAGATATTATATAGAATCCGGCATTGGAGATGCAATACTATGACTTTAAGGCTAAAAAAATGCATAGTTGCCTTCAATAGATCAATTACAAGTTATGCATGAAAGTCGTGTCTTAAATGCACAAATAGAATTTGTTCGAAGTGTTTTCAAACAATTTAATGATATGAAAAGATTGAATGATATGCTTTTTAAGACTAAAATAATGCATAGTTGTCTTCAATAGATTAATTGCAAGTTATGTAAGAAAATCATGTTTGAAGGGCGACAATAGAATTTGTCGAATTAATTTAGAATGTTTTATTGACTAGAAGAGACTTAGTGACATGACTTTAAGGCTAAACAAGTGCATTGTTTCCCTCAATAGATCAACTGCAACTTATGCACGAAAGTCATTTTTAAGGGGCGAATTTCATTCGAAGTGATTTAGAATGATTTACAGCCTAAAAGAGATCCAATAATATCACCTTAAGACTAAAAAAATGCAGAGTTGCCTTCAATAGATCAATTGCAAGTTATGCATGAAAGTTGTGTTTTAAATGCAAAAATAGAATTGGTTTGAAGTTCTTTCAAACAATTTAATGATATGAAAAGACTGAATGATATCCTTTTTAAGGCTAAAATAATGCATTGTTGTCTTCAATAGATTAATTGCAAGTTATGTAATAAAATCATGATTGAAGGGCAAAAATAGAATTCATTCGAATTAATTTAGAATGATTTAATGATAAGGAGAGACTCAGTGACATGATTTTAAGGCAAAACAAATGCATTGTTTCTTTCAATAGATCAACAGCAAGTTATGCACGAAAGTCATTTTTAAAGATCGAATTTTGTTCGAAGTGATTTAGAATGATGTAATGACAAAAGGAGACGCAATAATATGACTTTAAGGATAAAAAAATGCATAGTTGACTTCAATAGATCAATTGCAAGTTATGCACGAAACTCGTGTTTTAAATGCAAAAATAGAATTGGTTCGAAGTGCTTTCAAACAATTTTAAGATATTAAAAGATTGAACGATATACTTTTTAAGGAAAAAATAATGCATTGTTGTCTTCAATAAATTAATTTTAAGTAATGTAAGAAAATCATGTTTGAAGGGCGAAAATAGAATTCGTTCGACTTAATTTGGAATAATTTAATAACAAGAAGAGACTCAGTGACATGACTTTAAGGCTAAACAAATGCATTTTTGCCTTCAATAGATCAACTGCAAGACTTTAAGGCTAAACAAATGCATTTTTGCCTTCAATAGATCAACTGCAAGTTATGCACGAAAGTCATGTTTAAAGGCCGAATTTCTTTCGAAGTAATTTAGAATGATTTGATGACTAAAAGAGACGCAATAATATGACGTTAAGGATAAAAAAATGCATAGTTGCCTTCAATAGATCAATTGCAAGTTATGAATGAAACTCGTGTTTTAAATGCAAAAATAGAATTGGTTCGAAGTGCTTTTAAGCAATTTAATGATATTAAAAGACTGAACGATATACTTTTTAAGGCAAAAATAATGCATTGTTGTCTTCAATAAATTAATTTTAAGTAATGTAAGAAAATCATGTTTGAAGGGCGAAAATAGAATTCGTTCGACTTAATTTGGAATAATTTAATAACAAGAAGAGACTCAGTGACATGACTTTAAGGCTAAAAAAATGCATTTTTGCCTTCAATAGATCAACTGCAAGACTTTAAGGCTAAACAAATGCATTTTTGCTTTCAATAGATCAACTGCAAGTTATGCACGAAAGTCATGTTTAAAGGCCGAATTTCTTTCGAAGTAATTTAGAATGATTTGATGACTAAAAGAGACGCAATAATATGACGTTAAGGATAAAAAAATGCATAGTTGCCTTCAATAGATCAATTGCAAGTTATGAATGAAACTCGTGTTTTAAATGCAAAAATAGAATTGGTTCCAAGTGCTTTTAAGCAGTTTAATGATATTAAAAGACTAAACGATATACTTTTTAAGGCAAAAATAATGCACTGTTGTCTTCAATAAATTAATTGCAAGTTATGTAAGAAAATCATGTTTGAAGGGCGAAAATAGAATTCGTTCGACTTAATTGGGAATAATTTAATAACAAGAAGAGACTCAGTGACACGACTTTAAGGCTAAAAAAATGCATTTTTGCCTTCAATAGATCAACTGCAAGTTATGCACGAAAGTCATGTTTAAAGGCCGAATTTCTTTCGAAGTAATTTAGAATGATTTAATGACTAAAAGAGATGCAATACTATGACTTTAAGGCTAAAAAAATGCATAGTTGCCTTCAATAGATCAATTACAAGTTATGCATGAAAGTCGTGTCTTAAATGCACAAATAGAATTGGTTCGAAGTGTTTTCAAACAATTTATTGATATGAAAAGATTGAATGATATCCTTTTTAAGACTAAAATAATGCATAGTTGTCTTCAATAGATTAATTGCAAGTTATACAAGAAAATCATGTTTGAAGGGCGAAAATAGAATTTGTCGAATTAATTTAGAATGATTTATTGACTAGAAGAGACTCAGTGACATGACTTTAAGGCTAAAAAAATACGTTGTTGCCCTCAATAGATCAACTGCAAGTTATGCACGAAAGTCATGTTTAAGGGGCGAATTTCATTCTAAGTGATTTAGAATGATTTACTAATTAAGAGAGATCCAATAATATGACCTTAAGACTAAAAAATGCATAGTTGCCTTCAATAGATCAATTGCAAGTTATGCATGAAAGTTGTTTTTTAAATGCAAAAACATAATTGGTTCGAAGTTATTTCAAACAATTTAATGATATGAAAAGACTGAGTGATATGCTTATTAAGGCTAAAATAATGCATTGTTGTCTTGAATAGATTAATTGCAAGTTATGTAATAAAATCATGATTAAAGGGCAAAAATAGAATTCATTCGAATTAATTTAGAATGATTTAATGATAAGGAGAGACTCAATGACATGATTTTAAGGCAAAACAAATGCATTGTTTCTTTCAATAGATCAATAGCAAGTTATGCACGAAAGTCATTTTTAAAGACCGAATTTCATTCGAAGTGATTTAGAATGATGTAATGACTAAAAGAGACGAAATAATATGACTTTAAAGATAAAAAAATGCATAGTTGACTTCAATAGATCAATTGCAAGTTATGCACGAAACTAGTGTTTTAAATGCAAAAATAGAATCGGTTCGAAGTGCTTTCAAACAATTTTAAGATATTAAAAGACTGAACGATATACTTTTTAAGGAAAAAATAATACATTGTTGTCTTCAATAAATTAATTTTAATTTATGTAAGAAAATCATGTTTGAAGGGCGAAAATAGAATTCGTTCGACTTAATTTGGAATAATTTAATAACAAGAAGAGACTCAGTGACATGACTTTAAGGCTAAACAAATGCATTTTTGCCTTCAATAGATCAACTGCAAGTTATGCACGAAAGTCATGTTTAAAGGCCGAATTTCTTTCGAAGTAAATTAGAATGATTTAATGACTAAAAGAGATCCAATACTATGACTTTAAGGCTAAAAAAATGCATAGTTGCCTTCAATAGATCAATTACAAGTTATGCATGAAAGTCGTGTCTTAAATGCACAAATAGAATTGGTTCGAATTGTTTTCAAACAATTTAATGATATGAAAAGATTGAATGGTATGCTTTTTAAGATTAAAATAATGCATAGTTGTCTTCAATAGATTAATTGCAAGTTATACAAGAAAATCATGTTTGAAGGGCGAAAATAGAATTTGTCGAATTAATTTAGAATGATTTATTGACTAGAAGAGACTCAGTGACATGACTTTAAGGCTAAAAAAATACATTGTTGCCCTCAATAGATCAACTGCAAGTTATGCACGAAAGTCATGTTTAAGGGGCGAATTTCATTCTAAGTGATTTAGAATGATTTACTAATTAAGAGAGATCCAATAATATGACCTTAAGACTAAAAAATCCATAGTTGCCTTCAATAGATCAATTGCAAGTTATGCATGAAAGTTGTTTTTTAAATGCAAAAACATAATTTGTTCGAAGTTATTTCAAACAATTTAATGATATGAAAAGACTGAGTGATATGCTTATTAAGGCAAAAATAATGCATTGTTGTCTTGAATAGATTAATTGCAAGTTATGTAATAAAATCATGATTAAAGGGCAAAAATAGAATTCATTCGAATTAATTTAGAATGATTTAATGATAAGGAGAGACTCAATGACATGATTTTAAGGCAAAACTAATGCATTGTTTCTTTCAATAGATCGACAGCAAGTTATGCACGAAAGTCATTTTTAAAGACCGAATTTCGTTCGAAGTGATTTAGAATGATGTAATGACTAAAAGAGACGCAATAATATGACTTTAAAGATAAAAAAATGCATAGTTGACTTCAATAGATCAATTGCAAGTTATGCACGAAACTCGTGTTTTAAATGCAAAAATAGAATCGGTTCGAAGTGCTTTCAAACAATTTTAAGATATTAAAAGACTGAACGATATACTTTTTAGGGAAAAAATAATGCATTGTTGTCTTCAATAAATTAATTTTAAGTTATGTAAGAAAATCATGTTTGAAGGGCGAAAATAGAATTCGTTCGACTTAATTTGGAATAATTTAATAACAAGAAGAGACTCAGTGACATGACTTTAAGGCTAAACAAATGCATTTTTGCCTTCAATAGATCAACTGCAAGTTATGCACGAAAGTCATGTTTAAAGGCCGAATTTCTTTCAAAGTAATTTAGAATGATTTAATGACTAAAAGAGATGCAATACTATGACTTTAAGGCTAAAAAAATGCATAATTGCCTTCAATAGATCAATTACAAGTTATGCATGAAAGTCGTGTCTTAAATGCACAAATAGAATTGGTTCGAAGTGTTTTCAAACAATTTAATGATATGAAAAGATTGAATGGTATGCTTTTTAAGACTAAAATAATGCATAGTTGTCTTCAATAGATTAATTGCAAGTTATGTAAGAAAATCATGTTTGAAGGGCGAAAATAGAATTTGTCGAATTAATTTAGAATGATTTATTGACTAGAAGAGACTTAGTGACATGACTTTAAGGCTAAAAAAGTGCACTGTTTCCCTCAATAGATCAACTGCAACTTATGCACGAAAGTCAATTTTAAGGGGCGAATTTCATTCGAAGTGATTTAGAATGATTTACTGATTAAGAGAGATCCAATAATATGACCTTAAGACTAAAAAATGCATAGTTGCCTTCAATAGATCAATTGCAAGTTATGCATGAAAGTTGTTTTTTAAATGCAAAAACAGAATTGGTTCGAAGTTATTTCAAACAATTTAATGATATGAAAAGACTGAGTGATATGCTTATTAAGGCTAAAATAATGCATTGTTGTCTTTAATAGATTAATTGCAAGTTATGTAATAAAATCATGATTGAAGGGCAAAAATAGAATTCATTCGAATTAATTTAGAATGATTTAATGATATGGAGAGACTCAATGACAAGATTTTAAGGCAAAACAAATGCATTGTTTCTTTCAATAGATCAACAGCAAGTTATGCACGAAAGTCATTTTTAAAGACCGAATTTCGTTGGAAGTGATTTAGAATGATGTAATGACTAAAAGAGACGCAATAATATGACTTTAAGGATACAAAAATGCATAGTTGACTTCAATAGATCAATTGCAAGTTATGAACGAAACTCGTGTTTTAAATGCAAAAATAGAATTGGTACGAAGCGCTTTCAAACAATTTTATGATATTAAGAGACTGAACGATATACTTTTCAAGGAAAAAATAATGCATTGTTGTCTTCAATAAATTAATTTTAAGTAATGTAAGAAATTCATGTTTGAAGGGCGAAAATAGAATTCGTTCGACTTAATTTGGAATAATTTAATAACAAGAAGAGACTCAGTGACATGACTTTAAGGCTAAACAAATGCATTGTTGCCCTCAATAGATCAACTGCAAGTTATGCACGAAAGTCATGTTTAAGGGGCGAATTTCATTCGAAGTGATTTAGAATGATTTACTAATTAAGAGAGATCCAATAATATGACCTTAAGACTAAAAAATGCATAGTTGCCTTCAATAGATCAATTGCAAGTTATGCATGAAAGTTGTTTTTTAAATGCAAAAACATAATTGGTTCGAAGTTATTTCAAACAATTTAATGATATGAAAAGACTGAATGATATGCTTATTAAGGCTAAAATAATGCATTGTTGTCTTGAATAGATGAATTGCAAGTTATGTAAGAAAATCATGTTTGAAGGGCGAAAATAGAATTCGTTCGACTTAATTTGGAATAATTTAATAACTAGACGAGACTCAATGACATGACTTTAAGGCTAAACAAATGCATTTTTGCCTTCAATAGATCAACTGCAAGTTATGCACGAAAGTCATTTTTAAAGGCCGAATTTCGTTCGAAGTGATTTAGAATGATTTAATGACTAAAAGACACGCAATAATATGACTTTTAGGCTAAAAAAATGCATAGTTGCCGTCAATAGATCAATTACAAGTTATGCATGAAAGTCGTGTCTTAAATGCACAAATAGAATTGGTTCGAAGTGTTTTCAAACAATTTAATGATATGAAAAGACTGAATGATATGCTTTTTAAGACTAAAATAATGCATTGTTGTCTTGAATAGATGAATTGCAAGTTATGTAAGAAAATCATGTTTGAAGGGCGAAAATAGAATTCGTTCGACTTAATTTGGAATAATTTAATAACAAGAAGAGACTCAGTGACATGACTTTAAGGCTAAACAAATGCATTTTTGCCTTCAATAGATCAACTGCAAGTTATGCACGAAAGTCATGTTTAAAGGCCGAATTTCTTTCGAAGTGATTTAGAATGATTTAATGACTAAAAGAGATGCAATACTATGACTTTAAGGCTAAAAAAATGGATAGTTGCCTTCAATAGATCAATTACAAGTTATGCATGAAAGTCGTGTCTTAAATGCACAAATAGAATTGGTTCGAAGTGTTTTCAAACAATTTAATGATATGAAAAGACTGAATGATATGCTTTTTAAGACTAAAATAATGCATTGTTGTCTTGAATAGATGAATTGCAAGTTATGTAAGAAAATCATGTTTGAAGGGCGAAAATAGAATTCGTTCGACTTAATTTGGAATAATTTAATAACTAGACGAGACTCAATGACATGACTTTAAGGCTAAACAAATGCATTTTTGCCTTCAATAGATCAACTGCAAGTTATGCACGAAAGTCATTTTTAAAGGCCGAATTTCGTTCGAAGTGATTTAGAATGATTTAATGACCAAAAGACACGCAATAATATGACTTTTAGGCTAAAAAAATGCATAGTTGCCGTCAATAGATCAATTACAAGTTATGCATGAAAGTCGTGTCTTAAATGCAAATATAGAATTAGTTCGAAGTGTTTGCAAACAATTTAATGATATGAAAAGACTGAATGATATGCTTTTTAAGACTAAAATAATGCATTGTTGTCTTGAATAGATGAATTGCAAGTTATGTAAGAAAATCATGTTTGAAAGGCGAAAATAGAATTTGTCGAATTAATTTAGAATGATTTATTGACTAGAAGAGACTCAGTGACATGACTTTAAGGCTAAACAAATGCATTGTTGCCCTCAAGTGATCAACTGCAAGTTATGCACGAAAGTCATGTTTAAGGGGTGAATTTCATTCGAAGTGATTTAGAATGATTTACTGACTAAAAGAGATCCAATAATATGACCTTAAGACTAAAAAAATGCATAGTTGCCTTCAATAGATCAATTGCAAGTTATGCATTAAAGTTGTGTTTTAAATGCAAAAATAGAATTGGTTCGAAGTTCTTTCAAACAATTTAATGATATGAAAAGACTGAGTGATACGCTTTTTATGGCTAAAATAATGCATTGTTGTCTTGAATAGATGAATTGCAAGTTATGTAATAAAATCATGATTGAAGGGCGAAAATAGAATTCGTTCGACTTTATTTGGAATAATTTAATGACAAGAAGAGACTCAGTGACATGACTCTAAGGCTAAACAAATGCATTTTTTCCTTCAATAGTTCAACTGCAAGTTATGCACGAATGACATGTTTAAAGACCGAATTTCGTTCGAAGTGATTTAGAATGATTTAATTACTAAAAGAGACGCAATAATATGACGTTAAGGATAAAAAAATGCATAGTTTCCTTCAATAGATCAATTGCAAGTTATGAATGATACTCGTGTTTTAAATGCCAAAATAGAATTGGTTCGAAGTGCTTTCAAGCAATTTAATGATATTAAAAGACTGAACGATATACTTTTTAAGGCAAAAATAATGCATTGTTGTCTTCAATAAATTAATTGCAAGTTATGTAAGAAAATCATGTTTGAAGGGCGAAAATAGAATTCGTTCGACTTAATTTGGAATAATTTAATAACTAGAAAAGACTCAATGACATGACTTTAAGGCTAAACAAATGCATTTTTGCCTTCAATAGATCAACTGCAAGTTATGCACGAAAGTCATTTTTAAAGGCCGAATTTCGTTCGAAGTGATTTAGAATGATTTAATGACTGAAAGAGACGCAATAATATGACTTTTAGGCTAAAAAAATGCATAGTTGCTTTCAATAGATCAATTGCAACTTATGCATGAAAGTCGTGTCTTAAATGCAAAAATAGAATTCGTTCGAAGTGCTTTCAAACAATTTAATGATATGAAAACACTGAATGATATGCTTTTTAAGACTAAAATAATGCATTGTTGTCTTCAATAGATTAATTGCAAGTTATGTAAGAAAATCATGTTTGAAGGGCGAAAATCGAATTTCTCGAATTAATTTAGAATGATTTAATGATAAGGAGAGACTTAATGACATGATTTTAAGGCAAAACAAATGCATTGTTGCTTTCAATAGATCAACTGCAAGTTATGCACGAAAGTCATTTTTAAAGACCGAATTTCGTTTGAAGTGATTTAGAATGATTTAATGACTAAAAGAGACGCAATAATATGACTTTGAGGATAAAAAAATGCAGAGTTGCATTCAATAGATCAATTGCAAGTTATGAATGAAACTCGTGTTTTAAATGCAAAAATAGAATTGGTTCGAAGTGCTTTCAAGCAATTTAATGATATTAAAAGACCGAACGATATACTTTTTAAGGCAAAAATAATGCATTGTTGTCTTCAATAGATTAATTGCAAGTTATGTAAGAAAATCATGTTTGAAGGGCGAAAATAGAATTCGTTCGACTTAATTTGGAATAATTTAATAACTCGAAGAGACTCAATGACATGACTTTAAGGCTAAACAAATGCGTTTTTGCCTTCAATAGATCAACTGCAAGTTATGCACGAAAGTTATTTTTAAAGGCCGAATTTCGTTCCAAGTGATTTAGAATGATTTAATGACTAAAAGAGACAGAATAATATGACTTTTAGGCTAAAAAAATGCATAGTTGCGTTCAATAGATCAATTGCAACTTATGCATCAAAGTCGTGTCTTAAATTCAAAAATAGAATTCGTTCGAAGTGCTTTCAAACAATTTAATGATATGAAAACACTGAATGATATGCTTTTTAAGACTAAAATAATGCATTGTTGTCTTCAATAGATTAATTGCAAGTTATGTAAGAAAATCATGTTTGAAGGGCGAAAATAGAATTTGTCGAATTAATTTAGAATGATTTATTGACTAGAAGAGACTCAGTGACATGACTTTAAGGCTAAAAAAATGCATTGTTGCTTTCAATAGATCAACTGCAAGTTATGCACGAAAGTCATGTTTAAGGGGTGAATTTCATTCGAAGTGATTTAGAATGATTTACTGACTAAAAGAGATCCAAAAATATGACCTTAAGATTAAAAAAATGCATTGTTGCCTTCAATAGATCAATTGCAAGTTATGCATGAAAATTATGTTTTAAATGCAAAAATTGAATTGGTTCGAAGTTCTTTCAAACCATTTAATGATATGAAAAGACTGAGCGATATGCTTTTTAAGGCTAAAATAATGCATTGTTGTCTTTAATAGATTAATTGCAAGTTATGTAATAAAATCATGATTGAAGGGAAAAAATAGAATTCATTCGAATTAATTTAGAATGAATTAATTATAAGGAGAGACTGAATGACGTGATTTTAAGGCAAAACAAATGCATTGGTGCTTTCAATAGATCAACTGCAAGTTATGCACGAAAGTCATTTTTAAAGACCGAATTTCGTTCGAAATGATTTAGAATGATTTAATGACTAAAAGAGACGTAATAATATGACTTTAAGGATAAAAAAAAATGCATCATTGCCTTCAATAGATCAATTGCAAGTTATGAATGAAACTCGTGTTTTAAATGCAAAAATAGAATTGGTTCGAAGTGCTTTCAAGCAATTTAATGATATTAAAAGACTGAACGATATACTTTTTAAGGCAAAAATAATGCATTGTTGTCTTCAATAAATTAATTGCAAGTTATGTAAGAAAATCATGTTTGAAGGGCGAAAATAGAATTCGTTCGACTTAATTTGGAATAATTTAATAACTAGAAGAGACTCAATGACATGACTTTAAGGCTAAACAAATGCGTTTTTGCCTTCAATAGATCAACAGCAAGTTATGCACGAAAGTCATTTTTAAAGGCCGAATTTCGTTCGAAGTGATTTAGAAAGATTTAATGACTAAAAGAGACGCAATAATATGACTTTTAGGCTAAAAAAATGCATAGTTGCGTTCAATAGATCAATTGCAACTTATGCATGAAAGTCGTGTCTTAAATGCAAAAATAGAATTGGTTCGAAGTGTTTTCAAACAATTCAATGATATGAAAAGACTGAATGATATGCTTTTTAAGACTAAAATAATGCATTGTTGTCATCAATAGATTAATTGCAGGTTATGTAAGAAAATCATATTTGAAGGGTGAAAATAAAATTCGTTTGAATTAATTTAGAATGATTTATTGACAAGAAGAGACTCAGTGACATGACTTTAAGGCTAAACAAATGCATTGTTGCCCTCAATTGATCAACTGGAAGTTATGCACGAAAGTCATGTTTAAGGGGTGAATTTCATTCGAAGTGATTTAGAATGATTTACTGACTAAAAGAGATCCAAAAATATGACCTTAAGACTAAAAATATGCATTTTTGCCTTCAATAGATCAATTGCAAGTTATGCATGAAAATTGTGTTTTAAATGCAAAAATTGAATTGGTTCGAAGTTCTTTCAAACAATTTAATGATATGAAAAGACTGAGCGATATGCTTTTTAAGGCTAAAATAATGCATTGTTGTCTTGAATAGATTAATTGCAAGTTATGAATGATACTCGTGTTTTAAATGCAAAAATAGAATTGGTTCGAAGTGCTTTCAAGCAATTTAATGATATTAAAAGACTGAACGATATACTTTTTAAGGCAAAAATAATGCATTGTTGTCTTCAATAAATTAATTGCAAGTTATGTAAGAAAATCATGTTTGAAGGGCGAAAATAGAATTCGTTTGACTTAATTTGGAATAATTTAATAACTAGAAGAGACTCAATGACATGACTTTAAGGCTAAACAAATGAATTTTTGCCTTCAATAGATCAACTGCAAGTTATGCGCGAAAGTCATTTTTAAAGGCCGAATTTCGTTCGAAGTGATTTAGAATGATTTAATGACTGAAAGAGACGCAATAATAGGACTTTTAGGCTAAAAAAATGCATAGTTGCTTTCAATAGATCAATTGCAACTTATGCATGAAAGTCGTGTCTTAAATGCAAAAATAGAATTCGTTCGAAGTGCTTTCAAACAATTTAATGATATGAAAACACTGAATGATATGCTTTTTAAGACTAAAATAATGCATTGTTGTCTTCAATAGATTAATTGCAAGTTATGTAAGAAAATCATGTATGAAGGGCGAAAATCGAATTTCTCGAATTAATTTAGAATGATTTAATGATAAGGAGAGACTTAATGACATGATTTTAAGGCAAAACAAATGCATTGTTGCTTTCAATAGATCAACTGCAAGTTATGCATGGAAGTCATTTTTAAAGACCGAATTTCGTTCGAAGTGATTTAGAATGATTTAATGACTAAAAGAGACGCAATAATATGACTTTAAGGATAAAAAAATGCAGAGTTGCCTTCAATAGATCAATTGCAAGTTATGAATGAAACTCGTGTTTTAAATGCAAAAATAGAATTGGTTCAAAGTGCTTTCAAGCAATTTAATGATATTAAAAGACTGAACGATATACTTTTTAAGGCAAAAATAATGCATTGTTGTCTTCAATAAATTAATTGCAAGTTATGTAAGAAAATCATGTTTGAAGGGCGAAAATAGAATTCGTTCGACTTAATTTGGAATAATTTAATAACTAGAAGAGACTCAATGACATGACTTTAAGGCTAAACAAATGCATTTTTGCCTTCAATAGATCAACTGCAAGTTATGCACGAAAGTTATTTTTAAAGGCTGAATTTCGTTCGTAGTGATTTAGAATGATTTAATGACTAAAAGAGACGCAATAATATGACTTTTAGGTTAAAAAAATGCATAGTTGTGTTCAATAGATCAATTGCAACTTATGCATGAAAGTCGTGTCTTAAATGCAAAAATAGAATTCGTTCGAAGTGCTTTCAAACAATTTAATGATATGAAAACACTGAATGATATGCTTTTTAAAACTAAAATAATGCATTGTTGTCTTCAATAGATTAATTGCAAGTTATGTAAGAAAATCATGTTTGAAGGGCGAAAATCGAATTTCTCGAATTAATTTAGAATGATTTATTGACTAGAAGAGACTTAGTGACATGACTTTAAGGCTAAACAAATGCATTGTTGCTTTCAATAGATCAACTGCAAGTTATGCACGAAAGTCATGTTTAAGGGGTGAATTTCATTCGAAGTGATTTTAATGATTTACTGACTAAAAGAGATCCAAAAATATGACCTTAAGACTAAAAATATGCATTGTTGCCTTCAATTGATCAATTGCAAGTTATGCATGAAAATTGTGTTTTAAATGCAAAAATTGAATTGGTTCGAAGTTCTTTGAAACAATTTAATGATATGAAAAGACTGAGCGATATGCTTTTTAAGGCAAAAATAATGCATTGTTGTCTTTAATAGATTAATTGCAAGTTATGAATGATACTCGTGTTTTAAATGCAAAAATAGAATTGGTTCGAAGTGCTTTCAAGCAATTTAATGATATTAAAAGACTGAACGATATACTTTTTAAGGCAAAAATAATGCATTGTTGTCTTCAATAAATTAATTGCAAGTTATGTAATAAAATCATGTTTGAAGGGCGAAAATAGAATTCGTTCGACTTAATTTGGAATAATTTAATAATTAGAAGAGAGTCAATGACATGACTTTAAGGCTAAACAAATGCGTTTTTGCCTTCAATAGATCAACTGCAAGTTATGCACGAAAGTCATTTTTAAAGGCCGAATTTCGTTCGAAGTGATTTAGAATGATTTAATGACTAAAAGAGACGCAATAATATGACTTTTAGGCTAAAAAAATGCATAGTTGCTTTCAATAGATCAATTGCAACTTATGCATGAAAGTCGTGTCTTAAATGCAAAAATAGAATTCGTTCGAAGTGCTTTCAAACAATTTAATGATATGAAAACACTGAATGATATGCTTTTTAAGACTAAAATAATGCATTGTTGTCTTCAATAGATTAATTGCAAGTTATGTAAGAAAATCATGTTTGAAGGGCGAAAATCGAATTTCTCGAATTAATTTAGAATGATTTAATGATAAGGAGAGACTTAATGACATGATTTTAAGGCAAAACAAATGCATTGTTGCTTTCAATAGATCAACTGCAAGTTATGCATGAAAGTCATTTTTAAAGACCGAATTTCGTTCGAAGTGATTTAGAATGATTTAATGACTAAAAGAGACGCAATAATATGACTTTAAGGATAAAAAAATGCAGAGTTGCCTTCAATAGATCAATTGCAAGTTATGAATGAAACTCGTGTTTTAAATGCAAAAATAGAATTGGTTCGAGGTGCTTTCAAGCAATTTAATGATATTAAAAGACTGAACGATATACTTTTTAAGGCAAAAATAATGCATTGTTGTCTTCAATAAATTAATTGCAAGTTATGTAAGAAAATCATGTTTGAAGGGCGAAAATAGAATTCGTTCGACTTAATTTGGAATAATTTAATAACTAGAAGAGACTCAATGACATGACTTTAAGGCTAAACAAATGCATTTTTTGCCTTCAATAGATCAACTGCAAGTTATGCACGAAAGTTATTTTTAAAGGCTGAATTTCGTTCGTAGTGATTTAGAATGATTTAATGACTAAAAGAGACGCAATAATATGACTTTTAGGATAAAAAAATGCAGAGTTGCCTCCAATAGATCAATAGCAAGTTATGAATGAAACTCGTGTTTTCAATGCAAAAATAGAATTCGTTCGAAGTGTTTTCAAGCAATTTAATGATATTAAAAGACCGAACGATATACTTTTTAAGGCAAAAATAATGCATTGTTGTCTTCAATAGATTAGTTGCAAGTTATGTAAGAAAATCATGTTTGAAGGGCGAAAATAGAATTTGTCGAATTAATTTAGAATGATTTATTGACTAGAAGAGACTCAGTGACATGACTTTAAGGCTAAACAAATGCATTGTTGCTTTCAATAGATCAACTGCAAGTTATGCACGAAAGTCATGTTTAAGGGGTGAATTTCATTCGAAGTGATTTAGAATGATTTACTGACTAAAAGAGATCCAAAAATATGACCTTAAGACTAAAAAAATGCATTGTTGCCTTCAATAGATCAATAGCAAGTTATGAATGAAACTCGTGTTTTCAATACGAAAATAGAATTGGTTCGAAGTGCTTTCAAGCAATTTAATGATATTAAAAGACTGAACGATATACTTTTTAAGGCAAAAATAATGCATTGTTGTCTTCAATAAATTAATTGCAAGTTATGTAAGAAAATCATGTTTGTAGGGCGAAAATAGAATTCGTTTGACTTAATTTCTAATAATTTAATAACTTGAAGAGACTCAATGACATGACTTTAAGGCTAAACAAATGCATTTTTGCCTTCAATAGATCAACTGCAAGTTATGCACGAAAGTCATTTTTAAAGGCCGAATTTCGTTCGAAGTGATTTAGAATGATTTAATGACTAAAAGAGACGCAATAATATGACTTTAAGGATAAAAAAATGCAGAGTTGCCTTCAATAGATCAATTGCAAGTTATGAATGAAACTCGTGTTTTAAATGCAAAAATAGAATTGGTTCGAAGTGCTTTCAAGCAATTTAATGATATTAAAAGACTGAACGATATACTTTTTAAGGCAAAAATAATGCATTGTTGTCTTCAATAAATTAATTGGAAGTTATGTAAGAAAATCATGTTTGAAGGGCGAAAATAGAATTCGTTCGACTTAATTTGGAATAATTTAATAACTAAAAGAGACTCAATGACATGACTTTAAGGCTAAACAAATGCATTTTTGCCTTCAATAGATCAACTGCAAGTTATGCACGAAAGTTATTTTTAAAGGCTGAATTTCGTTCGTAGTGATTTAGAATGATTTAATGACTAAAAGAGACGCAATAATATGACTTTTAGGATAAAAAAATGCAGAGTTGCCTTCAATAGATCAATTGCAACTTACGCATGAAAGTCATGTCTTAAATGCAAAAATAGAATTCGTTCGAAGTGCTTTCAAACAATTTAATGATATGAAAACACTGAATGATATGCTTTTTAAGACTAAAATAATGCATTGTTGTCTTCAATAGATTAATTGCAAGTTATGTAAGAAAATCATGTTTGAAGGGCGAAAATCGAATTTCTCGAATTAATTTAGAATGATTTATTGACTAGAAGAGACTCAGTGACATGACTTTAAGGCTAAACAAATGCATTGTTGCTTTCAATAGATCAACTGCAAGTTATGCACGAAAGTCATTTTTAAAGACCGAATTTCGTTCGAAGTGATTTAGAATGATTTAATGACTAAAAGAGATGTAATAATATGACTTTAAGGATAAAAAAATGCGTCGTTGCCTTCAATAGATCAATTGCAAGTTATGAATGAAACTCGTGTTTTAAATGCAAAAATAGAATTGGTTCGAAGTGCTTTCAAGCAATTTAATGATATTAAAAGACTGAACGATATACTTTTTAAGGCAAAAATAATGCATTGTTGTCTTCAATAAATTAATTGCAAGTTATGTAAGAAAATCATGTTTGAAGGGCGAAAATAGAATTCGTTTGACTTAATTTGGAATAATTTAATAACTTGAAGAGACTCAATGACTTGACTTTAAGGCTAAACAAATGCATTTTTGCCTTCAATAGATCAACTGCAAGTTATGCACGAAAGTCATTTTTAAAGGCCGAATTTCGTTCGAAGTGGTTTAGAATGATTTAATGACTAAAAGAGATGCAATAATATGACTTTTAGGATAAAAAAATGCAGAGTTGCCTTCAATAGATCAATAGCAAGTTATGAATGAAACTCGTGTTTTCAATGCAAAAATAGAATTGGTTCGAAGTGTTTTCAAGCAATTTAATGATATTAAAAGACCGAACGATATACTTTTTAAGGCAAAAATAATGGATTGTTGTCTTCAATAGATTAGTTGCAAGTTATGTAAGAAAATCATGTTTGAAGGGCGAAAATAGAATTTGTCGAATTAATTTAGAATGATTTATTGACTAGAAGAGACTCAGTGACATGACTTTAAGGCTAAACAAATGCATTGTTGCTTTCAATAGATCAACTGCAAGTTATGCACGAAAGTCATGTTTAAGGGGTGAATTTCATTCGAAGTGATTTAGAATGATTTACTGACTAAAAGAGATCCAAAAATATGACCTTAAGACTAAAAAAATGCATTGTTGCCTTCAATAGATCCATTGCAAGTTATGCATGAAAATTGTGTTTTAAATGCAAAAATTGAATTGGTTCGAAGTTCTTTGAAACAATTTAATGATATGAAAAGACTGAGCGATATGCTTTTTAAGGCTAAAATAATGCATTGTTGTCTTTAATAGATTAATTGCAAGTTATGTAATAAAATCTTGGTTGAAGGGAAAAAATAGAATTCATTCGAATTAATTTAGAATGAATTAATGATAAGGAGAGACTGAATGACGTGATTTTAAGGCAAAACAAATGCATTGGTGCTTTCAATAGGTCAACTGCAAGTTATGCACGAAAGTAATTTTTAAAGACCGAATTTCGTTCGAAATGATTTAGAATGATTTAATGACTAAAAGAGACGCAATAATATGACTTTAAGGATAAAAAAATGCAGAGTTGCCTTCAATAGATCAATTGCAAGTTATGAATGAAACTCGTGTTTTAAATGCAAAAATAGAATTGGTTCGAAGTGCTTTCAAGCAATTTAATGATATTAAAAGACTGAACGATATACTTTTTAAGGCAAAAATAATGCATTGCTGTCTTCAATAAATTAATTGCAAGTTGTGTAAGAAAATCATGTTTGAAGGGCGAAAATAGAATTCGTTCGACTTAATTTGGAATAATTTAATAACTAGAAGAGACTCAATGACATGACTTTAAGGCTAAACAAATGCGTTTTTGCCTTCAATAGATCAACTGCAAGTTACGCACGAAAGTCATTTTTAAAGGCCGAATTTCGTTCGAAGTGATTTAGAATGATTTAATGACTAAAAGAGACGCAATAATATGACTTTTGGGCTAAAAAAATGCATAGTTGCCTTGAATAGATCAATTGCAACTTATGCATGAAAGTCGTGTCTTAAATGCAAAAATAGAATTCGTTCGAAGTGCTTTCAAACATTTTAATGATATGAAAACGCTGAATGATATGCTTTTTAAGACTAAAATAATGCATTGTTGTCTTCAATAGATTAATTGCAAGTTATGTAAGAAAATCATGTTTGAAGGGCGAAAATTGAATTTCGCGAATTAATTTAGAATGATTTATTGACTAGAAGAGACTCAGTGACATGACTTTAAGGCTAAACAAATGCATTGTTGCTTTCAATAGATCAACTGCAAGTTATGCACGAAAGTCATGTTTAAGGGGTGAATTTCATTCGAAGTGATTTAGAATGATTTACTGACTAAAAGAGATCCAAAAATATGACCTTAAGACTAAAAAAATGCATTGTTGCCTTCAATAGATCAATTGCAAGTTATGCATGAAAATTGTGTTTTAAATGGAAAACTTGAATTGGTTCAAAGTTCTTTCAAACCATTTAATGATATGAAAAGACTGAGCGATATGCTTTTTAAGGCTAAAATAATGCATTGTTGTCTTTAATAGATTAATTGCAAGTTATGTAATAAAATCATGATTGAAGGGAAAAAATAGAATTCATTCGAATTAATTTAGAATGAATTAATGATAAGGAGAGACTGAATGACGTGATTTTAAGGCAAAACAAAAGCATTGGTGATTTCAATTGATCAACTGCAAGTTATGCACGAAAGTCATTTTTAAAGACCGAATTTCGTTAGAAGTGATTTAGAATGATTTAATGACTAAAAGAGATGCAATAATATGACTTTAAGGATAAAAAAATGCGTCGTTGCCTTCAATAGATCAATTGCAAGTTATGCATGAAACTCGTGTTTTAAATGCAAAAATAGAATTTGTTCGAAGTGCTTTCAAGCAATTTAATGATATCGAAAGACTGAACGATATACTTTTTAAGGCAAAAATAATGCATTGTTGTCCTCAATAAATTAATTGCAAGTTATGTGAAAATCATGTTTGGAGGGCGAAAATAGAATTCGTTCGACTTAATTTGGAATAATTTAATAACTAGAAGAGACTCAGTGGCATGATTTTAAGGCAAAACAAATGCATTGTTGCTTTCAATAGATCAACTGCAAGTTATGCACGAAAGTCATTTTTAAAGACCGAATTTCGTTCAAAGTGATTTGGAATGATTTAATGACTAGAAGAGATGGCATAAGATGAGTTTAAGGATAAAAAAATGCATAGTTGCGTTCAATAGATCAATTCCAAGTGACGTATAAAACTCGTGTTTTAAATGCAAAAATAGAATTGGTTCGAAATGCTTTCAAACAATTTAATGATATTAAAGGACTGAATGATATACTTTTTAAGGCAAAAATAATGCATTGTTGTCTTCCATAAATTAATTGCAACTTATGTAAGAAAATCATGTTTGAAGGGCGAAAATAGAATTCGTTCGACTTAATTTGGAATAATTTAATAACTTGAAGAGACTCAATGACATGACTTTAAGGCTAAACAAATGCATTTTTGCTTTCAATAGATCAACAGCAAGTTATGCACGAAAGTCTTGTTTAAAGGCCGAATTTCATTTGAAGTAATTTAGAATGATTTAATGACTAAAAGAGACGCAATACTATGACTTTAAGGCTAAAAAAATGCATAGTTGCCTTCAATAGATCAATTACAAGTTATGCATGAAAGTCGTGTCTTAAATGCAAAAATCGAATTGGTTCGAAGTGCTTTCAAACAATTTAATGATATGAAAAGACTTAATGATATACTTTTTAAGGCTAAAATAATGCATTGTTGTCTTCAATAGATTATTTGCAAGTTATGTAAGAAAATCATGTTTGAAAGGTGAAAATAGAATTTGTCGAATTAATTTAGAATGATTTATTGACTAGAAGAGACTCAGTGACATGACTTTAAGGCTAAATAAATGCATAGTTGCCCTCAATAGATCAATTGCAAGTTATGCATGAAAGTTGTGTTTTAAATGCAAAAATAGAATTGGTTCGAAGTTCTTTCAAACAATTTAATGATATGAAAAGACTGGATGATATGCTTTTTAATGCGAAAATAATGCATTGTTGTCTTCAATAAATTAATTGCAAGTTATGTAAGAAAATCATGTTTGAAGGGCGAAAATAGAATTCGTTCGACTGAATTTGGAATAATTTAATAACAAGAAGAGACTCGGTGACATGACTTTAAGGCTAAAAAAATGCATAGTTGCCTTCAATAGATCAATTACTTGTTATGCATGAAAGTCGTGTCTTAAATGCAAAAATAGAATTGGTTCGAAGTGTTTTCAAACAATTTAATGATATGAAAAGACTGAATGATATACTTTTTAAGGCTAAAATAATGCATTGTTGTCTTCAATAGATTAATTGGAAAATATGTAATAAAATCATGATTGAAGGGCAAAAATAGAATTCATTCGAATTAAATTAGAATGATTTAATGATAAGGAGAGACTCAATGACATGATTTTAAGGCAAAACAAATGCATTGTTGCTTTCAATAGATCAACTGCAAGTTATGCACGAGAGTCATTTTTAAAGACCGAATTTCGTTCAAAGTGATTTAGAATGATTTAATGACTAAAAGAGACGCAATAATATGACTTTAAGGATAAAAAAATGCATAGTTGCCTTCAGTAGATCAATTCCAAGTTATGCATGAAACTCGTGTTTTAAATGCAAAAATAGAATTGGTTCGAAGTGCTTTCAAGCAATTTAATGATATTAAGAGACTGAAAGATATACTTTTTAAGGCAAAAATAATGCATTGTTGTCTTCAATAAATTAATTGCAAGTTATGTAAGAAAATCATGTTTGAAGGGCGAAAATAGAATTCGTTCGACTTAATTGGGAATAATTTAATAAGTAGAAGAGACTCAATGACATGACTTTAAGGCTAAACAAATGCATTTTTGCCTTCAATTGATCAACTGCAAGTTATGCACGAAAGTCATTTTTAAAGGCCAAATTTCGTTCGAAGTGATTTAGAATGATTTAATGACTAAAAGAGACGCAATAATATGACTTTTAGGCTAAAAAAATGCAGAGTTGCCTTCAATAGATCAATTGCAACTTATGCATGAAAGTTGTGTCTGAAATGCAAAAATAGAATTGGTTTGAAGTGCTTTCAAACAATTTAATGATATGAAAAGACTTAATGATATGCTTTTTAAGACTAAAATAATGCATTGTTGTCTTCAATAGATTAATTGCAAGTTATGTAAGAAAATCATGTTTGAAGGGCGAAAAGAGAATTTGTCGAATTAATTTAGAATGATTAATTGACTAGAAGAGACTTAGTGACATGACTCTAAGGCTAAACAAATGCATTGTTGCCCTCAATTGATCAACTGCAAGTTATGCACGAAAGTCATGTTTAAGGGGTGAATTTCATTCGAAGTGATTTAGAATGATTTACTGACTAAAAGAGATCCAATAATATGACCTTAAGACAAAAAAAATGCATAGTTGCGTTCAGTAGATGAATTGCAAGTTTTGCATGAAAATTGTGTTTTAAATGCAAAAATTGAATTGGTTCGAAGTTCTTTCAAACAATTTAATGATATGAAAAGACTGAGTGATATGCTTTTTAAGGCTAAAATAATGCATTGTTGTCTTTAATAGATTAATTGCAAGTTATGCAATAATATCATGATTGAAGGGAAAAAATAGAATTCATTCGAATTAATTTAGAATGATTTAATGATAAGGAGACACTGAATGACATGATTTTAAGGAAAAACAAATGCATTGTTGCTTTCAATAGATCAACTGCAAGTTATGCACGAAAGTCATTTTTAAAGACCGAATTTTGTTCGAAGTGATTTAGAATGATTTTATGACTAAAAGAGACGCAATAATATGACTTTAAGGATAAAAAAATGCATAGTTGCCTTCAATAGATCAACTGCAAGTTATGCACGAAAGTCATTTTTAAAGACCGAATTTTGTTCAAAGTGATTTAGAATGATTTAATGACTAAAAGAGACGCAATAATAAGACTTTAAGGATAAAAAAATGCAGAGTTTCTTTCAATAGATCAATTGCAAGTTATGAATGAAACTCGTGTTTTAAATGCAAAAATAGAATTGGTTCGAAGTGCTTTCAAGCAATTTAATGATATTAAGAGACTGAACGATATACTTTTTAAGGCAAAAATAAAGCATTGTTGTCTTCAACAAATTAATTGCAAGTTATGTAAGAAAATCATGTTTGAAGGGCGAAAATAGATTCGTTCGACTTAATTTGGAATAATTTAATAACTTGAAGAGACTCAATGACATGACTTTAAGGCTAAACAAATGCATTTTTGCTTTCAATAGATCAACAGCAAGTTATGCACGAAAGTCTTGTTTAAAGGCCGAATTTCATTCGAAGTAATTTAGAATGATTTAATGACTAAAAGAGACGCAATACTATGACTTTAAGGCTAAAAAAATGCATAGTTGCCCTCAATTGATCAACTGCAAGTTATGCACGAAAGTCATGTTTAAGGGGTGAATTTCATTCGAAGTAATTTAGAATGATTTACTGACTAAAAGAGATCCAATAATATGACCTTAAGACAAAAAAAATGCATAGTTGCGTTCAGTAGATGAATTGCAAGTTTTGCATGAAAATTGTGTTTTAAATGCAAAAATTGAATTGGTTCGAAGTTCTTTCAAACAATTTAATGATATGAAAAGACTGAGTGATATGCTTTTTAAGGCTAAAATAATGCATTGTTGTCTTTAATAGATTAATTGCAAGTTATGCAATAATATCATGATTGAAGGGAAAAAATAGAATTCATTCGAATTAATTTAGAATGATTTAATGATAAGGAGACACTGAATGACATGATTTTAAGGAAAAACAAATGCATTGTTGCTTTCAATAGATCAACTGCAAGTTATGCACGAAAGTCATTTTTAAAGACCGAATTTTGTTCGAAGTGATTTAGAATGATTTTATGACTAAAAGAGACGCAATAATATGACTTTAAGAATAAAAAAATGCATAGTTGCCTTCAATAGATCAATTGCAAGTTATGCATGAAACTCGTGTTTTAAATGCAAAAATAGAGTTGGTTTGAAGTGCTTTCAAACAATTTAATGATATTAAAAGACTGAACGATATACTTTTTAAGGCAAAAATAATGCATTGTTGTCCTCAATAAATTAATTTTAAGTTATGTAAGAAAATCAGGTTTGAAGGGCCAAAATAGAATTCGTTCGACTTAATTTGGAATAATTTAATAACTGGAAGAGACTCAATGACATGACTTTAAGGCGAAACAAATGCATTGTTTCTTTCAATAGATCAACTGCAAGTTACGCATACAAGTCATTTTTAAAGACCGAATTTCGTTCGAAGTGATTTAGAATGATTTAATGACTAAAAGAGACGCAATAATATGACTTTAAGGATAAAAAATTGCATAGTTGCTTTCAATAGATCAATTGCAAGTTATGCATGAAACTCGTGTTTTAAATGCAAAAATAGAATTGGTTCGAAGTGCTTTCAAACAATTTAATGATATTAAAAGACTAAACGATATACTTTTTAAGGCAAAAATAATGCATTGTTGTCCTCAATAAATTAATTTTAAGTTATGTAAGAAAATCATGTTTGAAGGGCGAAAATAGAATTCGTTCGACTTAATTTGGAATAATTTAATAACTAGAAGAGACTCAGTGACATGATTTTAAGGCAAAACAAATGCATTGTTGCTTTCAATAGATCAACTGCAAGTTATGCACGAAAGTCATTTTTAAAGACCGAATTTTGTTCAAAGTGATTTAGAATGATTTAATGACTAAAAGAGACGCAATAATAAGACTTTAAGGATAAAAAAATGCAGAGTTTCTTTCAATAGATCAATTGCAAGTTATGAATGAAACTCGTGTTTTAAATGCAAAAATAAAATTGGTTCGAAGTGCTTTCAAGCAATTTAATGATATTAAGAGACTGAACGATATACTTTTTAAGGCAAAAATAAAGCATTGTTGTCTTCAACAAATTAATTGCAAGTTATGTAAGAAAATCATGTTTGAAGGGCGAAAATAGATTCGTTCGACTTAATTTGGAATAATTTAATAACTTGAAGAGACTCAATGACATGACTTTAAGGCTAAACAAATGCATTTTTGCTTTCAATAGATCAACAGCAAGTTATGCACGAAAGTCTTGTTTAAAGGCCGAATTTCATTCGAAGTAATTTAGAATGATTTAATGACTAAAAGAGACGCAATACTATGACTTTAAGGCTAAAAAAATGCATAGTTGCCCTCAATTGATCAACTGCAAGTTATGCACGAAAGTCATGTTTAAGGGGTGAATTTCATTCGAAGTAATTTAGAATGATTTACTGACTAAAAGAGATCCAATAATATGACCTTAAGACAAAAAAAATGCATAGTTGCGTTCAGTAGATGAATTGCAAGTTTTGCATGAAAATTGTGTTTTAAATGCAAAAATTGAATTGGTTCGAAGTTCTTTCAAACAATTTAATGATATGAAAAGACTGAGTGATATGCTTTTTAAGGCTAAAATAATGCATTGTTGTCTTTAATAGATTAATTGCAAGTTATGCAATAATATCATGATTGAAGGGAAAAAATAGAATTCATTCGAATTAATTTAGAATGATTTAATGATAAGGAGACACTGAATGACATGATTTTAAGGAAAAACAAATGCATTGTTGCTTTCAATAGATCAACTGCAAGTTATGCACGAAAGTCATTTTTAAAGACCGAATTTTGTTCGAAGTGATTTAGAATGATTTTATGACTAAAAGAGACGCAATAATATGACTTTAAGAATAAAAAAATGCATAGTTGCCTTCAATAGATCAATTGCAAGTTATGCATGAAACTCGTGTTTTAAATGCAAAAATAGAGTTGGTTTGAAGTGCTTTCAAACAATTTAATGATATTAAAAGACTGAACGATATACTTTTTAAGGCAAAAATAATGCATTGTTGTCCTCAATAAATTAATTTTAAGTTATGTAAGAAAATCATGTTTGAAGGGCCAAAATAGAATTCGTTCGACTTAATTTGGAATAATTTAATAACTGGAAGAGACTCAATGACATGACTTTAAGGCGAAACAAATGCATTGTTTCTTTCAATAGATCAACTGCAAGTTACGCATACAAGTCATTTTTAAAGACCGAATTTCGTTCGAAGTGATTTAGAATGATTTAATGACTAAAAGAGACGCAATAATATGACTTTAAGGATAAAAAATTGCATAGTTGCTTTCAATAGATCAATTGCAAGTTATGCATGAAACTCGTGTTTTAAATGCAAAAATAGAATTGGTTCGAAGTGCTTTCAAACAATTTAATGATATTAAAAGACTAAACGATATACTTTTTAAGGCAAAAATAATGCATTGTTGTCCTCAATAAATTAATTTTAAGTTATGTAAGAAAATCATGTTTGAAGGGCGAAAATAGAATTCGTTCGACTTAATTTGGAATAATTTAATAACTAGAAGAGACTCAGTGACATGATTTTAAGGCAAAACAAATGCATTGTTGCTTTCAATAGATCAACTGCAAGTTATGCACGAAAGTCATTTTTAAAGACCGAATTTTGTTCAAAGTGATTTAGAATGATTTAATGACTAAAAGAGACGCAATAATAAGACTTTAAGGATAAAAAAATGCAGAGTTTCTTTCAATAGATCAATTGCAAGTTATGAATGAAACTCGTGTTTTAAATGCAAAAATAGAATTGGTTCGAAGTGCTTTCAAGCAATTTAATGATATTAAGAGACTGAGCGATATACTTTTTAAGGCAAAAATAAAGCATTGTTGTCTTCAACAAATTAATTGCAAGTTATGTAAGAAAATCATGTTTGAAGGGCGAAAATAGATTCGTTCGACTTAATTTGGAATAATTTAATAACTTGAAGAGACTCAATGACATGACTTTAAGGCTAAACAAATGCATTTTTGCTTTCAATAGATCAACAGCAAGTTATGCACGAAAGTCTTGTTTAAAGGCCGAATTTCATTCGAAGTAATTTAGAATGATTTAATGACTAAAAGAGACGCAATACTATGACTTTAAGGCTAAAAAAATGCATAGTTGCCTTCAATAGATCAATTACAAGTTATGCATGAAAGTCGTGTCTTAAATGCAAAAATAGAACTTCTTCGAAGTGCTTTCAAACAATTTAATGATATGAAAAGACTGAATGATATACTTTTTAAGGCTAAAATAATGCATTCTTGTCTGTAATAGATTAATTGGAAGTTATGTAATAAAATCATGATTGAAGGGAAAAAGTAGAATTCATTCGAATTAATTTAGAATGAATTAATGATAAGGAGAGACTGAATGACGTGATTTTAACGCAAAACAAATGCATTGGTGCTTTCAATAGATCAACGGCAAGTTATGCACGAAAGTCATTTTTAAGGACCGAATTTCGTTCAAAGTGATTTAGAATGATGTAATGACTAAAAGAGACGCAATACTATGACTTTAAGGCTAAAAAAATGCATAGTTGCCTTCAATAGATCAATTCAAAGTTATGCATGAAACTCGTGTTTTAAATGCAAAAATAGAATTGGTTCAAAATGCTTTCAAACAATTTAATGATATTAAAAGACTTAATGATATACTTTTTAAGGCAAAAATAATGCATTGTTGTCTTCAATAAATTAATTGCAAGGTATGTAAGAAAATCATGTTTGAAGGGCGAAAATAGGATTCGTTCGACTTAATTGGGAATAATCTAATAACTAGAAGAGACTCAATGACATGATTTTAAGGCTAAACAAATGCATTTTTACCTTCAATTGATCAACTGCAAGTTATGCACGAAAGTCATTTTTAAAGGCCAAATTTCGTTCGAAGTGATTTAGAATGATTTAATGACTAAAAGAGACGCAATAGTATGACTTTTAGGCTAAAAAAATGCAGAGTTGCCTTCAATAGATCAATTGCAACTTATGCATGAAAGTTGTGTCTCAAATGCAAAAATAGAATTGGTTTGAAGTGCTTTCAAACAATTTAACGATATGAAAAGACTTAATGATATGCTTTTTAAGACTAAAATAATGCATTGTTGTCTTAAATAGATTAATTGCAAGTTATATAAGAAAATCATGTTTGAAGGGCGAAAATAGAATTTGTCGAATTAATTTAGAATGATTAATTGACTAGAAGAGACTCAGTGACATGACTCTAAGGCTAAACAAATGCATTGTTGCCCTCAATTGATCAACTGCAAGTTATGCACGAAAGTCAAGTTTAAGGGGTGAATTTCATTCGAAGTGATTTAGAATGATTTACTGACTAAAAGAGATCCAATAATATGACCTTAAGACAAAAAAAATGCATAGTTGCGTTCAGTAGATGAATTGCAAGTTTTGCATGAAAATTGTGTTTTAAATGCAAAAATTGAATTGGTTCGAAGTTCTTTCAAACAATTTAATGATATGAAAAGACTGAGTGATATCTTTTTAAGGCTAAAATAATGCATTGTTGTCTTTAATAGATTAATTGCAAGTTATGCAATAATATCATGATTGAAGGGAAAAAATAGAATTCATTCGAATTAATTTAGAATGATTTAATGATAAGGAGAGACTGAATGACATGATTTTAAGGAAAAACAAATGCATTGTTGCTTTCAATAGATCAACTGCAAGTTATGCACGAAAGTCATTTTTAAAGACCGAATTTTGTTCGAAGTGATTTATAATGATTTTATGACTAAAAGAGACGCAATAATATGACTTTAAGGATAAAAAAATGCATAGTTGCCTTCAATAGATCAATTGCAAGTTATGCATGAAACTCGTGTTTTAAATGCAAAAATAGAGTTGGTTCGAAGTGCTTTCAAACAATTTAATGATATTAAAAGACTGAACGATATACTTTTTAAGGCAAAAATAATGCATTGTTGTCCTCAATAAATTAATTTTAAGTTATGTAAGAAAATCATGTTTGAAGGGCGAAAATAGAATTCGTTCAACTTAATTTGGAATAATTTAATAACTAGAAGAGACTCAGTGACATGATTTTAAGGCAAAACAAATGCATTGTTGCTTTCAATAGATCAACTGCAAGTTATGCACGAAAGTCATTTTTAAAGACCGAATTTTGTTCAAAGTGATTTAGAATGATTTAATGACTAAAAGAGACGCAATAATAAGACTTTAAGGATAAAAAAAATGCAGAGTTTCTTTCAATAGATCAATTGCAAGTTATGAATGAAACTCGTGTTTTAAATGCAAAAATAGAATTGGTTCGAAGTGCTTTCAAGCAATTTAATGATATTAAGAGACTGAACGATATACTTTTTAAGGCAAAAATAAAGCATTGTTGTCTTCAATAAATTAATTGCAAGTTATGTAAGAAAATCATGTTTGAAGGGCGAAAATAGATTCGTTCGACTTAATTTGGAATAATTTAATAACTTGAAGAGACTCAATGACATGACTTTAAGGCTAAACAAATGCATTTTTGCCTTCAATAGATCAACTGCAAGTTATGCACGAAAGTCTTGTTTAAAGGCCGAATTTCATTAGAAGTAATTTAGAATGATTTAATGACTAAAAGAGACGCAATACTATGACTTTAAGGCTAAAAAAATGCATAGTTGCCTTCAATAGATCAATTACAAGTTATGCATGAAAGTCGTGTCTTAAATGCAAAAATAGAACTTCTTCGAAGTCCTTTCAAACAATTTAATGATATGAAAAGACTGAATGATATACTTTTTAAGGCCAAAATAATGCATTCTTGTCTTTAATAGATTAATTGGAAGTTATGTAATAAAATCATGATTGAAGGGAAAAAGTAGAATTCATTCGAATTAATTTAGAATGAATTAATGATAAGGAGAGACTGAATGACGTGATTTTAAGCCAAAACAAATGCATTGGTGCTTTCAATAGATCAACGGCAAGTTATGCACGAAAGTCATTTTTAAAGACCGAATTTCGTTCAAAGTGATTTAGAATGATGTAATGACTAAAAGAGACGCAATACTATGACTTTAAGGCTAAAAAAATGCATAGTTGCCTTCAATAGATGAATTCCAAGTTATGCATGAAACTCGTGTTTTAAATGCAAAAATAGAATTGGTTCGAAATGCTTTCAAACAATTTAATGATATTAAAAGACTTAATGATATACTTTTTAAGGCAAAAATAATGCATTGTTGTCTTCAATAAATTAATTGCAAGTTATGTAAGAAAATCATGTTTGAAGGGCGAAAATTGGATTCGTTCGACTTAATTGGGAATAATCTAATAACTAGAAGAGATTCAATGACATGACTTTAAGGCTAAACAAATGCATTTTTGCCTTCAATTGATCAACTGCAAGTTATGCACGAAAGTCATTTTTAAAGGCCGAATTTCGTTCGAAGTGATTTAGAATGATTTAATGACTAAAAGGGACGCAATAATATGACTTTTAGGCTAAGAAAATGCAGAGTTGCCTTCAATAGATCAATTGCAACTTATGCATGAAAGTTGCGTCTCAAATGCAAAAATAGAATTGGTTTGAAGTGCTTTCAAACAATTTAATGATATGAAAAGACTTAATGATATGCTTTTTAAGACTAACATAATGCATTGTTGTCTTCAATAGATAAATTGCAAGTTATGTAAGAAAATCATGTTTGAAGGGCGAAAATAGAATTTGTCGAATTAATTTAGAATGATTAATTGACTAGAAGAGACTCAGTGACATGACTTGAAGGCTAAAAAAATGCATTGTTGCCCTCAATTGATCAACTGCAAGTTATGGACGAAAGTCATGTTTAAGGGGTGAATTTCATTCGAAGTGATTTAGAATGATTTACTGACTAAAAGAGATCCAATAATATGACCTTAAGACTAAAAAAATGCATAGTTGCGTTCAGTAGATGAATTGCAAGTTATGCATGAAAATTGTGTTCTAAATGCAAAAATTGAATTGGTTCGAAGTTCTTTCAAACAATTTAATGATATGAAAAGACTGAGTGATATGCTTTTAAAGGCTAAAATAATGCATTGTCGTCTTTAATAGATTAATTGCAAGTTATGCAATAAAATCATGATTGAAGGGAAAAAATAGAATTCATTCGAATTAATTTGGAATGATTTAATGATAAGGAGAGACTCAATGACATGATTTTAAGGCAAGACAAATGCATTGTTGCTTTCAATAGATCAACTGCAAGTTATGAACGAAAGTCATTTTTAAAGACCGAATTTCGTTCGAAGTGATTTAGAATGATTTAATGACTAAAAGAGACGCAATAATATGACTTTAAGGATAAAAAAATGCATAGTTGCCTTTAATAGATCAATTGCAAGTTATGCATGAAGGTCTTGTTTTAAATGCAAAAATAGAATTGGTTCGAAGTGCTTCCAAGCAATTTAATGATATTAAAAGACTGAACGATATACTTTTTAAGGCAAAAATAATGCATTTTTGTCCTCAATAAATTAATTTTAAGTTATGTAAGAAAATCATGTTTGAAGGGCGAAAATAGAATTCGTTCGACTTAATTTGGAATAATTTAATAACTAGAAGAGACTCAGTGACATGATTTTATGGCAAAAAAAATGCATTGTTGCTTTCGATAGATGAACTGCAAGTTATGCACGAAAGTCATTTTTAAATACCGAATTTCGTTCGAAGTGATTTAGAATGATTTAATGACTAACAGAGACGCAATAATATGACTTGAAGGATAAAAAAATGCATAGTTGCCTTTAATAGATCAATTGCAAGTTATGAATGAAACTCGTGTTTTAAATGCAAAAATAGAGTTGGTTTGAAGTGCTTTCAAACAATTTAATTATATTAAAAGACTGAACGATATACATTTTAAGGCAAAAATAATGCATTGTTGTCCTCAATAAATTAATTTTAAGTTATGTAAGAAAATCATGTTTGAAGGGCGAAAATAGAATTCGTTCGACTTAATTTGGAATAATTTAATAACTAGAAGAGACTCAGTGACATGATTTTAAGGAAAAACAAATGCATTGTTGCTTTCAATAGATCAACTGCAAGTTATGCACGAAAGTCATTTTTAAAGACCGAATTTCGTTCAAAGTGATTTAGAATGATTTAATGACTAAAAGAGACGCAATAATATGACTTTAAGGCTAAAAAAATGCATTGTTTCTTTCAATAGATCAACTGCAAGTTATGCATGAAAGTCATTTTTAAAGACCGAATTTCATTCGAAGTGACTTAGAATGATTCAATGACTAAAAGAGACGCAATAATATGACTTTAAGGATAAAAAAATGCATAGTTGCCTTCAATAGATCAATTGCAAGTTATGCATGAAACCCGTGTTTTAAATGCAAAAATAGAATTGGTTCGAAGTGCTTTCAAACAATTTAAAGATATTAAAAGACTGAACGATATACCTTTTAAGGCAAAAATAATGCATTGTTGTTCTCAATAAATTAATTTTAAGTTATGTAAGAAAATCATGTTTGAAGGGCTAAAATAGAATTCGTTCGACTTAATTTGGAATAATTTAATAACTAGAAGAGACTCAGTGACATGATTTTAAGGACAAACAAATGCATTGTTGCTTTCAGTAGATCAACTGCAAGTTATGCAGGAATGTCATTTTTAAAGACCAAATTTCGTTCAAAGTGATTTAGAATGATTTAATTACTAAAAGAGACGCAGTAATATGACTTTAAGGCTAAAAAAATGCAGAGTTGCCTTCAATAGATCAATTGCAAGTTATGAATGAAACTCGTGTTTTAAATGCAAAAATAGAATTGGTTCGAAGTGCTTTCAAGCAATTTAATGATATTAAGAGACTGAACGATATACTTTTTAAGGCAAAAATAATGCATTGTTGTCCTCAATAAATTCATTTTAAGTTATGTAAGAAAATCATGTTTGAAGGGCGAGAATAGAATTCGTTCGACTTAATTGGGAATAATTTAATAACTAGAAGAGACTCAGTGACATGATTTTAAGGCAAAACAAATTCATTGTTGCTTTCAATAGATCAACTGCAAGTTATGCACGAAAGTCATTTTTAAAGACCGAATTTCGTTCAAAGTGATTTAGAATGATTTAATGACTAAAAGAGACGCAATAATAAGACTTTAAGGATAAAAAAAATGCAGAGTTTCTTTCAATAGATCAATTGCAAGTTATGAATGAAACTCGTGTTTTAAATGCAAAAATAGAATTGGTTCGAAGTGCTTTCAAGCAATTTAATGATATTAAGAGACTGAACGATCTACTTTTTAAGGCAAAAATAAAGCATTGTTGTCTTCAATAAATTAATTGCAAGTTATGTAAGAAAATCATGTTTGAAGGGCGAAAATAGAATTTGTCGAATTAATTTAGAATGATTTATTGACTAGAAGAGACTCAGTGACATGACTTTAAGGCTAAACAAATGCATTGTTGCCCTCAATTGATCAACTGCAAGTTATGGACGAAAGTCATGTTTAAGGGGTGAATTTCATTCGAAGTGATTTAGAATGATTTACTGACTAAAAGAGAT
Organism: Coriaria nepalensis; assembly: GCA_027186245.1. Lineage (NCBI taxonomy): Eukaryota > Viridiplantae > Streptophyta > Magnoliopsida > Cucurbitales > Coriariaceae > Coriaria > Coriaria nepalensis. Next base: position 23,721,235 of record CP114481.1, read on the forward strand.
CCAATAATATGACCTTAAGACTAAAAAAATGCATAGTTGCGTTCAATAGATCAATTGCAAGTTATGCATGAAAATTGTGTTTTAAATGCAAAAATTGAATTGGTTCGAAGTTCTTTCAAACAATTTAATGATATGAAAAGACTGAGTGATATGCTTTTTAAGGCTAAAATAATGCATTGTTGTCTTTAATAGATTAATTGCAAGTTATGCAATAATATCATGATTGAAGGGAAAAAATAGAATTCATTCGAATTAATTTAGAATGATTTAATGATAAGGAGAGACTCAATGACATGATTTTAAAGCAAAACAAATGCATTGTTGCTTTCAATAGATCAACTGCAAGTTATGCACAAAAGTTATTTTTTAAGACCGAATTTGGTTCGAAGTGATTTAGAATGATTTAATGACTAAAAGAGACGCAATAATATGACTTTAAGGATAAAAAAATGCATAGTTGCCTTCAGTAGATCAATTGCAAGTTAAGCATGAAACGCTTGTTTTAAATGCAAAAATAGAATTGGTTCGAAGTGCTTTCAAACAATTTAATGATATTAAAAGACTGAACGATATATTTTTTAAGGCAAAAATAATGCATTGTTGTCCTCAATAAATTAATTTTAAGTTATATAGGAAAATCATGTTTGAAGGGCGAAAATAGAATTCGTTCGACTTAATTGGGAATAATTTAATAACTAGAAGAGACTCAATGACTTGACTTTAAGGCTAAACAAATGCATTTTTGCCTTCAATAGATCAACTGCAAGTTATGCACGAAAGCCATTTTTAAAGGCCGAATTTCGTTCGAAGTGATTTAGAATGATTTAATGACTAAAAGAGACGCAATAATATGACTTTCAGGCTAAAAAAATGCAGAGTTGCCTTCAATAGATCAATTGCAACTTATGCATGAAAGTTGTGTCTCAAATGCAAAAATAGAATTGGTTTGAAGTGCTTTCAAACAATTTAATGATATTAAAAGACTGAATGATATGCTTTTTAAGACAAAAATAATGCATTGTTGTCCTCAATAAATTAATTTTAAGTTATGTAAGAAAATTATGTTTGAAGGGCGAAAATAGAATTCGTTCGACTTAATTTGGAATAATTTAATAACTGGAAGAGAGTCAATGACATGGCTTTAAGGCTAAACAAATTAATTGTTTCTTTCAATAGATCAACTGCAAGTTATGCATGAAAGTCATTTTTAAAGACCGAATTTCGTTTCAAGTGATTTAGAATGATTTAATGACTAAAAGAGATGCAATAATATGACTTTAAGGATAAAAAAATGCAGAGTTGCCTTCAATAGATCAATTGCAAGTTATGCATGAAACTCGTGTTTTAAATGCAAAAATAGAATTGGTTCGAAGTGCTTTCAAACAATTTAATGATATTAAAAGACTGAACGATATACTTTTTCAGGCAAAAATAATGCATTGTTGTCCTCAATAAATTAATTTTAAGTTATGTAAGAAAATCATGTTTGAAGGGCGAAAATAGAATTCGTTCGACTTAATTGGGAATAATTTAATAACTAGAAGAGACTCAGTGACATGATTTTAAGGCAAAACAAATGCATTGTTGCTTTCAATAGATCAACTGCAAGTTATGCACGAAAATCATTTTTAAAGACCGAATTTTGTTCGAAGTGAGTTAGAATGATTTTATGACTAAAAGAGACGCAATAATATGACTTTAAGGATAAAAAAATGCAGAGTTGCCTTCAATAGATCAATTGCAACTTATGCATGAAACTCGTGTTTTAAATGCGAAAATAGAATTGGTTCGAAGTGCATTCAAGCAATTTAATGATATTAAGAGACTGAACGATATACTTTTTAAGGCAAAAATAATGCATTGTTGTCTTCAATAAATTAATTGCAAGTTATGTAGGAAAATCATGTTTGAAGGGCGAAAATAGAATTCGTTCGAATTAATTTGGAATAATTTAATAACTAGAAGAGACTCAATGACATGAATTTAAGGCTAAACAAATGCATTTTTGCCTTCAATAGATCAACTGCAAGTTATGCACGAAAGCCATTTTTAAAGGCCGAATTTCGTTCGAAGTGATTTAGAATGATTTAATGACTAAAAGAGACGCAATAATATGACTTTTAGGGTAAAAAAATGCAGAGTTGCCTTCAATAGATCAATTGCAACTTATGCGTGAAAGTTGTGTCTCAAATGCAAAAATAGAATTTGTTTGAAGTGCTTTCAAACAATTTAATGATATTAAAAGACTGAATGATATGCTTTTTAAGACTAAAATAATGCATTGTTGTCCTCAATAAATTCATTTTAAGTTATGTAAGAAAATTATGTTTGAAGGGCGAAAATAGAATTCGTTCGACTTAATTTGGAATAATTTAATAACTGGAAGAGAGTCAATGACATGGCTTTAAGGCTAAACAAATTAATTGTTTCTTTCAATAGATCAACTGCAAGTTATGCATGAAAGTCATTTTTAAAGACCGAATTTCGTTTCAAGTGATTTAGAATGATTTAATGACTAAAAGAGATGCAATAATATGACTTTAAGGATAAAAAAATGCAGAGTTGCCTTCAATAGATCAATTGCAAGTTATGCATGAAACTCGTGTTTTAAATGCAAAAATAGAATTGGTTCGAAGTGCTTTCAAGCAATTTAATGATATTAAGAGACTGAACGATATACTTTTTAAGGCAAAAATAATGCATTGTTGTCTTCAATAAATTAATTGCAAGTTATGTAAGAAAATCATGTTTGAAGGGCGAAAATAGAATTCGTTCGAATTAATTTGGAATAATTTAATAACTAGAAGAGACTCAATGACATGAATTTAAGGCTAAACAAATGCATTTTTGCCTTCAATAGATCAACTGCAAGTTATGCACGAAAGTCATTTTTCAGGGCCGAATTTCGTTCGAAGTGATTTCGAATGATTTAATAACTAAAAGGGACACAATAATATGACTCTTAGGCTAAAAAAATGCAGAGTTGCCTTCAATAGATCAATTGCAACTTATGCATGAAACTCGTGTTTTAAATGCAAAAATAGAATTGGTTCGAAATGCTTTCAAAGAATTTAATGATATTAAAAGACTGAATGATATACTTTTTAAGGCAAAAATAATGCATTGTTGTCTTCAATAAATTAATTGCAAGTTATGGAAGAAAATCATGTTTGAAGGGCGAAAATAGAATTCGTTCGACTTAATTTGGAATAATTTAATAACTAGAAGAGACTCAATGACATGACTTTAAGGCTAAACAAATGCATTGTTTCTTTCAATAGATGAACTGCAAGTTATGCATGAAAGTCATTTTTAAAGACCGAATTTCGTTTCAAGTGATTTAGAATGATCTAATGACTAAAAGAGACGCAATAATATGACTTTAAGGATAAAAAAATGCAGAGTTGCCTTCAATAGATCAATTGCAAGTTATGCATGAAACTCGTGTTTTAAATGCAAAAATAGAATTGGTTCGAAGTGCTTTCAAACAATTTAATGATATTAAAAGACTGAACGATATACTTTTTAAGGCAAAAATAATGCATTGTTGTCCTCAATAAATTAATTTTAAGTTATGTAAGAAAATCATGTTTGAAGGGCGAAAATATAATTCGTTCGACTTAATTGGGAATAATTTAATAACTAGAAGAGACTCAGTGACATGATTTTAAGGCAAAACAAATGCATTGTTGCTTTCAATAGATCAACTGCAAGTTATGCACGAAAGTCATTTTTAAAGACCGAATTTCATTCGAAATGATTTAGAATGATTTAATGACTAAAAGAGACGCAATAATATGACTTTAAGGATAAAAAAATGCAGAGTTGCCTTCAATAGATCAATTGTAGCTTATGCATGAAACTCGTGTTTTAAATGCGAAAATAGAATTGGTTCGAAGTGCTTTCAAGCAATTTAATGATATTAAGAGACTGAACGATATACTTTTTAAGGCAAAAATAATGCATTGTTGTCTTCAATAAATTAATTGCAAGTTATGTAAGAAAATCATGTTTGAAGGGCGAAAATAGAATTCGTTCGAATTAATTTGGAATAATTTAATAACTAGAAGAGACTCAATGACATGAATTTAAGGCTAAACAAATGCATTTTTGCCTTCAATAGATCAACGGTAAGTTATGCACGAAAGTCATTTTTCAGGGCCGAATTTCGTTCGAAGTGATTTAGAATGATTTAATGACTAAAAGGGACACAATAATATGACTTTCAGGCTAAAAAAAATGCAGAGTTGCCTTCAATAGATCAATTGCAACTTATGCATGAAACTCGTGTTTTAAATGCAAAAATAGAATTCGTTCGAAATTCTTTCAAACAATTTAATGATATTAAAAGACTGAATGATATACTTTTTAAGGCAAAAATAATGCATTGTTGTCTTCAATAAATTAATTGCAAGTTATGTAAGAAAATCATGTTTGAAGGGCGAAAATAGAATTCGATCGACTTAATTGGGAATAATTTAATAACTAGAAGAGAATCAATGACATGACTTTAAGGCTAAACAAATGCATTTTTGCCTTCAAGAGATCAACTGCAAGTTATGCACGAAAGTCATGTTTAAGGGGTGAATTTCATTCGAAGTGATTTAGAATGATTTACTGACTAAAAGAGATCCAATAATATGACCTTAAGACTAAAAAAATATAGAGTTGCGTTCAATAGATCAATTGCAAGTTATGCATGAAAATTGTGATTTAAATGCAAAAATTGAATTAGTTCGAAGTTCTTTCAAACAATTTAATGATATGAAAAGACTGAGTGATATGCTTTTTAAGGCTAAAATAATGCATTGTTGTCTTTAATAGATTAATTGCAAGTTATGTAATATAATTATGGTTGAGGGGAAAAAATAGAATTTATTCGAATTAATTTAGAATGATTTAATGATAAGGAGAGACTGAATGACATGATTTTAAGGCAAAACAAATGCATTGTTGCTTTCAATAGATCAACTGCAAGTTATGCACGAAAGTCATTTTTAAAGACCAAATTTCGTTCGAAGTGATTTAGAATGATTTTACGACTAAAAGAGACGCAATAATATGACTTTAAGGATAAAAAAATGCATAGTTGCCTTCAATAGATCAATTGCAAGTTATGCATGGAACTCGTGTTTTAAATGCAAAAATAGAATTGGTTCGAAGTGCTTTCAAACAATTTAATGATATTAAAAGACTGAACGATATACTTTTTAAGGCAAAAATAATGCATTGTTGTCTTCAAAAAATTAATTTTAAGTTATGTAAGAAAATCATGTTTGAAGGGCGAAAATAGAATTCGTTCGACTTAATTGGGAATAATTTAATAACTAGAAGAGACTCAGTGACATGATTTTAAGGCAAAACAAATGCATTGTTGCTTTCAATAGATCAATTGCAAGTTATGCACGAAAATCATTTTTAAAGACCGAATTTTGTTCGAAGTGATTTAGAATGATTTTATGACTAAAAGAGACGCAATAATATGACTTTAAGGATAAAAAAATGCAGAGTTGCCTTCAATAGATCAATTGCAAGTTATGCATGGAACTCGTGTTTTAAATGCAAAAATAGAATTGGTTCGAAGTGCTTTCAAACAATTTAATGATATTAAAAGACTGAACGATATACTTTTTAAGGCAAAAATAATGCATTGTTGTCTTCAATAAATTAATTGCAAGTTATGTAAGAAAATCATGTTTGAAGGGCGAAAAAAGAATTCGTTCGACTTAATTGGGAATAATTTAATAACTAGAAAAGACTCAATGACATGACTTTAAGGCAAAACAAATGCAATTTTGCCTTCAATAGATCAACTGCAAGTTATGCACGAAAGTCATTTTTAAAGGCCGAATTTCGTTCGAAGTGATTTAGAATGATTTAATGACTAAAAGAGACGCAATAATATGACTTTTAGGCTAAAAAAATGCATAGTTGCCTTCAATAGATCAATTACAAGTTATGCATGAAAGTCGTGTCTTAAATGCACAAATAGAATTGGTTCGAAGTGCTTTCAAACAATTTAATGATATGAAAAGACTGAATGAAATACTTTTTAAAACTAAAATAATGCATTGTTGTCGTCAATAAATTAATTGCAAGTTATGTAAGAAAATCATGTTTGAAGGGCGAAAATAGAATTTGTCGAATTAATTTAGAATGATTTATTGACTAGAAGAGACTCAGTGACATGACTTTAAGGCTAAACAAATGCATTGTTGCTCTCAATTGATCAACTGCAAGGTATTCACGAAAGTCATGTTTAAGGGGTGAATTTCATTCGAAGTGATTTAGAATGATTTACTGACTAAAAGAGACCCAATAATATGACCTTAAGACTTAAAAAATGCATAGTTGCCTTCAATAGATCCATTGCAAGTTATGCATGAAAATTGTGTTTTAAATACAAAAATTGAATTAGTTCGAAGTTCTTTCAAACAATTTAATGATATGAAAAGACTGAGTAATATCCTTTTTAAGACAAAAATAATGCATTGTTGTCTTCAATAAATTAATTGCAAGTTATGTAAGAAAATCATGTTTGAAGGGCGAAAATAGAATTCGTTCGACTTAATTAGGAATAATTTAATAACTAGAAAAGACTCAATGACATGACTTTAAGGCTAAACAAATGCAATTTTGCCTTCAATAGATCAACTGCAAGTTATGCACGAAAGTCATTTTTAAAGGCCGAATTTCGTTCGAAGTGATTTAGAATGATTTAATGACTAAAAGAGACGCAATAATATGACTTTTAGGCTAAAAAAATGCATAGTTGCCTTCAATAGATCAATTACAAGTTATGCATGAAAGTCGTGTCTTAAATGCACAAATAGAATTGGTTCGAAGTGCTTTCAAACAATTTAATGATATGAAAAGACTGAATGAAATACTTTTTAAAACTAAAATAATGCATTGTTGTCGTCAATAAATTAATTGCAAGTTATGTAAGAAAATCATGTTTGAAGGGCGAAAATAGAATTTGTCGAATTAATTTAGAATGATTTATTGACTAGAAGAGACTCCATGACATGACTTTAAGGCTAAACAAATGCATTGTTGCTCTCAATTGATCAACTGCAAGGTATTCACGAAAGTCATGTTTAAGGGGTGAATTTCATTCGAAGTGATTTAGAATGATTTACTGACTAAAAGAAACCCAATAATATGACCTTAAGACTAAAAAAATGCATAGTTGCCTTCAATAGATCAATTGCAAGTTATGCATGAAAATTGTGTTTTAAATGCAAAAATTGAATTAGTTCGAAGTTCTTTCAAACAATTTAATGATATGAAAAGACTGAGTGATATGCTTTTTAAGGCTAAAATAATGCATTGTTGTCTTGAATAGATTAATTGCAAGTTATGCAAGAAAATCATGATTGAAGCGAAAAAATAAAATTCATTTGAATTAATTTAGAATGATTTAATGATAAGGAGAGACTCAATGACATGATTTTAAGGCAAAACAAATGCATTGTTGCTTTCAATAGATCAACTGCAAGTTGTGCACGAAAGTCATTTTTAAAGACCGAATTTCGTTCAAAGTGATTTAGAATGATTAAATGACTAAAAGAGACGCCATAATATGACTTTAAGGATAAAAAAATGCATAGTTGCGTTCAATAGATCAATTCCAAGTTATGCATGAAACTCGTGTTTTAAATGCAAAAATAGAATTGGTTCGAAATGCTTTCAAACAATTTAATGATATGAAAAGACTGAATGATATACTTTTTAAGGCTAAAATAATGCATTGTTGTCGTCAATAAATTAATTGCAAGTTATGTAAGAAAATCATGTTTGAAAGGCGAAAATAGAATTCGTTCAACTTAATTTAGAATGATTTAATAATAAGGAGAGACTGAATGACATGATTTTAAGGCAAAACAAATGCATTGTTGCTTTCAATAGATCAACTGCAAGTTATGCATGAAAGTCATTTTTAAAGACCGAATTTTGTTCGAAGTGATTTAGAATGATTTTATGACTAAAAGAGACGCAATAATATGACTTTCAAGATAAAAAAATGCATAGTTGCCTTCAATAGATCAATTGCAAGTTATGCATGAAACTCTTGTTTTAAATGCAAAAATAGAATTGGTTCGAAGTGCTTTCAAACAATTTAATGATATTAAAAGACTGAACGATATACTTTTTAAGGCAAAAATAATGCATTGTTGTCTTCAATAAATTAATTGCAAGTTATGTAAGAAAATCATGTTTGAAGGGCGAAAAAAGAATTCGTTCGACTTAATTGGGAATAATTTAATAACTAGAAAAGACTCAATGACATGACTTTAAGGCAAAACAAATGCAATTTTGCCTTCAATAGATCAACTGCAAGTTATGCACGAAAGTCATTTTTAAAGGCCGAATTTCGTTCGAAGTCATTTAGAATGATTTAATGACTAAAAGAGACGCAATAATATGACTTTTAGGCTAAAAAAATGCATAGTTGCCTTCAATAGATCAATTACAAGTTATGCATGAAAGTCGTGTCTTAAATGCACAAATAGAATTGGTCCGAAGTGCTTTCAAACAATTTAATGATATGAAAAGACTGAATGAAATACTTTTTAAAACTAAAATAATGCATTGTTGTCGTCAATAAATTAATTGCAAGTTATGTAAGAAAATCATGTTTGAAGGGCGAAAATAGAATTTGTCGAATGAATTTAGAATGATTTATTGACTAGAAGAGACTCAGTGACATGACTTTAAGGCTAAACAAATGCATTGTTGCTCTCAATTGATCAACTGCAAGGTATTCACGAAAGTCATGTTTAAGGGGTGAATTTCATTCGAAGTGATTTAGAATGATTTACTGACTAAAAGAGACCCAATAATATGACCTTAAGACTAAAAAAATGCATAGTTGCCTTCAATAGATCAATTGCAAGTTATGCATGAAAATTGTGTTTTAAAAGCAAAAATTGAATTAGTTCGAAGTTCTTTCAAACAATTTAATGATATGAAAAGACTGAGTGATATGTTTTTTAAGGCTAAAATAATGCATTGTTGTCTTTAATAGATTAATTCCAAGTTATGCAATAAAATCATGATTGAAGAGAAAAAATAAAATTCATTTGAATTAATTTAGAATGATTTAATGATAAGGAGAGACTCAATGACATGATTTTAAGGCAAAACAAATGCATTGTTGCTTTCAATAGATCAACTGCAAGTTATGCACGAGAGTCATTTTTAAAGACCGAATTTCGTTCAAAGTGATTTAGAATGATTTAATGACTAAAAGAGACGCCATAATATGACTTTAACGATAAAAAAATGCATAGTTGCGTTCAATAGATCAATTCCAAGTTATGCATGAAACTCGTGTTTTAAATGCAAAAATAGAATTGGTTCGAAACGCTTTCAAACAATTTAATGATATGAAAAGACTGAGTGATATGCTTTTTAAAGCTAAAATAATGCATTGTTGTCTTTAATAGATTAATTGCAAGTTATGTAATAAAATTATGATTGAGGGGAAAAAATAGAATTCATTCGAATTAATTTAGAATGATTTAATGATAAGGAGAGACTTAATGACATGATTTTAAGGCAAAACAAATGCATTGTTGCTTTCAATAGATCAACTGCAAGTTATGCACGAAAGTCATTTTTAAAGACCGAATTTCATTCAAAGTGATTTAGAAAGATTTAATGACTAAAAGAGACGCAATAATATGACTTTAGGGATAAAAAAATGCAGAGTTGCCTTCAATAGATCAATTGCAAGTTATGAATGAAACTCGTGTTTTAAATGCAAAAATAGAATTGGTTCGAAGTGCTTTCAAGCAATTTAATGATATTAAGAGACTGAACGATATACTTTTTAAGGCAAAAATAATGCATTGTTGTCCTCAATAAATTCATTTTAAGTTATGTAAGAAAATCATGTTTGAAGGGCGAAAATAGAATTCGTTCGACTTAATTGGGAATAATTTAATAACTAGAAGAGACACAGTGACATGATTTTAAGGCAAAACAAATGCATTGTTGCTTTCAATAGATCAACTGCAAGTTATGCACGAAAGTCATTTTTAAAGACCGAATTTCGTTCAAAGTGATTTAGAATGATTTAATGACTAAAAGAGACGCCATAATATGACTTTAAGGATAAAAAAATGCATAGTTGCGTTCAATAGATCAATTCCAAGTTATGCATGAAACTCGTGTTTTAAATGCAAAAATAGAATTGGTTCGAAATACTTTCAAACAATTTAATGATATTAAAAGACTGAATGATTCACTTTTTAAGGAAAAAATAATGCATTGTTTTCTTCAATAAATTAATTGCAAGTTATGTAAGAAAATCATGTTTGAGGGGAAAAAATAGAATTCATTCGAATTAATTTAGAATGATTTAATGATAAGGAGAGACTGAATGACATGATTTTAAGGCAAAACAAATGCATTGTTGCTTTCAATAGATCAACTGCAAGTTATGCATGAAAGTCATTTTTAAAGACCGAATTTTGTTCGAACTGATTTAGAATGATTTTATGACTAAAAGAGACGCAATAATATGACTTTCAAGATAAAAAAATGCATAGTTGCCTTCAATAGATCAATTGCAAGTTATGCATGAAACTCTTGTTTTAAATGCAAAAATAGAATTGGTTCGAAGTGCTTTCAAACAATTTAATGATATTAAAAGACTGAACGATATACTTTTTAAGGCAAAAATAATGCATTGTTGTCGTCAATAAATTAATTGCAAGTTATGTAAGAAAATCATGTTTGAAGGGCGAAAATAGAATTTGTCGAATTAATTTAGAATGATTTATTGACTAGAAGAGACTCAGTGACATGACTTTAAGGCTAAACAAATGCATTGTTGCTCTCAATTGATCAACTGCAAGGTATTCACGAAAGTCATGTTTAAGGGGTGAATTTCATTCGAAGTGATTTAGAATGATTTACTGACTAAAAGAGACCCAATAATATGACCTTAAGACTAAAAAAATGCATAGTTGCCTTCAATATATCAATTGCAAGTTATGCATGAAAATTGTGTTTTAAATGCAAAAATTGAATTAGTTCGAAGTTCGTTCAAACAATTTAATGATATGAAAAGACTGAGTAATATGCTTTTTAAGACAAAAATAATGCATTGTTGTCTTCAATAAATTAATTGCAAGTTATGTAAGAAAATCATGTTTGAAGGGCGAAAATAGAATTCGTTCGACTTAATTGGGAATAATTTAATAACTAGAAAAGACTCAATGACATGACTTTAAGGCTAAACAAATGCAATTTTGCCTTCAATAGATCAACTGCAAGTTATGCACAAAAGTCATTTTTAAAGGCCGAATTTCGTTCGAAGTGATTTAGAATGATTTAATGACTAAAAGAGACGCAATAATATGACTTTTAGGCTAAAAAAATGCATAGTTGCCTTCAATAGATCAATTACAAGTTATGCATGAAAGTCGTGTCTTAAATGCACAAATAGAATTGGTTCGAAGTGCTTTCAAACAATTTAATGATATGAAAAGACTGAATGAAATACTTTTTAAAACTAAAATAATGCATTGTTGTCGTCAATAAATTAATTGCAAGTTATGTAAGAAAATCATGTTTGAAGGGCGAAAATAGAATTTGTCGAATTAATTTAGAATGATTTATTGACTAGAAGAGACTCAGTGACATGACTTTAAGGCTAAACAAATGCATTGTTGCTCTCAATTGATCAACTGCAAGGTATTCACGAAAGTCATGTTTAAGGGGTGAATTTCATTCGAAGTGATTTAGAATGATTTACTGACTAAAAGAGACCCAATAATATGACCTTAAGACTAAAAAAATGCATAGTTGCCTTCAATAGATCAATTGCAAGTTATGCATGAAAATTGTGTTTTAAAAGCAAAAATTGAATTAGTTCGAAGTTCTTTCAAACAATTTAATGATATGAAAAGACTGAGTGATATGTTTTTTAAGGCTAAAATAATGCATTGTTGTCTTTAATAGATTAATTCCAAGTTATGCAATAAAATCATGATTGAAGCGAAAAAATAAAATTCATTTGAATTAATTTAGAATGATTTAATGATAAGGAGAGACTCAATGACATGATTTTAAGGCAAAACAAATGCATTGTTGCTTTCAATAGATCAACTGCAAGTTATGCACAAGAGTCATTTTTAAAGACCGAATTTCGTTCAAAGTGATTTAGAATGATTTAATGACTAAAAGAGACGCCATAATATGACTTTAAGGATAAAAAAATGCATAGTTGCGTTCAATAGATCAATTCCAAGTTATGCATGAAACTCGTGTTTTAAATGCAAAAATAGAATTGGTTCGAAACGCTTTCAAACAATTTAATGATATGAAAAGACTGAGTGATATGCTTTTTAAAGCTAAAATAATGCATTGTTGTCTTTAATAGATTAATTGCAAGTTATGTAATAAAATTATGATTGAGGGGAAAAAATAGAATTCATTCGAATTAATTTAGAATGATTTAATGATAAGGAGAGACTTAATGACATGATTTTAAGGCAAAACAAATGCATTGTTGCTTTCAATAGATCAACTGCAAGTTATGCACGAAAGTCATTTTTAAAGACCGAATTTCATTCAAAGTGATTTAGAATGATTTAATGACTAAAAGAGACGCAATAATATGACTTTAGGGATAAAAAAATGCAGAGTTGCCTTCAATAGATCAATTGCAAGTTATGAATGAAACTCGTGTTTTAAATGCAAAAATAGAATTGGTTCGAAGTGCTTTCAAGCAATTTAATGATATTAAGAGACTGAACGATATACTTTTTAAGGCAAAAATAATGCATTGTTGTCCTCAATAAATTCATTTTAAGTTATGTAAGAAAATCATGTTTGAAGGGCGAAAATAGAATTCGTTCGACTTAATTGGGAATAATTTAATAACTAGAAGAGACACAGTGACATGATTTTAAGGCAAAACAAATGCATTGTTGCTTTCAATAGATCAACTGCAAGTTATGCACGAAAGTCATTTTTAAAGACCGAATTTCGTTCAAAGTGATTTAGAATGATTTAATGACTAAAAGAGACGCCATAATATGACTTTAAGGATAAAAAAATGCATAGTTGCGTTCAATAGATCAATTCCAAGTTATGCATGAAACTCGTGTTTTAAATGCAAAAATAGAATTGGTTCGAAATACTTTCAAACAATTTAATGATATTAAAAGACTGAATGATTCACTTTTTAAGGAAAAAATAATGCATTGTTGTCTTCAATAAATTAATTGCAAGTTATGTAAGAAAATCATGTTTGAGGGGAAAAAATAGAATTCATTCGAATTAATTTAGAATGATTTAATGATAAGGAGAGACTGAATGACATGATTTTAAGGCAAAACAAATGCATTGTTGCTTTCAATAGATCAACTGCAAGTTATGCATGAAAGTCATTTTTAAAGACCGAATTTTGTTCGAACTGATTTAGAATGATTTTATGACTAAAAGAGACGCAATAATATGACTTTCAAGATAAAAAAATGCATAGTTGCCTTCAATAGATCAATTGCAAGTTATGCATGAAACTCTTGTTTTAAATGCAAAAATAGAATTGGTTCGAAGTGCTTTCAAACAATTTAATGATATTAAAAGACTGAACGATATACTTTTTAAGGCAAAAATAATGCATTGTTGTCGTCAATAAATTAATTGCAAGTTATGTAAGAAAATCATGTTTGAAGGGCGAAAATAGAATTTGTCGAATTAATTTAGAATGATTTATTGACTAGAAGAGACTCAGTGACATGACTTTAAGGCTAAACAAATGCATTGTTGCTCTCAATTGATCAACTGCAAGGTATTCACGAAAGTCATGTTTAAGGGGTGAATTTCATTCGAAGTGATTTAGAATGATTTACTGACTAAAAGAGACCCAATAATATGACCTTAAGACTAAAAAAATGCATAGTTGCCTTCAATATATCAATTGCAAGTTATGCATGAAAATTGTGTTTTAAATGCAAAAATTGAATTAGTTCGAAGTTCGTTCAAACAATTTAATGATATGAAAAGACTGAGTAATATGCTTTTTAAGACAAACATAATGCATTGTTGTCTTCAATAAATTAATTGCAAGTTATGTAAGAAAATCATGTTTGAAGGGCGAAAATAGAATTCGTTCGACTTAATTGGGAATAATTTAATAACTAGAAAAGACTCAATGACATGACTTTAAGGCTAAACAAATGCAATTTTGCCTTCAATAGATCAACTGCAAGTTATGCACAAAAGTCATTTTTAAAGGCCGAATTTCGTTCGAAGTGATTTAGAATGATTTAATGACTAAAAGAGACGCAATAATATGACTTTTAGGCTAAAAAAATGCATAGTTGCCTTCAATAGATCAATTACAAGTTATGCATGAAAGTCGTGTCTTAAATGCACAAATAGAATTGGTTCGAAGTGCTTTCAAACAATTTAATGATATGAAAAGACTGAATGAAATACTTTTTAAAACTAAAATAATGCATTGTTGTCGTCAATAAATTAATTGCAAGTTATGTAAGAAAATCATGTTTGAAGGGCGAAAATAGAATTTGTCGAATTAATTTAGAATGATTTATTGACTAGAAGAGACTCAGTGACATGACTTTAAGGCTAAACAAATGCATTGTTGCTCTCAATTGATCAACTGCAAGGTATTCACGAAAGTCATGTTTAAGGGGTGAATTTCATTCGAAGTGATTTAGAATGATTTACTGACTAAAAGAGACCCAATAATATGACCTTAAGACTAAAAAAATGCATAGTTGCCTTCAATAGATCAATTGCAAGTTATGCATGAAAATTGTGTTTTAAAAGCAAAAATTGAATTAGTTCGAAGTTCTTTCAAACAATTTAATGATATGAAAAGACTGAGTGATATGTTTTTTAAGGCTAAAATAATGCATTGTTGTCTTTAATAGATTAATTCCAAGTTATGCAATAAAATAATGATTGAAGCGAAAAAATAAAATTCATTTGAATTAATTTAGAATGATTTAATGATAAGGAGAGACTCAATGACATGATTTTAAGGCAAAACAAATGCATTGTTGCTTTCAATAGATCAACTGCAAGTTATGCACAAGAGTCATTTTTAAAGACCGAATTTCGTTCAAAGTGATTTAGAATGATTTAATGACTAAAAGAGACGCCATAATATGACTTTAAGGATAAAAAAATGCATAGTTGCGTTCAATAGATCAATTCCAAGTTATGCATGAAACTCGTGTTTTAAATGCAAAAATAGAATTGGTTCGAAACGCTTTCAAACAATTTAATGATATGAAAAGACTGAGTGATATGCTTTTTAAAGCTAAAATAATGCATTGTTGTCTTTAATAGATTAATTGCAAGTTATGTAATAAAATTATGATTGAGGGGAAAAAATAGAATTCATTCGAATTAATTTAGAATGATTTAATGATAAGGAGAGACTTAATGACATGATTTTAAGGCAAAACAAATGCATTGTTGCTTTCAATAGATCAACTGCAAGTTATGCACGAAAGTCATTTTTAAAGACCGAATTTCATTCAAAGTGATTTAGAATGATTTAATAACTAAAAGAGACGCAATAATATGACTTTAGGGATAAAAAAATGCAGAGTTGCCTTCAATAGATCAATTGCAAGTTATGAATGAAACTCGTGTTTTAAATGCAAAAATAGAATTGGTTCGAAGTGCTTTCAAACAATTTAATGATATTAAAAGACTGAACGATATACTTTTTAAGGCAAAAATAATGCATTGTTGTCTTTTAGTAGATTAATTGCAAGTTATGTAAGAAAATCAAGTTTGAAGGGCGAAAATAGAATTTGTTGAACTAATTTAGAATGATTTATTGATTAGAAGAGACTCAGTGACCTGTCTTTAAGGGTAAACAAATGCATTGTTGCCCTCAATAGATCAACTGCAAGTTATGAATGAAAGTGGTTTTTAAGGGGTGAATTTCATTCGACGTGATTTAGAATGATTTACTGACTAAAAGAGACGCCATAATATGACTTTAAGTATAAAAAAATGCATAGTTGCGTTCAATAGATCAATTGCAAGTTATGCATGAAAATTGTGTTTTAAATGCAAAAATTGAATTGGTTCGAAGTTCTTTCAAACAATTTAATCTTATGAAAAGACTAAGTGATATGCTTTTTAAGGCTAAAATAATGCATTGTTGTCTTTAATAGATTAATTGCAAGTTATGCAATAAAATCATGATTGAAGGGAAAAAATAGAATTCATTCGAATTAATTTAGAATGATTTAATGATAAGGAGAGGCTGAATGACATGATTTTAAGGCAAAACAAATGCATTGTTGCTTTCAATAGATCAACTGCAAGTTATGCACGAAAGTCATTTTTAAAGACCGAATTTCGTTCGAAGTGATTTAGAATGATTTTTTGACTAAAAGACACGCAATAATATGACTTTAAGGATAAAAAAATGCATAGTTGCCTTCAATAGATCAATTGCAAGTTATGGATGAAACTCGTGTTTTAAATGCAAAAATAGAATTGGTTCGAAGTGCTTTCAAACAATTTAATGATATTAAAAGACTGATCGATATACTTTTTAAGGCAAAAATAATGCATTGTTGTCTTTTAGTAGATTAATTGCAAGTTATGTAAGAAAATCATGTTTGAAGGGCGAAAATACAATTCGTTCGACTTAATTGGGAATAATTTAATAACTAGAAGAGACTCAGTGACATGATTTTAAGGCAAAACAAATGCATTGTTGCTTTCAATAGATCAACTGCAAGTTATGCACGAAAGTCATTTTTAAAGACCGAATTTCGTTCGAAGTGATTTAGAATGATTTTTTGACTAAAAGAGATGCAATAATATGACTTTAAGGATAAAAAAATGCATAGTTGCCTTCAATAGATCAATTGCAAGTTATGCATGAAACTCGTGTTTTAAATGCAAAAATAGAATTGGTTCGAAGTGCTTTCAAGCAATTTAATGATATTAAAAGACTGAACGATATACTTTTTTAGGCAAAAATAATGCATTGTTGTCATCAACAAATTAATTGCAAGTTATGTTAGAAAATCATGTTTGAAGGGCGAAAATAGAATTCGTTCGACTTAATTGGGAATAATTTAATAACTAGAAGAGACTCAGTGACATGATTTTAAGGCAAAACAAATGCATTGTTGCTTTCAATAGATCAACTGCAAGTTATGCACGAAAGTCATTTTTAAAGACCGAATTTCATTCGAAGTGATTTAAAATGATTTAATGACTAAAAGAGACGCCATAATATGACTTTGCGGATAAAAAAATGCATAGTTGTGTTCAATAGATCAATTCCAAGTTATGCATGAAACTCGTGTTTTAAATGCAAAAATAGAATTGGTCCGAAATGCTTTCAAGCAATTTAATGATATTCAAAGACTGAATGATATACTTCTTAAGGCAAAAATAATGCATTGTTGTCTTCAATAAATTAATTGCAAGTTATGTAAGAAAATCATGTTTGAAGGGCGAAAATAGACTTCGTTCGACTTAATTTGGAATAATTTAATAACTAGAAGAGACTCAATGACATGATTATAAGGCAAAACAAATGCATTGTAGCTTTCAATAGATCAACTGCAAGTTATGCACGAAAGTCATTTTTAAAGACCGAATTTCGTTCGAAGTGATTTAGAATGATTTTTTGACTAAAAGAGATGCAATAATATGACTTTAAGGATAAAAAAATGCATAGTTGCCTTCAATAGATCAATTGCAAGTTATGCATGAAACTCGTGTTTTAAATGCAAAAATAGAATTGGTTCGAAGTGCTTTCAAGCAATTTAATGATATTAAAAGACTGAACGATATACTTATTTAGGCAAAAATAATACATTGTTGTCCTCAATAAATTAATTGCAAGTTATGTTAGAAAATCATGTTTGAAGGGCGAAAATAGAATTCGTTCGACTTAATTGGGAATAATTTAATAACTAGAAGAGACTCAGTGACATGATTTTAAGGCAAAACAAATGCATTGTTGCTTTCAATAGATCAACTGCAAGTTATGCACGAAAGTCATTTTTAAAGACCGAATTTCATTCGAAGTGATTTAAAATGATTTAATGACTAAAAGAGACGCCATAATATGACTTTGTGGATAAAAAAATGCATAGTTGTGTTCAATAGATCAATTCCAAGTTATGCATGAAACACGTGTTTTAAATGCAAAAATAGAATTGGTTCGAAATGCTTTGAAGCAATTTAATGATATTAAAAGACTGAATGATATACTTTTTAAGGCAAAAATAATGCATTGTTGTCTTCAATAAATTAATTGCAAGTTATGTAAGAAAATCATGTTTGAAGGGCGAAAATAGACTTCGTTCGACTTAATTGGGAATAATTTAATAACTAGAAGAGACTCAGTGACATGATTTTAAGGCAAAACAAATGCATTGTTGCTTTCAACAGATCAACTGCAAGTTATGCACGAAAGTCATTTTTAAAGACCGAATTTTGTTCGAAGTGATTTAGAATCATTTTTGGACTAAAAGACACGCAATAATATGACTTTCAGGATAAAAAAATGCATAGTTGCCTTTAATAGATCAATTGCAAGTTATGCATGAAACTCGTGTTTTAAATGCAAAAATAGAATTGGTTCGAAGTGCTTTCAAGCAATTTAATGATATTAAAAGACTGAACGATATACTTTTTAAGGCAAAAATAATGCATTATTGTCCTCAATAAATTAATTGCAAGTTATGTTAGAAAATCATGTTTGAAGGGCGAAAATAGAATTCGTTCGACTTAATTGGGAATAATTTAATAACTAGAAGAGACTCAGTGACATGATTTTAAGGCAAAACAAATGCATTGTTGCTTTCAATAGATCAACTGCAAGTTATGCACGAAAGTCATTTTTAAAGACCGAATTTCATTCGAAGTGATTTAAAATGATTTAATGACTAAAAGAGACGCCATAATATGACTTTGCGGATAAAAAAATGCATAGTTGTGTTCAATAGATCAATTCCAAGTTATGCATGAAACTCGTGTTTTAAATGCAAAAATAGAATTGGTTCGAAATGCTTTCAAGCAATTTAATGATATTCAAAGACTGAATGATATACTTCTTAAGGCAAAAATAATGCATTGTTGTCTTCAATAAATTAATTGCAAGTTATGTAAGAAAATCATGTTTGAAGGGCGAAAATAGACTTCGTTCGACTTAATTTGGAATAATTTAATAACTAGAAGAGACTCAATGACATGATTATAAGGCAAAACAAATGCATTGTAGCTTTCAATAGATCAACTGCAAGTTATGCACGAAAGTCATTTTTAAAGACCGAATTTCGTTCGAAGTGATTTAGAATGATTTTTTGACTAAAAGAGATGCAATAATATGACTTTAAGGATAAAAAAATGCATAGTTGCCTTCAATAGATCAATTGCAAGTTATACATGAAAGTCGTGTGTTAAATGCAAAAATAGAATTGGTTCGAAGTGCTTTCAAGCAATTTAATAATATTAAAAGACTGAACGATATACTTATTTAGGCAAAAATAATGCATTGTTGTCCTCAATAAATTAATTGCAAGTTACATTAGAAAATCATGTTTCAAGGGCGAAAATAGAATTCGTTCGACTTAATTTGGAATAATTTAATAACTAGAAGAGACTCAGTGACATGATTTTAAGGCAAAACAAATGCATTGTTGCTTTCAATAGATCAACTGCAAGTTATGTACGGAAGTCAGTTTTAAAGACCGAATTTCGTTCGAAGTGATTTAGAATGATTTTTTGACTAAAAGACATGCAATAATATGACTTTAAGGATAAAAAAATGCATAGTTGCCTTCAATAGATCAATTGCAAGTTATGCATGAAACTCGTGTTTTAAATGCAAAAATAGAATTGGTTCGAAGTGCTTCCAAACAATTTAATGATATTAAAAGACTGAACGATATACTTATTTAGGCAAAAATAATGCATTGTTGTCCTCAATAAATTAATTGCAAGTTATGTTAGAAAATCATGTTTGAAGGGCGAAAATAGAATTCGTTCGACTTAATTGGGAATAATTTAATAACTAGAAGAGACTCAGTGACATGATTTTAAGGCAAAACAAATGCATTGTTGCTTTCAACAGATCAACTGCAAGTTATGCACGAAAGTCATTTTTAAAGACCGAATTTTGTTCGAAGTGATTTAGAATCATTTTTGGACTAAAAGACACGCAATAATATGACTTTCAGGATAAAAAAATGCATAGTTGCCTTTAATAGATCAATTGCAAGTTATGCATGAAACTCGTGTTTTAAATGCAAAAATAGAATTGGTTCGAAGTGCTTTCAAGCAATTTAATGATATTAAAAGACTGAACGATATACTTTTTAAGGCAAAAATAATGCATTGTTGTCCTCAATAAATTAATTGCAAGTTATGTTAGAAAATCATGTTTGAAGGGCGAAAATAGAATTCGTTCGACTTAATTGGGAATAATTTAATAACTAGAAGAGACTGAGTGACATGATTTTAAGGCAAAACAAATGCATTGTTGCTTTCAATAGATCAACTGCAAGTTATGCACGAAAGTCATTTTTAAAGACCGAATTTCATTCGAAGTGATTTAAAATGATTTAATGACTAAAAGAGACGCCATAATATGACTTTGCGGATAAAAAAATGCATAGTTGTGTTCAATAGATCAATTCCAAGTTATGCATGAAACTCGTGTTTTAAATGCAAAAATAGAATTGGTTCGAAATGCTTTCAAGCAATTTAATGATATTCAAAGACTGAATGATATACTTCTTAAGGCAAAAATAATGCATTGTTGTCTTCAATAAATTAATTGCAAGTTATGTAAGAAAATCATGTTTGAAGGGCGAAAATAGACTTCGTTCGACTTAATTTGGAATAATTTAATAACTAGAAGAGACTCAATGACATGATTATAAGGCAAAACAAATGCATTGTAGCTTTCAATAGATCAACTGCAAGTTATGCACGAAAGTCATTTTTAAAGACCGAATTTCGTTCGAAGTGATTTAGAATGATTTTTTGACTAAAAGAGATGCAATAATATGACTTTAAGGATAAAAAAATGCATAGTTGCCTTCAATAGATCAATTGCAAGTTATGCATGAAACTCGTGTTTTAAATGCAAAAATAGAATTGGTTCGAAGTGCTTTCAAGCAATTTAATGATATTAAAAGACTGAACGATATACTTATTTAGGCAAAAATAATACATTGTTGTCCTCAATAAATTAATTGCAAGTTATGTTAGAAAATCATGTTTGGAGGGCGAAAATAGAATTCGTTCGACTTAATTGGGAATAATTTAATAACTAGAAGAGACTCAGTGACATGATTTTAAGGCAAAACAAATGCATTGTTGCTTTCAATAGATCAACTGCAAGTTATGCACGAAAGTCATTTTTAAAGACCGAATTTCATTCGAAGTGATTTAAAATGATTTAATGACTAAAAGAGACGCCATAATATGACTTTGTGGATAAAAAAATGCATAGTTGTGTTCAATAGATCAATTCCAAGTTATGCATGAAACACGTGTTTTAAATGCAAAAATAGAATTGGTTCGAAATGCTTTCAAGCAATTTAATGATATTAAAAGACTGAATGATATACTTTTTAAGGCAAAAATAATGCATTGTTGTCTTCAATAAATTAATTGCAAGTTATGTAAGAAAATCATGTTTGAAGGGCGAAAATAGACTTCGTTCGACTTAATTTGGAATAATTTAATAACTAGAAGAGACTCAATGACATGATTATAAGGCAAAACAAATGCATTGTTGCTTTCAACAGATCAACTGCAAGTTATGCACGAAAGTCATTTTTAAAGACCGAATTTTGTTCGAAGTGATTTAGAATGATTTTTGGACTAAAAGACACGCAATAATATGACTTTCAGGATAAAAAAATGCATAGTTGCCTTTAATAGATCAATTGCAAGTTATGCATGAAACTCGTGTTTTAAATGCAAAAATAGAATTGGTTCGAAGTGCTTTCAAGCAATTTAATGATATTAAAAGACTGAACGATATACTTATTTAGGCAAAAATAATGCATTGTTGTCCTCAATAAATTAATTGCAAGTTATGTTAGAAAATCATGTTTGAAGGGCGAAAATAGAATTCGTTCGACTTAATTGGGAATAATTTAATAACTAGAAGAGACTCAGTGACATGATTTTAAGGCAAAACAAATGCATTGTTGCTTTCAATAGATCAACTGCAAGTTATGCACGAAAGTCATTTTTAAAGACCCAATTTCGTTCGAAGTGATTTAGAATTATTTTTTGACTAAAAGAGATGCAATAATATGACTTTAAGGATAAAAAAATGCATAGTTGCCTTCAATAGATCAATTGCAAGTTATGCATGAAACTCGTGTTTTAAATGCAAAAATAGAATTGGTTCGAAGTGCTTTCAAGCAATTTAATGATATTAAAAGACTGAACGATATACTTATTTAGGCAAAAATAATGCATTGTTGTCCTCAATAAATTAATTGCAAGTTATGTTAGAAAATCATGTTTGAAGGGCGAAAATAGAATTCGTTCGACTTAATTGGGAATAATTTAATAACTAGAAGAGACTCAGTGACATGATTTTAAGGCAAAACAAATGCATTGTTGCTTTCAACAGATCAACTGCAAGTTATGCACGAAAGTCATTTTTAAAGACCGAATTTTGTTCGAAGTGATTTAGAATGATTTTTGGACTAAAAGACACGCAATAATATGACTTTCAGGATAAAAAAATGCATAGTTGCCTTTAATAGATCAATTGCAAGTTATGCATGAAACTCGTGTTTTAAATGCAAAAATAGAATTGGTTCGAAGTGCTTTCAAGCAATTTAATGATATTAAAAGACTGAACGATATACTTTTTAAGGCAAAAATAATGCATTGTTGTCCTCAATAAATTAATTGCAAGTTATGTTAGAAAATCATGTTTGAAGGGCGAAAATAGAATTCGTTCGACTTAATTGGGAATAATTTAATAACTAGAAGAGACTCAGTGACATGATTTTAAGGCAAAACAAATGCATTGTTGCTTTCAATAGATCAACTGCAAGTTATGCACGAAAGTCATTTTTAAAGACCGAATTTCGTTCGAAGTGATTTAGAATTATTTTTTGACTAAAAGAGATGCAATAATATGACTTTAAGGATAAAAAAATGCATAGTTGCCTTCAATAGATCAATTGCAAGTTATGCATGAAACTCGTGTTTTAAATGCAAAAATAGAATTGGTTCGAAGTGCTTTCAAGCAATTTAATGATATTAAAAGACTGAACGATATACTTTTTTAGGCAAAAATAATGCATTGTTGTCATCAACAAATTAATTGCAAGTTATGTTAGAAAATCATGTTTGAAGGGCGAAAATAGAATTCGTTCGACTTAATTGGGAATAATTTAATAACTAGAAGAGACTCAGTGACATGATTTTAAGGCAAAACAAATGCATTGTTGCTTTCAATAGATCAACTGCAAGTTATGCACGAAAGTCATTTTTAAAGACCGAATTTCATTCGAAGTGATTTAAAATGATTTAATGACTAAAAGAGACGCCATAATATGACTTTGCGGATAAAAAAATGCATAGTTGTGTTCAATAGATCAATTCCAAGTTATGCATGAAACTCGTGTTTTAAATGCAAAAATAGAATTGGTCCGAAATGCTTTCAAGCAATTTAATGATATTCAAAGACTGAATGATATACTTCTTAAGGCAAAAATAATGCATTGTTGTCTTCAATAAATTAATTGCAAGTTATGTAAGAAAATCATGTTTGAAGGGCGAAAATAGACTTCGTTCGACTTAATTTGGAATAATTTAATAACTAGAAGAGACTCAATGACATGATTATAAGGCAAAACAAATGCATTGTAGCTTTCAATAGATCAACTGCAAGTTATGCACGAAAGTCATTTTTAAAGACCGAATTTCGTTCGAAGTGATTTAGAATGATTTTTTGACTAAAAGAGATGCAATAATATGACTTTAGGGATAAAAAAATGCATAGTTGCCTTCAATAGATCAATTGCAAGTTATGCATGAAACTCGTGTTTTAAATGCAAAAATAGAATTGGTTCGAAGTGCTTTCAAGCAATTTAATGATATTAAAAGACTGAACAATATACTTATTTAGGCAAAAATAATACATTGTTGTCCTCAATAAATTAATTGCAAGTTATGTTAGAAAATCATGTTTGAAGGGCGAAAATAGAATTCGTTCGACTTAATTGGGAATAATTTAATAACTAGAAGAGACTCAGTGACATGATTTTAAGGCAAAACAAATGCATTGTTGCTTTCAATAGATCAACTGCAAGTTATGCACGAAAGTCATTTTTAAAGACCGAATTTCATTCGAAGTGATTTAAAATGATTTAATGACTAAAAGAGACGCCATAATATGACTTTGTGGATAAAAAAATGCATAGTTGTGTTCAATAGATCAATTCCAAGTTATGCATGAAACACGTGTTTTAAATGCAAAAATAGAATTGGTTCGAAATGCTTTGAAGCAATTTAATGATATTAAAAGACTGAATGATATACTTTTTAAGGCAAAAATAATGCATTGTTGTCTTCAATAAATTAATTGCAAGTTATGTAAGAAAATCATGTTTGAAGGGCGAAAATAGACTTCGTTCGACTTAATTGGGAATAATTTAATAACTAGAAGAGACTCAGTGACATGATTTCAAGGCAAAACAAATGCATTGTTGCTTTCAACAGATCAACTGCAAGTTATGCACGAAAGTCATTTTTAAAGACCGAATTTTGTTCGAAGTGATTTAGAATCATTTTTGGACTAAAAGACACGCAATAATATGACTTTCAGGATAAAAAAATGCATAGTTGCCTTTAATAGATCAATTGCAAGTTATGCATGAAACTCGTGTTTTAAATGCAAAAATAGAATTGGTTCGAAGTGCTTTCAAGCAATTTAATGATATTAAAAGACTGAACGATATACTTTTTAAGGCAAAAATAATGCATTGTTGTCCTCAATAAATTAATTGCAAGTTATGTTAGAAAATCATGTTTGAAGGGCGAAAATAGAATTCGTTCGACTTAATTGGGAATAATTTAATAACTAGAAGAGACTCAGTGACATGATTTTAAGGCAAAACAAATGCATTGTTGCTTTCAATAGATCAACTGCAAGTTATGCACGAAAGTCATTTTTAAAGACCGAATTTCATTCGAAGTGATTTAAAATGATTTAATGACTAAAAGAGACGCCATAATATGACTTTGCGGATAAAAAAATGCATAGTTGTGTCCAATAGATTAATTCCAAGTTATGCATGAAACTCGTGTTTTAAATGCAAAAATAGAATTGGTTCGAAATGCTTTCAAGCAATTTAATGATATTCAAAGACTGAATGATATACTTCTTAAGGCAAAAATAATGCATTGTTGTCTTCAATAAATTAATTGCAAGTTATGTAAGAAAATCATGTTTGAAGGGCGAAAATAGACTTCGTTCGACTTAATTTGGAATAATTTAATAACTAGAAGAGACTCAATGACATGATTATAAGGCAAAACAAATGCATTGTAGCTTTCAATAGATCAACTGCAAGTTATGCACGAAAGTCATTTTTAAAGACCGAATTTCGTTCGAAGTGATTTAGAATGATTTTTTGACTAAAAGAGATGCAATAATATGACTTTAAGGATAAAAAAATGCATAGTTGCCTTCAATAGATCAATTGCAAGTTATGCATGAAAGTCGTGTGTTAAATGCAAAAACAGAATTGGTTCGAAGTGCTTTCAAGCAATTTAATGATATTAAAAGACTGAACGATATACTTATTTAGGCAAAAATAATACATTGTTGTCCTCAATAAATTAATTGCAAGTTATGTTAGAAAATCATGTTTGAAGGGCGAAAATAGAATTCGTTCGACTTAATTGGGAATAATTTAATAACTAGAAGAGACTCAGTGACATGATTTTAAGGCAAAACAAATGCATTGTTGCTTTCAATAGATCAACTGCAAGTTATGGACGAAAGTCATTTTTAAAGACCGAATTTCATTCGAAGTGATTTAAAATGATTTAATGACTAAAAGAGACGCCATAATATGACTTTGTGGATAAAAAAATGCATAGTTGTGTTCAATAGATCAATTCCAAGTTATGCATGAAACACGTGTTTTAAATGCAAAAATAGAATTGGTTCGAAATGCTTTGAAGCAATTTAATGATATTAAAAGACTGAATGATATACTTTTTAAGGGAAAAATAATGCATTGTTGTCTTCAATAAATTAATTGCAAGTTATGTAAGAAAATCATGTTTGAAGGGCGAAAATAGACTTCGTTCGACTTAATTGGGAATAATTTAATAACTAGAAGAGACTCAGTGACATGATTTTAAGGCAAAACAAATGCATTATTGCTTTCAACAGATCAACTGCAAGTTATGCACGAAAGTCATTTTTAAAGACCGAATTTTGTTCGAAGTGATTTAGAATCATTTTTGGACTAAAAGACACGCAATAATATGACTTTCAGGATAAAAAAATGCATAGTTGCCTTTAATAGATCAATTGCAAGTTATGCATGAAACTCGTGTTTTAAATGCAAAAATAGAATTGGTTCGAAGTGCTTTCAAGCAATTTAATGATATTAAAAGACTGAACGATATACTTTTTAAGGCAAAAATAATGCATTGTTGTCCTCAATAAATTAATTGCAAGTTATGTTAGAAAATCATGTTTGAAGGGCGAAAATAGAATTCGTTCGACTTAATTGGGAATAATTTAATAACTAGAAGAGACTCAGTGACATGATTTTAAGGCAAAACAAATGCATTGTTGCTTTCAATAGATCAACTGCAAGTTATGCACGAAAGTCATTTTTAAAGACCGAATTTCATTCGAAGTGATTTAAAATGATTTAATGACTAAAAGAGACGCCATAATATGACTTTGCGGATAAAAAAATGCATAGTTGTGTTCAATAGATCAATTCCAAGTTATGCATGAAACTCGTGTTTTAAATGCAAAAATAGAATTGGTTCGAAATGCTTTCAAGCAATTTAATGATATTCAAAGACTGAATGATATACTTCTTAAGGCAAAAATAATGCATTGTTGTCTTCAATAAATTAATTGCAAGTTATGTAAGAAAATCATGTTTGAAGGGCGAAAATAGACTTCGTTCGACTTAATTTGGAATAATTTAATAACTAGAAGAGACTCAATGACATGATTATAAGGCAAAACAAATGCATTGTAGCTTTCAATAGATCAACTGCAAGTTATGCACGAAAGTCATTTTTAAAGACCGAATTTCGTTCGAAGTGATTTAGAATGATTTTTTGACTAAAAGAGATGCAATAATATGACTTTAAGGATAAAAAAATGCATAGTTGCCTTCAATAGATCAATTGCAAGTTATGCATGAAAGTCGTGTGTTAAATGCAAAAATAGAATTGGTTCGAAGTGCTTTCAAGCAATTTAATGATATTAAAAGACTGAACGATATACTTATTTAGGCAAAAATAATGCATTGTTGTCCTCAATAAATTAATTGCAAGTTACGTTAGAAAATCATGTTTCAAGGGCGAAAATAGAATTCGTTCGACTTAATTTGGAATAATTTAATAACTAGAAGAGACTCAGTGACATGATTTTAAGGCAAAACAAATGCATTGTTGCTTTCAATAGATCAACTGCAAGTTATGTACGGAAGTCAGTTTTAAAGACCGAATTTCGTTCGAAGTGATTTAGAATGATTTTTTGACTAAAAGACATGCAATAATATGACTTTAAGGATAAAAAAATGCATAGTTGCCTTCAATAGATCAATTGCAAGTTATGCATGAAACTCGTGTTTTAAATGCAAAAATAGAATTGGTTCGAAGTGCTTCCAAACAATTTAATGATATTAAAAGACTGAACGATATACTTATTTAGGCAAAAATAATGCATTGTTGTCCTCAATAAATTAATTGCAAGTTATGTTAGAAAATCATGTTTGAAGGGCGAAAATAGAATTCGTTCGACTTAATTGGGAATAATTTAATAACTAGAAGAGACTCAGTGACATGATTTTAAGGCAAAACAAATGCATTGTTGCTTTCAACAGATCAACTGCAAGTTATGCACGAAAGTCATTTTTAAAGACCGAATTTTGTTCGAAGTGATTTAGAATCATTTTTGGACTAAAAGACACGCAATAATATGACTTTCAGGATAAAAAAATGCATAGTTGCCTTTAATAGATCAATTGCAAGTTATGCATGAAACTCGTGTTTTAAATGCAAAAATAGAATTGGTTCGAAGTGCTTTCAAGCAATTTAATGATATTAAAAGACTGAACGATATACTTTTTAAGGCAAAAATAATGCATTGTTGTCCTCAATAAATTAATTGCAAGTTATGTTAGAAAATCATGTTTGAAGGGCGAAAATAGAATTCGTTCGACTTAATTGGGAATAATTTAATAACTAGAAGAGACTGAGTGACATGATTTTAAGGCAAAACAAATGCATTGTTGCTTTCAATAGATCAACTGCAAGTTATGCACGAAAGTCATTTTTAAAGACCGAATTTCATTCGAAGTGATTTAAAATGATTTAATGACTAAAAGAGACGCCATAATATGACTTTGCGGATAAAAAAATGCATAGCTGTGTTCAATAGATCAATTCCAAGTTATGCATGAAACTCGTGTTTTAAATGCAAAAATAGAATTGGTTCGAAATGGTTTCAAGCAATTTAATGATATTCAAAGACTGAATGATATACTTCTTAAGGCAAAAATAATGCATTGTTGTCTTCAATAAATTAATTGCAAGTTATGTAAGAAAATCATGTTTGAAGGGCGAAAATAGACTTCGTTCGACTTAATTTGGAATAATTTAATAACTAGAAGAGACTCAATGACATGATTATAAGGCAAAACAAATGCATTGTAGCTTTCAATAGATCAACTGCAAGTTATGCACGAAAGTCATTTTTAAAGACCGAATTTCGTTCGAAGTGATTTAGAATGATTTTTTGACTAAAACAGATGCAATAATATGACTTTAAGGATAAAAAAATGCATAGTTGCCTTCAATAGATCAATTGCAAGTTATGCATGAAACTCGTGTTTTAAATGCAAAAATAGAATTGGTTCGAAGTGCTTTCAAGCAATTTAATGATATTAAAAGACTGAACGATATACTTATTTAGGCAAAAATAATACATTGTTGTCCTCAATAAATTAATTGCAAGTTATGTTAGAAAATCATGTTTGAAGGGCGAAAATAGAATTCGTTCGACTTAATTGGGAATAATTTAATAACTAGAAGAGACTCAGTGACATGATTTTAAGGCAAAACAAATGCATTGTTGCTTTCAATAGATCAACTGCAAGTTATGCACGAAAGTCATTTTTAAAGACCGAATTTCATTCGAAGTGATTTAAAATGATTTAATGACTAAAAGAGACGCCATAATATGACTTTGTGGATAAAAAAATGCATAGTTGTGTTCAATAGATCAATTCCAAGTTATGCATGAAACACGTGTTTTAAATGCAAAAATAGAATTGGTTCGAAATGCTTTCAAGCAATTTAATGATATTAAAAGACTGAATGATATACTTTTTAAGGCAAAAATAATGCATTGTTGTCTTCAATAAATTAATTGCAAGTTATGTAAGAAAATCATGTTTGAAGGGCGAAAATAGACTTCGTTCGACTTAATTTGGAATAATTTAATAACTAGAAGAGACTCAATGACATGATTATAAGGCAAAACAAATGCATTGTTGCTTTCAATAGATCAACTGCAAGTTATGCACGAAAGTCATTTTTAAAGACCGAATTTCATTCGAAGTGATTTAAAATGATTTAATGACTAAAAGAGACGCCATAATATGACTTTGCGGATAAAAAAATGCATAGCTGTGTTCAATAGATCAATTCCAAGTTATGCATGAAACTCGTGTTTTAAATGCAAAAATAGAATTGGTTCGAAATGCTTTCAAGCAATTTAATGATATTCAAAGACTGAATGATATACTTCTTAAGGCAAAAATAATGCATTGTTGTCTTCAATAAATTAATTGCAAGTTATGTAAGAAAATCATGTTTGAAGGGCGAAAATAGACTTCGTTCGACTTAATTTGGAATAATTTAATAACAAGAAGAGACTCAATGACATGATTATAAGGCAAAACAAATGCATTGTAGCTTTCAATAGATCAACTGCAAGTTATGCACGAAAGTCATTTTTAAAGACCGAATTTCGTTCGAAGTGATTTAGAATGATTTTTTGACTAAAACAGATGCAATAATATGACTTTAAGGATAAAAAAATGCATAGTTGCCTTCAATAGATCAATTGCAAGTTATGCATGAAACTCGTGTTTTAAATGCAAAAATAGAACTGGTTCGAAGTGCTTTCAAGCAATTTAATGATATTAAAAGACTGAACGATATACTTATTTAGGCAAAAATAATACATTGTTGTCCTCAATAAATTAATTGCAAGTTATGTTAGAAAATCATGTTTGAAGGGCGAAAATAGAATTCGTTCGACTTAATTGGGAATAATTTAATAACTAGAAGAGACTCAGTGACATGATTTTAAGGCAAAACAAATGCATTGTTGCTTTCAATAGATCAACTGCAAGTTATGCACGAAAGTCATTTTTAAAGACCGAATTTCATTCGAAGTGATTTAAAATGATTTAATGACTAAAAGAGACGCCATAATATGACTTTGTGGATAAAAAAATGCATAGTTGTGTTCAATAGATCAATTCCAAGTTATGCATGAAACACGTGTTTTAAATGCAAAAATAGAATTGGTTCGAAATGCTTTCAAGCAATTTAATGATATTAAAAGACTGAATGATATACTTTTTAAGGCAAAAATAATGCATTGTTGTCTTCAATAAATTAATTGCAAGTTATGTAAGAAAATCATGTTTGAAGGGCGAAAATAGACTTCGTTCGACTTAATTTGGAATAATTTAATAACTAGAAGAGACTCAATGACATGATTATAAGGCAAAACAAATGCATTGTTGCTTTCAATAGATCAACTGCAAGTTATGCACGAAAGTCATTTTTAAAGACCGAATTTCGTTCGAAGTGATTTAGAATGATATTTTGACTAAAAGAGATGCAATAATATGACTTTAAGGATAAAAAAATGCATAGTTGCCTTCAATAGATCAATTGCAAGTTATGCATGAAATTCGTGTGTTAAATGCAAAAATAGAATTGGTTCGAAGTGCTTTCAAGCAATTTAATGATATTAAAAGACTGAACGATATACTTATTTAGGCAAAAATAATGCATTGTTGTCCTCAATAAATTAATTGTTACGTTAGAAAATCATGTTTGAAGGGCGAAAATAGAATTCGTTCGACTTAATTTGGAATAATTTAATAACTAGAAGAGACTCAGTGACATGATTTTAAGGCAAAACAAATGCATTGTTGCTTTCAATAGATCAACTGCAAGTTATGTACGGAAGTCATTTTTAAAGACCGAATTTCGTTCGAAGTGATTTTGAATGATTTTTTGACTAAAAGACATGCAATAATATGACTTTAAGGATAAAAAAATGCATAGTTGCCTTCAATAGATCAATTGCAAGTTATGCATGAAACTCGTGTTTTAAATGCAAAAATAGAATTGGTTCGAAGTGCTTCCAAACAATTTAATGATATTAAATGACTGAACGATATACTTATTTAGGCAAAAATAATGCATTGTTGTCCTCAATAAATTAATTGCAAGTTATGTTAGAAAATCATGTTTGAAGGGCGAAAATAGAATTCGTTCGACTTAATTGGGAATAATTTAATAACTAGAAGAGACTCAGTGACATGATTTTAAGGCAAAACAAATGCATTGTTGCTTTCAACAGATCAACTGCAAGTTATGCACGAAAATCATTTTTAAAGACCGAATTTTGTTCGAAGTGATTTAGAATGATTTTTGGACTAAAAGACACGCAATAATATGACTTTCAGGATAAAAAAATGCATAGTTGCCTTTAATAGATCAATTGCAAGTTATGCATGAAACTCGTGTTTTAAATGCAAAAATAGAATTGGTTCGAAGTGCTTTCAAGCAATTTAATGATATTAAAAGACTGAACGATATACTTTTTAAGGCAAAAATAATGCATTGTTGTCCTCAATAAATTAATTGTAAGTTATGTTAGAAAATCATGTTTGAAGGGCGAAAATAGAATTCGTTCAACTTAATTGGGAATAATTTAATAACTAGAAGAGACTCAGTGACATGATCTTAAGGCAAAACAAATGCATTGTTGCTTTCAATAGATCAACTGCAAGTTATGCACGAAAGTCATTTTTAAAGACCGAATTTCGTTCGAAGTGATTTAGAATGATTTTTTGACTAAAAGAGACGCAATAATATGACTTTAAGGATAAAAAAATGCATAGTTGCCTTTAATAGATCAATTGCAAGTTATGCATGAAACACGTGTTTTAAATGCAAAAATAGAATTGGTTCGAAGTGCTTTCAAGCAATTTAATGATATTAAAAGACTGAACGATATACTTTTTAGGGCAAAAATAATGCATTGTTGTCCTCAATAAATTAATTGTTACGTTAGAAAATCATGTTTGAAGGGCGAAAATAGAATTCGTTCGACTTAATTTGGAATAATTTAATAACTAGAAGAGACTCAGTGACATGATTTTAAGGCAAAACAAATGCATTGTTGCTTTCAATAGATCAACTGCAAGTTATGCACGAAAGTCATTTTTAAAGACCGAATTTCGTTCGAAGTGATTTAGAATGATTTTTTGACTAAAAGAGACGCAATAATATGACTTTAAGGATAAAAAAATGCATAGTTGCCTTTAATAGATCAATTGCAAGTAATCATGAAACTCGTGTTTTAAATGCAAAAATAGAATTGGTTCGAAGTGCTTTCAAGCAATTTAATGATATTAAAAGACTGAACGAAATACTTTTTTAGGCAAAAATAATGCATTGTTGTCCTCAATAAATTAATTGCAAGTTATGTTAGAAAATCATGTTTGAAGGGCGAAAATAGAATTCGTTCGACTTAATTTTGAATCATTTAATAACTAGAAGAGACTCGGTGACATGATTTTAAGGAAAAACAAATGCATTGTTGCTTTCAATAGATCAACTGCAAGTTATGCACGAAAGTCATTTTTAAAGACCGAATTTCGTTCGAAGTGATTTAGAATGATTTTTTGACTAAAAGACACGCAATAATATGACTTTAAGGATAAAAAAATGCATAGTTGCCTTTGATAGATCAATTGCAAGTTATGCATGAAACTCGTGTTTTAAATGCAAAAATAGAATTGGTTCGAAGTGCTTTCAAGCAATTTAATGATATTAAAAGACTGAACGATATACTTTTTAAGGCAAAAATAATGCATTGTTGTCCTCAATAAATTAATTGCAAGTTATGTTAGAAAATCATGTTTGAAGGGCGAAAATAGAATTCGTGCAACTTAATTGGGCATAATTTAATAACTAGAAGAGACTCAGTGACATGATTTTAAGGCAAAACAAATTCATTGTTGCTTTCAATAGATCAACTGCAAGTTATGCACGAAAGTCATTTTTAAAGACCGAATTTCGTTCGAAGTGATTTAGAATGATTTTTATGACTAAAAGAGACGCTATAATATGAGTTTAAGGATGAAAAAATGCATAGTTGCCTTCAATAGATCAATTGCAAGTTATGTATGAAACTCGTGTTTTAAATGCAAAAATAGAATTGGTTCGAAGTGCTTTCAAGCAATTTAATGATATTAAAAGACTGAACGATATACTTTTTAAGGCAAAAATAATGCATTGTTGTCCTCAATAAATTAATTGCAAGTTATGTTAGAAAATCATGTATGAAGGGCGAAAATAGAATTCATTCGAATTAATTTGGAATAATTTAATAACTAGAAGAGACTCAGTGACATGATTTTAAGGCAAAACAAATGTTTTGTTGCTTTCAATAGATCAACTGCAAGTTATGCACGAAAGTCATTTTTAAAGACCGAATTTCGCTCGAAGTGATTTAGAATGATTTTTATGACTAAAAGAGACGCTATAATATGAGTTTAAGGATGAAAAAATGCATAGTTGCCTTCAATAGATCAATTGCAAGTTATGTATGAAACTCGTGTTTTAAATGCAAAAATAGAATTGGTTCGAAGTGCTTTCAAGCAATTTAATGATATTAAAAGACTGAACGATATACTTTTTAAGGCAAAAATAATGCATTGTTGTCCTCAATAAATTAATTGCAAGTTATGTTAGAAAATCATGTATGAAGGGCGAAAATAGAATTCATTCGACTTAATTTGGAATAATTTAATAACTAGAAGAGACTCAGTGACATGATTTTAAGGCAAAACAAATGTTTTGTTGCTTTCAATAGATCAACTGCAAGTTATGCACGAAACTCATTTTTAAAGACCGAATTTCATTCAAAGTGATTTAGAATGATTTAATGACTAAAAGAGAGGCCATAATATGACTTTAAGGATAAAAAAATGCATAGTTGCGTTCAATAGATCAATTCCAAGTTATTCATGAAACTCATGTTTTAAATGCAAAAATAGAATTGGTTCGAAATGCTTTCAAACAATTTAATGATATTAAAAGACTGAATGCTATACTTTTTAAGGCAAAAATAATGCATTGTTGTCTTCAATAAATTAATTGCAAGTTATGTTAGAAAATCATGTTTGAAGGGCGAAAATAGTATTCGTTCGACTTAATTTGGAATAATTTAATAACAAGAGATTCAGTGACATGACTTTAAGGCTAAACAAATGCATTTTTGCCTTCAATAGAGCAACTGCAAGTTATGCACGAAAGTCATGTTTAAAGGCCGAATTTCGTTAGAAGTAATTTAGAATGATTTAATGACTAAAAGAGACGCAATACTATGACTTTAAGGCAAAAAAAATGCATTGTTGCCTTCAATAGATCAATTACAAGTTATGCAGGAAAGTCGTGTCTTAAATGTAAAAATAGAATTGGTTCGAAGTGTTTTCAAACAATTTAATGATATGAAAAGACTGAATGATATGCTTTTTAAGACTAAAATAATGCATTGTTGTCTTAAATAGATTAATTGAAAGTTATGTAAGAAAATCATGTTTGAAGGGCAAAAATAGAATTTGTCGAATTAATTCAGAATGATTTATTGACTAGAAGAGACTCAGTGACATGACTTTCACGCTAAACAAATGCATTGTTGCCCTCAATAGATCAACTGCAAGTTATGCATGAAAGTCGTGTTCAAGGGGCGAATTTCATTCGAAGTGATTTAGAGTGATTTACTGACTAAAAGAGATCCAATAATATGGCCTTAAGACTAAAAAAATGCATAGTTGCCTTCAATAGATCAGTTGCACGTTATGCATGAAAGTCGTGTCTTAAATGCAAAAATAGAATTTGTTCGAAGTGCTTTCAAACAAATTAATGATATGAAAAGACTGAATAATATACTTTTTAAGGCTAAAATAATGCATTATTGTCTTTAATAGATAATTGCATGTTATGTAATAAAATCATGATTGAAGGGAAAAAATAGAATTCATTCGAATTAATTTAGAATGATTTAATGATAAGGAGAGACTGAATGACATGATTTTAAGGCAAAACAAATGCATTGTTGCTTTCAATAGATCAACTGCAAGTTATGCACGAAAGTCATTTTTAAAGACCGAATTTCGTTCGAAGTGATTTAGAATGATTTTTTGACTAAAAGAGACGCAATAATATGACTTTAAGGATAAAAAAATGCATAGTTGCCTTTAATAGATCAATTGCAGGTAATCATGAAACTCGTGTTTTAAATGCAAAAATAGAATTGGTTCGAAGTGCTTTCAAGCAATTTAATGATATTAAAAGACTGAACGATATACTTTTTTAGGCAAAAATAATGCATTGTTGTCCTCAATAAATTAATTGCAAGTTATGTTAGAAAATCATGTTTGAAGGGCGAAAATAGAATTCGTTCGACTTAATTTCGAATCATTTAATAACTAGAAGAGACTCAGTGACATGATTTTAAGGCAAAACAAATGCATTGTTGCTTTCAATAGATCAACTGCAAGTTATGCACGAAAGTCATTTTTAAAGACCGAATTTCGTTCGAAGTGATTTAGAATGATTTTTTGACTAAAAGACACGCAATAATATGACTTTAAGGATAAAAAAATGCATAGTTGCCTTCTATAGATCAAATACAAGTTGTGCATGAAAGTCGTGTCTTAAATGCAAAAATAGAATTGGTTGGAAGTGTTTTCAAACAATTTAATGATATGAAAAGACTGAATGGTATGCTTTTTAAGACTAAAATAATGCATTGTTGTCTTCAATAGATTAATTGCAAGTTATGTAAGAAAATCATGTTTGAAGAGCAAAAATAGAATTTGTCGAATTAATTCAGAATGATTTGTTGACTAGAAGAGACTCAATGACATGACTTTAACGCTAAACAAATGCATTGTTGCCCTCAATAGATCAACTGCAAGTTATGCATGAAAGTTGTGTTTTAAATGCAAAAATAGAATTGGTTCGAAGTTCTTTCAAGCAATTTAATGATATTAAAAGACTGAACGATATACTTTTTAAGGCAAAAATAATGCATTGTTGTCCTCAATAAATTAATTGCAAGTTATGTAAGAAAATCATGTTTGAAGGGCGAAAATAGAATTTGTCGAACTAATTTAGAATGATTTATTGACTAGAAGAGACTCAATGAATGACTTTAAAGCTAAACAAATGCATTTTTGCCTTCAATAGATCAACTGCAAGTTATGAATGAAAGTCATCTTTAAGGGGCTAATTTCATTCGAAGTGATTTGGAATGATTTACTGACTAAAAGAGATCCAATAATATGGCCTTAAGACTAAAAAAATGCATAGTTGCCTTCAATAGATCAGTTGCACGTTATGCATGAAAGTCGTGTCTTAAATGCAAAAATAGAATTTGTTCGAAGTGCTTTCAAACAAATTAATGATATGAAAAGACTGAATAATATACTTTTTAAGGCTAAAATAATGCATTGTTGTCTTTAATAGATAATTGCATGTTATGTAATAAAATCATGATTGAAGGGAAAAAATAGAATTCATTCGAATTAATTTAGAATGATTTAATGATAAGGAGAGACTCAATGACATGATTTTAAGGCAAAACAAATGCATTGTTGCTTTCAATAGACCAACTGCAAGTTATGCACGAAAGTCATTTTTAAAGACCGAATTTCGTTCAAAGTGATGTAGAATGATTTAATGACTAAAAGAGACGCAATAATATGACTTTAAGGATAAAAAAATGCATAGTTGCGTTCAGTAGATCAATTCCAAGTTATGCATGAAACTCGTGTTTTAAATGCAAAAATAGAATTGGTTCGAAATGCTTTCAAACAATTTAATGATATTAAAAGACTGAATGATATACTTTTTATGGCAAAAATAATGCATTGTTGTCTTCAATAAATTAATTGCAAGTTATGTAAGAAAATCAAGTTTGAAGGGCGAAAATAGAATTCGTTCGACTTAATTTGGAATAATTTAATAACTAGAAGAGACTCAGTGACATGATTTTAAGGCTAAACAAATGTGTTTTTGCCTTCAATAGATCAACTACAAGTTATGCACGAAAGTCATGTTTAAAGGCCGAATTTCATTCGAAGTAATTTAGAATGATTTAATGACTAAAAGAGACGCAATACTATGACTTTAAGGCTAAAAAAATGCATAGTTGCCTTCTATAGATCAAATACAAGTTGTGCATGAAAGTCGTGTCTTAAATGCAAAAATAGAATTGGTTGGAAGTGTTTTCAAACAATTTAATGATATGAAAAGACTGAATGGTATGCTTTTTAAGACTAAAATAATGCATTGTTGTCTTCAATAGATTAATTGCAAGTTATGTAAGAAAATCATGTTTGAAGAGCAAAATTAGAATTTGTCGAATTAATTCAGAATGATTTATTGACTAGAAGAGACTCAATGACATGACTTTAACGCTAAACAAATGCATTGTTGCCCTCAATAGATCAACTGCAAGTTATGCATGAAAGTTGTGTTTTAAATGCAAAAATAGAATTGGTTCGAAGTTCTTTCAAGCAATTTAATGATATTAAAAGACTGAACGATATACTTTTTAAGGCAAAAATAATGCATTGTTGTCCTCAATAAATTAATTGCAAGTTATGTAAGAAAATCATGTTTGAAGGGCGAAAATAGAATTTGTCGAACTAATTTAGAATGATTTATTGACTAGAAGAGACTCAGTGAATGACTTTAAAGCTAAACAAATGCATTTTTGCCTTCAATAGATCAACTGCAAGTTATGAATGAAAGTCATGTTTAAGGGGCTAATTTCATTCGAAGTGATTTGGAATGATTTACTGACAAAAAGAGATCCAATAATATGACCCTAAGACTAAAAAAATGCATAGTTGCCTTCAATAGATCAGTTGCAAGTTATGCATGAAAGTCGTGTCTTAAATGCAAAAATAGAATTTCTTCGAAGTGTTTTCAAACAACTTAATGATATGAAAAGACTGAATGATATACTTTTTAAGGCTAAAATAATGCATTGTTGTCTTCAATAGATTATTTGCAAAATATGTAATAAAATCATTATTGAAGGGCAAAAATAGAATTCATTCGAATTAATTTAGAATGATTTAATGATAAGGAGAGACTCAATGACATGATTTTAAGACAAAACAAATGCATTGTTGCTTTCAATAGATCAACTGCAAGTTATGCACGAAAGTTATTTTGAAAGACCGAATTTCGTTCGAAGTGATTTAGAATGATTTAATGACTAAAAGTGACACAATAATATGACTTTAAGGATAAAACAATGCATAGTTGCCTTCAATAGATCAATTGCAAGTTATGCATGAAACTCGTGTTTTAAATGCAAAAATAGAATTGGTTCGAAGTGCTTTCAAACAATTTAATGATATTAAAAGACTGAACGATATGCTTTTTAAGGCTAAAATAATGCATTGTTGTCGTTAATAGATTAATTGCAAGTTATGTAATAAAATCATGATTCAAGGGAAAAAATAGAATTCATTCGAATTAATTTAGAATGATTTAAGGCAAAACAAATGCATTGTTGCTTTCAATAGATAAACTGCAAGTTATGCACGAAAGTCATTTTTAAAGAATGAATTTCATTAGAAGTGATTTACAATGATTTAATGACTAAAAGAGACGCAATAATATGACTTTAAGGATAAAAAAATGCATAGTTGCCTTCAATAGATCATTTACAAGTTATGCATGAAACTCGTGTTTTAAATGCAAAAATAGAATTGGTTCGAAGTGCATTCAAGGAATTTAATGATATTAAAAGACTGAACGATATACTTTTTAAGGCAAAAATAATGCATTGTTGTCCTCAATAAATTAATTGCAAGTTATGTAAGAAAATCATGTTTGAAGGGCGAAAATCGAATTCATTCGACTTAATTTGGAATAATTTAATAACTAGAAGAGACTCAGTGACATGACTTTAAAGCTAAACAAATGCATTTTTGCCTTCAATATATCAACTCCAAGTTATGCACGAAAGTCATGTTTAAAGGCCGAATTTCATTCGAAGTATTTTCGAATGATTTAATGACTAAAAGAGACGCAATACTATTACTTTAAGGCTAAAAAAATGCATAGTTGCCTTCCATAGATCAATTACAAGTTATGCATGAAATTCGTGTCTTAAATGCAACAATAGAATTGGTTCGAAGTATTTTCAAACAATTTAATGATATGAAAAGACTGAATGATATGTTTTTTAAGACTAAAATAATGCATTGTTGTCTTCAATAGATTAATTGAAAGTTATGTAAGAAAATCATGCTTGAAAGGCGAAAATAGAATTTGTCGAACTAATTTAGAATGATTTATTGACTAGAAGAGACTCAGTGACATGACTTTAAGGCTAAACAAATGCATTGTTGCCCTCAATAGATCAACTGCAAGTTATGAATGAAAGTCATGTTTAAGGGGTGAATTTCATTCGAAGTGATTGAGAATGATTTACTGACTAAAAGAGATCCAATAATATGACCTTAAGACTAAAAAAATGCATAGTTGCCTTCAATAGATCAGTTGCAAGTTATGCATGAAAGTCGTGTCTTAAATGCAAAAATAGAATTTCTTCGAAGTGCTTTTAAACAATTTAGTGATATAAAAAGACTGAATGATATACTTTTTAAGGCTAAAATAATGCATTGTTGTCTTCAATAGATTATTTGCAAAATATATAATAAAATCATGATTAAAGGGCAAAAATAGAATTCATTCGAATTAATTTAGAATGATTTAATGATAAGGAGAGACTCAATGACATGATCTTAAGGCAAAACAAATGCATTGTTGCTTTCAATAGATCAACTGCAAGTTATGCACGAAAGTCATTTTTAAAGAACGAATTTCATTAGAAGTGATTTAGAATAATTTAATGACTAAAAGAGATGCTATAATATGACTTTAAGGATAAAAAAATGCATAGTTGCCTTCAATAGATCAATTACAAGTTATGCATGAAACTCGTGTTTTAAATGCAATAATAGAATTGATTCGAAGTGCTTTCAAGCAATTTAATGATATTAAAAGACTGAACGATATACTTTGTAAGGCAAAAATAATGCATTGTTGTCCTCAATAAATTAATTGCAAGTTATGTAAGAAAATCATGTTTGAAGGGCGAAAATAGAATTCGTTCGACTTAATTTAGAATAATTTAATAACAAAAAGAGATTCAGTGACATGACTTTAAGGCTAAACAATTGCATTTTTGCCTTCAATAGATCTACAGCAAGTTATGCACGGAAGTCATGTTTAAAGGCCGAATTTCAGTCGAAGTAATTTAGAATGATTTAATGACTCAAAGAGACGCAATACTATGACTTTAAGGCTAAAAAAAAGCATAGTTGCCTTAAATAGATCAATTTCAAGTTATGCATGAAAGTCGTGTCTTAAATGCAAAAATAGAATTGGTTCGAAGTGCTTTTAAACAATTTAGTGATATGAAAAGACTGAATGATATACTTTTTAAGGCTAAAATAATGCATTGCTGTCGTCAATAGATTAATTGCTAGTTATGTAAGAAAATCACGTTTGAAGGGCGAAAATAGAATTTGTCGAACTAATTTAGAATGATTTATTGACTAGAAGAGACCCAGTGACATGACTTTAAGGCTAAACAAATGCATTGTTGCCCTCAATAGATCAACTGCAAGTTATGTACGAAAGTCATGTTTAAGGGGCGAATTTCATTCGAAGTTATTTAGAATGATTTACTGACTAAAAGAGATCCAATAATATGACCTTAATACTAAAAAAACGCATAGTTGCTTTCAAAAGATCAATTGCCAGTTATGCATGAAAGTTGTCTTTTAAATGCAAAAATAGAATTGGTTCGAAGTTCTTCCAAACAATTTAATGATATGAAAAGACTGAATAATGTAAGGCTAAAATAATGCATTGTTGTCTTCAATAAATTAATTGCAAGTTATGTAAGAAAATCATGTTTGAAGGGCGAAAATGGAATTCGTTCGACTTAATTTGGAATAATTTAATAACTAGAAGAGACTCAATGACATAACTTTAAGGCTAAACAAATGCATTTTTGCCTTCAATAGATCAACTGCAAGTTATGCACGAAAGTCATTTTTAAAGGCCGAACTTCGTTCGAAGTGATTTAGAATGATTTAATGACTAAAAGAGACGCAATAATATGACTTTTAGGCTAAAAAAATGCAGAGTTGCCTTCAATAGATCAATTGCAAGTTATGCATGAAAGTCGTGTCTTAAATGCAAAAATAGAATTGGTTCGAAGTGCTTTCAAACAATTTAATGATATGAAAAGACTGACTGATATGCTTTTTAAGGCTAAAATAATGCATTGTTGTCTTCAATAAATTAATTGCAAGTTATGTAAGAAAATCATGTTTGAAGGGCGAAAATAGAATTCGTTCTACTTAATTTGGAATAATTTAATAACTAGAAGAGACTCAATGACATGACTTTAAGGCT
This sequence comes from Coriaria nepalensis, assembly GCA_027186245.1. Classification (NCBI taxonomy): domain Eukaryota; kingdom Viridiplantae; phylum Streptophyta; class Magnoliopsida; order Cucurbitales; family Coriariaceae; genus Coriaria; species Coriaria nepalensis. The sequence continues at coordinate 23,763,304 of CP114481.1, forward strand.
ATACAAATGCATTTTTCCTTCAATAGATCAACTGCAAGTTATGCACGAAAGTCATTTTTAAAGGCCGAATTTCGTTCGAAGTTATTCAGAAAGATTTAACGACTAAAAGCGACGCAATAATATGACTTTTAGGCTTAAAAAATGCATAGTTGCCTTCAATAGATCAATTGCAACTTATGCATGAAAGTCGTGTCTTAAATGCAAAAATAGAATTGGTTCGAAGTGTTTTCAAACAATTTAATGATATGAAAAGACTCACTGATCTGCTTTTTAAGGCTAAAATAATGCATTGTTGTCTTCAATAAATTAATTGCAAGTTATGTAAGAAAATGATGTTTGAAGGGCGAAAATAGAATTCGTTCGACTTAATTGGGAATAATTTAATAACTAGAAGAGACTCAATGACATGACTTTAAGGCTAAACAAATGCATTTTTGCCTTCAATAGATCAACTGCAAGTTATGCACGAAAGTCATTTTTAAAGGCCGAACTTCGTTCGGAGTGATTTAGAATGATTTAATGACTAAAAGACACGCAATAATATGACTTTTACGCTAAAAAAATGCATAGTTGCCTTCAATAGATCAATTGCAACTTATGCATGAAAGTCGTGTCTTAAATGCAAAAATAGAATTGGTTCGAAGTGTTTTCAAACAATTTAATGATATGAAAAGACTGACTGATATGCTTTTTAAGACTAAAATAGTGCATTGTTGTCTTCAATAGATTAATTGCAAGTTATGTAAGAAAATCATGTTTGAAGGGCGAAAATAGAATTTGTTGAATTAATTTAGAATGATTTATTAGCTAGAAGAGATTCAGTGACACGACTTTAAGGCTAAACAAATGCATTGTTGCTTTCAGTAGATCAACTGCAAGTTATGCACGAAAGTCATGTTTAAAGGCCGAACTTCGTTCGAAGTAATTTAGAATGATTTAATGACTAAAAGAGACGCAATACTATGACTTTTAGGCTAAAAAAATGCATAGTAGCCTTCAATAGATCAATTGCAAGTTATGCATCAAAGTCGTGTCTTAAATGCAAAAATAGAATTGGTTCGAAGTGTTTTCAAACAAATCAATGATATGAAAAGACTGAATGATATTCTTTTTAAGACTAAAATAATGCATTGTTGTCTTCAATACATTAATTGCAAGTTATGTAAGAAAATCATGTTTGAAGGGCAAAAATAGAATTTGTCGAATTAATTTAGAATGATTTATTGACTAGAAGAGACTCAGTGACATGACTTTAAGGCTAAACAAATGCATTGTTGCCCTCAATTGATCAACTGCAAGTTATGCACAAAAGTCATGTTTGAGGGGCGAATTTCATTCGAAGTGATTTAGAATGATTTACCGACTAAAAGAGATCCAATAATATGACCTAAAGACTAAAAAAATGCATAGTTGCCTTCAAAAGATCAATTGCAAGTTCGGCATGAAAGTGTTGTTTTAAATGCAAAAATAGAATTGGTTCGAAGTTCTTCCAAACAATTTAATGATATGAAAAGACTAAATGATATGCTTTTTAATGCTAAAATAATGCATTGTTGTCTTCAATAGATTAATTGCAAAATATGTAATAAAATCATGATTGAAGGGCAAAAATAGAATTCATTCGAATTAATTTAGAATGATTTAATGATAAGGAGAGACTCAATGACATGATTTTAAGGCAAAACAAATGCATTGTTTCTTTCAATAGATCAACTGCAAGTTATGCATGAAAGTCATTTTTAAAGAGCGAATTTCCTTCGAAGTTATTTAGAATGATTTAATAACTAAAAGAGATGCAATAATATGACTTTCAGGATAAAAAAAAAGCATAGTTGCCTTCAATACATCAATTGCAAGTTATGCATGAAACTCGTGTTTTAAATGCAAAAATAGAATTGGTTCGAAGTGCTTTCAAACAATTTAATGATATTAAAAGACTGAACGATATACTTTTTAAGGCAAAAATAATGCATTGTTGTCTTCAATATATTAATTGCAAGTTATGTAAGAAAATCATGTTTGAAGGGCAAAAGTAGAATTTGTTCTACTTAATTTGGAATAATTTAATAACTAGAAGAGACTCAGTGACATGACTTTAAGGCTAAAGAAATGCATTGTTCCCCTCAATTGATGAACTGTAAGTTATGCACGAAAGTCATGTTTAAGGGGCGAATTTCATTCGAAGTGATTTAGAATGATTTACTGACTAAAAGAGATCCAATAATATGCCTTAAGACTAAAAAAATGCATAGTTGCCTTCAAGAGATCAATTGCAAGTTAGGCATGAAAGTTGTGTTTTAAATGCAAAAATAGAATTTGTTCGAAGTTCTTTCAAACAATTTAATGATATAAAAAGACTGAATGATATGCTTTTTAATGCTAAAATATTGCATTGTTGTCTTCAATAGATTAATTGCAAGTTATGTTAGAAAATCATGTTTGGAGGGCGAAAATAGAATTTTTCGAATTAATTTAGAATGATTTAATGAATAGGAGAGACTCAATGACATGATTTTAAGGCAAAACAAATGCATTGTTTCATTCAATAGATCAACTGCAAGTGATGCATGAAAGTCATTTTTAAACACCAAATTTCGTTCGAAGTGATTTAGAATGATTTAATGACTAAAAGAGACGCAATAATATGACTTTTAGGCTAAAAAAATGCATAGTTGCCTTCAATAGATCAATTGTAACTTATGCATGAAAGTCGTCTCTTAAATGCAAAAATATAATTGGTTCGTAGTGTTTTCAAACAATTTAATGATATGAAAAGACTGAATGATATGGCTTTTAAGACCAAAATAATGCATTGTTGTCTTCAATAGATTAATTGCAAGTTATGTAAGAAAATCATGTTTGAAGGGCGAAAATAGAATTTGTCGAATTAATTTAGAATGATTTATTGACTAGAAGAGACTCACAGACATGACTTTAAGGCTAAATAAATGCATTGTTCCCCTCAATAGATCAATTGCAAGTTATGCACGAAAGTCATGTTTAAGGGGCGAATTTCATTCGAAGTGATTTAGAATGATTTACTGACTAAAAGAGATCCAATAATATGACCTTAAGACAAAAAAATTGCACAGTTGCCTTCAAAAGATCAATTGCAAGTTAGGCATGAAAGTTGTGTTTTAAATGCAAAAATAGAATTGGTTCGAAGTTCTTCCAAACAATTTAATGATATGACAAGACTGAATGATATGCTTTTTAATGCTAAAATAATGGATTGTTGTCTTTAATAGATTAATTGCAAAATATGTAATAAAATCATGATTGAAGGGCAAAAATAGAATTCATTCGAATTAATTTAGAGTGATTTAATGATAAGGAGAGACTCAATGACATGATTTTAAGGCAAAACAAATGCATTGTTTCCTTCAATAGATCAACTGCAAGTTATGCACGAAAGTCATTTTTAAAGGCCGAATTTCGTTCGAAGTGATTTGGAATGATTTAATGACTAAAAGAGACGCAATTATATGACTTTTAGGCTAAAAAAACGGATAGTTACCTTCAATAGATCAATTGCAACCTATGCATGAAAGTCGTGTCTTAAATGCAAAATAGAAATGGTTCGAAGTGCTTTCAAACAATTTAATGATATGAAAAGACTGAATGGTATACTTTTTAAGGCTAAAATAATGCATTGTTGTCTTGAATAAATTAATTGCAAGTTTTGTAAGAAAATCTTGTTTGAAGGGCAAAAATAGAATTCTTTTGACTTAATTTGGAATAATTTAATAACTAGAAGAGACTCAGTGACATGACTTTAAAGCTAAACAAATGCATTTTTGCCTTCAATAGATCAACTACAAGTTATGCACGAAAGTCATTTTTAAAGGCCGAATTTCGTTCGAAGTGATTTAGAATGATTTAATGACTAAAAGAGACGCAATAATAAGACTTTTAGGCTAAAAAAAATGCATAGTTGCCTTCAATAGATCAATTGCAACTTATGCATGAAAGTAGTGTCATAAATGGAAAAATAGAATTGGTTCGAAGTGCTTTTAAACAATTTAATGATATGAAAAGACTGAATGATATGCTATTTAAGACTAAAATAATGCATTGTTGTCTTCAATAGATTAATTGCAAGTTATGTAAGAAAATCATATTTGAAGAGCGAAAATAGAATTCGTTCGACTTAATTTGGAATAATTTAATAACTAGAAGAGACTCAGTGACATGATTTTAAGGCAAAACAAATGCATTGTTGGTTTCAATAGATCAACTGCAAGTTATGCACGAAAGTCATTTTTAAAGACCGAATTTCATTCGAAGTGATTTAGAATGATTTAATGACTAAAAGAGACGCAATAATATGACTTTAAGGATAAAAAAATGCATAGTTGCCTTCAATAGATCAATTGCAAGTTATGCATGAAACTCGTGTTTTAAATGCAAAAATAGAATTGGTTCGAAGTGCTTTCAAAAAATTTTAATGATATTAAAAGACTGAACGATATACTTTTTAAGGCAAAAATAATGCATTGTTGTCTTCAATAAATTAATTGCAAGTTATGTAAGAAAATTATTTTTGAAAGGCGAAAATAGAATTCGTTCGACTTAATTTGGAATAATTTAATAACTAGAAGAGACTCAGTTACATGACTTTAAGGCTAAACAAATGCATTTTTGCCTTCAATAGATCAACTGCAAGTTATGCACGAAAGTCATTTTTAAAGGCCGAATTTCGTTCGAAGTGATTTAGAATGATTTAATGACTAAAAGAGACGCAATTATATGACTTTTAGGCTAAAAAAACGGATAGTTACCTTCAATAGATCAATTGCAACCTATGCATGAAAGTCGTGTCTTAAATGCAAAATAGAACTGGTTCGAAGTGCTTTCAAACAATTTAATGATATGAAAAGACTGAATGATATACTTTTTAAGACTAAAATAATACATTGTTGTCTTCAATAAATTAATTGCAAGTTTTGTAAGAAAATCCTGTTTGAAAGGCAAAAATAGAATTCGTTTGACTTAATTTGGAATAATTTAATAACTAGAAGAGACTGAGTGACATGACTTTAAAGCTAAACAAATGCATTTTTGCCTTCAATAGATCAACTGCAAGTTATGCACGAAAGTCATTTTTAAAGGCCGAATTTCGTTCGAAGTGATTTAGAATGATTTAATGACTAAAAGAGACGCAATAATAAGACTTTTAGGCTAAAAAAAAATGCATAGTTGCCTTCAATAGATCAATTGCAACTTATGCATGAAAGTCGTGTCTTAAATGCAAAAATAGAATTGGTTCGAAGTGCTTTTAAACAATTTAATGATATGAAAAGACTAAATGATATGCTATTTAAGACTAGAATAATGCATTGTCGTCTTCAATAGATTAATTGCAAGTTACGTAAGAAAATCATGTTTGAAGAGCGAAAATAGAATTCGTTCGACTTAATTTGGAATAATTTAATAACTAGAAGAGACTCAGTGACATAACTTTAAGGCTAAACAAATGCATTGTTGCCTTCAATAGATCAACTGCAAGTTATGCACGAAAGTAATTTTTAAAGGCCGAATTTCGTTCGAAGTGATTTAGAATGATTTAATGACTAAAAGAGACGCAATAATATCACTTTTAGGCTAAAAAAATGCATAGTTGCCTTCAATAGATCAATTGCAACTTATGCATGAAAGTCGTGTCTTAAATGCAAAAATAGAATTGGTTCGAAGTGTTTTAAAAAACTTTAATGATATGAAAAGACTGAATGATATGCTTTTTAAGACTAAAATAATGCATTGTTGTCTTCAATAGATTAATTGCAAGTTATGTAAGAAAATCATGTTTGAAGTGCGAAAATAAAATTTGTTTGAATTAATTTAGAATGATTTATTGACTAGAAGAGACTCAGTGATATGACTTTAAGGCTAAACAAATGCATTGTTGCCTTCGGTAGATCAACTGCAAGTTATGCACGAAAGTCATGTTTAAAGGCCGAATTTCATTGGAAATAATTTAGAATGATTTAATGACTAAAAGAGACGCAATACTATGACTTTAAGGCTAAAAAAATGCATAGTTGCCTTCAGTAGATCAATTACAAGTTATGAACGAAAGTCGTGTCTTAAACGCAAAAATAGAATTGGTTCGAAGTGTTTTCAAACAATTTAATGATATGAAAAGACTAAATGATATGCTTTTTAAGGCTAAAATAAAGCATTGTTGTCTTCAATGGAATAATTGCAAGTTATGTAAGAAAATCATGTTTGAAGGGCGAAAAGAGAATTTGTCGAATTAATTTTGAATGATTTATTGAGTAGAAGAGACTCAGTGACATGACTTTAAGGCTAAACAAATGCATTGTTTCCCTCAATATATCAACTGCAAGTTATGCACGAAAGTCATGTTTAAGGGGCAAATTTAATTTGAAGTGATTTAGAATAATTTACTGACTAAAAGAGATCCAATAATATGACCTTAAGACTAAAAAAATGCATTGTTGCCTTCAATAGATCAATTACAAGTTATGCATGAAAGCGTGTCTTAAATGCAAAAATAGAATTGGTTCGAAGTGTTTTCAAACAATTTAATGATATGAAAAGACTGAATGATATGCTTTTTAAGACTAAAATAATGCATTGTTGTCTTCAATAGATTAATTGCAAGTTATGTAAGAAAATATGACTTTAAGGCTAAAAAAATGCATAGTTGCCATCAATAGATCAATTGCAAGTTAGGCATGAAAGTCGCGTTTTAAATGCAAAAAGAGAATTGGTTCGAAGTGCCTTCAAACAATTTAATGATTGAAAAGACTGAGAGATATGCTTTTTAATGCTAAAATAATGCATTGTTGTCTTCAATAGATTAATTACAAGTTATGTAAGAAAATAATGTTTGAAGGGCGAAAATAGAATTCGTTCATATTAATTTAGAATGATTTGATGACTAGAAGAGACTCAGTGACATGACTTTAAGGCTAAACAAATGCATTGTTGCCTATAATAGATCAACTGCAAGTTATGCACGAAAGTCATGTTTAAAGGCCGAATTTCATTCGAAGTGATTTAGAATGATTTACTGACTAAAAGAGACGCAAAAATATGAATTTAAGGCTAAAAAATTGCATTGTTGCCATCAATAGATCAATTGCAAGTTATGCATGAAAGTCGCGTTTTAAATACAAAAAGAGAATTGGTTCGAAGTGCCTTCAAACAATTTAATGATTGAAAAGACTGAGTGATATGCTTTTTAATGGTAAAGAAATGCATTGTTGTCTTCAGTACATAAATTGCAAGTTATGTAAGAAAATAATGTTTGAAGGGCGAAAATAGAATTCGTTCGTATTAATTTAGAATGATTTAATGACTCGAACAGACTCAGTGACAGGACTTAAAGGCTAAACAAATGCATTGTTGCCTTCAATAGATTAACTGCAGGTTATGCACGAAAGTCATGTTTAAAGGCCGAATTTCATTCGAAGTGATTTAGAAAGATTTAATGACTAAAAGAGACGCAATGATATGACTTTAAGGCTAAAAAATGAATAGTTTCCTTCAATAGATCAAGTGCAAGTTATGCATGAAAGTCGTGTTTTAAAGACAAAAATAGAATTGGTTCGAAGCACCTTCAAACAATTTAATGATTCAAAAGACTGAGTGATATGCTTTTCAATGCTAAAATAATGCATTGTTGTCTTCAGTAGATTAATTACAAGTTGTCTAAGAAAATAATGTTTGAAGGGCGAAAATTGAATTCGTTCGTCTTAATTTAGAATGATTTAATGACTCGAAGAGACTCATTGATAGGACTTAAAGGCTAAACAAATGCATTGTTGCCTTTAATAGATTAACTGCAAGTTATGCGCGAAAGTCATGTTTAAAGGCCGAATTTCGTTCGAAGTGATTTAGAAAGATTTAATGACTAAAAGAGACGCAATAATATGACTTTTAGGCTAAAAAATGAATAGTTGCCTTCAATTGATCAAGTGCAAGTTATGCATGAAAGTCGTGTCTTAATTACAAAATAGAATTGGTTCGAAGTGCCTTCAAACAATTTAACGATTGAAAAGACTGAGTGATATGCTTTTTAATGCTAAAATAACGCATTATAGTCTTCAGTAGATTAATTGCATGTTATGTAAGAAAATAATGTTTGAAGGGTGAAAATAGAATTCGTTAGAATTAATTTAGAAGGATTTAATGACTAAAAAAGACTTAGTTACATGACTGTAAGGCGAAACAAATGCATTGTTGCCTATAATAGATCAGCTGCGAGTTATGCACGAAAGTCCTATTTAAAGGCCGAATTTCGTTTGAAGTGATTTCGAATGATTTACTGACTAAAAGAGATGCAAAAATATGACTTTAAGGCTAAAAAAATGCATAGTTGCCATCAATAGATCAATTGCAAGTTATGCATGAAGTCGCGTTTTAAATGCAAAAATAGAATTGGTTCGAAGAGCCTTGAAACAATTTAACGATTGAAAAGATTGAGTGATATGCTTTTTAATGGTAAAAAAATGCCTTGTTGCCATAAATAGATTAATTGCAAGTTATGCATGAAAGTCGCGTTTTAAATGGAAAAAGAGAATTGGTTCAATGTGCCTTCAAACAATTTAATGATTGAAAAGACTGAGTGATATGCTTTTTAATGCTTAAATAATGCATTGTTGTCTTCAATAGATTAATTACAAATTATGTAAGAAAATAATGTTTGAAGGGCGAAAATAGAATTCGTTCATATTAATTTAGAATGATTTAATGACTCGAAGAGACTCAGTGACATGACTTTAAGGCTAAACAAATGCATTGTTGCTTTTAATAGATCAACTGCAAGTTACGCACGAAAGTCATGTTTAAAGGCCGAATTTCATTCGAAGTGACATAGAACGATTTACTAACTAAAAAAGACGCAAAAATATGAATTTAAGGCTAAAAAAATGCATATTTGCCATCAAGAGATCAATTGCAAGTTATGCATGAAAGTCGCGTCTTAAAGACAAAAATAGAATTGGTTCGAAGTGCCTTCAAAAAATTTAATGATTGAAAAGACTAAGTGGTATGCTTTTTAATGCCAAAATAATGCATTGTTGTCTTCAGTAGATTAATTACAAGTTATGTGAGAAAATAATGTATGAATGGCGAAAACAGAATTCGTTTGAATTAATTTAGAATGATTTAATGACTAGAAGAGACTTAGTGAGATGACTTTAAGGCTAAACAAATGCATTGTTTCCTATAATAGATCAACTGCAAGTTATGCACGAAAGTCCTGTTTAAAGGCCGAATTTCGTTCGAAGTGATTTAGAATGATTTACTGACTAAAAGAGATGCAAAAATATGACTTTAAGGCTAAAAAAATGCATAGTTGCCATCAATAGATCAATTGCAAGTTATGCATGAAGTCGTGTTTTAAATGCAAAAATAGAATTGGTTCGAAGAGCCTTGAAACAATTTAACGATTGAAAAGATTGAGTGATATGCTTTTTAATGGTAAAAAAATGCATTGTTGCCATAAATAGATTAATTGCAAGTTATGCATGAAAGTCGCGTTTTAAATGGAAAAAGAGAATTGGTTCGATGTGCCTTCAAACAATTTAATGATTGAAAAGACTGAGTGATATGCTTTTTAATGCTTAAATAATGCATTGTTGTCTTCAATAGATTAATTACAAATTATGTAAGAAAATAATGTTTGAAGGGCGAAAATAGAATTCGTTCATATTAATTTAGAATGATTTAATGACTCGAAGAGACTCAGTGACATGACTTTAAGGCTAAACAAATGCATTGTTGCTTTTAATAGATCAACTGCAAGTTACGCACGAAAGTCATGTTTAAAGGCCGAATTTCATTCGAAGTGACTTAGAACGATTTACTAACTAAAAAAGACGCAAAAATATGAATTTAAGGCTAAAAAAATGCGTATTTGCCATCAAGAGATCAATTGCAAGTTATGCATGAAAGTCGCGTCTTAAAGACAAAAATAGAATTGGTTCGAAGTGCCTTCAAACAATTTAATGATTGAAAAGACTAAGTGGTATGCTTTTTAATGCCAAAATAATGCATTGTTGTCTTGAGTAGATTAATTACAAGTTATGTAAGAAAATAATGTTTGAAAGGCGAAAATAGAATTCGTTCGTATTAATTTAGAATGATTTAATGACTCGAAGAGACTCAGTGACAGGACTTAAAGCCTAAACAAATGCAATGTTGCCTTTAATAGATTAACCGCAAGTTATGCGCGAAAGTCATGTTTAAAGGCCGAATTTCGTTTGAAGTGATTTAGAAAGGTTTAATGATTAAAAGAGACGCAATAATATGGCTTTAAGGCTAAAGAATGAATAGTTGCCTTCAACAGATCAAGTGCAAGTTATGCATGAAAGTCGTGTCTTAATTACAAAATAGAATTGGTTCAAAGTGCCTTGAAACAAATTAATGATTGAAAAGACTGAGTGATATGCTTTTTAATGCTAAAATAACGCATTGTTGTCTTCAATAGATTAATTACAAGTTATGAAAGAAAATAATGTTTGAAGGGCGAAAATAGAATTCGTTCGTATTAATTTAGAATGATTTAATGACTCGAAGAGACTCAGTGACATGACTTTAAGGCTAAACAAATGCATTGTTGCTTTTAATAGATCAACTGCAAGTTACGCACGAAAGTCATGTTTAAAGGCCGAATTTCATTCGAAGTGATTTAGAAATATTTAATGACTAAAAGAGACGCAATAATATGACTTTAAGGCTAAAAAATGAATAGTTGCCATAAATAGATTAATTGCAAGTTATGCATGAAAGTCGCGTTTTAAATGGAAAAAGAGAATTGGTTCAATGTGCCTTCAAACAATTTAATGATTGAAAAGACTGAGTGATATGCTTTTTAATGCTTAAATAATGCATTGTTGTCTTCAATAGATTAATTACAAATTATGTAAGAAAATAATGTTTGAAGGGCGAAAATAGAATTCGTTCATATTAATTTAGAATGATTTAATGACTCGAAGAGACTCAGTGACATGACTTTAAGGCTAAACAAATGCATTGTTGCTTTTAATAGATCAACTGCAAGTTACGCACGAAAGTCATGTTTAAAGGCCGAATTTCATTCGAAGTGATTTAGAAATATTTAATGACTAAAAGAGACGCAATAATATGACTTTAAGGCTAAAAAATGAATAGTTGCCTTCAATAGATCAAGTGCAAGTTATGCATGAAAGTCGTGTTTTAAAGACAAAAATAGAATTTGTTCGAAGTGCCTTCAAACAATTTAATGATTGAAAAGACTGAGTGATATGCTTTTTAATGCTAAAATAATGCGTTGTTGTCTTCAGTAGATTAATTGCAAGTTATGTGAGAAAATAATGTATGAATGGCGAAAACAGAATTCGTTTGAATTAATTTAGAATGATTTAATGACTAGAAGAGACTTAGTGAGATGACTTTAAGGCTAAACAAATGCATTGTTTCCTATAATAGATCAACTGCAAGTTATGCACGAAAGTCCTGTTTAAAGGCCGAATTTCGTTCGAAGTGATTTAGAATGATTTACTGACTAAAAGAGATGCAAAAATATGACTTTAAGGCTAAAAAAATGCATAGTTGCCATCAATAGATCAATTGCAAGTTATACATGAAGTCGCGTTTTAAATGCAAAAATAGAATTGGTTCGAAGAGCCTTGAAACAATTTAACGATTGAAAAGATTGAGTGATATGCTTTTTAATGGTAAAAAAATGCATTGTTGCCATAAATAGATTAATTGCAAGTTATGCATGAAAGTCGCGTTTTAAATGGAAAAAGAGAATTGATTCGATGTGCCTTCAAACAATTTAATGATTGAAAAGACTGAGTGATATGCTTTTTAATGCTTAAATAATGCATTGTTGTCTTCAATAGATTAATTACAAATTATGTAAGAAAATAATGTTTGAAGGGCGAAAATAGAATTCGTTCATATTAATTTAGAATGATTTAATGACTCGAAGAGACTCAGTGACATGACTTTAAGGCTAAACAAATGCATTGTTGCTTTTAATAGATCAACTGCAAGTTACGCACGAAAGTCATGTTTAAAGGCCGAATTTCATTCAAAGTGACTTAGAACGATTTACTAACTAAAAAAGACGCAAAAATATGAATTTAAGGCTAAAAAAATGCATATTTGCCATCAAGAGATCAATTGCAAGTTATGCATGAAAGTCGCGTCTTAAAGACAAAAATAGAATTGGTTCGAAGTGCCTTCAAACAATTTAATGATTGAAAAGACTAAGTGGTATGCTTTTTAATGCCAAAATAATGCATTGTTGTCTTCAGTAGATTAATTACAAGTTATGTAAGAAAATAATGTTTGAAAGGCGAAAATAGAATTCGTTCGTATTAATTTAGAATGATTTAATGACTCGAAGAGACTCAGTGACAGGACTTAAAGCCTAAACAAATGCAATGTTGCCTTTAATAGATTAACCGCAAGTTATGCGCGAAAGTCATGTTTAAAGGCCGAATTTCGTTTGAAGTGATTTAGAAATGTTTAATGATTAAAAGAGACGCAATAATATGACTTTAAGGCTAAAGAATGAATAGTTGCCTTCAACAGATCAAGTGCAAGTTATGCATGAAAGTCGTGTCTTAATTACAAAATAGAATTGGTTCGAAGTGCCTTGAAACAAATTAATGATTGAAAAGACTGAGTGATATGCTTTTTAATGCTAAAATAACGCATTGTTGTCTTCAATAGATTAATTACAAGTTATGAAAGAAAATAATGTTTGAAGGGCGAAAATAGAATTCGTTCGTATTAATTTAGAATGAGTTAATGACTCGAAGAGACTCAGTGACAGGACTTAAAGGCTAAACAAATGCATTGTTGCCTTCAATAGATTAACTGCAGGTTATGCACGAAAGTCATGTTTAAAGGCCGAATTTCATTCGAAGTGATTTAGAAATATTTAATGACCAAAAGAGACGCAATAATATGACTTTAAGGCTAAAAAATGAATAGTTGCCTTCAATAGATCAAGTGCAAGTTATGCATGAAAGTCGTGTTTTAAAGACAAAAATAGAATTTGTTCGAAGTGCCTTCAAACAATTTAATGATTCAAAAGACTGAGTGATATGCTTTTCAATGCTAAAATAATGCATTGTTGTCTTCAGTAGATTAATTACAAGTTATCTAAGAAAATAATGTTTGAAGGGCGAAAATTGAATTCGTTCGTATTAATTTAGAATGATTTAATGACTCGAAGAGACTTATTGACAGGACTTAAAGGCTAAACAAATGCATTGTTGCCTTCAATAGATTAACTGCAAGTTATGCACGAAAGTCATGTTTAATGGCCGAATTTCGTTCGAAGTGATTTAGAATGATTTAATGACTAAAAGAGACGCAAAAATATGACTTTAAGGCTAAAAAATGAATACTTGCCTTCAATAGATCAAGTGCAAGTTATGCATGAAAGTCGTGCTTTAAAAACAAAAATAGAATTGGTTCGAAGTGCCTTGAAACAATTTAATGATTGAAAAGATTGAGTGATATGCTTTTTAATGGTAAAAAAATGCATTGTTGCCATAAATAGATCAATTCCAAGTTATGCATGAAAGTCGCGTTTCAAATGGAAAAAGAGAATTGGTTCGATGTGCCTTCAAACAATTTAATGATTGAAAAGACTGAGTGATAAGCTTTTTAATGCTTAAATAATGCATTGTTGTCTTCAATAGATTAATTACAAATTATGTAAGAAAATAATGTTTGAAGGGCGAAAATAGAATTCGTTCATATTAATTTAGAATGATTTAATGACTCGAAGAGACTCAGTGACATGACTTTAAGGCTAAACAAATGCATTGTTGCTTTTAATAGATCAACTGCAAGTTACGCACGAAAGTCATGTTTAAAGGCCGAATTTCATTCGAAATGACTTAGAACGATTTACTAACTAAAAAAGACGCAAAAATATGAATTTAAGGCTAAAAAAATGCATATTTGCCATCAAGAGATCAATTGCAAGTTATGCATGAAAGTCGCGTTTTAAATGCAAAAAGACAATTGGTTCGAAGTGCCTTCAAACAATTTAATGATTGAAAAGACTGACTGATATGCTTTTTAATGCTAAAATAATGCATTGTTGTCTTCAGTAGATTAATTACAAGTTATGCAAGAAAATAATGTTTGAAAGGAGAAAATAGAATTCGTTCGTATTAATTTAGACTGATTTAATGACTCGAAGAGACTCAGTGACAGGACTTAAAGGTTAAACAAATGCAATGTTGCCTTTAATAGATTAACCGCAAGTTATGCGCGAAAGTCATGTTTAAAGGCCGAATTTCATTTGAAGTGATTTAGAAAGGTTTAATGATTAAAAGAGACGCAATAATATGACTTTAAGGCTAAAGAATGAATAGTTGCCTTCAACAGATCAAGTGCAAGTTATGCATGAAAGTCGTGTCATAATTACAAAATAGAATTGGTTCGAAGTGCCTTCAAACAATTTAATGATTGAAAAGACTGAGTGATATGCTTTTTAATGGTAAAATAATGCATTTTTGTCTTCAGTAGATTAATTGCAAGTTATGTAAGAAAATAATGTTTGAAGGGCGAAGATAGAATTCGTTCGAATTAATGTAGAATGATTTAATGACTAGAAGAGACTTAGTGACATGACTTTAAGGATAAACAAATGCATTGTTGCCGATAATAGAACAACTGCAAGTTATGCACGAAAGTCAAGTTTAAAGGCCGAATTTCTTTCGAAGTGATTTAGAATGATTTACTGATTAAAAAAGACGCAAAAATATGACTTTAAGGCAAAAAAAATGCATAGTTTCCATCAATATATCAATTGCAAGTTATGCATCAAAGTCGCATTTTAAATGCAAAAAGAGAATTGGTTCGAAGTGCCTTCAAACAATTTAATTATTGAAAAGACTGAGTGATATGCTTTTTAATGCTAAAATAACGCATTGTTGTCTTCAATAGATTAATTACAAGTTATGATAGAAAATAATGTTTGAAGGGCGAAGATAGAATTCGTTCGAATTAATGTAGAATGATTTAATGACTAGAAGAGACTTAGTGACATGACTTTAAGGCTAAACAAATGCATTGTTGCCTATAATAGATCAACAGCAAGTTATGCACGAAAGTCATGTTTAAAGGCCGAATTTCATTCGAAGTGATTTTGAATGATTTACTGATTAAAAAAGACGCAAAAATATGACTTTAAGGCTAAAAAAATGCAAAGTTGCCATTAATAGATTAATTGCAAGTTATGCATGAAAGTCGCATTTTAAATGCAAAAAGGGAATTGGTTCGAAGTGCCTTCAAACAATTTAATAATTGAAAAGACTGAGTGATATGCTTTTCAATGCTAAAATAATGCATTGTTGTCTTCAGTAGATTAATTACAAGTTATCTAAGAAAATAATGTTTGAAGGGCGAAAATTGAATTCGTTCGTATTAATTTAGAATGATTTAATGACTCGAAGGGACTCATTGACAGGACTTAAAGGCTAAACAAATGCATTGTTGCCTTCAATCGATTAACTACAAGTTATGCACGAAAGTCATGTTTAAAGGCCGAATTTCATTCGAAGTGATTTAGAAAGATTTAATGACTAAAATAGACGCAATAATATGACTTTAAGGCTAAAAAATGAATAGTTGCCTTCAATAGATCAAGTGCAAGTTATGCATGAAAGTCGTGTTTTAAAGACAAAAATAGAATTGGTTCGAAGTGCCTTCAAACAATTTAATGATTGAAAAGGCTGAGTGATATGCTTTTTAATGCTAAAATAACGCATTATAGTCTTCAGTAGATTAATTGCAGGTTATGTAAGAAAATAATGTTTGAAGGGTGAAAATAGAATTCGTCCGAATTAATTTAGAAGGATTTAATGACTAAAAGAGACTTAGTTACATGACTGTAAGGCCAAAAAAATGCATTGTTGCCTATAATAGATCAGCTGCGAGTTATGCACGAAAGTCCTATTTAAAGGCCGAATTTCGTTCGAAGTGATTTAGAATGATTTACTGACTAAAAGGGACGCAAAAATATGGCTCTGAGGCTAAAAAATGCATAGTTGCCATCAATAGATCAATTGCAAGTTATGCATGAAAGTTGTGTTTTAAATGCAAAAAGAGAATTGGTTCGAAGTGCATTCAAACAATTTAATGATTGAAAAGACTGAGTGATATGCTTTTTAATGCTAAAATAATGCATTGTTGTCTTCAATAGATTAATTACAAGTTATCTAAGAAAGTAATGTTTCAAAGGGCGAAAATAGAATTCGTTCGAATTAATTTAGAATGATTTAATGACTAGAAGAGACTTAGTGACATGATTTTAAGGCTAAACAAATGCATTGTTGCCTATAATAGATCAACTGCAAGTTATGCACGAAAGTCATATTTAAAGGCCGAATTTCGTTCGAAGTGATTTAGAATGATTTAATGACTAAAAGAGACGCAAAAATATGACTTAAGGCTAAAAAATGCATAGTTGCCATCAATAGATCAATTGCAAGTTAGGCATGAAAGTCGCGTTTTAAATGCAAAAAGAGAATTGGTTCGAAGTGCCGTCAAACAATTTAATGATTGAAAAGACTGAGTGATATGCTTTTTAATGCCAAAATAATGCATTGTTGTCTTCAGTAGATAAATTGCAAGTTATGTAAGAAAATAATGTTTGTAGGGCGAAAATAGAATTCGTTCGTATTAATTTAGAATGATTTAATGACTCGAATAGACTCAGTGACAGGACTGAAAGGCTAAACAAATGCATTGTTGCCTTCAATAGATTAACTGCAGGTTATGCACGAAAGTCATGTTTAAAGGCCGAATTTCATTCGAAGTGATTTAGAAAGATTTAATGACTAAAACAGACGCAATAATATGACTTTAAGGCTAAAAAATGAATAGTTGCCTTCAATAGATCAAGTGCAAGTTATGCATGAAAGTCGTGTTTTAAAGACAAAAATAGAATTGGTTCGAAGTGCCTTCAAACAATTTAATGATTGAAAAGACTGAGTGATATGCTTTTTAATGCTAAAATAATGCATTGTTGTCTTCAATAGATTAATTACAAGTTATCTAAGAAAGTAATGTTTCAAAGGGCGAAAATAGAATTCGTTCGAATTAATTTAGAATGATTTAATGACTAGAAGAGACTTAGTGACATGATTTTAAGGCTAAACAAATGCATTGTTGCCTATAATAGATCAACTGCAAGTTATGCACGAAAGTCATATTTAAAGGCCGAATTTCGTTCGAAGTGATTTAGAATGATTTAATGACTAAAAGAGACGCAAAAATATGACTTAAGGCAAAAAAAATGCATAGTTTCCATCAATATATCAATTGCAAGTTATGCATCAAAGTCGTATCTTAATTACAAAAAGAGAATTGGTTTGAAGTGCCTTCAAACAATTTAATGATTGAAAAGACTGAGTGATATGCTTTTTAATGGTAAAATAATGCATTTTTGTCTTCAGTAGATTAATTGCAAGTTATGTAAGAAAATAATGTTTGAAGGGCGAAGATAGAATTCGTTCGAATTAATTTAGAATGATTTAATGACTAGAAGAGACTTAGTGACATGATTTTAAGGCTAAACAAATGCATTGTTGCCTATAATAGATCAACTGCAAGTTATGCACGAAAGTCATATTTAAAGGCCGAATTTCGTTCGAAGTGATTTAGAATGATTTAATGACTAAAAGAGACGCAAAAATATGACTTAAGGCTAAAAAAATGCATAGTTGCCATCAATAGATCAATTGCAAGTTAGGCATGAAAGTCGCGTTTTAAATGCAAAAAGAGAATTGGTTCGAAGTGCCGTCAAACAATTTAATGATTGAAAAGACTGAGTGATATGCTTTTTAATGCCAAAATAATGCATTGTTGTCTTCAGTAGATAAATTGCAAGTTATGTAAGAAAATAATGTTTGTAGGGCGAAAATAGAATTCGTTCGTATTAATTTAGAATGATTTAATGACTCGAATAGACTCAGTGACAGGACTGAAAGGCTAAACAAATGCATTGTTGCCTTCAATAGATTAACTGCAGGTTATGCACGAAAGTCATGTTTAAAGGCCGAATTTCATTCGAAGTGATTTAGAAAGATTTAATGACTAAAACAGACGCAATAATATGACTTTAAGGCTAAAAAATGAATAGTTGCCTTCAATAGATCAAGTGCAAGTTATGCATGAAAGTCGTGTTTTAAAGACAAAAATAGAATTGGTTCGAAGTGCCTTCAAACAATTTAATGATTGAAAAGACTGAGTGATATGCTTTTTAATGCTAAAATAATGCATTGTTGTCTTCAATAGATTAATTACAAGTTATCTAAGAAAGTAATGTTTCAAAGGGCGAAAATAGAATTCGTTCGAATTAATTTAGAATGATTTAATGACTAGAAGAGACTTAGTGACATGATTTTAAGGCTAAACAAATGCATTGTTGCCTATAATAGATCAACTGCAAGTTATGCACGAAAGTCATATTTAAAGGCCGAATTTCGTTCGAAGTGATTTAGAATGATTTAATGACTAAAAGAGACGCAAAAATATGACTTAAGGCAAAAAAAATGCATAGTTTCCATCAATATATCAATTGCAAGTTATGCATCAAAGTCGTATCTTAATTACAAAAAGAGAATTGGTTTGAAGTGCCTTCAAACAATTTAATGATTGAAAAGACTGAGTGATATGCTTTTTAATGGTAAAATAATGCATTTTTGTCTTCAGTAGATTAATTGCAAGTTATGTAAGAAAATAATGTTTGAAGGGCGAAGATAGAATTCGTTCGAATTAATTTAGAATGATTTAATGACTAGAAGAGACTTAGTGACATGACTTTAAGGCTAAACAAATGCATTGTTGCCTATAATAGATCAACTGCAAGTTATGCACGAAAGTCAAGTTTAAAGGCCGAATTTCGTTCGAAGTGATTTAGAATGATTTACTGATTAAAAGAGACGCAAAAATATGACTTTAAGGCTAAAAAAATGCATAGTTGCCATCAATAGATCAATTGCAAGTTAGGCATGAAAGTCGCGTTTTAAATGCAAAAAGAGAATTGGTTCGAAGTGCCTTCAAACAATTTAATGATTGAAAAGACTGACTGATATGCTTTTTAATGCTAAAATAATGCATTGTTGTCTTCAATAGATAAATTACAAGTTATGTAAGAAAATAATGTTTGAAGGGCGAAAATAGAATTTGTTCATATTAATTTAGAATGATTTAATGACTCGAAGAGACTCAGTCATATGACTTTAAGGCTAAACAAATGCATTGTTGCTTTTAATAGATCAACTGCAAGTTACGCACGAAAGTCATGTTTAATGGCCGAATTTCGTTCGAAGTGATTTAGAATGATTTACTGATTAAAAGAGACGCAAAAATATGACTTTAAGGCTAAAAAAATGCATAGTTGCCATCAATAGATCAATTGCAAGTTAGGCATGAAAGTCGCGTGTTAAATGCAAAAAGAGAATTGGTTCGAAGTGCCTTCAAACAATTTAATGATTGAAAAGACTGAGCGATATGCTTTTTAAGGCCAAAATAATGCATTGTTGTCTTCAGTAGATTAATTGCAAGTTATGTAAGAAAATAATGTTTGTAGGGCGAAAATAGAATTCGTTCGTATTAATTTAGAATGATTTAATGACTCGAATAGACTCAGTGACAGGACTTAAAGGCTAAACAAATGCATTGTTGCCTTCAATAGATTAACTGCAAGTTATGCACGAAAGTCAAGTTTAAAGGCCGAATTTCTTTCGAAGTGATTTAGAATGATTTACTGATTAAAACAGACACAAAAATATGACTTTAAGGCAAAAAAAAAAGCATAGTTTCCATCAATATATTAATTGCAAGTTATGCATCAAAGTCGCATTTTAAATGCAAAAAGAGAATTGGTTCGAAGTGCCTTCAAACAATTTAATGATTGAAAAGACTGAGTGATATGCTTTTTAATGCTAAAATAACGCATTGTTGTCTTCAATAGATTAATTACAAGTTATGAAAGAAAATAATGTTTGAAGGGCGAAAATAGAATTCGTTCGTATTAATTTAGAATGAGTTAATGACTCGAAGAGACTCAGTGACAGGACTTAAAGGCTAAACAAATGCATTGTTGCCTTCAATAGATTAACTGCAGGTTATGCACGAAAGTCATGTTTAAAGGCCGAATTTCATTCGAAGTGATTTAGAAAGATTGAATGACTAAAACAGACGCAATAATATGACTTTAAGGCTAAAAAATGAATAGTTGCCTTCAATAGATCAAGTGCAAGTTATGCATGAAAGTCGTGTTTTAAAGACAAAAATAGAATTGGTTCGAAGTGCCTTCAAACAATTTAATGATTGAAAAGACTGAGTGATATGCTTTTTAATGCTAAAATAATACATTGTTGTCTTCAGGAGATTAATTAAAAGTTATGTAAGAAAATAATGTTTGAAAGGCGAAAATAGAATTCGTTCGTATTAATTTAGAATGATTTAATGACTCGAAGAGACTTAGTGACAGGACTTAAAGGCTAAACAAATGCAATGTTGCCTTTAATAGATCAACTGCAAGTTATGCACGAAAGTCAAGTTTAAAGGCCGAATTTCTTTCGAAGTGATTTAGAATGATTTACTGATTAAAACAGACGCAAAAAAATGACTTTAAGGCAAAAAAAATGCATAGTTTCCATCAATATATCAATTGCAAGTTATGCATCAAAGTCGTATCTTAATTACAAAAAGAGAATTGGTTTGAAGTTCCTTCAAACAATTTAATGATTGAAAAGACTAAGTGATATGCTTTTTAATGGTAAAATAATGCATTTTTGCCTTCAGTAGATTAATTGCAAGTTATGTAAGGAAATAATGTTTGAAAGGCGAAGATAGAATTCGTTCGAATTAATGTAGAATGATTTAATGACTAGAAGAGACTTAGTGACATGACTTTAAGGCTAAACAAATGCATTGTTGCCTATAATAGATCAACAACAAGTTATGCACGAAAGTCATGTTTAAAGGCCGTATTTCTTTCGAAGTGATTTAGAATGATTTACTGATTAAAAAAGACCCAAAAATATGACTTTAAGGCAAAAAAAATGCATAGTTTCCATCAATATATCAATTGCAAGTTATGCATCAAATTCGCATTTTAAATGCAAATAGAGAATTGGTTCGAAGTGCCTTCAAACAATTTAATGATTGAAAAGACTGAGTGATATGCTTTTTAATGCTAAAATAATACATTGTTGTCTTCAGTAGATTAATTACAAGTTGTTTAAGAAAATAATGTTTGAAAGGCGAAAATAGAATTCGTTCGTATTAATTTAGAATGATTTAATGACTCGAAGAGACTTAGTGACAGGACATAAAGGCTAAACAAATGCAATGTTGCCTTTAATAGATCAACTGCAAGTTATGCACGAAAGTCAAGTTTAAAGGCCGAATTTCTTTCGAACTGATTTAGAATGATTTACTGATTAAAACAGATGCAAAAAAATGACTTTAAGGCAAAAAAAATGCATAGTTTCCATCAATATATCAATTGCAAGTTATGCATCAAAGTTGTATCTTAATTACAAAAAGAGAATTGGTTTGAAGTTCCTTCAAACAATTTAATGATTGAAAAGACTAAGTGATATGCTTTTTAATGGTAAAATAATGCATTTTTGTCTTCAGTAGATTAATTGCAAGTTATGTAAGGAAATAATGTTTGAAGGGCGAAGATAGAATTCGTTCGAATTAATGTTGAATGATTTAATGACTAGAAGAGACATAGTGACATGACTTTAAGGCTAAACAAATGCATTGTTGCCTATAATAAATCAACTGCAAGTTATGCCCGAAAGTCATGTTTAAAGGCCGAATTTCGTTCGAAGTGATTTAGAATGAGTTACTGACTAAAAGAGACGCAAAAATATGACTTTAAGGCTAAAAAATTGCATAGTTGCCATCAATAGATCAATTGCAAGTTATGCATGAAAGTCGTGTTTTGAATACAAAAATAGAATTGGTTCGAAGTGCCTTTAAACTATTTAATGATTGAAAAGACTGAGTGATATGCTTTTTAACGGTAAAATAATGCATTGTTGTCTTCAGTAGATTAATTGCAAGTTATGCAAGAAAATAATGTTTGAAGGGCGAAAATAGAATTCGTTCGAATTAATTTAGAATGATCTAATGACTAGAAGAGACTTAGTGACATGACTTTAAGGCTCAACAAATGCATTGTTGCCTATAATAGATCAACTGCAAGTTATGCACGAAAGTCAAGTTTAAAGGCCGAATTTCGTTCGAAGTGATTTAGAATGATTTACTGATTAAAAGAGACGCAAAAATATGACTTTAAGGCTAAAAAAATGCATAGTTTCCATCAATAGATCAATTGCAAGTTATGCATCAAAGTCGCGTTTTAAATGCAAAAAGAGAATTGGTTCGAAGTGCTTTCAAACAATTTAATGATTGAAAAGACTGAGTGATATGCTTTTTAATGCTAAAATTATACATTGTTGTCTTCAATAGATTAATTACAAGTTATATAAGAAAATAATGTTTGAAGGGCGAAAATAGAATTCGTTCGTATTAATTTAGAATGATTTAATGACTCGAAGAGACTCAGTGACATGACTTTAAGGCTAAACAAATGCATTGTTGCTTTTAATAGATCAACTGCAAGTTATGCACGAAAGTCAAGTTTAAAGGCCGAATTTCATTCGAATTGACTTAGCACGATTTACTAACAAAAAGAGACGCAAAAATATGAATTTAAGGCTAAAAAAATGCATAGTTGCCATCAATAGATCAACTGCAAGTTATGCATGAAAGTCGCATTTTAAATGCAAAAAACAGAATTAGTTCGAAGTGCCTTCAAACAATTTAATGACTGAAAAGACTGAGTGATATGCTTTTTAATGTTAAAATAATGCATTGTTGTCTTCAGTAGATTAATTACAAGTTATGTAAGAAAATAATGTTTGAAGGGCGAAAATAGAATTCGTTCGAATTAATTTAGAATGATTTAATGACCAGAAGAGACTTAGTGACATGACTTTAAGGCTAAACAAATGCATTCTTGCCTATAATAGATCAACTGCAAGTGATGCACGAAAGTTATGTTTAAAGGCCGAATTCCGTTCGAAGTGATTTAGAAAGATTTAATGACTAAAGGAGATGCAATAATACGACTTTACGGCTAAAAATCACATAGTTGCCGTCAATAGATCAATTGCAAGTTAGGCATGAAAGTCGCGTTTTAAATGCAAAAAACAGATTTAGTTCGAAGTGCCTTCAAACAATTTAATGATTGAAAAGATTGAGTGATATGCTTTTTAAAGCTAAAATAATGCATTCTTGTCTTCAATAGATTAATTACAAGTTATGTAAGAAAATAATGTTTGAAGGGCGAAAATAGAATTCGTTCGTATTAATTTAGAATGATTTAATGACTCGAATAGACTCAGTGACAGGACTTAAAGGCTAAACAAATGCATTGTTGCCTTCAATAGATTAACTGCAAGTTATGCACGAAAGTCATGTTTAAAGGCCGAATTTCGCCCGAAGTGATTTAGAAAGATTTAATGACTAAAAGAGACGCAATAATATGACTTTAAGGCTAAAAAATGAATAGTTACCTTCAATAGATCAAGTGCAAGTTATGCATGCAAGTCGTGTTTTAAATACAAAAATAGAATTGGTTCGAAGTGCCTTCAAACAATTTATTGATTGAAAATACTGAGTGATATGCTTTTTAATGGTAAAATAATGCATTGTTGTCTTCAGTAGATTAATTGCAAGTTATGCAAGAAAATAATGTTTGAAGGGCGAAAATAGAATTCGTTCGAATTAATTTAGAATGATTTAATGACTAGAAGAGACTTAGTGACATGACTTTAAGGCTCAACAAATGCATTGTTGCCTATAATAGATCAACTGCAAGTTATGCACGAAAGTCAAGTTTAAAGGCCGAATTTCGTTCGAAGTGATTTAGAATGATTTACTGATTAAAAGAGACGCAAAAATATGACTTTAAGGCTAAAAAATGCATAGTTTCCATCAATAGATCAATTGCAAGTTATGCATCAAAGTCGCGTTTTAAATGCAAAAAGAGAATTGGTTCGAAGTGCTTTCAAATAATTTAATGATTGAAAAGACTGAGTGATATGCTTTTTAATGCTAAAATTATACATTGTTGTCTTCAATAGATTAATTACAAGTTATGTAAGAAAATAATGTTTGAAGGGCGAAAATAGAATTCGTTCGTATTAATTTAGAATGATTTAATGACTCGAAGAGACTCAGTGACATGACTTTAAGGCTAAAAAAATGCATTGTTGCTTTCAATAGATCAACTGCAAGTTACGCACAAAAGTCATGTTTAAAGGCCGAATTTCATTCGAAGTGACTTAGAACGATTTACTAACTAAAAGAGACGCAAAAATATGAATTTAAGGCTAAAAAAATGCATAGTTGCCATCAATAGATCAATTGCAAGTTATGCATGAAAGTCGCGTTTTAAATGCAAAAAGAGAATCGGTTCGAAGTGCCTTCAAACAATTTAATGATTGAAAAGACTGAGTGATATGCCTCTTAATGCTAAAATAATGCATTGTTGTTTTCAGTAGATTAATTTCAAGTTATGTAAGAAAATAATGTTTGAAGGGCGAAAATAGAATTCGTTCGAATTAATTTAGAATGATTTAATGACTAGAAGAGACTTAGTGACATGACTTTAAGGCTAAACAAATGCATTGTTGCCTATAATATATCAACTGCAAGTTATGCACGAAAGTCATGTTTAAAGGCCAAATTTCGTTCGAAATGATTTAGAAAGATTTAATGACTAAAGGAGATGCAATAATATGACTTTAAGGCTAAAAAATGAATAGTTACCTTCAATAGATCAAGTGCAAGTTATGCATGAAAGTCGTGTTTTAAATACAAAAATAGAATTGGTTCGAAGTGCCTTCAAACTATTTAATGATTGAAAAGACTGAGTGATATGCTTTTTAATGGTAAAATAATGCATTGTTGTCTTCAATAGATTAACTACAAGTTATGTAAGAAAATAATGTTTGAAGGGCGAAAATAGAATTCGTTCGTATTAATTTAGAATGATTTAACGACTCGAAGAGACTCAGTGACAGGACTTAAAGGCTAAACAAATGCATTGTTGCCTTGAATAGATTAACTGCAAGTTATGCACGAAAGTCATGTTTAAAGGCCGAATTTCGTTCGAAGTGATTTAGAAAGATTTAATGACTAAAGGAGATGCAATAATACGACTTTACGGCTAAAAAATGCATAGTTGCCATCAATAAATCAATTGCAAGTTAGGCATGAAAGTCGCGTTTTAAATGCAAAAAGAGAATTAGTTCGAAGTGCCTTCAAACAATTTAATGATTGAAAAGACTGAGTGATATGCTTTTTAAAGCTAAAATAATGCATTCTTGTCTTCAGTAGATTAATTACAAATTATGTAAGAAAATAATGTTTGTAGGGCGAAAATAGAATTCGTTCGAATTAATTTAGAATGATTTAATGACAAGAGGAGACTTAGTGACATGATTTTAAGGCTAAACAAATGCATTGTTGCCTATAATAGATCAACTGCAAGTTATGCACGAAAGTCATGTTTAAAGGCCGAATTTCGTCTGAAGTGATTTAGAAAGATTTAATGACTAAAGGAGATGCAATAATACGACTTTACGGCTAAAAAATGCATCGTTGCCATCAATAGATCAATTGCAAGTTAGGCATGAAAGTCGCGTTTTAAATGCAAAAAGAGAATTGGTTCGAAGTGCCTTCAAACAATTTAATGATTGAAAAGACTGAGTGATATGCTTTTTAATGCTAAAATAATGCATTGTTGTCTTCAGTAGATTAATTACAAATTATGTAACAAAATAATGTTTGTAGGGCGAAAATAGAATTCGTTCGAATTAATTTAGAATGATTTAATGACTAGAGGAGACTCAGTGACATGATTTTAAGGCTAAACAAATACATTGTTGCCTATAATAGATCAACTGCAAGTTATGCACGAAAGTCATGTTTAAAGGCCGAATTTCGTTCGGAGTGATTTAGAATGATTTACTAATTAAAAGAGACGCAAAAATATGACTTTAAGGCTAAAAAAAGGCATAGTTGCCATCAATAGATCAATTGCAAGTTAGGCATGAAAGTCACGTTTTAAATGCAAAAAGAGAATTGGTTCGAAGTGCTTTCAAACAATTTCATGATTGAAAAGACTGAGTGACATGCTTCTTAATGCTAAAATAATGCATTGTTGTCATCAATAGATTAATTACAAGTTATGTAAGAAAATAATGTTTGAAGGGCGAAAATAGAATTCGTTCGTATTAATTTTGAATGATTTAATGACTCGAAAAGGCTCACTGACAGGACTTTAAGGCTAAACAAATGCATTGTTGCCTTCAACAGATTAACTACAAGTTATGCACGAAAGTCATGTTTAAATGCCGAATTTCATTTGAAGTGATTTAGAATGATTTACTGATTAAAAGAGACGCAAAAATATGACTTTAAGGCTAAAAAAATGCGTAGTTGCCATCAATAGATCAATTGCAAGTTAGGCATGAAAGTCGCGTTTTAAATGCAAAAAGAGAATTGGTTCGAAGTGCCTTCAAACAATTTAATGATTGAAAAGACTGAGTGATATGCTTTTTAATGCTAAAATAATGCACTGTTGTCATCTGTAGATTAATTGCAAGTTATGCAAGAAAATAATGTTTGAAGGGCGAAAATGGAATTCGTTCGAATTAATTTAGAATGATTTAATGACTAGAAGAGACTTAGTGACATGGCTTTAAGGCTAAACAAATCCATTGTTGCCTATAATAGATCAACTGCAAGTTATGCACGAAAGTCATGTTTAAAGGCCGAATTTCGTTCGAAGTGATTTAGAATGATTTAATGACTAAAGGAGATGTAATAATACGACTTTACGGCTAAAAGATGCATAGTTGCCTTCAATTGATCAAGTGCAAGTTATGCATGAAAGTCGTGTTTTAAATACAAAAATAGAATTGGTTCGAAGTGCCTTCAAACAATTTAATGATTGAAAAGACTGAGTGATATGCTTTTTAATAGTAAAATAATGCATCGTTGTCTTCAGTAGATTAATTGCAAGTTATGCAAGAAAATAATGTTTGAAGGGCGAAAATGGAATTCGTTCGAATTAATTGAGAATGATTTAATGACTAGAAGAGACTTAGTGACATGACTTTATGGCTAAACAAATGCATTGTTGCCTATAATAGATCAACTGCAAGTTATGCACGAAAGTCCAGTTTCAAGGCCGAATTTCGTTTGAAGTGATTTAGAATGATTTACTGATTAAAAGAGACGCAAAAATATGACTTTAAGGCTAAAAAAATTCATAGTTGCCATCAATAGCTCAATTGCAAGTTACGCATGAAAGTCGCGTTTTGAATGGAAAAACAGAATTAGTTCGAAGTGCCTTCAAACAATTTAATGGTTGAAAAGACTGAGTGATATGCTTTTTAAAGCTAAAATAATGCATTCTTGTCTTCAATAGATTAATTACAAGTTATGTAAGAAAATAATGTTTGAAGGGCGAAAATAGAATTCGTTCGTATTAATTTAGAATGATTTAATGACTCGAATAGGCTCAGTGACAGGACTTAAAGGCTAAACAAATGCATTGTTGCCCTCAATAGATTAACTACAAGTTATGCACGAAAGTCATGTTTAAAAGCCGAATTTCGCTCGAAGTGATTTGGAAAGATTTAATGACTAAAAGAGACGCAATAATACGACTTTAAGGCTAAAAAATGAATAGTTACCTTCAATAGATCAAGTGCAAGTTATGCATGAAAGTCGCGTTTTAAATGCAAAAATAGAATTGGTTCGAAGTGCCTTCAAACAATTTAATGATTGAAAAGACTGAGTGATATGCTTTTTAATAGTAAAATAATGCATTGTTGTCTTCAGTAGATTAATTGCAAGTTATGCAAGAAAATAATGTTTGAAGGGCGAAAATAGAATTCGTTCGAATTAATTGAGAATGATTTAATGACTAGAAGAGACTTAGTGACATGACTTTAAGGCTAAACAAATGCATTGTTGCCTATAATAGATCAACTGCAAGTTATGCACGAAAGTCCAGTTTAAAGGCCGAATTTCGTTCGAAGTGATTTAGAATGATTTACTGATTAAAAGAGACGCAAAAATATGACTTTAAGGCTAAAAAAATGCATAGTTGCCATCAATAGCTCAATTGCAAGTTAGGCATGAAAGTCGCGTTTTAAATGCAAAACGAGAATTGGTTCGAAGTGCCTTCAAACAATTTAATGATTGAAAAGACTGAGTGATATGCTTTTTAATGCTAAAATAATGCATTGTTGTCTTCAATAGATAAATTACAAGTTATGTAAGAAAATAATGTTTGAAGGGCGAAAATAGAATTCGTTCATATTAATTTAGAATGATTTAATGACTCGAAGAGACTCAGTGATATGACTTTAAGGCTAAACAAATGCATTGTTACTTTTAATCGATCAACTGCAAGTTATGCACGAAAGCAATGTTTAAAGGCCGAATTTCATTCGAAGTGACTTGGAACGATTTACTAACTAAAAGAGTCGCAAAAATATGAATTTAAGGCTAAAAAAATGCATAGTTGCCATCAATAGATCAACTGCAAGTTATGCATGAAAGTCGCGTTTTAAATGCAAAAAGAGAATTGGTTCGAAGTGCCTTCAAACAATTTAATGGTTGAAAAGACTGAGTGATATGCTTTTTAATGCTAAAATAATGCATTGTTGTCTTCAGTAGATTAATTACAAATTATGTAAGAAAATAATGTTTGTAGGGCGAAAGTAGAATTCGTTCGAATTAATTTAGAATGATTTAATGACAAGAAGAGACTTAGTGCCATGACTTTAAGGCTAAACAAATGCATTGTTGCCTATAATAGATCAACTGCAAGTTATGCACGAAAGACATGTTTAAAGGCCGAAATTCGTTCGAAGTGATTTAGAAAGATTTAATGACTAAAGGAGATGCAATAATACGACTTTACGGCTAAAAAATGCATAGTTGCCATCAATAGATCAATTGCAAGTCAGGCATGAAAGTCGCGTTTTAAATGCAAAAAGAGAATCAGTTCGAAGTGCCTTCAAACAATTTAATGATTGAAAAGACTGAGTGATATGCTTTTTAAAGCTAAAATAATGCATTCTTGTCTTCAGTAGATTAATTACAAATTATGTAAGAAAATAATGTTTGTAGGGCGAAAATAGAATTCGTTCGAATTAATTTAGAATGATTTAATGACTAGAGGAGACTTAGTGACATGATTGTAAGGCTAAACAAATGCATTGTTGCCTATAATAGATCAACTGCAAGTTATGTACGAAAGTCATGTTTAAAGGCCGAATTTCGTTCGAAGTGATTTAGAATGACTTACTAATTAAAAGAGACGCAAAAATATGACTTTAAGGCTAAAAAAATGCATAGTTGCCATCAATAAATCAATTGCAAGTTAGGCATGAAAGTCGCGTTTTAAATACAAAAAGAGAATTGGTTTGAAATGCCTTCAAACAATTTAATGATTGAAAAGACTGAGTGATATGCTTTTTAATGCTAAAATAATATATTGTTGTCTTCGGTAGATTAATTACAAGTTATGTAAGAAAATAATGTTGGTAGGGCGAAAATAGAATTCGTTCAAATTAATTTAGAATGATTTAATGACTAGAGGAGACTTAGTGACATGATTTTAAGGCTAAACAAATGCATTGTTGCCTATAATAAATCAACTGCAAGTTATGCACGAAAGTCATGTTTAAAGGCCGAATTTCGTTCGAAGTGATTTAGAAAGATTTAATGACTAAAGGAGATGCAATAATACGACTTTACGGCTAAAAAATGCATAGTTGCCATCAATAGATCAATTGCAAGTTAGGCATGAAAGTCGCGTTTTAAATGCAAAAAGAGAATTAGTTCGGAGTGCCTTCAAACAATTTAATGATTGAAAAGACTGAGTGATATGCTTTTTAAAGCTAAAATAATGCATTCTTGTCTTCAGTAGATTAATTACAAATTATGTAAGAAAATAATGTTTGTAGGGCGAAAATAGAATTCGTTCGAATTAATTTAGAATGATTCAATGACTAGAGGAGACTTAGTGACATGATTTTAAGGCTAAACAAATGCATTGATGCCTATAATAGATCAACTGCAAGTTATGCACGAAAGTCATGTTTAAAGGCCGAATTTCGTTCGAAGTGATGGAGAATGATTTACTAATTAAAAGAGACGCAAAAATATGACTTTAAGGCTAAAAAAATGCATAGTTGCCATCAACAGATCAATTGCAAGTTAGGCATGAAAGTCGCGTTTTAAATGCAAAAAGAGAATTGGTTCGAAGTGCCTTCAAACAATTTAATGATTGAAAAGACTGAGTGATATGCTTTTTAATGCTAAAATAATGCATTGTTGTCTTCAACAGATAAATTACAAGTTATGTAAGAAAATAATGTTTGGAGGGCGAAAATAGAATTCGTTCATATTAATTTAGAATGATTTAATGACTCGAAGAGACTCAGTGATATGACTTTAAGGCTAAACAAATGCATTGTTGCTTTTAATAGATCAACTGCAAGTTACGCAAGAAAGCCATGTTTAAAGGCCGAATTTCATTCGAAGTGACTTGGAACGATTTACTAACTAAAAGAGACGCAAAAATATGAATTTAAGGCTAAAAAAAATGCATAGTTGCCATCAATAGATCAACTGCAAGTTATGCATGAAAGTCGCGTTTTAAATGCAAAAAGAGAATTGGTTCGAAGTGCCTTCAAATAATTTAATGATTGAAAAGACTAAGTGATATGCTTTTTAATGCTAAAATAATATATTGTTGTCTTCAGTAGATTAATTACAAATTATGTAAGAAAATAATGTTTGTAGGGCGAAAATAGAATTCGTTCGAATTAATTTAGAATGATTTAATGACTAGAGGAGACTTAGTGACATGATTTTAAGGCTAAACAAATGCATTGTTGCCTATAATAGATCAACTGCAAGTTATGCACGAAAGTCATGTTTAAAGGCCGAATTTCATTCGAAGTGATTTAGAATGATTTAATGACTAAAGGAGATGCAATAATACGACTTTACGGCTAAAAAATGCATAGTTGCCATCAATAGATCAATTGCAAGTTAGGCATGAAAGTCGCGTTTTAAATGCAAAAAGAGAATTAGTTCGGAGTGCCTTCAAACAATTTATTGATTGAAAAGACTGAGTGATATGCTTTTTAAAGCTAAAATAATGCATTCTTGTCTTCTGTAGATAAATTACAAGTTATGTAAGAAAATAATGTTTGAAGGGCGAAAATAGAATTCGTTCATATTAATTTAGAATGATTTAATGAATCGAAGAGACTCAGTGATATGACTTTAAGGCTAAACAAATGCATTGTTACTTTTAATAGATCAACTGCAAGTTATGCACGAAATTCATGTTTAAAGGCCGAATTTCGTTCGAAGTGATGGAGAATGATTTACTAATTAAAAGAGACGCAAAAATATTACTTTAAGGCTAAAAAAATGCATAGTTGCCATCAACAAATCAATTGCAAGTTAGGCATGAAAGTTGCGTTTTAAATGCAAAAAGAGAATTGGTTCGAAGTGCCTTCAAACAATTTAATGATTGAAAAGACTGAGTGATATGCTTTTTAATGCTAAAATAATGCATTGTTGTCTTCAATAGATAAATTACAAGTTATGTAAGAAAATAATGTTTGGAGGGCGAAAGTAGAATTCGTTCATATTAATTTAGAATGATTTAATGACTCGAAGAGACTCTGTGATATGACTTTAAGGCTAAACAAATGCATTGTTGCTTTTAATAGATCAACTGCAAATTACGCAAGAAAGCCATGTTTAAAGGCCGAATTTCATTCGAAGTGACTTGGAACGATTTACTAACTAAAAGAGACGCAAAAATATGAATTTAAGGCTAAAAAAATGCATAGTTGCCATCAATAGATCAACTGCAAGTTATGCATGAAAGTCGCGTTTTAAATGCAAAAAGAGAATTGGTTCGAAGTGCCTTCAAATAATTTAATGATTGAAAAGACTAAGTGATATGCTTTTTAATGCTAAAATAATATATTGTTGTCTTCAGTAGATTAATTACAAATTATGTAAGAAAATAATGTTTGTAGGGCGAAAATAGAATTCGTTCGAATTAATTTAGAATGATTTAATGACTAGAGGAGACTTAGTGACATGATTTTAAGGCTAAACAAATGCATTGTTGCCTATAATAGATCAACTGCAAGTTATGCACGAAAGTCATGTTTAAAGGCCGAATTTCGTTCGAAGTGATTTAGAATTATTTACTAATTAAAAGAGACGCAAAAATATGACTTTAAGGCTAAAAAAATGCATAGTTGCCATCAATAGATCAATTGCAAGTTAGGCATGAAAGTCACGTTTTAAATGCAAAAAGAGAATTGGTTCGAAGTGCTTTCAAACAATTTCATGATTGAAAAGACTGAGTGATATGCTTTTTAATGCTAAAATAATGCATTGTTGTCATCAATAGATTAATTACAAGTTATGTAAGAAAATAATGTTTGAAGGGCGAAAATAGAATTCGTTCGTATTAATTTAGAATGATTTAATGACTCGAAAAGGCTCACTGACAGGACTTAAAGGCTAAACAAATGCATTGTTGCCTTCAGTAGATTAACTACAAGTTATGCACGTAAGTCATGTTTAAAGGCCGAATTTCGCTCGAAGTGATTTAGAAAGATTTAATGACTAAAAGAGACGCAATAATATGATTTTAAGGCTAAAAAATGAATAGTTACCTTCAATAGATCAAATGCAAGTTATGCATGAAAGTCGTGTTTTAAATACAAAAATAGAATTGGTTCGAAGTGCCTTCAAACAATTTAATGATTGCAAAGACTGAGTTATATGCTTTTTAATGGTAAAATAATGCATTGTTGTCTTCAGCAGATTAATTGCAAGTTATGCAAGAAAATAATGTTTGAAGGGCGAAAATAGAATTCGTTCGAATTAATTGAGAATGATTTAATGACTAGAAGAGACTTAGTGACATGACTTTAAGGCTAAACAAATGCATTGTTGCCTATAATAGATCAACTGCAAGTCATGCACGAAAGTCTAGTTTAAAGGCCGAATTTTGTTTGCAGTGATTTAGAATGATTTACTGATTAAAACAGACGCAAAAATATGACTTTAAGGCTAAAAAAATGCATAGTTGCCATCAATAGATCAATTGCAAGTTAGGCATGAAAGTCGCGTTTTAAATGCAAAAAGAGAATTGGTTCGAAGTGCCTTCAAACAATTTAATGATTGAAAAGACTGAGTGATATGCTTTTTAATAGTAAAATAATGCATTGTTGTCTTCAATAGATAAATTACAAGTTATGTAAGAAAATAATGTTTGAAGGGCGAAAATAGAATTCGTTCATATTAATTTAGAATGATTTAATGACTCGAAGAGACTCAGTGATATGACTTTAAGGCTAAACAAATGCATTGTTGCTTTTAATAGATCAACTGCAAGTTACGCAAGAAAGCCATGTTTAAAGGCCGAATTTCATTCGAAGTGACTTGGAACGATTTACTAACTAAACGAGACGCAAAAATATGAATTTAAGGCTAAAAAAATGCATAGTTGCCATCAATAGATCAACTGCAAGTTATGCATGAAAGTCGCGTTTTAAATGCAAAAAGAGAATTGGTTCGAAGTGCCTTCAAACAATTTAATGATTGAAAAGACTGAGTGATATGCTTTTTAATGCTAAAATAATGCATTGTTGTCTTCAGTAGATTAATTACAAATTATGTAACAAAATAATGTTTGTAGGGCGAAAATAGAATTCGTTCGAATTAATTTAGAATGATTTAATGACTAGAAGAGACTTAGTGACATGATTTTAAGGCTAAACAAATGCATTGTTGCCTATAATAGATCAACTGCAAGTTATGCACGAAAGTCATGTTTAAAGGCCGAATTTCATTCGAAGTGACTTGGAACGATTTACTAACTAAAAGAGTCGCAAAAATATGAATTTAAGGCTAAAAAAATGCATAGTTGCCATCAATAGATCAACTGCAAGTTATGCATGAAAGTCGCGTTTTAAAAGCAAAAAGAGAATTCGTTTGAAGTGCCTTCAAACAATTTAATGATTGAAAAGACTGAGTGATATGCTTTTTAATGCTAAAATAATATATTGTTGTCTTCAGTAGATTAATTACAAATTATGTAAGAAAATAATGTTCGTAGGGCGAAAATAGAATTCGTTCAAATTAATTTAGAATGATTTAATGACTAGAGGAGACTTAGTGACATGATTTTAAGGGTAAACAAATGCATTGTTGCCTATAATAGATCAACTGCAAGTTATGCACGAAAGTCATGTTTAAAGGCCGAATTTCGTTCGAAGTGATTTAGAAAGATTTAATGACTAAAGGAGATGCAATAATACGACTTTACGGCTAAAAAATGCATAGTTGCCATCAATAGATCAATTGCAAGTTAGGCATGAAAGTCGCGTTTTAAATGCAAAAAGAGAATTAGTTCGGAGTGCCTTCAAACAATTTAATTATTGAAAAGACTGAGTGATATGCTTTTTAAAGCTAAAATAATGCATTCTTGTCTTCAGTAGATTAATTACAAATTATGTAAGAAAATAATGTTTGAAGGGCGAAAATAGAATTCGTTCGAATTAATTGAGAATGATTTAATGACTAGAAGAGACTTAGTGACATGACTTTAAGGCTAAACAAATGCATTGTTGCCTATAATAGATCAACTGCAAGTTATGCACGAAAGTCCAGTTTAAAGGCCGAATTTCGTTTGCAGTGATTTAGAATGATTTACTGATTAAAAGAGACGCAAAAATATGACTTTAAGGCTAAAAAAATGCATAGTTGCCATCAATAGATCAATTGCAAGTTAGGCATGAAAGTCGCGTTTTAAATGCAAAAAGAGAATTGGTTCGAAGTGCCTTCAAACAATTTAATGATTGAAAAGACTAAGTGATATGCTTTTTAATAGTAAAATAATGCATTGTTGTCTTCAATAGATAAATTACAAATTATGTAAGAAAATAATGTTTGTAGGGCGAAAATAGAATTCGTTCAAATTAATTTAGAATGATTTAATGACTAGAGGAGACTTAGTGACATGATTTTAAGTGTAAACAAATGCATTGTTGCCTATAATAGATCAACTGCAAGTTATGCACGAAAGTCATGTTTAAAGGCCGAATTTCGTTCGAAGTGATTTAGAAAGATTTAATGACTAAAGGAGATGCAATAATACGACTTTACGGCTAAAAAATGCATAGTTGCCATCAATAGATCAATTGCAAGTTAGGCATGAAAGTCGCGTTTTAAATGCAAAAAGAGAATTAGTTCGAAGTGCCTTCAAACAATTTAATGATTGAAAAGACTGAGTGATATGCTTTTTAAAGCTAAAATAATGCATTCTTGTCTTCAGTAGATTAATTACAAATTATGTAAGAAAATAATTTTTGTAGGCCGAAAATAGAATTCGTTCGAATTAATTGAGAATGATTTAATGACTAGAAGAGACTTAGTGACATGACTTTAAGGCTAAACAAATGCATTGTTGCCTATAATAGATCAACTGCAAGTTACGCACGAAATCCATGTTTAAAGGCCGAATTTCATTCGAAGTGACTTGGAATGATTTACTAACTAAAAGAGACGCAAAAATATGAATTTAAGGTTAAAAAAATGCATAGTTGCCATTAATAGATCAACTGCAAGTTATGCATGAAAGTCGCGTTTTAAATGCAAAAAGAGAATTGGTTCGAAGTGCCTTCAAACAATTTAATGATTGAAAAGACTGAGTGATATGCTTTTTAATGCTAAAATAATGCATTGTTGTCCTCAGTAGATTAATTACAAATTATGTAAGAAAATAATGTTTGTAGGGCGAAAATAGAATTCGTTCGAATTAATTTAGAATGATTTAATGACTAGAGGAGACTTAGTGACATGATTTTAAGGCTAAACAAATGCATGGTATCCTATAATAGATCAACTGCAAGTTATGCACGAAAGTCATGTTTAAAGGCCGAATTTCGTTCGAAGTGATTTAGAATTATTTACTAATTAAAAGAGAAGCAAAAATATGACTTTAAGGCTAAAAAAATGCATAGTTGCCATCAATAGATCAATTGCAAGTTAGGCATGAAAGTCACGTTTTAAATGCAAAAAAAGAATTGGTTCGAAGTGCTTTCAAACAATTTCATAATTGAAAAGACTGAGTGATATGCTTTTTAATGCTAAAATAATGCATTGTTGTCATCAATAGATTAATTACAAGTTATGTAAGAAAATAATGTTTGAAGGGCGAAAATAGAATTCGTTCATATTAATTTAGAATGATTTAATGACTCGAAGAGACTCAGTGATATGACTTTAAGGCTAAACAAATGCATTGTTGCCTTCAATAGATTAACTACAAGTTATGCACGAAAGTCATGTTTAAAGGCCGAATTTCGTTGGCAGTGATTTAGAATGATTTAATGACTAAAAGAGACGAAATAATTAGACTTTAAGGCTAAAAAAATGCATAGTTGCCATCAATAGATCAAGTGCAAGTTAGGCATGAAAGTCGTGTTTTAAATACAAAAATAGAATTGGTTCGAAGTGCCTTCAAGCAAATTAATGATTGAAAAGACTGAGTGATATGCTTTTTAAAGCTAAAATAATGCATTCTTGTCTTCAGTAGATTAATTACAAATTATGTAAGAAAATAATGTTTGTAGGGCGAAAATAGAATTCGTTCGAATTAATTTAGAATGATTTAATGACTAGAGGAGACTTAGTGACATGATTTTAAGGCTAAACAAATGCATTGTTGCCTATAATAGATCAACTGCAAGTTATGCACGGAAGTCATGTTTAAAGGCCGAATTTCGTTCGAAGTGATTTAGAATGATTTAATGACTAAAGGAGATGGAATAATACGACTTTACGGCTAAAAAATGCATAGTTGCCATCAATAGATCAATTGCAAGTTAGGCATGAAAGTCGCGTTTTAAATGCAAAAAGAGAATTAGTTCGAAGTGCCTTCAAACAATTTAATGATTGAAAAGACTGAGTGATATGCTTTTTAAAGCTAAAATAATGCATTCTTGTCTTCAGTAGATTAATTACAAATTAGGTAAGAAAATAATTTTTGTAGGCCGAAAATAGAATTCGTTCGAATTAATTTAGAAAGATTCAATGACTAGAGGAGACTTAGTGACATGACTTTAAAGCTAAACAAATGCATTGATGCCTATAATAGATCAACTGCAAGTTATGCACGAAAGTCATGTTGAAAGGCCGAATTTCGTTCGAAGTGACGTAGAATGATTTACTAATTAAAAGAGACGCAAAAATATGACTTTAAGGCTAAAAAAATGCATAGTTGCCATCAATAGATCAATTGCCAGTTAGGCATGAAAGTCGCGTTTTAAATACAAAAAGAGAATTGGTTCGAAGTGCCTTCAAGCAATTTAATGATTGAAAAGACTGAGTGATATGCTTTTTAATGCTAAAATAATATATTGTTGTCTTCAGTAGATTAATTACAAATTATGTAAGAAAATAATGTTTGTAGGGCGAAAATAGAATTCGTTCGAATTAATTTAGAATGATTTAATGACTAGAGGAGACTTAGTGACATGATTTTAAGGCTAAACAAATGCATTGATGCCTATAATAGATCAACTGCAAGTTATGCACGAAAGTCATGTTGAAAGGCCGAATTTCGTTCGAAGTGACGTAGAATGATTTACTAATTAAAAGAGACGCAAAAATATGACTTTAAGGCTAAGAAAATGCATAGTTGCCATCAATAGATCAATTGCAAGTTAGGCATGAAAGTCGCGTTTTAAATACAAAAAGAGAATTGGTTTGAAGTGCCTTCAAACAATTCAATGATTGAAAAGACTGAGTGATATGCTTTTTAATGCTAAAATAATATATTGTTGTGTTCAGTAGATTAATTACAAATTATGTAAGAAAATAATTTTTGTAGGGCGAAAATAGAATTCATTCGAATTAATTTAGAATGATTTAATGACTAGAGGAGACTTAGTGACATGATTTTAAGGCTAAACAAATGCATTGTTGCCTATAATAGATCAACTGCAAGTTATGCACGAAAGTCATGTTTAAAGGCCGAATTTCGTTCAAAGTGATTGAGAATGATTTACTAATTAAAAGAGACGCAAAAATATGACTTTAAGGCTAAGAAAATGCATAGTTGCCATCAATAGATCAATTGCAAGTTAGGCATGAAAGTCGCGTTTTAAATACAAAAAGAGAATTGGTTTGAAGTGCCTTCAAACAATTTCATGATTGAAAAGACTGAGTGATATGCTTTTTAATGCTAAAATAATGCATTGTTCTCTTCAGTAGATTAATTACAAATTATGTAACAAAATAATGTTTGTAGGGCGAAAATAGAATTCGTTCGAATTAATTTAGAATGATTTAATGACTAGAGGAGACTTAGTGACATGATTTTAAGGCTAAACAAATGCATTGTTGCCTATAATAGATCAACTGCAAGTTATGCACGAAAGTCAAGTTTAAAGGCCGAATTTCGTTCGAAGTGATTTAGAAAGATTTAATGACTAAAGGAGATGCAATAATACGACTTTACGGC
The DNA here is from genome assembly GCA_027186245.1 of Coriaria nepalensis. Lineage (NCBI taxonomy): Eukaryota > Viridiplantae > Streptophyta > Magnoliopsida > Cucurbitales > Coriariaceae > Coriaria > Coriaria nepalensis. The sequence continues at coordinate 23,801,993 of CP114481.1, forward strand.
TAAAAAATGCATAGTTGCCATCAATAGATCAATTGCAAGTTAGGCATGAAAGTCGCGTTTTAAATGCAAAAAGAGAATTAGTTCGAAGTGCCTTCAAACAATTTAATGATTGAAAAGACTGAGTGATATGCTTTTTAAAGCTAAAATAATGCATTCTTGTCTTCAGTAGATTAATTACAAATTATGTAAGAAAATAATTTTTGTAGGCCGAAAATAGAATTCGTTCGAATTAATTGAGAATGATTTAATGACTAGAAGAGACTTAGTGACATGACTTTAAGGCTAAACAAATGCATTGTTGCCTATAATAGATCAACTGCAAGTTACGCACGAAATCCATGTTTAAAGGCCGAATTTCATTCGAAGTGACTTGGAATGATTTACTAACTAAAAGAGACGCAAAAATATGAATTTAAGGTTAAAAAAATGCATAGTTGCCATTAATAGATCAACTGCAAGTTATGCATGAAAGTCGCGTTTTAAATGCAAAAAGAGAATTGGTTCGAAGTGCCTTCAAACAATTTAATGATTGAAAAGACTGAGTGATATGCTTTTTAATGCTAAAATAATGCATTGTTGTCCTCAGTAGATTAATTACAAATTATGTAAGAAAATAATGTTTGTAGGGCGAAAATAGAATTCGTTCGAATTAATTTAGAATGATTTAATGACTAGAGGAGACTTAGTGACATGATTTTAAGGCTAAACAAATGCATGGTATCCTATAATAGATCAACTGCAAGTTATGCACGAAAGTCATGTTTAAAGGCCGAATTTCGTTCGAAGTGATTTAGAATTATTTACTAATTAAAAGAGACGCAAAAATATGACTTTAAGGCTAAAAAAATGCATAGTTGCCATCAATAGATCAATTGCAAGTTAGGCATGAAAGTCACGTTTTAAATGCAAAAAGAGAATTGGTTCGAAGTGCTTTCAAACAATTTCATGATTGAAAAGACTGAGTGATATGCTTTTTAATGCTAAAATAATGCATTGTTGTCATCAATAGATTAATTACAAGTTATGTAAGAAAATAATGTTTGAAGGGCGAAAATAGAATTCGTTCGTATTAATTTAGAATGATTTAATGACTCGAAAAGGCTCACTGACAGGACTTAAAGGCTAAACAAATGCATTGTTGCCTTCAGTAGATTAACTACAAGTTATGCACGTAAGTCATGTTTAAAGGCCGAATTTCGCTCGAAGTGATTTAGAAAGATTTAATGACTAAAAGAGACGCAATAATATGACTTTAAGGCTAAAAAATGAATAGTTACCTTCAATAGATCAAATGCAAGTTATGCATGAAAGTCGTGTTTTAAATACAAAAATAGAATTGGTTCGAAGTGCCTTCAAACAATTTAATGATTGCAAAGACTGAGTTATATGCTTTTTAATGGTAAAATAATGCATTGTTGTCTTCAGCAGATTAATTGCAAGTTATGCAAGAAAATAATGTTTGAAGGGCGAAAATAGAATTCGTTCGAATTAATTGAGAATGATTTAATGACTAGAAGAGACTTAGTGACATGACTTTAAGGCTAAACAAATGCATTGTTGCCTATAATAGATCAACTGCAAGTCATGCACGAAAGTCTAGTTTAAAGGCCGAATTTTGTTTGCAGTGATTTAGAATGATTTACTGATTAAAACAGACGCAAAAATATGACTTTAAGGCTAAAAAAATGCATAGTTGCCATCAATAGATCAATTGCAAGTTAGGCATGAAAGTCGCGTTTTAAATGCAAAAAGAGAATTGGTTCGAAGTGCCTTCAAACAATTTAATGATTGAAAAGACTGAGTGATATGCTTTTTAATAGTAAAATAATGCATTGTTGTCTTCAATAGATAAATTACAAGTTATGTAAGAAAATAATGTTTGAAGGGCGAAAATAGAATTCGTTCATATTAATTTAGAATGATTTAATGACTCGAAGAGACTCAGTGATATGACTTTAAGGCTAAACAAATGCATTGTTGCTTTTAATAGATCAACTGCAAGTTACGCAAGAAAGCCATGTTTAAAGGCCGAATTTCATTCGAAGTGACTTGGAACGATTTACTAACTAAACGAGACGCAAAAATATGAATTTAAGGCTAAAAAAATGCATAGTTGCCATCAATAGATCAACTGCAAGTTATGCATGAAAGTCGCGTTTTAAATGCAAAAAGAGAATTGGTTCGAAGTGCCTTCAAACAATTTAATGATTGAAAAGACTGAGTGATATGCTTTTTAATGCTAAAATAATGCATTGTTGTCTTCAGTAGATTAATTACAAATTATGTAACAAAATAATGTTTGTAGGGCGAAAATAGAATTCGTTCGAATTAATTTAGAATGATTTAATGACTAGAAGAGACTTAGTGACATGATTTTAAGGCTAAACAAATGCATTGTTGCCTATAATAGATCAACTGCAAGTTATGCACGAAAGTCATGTTTAAAGGCCGAATTTCATTCGAAGTGACTTGGAACGATTTACTAACTAAAAGAGTCGCAAAAATATGAATTTAAGGCTAAAAAAATGCATAGTTGCCATCAATAGATCAACTGCAAGTTATGCATGAAAGTCGCGTTTTAAAAGCAAAAAGAGAATTCGTTTGAAGTGCCTTCAAACAATTTAATGATTGAAAAGACTGAGTGATATGCTTTTTAATGCTAAAATAATATATTGTTGTCTTCAGTAGATTAATTACAAATTATGTAAGAAAATAATGTTCGTAGGGCGAAAATAGAATTCGTTCAAATTAATTTAGAATGATTTAATGACTAGAGGAGACTTAGTGACATGATTTTAAGGGTAAACAAATGCATTGTTGCCTATAATAGATCAACTGCAAGTTATGCACGAAAGTCATGTTTAAAGGCCGAATTTCGTTCGAAGTGATTTAGAAAGATTTAATGACTAAAGGAGATGCAATAATACGACTTTACGGCTAAAAAATGCATAGTTGCCATCAATAGATCAATTGCAAGTTAGGCATGAAAGTCGCGTTTTAAATGCAAAAAGAGAATTAGTTCGGAGTGCCTTCAAACAATTTAATTATTGAAAAGACTGAGTGATATGCTTTTTAAAGCTAAAATAATGCATTCTTGTCTTCAGTAGATTAATTACAAATTATGTAAGAAAATAATGTTTGAAGGGCGAAAATAGAATTCGTTCGAATTAATTGAGAATGATTTAATGACTAGAAGAGACTTAGTGACATGACTTTAAGGCTAAACAAATGCATTGTTGCCTATAATAGATCAACTGCAAGTTATGCACGAAAGTCCAGTTTAAAGGCCGAATTTCGTTTGCAGTGATTTAGAATGATTTACTGATTAAAAGAGACGCAAAAATATGACTTTAAGGCTAAAAAAATGCATAGTTGCCATCAATAGATCAATTGCAAGTTAGGCATGAAAGTCGCGTTTTAAATGCAAAAAGAGAATTGGTTCGAAGTGCCTTCAAACAATTTAATGATTGAAAAGACTAAGTGATATGCTTTTTAATAGTAAAATAATGCATTGTTGTCTTCAATAGATAAATTACAAATTATGTAAGAAAATAATGTTTGTAGGGCGAAAATAGAATTCGTTCAAATTAATTTAGAATGATTTAATGACTAGAGGAGACTTAGTGACATGATTTTAAGTGTAAACAAATGCATTGTTGCCTATAATAGATCAACTGCAAGTTATGCACGAAAGTCATGTTTAAAGGCCGAATTTCGTTCGAAGTGATTTAGAAAGATTTAATGACTAAAGGAGATGCAATAATACGACTTTACGGCTAAAAAATGCATAGTTGCCATCAATAGATCAATTGCAAGTTAGGCATGAAAGTCGCGTTTTAAATGCAAAAAGAGAATTAGTTCGAAGTGCCTTCAAACAATTTAATGATTGAAAAGACTGAGTGATATGCTTTTTAAAGCTAAAATAATGCATTCTTGTCTTCAGTAGATTAATTACAAATTATGTAAGAAAATAATTTTTGTAGGCCGAAAATAGAATTCGTTCGAATTAATTGAGAATGATTTAATGACTAGAAGAGACTTAGTGACATGACTTTAAGGCTAAACAAATGCATTGTTGCCTATAATAGATCAACTGCAAGTTACGCACGAAATCCATGTTTAAAGGCCGAATTTCATTCGAAGTGACTTGGAATGATTTACTAACTAAAAGAGACGCAAAAATATGAATTTAAGGTTAAAAAAATGCATAGTTGCCATTAATAGATCAACTGCAAGTTATGCATGAAAGTCGCGTTTTAAATGCAAAAAGAGAATTGGTTCGAAGTGCCTTCAAACAATTTAATGATTGAAAAGACTGAGTGATATGCTTTTTAATGCTAAAATAATGCATTGTTGTCCTCAGTAGATTAATTACAAATTATGTAAGAAAATAATGTTTGTAGGGCGAAAATAGAATTCGTTCGAATTAATTTAGAATGATTTAATGACTAGAGGAGACTTAGTGACATGATTTTAAGGCTAAACAAATGCATGGTATCCTATAATAGATCAACTGCAAGTTATGCACGAAAGTCATGTTTAAAGGCCGAATTTCGTTCGAAGTGATTTAGAATTATTTACTAATTAAAAGAGAAGCAAAAATATGACTTTAAGGCTAAAAAAATGCATAGTTGCCATCAATAGATCAATTGCAAGTTAGGCATGAAAGTCACGTTTTAAATGCAAAAAAAGAATTGGTTCGAAGTGCTTTCAAACAATTTCATAATTGAAAAGACTGAGTGATATGCTTTTTAATGCTAAAATAATGCATTGTTGTCATCAATAGATTAATTACAAGTTATGTAAGAAAATAATGTTTGAAGGGCGAAAATAGAATTCGTTCATATTAATTTAGAATGATTTAATGACTCGAAGAGACTCAGTGATATGACTTTAAGGCTAAACAAATGCATTGTTGCCTTCAATAGATTAACTACAAGTTATGCACGAAAGTCATGTTTAAAGGCCGAATTTCGTTGGCAGTGATTTAGAATGATTTAATGACTAAAAGAGACGAAATAATTAGACTTTAAGGCTAAAAAAATGCATAGTTGCCATCAATAGATCAAGTGCAAGTTAGGCATGAAAGTCGTGTTTTAAATACAAAAATAGAATTGGTTCGAAGTGCCTTCAAGCAAATTAATGATTGAAAAGACTGAGTGATATGCTTTTTAAAGCTAAAATAATGCATTCTTGTCTTCAGTAGATTAATTACAAATTATGTAAGAAAATAATGTTTGTAGGGCGAAAATAGAATTCGTTCGAATTAATTTAGAATGATTTAATGACTAGAGGAGACTTAGTGACATGATTTTAAGGCTAAACAAATGCATTGTTGCCTATAATAGATCAACTGCAAGTTATGCACGGAAGTCATGTTTAAAGGCCGAATTTCGTTCGAAGTGATTTAGAATGATTTAATGACTAAAGGAGATGGAATAATACGACTTTACGGCTAAAAAATGCATAGTTGCCATCAATAGATCAATTGCAAGTTAGGCATGAAAGTCGCGTTTTAAATGCAAAAAGAGAATTAGTTCGAAGTGCCTTCAAACAATTTAATGATTGAAAAGACTGAGTGATATGCTTTTTAAAGCTAAAATAATGCATTCTTGTCTTCAGTAGATTAATTACAAATTAGGTAAGAAAATAATTTTTGTAGGCCGAAAATAGAATTCGTTCGAATTAATTTAGAAAGATTCAATGACTAGAGGAGACTTAGTGACATGACTTTAAAGCTAAACAAATGCATTGATGCCTATAATAGATCAACTGCAAGTTATGCACGAAAGTCATGTTGAAAGGCCGAATTTCGTTCGAAGTGACGTAGAATGATTTACTAATTAAAAGAGACGCAAAAATATGACTTTAAGGCTAAAAAAATGCATAGTTGCCATCAATAGATCAATTGCCAGTTAGGCATGAAAGTCGCGTTTTAAATACAAAAAGAGAATTGGTTCGAAGTGCCTTCAAGCAATTTAATGATTGAAAAGACTGAGTGATATGCTTTTTAATGCTAAAATAATATATTGTTGTCTTCAGTAGATTAATTACAAATTATGTAAGAAAATAATGTTTGTAGGGCGAAAATAGAATTCGTTCGAATTAATTTAGAATGATTTAATGACTAGAGGAGACTTAGTGACATGATTTTAAGGCTAAACAAATGCATTGATGCCTATAATAGATCAACTGCAAGTTATGCACGAAAGTCATGTTGAAAGGCCGAATTTCGTTCGAAGTGACGTAGAATGATTTACTAATTAAAAGAGACGCAAAAATATGACTTTAAGGCTAAGAAAATGCATAGTTGCCATCAATAGATCAATTGCAAGTTAGGCATGAAAGTCGCGTTTTAAATACAAAAAGAGAATTGGTTTGAAGTGCCTTCAAACAATTCAATGATTGAAAAGACTGAGTGATATGCTTTTTAATGCTAAAATAATATATTGTTGTGTTCAGTAGATTAATTACAAATTATGTAAGAAAATAATTTTTGTAGGGCGAAAATAGAATTCATTCGAATTAATTTAGAATGATTTAATGACTAGAGGAGACTTAGTGACATGATTTTAAGGCTAAACAAATGCATTGTTGCCTATAATAGATCAACTGCAAGTTATGCACGAAAGTCATGTTTAAAGGCCGAATTTCGTTCAAAGTGATTGAGAATGATTTACTAATTAAAAGAGACGCAAAAATATGACTTTAAGGCTAAGAAAATGCATAGTTGCCATCAATAGATCAATTGCAAGTTAGGCATGAAAGTCGCGTTTTAAATACAAAAAGAGAATTGGTTTGAAGTGCCTTCAAACAATTTCATGATTGAAAAGACTGAGTGATATGCTTTTTAATGCTAAAATAATGCATTGTTCTCTTCAGTAGATTAATTACAAATTATGTAACAAAATAATGTTTGTAGGGCGAAAATAGAATTCGTTCGAATTAATTTAGAATGATTTAATGACTAGAGGAGACTTAGTGACATGATTTTAAGGCTAAACAAATGCATTGTTGCCTATAATAGATCAACTGCAAGTTATGCACGAAAGTCAAGTTTAAAGGCCGAATTTCGTTCGAAGTGATTTAGAAAGATTTAATGACTAAAGGAGATGCAATAATACGACTTTACGGCTAAAAAATGCATAGTTGCCATCAATAGATCAATTGCAAGTTAGGCATGAAAGTCGCGTTTTAAATGCAAAAAGAGAATTAGTTCGAAGTGCCTTCAAACAATTTAATGATTGAAAAGACTGAGTGATATGCTTTTTAAAGCTAAAATAATGCATTCTTGTCTTCAGTAGATTAATTACAAATTATGTAAGAAAATAATTTTTGTAGGCCGAAAATAGAATTCGTTCGAATTAATTGAGAATGATTTAATGACTAGAAGAGACTTAGTGACATGACTTTAAGGCTAAACAAATGCATTGTTGCCTATAATAGATCAACTGCAAGTTACGCACGAAATCCATGTTTAAAGGCCGAATTTCATTCGAAGTGACTTGGAATGATTTACTAACTAAAAGAGACGCAAAAATATGAATTTAAGGTTAAAAAAATGCATAGTTGCCATTAATAGATCAACTGCAAGTTATGCATGAAAGTCGCGTTTTAAATGCAAAAAGAGAATTGGTTCGAAGTGCCTTCAAACAATTTAATGATTGAAAAGACTGAGTGATATGCTTTTTAATGCTAAAATAATGCATTGTTGTCCTCAGTAGATTAATTACAAATTATGTAAGAAAATAATGTTTGTAGGGCGAAAATAGAATTCGTTCGAATTAATTTAGAATGATTTAATGACTAGAGGAGACTTAGTGACATGATTTTAAGGCTAAACAAATGCATGGTATCCTATAATAGATCAACTGCAAGTTATGCACGAAAGTCATGTTTAAAGGCCGAATTTCGTTCGAAGTGATTTAGAATTATTTACTAATTAAAAGAGAAGCAAAAATATGACTTTAAGGCTAAAAAAATGCATAGTTGCCATCAATAGATCAATTGCAAGTTAGGCATGAAAGTCACGTTTTAAATGCAAAAAAAGAATTGGTTCGAAGTGCTTTCAAACAATTTCATAATTGAAAAGACTGAGTGATATGCTTTTTAATGCTAAAATAATGCATTGTTGTCATCAATAGATTAATTACAAGTTATGTAAGAAAATAATGTTTGAAGGGCGAAAATAGAATTCGTTCATATTAATTTAGAATGATTTAATGACTCGAAGAGACTCAGTGATATGACTTTAAGGCTAAACAAATGCATTGTTGCCTTCAATAGATTAACTACAAGTTATGCACGAAAGTCATGTTTAAAGGCCGAATTTCGTTGGCAGTGATTTAGAATGATTTAATGACTAAAAGAGACGAAATAATTAGACTTTAAGGCTAAAAAAATGCATAGTTGCCATCAATAGATCAAGTGCAAGTTAGGCATGAAAGTCGTGTTTTAAATACAAAAATAGAATTGGTTCGAAGTGCCTTCAAGCAAATTAATGATTGAAAAGACTGAGTGATATGCTTTTTAAAGCTAAAATAATGCATTCTTGTCTTCAGTAGATTAATTACAAATTATGTAAGAAAATAATGTTTGTAGGGCGAAAATAGAATTCGTTCGAATTAATTTAGAATGATTTAATGACTAGAGGAGACTTAGTGACATGATTTTAAGGCTAAACAAATGCATTGTTGCCTATAATAGATCAACTGCAAGTTATGCACGGAAGTCATGTTTAAAGGCCGAATTTCGTTCGAAGTGATTTAGAATGATTTAATGACTAAAGGAGATGGAATAATACGACTTTACGGCTAAAAAATGCATAGTTGCCATCAATAGATCAATTGCAAGTTAGGCATGAAAGTCGCGTTTTAAATGCAAAAAGAGAATTAGTTCGAAGTGCCTTCAAACAATTTAATGATTGAAAAGACTGAGTGATATGCTTTTTAAAGCTAAAATAATGCATTCTTGTCTTCAGTAGATTAATTACAAATTAGGTAAGAAAATAATTTTTGTAGGCCGAAAATAGAATTCGTTCGAATTAATTTAGAAAGATTCAATGACTAGAGGAGACTTAGTGACATGACTTTAAAGCTAAACAAATGCATTGATGCCTATAATAGATCAACTGCAAGTTATGCACGAAAGTCATGTTGAAAGGCCGAATTTCGTTCGAAGTGACGTAGAATGATTTACTAATTAAAAGAGACGCAAAAATATGACTTTAAGGCTAAAAAAATGCATAGTTGCCATCAATAGATCAATTGCCAGTTAGGCATGAAAGTCGCGTTTTAAATACAAAAAGAGAATTGGTTCGAAGTGCCTTCAAGCAATTTAATGATTGAAAAGACTGAGTGATATGCTTTTTAATGCTAAAATAATATATTGTTGTCTTCAGTAGATTAATTACAAATTATGTAAGAAAATAATGTTTGTAGGGCGAAAATAGAATTCGTTCGAATTAATTTAGAATGATTTAATGACTAGAGGAGACTTAGTGACATGATTTTAAGGCTAAACAAATGCATTGATGCCTATAATAGATCAACTGCAAGTTATGCACGAAAGTCATGTTGAAAGGCCGAATTTCGTTCGAAGTGACGTAGAATGATTTACTAATTAAAAGAGACGCAAAAATATGACTTTAAGGCTAAGAAAATGCATAGTTGCCATCAATAGATCAATTGCAAGTTAGGCATGAAAGTCGCGTTTTAAATACAAAAAGAGAATTGGTTTGAAGTGCCTTCAAACAATTCAATGATTGAAAAGACTGAGTGATATGCTTTTTAATGCTAAAATAATATATTGTTGTGTTCAGTAGATTAATTACAAATTATGTAAGAAAATAATTTTTGTAGGGCGAAAATAGAATTCATTCGAATTAATTTAGAATGATTTAATGACTAGAGGAGACTTAGTGACATGATTTTAAGGCTAAACAAATGCATTGTTGCCTATAATAGATCAACTGCAAGTTATGCACGAAAGTCATGTTTAAAGGCCGAATTTCGTTCAAAGTGATTGAGAATGATTTACTAATTAAAAGAGACGCAAAAATATGACTTTAAGGCTAAGAAAATGCATAGTTGCCATCAATAGATCAATTGCAAGTTAGGCATGAAAGTCGCGTTTTAAATACAAAAAGAGAATTGGTTTGAAGTGCCTTCAAACAATTTCATGATTGAAAAGACTGAGTGATATGCTTTTTAATGCTAAAATAATGCATTGTTCTCTTCAGTAGATTAATTACAAATTATGTAACAAAATAATGTTTGTAGGGCGAAAATAGAATTCGTTCGAATTAATTTAGAATGATTTAATGACTAGAGGAGACTTAGTGACATGATTTTAAGGCTAAACAAATGCATTGTTGCCTATAATAGATCAACTGCAAGTTATGCACGAAAGTCAAGTTTAAAGGCCGAATTTCGTTCGAAGTGATTTAGAATGATTTACTAATTAAAAGAGACGCAAAAATATGACTTTAAGGCTAAAAAAATGCATAGTTGCCATCAATAGATCAATTGCAAGTTAGGCGTGAAAGTCGCATTTTAAATACAAAAAGAGAACTGGTTCGAAGTGCCTTCAAGCAATTTAATGATTGAAAAGACTGAGTGATATGCTTTTTAATGCTAAAATAATATATTTTTGTCTTCAGTAGATTAATTACAAATTATGTAAGAAAATAATGTTTGTAGGGCGAAAATAGAATTCGTTCGAATTAATTTAGAATGATTTAATGACTAGAGGAGACTTAGTGACATGATTTTAAGGCTAAACAAATGCATTGTTGCCTATAATAGATCAACTGCAAGATACGCACGAAAGCCATGTTTAAACGCCGAATTTCATTCGAACTGAATTGGAATGATTTACTGATTAAAAGAGACGCAAAAATATGACTTTAAGGCTAAAAAAATGCATAGTTGCCATCCATAGATCAATTGCAAGTTAGGCATGAAAGTCGCGTTTTAAATGCAAAAAGAGAATTGGTTCGAAGTGCCTTCAAACAATTTAATGATTGAAAAGACTGAGTGATCTGCTTTTTAATGCTAAAATAATGCATTGTTGTCTTCAGTAGATTAATTACAAATTATGTAACAAAATAATGTTTGTAGGGCGAAAATAGAATTCGTTCGAATTAATTTAGAATGATTTAATGACTAGAGGAGACTTAGTGACATGATTTTAAGGCTAAACAAATGCATTGTTGCCTATAATAGATCAACTGGAAGTTATGCACGAAAGTCAAGTTTAAAGGCCGAATTTCGTTCGAAGTGATTTAGAATGATTTACTAATTAAAAGAGACGCAAAAATATGACTTTAAGGCTAAAAAAATGCATAGTTGCCATCAATAGATCAATTGCAAGTTAGCCATGAAAGTCGCGTTTTAAATGCAAAAAGAGAATTAGTTCGGAGTGCCTTCAAACAATTTAATGATTGAAAAGACTGGGTGATATGCTTTTTAAAGCTAAAATAATGCATTCTTGTCTTCAGTAGATTAATTACAAATTATGTAAGAAAATAATGTTTGTAGGGCGAAAGTAGAATTCGTTCGAATTAATTTAGAATGATTTAATGACTAGAGGACACTCAGTGACATGATTTTAAGGCTAAACAAATCCATTGTTGCCTATAATAGATCAACAGCAAGTTATGCACGAAAGTCATGTTTAAAGGCCGAATTTCGTTCGAAGTGATTTAGAATGATTTACTAATTAAAAGAGACGCAAAAATATGACTTTAAGGCTAAAAAAATGCATAGTTGCCATCAATAGATCAATTGCAAGTTAGGCATGAAAGTCACGTTTTAAATGCAAAAAGAGAATTGGTTCGAAGTGCTTTCAAACAATTTCTTGATTGAAAAGACTGAGTGATATGCTTTTTAATGCTAAAATAATGCATTGTTGTCCTCAATAGATTAATTACAAGTTATGTAAGAAAATAATGTTTGCAGGGCGAAAATAGAATTCGTTCGTATTAATTTAGAATGATCTAATGACTCGAAAAGGCACACTGACAGGACTTAAAGGCTAAACAAATGCATTGTTGCCTTCAATAGATTAACTACAAGTTATGCACGAAAGTCATGTTTAAAGGCCGAATTTCGCTCGAAGTGATTTAGAAAGATTTAATGACTAAAAGAGACTCAATAATATGACTTTAAGCCTACAAAATGAATACTTACCTTCAATAGATCAAGTGCAAGTTATGCATGAAAGTCGTGTTTTAAATACAAAAATTGAATTGGTTCGAAGTGCCTTCAAACAATTTAATGATTGAAATGACAGAGTGATATGCTTTTTAATGCTAAAATAATGCATTGTTATCTTCAGTAGATTAATTACAAATTATGTAAGAAAATAATGTTTGTAGGGCGAAAATAGAATTCGTTCGAATTAATTTAGAATGATTTAATGACTAGAGGAGACTTGGTGACATGATTTTATGGCTAAACAAATGCATTGTTGCCTATAATAGATCAACTGCAAGTTATGCCCGAAAGTCATGTTTAAAGGCCGAATTTCGTTCGATGTGATTTAGAATGATTTACTAATTAAAAGAGACGCAAAAATATGACCTTAAGGCTAAAAAAATGCATAGTTGCCATCAATAGATCAATTGCAAGTTAGCCATGAAAGTCGCGTTTTAAATGCAAAAAGAGAATTAGTTCGGAGTGCCTTCAAACAATTTAATGATTGAAAAGACTGGGTGATATGCTTTTTAAAGCTAAAATAATGCATTCTTGTCTTCAGTAGATTAATTACAAATTATTTAAGAAAATAATGTTTGTAGGGCGAAAATAGAATTCGTTCGAATTAATTTAGAATGATTTAATTACTAGAGGAGACTCAGTGACATGATTTTAAGGCTAAACAAATCCATTGTTGCCTATAATAGATCAACTGCAAGTTATGCCCGAAAGTCATGTTTAAAGGCCGAATTTCGTTCGAAGTGATTTAGAATGATTTACTAATTAAAAGAGACGCAAAAATACGACTTTAAGGCTAAAAAAATGCATAGTTGCCATCAATAGATCAATTGCAAGTTAGGCATGAAAGTCACGTTTTAAATGCAAAAAGAGAATTGGTTCGAAGTGCTTTCAAACAATTTCTTGATTGAAAAGACTCAGTGATATGCTTTTTAATGCTAAAATAATGCATTGTTGTCCTCAATAGATTAATTACAAGTTATGTAAGAAAATAATGTTTGCAGGGCGAAAATAGAATTCGTTCGTATTAATTTAGAATGATCTAATGACTCGAAAAGGCACACTGACAGGACTTAAAGGCTAAACAAATGCATTGTTGCTTTCAATAGATTAACTACAAGTTATGCACGAAAGTCATGTTTAAAGGCCGAATTTCGCTCGAAGTGATTTAGAAAGATTTAATGACTAAAAGAGACTCAATAATATGACTTTAAGCCTACAAAATGAATACTTACCTTCAATAGATCAAGTGCAAGTTGTGCATGAAAGTCGTGTTTTAAATACAAAAATTGAATTGGTTCGAAGTGCCTTCAAACAATTTAATGATTGAAATGACAGAGTGATATGCTTTTTAATGCTAAAATAATGCATTGTTATCTTCAGTAGATTAATTACAAATTATGTAAGAAAATAATGTTTGTGGGGCGAAAATAGAATTCGTTCGAATTAATTTAGAATGATTTAATGACTAGAGGAGACTTGGTGACATGATTTTAAGGCTAAACAAATGCATTGTTGCCTATAATGGATCAACTGCAAGTTATGCCCGAAAGTCATGTTTAAAGGCCGAATTTCGTTCGATGTGATTTAGAATGATTTACTAATTAAAAGAGACGCAAAAATATGACCTTAAGGCTAAAAAAATGCATAGTTGCCATCAATAGATCAATTGCAAGTTAGCCATGAAAGTCGCGTTTTAAATGCAAAAAGAGAATTAGTTCGGAGTGCCTTCAAACAATTTAATGATTGAAAAGACTGGGTGATATGCTTTTTAAAGCTAAAATAATGCATTCTTGTCTTCAGTAGATTAATTACAAATTATTTAAGAAAATAATGTTTGTAGGGCGAAAATAGAATTCGTTCGAATTAATTTAGAATGATTTAATTACTAGAGGAGACTCAGTGACATGATTTTAAGGCTAAACAAATCCATTGTTGCCTATAATAGATCAACTGCAAGTTATGCACGAAAGTCATGTTTAAAGGCCGAATTTCGTTCGAAGTGATTTAGAATGATTTACTAATTAAAAGAGACGCAAAAATATGACTTTAAGGCTAAAAAAATGCATAGTTGCCATCAATAGATCAATTGCAAGTTAGGCATGAAAGTCACATTTTAAATGCAAAAAGAGAATTGGTTCGAAGTGCTTTCAAACAATTTCATGATTGAAAAGACTGAGTGATATGCTTTTTAATGCTAAAATAATGCATTGTTGTCATCAATAGATTAATTACAAGTTATGTAAGAAAATAATGTTTGCAGGGCGAAAATAGAATTCGTTCGTATTAATTTAGAATGATTTAATGACTCCAAAAGGCACACTGACAGGACTTAAAGGCTAAACAAATGCATTGTTGCCTTCAATAGATTAACGACAAGTTATGCACAAAAAGTCATGTTTAAAGGCCGAATTTCGCTCGAAGTGATTTAGAAAGATTTAATGACTAAAAGAGACGCAATAATATGACTTTAAGCCTACAAAATGAATAGTTACCTTCAACAGATCAAGTGCAAGTTATGCATGAAAGTCGTGTTTTAAATACAAAAATTGAATTGGTTCGAAGTGCCTTCAAACAATTTAATGATTGAAATGACAGAGTGATATGCTTTTTAATGCTAAAATAATACATTGTTGTCTTCAGTAGATTAATTACAAATTATGTAAGAAAATAATGTTTGTAGGGCGAAAATAGAATTCGTTCGAATTAATTTAGAATGATTTAATGACTAGAGGAGACTTGGTGACATGATTTTAAGGCTAAACAAATGCATTGTTGCCTATAATAGATCAACTGCAAGTTATGCACGAAAGTCATGTTTAAAGGCCGAATTTCGTTCGAAGTGATTTAGAATGATTTACTAATTAAAAGAGACGCAAAAATATGACTTTAAGGCTAAAAAAATGCATAGTTGCCATCAATAGATCAATTGCAAGTTAGCCATGAAAGTCGCGTTTTAAATGCAAAAAGAGAATTAGTTCGGAGTGCCTTCAAACAATTTAATGATTGAAAAGACTGGGTGATATGCTTTTTCAAGCTAAAATAATGCATTCTTGTCTTCAGTAGATTAATTACAAATTATGTAAGAAAATAATATTTGTAGGGCGAAAATAGAATTCGTTCGAATTAATTTAGAATGATTTAATGACAAGAGGAGACTCAGTGACATGATCTTAAGGCTAAACAAATGCATTGTTGCCTATAATAGATCAACTGCAAGTTATGCACGAAAGTCATGTTTAAAGGCCGAATTTCGTTCGAAGTGATTTAGAAAGATTTAATGACTAAAAGAGACGCAAAAATATGACTTTAAGGCTAAAAAAATGCATAGTTGCCATCAATAGATCAATTGCAAGTTAGGCATGAAAGTCGCGTTTTAAATGCAAAAAGAGAATTGGTTCGAAGTGCCTTCAAACAATTTAATGATTGAAAAGACTGAGTGATATGCTTTTTAATGCTAAAATAATGCATTGTTGTCTTCAGTAGATTAATTACAAGTTATGTACGAAAATAATGTTTGTAGGGGGAAAATAGAATTCGTTCGAATTAATTAAGAATGATTTAATGACTAGAAGAGACTTCGTGACATGACTTTAAGGCTAAACAAATGCATTGTTGCCTATAATAGATCAACTGCAAGTTATGCACGAAAGTCATGTTTAAAGGTCGAATTTCATTCGAAGTGATTTAGAAAGATTGAATGACTAAAGGAGATGCAATAATACGACTTTACGGCTAAAAGATGCATAGTTGCCATCAATAGATCAATTGCAAGTTAGGCATGAAAGTCGCATCTTAAATGCATAAAGAGAATTAGTTCGGAGTGCCTTCAAAGAATTTAATGATTGAAAAGACTGGGTGATATGCTTTTTAAAGCTAAAATAATGCATTATTGTCTTCAGTAGATTAATTACAAATTATGTAAGAAAATAATGTTTGTAGCGCGAAAATAGAACTCGTTCGAATTAATTTAGAATGATTTAATGACTAGAGGAGACTTAGTGACATGATTTTAAGGCTAAACAAATGCATTGTTGCCTATAATAGGTCAACTGCATGTTATGCACGAAAGTCATGTTTAAAGGCCGAATTTCGTTCGAAGTGATTCAGAATGATTTAATGACTAAAGGAGATGCAATAATACGACTTTACGGCTTAAAAATGCATAGTTGCCATCAATAGATCAATTGCAAGTTAGCCATGAAAGTCGCGTTTTAAATGCAAAAAGAGAATTGGTTCGAAGTGCCTTCAAACAATTTAATGATTGAAAAGACTGAGTGATATGCTTTTTAATGCTAAAATAATATATTGTTGTCTTCAGTAGATTAATTAAAAATTATGTAAGAAAATAATGTTTGTAGGGCGAAAGTAGAATTCGTTCGAATTAATTTAGAATGATTTAATGACTAGAGGAGACTTAGTGACATGATTTTAAGGGTAAACAAATGCATTGTTGCCTATAATAGATCAACTGCAAGTTACGCACGAAAGCCATGTTTAAAGGCCAAATTTCATTCGAAGTGACTTGGAATGATTTACTAACTAAAAGAGACGCAAAAATATGAATTTAAGGCTAAAAAAATGCATAGTTGCCATCAATAGATCAATTGCAAGTTAGGCATGAAAGTCGCGTTTTAAATGCAAAAAGAGAATTGGTTCGAAGTGCCTTCAAACAATTTAATGATTGAAAAGACTGAGTGATATGCTTTTTAATGCTAAAATATTACATTGTTGTCTTCCGTAGATTAATTACAAATTATGTAAGAAAATAATGTTTGTAGGGCGAAAATAGAATTCGTTCGAATTAATTTAGAATAATTTAATGACTAGAGGAGACTTAGTGACATGATCTTAAGGCTAAACAAATGCATTGTTGCCTATAATAGATCAACTGCAAGTTATGCACGAAAGTCATGTTTAAAG
The DNA here is from genome assembly GCA_027186245.1 of Coriaria nepalensis. Lineage (NCBI taxonomy): Eukaryota > Viridiplantae > Streptophyta > Magnoliopsida > Cucurbitales > Coriariaceae > Coriaria > Coriaria nepalensis. The sequence goes on from CP114481.1 coordinate 23,819,131, forward strand.
GCCGAATTTCGTTCGAAGTGATTTAGAATGATTTACAAATTAAAAGAGACGCAAAAATATGACTTTAAGGCTAAAAAAAGGCATAATTTCCATTAATAGATCAATTGCAAGTTAGGCATGAAAGTCACGTTTTAAATGCAAAAAGAGAATTGGTTCGAAGTGCTTTCAAACAATTTCATGATTGAAAAGACTGAGTGATATGCTTTTTAATGCTAAAATAATGCATTGTTGTCATCAATAGATTAATTACAAGTTATGTAAGAAAATAATGTTTGAAGGGCGAAAATAGAATTCGTTCGTTTTAATTTAGAATGATTTAATGACTCGAATAGGCTCAGTGACATGACTTAAAGGCTAAACAAATGCATTGTTGCCTTCAATAGATTAACTACAAGTTATGCACGAAAGTCATGTTTAGAGGCCGAATTTCGCTCGAAGTGATTTAGAAAGATTTAATGACTAAAAGAGATGCAATAATATGACTTTAAGGCTAAAAAATGAATAGTTACCTTCAATAGATCAAGTGCAAGTTATGCATGAAAGTCGTGTTTTAAATACAAAAATTGAATTGGTTCGAAGTGCCTTCAAACAATTTAATGATTGAAATGACAGAGTGATATGCTTTTTAATGCTAAAATAATACATTGTTGTCTTCAGTAGATTAATTACAAGTTATGCAAGAAAATAATGTTTGAAGGGCGAAAATAGAATTCGTTCGAATTAATTGAGAATGATTTAATGACTAGAAGAGACTTAGTGACATGACTTTAAGGCTAAACAAATGCATTGTTGCCTATAATAGATCAACTGCAAGTTATGCACGAAAGTCATGTTTAACGGCCGAAATTCGTTCGAAGTGATTTCGAATGATTTACTGATTAAAAAAGACGCAAAAATATGACTTTAAGGCTAAAAAAATGCATAGTTGCCATCAATAGATCAATTGCAAGTTAGGCATGAAAGTCGCGTTTTAAATGCAAAAAGAGAATTGGTTCGAAGTGCCTTCAAACAATTTAATGATTGAAAAGACTGAGTGATATGCTTTTTAATGCTAAAATAATGCATTGTTGTCTTCAATAGATAAATTACAAGTTATGTAAGAAAATAATGTTTGAAGGGCGAAAATAGAATTCGTTCATATTAATTTAGAATGATTTAATGACTCGAAGAGACTCAGTGATATGTCTTTAAGGCTAAACAAATGCATTGTTGCTTTTAATAGATCAACTGCAAGTTATGCACGAAAGCCATGTTTAAAGGCCGAATTTCATTCGAAGTGACTTGGAACAATTTACTAACTAAAAGATACGCAAAAATATGAATTTAAGGCTAAAAAAATGCATAGTTGCCATCAATAGATCAACTGCAAGTTATGCATGAAAGTCGCGTTTTAAAGGCAAAAAGGGAATTGGTTCGAAGTGCCTTCAAACAATTTAATGATTGAAAAGACTCAGTGATATGCTTTTTAATGCTAAAATAATGCATTGTTGTCTTCAGTAGATTAATTACAAATTATGTAACGAAATAATGTTTGTAGGGCGAAAATAGAATTCGTTCGAATTAATTTAGAATGATTTAATGACTAGAAGAGACTTAGTGACATGACTTTAAGGCTAAACGAATGCATTGTTGCCTATAATAGATCAACTGCAAGTTATGCACGAAAGTCATGTTTATAGGCCGAATTTCGTTCGAAGTGATTTAGAATGATTTACTAATTAAAAGACACGCAAAAATATGACTTTAAGGCTAAAAAAATGCATAGTTTCCATCAATAGATCAATTGCAAGTTAGCCATGAAAGTCGCGTTTTAAATGCAAAAAGAGAATTGGTTCGAAGTGCCTTCAAACAATTTAATGATTGAAAAGACTGAGTGATATGCTTTTTAATGCTAAAATAATGCATTGTTGTCTTCAGTAGATTAATTACAAGTTATGTAAGAAAATAATGTTTGTAGGGGGAAAATAGAATTCGTTCGAATTAATTTAGAATGATTTAATGACTAGAGGAGACTTAGTGACATGATTTTAAGGCTAAACAAATGCATGGTATCCTATAATAGATCAACTGCAAGTTATGCACGAAAGTCATGTTTAAAGGCCGAATTTCGTTCGAAGTGATTTAGAAAGATTTATGACTAAAGGAGATGCAATAATACGACTTTACGGCTAAAAGATGCATAGTTTCCATCAATAGATCAATTGCAAGTTAGGCATGAAAGTCGCGTTTTAAATGGAAAAAGAGAATTAGTTCGAAGTGCCTTCAAACAATTTAATGATTGAAAAGACTGAGTGATATGCTTTTTAAAGCTAAAATAATGCATTCTTGTCTTCAATAGATTAATTACAAGTTATGTAAGAAAATAATGTTTGAAGGGCGAAAATAGAATTCGTTCGTATTAATTTCGAATGATTTAATGACTCGAATAGGCTCAGTGACAGGACTTAAAGGCTAAACAAATGCATTGTTGCTTTTAATAGATCAACTGCAAGTTACGCACGAAAGCCATGTTTAAAGGCCGAATTTCATTCGAAGTGACTTGGAACGATTTACTAACTAAAAGAGATGCAAAAATATGAATTTAAGGCTAAAAAAATGCATAGTTGCCATCAATAGATCAACTGCAAGTTATGCATGAAAGTCGCGTTTTAAAGGCAAAAAGAGAATTGGTTCGAAGTGCCTTCAAACAATTTAATGATTGAAAAGACTCAGTGATATGCTTTTTAATGCTAAAATAATGCATTGTTGTCTTCAGTAGATTAATTACAAATTATGTAACAAAATAATGTTTGTAGGGCAAAATAGAATTTGTTCGAATTAATTGAGAATGATTTAATGACTAGAAGAGACTTAGTGACATGACTTTAAGGCTAAACAAATGCATTGTTGCCTATAATAGATCAACTGCAAGTTATGCACGAAAGTCATGTTTAACGGCGGAAATTCGTTCGAAGTGATTTTGAATGATTTACTGATTAAAAAAGACGCAAAAATATGACTTTAAGGCTAAAAAAATGCATAGTTGCGATCAACAGATCAATTGCAAGGTAGGCATGAAAGTCGCGTTTTAAATGCAAAAAGAGAATTGGTTCGAAGTGCCTTCAAACAATTTAATGATTGAAAAGACTGAGTGATATGCTTTTTAATGCTAAAATAATGCATTGTTGTCTTCAGTAGATTAATTACAAGTTATGTAAGAAAATAATGTTTGTAGGGCGAAAATAGAATTCGTTCAAATTAATTTAGAATGATTTAATGACTAGAAGAGACTTACTGACATGACTTTAAGGCTAAACAAATGCATTGTTGCCTATAATAGATCAACTGCAAGTTATGCACGAAAGTCATGTTTAAAGGCCGAATTTCGTTCGAAGTGATTTAGAAAGATTTAATGACTAAAGGAGATGCAATAATACGACTTTACGGCTAAAAAATGCATAGTTGCCATCAATAGATCAATTGCAAGTTAGGCATGAAAGTCGTGTTTTAAATGCAAAAAGAGAATTGGTTCGAAGTGCCTTCAAACAATTTAATGATTGAAAAGACTGAGTGATATGCTTTTTAATGGTAAAATAATGCATTGTTGTCTTCAGTAGATTAATTGCAAGTTATGCAAGAAAATAATGTTTGAAGGGCGAAAATAGAATTTGTTCGAATTAATTGAGAATGATTTAATGACTAGAAGAGACTTAGTGACATGACTTTAAGGCTAAACAAATGCATTGTTGCCTATAATAGATCAACTGCAAGTTATGCACGAAAGTCATGTTTAACGGCCGAAATTCGTTCGAAGTGATTTTGAATGATTTACTGATTAAAAAAGACGCAAAAATATGACTTTAAGGCTAAACAAATGCATAGTTGCCATCAATAGATCAATTGCAAGGTAGGCATGAGAGTCGCGTTTTAAATGCAAAAAGAGAATTGGTTCGAAGTGCCTTCAAACAATTTAATGATTGAAAAGACTGAGTGATATGCTTTTTAATGCTAAAATAATGCATTGTTGTCTTCAGTAGATTAATTACAAGTTATGTAAGAAAATAATGTTTGTAGGGCGAAAATAGAATTCGTTCAAATTAATTTAGAATGATTTAATGACTAGAAGAGACTTACTGACATGACTTTAAGGCTAAACAAATGCATTGTTGCCTATAATAGATCAACTGCAAGTTATGCACGAAAGTCATGTTTAAAGGCCGAATTTCGTTCGAAGTGATTTAGAAAGATTTAATGACTAAAGGAGATGCAATAATACGACTTTACGGCTAAAAAATGCATAGTTGCCATCAATAGATCAATTGCAAGTTAGGCATGAAAGTCGCGTTTTAAATGCAAAAAGAGAATTGGTTCGAAGTGCCTTCAAACAATTTAATGATTGAAAAGACTGAGTGATATGCTTTTTAATGCTAAAATAATGCATTGTTGTCTTCAATAGATAAATTACAAGTTATGTAAGAAAATAATGTTTGAAGGGCGAAAATAGAATTCGTTCATATTAATTTAGAATAATTTAATGACTCAAAGAGACTCAGTGATATGACTTTAAGGCTAAACAAATGCATTGTTGCTTTTAATAGATCAACTGCAAGTTACGCACGAAAGCCATGTTTAAAGGCCGAATTTCATTCGAAGTGACTTGGAACGATTTACTAACTAAAAGAGACGCAAAAATATGAATTTAAGGCAAAAAAAAATGAATAGTAACCTTCAATAGATCAAGTGCAAGTTATGCATGAAAGTCGTGTCTTAAATACAAAAATAGAATTGGTTCGAAGTGCCTCCAAACAATTTAATGATTGAAAAGACTGAGTGATATGCTTTTTAATGGTAAAATAATGCATTGTTGTCTTCAGTAGATTAATTGCAAGTTATGCAAGAAAATAGTGTTTGAAGTGCGAAAATAGAATTCGTTCGAATTAATTGAGAATGATTTAATGACTAGAAGAGACTTAGTGACATGACTTTAAGGCTAAACAAATGCATTGTTGCCTATAATAGATCAACTGCAAGTTATGCACGAAAGTCCAGTTTAAAGCCCAAATTTCGTTTGAAGTGATTTAGAATGATTTACTGATAAAAGAGACGCAAAAATATGACTTTAAGGCTAACAAAATGCATAGTTGCCATCAATAGATCAATTGCAAGTTAGGCATGAAAGTCGCATTTTAAATGCAAAAAGAGAATTGGTTCGAAGTGCCTTCAAACAATTTAATGATTGAAAAGACTGAGTGATATGCTTTTTAATGCTAAAATAATGCATTGTTGTCTTCAGTAGATTAATTACAAATTATGTAACAAAATAATGTTTGTAGGGCGAAAATAGAATTCGTTCGAATTAATTTAGAAAGATTTAATGACTAGAAGAGACTTAGTGACATGACTTTAAGGCTAAACAAATGCATTGTTTCCTATAATAGATCAACTGCAAGTTATGCACGAAAGTCATGTTTAAAGGCCGAATTTCGTTCGAAGTGATTTAGAAAGATTTAATGACTAAAGGAGATGCAATAATACGACTTTACGGCTAAAAAATGCATAGTTGCCATCAATAGATCAACTGCAAGTTATGCATGAAAGTCGCGTTTTAAAGGCAAAAAGAGAATTGGTTCGAAGTGCCTTCAAACAATTTAATGATTGAAAAGACTGAGTGATACGCTTTTTAATGCTAAAAGAATGCATTGTTGTCCTCAGTAGATTAATTACAAGTTATGTAAGAAAATAATGTTTGTAGGGCGAAAATAGAATTCGTTCGAATTAATTTAGAATGATTTACTGACTAGAAGAGACTTAGTGACATGACTTTAAGGCTAAACAAATGCATTGTTGCCTATAATAGATCAACTGCAAGTTATGCACGAAAGTCATGTTTAAAGGCCGAATTTCGTTCGAAGTGATTTAGAAAGATTTAATGACTAAAGGAGATGCAATAATACGACTTTACGGCTAAAAAATGCATAGTTGCCATCAATAGATCAACTGCAAGTTATGCATGAAAGTCGCGTTTTAAAGGCAAAAAGAGAATTGGTTCGAAGTGCCTTCAAACAATTTAATGATTGAAAAGACTGAGTGATATGCTTTTCAAAGCTAAAATAATGCATTCTTGTCTTCAGTAGATTAATTACAAATTATGTAAGAAAATAATGTTTGAAGGGCGAAAATAGAATTCGTTCATATTAATTTAGAATAATTTAATGACTCAAAGAGACTCAGTGATATGACTTTAAGGCTAAACAAATGCATTGTTGCTTTTAATAGATCAACTGCAAGTTACGCACGAAAGCCATGTTTAAAGGCCGAATTTCATTCGAAGTGAGTTGGAACGATTTACTAACTAAAAGAGACGCAAAAATATGAATTTAAGGCAAAAAAAATGAATAGTAACCTTCAATAGATCAAGTGCAAGTTATGCATGAAAGTCGTGTCTTAAATACAAAAATAGAATTGGTTCGAAGTGCCTCCAAACAATTTAATGATTGAAAAGACTGAGTGATATGCTTTTTAATGGTAAAATAATGCATTGTTGTCTTCAGTAGATTAATTGCAAGTTATGCAAGAAAATAGTGTTTGAAGTGCGAAAATAGAATTCGTTCGAATTAATTGAGAATGATTTAATGACTAGAAGAGACTTAGTGACATGACTTTAAGGCTAAACAAATGCATTGTTGCCTATAATAGATCAACTGCAAGTTATGCACGAAAGTCCAGTTTAAAGCCCAAATTTCGTTTGAAGTGATTTAGAATGATTTACTGATAAAAGAGACGCAAAAATATGACTTTAAGGCTAACAAAATGCATAGTTGCCATCAATAGATCAATTGCAAGTTAGGCATGAAAGTCGCATTTTAAATGCAAAAAGAGAATTGGTTCGAAGTGCCTTCAAACAATTTAATGATTGAAAAGACTGAGTGATATGCTTTTTAATGCTAAAATAATGCATTGTTGTCTTCAGTAGATTAATTACAAATTATGTAACAAAATAATGTTTGTAGGGCGAAAATAGAATTCGTTCGAATTAATTTAGAAAGATTTAATGACTAGAAGAGACTTAGTGACATGACTTTAAGGCTAAACAAATGCATTGTTGCCTATAATAGATCAACTGCAAGTTATGCACGAAAGTCATGTTTCAAGGCCGAAATTCGTTCGAAGTAATTTAGAATGATTTACTGATTAAAAAAGACCCAAAAATATGACTTTAAGGCTAAAAAAATGCATAGTTGCCATCAATAGATCAATTGTGAGTTAGGCATGAAAGCCGTGTTTTAAATGCAAAAAGAGAATTGGTTCGAAGTGCCTTCAAACAATTTAATGATTGAAAAGACTGAGTGATACGCTTTTTAATGCTAAAAGAATGCATTGTTGTCCCCAGTAGATTAATTACAAGTTATGTAAGAAAATAATGTTTGTAGGGCGAAAATAGAATTCGTTCGAATTAATTTAGAATGATTTACTGACTAGAAGAGACTTAGTGACATGACTTTAAGGCTAAACAAATGCATTGTTGCCTATAATAGATCAACTGCAAGTTATGCACGAAAGTCATGTTTAAAGGCCGAATTTCGTTCGAAGTGATTTAGAAAGATTTAATGACTAAAGGAGATGCAATAATACGACTTTACGGCTAAAAAATGCATAGTTGCCATCAATAGATCAACTGCAAGTTTTGCATGAAAGTCGCGTTTCAAAGGCAAAAAGAGAATTGGTTCGAAGTGCCTTCAAACAATTTAATGATTGAAAAGACTGAGTGATATGCTTTTCAAAGCTAAAATAATGCATTCTTGTCTTCAGTAGATTAATTACAAATTATGTAAGAAAATAATGTTTGTAGGGCGAAAATAGAATTCGTTCGAATTAATTTAGAATGATTTAATGACTAGAGGAGACTTAGTGACATGATTTTAAGGCTAAACAAATGCATTGTTGCCTATAATAGATCAACTGCAAGTTATGCACGAAAGTCATGTTTAAAGGCCGAATTTTGTTCGAAGTGATTTAGAATGATTTAATGAGTAAAGGAGATCCAATAATACAACTTTACGGCTAAAAAATGCATAGTTGCCATCAATAGATCAATTGCAAGTTAGGCATGAAAGTCGCGTTTTAAATGCAAAAAGAGAATTAGTTCGAAGTGCCTTCAAACATTTTAATGATTGAAAAGACTGAGTGATATGCTTTTTAATGCTAAAATAATGCATTGTTGTCTTCAGTAGATTAATTACAAGTTATGTAAGAAAATAATGTTTGTAGGGGGAAAATAGAATTCGTTCGAATTAATTTAGAATGATTTAATGACTAGAAGAGACTTCGTGACATGACTTTAAGGCTAAACAAATGCATTGTTGCCTATAATAGATCAACTGCAAGTTATGCACGAAAGTCATGTTTAAAGGCCGAATTTCGTTCGAAGTGATTTAGAAAGATTTAATGACTAAAGGAGATGCAATAATACAACTTTACGGCTAAAAGATGCATAGTTGCCATCAATAGATCAATTGCAAGTTAGGCATGAAAGTCGCGTTTTAAATGGAAAAAGAGAATTAGTTCGAAGTGCCTTCAAACAATTTAATGATTGAAAAGACTGAGTGATATGCTTTTTAAAGCTAAAATAATGCATTCTTGTCTTCAATAGATTAATTACAAGTTATGTAAGAAAATAATGTTTGAAGGGCGAAAATAGAATTCGTTCGTATTAATTTCGAATGATTTAATGACTCGAATAGGCTCAGTGACAGGACTTAAAGGCTAAACAAATGCATTGTTGCCTTCAATAGATTAACTACAAGCTATGCACGAAAGTCATGTTTAAAGGCCGAATTTCGCTCGAAGTGATTTAGAAAGATTTAATGACTAAAAGAGACGCAATAATATGACTTTAAGGCTAAAAAATGAATAGTTACCTTCAATAGATCAAGTGCAAGTTATGCATGAAAGTCGTGTTTTAAATACAAAAATAGAATTGGTTCGAAGTGCCTTCAAACAATTTAATGATTGAAAAGACTGAGTGATATGCTTTTTAATGGTAAAATAATGCATTGTTGTCTTCAGTAGATTAATTGCAAGTTATGCAAGAAAATAATGTTTGAAGGGCGAAAATAGAATTTGTTCGAATTAATTGAGAATGATTTAATGACTAGAAGAGACTTAGTGACATGACTTTAAGGCTAAACAAATGCATTGTTGCCTATAATAGATCAACTGCAAGTTATGCACGAAAGTCATGTTTAACGGCCGAAATTCGTTCGAAGTGATTTTGAATGATTTACTGATTAAAAAAGACGCAAAAATATGACTTTAAGGCTAAAAAAATGCATAGTTGCCATCAATAGATCAATTGCAAGGTAGGCATGAGAGTCGCGTTTTAATTGCAAAAAGAGAATTGGTTCGAAGTGCCTTCAAACAATTTAATGATTGAAAAGACTGAGTGATATGCTTTTTAATGCTAAAATAATGCATTGTTGTCTTCAGTAGATTAATTACAAGTTATGTAAGAAAATAATGTTTGTAGGGCGAAAATAGAATTCGTTCAAATTAATTTAGAATGATTTAATGACTAGAAGAGACTTACTGACATGACTTTAAGGCTAAACAAATGCATTGTTGCCTATAATAGATCAACTGCAAGTTATGCACGAAAGTCATGTTTAAAGGCCGAATTTCGTTCGAAGTGATTTAGAAATATTTAATGACTAAAGGAGATGCAATAATACGACTTTACGGCTAAAAAATGCATAGTTGCCATCAATAGATCAATTGCAAGTTAGGCATGAAAGTCGCGTTTTAAATGCAAAAAGAGAATTGGTTCGAAGTGCCTTCAAACAATTTAATGATTGAAAAGACTGAGTGATATGCTTTTTAATGCTAAAATAATGCATTGTTGTCTTCAATAGATAAATTACAAGTTATGTAAGAAAATAATGTTTGAAGGGCGAAAATAGAATTCGTTCATATTAATTTAGAATAATTTAATGACTCAAAGAGACTCAGTGATATGACTTTAAGGCTAAACAAATGCATTGTTGCTTTTAATAGATCAACTGCAAGTTACGCACGAAAGCCATGTTTAAAGGCCGAATTTCATTCGAAGTGACTTGGAACGATTTACTAACTAAAAGAGACGCAAAAATATGAATTTAAGGCAAAAAAAATGAATAGTAACCTTCAATAGATCAAGTGCAAGTTATGCATGAAAGTCGTGTCTTAAATACAAAAATAGAATTGGTTCGAAGTGCCTTCAAACAATTTAATGATTGAAAAGACTGAGTGATATGCTTTTTAATGGTAAAATAATGCATTGTTGTCTTCAATAGATTAATTGCAAGTTATGCAAGAAAATAATGTTTGAAGGGCGAAAATAGAATTCGTTCGAATTAATTGAGAATGATTTAATGACTAGAAGAGACTTAGTGACATGACTTTAAGGCTAAACAAATGCATTGTTGCCTATAATAGATCAACCGCAAGTTATGCACGAAAGTCCAGTTTAAAGCCCAAATTTCGTTTGAAGTGATTTAGAATGATTTACTGATAAAAGAGACGCAAAAATATGACTTTAAGGCTAACAAAATGCATAGTTGCCATCAATAGATCAATTGCAAGTTAGGCATGAAAGTCGCATTTTAAATGCAAAAAGAGAATTGGTTCGAAGTGCCTTCAAACAATTTAATGATTGAAAAGACTGAGTGATATGCTTTTTAATGCTAAAATAATGCATTGTTGTCTTCAGTAGATTAATTACAAATTATGTAACAAAATAATGTTTGTAGGGCGAAAATAGAATTCGTTCGAATTAATTTAGAAAGATTTAATGACTAGAAGAGACTTAGTGACATGACTTTAAGGCTAAACAAATGCATTGTTGCCTATAATAGATCAACTGCAAGTTATGCACGAAAGTCATGTTTCAAGGCCGAAATTCGTTCGAAGTAATTTAGAATGATTTACTGATTAAAAAAGACCCAAAAATATGACTTTAAGGCTAAAAAAATGCATAGTTGCCATCAATAGATCAATTGTGAGTTAGGCATGAAAGTCGTGTTTTAAATGCAAAAAGAGAATTGGTTCGAAGTGCCTTCAAACAATTTAATGATTGAAAAGACTGAGTGATACGCTTTTTAATGCTAAAAGAATGCATTGTTGTCCTCAGTAGATTAATTACAAGTTATGTAAGAAAATAATGTTTGTAGGGCGAAAATAGAATTCGTTCGAATTAATTTAGAATGATTTACTGACTAGAAGAGACTTAGTGACATGACTTTAAGGCTAAACAAATGCATTGTTGCCTATAATAGATCAACTGCAAGTTATGCACGAAAGTCATGTTTAAAGGCCGAATTTCGTTCGAAGTGATTTAGAAAGATTTAATGACTAAAGGAGATGCAATAATACGACTTTACGGCTAAAAGATGCATAGTTGCCATCAATAGATCAACTGCAAGTTATGCATGAAAGTCGCGTTTTAAAGGCAAAAAGAGAATTGGTTCGAAGTGCCTTCAAACAATTTAATGATTGAAAAGACTGAGTGATATGCTTTTCAAAGCTAAAATAATGCATTCTTGTCTTCAGTAGATTAATTACAAATTATGTAAGAAAATAATGTTTGTAGGGCGAAAATAGAATTCGTTCGAATTAATTTAGAATGATTTAATGACTAGAGGAGACTTAGTGACATCATTTTAAGGCTAAACAAATGCATTGTTGCCTATAATAGATCAACTGCAAGTTATGCACGAAAGTCATGTTTAAAGGCCGAATTTTGTTCGAAGTGATTTAGAATGATTTAATGAGTAAAGGAGATCCAATAATACAACTTTACGGCTAAAAAATGCATAGTTGCCATCAATAGATCAATTGCAAGTTAGGCATGAAAGTCGCGTTTTAAATGCAAAAAGAGAATTAGTTCGAAGTGCCTTCAAACAATTTAATGATTGAAAAGACTGAGTGATATGCTTTTTAATGCTAAAATAATGCATTGTTGTCTTCAATAGATAAATTACAAGTTATGTAAGAAAATAATGTTTGAAGGGCGAAAATAGAATTCGTTCATATTAATTTAGAATTATTTAATGACTCAAAGAGACTCAGTGATATGACTTTAAGGCTAAACAAATGCATTGTTGCTTTTAATAGATCAACTGCAAGTTACGCACGAAAGCCATGTTTAAAGGCCGAATTTCATTCGAAGTGACTTGGAACGATTTACTAACTAAAAGAGACGCAAAAATACGAATTTAAGGCAAAAAAAATGAATAGTTACCTTCAATAGATCAAGTGCAAGTTATGCATGAAAGTCGTGTTTTAAATACCAAAATAGAATTGGTTCGAAGTGTCTTCAAACAATTTAATGATTGAAAAGACTGAGTGATATGCTTTTTAATGGTAAAATAATGGATTATTGTGTTCAGTAGATTAATTGCAAGTTATGCAAGAAAATAATGTTTGAAGGGCGAAAATAGAATTCGTTCGAATTAATTGTGAATGATTTAATGACTAGAAGAGACTTAGTGACATGACTTTAAGGCTAAACAAATGCATTGTTGCCTATAATAGATCAACTGCAAGTTATGCACGAAAGTCCAGTTTAAAGCCCAAATTTCGTTTGAAGTGATTTAGAATGATTTACTGATTAAAAGAGACGCAAAAATATGAATTTAAGGCTAACAAAATGCATAGTTGCCATCAATAGATCAATTGCAAGTTAGGCATGAAAGTTGCATTTTAAATGCAAAAAGAGAATTGGTTCGAAGTGCCTTCAAACAATTTAATGATTGAAAAGACTGAGTGATATGCTTTTTAATGCTAAAATAATGCATTGTTGTCTTCAGTAGATTAATTACAAATTATGTAACAAAATAATGTTTGTAGGGCGAAAATAGAATTCGTTCGAATTAATTTAGAAAGATTTAATGACTAGAAGAGACTTAGTGACATGACTTTAAGGCTAAACAAATGCATTGTTGCCTATAATAGATCAACTGCAAGTTATGCACGAAAGTCATGTTTAAAGGCCGAAATTCGTTCGAAGTGATTCAGAATGATTTACTGATTAAAAAAGACCCAAAAATATGACTTTAAGGCTAAAAAAAATGCATAGTTGCCATCAATAGATCAATTGTAAGTTAGGCATGAAAGTCGTGTTTTAAATGCAAAAAGAGAATTGGTTCGAAGTGCCTTCAAACAATTTAATGATTGAAAAGACTGAGTGATATGCTTTTTAATGCTAAAATAATGCATTGTTGTCCTCAGTAGATTAATTACAAGTTATGTAAGAAAATAATGTTTGTAGGGCGAAAATAGAATTCGTTCGAATTAATTTAGAATGATTTACTGACTAGAAGAGACTTAGTGACATGACTTTAAGGCTAAACAAATGCATTGTTGCCTATAATAGATCAACTGCAAGTTATGCACGAAAGTCATGTTTAAAGGCCGAATTTCGTTCGAAGTGATTTAGAAAGATTTAATGACTAAAGGAGATGCAATAATACGACTTTACGGCTAAAAAATGCATAGTTGCCATAAATAGATCAACTGCAAGTTATGCATGAAAGTCGCGTTTTAAAGGCACAAAGAGAATTGGTTCGAAGTGCCTTCAAACAATTTAATGATTGAAAAGACTGAGTGATATGCTTTTCAAAGCTAAAATAATGCATTCTTGTCTTCAGTAGATTAATTACAAATTATGTAAGAAAATAATATTTGTAGGGCGAAAATAGAATTCGTTCGAATTAATTTAGAATAATTTAATGACTAGAGGAGACTTAGTGACATGATTTTAAGGCTAAACAAATGCATTGTTGCCTATAATAGATCAACTGCAAGTTATGCACAAAAGTCATGTTTAAATGCCGAATTTTGTTCGAAGTGATTTAGAATGATTTAATGAGTAAAGGAGATCCAATAATACAACTTTACGGCTAAAAACTGCATAGTTGCCATCAATAGATCAATTGCAAGTTAGGCATGAAAGTCGCGTTTCAAATGCAAAAAGAGAATTAGTTCGAAGTGCCTTCTAACAATTTAATGATTGAAAAGACTGAGTGATATGCTTTTTAAAGCTAAAATAATGCATTCTTGTTTTCAGTAGACTAATTACAAATTATGTTGGAAAATAATGTTTGTAGGGCGAAAATAGAATTCGTTCGAATTAATTTAGAATGATTTAATGAGTAGAGGAGACTTAGTGACATGATTTTAAGGCTAAACAAATGCATTGTTGCCTATAATAGATCCACTGCAAGTTATGCACGAAAGTCATGTTTAAAGGCCGAAATTCGTTCGAAGTGATTTAGAATGATTTACTAATTAAAAGAGACGCAAAAATATGACTTTAAGGCTAAAAAAATGCATAGTTGCCCTCAATAGATCAATTGCAAGTTAGGCCTGAAAGTCGCGTTTTAAATGCAAAAAGAGAATTGGTTCGAAGTGCCTTCAAACAATTTAATGATTGAAAAGACTGAGTGATATGCTTTTTAATGCTAAAATAATGCATTGTTGTCTTCAGTAGATTAATTACAAGTTATGTAAGAAAATAATGTTTGTAGGGCGAAAATAGAATTCGTTCAAATTAATTTAGAATGATTTAATGACTAGAAGAGACTTACTGACATGACTTTAAGGCTAAACAAATGCATTGTTGCCTATAATAGATCAACAGCAAGTTATGCAAGAAAGTCATGTTTAAAGGCCGAATTTCGTTCGAAGTGATTTAGAAAGATTTAATGACTAAAGGAGATGCAATAATACGACTTTACGGCTAAAAAATGCATAGTTGCCATCAAAAGATCAATTGCAAGTTAGGCATGAAAGTCGCGTTTTAAATGCAAAAAGAGAATTGGTTCGAAGTGCCTTCAAACAATTTAATGATTGAAAAGACTGAGTGATATGCTTTTTAATGCTAAAATAATGCATTGTTGTCTTCAATAGATAAATTACAAGTTATGTAAGAAAATAATGTTTGAAGGGCGAAAATAGAATTCGTTCATATTAATTTAGAATGATTTAATGACTCAAAGAGACTCAGTGATATGACTTTAAGGCTAAACAAATGCATTGTTGCTTTTAATAGATCACCTGTAAGTTACGCACGAAAGCCATGTTTAAAGGCCGAATTTCATTCGAAGTGACTTGGAACGATTTACTAACTAAAAGAGATGCAAAAATATGAATTTAAGGCAAAAAAAATGAATAGTTACCTTCAATAGATCAACTGCAAGTTATGCATGAAAGTCGTGTTTTAAATACAAAAATAGAATTAGTTCGAAGTGCCTTCAAGCAATTTAATGATTGAAAAGACGGAGTGATATGCTTTTTAATGGTAAAATAATGGATTGTTGTGTTCAGTAGATTAATTGCAAGTTATGCAAGAAAATAATGTTTGAAGGGCGAAAATAGAATTCGTTCGAATTAATTGAGAATGATTTAATGACTAGAAGAGACTTAGTGACATGACTTTAAGGCTAAACAAATGCATTGTTGCCTATAATAGATCAACTGCAAGTTATGCACGAAAGTCCAGTTTAAAGCCCAAATTTCGTTTGAAGTGATTTAGAATGATTTACTGATTAAAGAGACGCAAAAATATGACTTTAAGGCTAACAAAATGCATAGTTGCCATCAATAGATCAATTGCAAGTTAGGCATGAAAGTCGCATTTTAAATGCAAAAAGAGAATTGGTTCGAAGTGCCTTCAAACAATTTAATGATTGAAAAGACTGAGTGATATGCTTTTTAATGCTAAAATAATGCATTGTTGTCTTCAGTAGATTAATTACAAATTATGTAACAAAATAATGTTTGTAGGGCGAAAATAGAATTCGTTCGAATTAATTTAGAAAGATTTAATGACTAGAAGAGACTTAGTGACATGACTTTAAGGCCAAACAAATGCATTGTTGCCTATAATAGATCAACTGCAAGTTATGCACGAAAGTCATGTTTAAAGGCCGAAATTCGTTCGAAGTGATTCAGAATGATTTACTGATTAAAAAAGACCCAAAAATATGACTTTAAGGCTAAAAAAAATGCATAGTTGCCATCAATAGATCAATTGTAAGTTAGGCATGAAAGTCGTGTATTAAATGCAAAAAGAGAATTGGTTCGAAGTGCCTTCAAACAATTTAATGATTGAAAAGACTGAGTGATATGCTTTTTAATGCTAAAATAATGCATTGTTGTCTTCAGTAGATTAATTACAAGTTATGTAAGAAAATAATGTTTGTAGGGCGAAAATAGAATTCGTTCAAATTAATTTAGAATGATTTAATGACTAGAAGAGACTTACTGACATGACTTTAAGGCTAAACAAATGCATTGTTGCCTATAATAGATCAACAGCAAGTTATGCAAGAAAGTCATGTTTAAAGGCCGAATTTCGTTCGAAGTGATTTAGAAAGATTTAATGACTAAAGGAGATGCAATAATACGACTTTACGGCTAAAAAATGCATAGTTGCCATCAATAGATCAATTGCAAGTTAGGCATGAAAGTCGCGTTTTAAATGCAAAAAGAGAATTGGTTCGAAGTGCCTTCAAACAATTTAATGATTGAAAAGACTGAGTGATATGCTTTTTAATGCTAAAATAATGCATTGTTATCTTCAATAGATAAATTACAAGTTATGTAAGAAAATAATGTTTGAAGGGCGAAAATAGAATTCGTTCATATTAATTTAGAATGATTTAATGACTCAAAGAGACTCAGTGATATGACTTTAAGGCTAAACAAATGCATTGTTGCTTTTAATAGATCACCTGTAAGTTACGCACGAAAGCCATGTTTAAAGGCCGAATTTCATTCGAAGTGACTTGGAACGATTTACTAACTAAAAGAGATGCAAAAATATGAATTTAAGGCAAAAAAAATGAATAGTTACCTTCAATAGATCAAGTGCAAGTTATGCATGAAAGTCGTGTTTTAAATACAAAAATAGAATTAGTTCGAAGTGCCTTCAAACAATTTAATGATTGAAAAGACGGAGTGATATGCTTTTTAATGGTAAAATAATGGATTGTTGTGTTCAGTAGATTAATTGCAAGTTATGCAAGAAAATAATGTTTGAAGGGCGAAAATAGAATTCGTTCGAATTAATTGAGAATGATTTAATGACTAGAAGAGACTTAGTGACATGACTTTAAGGCTAAACAAATGCATTGTTGCCTATAATAGATCAACTGCAAGTTATGCACGAAAGTCCAGTTTAAAGCCCAAATTTCGTTTGAAGTGATTTAGAATGATTTACTGATTAAAGAGACGCAAAAATATGACTTTAAGGCTAACAAAATGCATAGTTGCCATCAATAGATCAATTGCAAGTTAGGCATGAAAGTCGCATTTTAAATGCAAAAAGAGAATTGGTTCGAAGTGCCTTCAAACAATTTAATGATTGAAAAGACTGAGTGATATGCTTTTTAATGCTAAAATAATGCATTGTTGTCTTCAGTAGATTAATTACAAATTATGTAACAAAATAATGTTTGTAGGGCGAAAATAGAATTCGTTCGAATTAATTTAGAAAGATATAATGACTAGAAGAGACTTAGTGACATGACTTTAAGGCCAAACAAATGCATTGTTGCCTATAATAGATCAACTGCAAGTTATGCACGAAAGTCATGTTTAAAGGCCGAAATTCGTTCGAAGTGATTCAGAATGATTTACTGATTAAAAAAGACCCAAAAATATGACTTTAAGGCTAAAAAAAATGCATAGTTGCCATCAATAGATCAATTGTAAGTTAGGCATGAAAGTCGTGTATTAAATGCAAAAAGAGAATTGGTTCGAAGTGCCTTCAAACAATTTAATGATTGAAAAGACTGAGTGATATGCTTTTTAATGCTAAAATAATGCATTGTTGTCCTCAGTAGATTAATTACAAGTTATGTAAGAAAATAATGTTTGTAGGGCGAAAATAGAATTCGTTCAAATTAATTTAGAATGATTTACTGATTAGAAGAGACTTAGTGACATGACTTTAAGGCTAAACAAATGCATTGTTGCCTATAATAGATCAACTGCAAGTTATGCACGAAAGTCATGTTTAAAGGCCGAATTTCGTTCGAAGTGATTTAGAAAGATTTAATGACTAAAGGAGATGCAATAATACGACTTTACGGCTAAAAAATGCATAGTTGCCATCAATAGATCAACTGCAAGTTATGCATGAAAGTCGCGTTTTAAAGGCACAAAGAGAATTGGTTCGAAGTGCCTTCAAACAATTTAATGATTGAAAAGACTGAGTGATATGCTTTTCAAAGCTAAAATAATGCATTCTTGTCTTCAGTAGATTAATTACAAATTATGTAAGAAAATAATATTTGTAGGGCGAAAATAGAATTCGTTCGAATTAATTTAGAATGATTTAATGACTGGAGGAGACTTAGTGACATGATTTTAAGGCCAAACAAATGCATTGTTGCCTATAATAGATCAAGTGCAAGTTATGCACGAAAGTCATGTTTAAAGGCCGAATTTTGTTCGAAGTGATTTAGAATGATTTAATGAGTAAAGGAGATCCAATAATACAACTTTACGGCTAAAAACTGCATAGTTGCCATCAATAGATCAATTGCAAGTTAGGCATGAAAGTCGCGTTTCAAATGCAAAAAGAGAATTAGTTCGAAGTGCCTTCAAACAATTTAATGATTGAAAAGACTGAATGATATGCTTTTCAAAGCTAAAATAATGCATTCTTGTTTTCAGTAGACTAATTACAAATTATGTTGGAAAATAATGTTTGTAGGGCGAAAATAGAATTCGTTCGAATTAATTTAGAATGATTTAATGAGTAGAGGAGACTTAGTGACATGATTTTAAGGCTAAACAAATGCATTGTTGCCTATAATAGATCCACTGCAAGTTATGCACGAAAGTCATGTTTAAAGGCCGAAATTCGTTCGAAGTGATTTAGAATGATTTACTAATTAAAAGAGACGCAAAAATATGACTTTAAGGCTAAAAAAATGCATAGTTGCCATCAATAGATCAATTGCAAGTTAGGCCTGAAAGTCGCGTTTTAAATGCAAAAAGAGAATTGGTTCGAAGTGCCTTCAAACAATTTAATGATTGAAAAGACTGAGTGATATGCTTTTTAATGCTAAAATAATGCATTGTTGTCTTCAATAGATAAATTACAAGTTATGTAAGAAAATAATGTTTGAAGGGCGAAAATAGAATTCGTTCATATTAATTTAGAATGATTTAATGACTCAAAGAGACTCAGTGATATGACTTTAAGGCTAAACAAATGCATTGTTGCTTTTAATAGATCAACTGCAAGTTACGCACGAAAACCATGTTTAAAGGCCGAATTTCATTCGAAGTGACTTGGAACGATTTACTAACTAAAAGAGATGCAAAAATATGAATTTAAGGCAAAAAAAATGAATAGTTACCTTCAATAGATCAAGTGCAAGTTATGCATGAAAGTCGTGTTTTAAATACAAAAATAGAATTGGTTCGAAGTGCCTTCAAACAATTTAATGATTCAAAAGACTGAGTGATATGCTTTTTAATGGTAAAATAATGGATTGTTGTGTTCAGTAGATTAATTGCAAGTTATGCAAGAAAATAATGTTTGAAGGGCGAAAATAGAATTCGTTCGAATTAATTGAGAATGATTTAATGACTAGAAGAGACTTAGTGACATGACTTTAAGGCTAAACAAATGCATTGTTGCCTTCAATAGATCAACTGCAAGTTATGCACGAAAGTCCAGTTTAAAGCCCAAATTTCGTTTGAAGTGATTTAGAATGATTTACTGATTAAAAGAGACGCAAAAATATGACTTTAAGGCTAACAAAATGCATAGTTGCCATCAATAGATCAATTGCAAGTTAGGCATGAAAGTCGCATTTTAAATGCAAAAAGAGAATTGGTTCGAAGTGCCTTCAAACAATTTAATGATTGAAAAGACTGAGTGATATGCTTTTTAATGCTAAAATAATGCATTGTTGTCTTCAGTAGATTAATTACAAATTATGTAACAAAATAATGTTTGTAGGGCGAAAATAGAATTCGTTCGAATTAATTTAGAAAGATTTAATGACTAGAAGAGACTTAGTGACATGACTTTAAGGCTAAACAAATGCATTGTTGCCTATAATAGATCAACTGCAAGTTATGCACGAAAGTCGTGTTTAAAGGCCGAATTTTGTTCGAAGTGATTTAGAATGATTTAATGAGTAAAGGAGATCCAATAATACAACTTTACGGCTAAAAACTGCATAGTTGCCATCAATAGATCAATTGCAAGTTAGGCATGAAAGTCGCGTTTCAAATGCAAAAAGAGAATTGGTTCGAAGTGCCTTCAAACAATTTAATGATTGAAAAGACTGAGTGATATGCTTTTTAATGCTAAAATAATGCATTGTTGTCTTCAGTAGATTAATTACAAGTTATGTAAGAAAATAATGTTTGTAGGGCGAAAATAGAATTCGTTCAAATTAATTTAGAATGATTTAATGACTAGAAGAGACTTACTGACATGACTTTAAGGCTAAACAAATGCATTGTTGCCTATAATAGATCAACTGCAAGTTATGCAAGAAAGTCATGTTTAAAGGCCGAATTTCGTTCGAAGTGATTTAGAAAGATTTATTGACTAAAGGAGATGCAATAATACGACTTTACGGCTAAAAAATGCATAGTTGCCATCAATAGATCAATTGCAAGTTAGGCATGAAAGTCGCATTTTAAATGCAAAAAGAGAATTGGTTCGAAGTGCCTTCAAACAATTTAATGATTGAAAAGACTGAGTGATATGCTTTTTAATGCTAAAATAATGCATTGTTGTCTTCAATAGATAAATTACAAGTTATGTAAGAAAATAATGTTTGAAGGGCGAAAATAGAATTCGTCCATATTAATTTAGAATGATTTAATGACTAGAAGAGACTTACTGACATGACTTTAAGGCTAAACAAATGCATTGTTGCTTTTAATAGATCAACTGCAAGTTACGCACAAAAGCCATGTTTAAAAGCCGAATTTCATTCGAAGTGACTTGGAACGATTTACTAACTAAAAGAGACGCAAAAATATGAATTTAAGGCAAAAGAAATGAATAGTTACCTTCAATAGATCAAGTGCAAGTTATGCATGAAAGTCGTGTTTTAAATACCAAAATAGAATTGGTTCGAAGTGCCTTCAAACAATTTAATGATTGAAAAGACTGAGTGATATGCTTTTTAATGGTAAAATAATGGATTGTTGTGTTCAGTAGATTAATTGCAAGTTATGCAAGAAAATAATGTTTGAAGGGCGAAAATAGAATTCGTTCGAATTAATTGAGAATGATTTAATGACTAGAAGAGACTTAGTGACATGACTTTAAGGCTAAACAAATGCATTGTTGCCTATAATAGATCAACTGCAAGTTATGCACGAAAGTCCAGTTTAAAGCCCAAATTTCGTTTGAAGTGATTAAGAATGATTTACTGATTAAAAGAGACGCAAAAATATGACTTTAAGGCTAACAAAATGCATAGTTGCCATCAATAGATCAATTGCAAGTTAGGCATGAAAGTCGCATTTTAAATGCAAAAAGAGAATTGGTTCGAAGTGCCTTCAAACAATTTAATGATT
Organism: Coriaria nepalensis; assembly: GCA_027186245.1. Classification (NCBI taxonomy): domain Eukaryota; kingdom Viridiplantae; phylum Streptophyta; class Magnoliopsida; order Cucurbitales; family Coriariaceae; genus Coriaria; species Coriaria nepalensis. The sequence continues at coordinate 23,840,710 of CP114481.1, forward strand.
GAAAAGACTAAGTGATATGCTTTTTAATGCTAAAATAATGCATTGTTGTCTTCAGTAGATTAATTACAAATTATGTAACAAAATAATGTTTGTAGGGCGAAAATAGAATTCGTTCGAATTAATTTAGAAAGATTTAATGACTAGAAGAGACTTAGTGACATGACTTTAAGGCTAAACAAATGCATTGTTGCCTATAATAGATCAACTGCAAGTTATGCACGAAAGTCATGTTTAAAGCCCGAAATTCGTTCGAAGTGATTCAGAATGATTTACTGATTAAAAAAGACCCAAAAATATGACTTTAAGGCTAAAAAAAATGCATAGTTGCCATCAATAGATCAATTGTAAGTTAGGCATGAAAGTCGTGTTTTAAATGCAAAAAGAGAATTGGTTCGAAGTGCCTTCAAACAATTTAATGATTGAAAAGACTGAGTGATATGCTTTTTAATGCTAAAATAATGCAGTGTTGTCCTCAGTAGATTAATTACAAGTTATGTAAGAAAATAATGTTTGTAGGGCGAAAATAGAATTCGTTCGAATTAATTTAGAATGATTTACTGACTAGAAGAGACTTAGTGACATGACTTTAAGGCTAAACAAATGCATTGTTGCCTATAATAGATCAACTGCAAGTTATGCACGAAAGTCATGTTTAAAGGCCGAATTTCGTTCGAAGTGATTTAGAAAGATTTAATGACTAAAGGAGATGCAATAATACGACTTTACGGCAAAAAAATGCATAGTTGCCATCAATAGATCAACTGCAAGTTATGCATGAAAGTCGCGTTTTAAAGGCACAAAGAGAATTGGTTCGAAGTGCCTTCAAACAATTTAATGATTGAAAAGACTGAGTGATATGCTTTTCAAAGCTAAAATAATGCATTCTTGTCTTCAGTAGATTAATTACAAATTATGTAAGAAAATAATATTTGTAGGGCGAAAATAGAATTCGTTCGAATTAATTTAGAATGATTTAATGACTAGAGGAGACTTAGTGACATCATTTTAAGGCTAAACAAATGCATTGTTGCCTATAATAGATCAACTGCAAGTTATGCACGAAAGTCATGTTTAAAGGCCGAATTTTGTTCGAAGTGATTTAGAATGATTTAATGAGTAAAGGATATCCAATAATACAACTTTACGGCTAAAAACTGCATAGTTGCCATCAATAGATCAATTGCAAGTTAGGCATGAAAGTCGCGTTTCAAATGCAAAAAGAGAATTAGTTCGAAGTGCCTTCAAACAATTTAATGTTTGAAAAGACTGAGTGATATGCTTTTTAAAGCTAAAATAATGCATTCTTGTTTTCAGTAGACTAATTACAAATTATGTTGGAAAATAATGTTTGTAGGGCGAAAATAGAATTCGTTCGAATTAATTTAGAATGATTTAATGAGTAGAGGAGACTTAGTGACATGATTTTAAGGCTAAACAAATGCATTGTTGCCTATAATAGATCCACTGCAAGTTATGCACGAAAGTCATGTTTAAAGGCCGAAATTCGTTCGAAGTGATTTAGAATGATTTACTAATTAAAAGAGACGCAAAAATATGACTTTAAGGCTAAAAAAATGATAGTTGCCATCAATAGATCAATTGCAAGTTAGGCCTGAAAGTCGCGTTTTAAATGCAAAAAGAGAATTGGTTCGAAGTGCCCTCAAACAATTTAATGATTGAAAAGACTGAGTGATATGCTTTTTAATGCTAAAATAATGCATTGTTGTCTTCAGTAGATTAATTACAAGTTATGTAAGAAAATAATGTTTGTAGGGCGAAAATAGAATTCGTTCAAATTAATTTAGAATGATTTAATGACTAGAAGAGACTGACTGACATGACTTTAAGGCTAAACAAATGCATTGTTGCCTATAATAGATCAACTGCAAGTTATGCAAGAAAGTCATGTTTAAAGGCCGAATTTCGTTCGAAGTGATTTAGAAAGATTTAATGACTAAAGGAGATGCAATAATACGACTTTACGGCTAAAAAATGCATAGTTGCCATCAATAGATCAATTGCAAGTTAGGCATGAAAGTCGCGTTTTAAATGCAAAAAGAGAATTGGTTCGAAGTGCCTTCAAACAATTTAATGATTGAAAAGACTGAGTGATATGCTTTTTAATGCTAAAATAATGCATTGTTGTCTTCAATAGATAAATTACAAGTTATGTAAGAAAATAATGTTTGAAGGGCGAAAATAGAATTCGTTCATATTAATTTAGAATGATTTAATGACTCAAAGAGACTCAGTGATATGACTTTAAGGCTAAACAAATGCATTGTTGCTTTTAATAGATCAACTGCAAGTTACGCACGAAAGCCATGTTTAAAGGCCGAATTTCATTCGAAGTGACTTGGAACGATTTACTAACTAAAAGAGATGCAAGAATATGAATTTAAGGCAAAAAAAATGAATAGTTACCTTCAATAGATCAAGTGCAAGTTATGCATGAAAGTCGTGTTTTAAATACAAAAATAGAATTGGTTCGAAGTGCCTTCAAACAATTTAATGATTGAAAAGACTGAGTGATATGCTTTTTAATGGTAAAATAATGGATTGTTGTGTTCAGTAGATTAATTGCAAGTTATGCAAGAAAATAATGTTTGAAGGGCGAAAATAGAATTCGTTCGAATTAATTGAGAATGATTTAATGACTAGAAGAGACTTAGTGACATGACTTTAAGGCTAAACAAATGCATTGTTGCCTATAATAGATCAACTGCAAGTTATGCACGAAAGTCCAGTTTAAAGCCCAAATTTCGTTTGAAGTGATTTAGAATGATTTACTGATTAAAAGAGACGCAAAAATATGACTTTAAGGCTAACAAAATGCATAGTTGCCATCAATAGATCAATTGCAAGTTAGGCATGAAAGTCGCATTTTAAATGCAAAAAGAGAATTGGTTCGAAGTGCCTTCAAACAATTTAATTATTGAAAAGACTGAGTGATATGCTTTTTAATGCTAAAATAATGCATTGTTGTCTTCAGTAGATTAATTACAAATTATGTAACAAAATAATGTTTGTAGGGCGAAAATAGAATTCGTTCGAATTAATTTAGAAAGATTTAATGACTAGAAGAGACTTAGTGACATGACTTTAAGGCTAAACAAATGCATTGTTGCCTATAATAGATCAACTGCAAGTTATGCACGAAAGTCATGTTTAAAGGCCGAAATTCGTTCGAAGTGATTCAGAATGATTTACTGATTAAAAAAGACCCAAAAATATGACTTTAAGGCTAAAAAAAATGCATAGTTGCCATCAATAGATCAATTGTAAGTTAGGCATGAAAGTCGTGTTTTAAATGCAAAAAGAGAATTGGTTCGAAGTGCCTTCAAACAATTTAATGATTGAAAAGACTGAGTGATATGCTTTTTAATGCTAAAATAATGCATTGTTGTCCTCAGTAGATTAATTACAAGTTATGTAAGAAAATAATGTTTGTAGGGCGAAAATAGAATTCGTTCGAATTAATTTAGAATGATTTACTGACTAGAAGAGACTTAGTGACATGACTTTAAGGCTAAACAAATGCATTGTTGCCTATAATAGATCAACTGCAAGTTATGCACGAAAGTCATGTTTAAAGGCCGAATTTCGTTCGAAGTGATTTAGAAAGATTTAATGACTAAAGGAGATGCAATAATACGACTTTACGGCAAAAAAATGCATAGTTGCCATCAATAGATCAACTGCAAGTTATGCATGAAAGTCGCGTTTTAAAGGCACAAAGAGAATTGGTTCGAAGTGCCTTCAAACAATTTAATGATTGAAAAGACTGAGTGATATGCTTTTCAAAGCTAAAATAATGCATTCTTGTCTTCAGTAGATTAATTACAAATTATGTAAGAAAATAATATTTGTAGGGCGAAAATAGAATTCGTTCGAATTAATTTAGAATGATTTAATGACTAGAGGAGACTTAGTGACATGATTTTAAGGCTAAACAAATGCATTGTTGCCTATAATAGATCAACTGCAAGTTATGCACGAAAGTCATGTTTAAAGGCCGAATTTTGTTCGAAGTGATTTAGAATGATTTAATGAGTAAAGGAGATCCAATAATACAACTTTACGGCTAAAAACTGCATTGTTGTCATCAATAGATCAATTGCAAGTTAGGCATGAAAGTCGCGTTTCAAATGCAAAAAGAGAATTAGTTCGAAGTGCCTTCAAACAATTTAATGATTGAAAAGACTGAGTGATATGCTTTTTAAAGCTAAAATAATGCATTCTTGTTTTCAGTAGACTAATTACAAATTATGTTGGAAAATAATGTTTGTAGGGCGAAAATAGAATTCGTTCGAATTAATTTAGAATGATTTAATGAGTAGAGGAGACTTAGTGACATGATTTTAAGGCTAAACAAATGCATTGTTGCCTATAATAGATCCACTGCAAGTTATGCACGAAAGTCATGTTTAAAGGCCGAAATTCGTTCGAAGTGATTTAGAATGATTTACTAATTAAAAGAGACGCAAAAATATGACTTTAAGGCTAAAAAAATGCATAGTTGCCATCAATAGATCAATTGCAAGTTAGGCCTGAAAGTCGCGTTTTAAATGCAAAAAGAGAATTGGTTCGAAGTGCCTTCAAACAATTTAATGATTGAAAAGACTGAGTGATATGCTTTTTAATGCTAAAATAATGCATTGTTGTCTTCAGTAGATTAATTACAAGTTATGTAAGAAAATAATGTTTGTAGGGCGAAAATAGAATTCGTTCAAATTAATTTAGAATGATTTAATGACTAGAAGAGACTTACTGACATGACTTTAAGGCTAAACAAATGCATTGTTGCCTATAATAGATCAACTGCAAGTTATGCAAGAAAGTCATGTTTAAAGGCCGAATTTCGTTCGAAGTGATTTAGAAAGATTTAATGACTAAAGGAGATGCAATAATACGACTTTACGGCTAAAAAATGCATAGTTGCCATCAATAGATCAATTGCAAGTTAGGCATGAAAGTCGCGTTTTAAATGCAAAAAGAGAATTGGTTCGAAGTGCCTTCAAACAATTTAATGATTGAAAAGACTGAGTGATATGCTTTTTAATGCTAAAATAATGCATTGTTGTCTTCAATAGATAAATTACAAGTTATGTAAGAAAATAATGTTTGAAGGGCGAAAATAGAATTCGTTCATATTAATTTAGAATGATTTAATGACTCAAAGAGACTCAGTGATATGACTTTAAGGCTAAACAAATGCATTGTTGCTTTTAATAGATAAACTGCAAGTTACGCACGAAAGCCATGTTTAAAGGCCGAATTTCATTCGAAGTGACTTGGAACGATTTACTAACTAAAAGAGATGCAAAAATATGAATTTAAAGCAAAAAAAATGAATAGTTACCTTCAATAGATCAAGTGCAAGTTATGCATGAAAGTCGTGTTTTAAATACAAAAATAGAATTTGTTCGAAGTGCCTTCAAACAATTTAATGATTGAAAAGACTGAGTGATATGCTTTTTAATGGTAAAATAATGGATTGTTGTGTTCAGTAGATTAATTGCAAGTTATGCAAGAGAATAATGTTTGAAGGGCGAAAATAGAATTCGTTCGAATTAATTGAGAATGATTTAATGACTAGAAGAGACTTAGTGACATGACTTTAAGGCTAAACAAATGCATTGTTGCCTATAATAGATCAACTGCAAGTTATGCACGAAAGTCCAGTTTAAAGCCCAAATTTCGTTTGAAGTGATTTAGAATGATTTACTGATTAAAAGAGACGCAAAAATATGACTTTAAGGCTAACAAAATGCATAGTTGCCATCAATAGATCAATTGCAAGTTAGGCATGAAAGTCGCATTTTAAATGCAAAAAGAGAATTGGTTCGAAGTGCCTTCAAACAATTTAATGATTGAAAAGACTGAGTGATATGCTTTTTAATGCTAAAATAATGCATTGTTGTCTTCAGTAGATTAATTACAAATTATGTAACAAAATAATGTTTGTAGGGCGAAAATAGAATTCGTTCGAATTAATTTAGAAAGATTTAATGACTAGAAGAGACTTAGTGACATGACTTTAAGGCTAAACAAATGCATTGTTGCCTATAATAGATCAACTGCAAGTTATGCACGAAAGTCATGTTTAAAGGCCGAAATTCGTTCGAAGTGATTCAGAATGATTTACTGATTAAAAAAGACCCAAAAATATGACTTTAAGGCTAAAAAAAATGCATAGTTGCCATCAATAGATCAATTGTAAGTTAGGCATGAAAGTCGTGTTTTAAATGCAAAAAGAGAATTGGTTCGAAGTGCCTTCAAACAATTTAATGATTGAAAAGACTGAGTGATATGCTTTTTAATGCTAAAATAATGCATTGTTGTCCTCAGTAGATTAATTACAAGTTATGTAAGAAAATAATGTTTGTAGGGCGAAAATAGAATTCGTTCGAATTAATTTAGAATGATTTAATGACTAGAAGAGACTTAGTGACATGACTTTAAGGCTAAACAAATGCATTGTTGCCTATAATAGATCAACTGCAAGTTATGCACGAAAGTCAGGTTTAAAGGCCGAATTTCGTTCGAAGTGATTTAGAAAGATTTAATGACTAAAGGAGATGCAATAATACGACTTTACGGCTAAAAAATGCATAGTTGCCATCAATAGATCAACTGCAAGTTATGCATGAAAGTCGCGTTTTAAAGGCACAAAGAGAATTGGTTCGAAGTGCCTTCAAACAATTTAATGATTGAAAAGACTGAGTGATATGCTTTTTAATGCTAAAATAATGCATTGTTGTCTTCAATAGATAAATTACAAGTTATGTAAGAAAATAATGTTTGAAGGGCGAAAATAGAATTCGTTCATATTAATTTAGAATGATTTAATGACTCAAAGAGACTCAGTGATATGACTTTAAGGCTAAACAAATGCATTGTTGCTTTTAATAGATCAACTGCAAGTTACGCACGAAAGCCATGTTTAAAGGCCGAATTTCATTCGAAGTGACTTGGAACGATTTACTAACTAAAAGAGATGCAAAAATATGAATTTAAAGCAAAAAAAATGAATAGTTACCTTCAATAGATCAAGTGCAAGTTATGCATGAAAGTCGTGTTTTAAATACAAAAATAGAATTGGTTCGAAGTGCCTTCAAACAATTTAATGATTGAAAAGACTGAGTGATATGCTTTTTAATGGTAAAATAATGGATTGTTGTGTTCAGTAGATTAATTACAAGTTATGCAAGAAAATAATGTTTGAAGGGCGAAAATAGAATTCGTTCGAATTAATTGAGAATGATTTAATGACTAGAAGAGACTTAGTGACATGACTTTAAGGCTAAACAAATGCATTGTTGCCTATAATAGATCAACTGCAAGTTATGCACGAAAGTCCAGTTTAAAGCCCAAATTTCGTTTGAAGTGATTTAGAATGATTTACTGATTAAAAGAGACGCAAAAATATGACTTTAAGGCTAACAAAATGCATAGTTGCCATCAATAGATCAATTGCAAGTTAGGCATGAAAGTCGCATTTTAAATGCAAAAAGAGAATTGGTTCGAAGTGCCTTCAAACAATTTAATGATTGAAAAGACTGAGTGATATGCTTTTTAATGCTAAAATAATGCATTGTTGTCTTCAGTAGATTAATTACAAATTATGTAACAAAATAATGTTTGTAGGGCGAAAATAGAATTCGTTCGAATTAATTTAGAAAGATTTAATGACTAGAAGAGACTTAGTGACATGACTTTAAGGCTAAACAAATGCATTGTTGCCTATAATAGATCAACTGCAAGTTATGCACGAAAGTCATGTTTAAAGGCCGAAATTCGTTCGAAGTGATTCAGAATGATTTACTGATTAAAAAAGACCCAAAAATATGACTTTAAGGCTAAAAAAAATGCATAGTTGCCATCAATAGATCAATTGTAAGTTAGGCATGAAAGTCGTGTTTTAAATGCAAAAAGAGAATTGGTTCGAAGTGCCTTCAAACAATTTAATGATTGAAAAGACTGAGTGATATGCTTTTTAATGCTAAAATAATGCATTGTTGTCCTCAGTAGATTAATTACAAGTTATGTAAGAAAATAATGTTTGTAGGGCGAAAATAGAATTCGTTCGAATTAATTTAGAATGATTTACTGACTAGAAGAGACTTAGTGACATGACTTTAAGGCTAAACAAATGCATTGTTGCCTATAATAGATCAACTGCAAGTTATGCACGAAAGTCAGGTTTAAAGGCCGAATTTCGTTCGAAGTGATTTAGAAAGATTTAATGACTAAAGGAGATGCAATAATACGACTTTACGGCTAAAAAATGCATAGTTGCCATCAATAGATCAACTGCAAGTTATGCATGAAAGTCGCGTTTTAAAGGCACAAAGAGAATTGGTTCGAAGTGCCTTCAAACAATTTAATGATTGAAAAGACTGAGTGATATGCTTTTCAAAGCTAAAATAATGCATTCTTGTCTTCAGTAGATTAATTACAAATTATGTAAGAAAATAATATTTGTAGGGCGAAAATAGAATTCGTTCGAATTAATTTAGAATGATTTAATGACTAGAGGAGACTTAGTGACATGATTTTAAGGCTAAACAAATGCATTGTTGCCTATAATAGATCAACTGCAAGTTATGCACGAAAGTCATGTTTAAAGGCCGAATTTTGTTCGAAGTGATTTAGAATGATTTAATGAGTAAAGGAGATCCAATAATACAACTTTACGGCTAAAAACTGCATAGTTGCCATCAATAGATCAATTGCAAGTTAGGCCTGAAAGTCGCGTTTTAAATGCAAAAAGAGAATTGGTTCGAAGTGCCTTCAAACAATTTAATGATTGAAAAGACTGAGTGATATGCTTTTTAATGCTAAAATAATGCATTGTTGTCTTCAGTAGATTAATTACAAGTTATGTAAGAAAATAATGTTTGTAGGGCGAAAATAGAATTCGTTCAAATTAATTTTGAATGATTTAATGACTAGAAGAGACTTACTGACATGACTTTAAGGCTAAACAAATGCATTGTTGCCTATAATAGATCAACTGCAAGTTATGCACGAAAGTCATGTTTAAAGGCCGAATTTCGTTCGAAGTGATTTAGAAAGATTTAATGACTAAAGGAGATGCAATAATACGACTTTACGGCTAAAAAATGCATAGTTGCCATCAATAGATCAACTGCAAGTTATGCATGAAAGTCGCGTTTTAAAGGCACAAAGAGAATTGGTTCGAAGTGCCTTCAAACAATTTAATGATTGAAAAGACTGAGTGATATGCTTTTCAAAGCTAAAATAATGCATTCTTGTCTTCAGTAGATTAATTACAAATTATGTAAGAAAATAATATTTGTAGGGCGAAAATAGAATTCGTTCGAATTAATTTAGAATGATTTAATGACTAGAGGAGACTTAGTGACATGATTTTAAGGCTAAACAAATGCATTGTTGCCTATAATAGATCAACTGCAAGTTATGCACGAAAGTCATGTTTAAAGGCCGAATTTTGTTCGAAGTGATTTAGAATGATTTAATGAGTAAAGGAGATCCAATAATACAACTTTACGACTAAAAACTGCATAGTTGCCATCAATAGATCAATTGCAAGTTAGGCATTAAAGTCGCGTTTCAAATGCAAAAAGAGAATTAGTTCGAAGTGCCTTCAAACAATTTAATGATTGAAAAGACTGAGTGATATGCTTTTTAAAGCTAAAATAATGCATTCTTGTTTTCAGTAGACTAATTACAAATTATGTTGGAAAATAATGTTTGTAGGGCGAAAATAGAATTCGTTCGAATTAATTTAGAATGATTTAATGAGTAGAGGAGACTTAGTGACATGATTTTAAGGCTAAACAAATGCATTGTTGCCTATAGTAGATCCACTGCAAGTTATGCACGAAAGTCATGTTTAAAGGCCGAAATTCGTTCGAAGTGATTTAGAATGATTTACTAATTAAAAGAGACGCAAAAATATGACTTTAAGGCTAAAAAAATGCATAGTTGCCATCAATAGATCAATTGCAAGTTAGGCCTGAAAGTCGCGTTTTAAATGCAAAAAGAGAATTGGTTCGAAGTGCCTTCAAACAATTTAATGATTGAAAAGACTGAGTGATATGCTTTTTAATGCTAAAATAATGCATTGTTGTCTTCAGTAGATTAATTACAAGTTATGTAAGAAAATAATGTTTGTAGGGCGAAAATAGAATTCGTTCGAATTAATTTAGAATGATTTAATGACTAGAAGAGACTTACTGACATGACTTTAAGGCTAAACAAATGCATTGTTGCCTATAATAGATCAACTGCAAGTTATGCACGAAAGTCATGTTTAAAGGCCGAATTTTGTTCGAAGTGATTTAGAATAATTTAATGAGTAAAGGAGATCCAATAATACAACTTTACGGCTAAAAACTGCATAGTTGCCATCAATAGATCAATTGCAAGTTAGGTATGAAAGTCGCGTTTCAAATGCAAAAAGAGAATTAGTTCGAAGTGCCTTCAAACAATTTAATGATTGAAAAGACTGAGTGATATGCTTTTTAAAGCTAAAATAATGCATTCTTGTTTTCAGTAGACTAATTACAAATTATGTTGGAAAATAATGTTTGTAGGGCGAAAATAGAATTCGTTCGAATTAATTTAGAATGATTTAATGAGTAGAGGAGACTTAGTGACATGATTTTAAGGCTAAACAAATGCATTGTTGCCTATAGTAGATCCACTGCAAGTTATGCACGAAAGTCATGTTTAAAGGCCAAAATTCGTTCGAAGTGATTTAGAATGATTTACTAATTAAAAGAGACGCAAAAATATGACTTTAAGGCTAAAAAAATGCATAGTTGCCATCAATAGATCAATTGCAAGTTAGGCATGAAAGTCGCGTTTTAAATGCAAAAAGAGAATTGGTTCGAAGTGCCTTCAAACAATTTAATGATTGAAAAGACTGAGTGATATGCTTTTTAATGCTAAAATAATGCATTGTTGTCTTCAATAGATAAATTACAAGTTATGTAAGAAAATAATGTTTGAAGGGCGAAAATAGAATTCGTTCATATTAATTTAGAATGATTTAATGACTCAAAGAGACTCAGTGATATGACTTTAAGGCTAAACAAATGCATTGTTGCTTTTAATAGATCAACTGCAAGTTACGCACGAAAGCCATGTTTAAAGGCCGAATTTCATTCGAAGTGACTTGGAACGATTTACTAACTAAAAGAGATGCAAAAATATGAATTTAAGGCAAAAAAAATGAATAGTTACCTTCAATAGATCAAGTGCAAGTTATGCATGAAAGTCGTGTTTTAAATACAAAAATAGAATTGGTTCGAAGTGCCTTCAAACAATTTAATGATTGAAAAGACTGAGTGATATGCTTTTTAATGGTAAAATAATGGATTGTTGTGTTCAGTAGATTAATTGCAAGTTATGCAAGAAAATAATGTTTGAAGGGCGAAAATAGAATTCGTTCGAATTAATTGAGAATGATTTAATGACTAGTAGAGACTTAGTGACATGACTTTAAGGCTAAACAAATGCATTGTTGCCTATAATAGATCAACTGCAAGTTATGCACGAAAGTCCAGTTTAAAGCCCAAATTTCGTTTGAAGTGATTTAGAATGATTTACTGATTAAAAGAGACGCAAAAATATGACTTTAAGGCTAACAAAATGCATAGTTGCCATCAATAGATCAATTGCAAGTTAGGCATGAAAGTCGCATTTTAAATGCAAAAAGAGAATTGGTTCGAAGTGCCTTCAAACAATTTAATGATTGAAAAGACTGAGTGATATGCTTTTTAATGCTAAAATAATGCATTGTTGTCTTCAGTAGATTAATTACAAATTATGTAACAAAATAATGTTTGTAGGGCGAAAATAGAATTCGTTCGAATTAATTTAGAAAGATTTAATGACTAGAAGAGACTTAGTGACATGACTTTAAGGCTAAACAAATGCATTGTTGCCTATAATAGATCAACTGCAAGTTATGCACGAAAGTCATGTTTAAAGGCCGAAATTCGTTCGAAGTGATTTAGAATGATTTGCTGATTAAAAAAGACCCAAAAATATGACTTTATGGCTAAAAAAATGCATAGTTGCCATCAATAGATCAATTGTAAGTTAGGCATGAAAGTCGTGTTTTAAATGCAAAAAGAGAATTGGTTCGAAGTGCCTTCAAACAATTTAATGATTGAAAAGACTGAGTGATATGCTTTTTAATGCTAAAATAATGCATTGTTGTCCTCAGTAGATTAATTACAAGTTATGTAAGAAAATAATGTTTGTAGGGCGAAAATAGAATTCGTTCGAATTAATTTAGAATGATTTACTGACTAGAAGAGACTTAGTGACATGACTTTAAGGCTAAACAAATGCATTGTTGCCTATAATAGATCAACTGCAAGTTATGCACGAAAGTCATGTTTAAAGGCCGAATTTCGTTCGAAGTGATTTAGAAAGATTTAATGACTAAAGGAGATGCAATAATACGACTTTACGGCTAAAAAATGCATAGTTGCCATCAATAGATCAATTGCAAGTTAGGCCTGAAAGTCGCGTTTTAAATGCAAAAAGAGAATTGGTTCGAAGTGCCTTCAAACAATTTAATGATTGAAAAGACTGAGTGATATGCTTTTTAATGCTAAAATAATGCATTGTTGTCTTCAGTAGATTAATTACAAGTTATGTAAGAAAATAATGTTTGTAGGGCGAAAATAGAATTCGTTCAAATTAATTTAGAATGATTTAATGACTAGAAGAGACTTACTGACATGACTTTAAGGCTAAACAAATGCATTGTTGCCTATAATAGATCAACTGCAAGTTATGCAAGAAAGTCATGTTTAAAGGCCGAATTTCGTTCGAAGTGATTTAGAAAGATTTAATGACTAAAGGAGATGCAATAATACGACTTTACGGCTAAAAAATGCATGGTTCCCATCAATAGATCAATTGCAAGTTTGGCATGAAAGTCTCGTTTTAAATGCAAAAAGAGAATTAGTTCGAAGTGCCTTCAAACAATTTAATGATTGAAAAGACTGAGTGATATGCTTTTTAAAGCTAAAATAATGCATTCTTGTCTTCAATAGATTAATTACAAGTTATGTAAGAAAATAATGTTTGAAGGGCGAAAATAGAATTCGTTCGTATTAATTTCGAATGATTTAATGACTCGAATAGGCTCAGTGACAGGACTTAAAGGCTAAATAATGCATTGTTAACTTCAATAGATTAACTACAAGTTATGCACGAAAGTCATGTTGAAAGGCCGAATTTCGCTCGAAGTGATTTAGAAAGATTTAATGACTAAAAGAGACGCAATAATATGACTTTACGGCTAAAAAATGAATAGTTACCTTCAATAGATCAAGTGCAAGTTATGCATGAAAGTCGTGTTTTAAATACAAAAATAGAATTGGTTCGAAGTGCCTTCAAACAATTTAATGATTGAAAAGACTGAGTGATATGCTTTTTAATGGTAAAATAATGCATTGTTGTCTTCAGTAGATTAATTGCAAGTTATGCAAGAAAATAATGTTTGAAGGGCGAAAATAGAATTTGTTCGAATTAATTGAGAATGATTTAATGACTAGAAGAGACTTAGTGACATGACTTTAAGGCTAAACAAATGCATTGTTGCCTATAATAGATCAACTGCAAGTTATGCACGAAAGTCATGTTTAACGGCCGAAATTCGTTCGAAGTGATTTAGAATGATTTACTGATTAAAAAAGACGCAAAAATATGACTTTAAGGCTAAAAAAATGCATAGTTGCCATCAATAGATCAATTGCAAGTTAGGCATGAAAGTCGCGTTTTAAATGCAAAAAGAGAATTGGTTCGAAGTGCCTTCAAACAATTTAATGATTGAAGAGACTGAGTGATATGCTTTTTAATGGTAAAATAATGCATTGTTGTCTTCAGTAGATTAATTGCAAGTTATGCAAGAAAATAATGTTTGAAGGGCGAAAATAGAATTTGTTCGAATTAATTGAGAATGATTTAATGACTAGAAGAGACTTAGTGACATGACTTTAAGGCTAAACAAATGCATTGTTGCCTATAATAGATCAACTGCAAGTTATGCACGAAAGTCATGTTTAAAGGCCGAAATTCGTTCGAAGTGATTCGGAATGATTTACTGATTAAAAAAGACCCAAAAATATGACTTTAAGGCTAAAAAAAATGCATAGTTGCCATCAATAGATCAATTGTAAGTTAGGCATGAAAGTCGTGTTTTAAATGCAAAAAGAGAATTGGTTCGAAGTGCCTTCAAACAATTTAATGATTGAAAAGACTGAGTGATATGCTTTTTAATGCTAAAATAATGCATTGTTGTCCTCAGTAGATTAATTACAAGTTATGTAAGAAAATAATGTTTGTAGGGCGAAAATAGAATTCGTTAGAATTAATTTAGAATGATTTACTGACTAGAAGAGACTTAGTGACATGACTTTAAGGCTAAACAAATGCATTGTTGCCTATAATAGATCAACTGCAAGTTATGCACGAAAGTCATGTTTAAAGGCCGAATTTCGTTCGAAGTGATTTAGAAAGATTTAATGACTAAAGGAGATGCAATAATACGACTTTACGGCTAAAAAATGCATAGTTGCCATCAATAGATCAACTGCAAGTTAGGCATGAAAGTCGCGTTTTAAATGCAAAAAGAGAATTGGTACGAAGTGCCTTCAAACAATTTAATGATTGAAAAGACTGAGTGATATGCTTTTTAATGCTAAAATAATGCATTGTTGTCCTCAGTAGATTAATTACAAGTTATGTAAGAAAATAATGTTTGTAGGGCGAAAATAGAATTCGTTCGAATTAATTTAGAATGATTTACTGACTAGAAGAGACTTAGTGACATGACTTTAAGGCTAAACAAATGCATTGTTGCCTATAATAGATCAACTGCAAGTTATGCACGAAAGTCATGTTTAACGGCCGAAATTCGTTCGAAGTGATTTCGAATGATTTACTGATTAAAAAAGACGCAAAAATATGACTTTAAGGCTAAAAAAATGCATAGTTGCCATCAATAGATCAATTGCAAGTTAGGCATGAAAGTCGCGTTTTAAATGCAAAAAGAGAATTAGTTCGAAGTGCCTTCAAACAATTTAATGATTGAAAAGACTGAGTCATATGCTTTTTAAAGCTAAAATAATGCATTCTTGTCTTCAGTAGATTAATTACAAGTTATGTAAGAAAATAATGTTTGTAGGGGGAAAATAGAATTCGTTCGAATTAATTTTGAATGATTTAATGACTAGAAGACACTTCGTGACATGACTTTAAGGCTAAACAAATGCATTGTTGCCTATAATAGATCAACTGCAAGTTATGCACGAAAGTCATGTTTAAAGGCCGAATTTCGTTCGAAGTGATTTAGAAAGATTTAATGACTAAAGGAGATGCAATAATACGACTTTACGGCTAAAAGATGCATAGTTGCCATCAATAGATCAATTGCAAGTTAGGCATGAAAGTCGCGTTTTAAATGGAAAAAGAGATTTAGTTCGAAGTGCCTTCAAACAATTTAATGATTGAAAAGACTGAGTGATATGCTTTTTAAAGCTAAAATAATGCATTCTTGTCTTCAATAGATTAATTACAAGTTATGTAAGAAAATAATGTTTGAAGGGCGAAAATAGAATTCGTTCGTATTAATTTCGAATGATTTAATGACTCGAATAGGCTCAGTGACAGGACTTAAAGGCTAAACAAATGCATTGTTGCCTTCAATAGATTAACTACAAGTTATGCACGAAAGTCATGTTTAAAGGCCGAATTTCGCTCGAAGTGATTTAGAAAGATTTAATGACTAAAAGAGATGCAATAATATGACTTTAAGGCTAAAAAATGAATAGTTACCTTCAATAGATCAAGTGCAAGTTATGCATGAAAGTCGTGTTTTAAATACAAAAATAGAATTGGTTCGAAGTGCCTTCAAACAATTTAATGATTGAAAAGACTGAGTGATATGCTTTTTAATGGTAAAATAATGCATTGTTGTCTTCAGTAGATTAATTGCAAGTTATGCAAGAAAATAATGTTTGAAGGGCGGAAATAGAATTTGTTCGAATTAATTGAGAATGATTTAATGACTAGAAGAGACTTAGTGACATGACTTTAAGGCTAAACAAATGCATTGTTGCCTATAATAGATCAACTGCAAGTTATGCACGAAAGTCATGTTTAACGGCCGAAATTCGTTCGAAGTGATTTCGAATGATTTACTGATTAAAAAAGACGCAAAAATATGACTTTAAGGCTAAAAAAATGCATAGTTGCCATCAATAGATCAATTGCAAGTTAGGCATGAAAGTCGCGTTTTAAATGCAAAAAGAGAATTGGTTCGAAGTGCCTTCAAACAATTTAATGATTGAAAAGACTGAGTGATATGCTTTTTAAAGCTAAAATAATGCATTCGTGTCTTCAATAGATTAATTACAAGTTATGTAAGAAAATAATGTTTGAAGGGCGAAAATAGAATTCGTTCGTATTAATTTCGAATGATTTAATGACTCGAATAGGCTCAGTGATAGGACTTAAAGGCTAAACAAATGCATTGTTGCCTTCAATAGATTAACTACAAGTTATGCACGAAAGTCATGTTTAAAGGCCGAATTTCGCTCGAAGTGATTTAGAAAGATTTAATGACTAAAAGAGACGCAATAATATGACTTTAAGGCTAAAAAATGAATAGTTACCTTCAATAGATCAAGTGCAAGTTATGCATGAAAGTCGTGTTTTAAATACAAAAATAGAATTGGTTCGAAGTGCCTTCGAACAATTTAATGATTGAAAAGACTGAGTGATATGCTTTTTAATGGTAAAATAATGCATTGTTGTCTTCAGTAGATTAATTGCAAGTTATGCAAGAAAATAATGTTTGAAGGGCGGAAATAGAATTTGTTCGAATTAATTGAGAATGATTTAATGACTAGAAGAGACTTAGTGACATGACTTTAAGGCTAAACAAATGCATTGTTGCCTATAATAGATCAACTGCAAGTTATGCACGAAAGTCATGTTTAACGGCCGAAATTCGTTCGAAGTGATTTCGAATGATTTACTGATTAAAAAAGACGCAAAAATATGACTTTAAGGCTAAAAAAATGCATAGTTGCCATCAATAGATCAATTGCAAGTTAGGCATGAAAGTCGCGTTTTAAATGCAAAAAGAGAATTGGTTCGAAGTGCCTTCAAACAATTTAATGATTGAAAAGACTGAGTGATATGCTTTTTAATGCTAAAATAATGCATTGTTGTCTTCAGTAGATTAATTACAAGTTATGTAAGAAAATAATGTTTGTAGGGCGAAAATAGAATTCGTTCAAATTAATTTAGAATGATTTAATGACTTGAAGAGACTTACTGACATGACTTTAATGCTAAACAAATGCATTGTTGCCTATACTAGATCAACTGCAAGTTATGCACGAAAGTCATGTTTAAAGGCCGAATTTCGTTCGAAGTGATTTAGAAAGATTTAATGACTAAAGGAGATGCAATAATACGACTTTACGGCTAAAAAATGCATAGTTGCCATCAATAGATCAAGTGCAAGTTATGCATGAAAGTCGTGTTTTAAATACAAAAATAGAATTGGTTCGAAGTGCCTTCAAACAATTTAATGATTGAAAAGACTGAGTGATATGCTTTTTAATGGTAAAATAATGCATTGTTGTCTTCAGCAGATTAATTGCAAGTTATGCAAGAAAATAATGTTTGAAGGGCGAAAATAGAATTTGTTCAAATTAATTGAGAATGATTTAATGACTAGAAGAGACTTAGTGACATGACTTTAAGGCTAAACAAATGCATTGTTGCCTATAATAGATCAACTGCAAGTTATGCACGAAAGTCCAGTTTAAAGCCCAAATTTCGTTTGAAGTGATTTAGAATGATTTACTGATTAAAAGAGACGCAAAAATATGACTTTAAGGCTAACAAAATGCATAGTTGCCATCAATAGATCAATTGCAAGTTCGGCATGAAAGTCGCATTTTAAATGCAAAAAGAGAATTGGTTCGAAGTGCCTTCAAACAATTTAATGATTGAAAAGACTGAGTGATATGCTTTTTAATGCTAAAATAATGCATTGTTGTCTTCAGTAGATTAATTACAAATTATGTAACAAAATAATGTTTGTAGGGCGAAAATAGAATTCGTTCGAATTAATTTAGGAAGATTTAATGACTAGAAGAGACTTAGTGACATGACTTTAAGGCTAAACAAATGCATTGTTGCCTATAATAGATCAACTGCAAGTTATGCACAAAAGTCATGTTTAAAGGCCGAAATTCGTTCGAAGTGATTTAGAATGATTTACTGATTAAAAAAGACCCAAAAATATGACTTTAAGGCTAAAAAAATGCATAGTTGCCATCAATAGATCAATTGTAAGTTAGGCATGAAAGTCGCGTTTTAAATGCAAAAAGAGAATTGGTTGGAAGTGCCTTCAACCAATTTAATGATTGAAAAGACTGAGTGATATGCTTTTTAATGCTAAAATAATGCATTGTTGTCCTCAGTAGATTAATTACAAGTTATGTAACAAAATAATGTTTGTAGGGCGAAAATAGAATTCGTTCGAATTAATTTAGAATGATTTACTGACTAGAAGAGACTTAGTGACATGACTTTAATGCTAAACAAATGCATTGTTGCCTATACTAGATCAACTGCAAGTTATGCACGAAAGTCATGTTTAAAGGCCGAATTTCGTTCGAAGTGATTTAGAAAGATTTAATGACTAAAGGAGATGCAATAATACGACTTTACGGCTAAAAAATGCATAGTTGCCATCAATAGATCAAGTGCAAGTTATGCATGAAAGTCGTGTTTTAAATACAAAAATAGAATTGGTTCGAAGTGCCTTCAAACAATTTAATGATTGAAAAGACTGAGTGATATGCTTTTTAATGGTAAAATAATGCATTGTTGTCTTCAGCAGATTAATTGCAAGTTATGCAAGAAAATAATGTTTGAAGGGCGAAAATAGAATTTGTTCAAATTAATTGAGAATGATTTAATGACTAGAAGAGACTTAGTGACATGACTTTAAGGCTAAACAAATGCATTGTTGCCTATAATAGATCAACTGCAAGTTATGCACGAAAGTCCAGTTTAAAGCCCAAATTTCGTTTGAAGTGATTTAGAATGATTTACTGATTAAAAGAGACGCAAAAATATGACTTTAAGGCTAACAAAATGCATAGTTGCCATCAATAGATCAATTGCAAGTTCGGCATGAAAGTCGCATTTTAAATGCAAAAAGAGAATTGGTTCGAAGTGCCTTCAAACAATTTAATGATTGAAAAGACTGAGTGATATGCTTTTTAATGCTAAAATAATGCATTGTTGTCTTCAGTAGATTAATTACAAATTATGTAACAAAATAATGTTTGTAGGGCGAAAATAGAATTCGTTCGAATTAATTTAGAAAGATTTAATGACTAGAAGAGACTTAGTGACATGACTTTAAGGCTAAACAAATGCATTGTTGCCTATAATAGATCAACTGCAAGTTATGCACAAAAGTCATGTTTAAAGGCCGAAATTCGTTCGAAGTGATTTAGAATGATTTACTGATTAAAAAAGACCCAAAAATATGACTTTAAGGCTAAAAAAATGCATAGTTGCCATCAATAGATCAATTGTAAGTTAGGCATGAAAGTCGCGTTTTAAATGCAAAAAGAGAATTGGTTGGAAGTGCCTTCAACCAATTTAATGATTGAAAAGACTGAGTGATATGCTTTTTAATGCTAAAATAATGCATTGTTGTCCTCAGTAGATTAATTACAAGTTATGTAACAAAATAATGTTTGTAGGGCGAAAATAGAATTCGTTCGAATTAATTTAGAATGATTTACTGACTAGAAGAGACTTAGTGACATGACTTTAATGCTAAACAAATGCATTGTTGCCTATACTAGATCAACTGCAAGTTATGCACGAAAGTCATGTTTAAAGGCCGAATTTCGTTCGAAGTGATTTAGAAAGATTTAATGACTAAAGGAGATGCAATAATACGACTTTACGGCTAAAAAATGCATAGTTGCCATCAATAGATCAAGTGCAAGTTATGCATGAAAGTCGTGTTTTAAATACAAAAATAGAATTGGTTCGAAGTGCCTTCAAACAATTTAATGATTGAAAAGACTGAGTGATATGCTTTTTAATGGTAAAATAATGCATTGTTGTCTTCAGCAGATTAATTGCAAGTTATGCAAGAAAATAATGTTTGAAGGGCGAAAATAGAATTTGTTCAAATTAATTGAGAATGATTTAATGACTAGAAGAGACTTAGTGACATGACTTTAAGGCTAAACAAATGCATTGTTGCCTATAATAGATCAACTGCAAGTTATGCACGAAAGTCCAGTTTAAAGCCCAAATTTCGTTTGAAGTGATTTAGAATGATTTACTGATTAAAAGAGACGCAAAAATATGACTTTAAGGCTAACAAAATGCATAGTTGCCATCAATAGATCAATTGCAAGTTCGGCATGAAAGTCGCATTTTAAATGCAAAAAGAGAATTGGTTCGAAGTGCCTTCAAACAATTTAATGATTGAAAAGACTGAGTGATATGCTTTTTAATGCTAAAATAATGCATTGTTGTCTTCAGTAGATTAATTACAAATTATGTAACAAAATAATGTTTGTAGGGCGAAAATAGAATTCGTTCGAATTAATTTAGAAAGATTTAATGACTAGAAGAGACTTAGTGACATGACTTTAAGGCTAAACAAATGCATTGTTGCCTATAATAGATCAACTGCAAGTTATGCACAAAAGTCATGTTTAAAGGCCGAAATTCGTTCGAAGTGATTTAGAATGATTTACTGATTAAAAAAGACCCAAAAATATGACTTTAAGGCTAAAAAAATGCATAGTTGCCATCAATAGATCAATTGTAAGTTAGGCATGAAAGTCGCGTTTTAAATGCAAAAAGAGAATTGGTTGGAAGTGCCTTCAACCAATTTAATGATTGAAAAGACTGAGTGATATGCTTTTTAATGCTAAAATAATGCATTGTTGTCCTCAGTAGATTAATTACAAGTTATGTAACAAAATAATGTTTGTAGGGCGAAAATAGAATTCGTTCGAATTAATTTAGAATGATTTACTGACTAGAAGAGACTTAGTGACATGACTTTAAGGCTAAACAAATGCATTGTTGCCTATAATAGATCAACTGCAAGTTATGCACGAAAGTCATGTTTAAAGGCCGAATTTCGTTCGAAGTGATTTAGAATGATTTAATGACTAAAGGAGATCCAATAATACAACTTTACGGCTAAAAAATGCATAGTTGCCATCAATAGATCAATTGCAAGTTAGGCATGAAAGTCGCGTTTTAAATGCAAAAAGAGAATTGGTTCGAAGTGCCTTCAAACAATTTAATGATTGAAAAGACTGAGTGATATGCTTTTTAATGCTAAAATAATACATTGTTGTCTTCAGTAGATTAATTACAAATTATGTAAGAAAATAATGTTTGTAGGGCGAAAATAGAATTCGTTCGAATTAATTTAGAATGATTTAATGACTAGAGGAGACTTAGTGACATGATTTTAAGGCTAAACAAATGCATTGTTGCCTATAATAAATCAACTGCAAGTTATGCACGAAAGTCATGTTTAAAGGCCGAATTTCGTTCGAAGTGATTTAGAATGATTTACTAATTAAAAGAGACGCAAAAATATGACTTTAAGGCTAAAAAAATGCATATTTGCCATCAATAGATCAATTGCAAGTTAGGCATGAAAGTCGCGTTTTAAATGCAAAAACCGAATTGGTTCGAAGTGCCTTCGAACAATTTAATGATTGAAAAGACTGAGTGATATGCTTTTTAATGCTAAAATAATGCATTGTTGTCTTCAGTAGATTAATTACAAATTATGTAAGAAAATAATGTTTGTAGGGCGAAAATAGAATTCGTTCGAATTAATTTAGAATGATTTAATGACTAGAGGAGACTTAGTGACATGATTTTAAGGCTAAACAAATGCATTGTTGCCTATAATAGATCAACTGCAAGTTATGCACGAAAGTCATGTTTAAAGGCCGAATTTCGTTCGAAGTGATTTAGAATGATTTAATGACTAAAGGAGATGCAATAATACGACTTTACGGGTAAAAAATGCATAGTTGCCATCAATAGATCAATTGCAAGTTAGGCATGAAAGTCGCGTTTTAAATGAAAAAAGAGAATTAGTTTGAAGTGCCTTCAAACAATTTAATGATTGAAAAGATTGAGTGATATGCTTTTTAATGCTAAAATAATGCATTGTTGTCTTCAGTAGATTAATTACAAGTTATGTAAGAAAATAAAGTTTGTAGGGCGAAAATAGAATTCGTTCGAATTAATTTAGAATGATTTAATGACTAGAAGAGACTTAGTGAAATGACTTTAAGGCTAAACAAATGCATTGTTGCCTATAATAGATCAACTGCAAGTTATGCACGAAAGTCATGTTTAAAGGCCAAATTTCGTTCGAAGTGATTTAGAAAGATTTAATGACTAAAGGAGATGCAATAATACGACTTTACGGCTAAAAAATGCATAGTTGCCATCAATAGATCAATTGCAAGTTAGGCATGAACGTCGCGTTTTAAATGCAAAAAGAGAATTAGTTCGAAGTGCCTTCAAACAATTTAATGATTGAAGAGATTGAGTGATATGCTTTTTAAAGCTAAAATAATGCATTCTTGTCTTCAGTAGATTGATTACAAATTATGTAAGAAAATAATGTTTGTAGGGCGAAAATAGAATTCGTTCGAATTAATTTAGAATGATTTAATGACTCGAATAGGCTCAGTGACAGGACTTAAAGGCTACTTAAATGCATTGTTGCCTTCAATAGATTGACTACAAGTTATGCACGAAAGTCATGTTTAAAGGCCGAATTTCGCTCGAAGTGATTTAGAAAGATTTAATGACTAAAAGAGACACAATAATATGACTTTAAGGCTAAAGAATGAATAGTTACCTTCAATAGATCAAGTGCAAGTTATGCATGAAAGTCGTGTTTTAAATACAAAAATTGAATTGGTTCGAAGTGCCTTCAAACAATTTAATGATTGAAAAGACTGAGTGATATGCTTTTTAATGGTAAAATAATGCATTGTTGTCTTCAGTAGATTAATTGCAAGTTATGTAAGAAAATAATGTTTGAAGGGCGAAAATAGAATTCGTTCGAATTAATGGAGAATGATTTAATGACTAGAAGAGACTTAGTGACATGACTTTAAGGCTAAACAAATGCATTGTTGCCTATAATAGATCAACTGCAAGTTATGCACGAAAGTCAAGTTTAAAGGCCGAATTTCGTTTGAAGTGATTTAGAATGATTTACTGATTAAAAGAGACGCAAAAATATGACTTTAAGGCTAAAAAAATGCATAGTTGCCATCAATAGATCAATTGCAAGTTAGGCATGAAAGTCGCGTTTTAAATGCAAAAAGAGAATTGGTTCGAAGTGCCTTCAAACAATTTAATGATTGAAAAGACTGAGTGATATGCTTTTTAATGCTAAAATAATACATTGTTGTCTTCAGTAGATTAATTACAAATTATGTAACAAAATAATGTTTGTAGGGCGAAAATAGAATTCGTTCGAATTAATTTAGAATGATTTAATGAGTAGAGGAGACTTAGTGACATGATTTTAAGGCTAAACAAATGCATTGTTGCCTATAATAGATCAACTGCAAGTTATGCACGAAAGTCATGTTTAAAGGCCGAATTTCGTTCGAAGTGATTTAGAATGATTTAATGACTAAAGGAGATCCAATAATACAACTTTACGGCTAAAAAATGCATAGTTGCCATCAATAGATCAATTGCAAGTTAGGCATGAAAGTCGCGTTTTAAATGCAAAAAGAGAATTGGTTCGAAGTGCCTTCAAACAATTTAATGATTGAAAAGACTGAGTGATATGCTTTTTAATGCTAAAATAATACATTGTTGTCTTCAGTAGATTAATTACAAATTATGTAAGAAAATAATGTTTGTAGGGCGAAAATAGAATTCGTTCGAATTAATTTAGAATGATTTAATGACTAGAGGAGACTTAGTGACATGATTTTAAGGCTAAACAAATGCATTGTTGCCTATAATAAATCAACTGCAAGTTATGCACGAAAGTCATGTTTAAAGGCCGAATTTCGTTCGAAGTGATTTAGAATGATTTACTAATTAAAAGAGACGTAAAAATATGACTTTAAGGCTAAAAAAATGCATAGTTGCCATCAATAGATCAATTGCAAGTTAGGCATGAAAGTCGCGTTTTAAATGCAAAAACCGAATTGGTTCGAAGTGCCTTCAAACAATTTAATGATTGAAAAGACTGAGTGATATGCTTTTTAATGCTAAAATAATGCATTGTTGTCTTCAGTAGATTAATTACAAATTATGTAAGAAAATAATGTTTGTAGGGCGAAAATAGAATTCGTTCGAATTAATTTAGAATGATTTAATGACTAGAGGAGACTTAGTGACATGATTTTAAGGCTAAACAAATGCATTGTTGCCTATAATAGATCAACTGCAAGTTATGCACGAAAGTCATGTTTAAAGGCCGAATTTCGTTCGAAGTGATTTAGAATGATTTAATGACTAAAGGAGATGCAATAATACGACTTTACGGGTAAAAAATGCATAGTTGCCATCAATAGATCAATTGCAAGTTAGGCATGAAAGTCGCGTTTTAAATGAAAAAAGAGAATTAGTTTGAAGTGCCTTCAAACAATTTAATGATTGAAAAGATTGAGTGATATGCTTTTTAATGCTAAAATAATGCATTGTTGTCTTCAGTAGATTAATTACAAGTTATGTAAGAAAATAAAGTTTGTAGGGCGAAAATAGAATTCGTTCGAATTAATTTAGAATGATTTAATGACTAGAAGAGACTTAGTGAAATGACTTTAAGGCTAAACAAATGCATTGTTGCCTATAATAGATCAACTGCAAGTTATGCACGAAAGTCATGTTTAAAGGCCAAATTTCGTTCGAAGTGATTTAGAAAGATTTAATGACTAAAGGAGATGCAATAATACGACTTTACGGCTACAAAATGCATAGTTGCCATCAATAGATCAATTGCAAGTTAGGCATGAAAGTCGCGTTTTAAATGCAAAAAGAGAATTAGTTCGAAGTGCCTTCAAACAATTTAATGATTGAAAAGACTGAGTGATATGCTTTTTAAAGCTAAAATAATGCACTCTTGTCTTCAGTAGATTAATTACAAATTATGTAAGAAAATAATGTTTGTAGGGCGAAAATAGAATTTGTTCGAATTAATTTAGAATGATTTAATGACTCGAATAGGCTCAGTGACTGGACTTAAAGGATAAACAAATGCATTGTTGCCTTCAATAGATTAACTACAAGTTATGAACGAAAGTCATGTTTAAAGGCCGAATTTCGCTCGAAGTGATTTAGAAAGATTTAATGACTAAAAGAGACGCAATAATATGACTTTAAGGCTAAAAAATGAATAGTTACCTTCAATAGATCAAGTGCAAGTTATGCATGAAAGTCGTGTTTTAAATACAAAAATTGAATTGGTTCGAAGTGCCTTCAAACAATTTAATGATTGAAAAGACTGAGTGATATGCTTTTTAATGCTAAAATAATGCATTTTTGTCTTCAGTAGATTAATTACTAGTTATGTAAGAAAATAATGTTTGTAGGGCGAAAATAGAATTCGTTCGAATTAATTTAGAATGATTTAATGACTAGAAGAGACTTAGTGACATGACTTTAAGGCTAAACAAATGCATTGTTGCCTATAATAGATCAACTGCAAGTTATGCACGAAAGTCATGTTTAAAGGCCGAATTTCGTTCGAAGTGATTTAGAAAGATTTAATGACTAAAGGAGATGCAATAATACGACTTTACGGCTAAAAAATGCATAGTTGCCATCAATAGATCAATTGCAAGTTAGGCATGAAAGTCGCGTTTTAAATGCAAAAAGAGAATGGGTTCGAAGTGCCTTCAAACAATTTAATGATTGAAAAGACTGAGTGATATGATTTTTAATGCTAAAATAATGCATTGTTGTCTTCAATAGATAAATTACAAGTTATGTAAGAAAATAATGTTTGAAGGGCGAAAATAGAATTCGTTCATATTAATTTAGAATGATTTAATGACTCGAATAGACTCAGTGACAGGACTTAAAGGCAAAACAAATGCATTGTTGCCTTCAATAGATTAACTACAAGTTATGCACGAAAGTCATGTTTAAAGGCCGAATTTCGCTCGAAGTGATTTAGAAAGATTTAATGACTAAAAGAGCCGCAATAATATGAATTTAAGGCTAAAAAATACATAGTTGCCTTCAATAGATCAAGTGCAACTTATGCATGAAAGTCGTGTTTTAAATACAAAAATTGAATTGGTTCGAAGTGCCTTCAAACAATTTAATGATTGAAAAGACTGAGTGATATGCTTTTTAATGGTAAAATAATGCATTGTTGTCTTCAGTAGATTAATTGCAAGTTATGCAAGAAAATAATGTTTGAAGGGCGAAAATAGAATTCGTTCAAATTAATTGAGAATGATTTAATGACTAGAAGAAACTTAGTGACATGACTTTAAGGCTAAACAAATGCATTGTTGCCTATAATAGATCAACTGCAAGTTATGCATGAAAGTCGCGTTTTAAATGCAAAAAGAAAAGTGGTTCGAAGTGCCTTCAAACAATTTAATGATTGAAAAGACTGAGTGATATGCTTTTTAATGCTAAAATAATGCATTGTTGTCTTCAGTAGATTAATTGCAAGTTATGCAAGAAAATAATGTTTGAAGGGCGAAAATAGAATTCGTTCGAATTAATTGAGAATGATTTAATGACTAGAAGAGACTTAGTGACATGACTTTAAGGCCAAACAAATGCATTGTTGCCTATAATAGATCAACTGCAAGTTATGCACGAAAGTCAAGTTTAAAGGCCGAATTTCGTTTGAAGTGATTTAGAATGATTTACTGATTAAAAGAGACGCAAAAATATGACTTTAAGGCTAAAAAAATGCATAGTTGCCATCAATAGATCAATTGCAAGTTAGGCATGAAAGTCACGTTTTAAATGCAAAAAGAGAATTGGTTCGAAGTGCCTTCAAACAATTTAATGATTGAAAAGACTGAGTGATATGCTTTTTAATGCTAAAATAATGCATTTTTGTCTTCAGTAGATTAATTACTAGTTATGTAAGAAAATAATGTTTGTAGGGCGAAAATAGAATTCGTTCGAATCAATTTAGAATGATTTAATGACAAGAAGAGACTTAGTGACATGACTTTAAGGCTAAACAAATGCATTGTTACCTATAATAGATCAACTGCAAGTTATGCGCGAAAGTCATGTTTAAAGGCCGAATTTCGTTCGAAGTGATTTAGAAAGATTTAATGACTAAATGAGATGCAATAATACGAATATACGGCTAAAAAATGCATAGTTGCCATCAATAGATCAATTACAAGTTAGGCATGAAAGTCGCGTTTTAAATGCAAAAAGAGAATTGGTTCGAAGTGCCTTCAAACAATTTAATGATTGAAAAGACTGAGTGATATGCTTTTTAATGCTAAAATAATGCATTGTTGTCTTCAATAGATAAATTACAAGTTATGTAAGAAAATAATGTTTGAAGGGCGAAAATAGAATTCGTTCATATTAATTTAGAATGATTTAATGACTCGAAGAGACTCAGTGATATGACTTTAAGGCTAAACAAATGCATTGTTGCTTTTAATAGATCAACTGCAAGATACGCACGAAAGCCATGTTTAAAGGCTGGATTTCATTCGAAGTGACTTGGAACGATTTACTAACTAAAAGAGACGCAAAAATATGAATTTAAGGCTAAAAAATGAATAGTTACCTTCAATAGATCAAGTGCAAGTTATGCATGAAAGTCGTGTTTTAAATACAAAAATTGAATTGGTTCGAAGTGCCTTCAAACGATTTAATGATTGAAAAGACTGAGTGATATGCTTTTTAATGGTAAAATAATGCATTGTTGTCTTCAGTAGATTAATTGCAAGTTATGCAAGAAAATAATGTTTGAAGGGCGAAAATAGAATTCGTTCGAATTAATTGAGAATGATTTAATTACTAGAAGAAACTTAGTG
Source organism: Coriaria nepalensis (assembly GCA_027186245.1). Taxonomy (NCBI): domain Eukaryota; kingdom Viridiplantae; phylum Streptophyta; class Magnoliopsida; order Cucurbitales; family Coriariaceae; genus Coriaria; species Coriaria nepalensis. The sequence continues at coordinate 23,868,840 of CP114481.1, forward strand.
ACATGACTTTAAGGCTAAACAAATGCATTGTTGCCTATAATAGATCAACTGCAAGTTATGCATGAAAGTCGCATTTTAAATGCAAAAAGAGAATTGGTTCGAAGTGCCTTCAAACAATTTAATGATTGAAAAGACTGAGTAATATGCTTTTTAATGCTAAAATAATGCATTGTTGTCTTTAGTAGATTAATTACAAATTATGTAAGAAAATAATGTTTGTAGGGCGAAAATAGAATTCGTTCGTATTAATTTAGAATGATTTAATGACTTGAATAGACTCAGTGACAGGACTTAAAGGCTAAACAAAGGCATAGTTGCCTTCAATAGATTAACTACAAGTTATGCACGAAAGTCATGTTTAAAGGCCGAATTTTGCTTGAAGTGATTTAGAAAGATTTAATGACTAATAGAGACGCAATAATATGACTTTAAGGCTAAAAAATGAACAGTTACCTTCAGTAGATCAAGTGCAAGTTATGCATGAAAGTCGTGTTTTAAATACAAAAATAGAATTGGTTCGAAGTGCCTTGAAACAATTTAATAATTGAAAGGACTGAGTGGTATGCTTTTTAATGCTAAAATAATGCATTGTTGTCTTCAATAGATTAATTACAAGTTATGTAAGAAAATAATGTTTGAAGGGCGAAAATAGAATTCGTTCGTATTAATTTAGAATGATTTAATGACTTGAATAGACTCAGTGACAGGACTTAATGGCAAAACAAATGCATTGTTGCATTCAAAAGATTAACTGCAAGTTATCCACGAAAGTCCTGTTTAAAGGCTGAATTTCGTTCGAAGTGATGTAGAAAGATTAAATGACTAAAAGAGACGCAATAATATGAATTTAAGGGTAAAAAATGCATAGTTGCCTTCAATAGATCATGTGTAAGTTATGCATGAAAGTCGTGTTTTAAATATAAAAATAGAATTGGTTCGAAGAGCCTTCAAACAATTTATCGATTGAAAAGACTTAGTGATATGCTTTTTAATGGTAAAATAATGCATTGTTGTCTTCAGTAGATTAATTGCAAGTTATGCAAGAAAATAATGTTTGAAGGGCGAAAATAGAATTCGTTCGAATTCATTGAGAATGATTTAATGACTAGAAGAGACTTAGTGACATGACTTTAAGGCTAAACAAATGCATTGTTGCCTATAATAGATCAACTGCAAGTTATGCACGAAAGTCCAGTTTAAAGGCCGAATTTCGTTTGAAGTGATTTAGAATGATCTACTGATTAAAAAAGACGCAAAAATATGACTTTAAGGCTAAAAAAATGCATAGTTGCCATCAATAGATCATTTGCAAGTTAGGCATGAAAGTCGCGTTTTAAATGCAAAAAGAGAATTGGTTCGAAGTGCCTTCAAACAATTTAATGATTGAAAAGACTGAGTGATATGCTTTTTAATACTAAAATAATGCTGTGTTGTCTTCAATAGATAAATTACAAGTTATGTAAGAAAATAATGTTTGAAGGGCGAAAATAGAATTCGTTCGAATTAATTGAGAATGATTTAATGACTAGAAGAGACTTAGTGACATGACTTTAAGGCTAAACAAATGCATTGTTGCCTATAATAGATCAACTGCAAGTTATGCACGAAAGTCCAGTTTAAAGGCCGAATTTCGTTTGAAGTGATTTCGAATGATTTACTGATTAAAAGAGACGCAAAAATATGACTTTAAGGTTAAAAAAATGCATAGTTTCCATCAATATATCAATTGCAAGTTAGGCATCAAAGTCGCGTTTTAAATGCAAAAAGAGAATTGGTTCGAAGTGCCTTCAAACAATTTAATGATTGAAAAGACTGAGTGATATGCTTTTTAATGCTAAAATGATGCATTGTTGTCTTCAGTAGATTAATTACAAGTTATGTAAGAAAATAATGTTTGTAGGGCGAAAATAGAATTCGTTCGTATTAATTTAGAATGATTTAATGACTCGAATAGACTCAGTGACAGGACTTAAAGGCTAAACAAATGCATTGTTGCTTTTAATAGATCAACTGCAAGTTACGCACGAAAGCCATGTTTAAAGGCTGAATTTCATTCGAAGTGACTTGGAAAGATTTACTAACTAAAAGAGACGCAAAAATATGAATTTAAGGCTAAAAAAATGCATAGTTGCCATCAATAGATCAACTGCAAGTTATGCATGAAAGTCGCGTTTTAAATGCAAAAAGAGAATTGGTTCGAAGTGCCTTCAAACAATTTAATGATTGAAAAGACTGAGTGATATGCTTTTTAATGCTAAAATAATGCATTGTTGTCTTAAATAGATAAATTACAAGATATGTCAGAAAATAATGTTTGAAGGGCGAAAATAGAATTCGTTCGTATTAATTTAGAATGATTTAATGACTCGAATAGACTCAGTGACAGGACTTAAAGGCAAAACAAATGCATTGTTGCCTTCAATAGATTAACTACAAGTTATGCACGAAAGTCATGTTTAAAGGCCGAATTTCGCTCGAAGTGATTTAGAAAGATTTAATGACTAAAAGAGACGCAATAATATGACTTTAAGGGTAAAAAATGAATAGTTACCTTCAACAGATCAAGTGCAAGTTATGCATGAAAGTCGTGTTTTAAATACAAAAAAATAGAATTGGTTCGAAGTGCCTTCAAACAATTTAATGATTGAAAAGACTGAGTGATATGCTTTTTAATGCTAAAATAATGCATTGTTGTCTTCAGTAGATTAATTGCAAGTTATGCAAGAAAATAATGTTTGAAGGGCGAAAGTAGAATTCGTTCGAATTAATTGAGAATGATTTAATGACTAGAAGAGACTTAGTGACATGACTTTAAGGCTAAACAAATGCGTTGTTCCCTATAATAGATCAACTGCAAGTTATGCACGAAAGTCCAGTTTAAAGGCCGAATTTCGTTTGAAGTGATTTAGAATGATTTACTGATTAAAAGAGACGCAAAAATATGACTTTAAGGCTAAAAAAATGCATAGTTGCCATCAATAGATCATTTGCAAGTTAGGCATGAAAGTCGCGTTTTAAATGCAAAAAGAGAATTGGTTCGAAGTGCCTTCAAACAATTTAATGATTGAAAAGACTGAGTGATATGCTTTTTAATGCTAAAATAATGCATTGTTGTCTTCAATAGATAAATTACAAGTTATGTAAGAAAATAATGTTTGAAGGGCGAAAATAGAATTCGTTCATATTAATTTAGAATGATTTAATGACTCGAAGAGACTTAGTGACATGACTTTAAGGCTAAACAAATGCATTGTTGCCTATAATAGATCAACTGCAAGTTATGCACGAAAGTCCAGTTTAAAGGCCGAATTTCGTTTGAAGTGATTTCGAATGATTTACTGATTAAAAGAGACGCAAAAATATGACTTTAAGGTTAAAAAAATGCATAGTTTCCATCAATATATCAATTGCAAGTTAGGCATCAAAGTCGCGTTTTAAATGCAAAAAGAGAATTGGTTCGAAGTGCCTTCAAACAATTTAATGATTGAAAAGACTGAGTGATATGCTTTTTAATGCTAAAATAATGCATTGTTGTCTTCAGTAGATTAATTACAAGTTATGTAAGAAAATAATGTTTGTAGGGCGAAAATAGAATTCGTTCGTATTAATTTAGAATGATTTAATGACTCGAATAGACTCAGTGACAGGACTTAAAGGCTAAACAAATGCATTGTTGCTTTTAATAGATCAACTGCAAGTTACGCACGAAAGCCATGTTTAAAGGCTGAATTTCATTCGAAGTGACTTGGAAAGATTTACTAACTAAAAGAGACGCAAAAATATGAATTTAAGGCTAAAAAAATGCATAGTTGCCATCAATAGATCAACTGCAAGTTATGCATGAAAGTCGCGTTTTAAATGCAAAAAGAGAATTGGTTCGAAGTGCCTTCAAACAATTTAATGATTGAAAAGACTGAGTGATATGCTTTTTAATGCTAAAATAATGCATTGTTGTCTTAAATAGATAAATTACAAGTTATGTAAGAAAATAATGTTTGAAGGGCGAAAATAGAATTCGTTCATATTAATTTAGAACGATTTAATGACTCGAAGAGACTCAGTGATATGACTTTAAGGCTAAACAAATGCATTGTTGCTTTTAATAGATCAACTGCAACTTACGCACGAAAGCCATGTTTAAAGGCTGAATTTCATTCGAAGTGATTTAGAAAGATTTAATGACTAAAGGAGATGCAACAATACGACTTTATGGCTAAAAAATGCACAGTTGCCATCAATAGATCAACTGCAAGTTATGCATGAAAGTCGCGTTTTAAATGCAAAAAGAGAATTGGTTCGAAGTGCCTTCAAACAATTTAATGATTGAAAAGACTGAGTGATATGCTTTTTAATGCTAAAATAATGCATTGTTGTCTTCAGTAGATTAATTACAAATTATGTAAGAAAATAATGTTTGTAGGGCGAAAATAGAATTCGTTCGAATTAATTTAGAATGATTTAATGACTAGAAGAGACTTAGTGACATGACTTTAAGGCTAAAAAAATGCATTGTTGCCTATAATAGATCAACTGCAAGTTATGCACGAAAGTCATGTTTAAAGGCCGAAATTCGTTCGAAATGATTTAGAATGATTTACTGATTAAAAGAAACGCAAAAATATGACTTTAAGGCTAAAAAAATGAATAGTTGCCATCAATAGATCAACTGCAAGTTAGGCATGAAAGTCGCGTTTTAAATGCAAAAAGAGTATTGGTTCGAAGTGCCTTCAAACAATTTAATGATTGAAAAGACTGAGTGATATGCTTTTTAATGCTAAAATAATGCATTTTTGTCTTCAGTAGATTAATTATACGTTATGTAAGAAAATAATGTTTGTAGGGCGAAAATAGAATTCGTTCGAATTAATTTAGAATGATTTAATGACTAGAAGAGACTTAGTGACATGACTTTAAGGCTAAACAAATGCATTGTTGCCTATAATAGATCAACTGCAAGTTATGCACGAAAGTCATGTTTAAAGGCCGAAATTCGTTCTAAATGATTTAGAATGATTTGCTGATTAAAAGAGACGCAAAAATATGACTTTAAGGCTAAAAAAACGCATAGTTGCCATCAATAGATCAATTGCAAGTTAGGCATTAAAGTAGCGTTTTAAATGCAAAAAGAGAATTCGTTCGAAGTGCCTTCAAACAATTTAATTATTGAAAAGACTGAGTGATATGCTTTTTAATGCTAAAATAATGCGTTGTTGTCTTCACTAGATTAATTACAAATTATGTAAGAAAATAATGTTTGTAAGGCGAAAATAGAATTCGTTCGTATTAATTTAGAATGATTTAATGACTCGAATAGACTCAGTGATCGGACTTAAAGGCTAAACAAATGCATTGTTGCCTTCAATAGATTAACTGCAAGTTATGCACGAAAGTCATGTTTAAAGGCCGAAATTCGTTCGAAATGATTTAGAATGATTTAATGACTAAAAGAGACGCAATAATATGACTTTAAGGCTAAAAAATGAATAGTTACCTTCAATAGATCAAGTGCAAGTTATACATGAAAGTCCTATTTTAAATACAAAAATAGAATTGGTTCGAAGTGCCTTCAAACAATTTAATGATTGAAAAGACTGAGTGATATGCTTTTTAATGGTAAAATAATGCATTGTTGTCTTCAGTAGATTAATTGCAAGTTATGCAAGAAAATAATGTTTGAAGGGCGAAAATAGAATTCGTTCGAATTAATTGAGAATGATTTAATGACTACAAGAGACTTAGTGACATGACTTTAAGGCTAAACAAATGCATTGTTGCCTATAATAGATCAACTGCAAGTTATGCACGAAAGTCCAGTTTAAAGGCCGAATTTCGTTTGAAGTGATTTAGAATGATTTACTGATTAAAAGAGACGCAAAAATATGACTTTAAGGCTAAAAAAATGCATAGTTGCCATCAATAGATCAATTGCAAGTTAGGCATCAAAGTCGCGTTTTAAATGCAAAAAGAGAATTGGTTCGAAGTGCCTTCAAACAATTTAATGATTGAAAAGACTGAGTGATATGCTTTTTAATGCTAAAATAATGCATTGTTGTCTTCAGTAGATTAATTACAAGTTATGTAAGAAAATAATGTTTGTAGGGCGAAAATAGAATTCGTTCGTATTAATTTAGAATGATTTAATGACTCGAATAGACTCAGTGACAGGACTTAAAGGCTAAACAAATGCATTGTTGCTTTTAATAGATCAACTGCAAGTTACGCACGAAAGCCATGTTTAAAGGCTGAATTTCATTCGAAGTGACTTGGAAAGATTTACTAACTAAAAGAGACGCAAAAATATGAATTTAAGGCTAAAAAAATGCATAGTTGCCATCAATAGATCAACTGCAAGTTATGCATGAAAGTCGCGTTTTAAATGCAAAAAGAGAATTGGTTCGAAGTGCCTTCAAACAATTTAATGATTGAAAAGACTGAGTGATATGCTTTTTAATGCTAAAATAATGCATTGTTGTCTTAAATAGATAAATTACAAGTTATGTAAGAAAATAATGTTTGAAGGGCGAAAATAGAATTCGTTCATATTAATTTAGAACGATTTAATGACTCGAAGAGACTCAGTGATATGACTTTAAGGCTAAACAAATGCATTGTTGCTTTTAATAGATCAACTGCAACTTACGCACGAAAGCCATGTTTAAAGGCTGAATTTCATTCGAAGTGATTTAGAAAGATTTAATGACTAAAGGAGATGCAACAATACGACTTTATGGCTAAAAAATGCACAGTTGCCATCAATAGATCAACTGCAAGTTATGCATGAAAGTCGCGTTTTAAATGCAAAAAGAGAATTGGTTCGAAGTGCCTTCAAACAATTTAATGATTGAAAAGACTGAGTGATATGCTTTTTAATGCTAAAATAATGCATTGTTGTCTTCAGTAGATTAATTACAAATTATGTAAGAAAATAATGTTTGTAGGGCGAAAATAGAATTCGTTCGAATTAATTTAGAATGATTTAATGACTAGAAGAGACTTAGTGACATGACTTTAAGGCTAAACAAATGCATTGTTGCCTATAATAGATCAACTGCAAGTTATGCACGAAAGTCATGTTTAAAGGCCGAAATTCGTTCGAAATGATTTAGAATGATTTACTGATTAAAAGAAACGCAAAAATATGACTTTAAGGCTAAAAAAATGAATAGTTGCCATCAATAGATCAACTGCAAGTTAGGCATGAAAGTCGCGTTTTAAATGCAAAAAGAGTATTGGTTCGAAGTGCCTTCAAACAATTTAATGATTGAAAAGACTGAGTGATATGCTTTTTAATGCTAAAATAATGCATTTTTGTCTTCAGTAGATTAATTATACGTTATGTAAGAAAATAATGTTTGTAGGGCGAAAATAGAATTCGTTCGAATTAATTTAGAATGATTTAATGACTAGAAGAGACTTAGTGACATGACTTTAAGGCTAAACAAATGCATTGTTGCCTATAATAGATCAACTGCAAGTTATGCACGAAAGTCATGTTTAAAGGCCGAAATTCGTTCTAAATGATTTAGAATGATTTGCTGATTAAAAGAGACGCAAAAATATGACTTTAAGGCTAAAAAAACGCATAGTTGCCATCAATAGATCAATTGCAAGTTAGGCATTAAAGTAGCGTTTTAAATGCAAAAAGAGAATTCGTTCGAAGTGCCTTCAAACAATTTAATTATTGAAAAGACTGAGTGATATGCTTTTTAATGCTAAAATAATGCGTTGTTGTCTTCACTAGATTAATTACAAATTATGTAAGAAAATAATGTTTGTAAGGCGAAAATAGAATTCGTTCGTATTAATTTAGAATGATTTAATGACTCGAATAGACTCAGTGATCGGACTTAAAGGCTAAACAAATGCATTGTTGCCTTCAATAGATTAACTGCAAGTTATGCACGAAAGTCATGTTTAAAGGCCGAAATTCGTTCGAAATGATTTAGAATGATTTAATGACTAAAAGAGACGCAATAATATGACTTTAAGGCTAAAAAATGAATAGTTACCTTCAATAGATCAAGTGCAAGTTATACATGAAAGTCCTATTTTAAATACAAAAATAGAATTGGTTCGAAGTGCCTTCAAACAATTTAATGATTGAAAAGACTGAGTGATATGCTTTTTAATGGTAAAATAATGCATTGTTGTCTTCAGTAGATTAATTGCAAGTTATGCAAGAAAATAATGTTTGAAGGGCGAAAATAGAATTCGTTCGAATTAATTGAGAATGATTTAATGACTACAAGAGACTTAGTGACATGACTTTAAGGCTAAACAAATGCATTGTTGCCTATAATAGATCAACTGCAAGTTATGCACGAAAGTCCAGTTTAAAGGCCGAATTTCGTTTGAAGTGATTTAGAATGATTTACTGATTAAAAGAGACGCAAAAATATGACTTTAAGGCTAAAAAAATGCATAGTTGCCATCAATAGATCAATTGCAAGTTAGGCATCAAAGTCGCGTTTTAAATGCAAAAAGAGAATTGGTTCGAAGTGCCTTCAAACAATTTAATGATTGAAAAGACTGAGTGATATGCTTTTTAATGCTAAAATAATGCATTGTTGTCTTCAGTAGATTAATTACAAGTTATGTAAGAAAATAATGTTTGTAGGGCGAAAATAGAATTCGTTCGTATTAATTTAGAATGATTTAATGACTCGAATAGACTCAGTGACAGGACTTAAAGGCTAAACAAATGCATTGGTACCTTCAATAGATTAACTACAAGTTATGCACGAAAGTCATGTTTAAAGGCCGAATTTTGCTCGAAGTGATTTAGAAAGATTTAATGACTAAAAGAGACGCAAAAATATGAATTTCAGGCTAAAAAAATGCATAGTGGCCTTCAATAGATCAACTGCAAGTTATGCATGAAAGTCGCGTTTTAAATGCAAAAAGAGAATTGGTTCGAAGTGCCTTCAAACAATTTAATGATTCAAAAGACTGAGTGATATGCTTTTTAATGCTAAAATAATGCATTGTTGTCTTCAATAGATAAATTACAAGTTATGTAAGAAAATAATGTTTGAAGGGCGAAAATAGAATTCGTTCATATTAATTTAGAATGATTTAATGACTCGAAGAGACTCAGTGATATGACTTTAAGGCTAAACAAATGCATTGTTGCTTCTAATAGATCAACTGCAAGTTACGCACGAAAGCCATGTTTAAAGGCTGAATTTCATTCGAAGTGACTTGGAACGATTTACTAACTAAAAGAGACGCAAAAATATGAATTTAAGGCTAAAAAAATGCATAGTTGCCATCAATAGATCAACTGCGAGTTATGCATGAAAGTCGCGTTTTAAATGCAAAAAGAGAATTGGTTCGAAGTGCCTTCAAATAATTTAATGATTGAAAAGACTGAGTGATATGATTTTTAATGCTAAAATAATGCGTTGTTGTCTTCAGTAGATTAATTACAAATTATGTAAGAAAATAATGTTTGTAGGGCGAAAATAGAATTCGTTCGAATTAATTTAGAATGATTTAATGACTAGAAGAGACTTAGTGACATGACTTTAAGGCTAAACAAATGCATTGTTGCCTATAATAGATCAATTGCAAGTTATGCACGAAAGTCATGTTTAAAGGCCGAAATTCATTCGAAATGATTTAGAATGATTTACTGATTAAAAGAGACGCAAAAATATGACTTTAAGGCTAAAAAAATGCATAGTTGCCATCAATAGATCAATTGCAAGTTAGGCATGAAAGTCGCGTTTCAAATGCAAAAAGAGAATTGGTTCGAAGTGCCTTCAAACAATTTAATGATTGAAAAGACTGAGTGATATGCTTTTTAATGCTAAAATAATGCATTGTTGTCTTCAATAGATAAATTACAACTTATGTAAGAAAATAATGTTTGAAGCGCGAAAATAGAATTCGTTCATATTAATTTAGAATGATTTAATGACTCGAAGAGACTCAGTGATATGACTTTAAGGCTAAACAAATGCATTGTTGCTTCTAATAGATCAACTGCAAGTTACGCACGAAAGCCATGTTGAAAGGCTGAATTTCATTCGAAGTGACTTGGAACGATTTACTAACTAAAAGAGACGCAAAAATATGAATTTAAGGCTAAAAAAATGCATAGTTGCCATCAATAGATCAACTGCAAGTTATGCATGAAAGTCGCGTTTTAAATGCAAAAAGAGAATTGGTTCGAAGTGCCTTCAAACAATTTAATGATTGAAAAGACTGAGTGATATGCTTTTTAATGCTAAAATAATGCATTGTTGTCTTAAATAGATAAATTACAAGTTATGTAAGAAAATAATGTTTGAAGGGCGAAAATAGAATTCGTTCATATTAATTTAGAACGATTTAATGACTCGAAGAGACTCAGTGATATGACTTTAAGGCTAAACAAATGCATTGTTGCTTTTAATAGATCAACTGCAACTTACGCACGAAAGCCATGTTTAAAGGCTGAATTTCATTCGAAGTGATTTAGAAAGATTTAATGACTAAAGGAGATGCAACAATACGACTTTATGGCTAAAAAATGCACAGTTGCCATCAATAGATCAACTGCAAGTTATGCATGAAAGTCGCGTTTTAAATGCAAAAAGAGAATTGGTTCGAAGTGCCTTCAAACAATTTAATGATTGAAAAGACTGAGTGATATGCTTTTTAATGCTAAAATAATGCATTGTTGTCTTCAGTAGATTAATTACAAATTATGTAAGAAAATAATGTTTGTAGGGCGAAAATAGAATTCGTTCGAATTAATTTAGAATGATTTAATGACTAGAAGAGACTTAGTGACATGACTTTAAGGCTAAACAAATGCATTGTTGCCTATAATAGATCAACTGCAAGTTATGCACGAAAGTCATGTTTAAAGGCCGAAATTCGTTCGAAATGATTTAGAATGATTTACTGATTAAAAGAAACGCAAAAATATGACTTTAAGGCTAAAAAAATGAATAGTTGCCATCAATAGATCAACTGCAAGTTAGGCATGAAAGTCGCGTTTTAAATGCAAAAAGAGAATTGGTTCGAAGTGCCTTCAAACAATTTAATGATTGAAAAGACTGAGTGATATGCTTTTTAATGCTAAAATAATGCATTTTTGTCTTCAGTAGATTAATTATACGTTATGTAAGAAAATAATGTTTGTAGGGCGAAAATAGAATTCGTTCGAATTAATTTAGAATGATTTAATGACTAGAAGAGACTTAGTGACATGACTTTAAGGCTAAACAAATGCATTGTTGCCTATAATAGATCAATTGCAAGTTATGCACGAAAGTCATGTTTAAAGGCCGAAATTCATTCGAAATGATTTAGAATGATTTACTGATTAAAAGAGACGCAAAAATATGACTTTAAGGCTAAAAAAATGCATAGTTGCCATCAATAGATCAATTGCAAGTTAGGCATGAAAGTCGCGTTTCAAATGCAAAAAGAGAATTGGTTCGAAGTGCCTTCAAACAATTTAATGATTGAAAAGACTGAGTGATATGCTTTTTAATGCTAAAATAATGCATTGTTGTCTTCAATAGATAAATTACAACTTATGTAAGAAAATAATGTTTGAAGGGCGAAAATAGAATTCGTTCATATTAATTTAGAATGATTTAATGACTCGAAGAGACTCAGTGATATGACTTTAAGGCTAAACAAATGCATTGTTGCTTCTAATAGATCAACTGCAAGTTACGCACGAAAGCCATGTTTAAAGGCTGAATTTCATTCGAAGTGACTTGGAACGATTTACTAACTAAAAGAGACGCAAAAATATGAATTTAAGGCTAAAAAAATGCATAGTTGCCATCAATAGATCAACTGCGAGTTATGCATGAAAGTCGCGTTTTAAATGCAAAAAGAGAATTGGTTCGAAGTGCCTTCAAATAATTTAATGATTGAAAAGACTGAGTGATATGATTTTTAATGCTAAAATAATGCGTTGTTGTCTTCAGTAGATTAATTACAAATTATGTAAGAAAATAATGTTTGTAGGGCGAAAATAGAATTCGTTCGAATTAATTTAGAATGATTTAATGACTAGAAGAGACTTAGTGACATGACTTTAAGGCTAAACAAATGCATTGTTGCCTATAATAGATCAATTGCAAGTTATGCACGAAAGTCATGTTTAAAGGCCGAAATTCATTCGAAATGATTTAGAATGATTTACTGATTAAAAGAGACGCAAAAATATGACTTTAAGGCTAAAAAAATGCATAGTTGCCATCAATAGATCAATTGCAAGTTAGGCATGAAAGTCGCGTTTCAAATGCAAAAAGAGAATTGGTTCGAAGTGCCTTCAAACAATTTAATGATTGAAAAGACTGAGTGATATGCTTTTTAATGCTAAAATAATGCATTGTTGTCTTCAATAGATAAATTACAACTTATGTAAGAAAATAATGTTTGAAGCGCGAAAATAGAATTCGTTCATATTAATTTAGAATGATTTAATGACTCGAAGAGACTCAGTGATATGACTTTAAGGCTAAACAAATGCATTGTTGCTTCTAATAGATCAACTGCAAGTTACGCACGAAAGCCATGTTGAAAGGCTGAATTTCATTCGAAGTGACTTGGAACGATTTACTAACTAAAAGAGACGCAAAAATATGAATTTAAGGCTAAAAAAATGCATAGTTGCCATCAATAGATCAACTGCAAGTTATGCATGAAAGTCGCGTTTTAAATGCAAAAAGAGAATTGGTTCGAAGTGCCTTCAAACAATTTAATGATTGAAAAGACTGAGTGATATGCTTTTTAATGCTAAAATAATGCATTGTTGTCTTAAATAGATAAATTACAAGTTATGTAAGAAAATAATGTTTGAAGGGCGAAAATAGAATTCGTTCATATTAATTTAGAACGATTTAATGACTCGAAGAGACTCAGTGATATGACTTTAAGGCTAAACAAATGCATTGTTGCTTTTAATAGATCAACTGCAACTTACGCACGAAAGCCATGTTTAAAGGCTGAATTTCATTCGAAGTGATTTAGAAAGATTTAATGACTAAAGGAGATGCAACAATACGACTTTATGGCTAAAAAATGCACAGTTGCCATCAATAGATCAACTGCAAGTTATGCATGAAAGTCGCGTTTTAAATGCAAAAAGAGAATTGGTTCGAAGTGCCTTCAAACAATTTAATGATTGAAAAGACTGAGTGATATGCTTTTTAATGCTAAAATAATGCATTGTTGTCTTCAGTAGATTAATTACAAATTATGTAAGAAAATAATGTTTGTAGGGCGAAAATAGAATTCGTTCGAATTAATTTAGAATGATTTAATGACTAGAAGAGACTTAGTGACATGACTTTAAGGCTAAACAAATGCATTGTTGCCTATAATAGATCAACTGCAAGTTATGCACGAAAGTCATGTTTAAAGGCCGAAATTCGTTCGAAATGATTTAGAATGATTTACTGATTAAAAGAGACGCAAAAATATGACTTTAAGGCTAAAAAAATGCATAGTTGCCATCAATAGATCAATTGCAAGTTAGGCATGAAAGTCGCGTTTCAAATGCAAAAAGAGAATTGGTTCGAAGTGCCTTCAAACAATTTAATGATTGAAAAGACTGAGTGATATGCTTTTTAATGCTAAAATAATGCATTGTTGTCTTCAATAGATAAATTACAACTTATGTAAGAAAATAATGTTTGAAGGGCGAAAATAGAATTCGTTCATATTAATTTAGAATGATTTAATGACTCGAAGAGACTCAGTGATATGACTTTAAGGCTAAACAAATGCATTGTTGCTTCTAATAGATCAACTGCAAGTTACGCACGAAAGCCATGTTTAAAGGCTGAATTTCATTCGAAGTGACTTGGAACGATTTACTAACTAAAAGAGACGCAAAAATATGAATTTAAGGCTAAAAAAATGCATAGTTGCCATCAATAGATCAACTGCGAGTTATGCATGAAAGTCGCGTTTTAAATGCAAAAAGAGAATTGGTTCGAAGTGCCTTCAAACAATTTAATGATTGAAAAGACTGAGTGATATGATTTTTAATGCTAAAATAATGCGTTGTTGTCTTCAGTAGATTAATTACAAATTATGTAAGAAAATAATGTTTGTAGGGCGAAAATAGAATTCGTTCGAATTAATTTAGAATGATTTAATGACTAGAAGAGACTTAGTGACATGACTTTAAGGCTAAACAAATGCATTGTTGCCTATAATAGATCAATTGCAAGTTATGCACGAAAGTCATGTTTAAAGGCCGAAATTCATTCGAAATGATTTAGAATGATTTACTGATTAAAAGAGACGCAAAAATATGACTTTAAGGCTAAAAAAATGCATAGTTGCCATCAATAGATCAATTGCAAGTTAGGCATGAAAGTCGCGTTTCAAATGCAAAAAGAGAATTGGTTCGAAGTGCCTTCAAACAATTTAATGATTGAAAAGACTGAGTGATATGCTTTTTAATGCTAAAATAATGCATTGTTGTCTTCAATAGATAAATTACAACTTATGTAAGAAAATAATGTTTGAAGCGCAAAAATAGAATTCGTTCATATTAATTTAGAATGATTTAATGACTCGAAGAGACTCAGTGATATGACTTTAAGGCTAAACAAATGCATTGTTGCTTCTAATAGATCAACTGCAAGTTACGCACGAAAGCCATGTTGAAAGGCTGAATTTCATTCGAAGTGACTTGGAACGATTTACTAACTAAAAGAGACGCAAAAATATGAATTTAAGGCTAAAAAAATGCATAGTTGCCATCAATAGATCAACTGCAAGTTATGCATGAAAGTCGCGTTTTAAATGCAAAAAGAGAATTGGTTCGAAGTGCCTTCAAACAATTTAATGATTGAAAAGACTGAGTGATATGCTTTTTAATCCTAAAATAATGCATTGTTGTCTTCAGTAGATTAATTACAAATTATGTAAGAAAATAATGTTTGTAGGGCGAAAATAGAATTCGTTCGAATTAATTTAGAATGATTTAATGACTAGAAGAGACTTAGTGACATGACTTTAAGGCTAAACAAATGCATTGTTGCCTATAATAGATCAACTGCAAGTTATGCACGAAAGTCATGTTTAAAGGCCGAATTTCGTTCGAACTCATTTAGAAAGATTTAATGACTAAAGGAGATGCAATAATACGACTTTACGGCTAAAAAAATGAATAGTTGCCATCAATAGATCAACTGCAAGTTAGGCATGAAAGTCGCGTTTTAAATGCAAAAAGAGAATTGGTTCGAAGTGCCTTCAAACAATTTAATGATTGAAAAGACTGAGTGATATGCTTTTTAATGCTAAAATAATGCATTTTTGTCTTCAGTAGATTAATTATACGTTATGTAAGAAAATAATGTTTGTAGGGCGAAAATAGAATTCGTTCGAATTAATTTAGAATGATTTAATGACTAGAAGAGACTTAGTGACATGACTTTAAGGCTAAACAAATGCATTGTTGCCTATAATAGATCAATTGCAAGTTATGCACGAAAGTCATGTTTAAAGGCCGAAATTCATTCGAAATGATTTAGAATGATTTACTGATTAAAAGAGACGCAAAAATATGACTTTAAGGCTAAAAAAATGCATAGTTGCCATCAATAGATCAATTGCAAGTTAGGCATGAAAGTCGCGTTTCAAATGCAAAAAGAGAATTGGTTCGAAGTGCCTTCAAACAATTTAATGATTGAAAAGACTGAGTGATATGCTTTTTAATGCTAAAATAATGCATTGTTGTCTTCAATAGATAAATTACAACTTATGTAAGAAAATAATGTTTGAAGGGCGAAAATAGAATTCGTTCATATTAATTTAGAATGATTTAATGACTCGAAGAGACTCAGTGATATGACTTTAAGGCTAAACAAATGCATTGTTGCTTCTAATAGATCAACTGCAAGTTACGCACGAAAGCCATGTTTAAAGGCTGAATTTCATTCGAAGTGACTTGGAACGATTTACTAACTAAAAGAGACGCAAAAATATGAATTTAAGGCTAAAAAAATGCATAGTTGCCATCAATAGATCAACTGCGAGTTATGCATGAAAGTCGCGTTTTAAATGCAAAAAGAGAATTGGTTCGAAGTGCCTTCAAACAATTTAATGATTGAAAAGACTGAGTGATATGATTTTTAATGCTAAAATAATGCGTTGTTGTCTTCAGTAGATTAATTACAAATTATGTAAGAAAATAATGTTTGTAGGGCGAAAATAGAATTCGTTCGAATTAATTTAGAATGATTTAATGACTAGAAGAGACTTAGTGACATGACTTTAAGGCTAAACAAATGCATTGTTGCCTATAATAGATCAATTGCAAGTTATGCACGAAAGTCATGTTTAAAGGCCGAAATTCATTCGAAATGATTTAGAATGATTTACTGATTAAAAGAGACGCAAAAATATGACTTTAAGGCTAAAAAAATGCATAGTTGCCATCAATAGATCAATTGCAAGTTAGGCATGAAAGTCGCGTTTCAAATGCAAAAAGAGAATTGGTTCGAAGTGCCTTCAAACAATTTAATGATTGAAAAGACTGAGTGATATGCTTTTTAATGCTAAAATAATGCATTGTTGTCTTCAATAGATAAATTACAACTTATGTAAGAAAATAATGTTTGAAGCGCAAAAATAGAATTCGTTCATATTAATTTAGAATGATTTAATGACTCGAAGAGACTCAGTGATATGACTTTAAGGCTAAACAAATGCATTGTTGCTTCTAATAGATCAACTGCAAGTTACGCACGAAAGCCATGTTGAAAGGCTGAATTTCATTCGAAGTGACTTGGAACGATTTACTAACTAAAAGAGACGCAAAAATATGAATTTAAGGCTAAAAAAATGCATAGTTGCCATCAATAGATCAACTGCAAGTTATGCATGAAAGTCGCGTTTTAAATGCAAAAAGAGAATTGGTTCGAAGTGCCTTCAAACAATTTAATGATTGAAAAGACTGAGTGATATGCTTTTTAATCCTAAAATAATGCATTGTTGTCTTCAGTAGATTAATTACAAATTATGTAAGAAAATAATGTTTGTAGGGCGAAAATAGAATTCGTTCGAATTAATTTAGAATGATTTAATGACTAGAAGAGACTTAGTGACATGACTTTAAGGCTAAACAAATGCATTGTTGCCTATAATAGATCAACTGCAAGTTATGCACGAAAGTCATGTTTAAAGGCCGAATTTCGTTCGAACTCATTTAGAAAGATTTAATGACTAAAGGAGATGCAATAATACGACTTTACGGCTAAAAAAATGAATAGTTGCCATCAATAGATCAACTGCAAGTTAGGCATGAAAGTCGCGTTTTAAATGCAAAAAGAGAATTGGTTCGAAGTGCCTTCAAACAATTTAATGATTGAAAAGACTGAGTGATATGCTTTTTAATGCTAAAATAATGCATTTTTGTCTTCAGTAGATTAATTATACGTTATGTAAGAAAATAATGTTTGTAGGGCGAAAATAGAATTCGTTCGAATTAATTTAGAATGATTTAATGACTAGAAGAGACTTAGTGACATGACTTTAAGGCTAAACAAATGCATTGTTGCCTATAATAGATCAATTGCAAGTTATGCACGAAAGTCATGTTTAAAGGCCGAAATTCATTCGAAATGATTTAGAATGATTTACTGATTAAAAGAGACGCAAAAATATGACTTTAAGGCTAAAAAAATGCATAGTTGCCATCAATAGATCAATTGCAAGTTAGGCATGAAAGTCGCGTTTCAAATGCAAAAAGAGAATTGGTTCGAAGTGCCTTCAAACAATTTAATGATTGAAAAGACTGAGTGATATGCTTTTTAATGCTAAAATAATGCATTGTTGTCTTCAATAGATAAATTACAACTTATGTAAGAAAATAATGTTTGAAGGGCGAAAATAGAATTCGTTCATATTAATTTAGAATGATTTAATGACTCGAAGAGACTCAGTGATATGACTTTAAGGCTAAACAAATGCATTGTTGCTTCTAATAGATCAACTGCAAGTTACGCACGAAAGCCATGTTTAAAGGCTGAATTTCATTCGAAGTGACTTGGAACGATTTACTAACTAAAAGAGACGCAAAAATATGAATTTAAGGCTAAAAAAATGCATAGTTGCCATCAATAGATCAACTGCGAGTTATGCATGAAAGTCGCGTTTTAAATGCAAAAAGAGAATTGGTTCGAAGTGCCTTCAAACAATTTAATGATTGAAAAGACTGAGTGATATGATTTTTAATGCTAAAATAATGCGTTGTTGTCTTCAGTAGATTAATTACAAATTATGTAAGAAAATAATGTTTGTAGGGCGAAAATAGAATTCGTTCGAATTAATTTAGAATGATTTAATGACTAGAAGAGACTTAGTGACATGACTTTAAGGCTAAACAAATGCATTGTTGCCTATAATAGATCAATTGCAAGTTATGCACGAAAGTCATGTTTAAAGGCCGAAATTCATTCGAAATGATTTAGAATGATTTACTGATTAAAAGAGACGCAAAAATATGACTTTAAGGCTAAAAAAATGCATAGTTGCCATCAATAGATCAATTGCAAGTTAGGCATGAAAGTCGCGTTTCAAATGCAAAAAGAGAATTGGTTCGAAGTGCCTTCAAACAATTTAATGATTGAAAAGACTGAGTGATATGCTTTTTAATGCTAAAATAATGCATTGTTGTCTTCAATAGATAAATTACAACTTATGTAAGAAAATAATGTTTGAAGCGCAAAAATAGAATTCGTTCATATTAATTTAGAATGATTTAATGACTCGAAGAGACTCAGTGATATGACTTTAAGGCTAAACAAATGCATTGTTGCTTCTAATAGATCAACTGCAAGTTACGCACGAAAGCCATGTTGAAAGGCTGAATTTCATTCGAAGTGACTTGGAACGATTTACTAACTAAAAGAGACGCAAAAATATGAATTTAAGGCTAAAAAAATGCATAGTTGCCATCAATAGATCAACTGCAAGTTATGCATGAAAGTCGCGTTTTAAATGCAAAAAGAGAATTGGTTCGAAGTGCCTTCAAACAATTTAATGATTGAAAAGACTGAGTGATATGCTTTTTAATGCTAAAATAATGCATTGTTGTCTTCAGTAGATTAATTACAAATTATGTAAGAAAATAATGTTTGTAGGGCGAAAATAGAATTCGTTCGAATTAATTTAGAATGATTTAATGACTAGAAGAGACTTAGTGACATGACTTTAAGGCTAAACAAATGCATTGTTGCCTATAATAGATCAACTGCAAGTTATGCACGAAAGTCATGTTTAAAGGCCGAATTTCGTTCGAAGTGATTTAGAAAGATTTAATGACTAAAGGAGATGCAATAATACGACTTTACAGCTAAAAAATGCATAGTTGCCATCAATAGATCAATTGCAAGTTAAGCATGAAAGTCGCGTTTTAAATGCAAAAAGAGAATTAGTTCGAAGTGCCTTCAAACAATTTAATGATTGAAAAGACTGAGTGATATGCTTTTTAAAGCTAAAATAATGCATTCTTGTCTTCAATAGATTAATTACAAGTTATGTAAGAAAATAATGTTTGAAGGGCGAAAATAGAATTCATTCGTATTAATTTAGATTGATTTAATGACTCGAATAGACTCAGTGACAGGACTTAAAGGCGAAACAAATGCATTGTTGCCTTCAATAGATTAACTACAAGTTATGCACAAAAGTCATGTTTAAAGGCCGAATTTCGCTCGAAGTGATTTAGAAAGATTTAATGACTAAAAGAGACGCAATAATATGACTTTAAGGCTAAAAAATGAATAGTTACCTTCAATAGATCAAGTGCAAGTTATGCATGAAAGTCGTGTTTTAAATACAAAAATAGAATTGGTTCGAAGTGCCTTCAAACAATTTAATGATTGAAAAGACTGAGTGATATGCTTTTTAATAGTAAAATAATGCTTTGTTGTCTTCAGTAGATTAATTGCAAGTTATGCAAGAAAATAATGTATGAAGGGCGAAAATAAAATTCGTTCGAATTAATTGAGAATGATTTAATGACTAGAAGAGACTTAGTGACATGACTTTAAGGCTAAACAAATGCATTGTTGCCTATAATAGATCAACTGCAAGTTATGCACGAAAGTCAAGTTTAAAGGCCGAATTTCGTTCGAAGTGATTTAGAATGATTTACTGACTAAAAGAGAAGGAAAAATATGACTTTAAGGCCAAAAAAATGCATAGTTGCCATCAATAGATCAATTGCAAGTTAGGCATGAAAGTCGCGTTTTAAATGCAAAAAGAGAATTGGTTCGAAGTGCCTTCCAACAATTTAATGATCGAAAAGACTGAGTGATATGCTTTTTAATGCTAAAATAATGCATTGTTGTCTTCAATAGATAAATTACAAGTTATGTAAGAAAATAATGTTCGAAGGGCGAAAATAGAAGTCGTTCATATTAATTTAGAATGATTTAATGACTCGAAGAGACTCAGTGACATGACTTTAAGGCTAAACAAATGCATTGTTGCCTTCAATAGATTAACTGCAAGGTATGCACGAAAGTCATGTTTAAAGGCCGAATTTCGCTCGAAGTGATTTAGAAAGATTTAATGACTAAAAGAGACGCAATAATATGACTTTAAGGCTAAAAAATGAATAATTACCTTCAATAGATCAAGTGCAAGTTATGCATGAAAGTCGTGTTTTAAATACAAAAATAGAATTGGTTCGAAGTGCCTTCAAACAATTTAATGATCGAAAAGACTGAGTGATATGCTTTTTAATGCTAAAATAATGCATTGTTGTCTTCAATAGATAAATTACAAGTTATGTAAGAAAATAATGTTCGAAGGGCGAAAATAGAATTCGTTCATATTAATTTAGAATGATTTAATGACTCGAAGAGACTCAGTGACATGACTTTAAGGCTAAACAAATGCATTGTTGCTTTTAATAGATCAACTGCAAGTTACGCACGAAAGTCATGTTTAAAGGCCGAATTTCATTCGAAGTGACTTGGAACAATTTACTAACTAAAAGAGACGCAAAAATATGAATTTGAGGCTAAAAAAATGCATAGTTGCTATCATTAGATGAATTGCAAGTTAGGCATGAAAGTCGCGTTTTAAATGCAAAAAGAGAATTGGTTCGAAGTGCCTTCAAACAATTTAATGATTGAAAAGAATGAGTGATATGCTTTTTAATGCTAAAATAATGCATTGTTGTCTTCAGTAGATTAATTACAAGTTATGTAAGAAAATAATGTTTGAAGGGCGAAAATAGAATTCGTTCGAATTAATTTAGAATGATTTAATGACTAGAAGAGACTTAGTGACATGACTTTATGGCTAAAGAAATGCATTGTTGCCTATAATAGATCAACTGCAAGTTATGCACGAAAGTCATGTTTAAAGGCCGAATTTCGTTCGAAGTGATTTAGAAAGATTTAATGACTAAAGGAGATTCAATAATACGACTTTACGGCTAAAAAATGCATAGTTGCCATCAATTGATCAATTGCAAGTTAGGCATGAAAGTCGCGTTTTAAATGCAAAAACAGAATTAGTTCGAAGTGCCTTCAAACAATTTAATGATTGAAAAGACTGAGTGATATGCTTTTTAAAGCTAAAATAATGCATTCTTGTCTTCAATAGATTAATTACAAGTTATGTAAGAAAATAATGTTTGAAGGGCGAAAATAGAATTCGTTCGTATTAATTTAGAATGATTTAATGACTCGAGTAGACTCAGTGACAAGAGTTAAAGGCTAAACAAATGCATTGTTGCCTTCAATAGATTAACTGCAAGGTATGCACGAAAGTCATGTTCAAAGGCCAAATGTCGCTCGAAGTGATTTAGAAAGATTTAATGACTAAAAGAGACGCAATAATATGACTTTAAGGCTAAAAAATGAATGGTTACCTTCAGTAGATCAGGTGCAAGTTATGAATCAAAGTCGTGTTTTAAATACAAAAATAGAATTGGTTCGAAGTGCCTTCAAAAAATTTAATGATTGAAAAGACTAAGTGATATGCTTTTAATGGTAAAATAATGCATTGTTGTCTTCAGTAGATTAATTGCAAGTTATGCAAGAAAATAATGTTTGAAGGGCGAAAATAGAATTCGTTCGAATTAATTGAGAATGATTTAATGACTAGAAGAGACTTAGTGACATGACTTTAAGGCTAAACAAATGCATTGTTGCCTATAATAGATCAACTGCAAGTTATGCACGAAAGTCATGTTTAAAGGCCGAATTTCGTTCGAAGTGATTTAGAAAGATTTAATGACTAAAGGAGATTCAATAATACGACTTTACGGCTAAAAAATGCATAGTTGCCATCAATTGATCAATTGCAAGTTAGGCATGAAAGTCGCGTTTTAAATGCAAAAAGAGAATTAGTTCGAAGTGCCTTCAAACTATTTAATGATTGAAAAGACTGAGTGATATGCTTTTTAAAGCTAAAATAATGCATTCTTGTCTTCAATAGATTAATTACAAGTTATGTAAGAAAATAATGTTTGAAGGGCGAAAATAGAATTCGTTCGTATTAATTTAGAATGATTTAATGACTCGAGTAGACTCAGTGACAAGACTTAAAGGCTAAACAAATGCATTGTTGCCTTCAATAGATTAACTGCAAGTTATGCACGAAAGTCATGTTTAAAGGCCGAATTTCGCTCGAAGTGATTTAGAAAGATTTAATGACTAAAAGAGACGCAATAATATGACTTTAAGGGTAAAAAATGAATAGTTACCTTCAATAGATCAAGTGCAAGTTATGCATGAAAGTCGTGTTTTAAATACAAAAATAGAATTGGTTCGAAGTGCCTTCAAACAATTTAATGATTGAAAAGACTGCGTGAGATGCTTTTTAAGGCTAAAATAATGCATTGTTGTTTTCAATAGATTAATTACAAGTTATGTAAGAAAATAATGTTTGAAGGGCGAAAATAGAATTCGTTCATATTAATTTAGAATGATTTAATGACTAGAAGAGACTTAGTGGCATGACTTTAAGGCTAAACAATTGCATTGTTGCCTATAATAGATCAACTGCAAGTTATGCACGAAAGTCATGTTTAAAAGCCGAATTTCGTTCGAAGTGATTTAGAAAGATTTAATGACTAAAGGAGATGCAATAATACGACTTTACGGCTAAAAAATGCATAGTTTCCATCAATAGATCAATTGCAAGTTAGGCATGAAAGTCGCGTTTTAAATGCAAAAAGAGAATTAGTTCGAAGTGCCTTCAAACAATTTAATGATTGAAAAGACTGAGTGATATGCTTTTTAAGGCTAAAATAATGCATTGTTGTCTTCAATAGATTAATTACAAGTTATGTAAGAAAATAATGTTTGCAGGGCAAAAATAGAATTCGTTCATATTAATTTAGAATGATTTAATGACTAGAAGAGACTTAGTGAGATGACTTTAAGGCTAAACAAATGCATTTTTGCCTATAATAGATCAACTGCAAGTTATGCACGAAAGTCAAGTTTAAAGGCCGAATTTCGTTCGAAGTGATTTAGAATGATTTACTGATTAAAAAAGACGCAAAAATATGAATTTAAGGCTAAAAAAATGCATAGTTGCTATCATTAAATGAATTGCAATTTAGGCATGAAACTCGCGTTTTAAATGCAAAAATAGAATTGGTTCGAAGTGCTTTTAAACAATTTAATGATTGAAAAGACTGAGTGATATGCTTTTTAATGCTAAAATAATGCATGGTTGTCTTCAATAGATTAACTACAAGTTATGTAAGAAAATAATGTTTGAAGGGCGAAAACAGAATTTGTTCCTATTAATTTAGAATGATTTAATGACTCGAAGAGACTCAGGGACAGGACTTAAAGGCTAAACAAATGCATTGTTGCTTTTAATAGATCAACTGCAAGTTACGCACGAAAGTCATGTTTAAAGGCCGAATTTCATTCGAAGTGACTTGGAACGATTTACTAACTAAAAGAGATGCAAAAATATGAATTTAAGGCTAAAAAAATGCATAGTTGCCATCAATAGATCAACTGCAAGTTATGCGTGAAAGTCGCGTTTTAAATGTAACAAGAGAATTGGTTCGAAGTGCCTTCCAACAATTTAATGATTGAAAAGACTGAATGATATGCTTTTTAATGGTAAAATAATGCGTTGTTGTCTTCAATAGATTAATTACAAGTTATGTAACAAAATAATGTTTGAAGGGCGAAAATAGAATTCGTCCGAATTAATTTAGAATGATTTAATGACTAGAAGAGACTTAGTGACATGACTTTAAGGCTAAACAAATGCATTGTTGCCTATAATAGATCAACTGCAAGTTATGCACGAAAGTCTTGTTTAAAGGCCGAATTTCGTTCGAAGTGATTTAGAAAGATTTAATGACTAAAGGAGATGCAATAATACGACTTTACGGCTAAAAAATGTATAGTTTCCATCAATAGATCAATTGCAAGTTAGGCATGAAAGTCGAGTTTTAAATGCAAAAAGAGAATTAGTTCGAAGTGCCTTCAAACAATTTAATGATTGAAAAGACTGAGTGATATGCTTTTTAAAGCTAAAATAATGCATTCTAGTCTTCAATAGATTAATTGCAAGTTATGCAAGAAAATAATGTTTGAAGGGCGAAAATAGAATTCGTTCGAATTAATTGAGAATGATTTAATGACTAGAAGAGACTTAGTGACATGACTTTAAGGCTAAACAAATGCATTGTTGTCTATAATAGATCAACTGCAAGTTATGCACGAAAGTCATGTGTAATGGCCGAATTTCATTCGAAGTGATTTAGAAAGATTTAATTATTAAAGGAGATGCAATAATACGACTTTACGGCTAAAAAATGCATAGTTTCCCTCAATATATCAATTGCAAGTTAGGCATGAAAGTCGCGTTTTTAATGCAAAAAGAGAATTGGTTCGAAGTGCCTTCAAATAATTTAATGATTGAAAAGACTAAGTGATATGCTTTTTAAAGCTAAAATAATGCATTCTTGTCTTCAATAGATTAATTAGAAGTTCTGTAAGAAAATAATGTTTGAAGGGCGAAAATAGAATTCGTTCGTATTAATTTAGAATGATTTAATGACTCGAATAGACTCAGTGACAGGACTTAAAGGCTAAACAAATGCATTGTTGCCTTCAATAGATTAACTGCAAGTTATGCACGAAAGTCATGTGTAAAGGCCGAATTTCGTTCGAAGTGATTTAGAAAGATTTACTGATTAAAAGACACGAAAAAATATGACTTTAAGGCTAAAAAAATGCATAGTTGCCATCAATAGATCAATTGCAAGTTAGGCATGAAAGTCGCGTTTTAAATGCAAAAAGAGAATTGGTTCGAAATGCCTTCAAACAATTTAATGATTGAAAAGACTGAGTGATATGCTTTTTAATGCTAAAATAATGCATTGTTGTCTTCAATAGATAAATTACAAGTTATGTAAGAAAATAATGCTTGAAGGGCGAAAATAGAATTCGTTCGAATTAATTTAGAACGATTTAATGACTAGAAGAGACTTAGTGACATGACTTTATGGCTAAACAAATGCATTGTTGCCTATAATACATCAACTGCAAGTTATGCACGAAAGTCATGTTTAATGGCCTAATTTCGTTCGAAGTGATTTAGAAAGATTTAATGACTAAAGGAGATGCAATAATACGACTTTACGGCTAAAAAATGCATAGTTTCCATCAATAGATCAATTGCAAGTTAGGCATGAAAGTCGCGTTTTAAATGCAAAAAGAGAATTAGTTCGAAGTGCCTTCAAACAATTTAAGGATTGAAAAGACTGAGTGATATGCTTTTTAAAGCTAAAATAATGCATTCTTGTCTTCAATAGATTAATTAGAAGTTATGTAAGAAAATAATGTTTGAAGGGCGAAAATAGAATTCGTTCGTATTAATTTAGAATGATTTAATGACTCGAATAGACTCAGTGACAGGACTTAAAGGCTAAACAAATGCATTGTTGCCTTCAATAGATTAACTGCAAGTTATGCACGAAAGTCATGTGTAATGGCCGAATTTCGCTCGAAGTGATTTAGAAAGATTTAATGACTAAAAAAGACGCAATAATATGACTTTAAGGGTAAAAAATGAATAGTTACCTTCAATAGATCAATTGCAAGTTATGCATGAAAGTCGTGTTTTAAATACAAAAATAGAGTTGGTTCGAAGTGCCTTCAAACAATTTAATGATTGAGAAGAATGAGTGATATGCATTTTAATGCTAAAATAATGCATTGTTGTCTTCAGTAGATTAATTACAAGTTATGTAAGAAAATAATGTTTGAAGGGCGAAAATGGAATTCGTTCGAATTAATTTAGAACGATTTAATGACTAGAAGAGACTTAGTGACATGACTTTAAGGCTAAACAAATGCATTGTTGCCTATAATAGATCAACTGCAAGTTATGCACGAAAGTCAAGTTTAAAGGCCGAATTTCGTTCGAAGTGATTTAGAATGATTTACTGCCTAAAAGAGACGCAAAAATATGACTTTAAGGCTAAAAAAATGCATATTTGCCATCAATAGATCAATTTCAAGTTAGGCATGAAAGTCGCGTTTTAAATGCAAAAAGAGAATTGGTTCGAAGTGCCTTCAAACAATTTAATGATTGAAAAGACTGAGTGATATGCTTTTTAATGCTAGAATAATGCATTGTTGTCTTCAGTAGATTAATTACAAGTTATGCAAGAAAATAATGTTTGAAAGGCGAAAATAGAATTCGTTCGAATTAATTGAGAATGATTTAATGACTAGAAGAGACTTAGTGACATGACTTTAAGGCTAAACAAATGCATTGTTGCCTATAATAGATCAACTGCAAGTTATGCACGAAAGTCATGTTTAAAGGCCGAATTTCGTTCGAAGTGATTTAGAAAGATTTAATGACTAAAGGAGATGCAATAATACGACTTTACGGCTAAAAAATGCATAGTTTCCATCAATAGATCAATTGCAAGTTAGGCATGAAAGTCGCGTTTTAAATGCAAAAAGAGAATTAGTTCGAAGTGCCTTCAAACAATTTAATGATTGAAAAGACTGAGTGATATGCTTTTTAAAGCTAAAATAATGCATTCTTGTCTTCAATAGATTAATTACAAGTTATGTAAGAAAATAATGTTTGAAGGGCGAAAATTGAATTCGTTCGTATTAATTTAGAATGATTGAATGACTCGAATAGACTCAGTGACAGGACTTAAAGGCTAAACAAATGCATTGTTGCCTTCAATAGATTAACTGCAAGTTATGCACGAAAGTCATGTGTAAAGGCCGAATTTCGTTCGAAGTGATTTAGAAAGATTTACTGATTAAAAGAGACGAAAAAATATGACTTTAAGGCTAAAAAAATGCATAGTTGCCATCAATAGATCAATTGCAAGTTAGGCATGAAAGTCGCGTTTTAAATGCAAAAAGAGAATTGGTTCGAAGTGCCTTCAAACAATTTAATGATTGAAAAGACTGAGTGATATGCTTTTTAATGCTAAAATAATGCATTGTTGTCTTCAATAGATAAATTACAAGTTATGTAAGAAAATAATGCTTGAAGGGCGAAAATAGAATTCGTTCGAATTAATTTAGAACGATTTAATGACTAGAAGAGACTTAGTGACATGACTTTACGGCTAAACAAATGCATTGTTGCCTATAATACATCAACTGCAAGTTACGCACGAAAGCCATGTTTAAAGGCCGAATTTCATTCGAAGTGATTTTGAACGATTTAATGACTAAAGGAGATGCAATAATACGACTTTAAAGCTAAAAAAATGCATAGTTGCCATCAATAGATCAATTGCAAGTTAGGCATGAAAGTCGCGTTTTAAATGCAAAAAGAGAATTGGTTCAAAGTGCCTTCAAACAATTTAATGATTGAAAAGACTGAGTGATATGCTTTTTAATGCTAAAATAATGCATTGTTGTCTTCAATAGATAAATTACAAGTTATGTAAGAAAATAATGTTTGAAGGGCGAAAGTAGAATTCGTTCATATTAATTTAGAATGATTTAATGACTCGAAGAGACTCAGTGATATGACTTTAAGGCTAAACAAATGCATTGTTGCTTTTAATAGATCAACTGCAACTTACGCACGAAAGCCATGTTTAATGGCCGAATTTCATTCGAAGTGATTTTGAACGATTTAATGACTAAAGGAGATGCAATAATACGACTTTAAGGCTAAAAAAATGCATAGTTGCCATCAATAGATCAATTGCAAGTTAGGCATGAAAGTCGCATTTTAAATGCAAAAAGAGAATTGGTTCGAAGTGCCTTCAAACAATTTAATGATTGAAAAGACTGAGTGATATGCTTTTTAATGCTAAAATAATGCATTGTTGTCTTCAGTAGATTAATTACAAATTATGTAACAAAATAATGTTTGTAGGGCGAAAATAGAATTCGTTCGAATTAATTTAGAATGATTTAATGACTAGAAGAGACTTAGTGGCATGATTTTAAGGCTAAACAAATGCATTGTTGCCTATAATAGATCAACTGCTAGTTACGCACGAAAGCCATGTTTAAAGGCCGAATTTCATTCGAAGTGATTTTGAACGATTTAATGACTAAAGGAGATGCAATAATACGACTTTAAAGCTAAAAAAATGCATAGTTCCCATCAATAGATCAATTGCAAGTTAGGCATGAAAGTCGCGTTTAAAATGCAAAAAGAGAATTGGTTCAAAGTGCCTTCAAACAATTTAATGATTGAAAAGACTGAGTGATATGCTTTTTAATGCTAAAATAATGCATTGTTGTCTTCAATAGATAAATTACAAGTTATGTAAGAAAATAATGTTTGAAGGGCGAAAGTAGAATTCGTTCATATTAATTTAGAATGATTTAATGACTCGAAGAGACTCAGTGATATGACTTTAAGGCTAAACAAATGCATTGTTGCTTTTAATAGATCAACTGCAACTTACGCACGAAAGCCATGTTTAAAGGCCGAATTTCATTCGAAGTGATTTTGAACGATATAATGACTAAAGGAGATGCAATAATACGACCTTAAGGCTAAAAAAATGCATAGTTGCCATCAATAGACCAACTGCAAGTTAGGCATGAAAGTCACGTTTTAAATGCAAAAAGAGAATTGGTTCGAAGTGCCTTCAAACAATTTAATGATTGAAAAGACTGAGTGATATGCTTTTTAATGCTAAAATAATGCATTGTTGTCTTCAGTAGATTAATTGCAAGTTATGCAAGAAAATAATGTTTGAAGGGCGAAAATAGAATTCGTTCGAATTAATTGAGAATGATTTAATGACTAGAAGAGACTTAGTGACATGACTTTAAGGCTAAACAAATGCATTGTTGCCTATAATAGATCAACTGCAAGTTATGCACGAAAGTCAAGTTTAAAGGCCGAATTTCGTTCGAAGTGATTTAGAATGATTTACTGATTAAAAGAGACGCAAAAATATGACTTTAAGGCTAAAAAAATGCATAGTTGGCATCAATAGATCAACTGCAAGTTATGCATGAAAGTCGCGTTTTAAATGCAAAAAGAGAATTGGTTCGAAGTGCCTTCAAACAATTTAATGATTGAAAAGACTGAGTGATATGCTTTTTATAGCTAAAATAATGCATTCTTGTCTTCAATAGATTAATTACAAGTTATGTAAGAAAATAATGTTTGAAGGGCGAAAATAGAATTCATTCATATTAATTTAGAATGATTTAATGACTCGAAGAGACTCAGTGATATGACTTTAAGGCTAAACAAATGCATTGTTGCTTTTAATAGATCAACTGCAAGTTACGCACGAAAGTCATGTTCAAAGGCCGAATTTCGTTCGAAGTGATTTAGAATGATTTAATGACTAAAGGTGATGAAATAGTACGACTTTACGGCTAAAAAATGCATAGTTGCCATCAATAGATAAGTTGCAACTTAGGCACGAAAGTCGCGTTTTAAATGCGAAAAGAGAATTAGTTCGAAGTGCCTTCAAATAATTTAATGATTGAAAAGACTGAGTGATATGCTTTTTAATGCTAAAATAATGCATTGTTGTCTTCAATAGATAAATTACATGTCATGTAAGAAAATAATGTTTGAAGGCGAAAATGGAATTCGTTCATATTAATTTAGAATGATTTAATGACTCTAAGAGACTCAGTGATATGACTTTAAGGCTAAACAAATGCATTGTTGCTTTTAATAGATCAACTGCAAGTTACGCAGGAAACTTAAGTTTAAAGGCCGAATTTTGTTCGAAGTGATTTAGAATGATTTACTGATTAAAAGAGACGCAAAAGTATGACTTTAAGGCCAAAAAAATGCATAGTTGCCATCAATAGATCAATTGCAAGTTAGGCATGAAAGTCGCGTTTTAAATGCAAAAAGCGAATTAGTTCGAAGTGCCTTCAAACAATTTAATGATTGAAAAGATTGAGTGATATGCTTTTTATAGCTAAAATAATGCATTCTTGTCTTCAATAGATTAATTACAAGTTACGTAAGAAAATAATGTTTGAAGGGCGAAAATAGAATTCGTTGGTATTAATTTAGAATGATTTAATGACTCGAATAGACTCAGTAACAGGACTTAAAGGCTAAACAAATGCATTGTTGCCTTCAATAGATTAACAGCAAGTTATGCACGAAAGTCGTGTTTAAAGGCCGAATTTCGTTCGAAGTGATTTAGAATGATTTGCTGATTAAAAGAGACGCAAAAATATGACTTTAAGGCTAAAAAAATGCATAGTTGCCATCAATAGATCAATTGCAAGTTAGGCATGAAAGTCGCGTTTTAAATGTAAAAAGAGAATTAGTTCGAAGTGCCTTCAAACAATTTAATGATTGAAAAGACTGAGTGATATGCTTTTTATTGCTAAAATAATGCATTGTTGTCTTCAGTAGATTAATTGCAAGTTATGCAAGAAAATAATGTTTGTAGGGCGAAAATAGAATTCGTTCGAATTAATTTAGAATGATTTAATGACTAGAAGAGACTTAGTGGCATGATTTTAAGGCTAAACAAATGCATTGTTGCCTATAATAGATCAACTGCTAGTTACGCACGAAAGCCATGTTTAAAGGCCGAATTTCATTCGAAGTGACTTGGAACGATTTACAAACTAAAAGAGACGCAAAAATATGAATTTAAGGCTAAAAAAATGCATAGTTGGCATCAATAGATCAACTGCAAGTTATGCATGAAAGTCGCGTTTTAAATGCAAAAAGAGAATTGGTTCGAAGTGCGTTCAAACAATTTAATGATTGAAAAGACTGATTGATATGCTTTTTAATGCTAAAATAATGCATTGTTGTCTTCAGCAGATTAATTACAAATTATGTAAGAAAATAATGTTTGTAGGGCGAAAATAGAATTCGTTCGAATTAATTTGGAAGGATTTAATGACTAGAAGGGACTCAGTGATATGACTTTAAGGCTAAACAAATGCATTGTTGCTTTTAATAGATCAACTGCAAGTTACGCACGAAAGTCATGTTTAAAGGCCGAATTTCATTCGAAGTGACTTGGAACGATTTACTAACTAAAAGAGACGCAAAAACATGAATTTAAGGCAAAAAAAATGCATAGTTGCCATCAATAGATCAACTGCAAGTTATGGATGAAAGTCGCGTTTTAAATGCAAAAAGAGAATTGGTTCGAAGTGCCTTCAAACAATTTAATGATTGAAAAGACTGAGTGATATGCTTTTTAATGCTAAAATAATGCATTGTTGTCTTCAATAGATAAATTACAAGTTATGTAAGAAAATAATGTTTGAAGGGCGAAAATAGAATTCGTTCATATTAATCTAGAATGATTTAATGACTCGAAGAGACTCAGTGATATGACTTTAAGGCTAAACAAATGCACTGCTGCTTTTAATAGATCAACTGCAAGTTACGCACGAAAGTCGTGTTTAAAGGCCGAATTTCGTTCGAAGTGATTTAGAATGATTTACTAATTAAAAGAGACGCAAAATTATGACTTTAAGGCTAAAAAAATGCATAGTTGCCATCAATAGATCAATTGCAAGTTAGGCATGAAAGTCGCGTTTTAAATGCAAAAAGAGAATAAGTTCGAAGTGCCTTCAAACAATTTAATGATTGAAAAGACTGAGTGATATGCTTTTTATGGCTAAAATAATGCATTCTTGTCTTCAATAGATTAATTACAAGTTATGTAAGAAAATAATGTTTGAAGGGCGAAAATAGAATTCGTTGGTATTAATTTAGAATGATTTAATGACTCGAATAGACTCAGTAACAGGACTTAAAGGCTAAACAAATGCATTGTTGCCTTCAATAGATTAACTGCAAGTTATGCACGAAAGTCATGTTTAAAGGCCGAATTTCGCTCGAAGTGATTTAGAAAGATTTAATGACTAAAAGAGACGCAATAATATGACTTTAAGGCTAAAAAATGAATAGTTACCATCAATAGATCAAGTGCAAGTTATGCATGAAAGTCGCGTTTTAAATGCAAAAAGAGAATTGGTTCGAAGTGCCTTCAAACAATTTAATGATTGAAAAGACTGAGTGATATGCTTTTTATAGCTAAAATAATGCATTCTTGTCTTCAATAGATTAATTACAAGTTATGTAAGAAAATAATGTTTGAAGGGCGAAAATAGAATTCATTCATATTAATTTAGAATGATTTAATGACTCGAAGAGACTCAGTGATATGACTTTAAGGCTAAACAAATGCATTGTTGCTTTTAATAGATCAACTGCAAGTTACGCACGAAAGTCATGTTCAAAGGCCGAATTTCGTTCGAAGTGATTTAGAATGATTTAATGACTAAAGGTGATGAAATAGTACGACTTTACGGCTAAAAAATGCATAGTTGCCATCAATAGATAAGTTGCAACTTAGGCACGAAAGTCGCGTTTTAAATGCGAAAAGAGAATTAGTTCGAAGTGCCTTCAAATAATTTAATGATTGAAAAGACTGAGTGATATGCTTTTTAATGCTAAAATAATGCATTGTTGTCTTCAATAGATAAATTACATGTCATGTAAGAAAATAATGTTTGAAGGCGAAAATGGAATTCGTTCATATTAATTTAGAATGATTTAATGACTCTAAGAGACTCAGTGATATGACTTTAAGGCTAAACAAATGCATTGTTGCTTTTAATAGATCAACTGCAAGTTACGCAGGAAACTTAAGTTTAAAGGCCGAATTTTGTTCGAAGTGATTTAGAATGATTTACTGATTAAAAGAGACGCAAAAGTATGACTTTAAGGCCAAAAAAATGCATAGTTGCCATCAATAGATCAATTGCAAGTTAGGCATGAAAGTCGCGTTTTAAATGCAAAAAGCGAATTAGTTCGAAGTGCCTTCAAACAATTTAATGATTGAAAAGATTGAGTGATATGCTTTTTATAGCTAAAATAATGCATTCTTGTCTTCAATAGATTAATTACAAGTTACGTAAGAAAATAATGTTTGAAGGGCGAAAATAGAATTCGTTGGTATTAATTTAGAATGATTTAATGACTCGAATAGACTCAGTAACAGGACTTAAAGGCTAAACAAATGCATTGTTGCCTTCAATAGATTAACAGCAAGTTATGCACGAAAGTCGTGTTTAAAGGCCGAATTTCGTTCGAAGTGATTTAGAATGATTTGCTGATTAAAAGAGACGCAAAAATATGACTTTAAGGCTAAAAAAATGCATAGTTGCCATCAATAGATCAATTGCAAGTTAGGCATGAAAGTCGCGTTTTAAATGTAAAAAGAGAATTAGTTCGAAGTGCCTTCAAACAATTTAATGATTGAAAAGACTGAGTGATATGCTTTTTATAGCTAAAATAATGCATTATTGTCTTCAATAGATTAATTACAAGTTATGTAAGAAAATAATGTTCGAAGGGCGAAAATAGAATTCGTTCATATTAATTTAGAATGATTTAATGACTCGAAGAGACTCAGTGATATGACTTTAAGGCTAAACAAATGCATTGTTGCTTTTAATAGATCAACTGCAAGTTACGCACGAAAGTCGTGTTTAAAGGCCGAATTTCGTTCGAAGTGATTTAGAATGATTTACTGATTAAAAGAGACGCAAAAATATGACTTTAAGGCTAAAAAAATGCATAGTTGCCAGCAATAGATCAATTGCAAGTTAGGCATGAAAGTCGCGTTTTAAATGCAAAAAGAGAATTAGTTCGAAGTGCCTTCAAACAATTTAATGATTGAAAAGACTGAGTGATATGCTTTTTAATGCTAAAATAATGCATTGTTGTCTTCAATAGATTAATTACAAGTTATGAAAGAAAATAATGTTCGAAGGGCGAAAATAGAATTCGTTCGTATTAATTTAGAATGATTTAATGACTCGAATAGACTCAGTAACAGGACTTAAAGGCTAAACAAATGCATTGTTGCCTTCAATAGATTAACTGCAAGTTATGCACGAAAGTCATGTTTAAAGGCCTAATTTCGCTCGAAGTGATTTAGAAAGATTTAATGACTAAAAGAGACGCAATAATATGACTTTAAGGCTAAAAAATGAATAGTTACCATCAATAGATCAAGTGCAAGTTATGCATGAAAGTCGCGTTTTAAATGCAAAAAGAGATTTGGTTCGAAGTGCCTTCAAACAATTTAATGATTGAAAAGACTGAGTGATATGCTTTTTAATGCTAAAATAATGCATTGTTGTCTTCAATAGATTAATTACAAGTTATGTAAGAAAATAATGTTTGAAGGGCGAAAATAGAATTCGTTCGTTTTAATTTAGAATGATTTAATGACTCGAATAGACTCAGTAACAGGACTTAAAGGCAAAACAAATGCATTGTTGCCTTCAATAGATTAACAGCAAGTTATGCACGAAAGTCATGTTTAAAGGCCGAATTTCGCTCGAAGTGATTTAGAAAGATTTAATGACTAAAAGAGACGCAATAATATGACTTTAAGGCTAAAAAATGAATAGTTACCTTCAATAGATCAAGTGCAAGTTATGCAGGAAAGTCGCGTTTTAAATGCAAAAAGAGAATTGGTTCGAAGTGCCTTCAAACAATTTAATGATTGAAAAGACTGAGTGATATGCTTTTTAATGCTAAAATAATGCATTGTTGTCTTCAATAGATTAATTACAAGTTATGTAAGAAAATAATGTTTGAAGGGCGAAAATAGAATTCGTTCGTATTAATTTAGAATGATATAATGACTCGAATAGACTCAGTGACAGGACTTAAAGGCTAAACAAATGCATTGTTGCCTTCAATAGATTAACTGCAAGTTATGCACGAAAGTAATGTTTAAAGGCCGAATTTCGCTCGAAGTGATTTAGAAAGATTTAATGACTAAAGCTGATGACATAATACGACTTTACGGCTAAAAAATGCATAGTTGCCATGAATAGATCAATTGCAAGTTAGGCATGAAAGTCGCGTTTTAAATGCAAAAAGAGAATTGGTTCGTAGTTCCTTCAAACAATTTAATGATTGAAAAGACTGAGTGATATGCTTTTTAAAGCTAAAATAATGCATTCTTGTCTTCAATAGATTAATTGCAAGTTATGCAAGAAAATAATGTTTGAAGGGCGAAAATAGAATTCGTTCGAATTAATTGAGAATGATTTAATGACTAGAAGAGACTTAGTGACATGACTTTAAGGCTACACAAATGCATTGTTGCCGATAATAGATCAACTGCAAGTTATGCACGAAAGTCCAATTTAAAGGCTGAATTTCGTTCGAAGTGATTTAGAATGATTTACTGATTAAAAGAGACGCAAAAATATGACTTTAAGGCTAAAAAAAAGCATAGTTGCCATCAATAGATCAATTGCAAGTTAGGCATGAAAGTCGCGTTTTAAATGCAAAAAGAGAATTGGTTCAAAGTGCCTTTAAACAATTTAATGATTGAAAAGACTGAGTGATATGCTTTTTAATGCTAAAATAATGCATTGTTGTCTTCAATAGATTAATTACAAGTTATGTAAGAAAATAATGTTTGAAGGGCGAAAATAGAATTCGTTCGTATTAATTTAGAATGATATAATGACTCGAATAGACTCAGTGACAGGACTTAAAGGCTAAACAAATGCATTGTTGCCTTCAATAGATTAACTGCAAGTTATGCACGAAAGTAATGTTTAAAGGCCGAATTTCGCTCGAAGTGATTTAGAAAGATTTAATGACTAAAGCTGATGAAATAATACGACTTTACGGCTAAAAAATGCATAGTTGCCATGAATAGATCAATTGCAAGTTAGGCATGAAAGTCGCGTTTTAAATGCAAAAAGAGAATTGGTTCGTAGTGCCTTCAAACAATTTAATGATTGAAAAGACTGAGTGATATGCTTTTTATAGCTAAAATAATGCATTCTTGTCTTCAATAGATTATTTACAAGTTATGTAAGAAAATAATGTTTGAAGGGCGAAAATAGAATTCGTTCATATTAATTTAGAATGATTTAATGACTCGAAGAGACTCAGTGATATGACTTTAAGGCTAAACATTTGCATTGTTGCCTTTAATAGATCAACTGCAAGTTACGCACGAAAGTCGTGTTTAAAGGCCGAATTTCGTTCGAAGTGATTTAGAAAGATTTAATGAGTAAAGGACATGCAATAATACGACTTTACGGCTAAAAAATGCATAGTTGCCATCAATAGATCAATTGCAAGTTAGGCATGAAAGTCGCGTTTTAAATGCAAAAAGAGAATTAGTTCGAAGTGCCTTCAAACAATTTAATGATTGAAAAGACTGAGTGATATGCTTTTTATAGCTAAAATAATGCATTCTTGTCTTCAATAGATTAATTTCAAGTTATGTAAGAAAATAATGTTTGAAGGGCGAAAATAGAATTCGTTCGTATTAATTTAGAATGATTTAATGACTCGAATAGACTCAGTAACAGGACTTAAAGGCTAAACAAATGCATTGTTGCCTTCAATAGATTAACAGCAAGTTATGCACGAAAGTCATGTTTAAAGGCCGAATTTCGTTCGAAGTGATTTAGAATGATTTACTGATTAAAGGAGACGCAAAAATATGACTTTAAGGCTAAAAAAATGCATAGTTGCCATCAACAGATCAATTGCAAGTTAGGCATGAAAGTCGAGTGTTAAATGCAAAAAGAGAATTAGTTCGAAGTGCCTTCAAACAATTAATGATTGAAAAGACTGAGTGATATGCTTTTTATAGCTAAAATAATGCATTCTTGTCTTCAATAGATTAATTACAAGTTATGTAAGAAAATAATGTTTGAAGGGCGAAAATATAATTCGTTCGTATTAATTTAGAAAGATTTAATGACTCGAATAGACTCAGTGACAGGACTTAAAGGCTAAACAAATGCATTGTTGCCTTCAATAGATTAACTGCAAGTTATGCACGAAAGTCATGTTTAAAGGCCGAATTTCGCTCGAAGTGATTTAGAAAGATTTAATGACTAAAAGAGACGCAATAATATGACTTTAAGGCTAAAAAATGAATAGTTACCTTCAATAGATCAAGTGCAAGTTATGCATGAAAGTCGCGTTTTAAATGCAAAAAGAGAATTGGTCCGAAGTGCCTTCAAACAATTTAATGATTGAAAAGACTGAGTGATATGCTTTTTAATGCTAAAATAATGCATTGTTGTCTTCAATAGATTAATTACAAGTTATGTAAGAAAATAATGTGTGAAGGGCGAAAATAGAATTCGTTCGTATTAATTTAGAATGATTTAATGACTCGAATAGACTCAGTAACGGGACTTAAAGGCTAAACAAATGCATTGTTGCCTTCAATAGATTAACAGCAAGTTATGCACGAAAGTCATGTTTAAAGGCCGAATTTCGCTCGAAGTGATTTAGAAAGATTTAATGACTAAAAGAGACGCAATAATATGACTTTAAGGCTAAAAAATGAATAGTTACCTTCAATAGATCAAGTGCAAGTAATGCATGAAAGTCGCGTTTTAAATGCAAAAAGAGAATTGGTTCGAAGTGCCTTCAAGCAATTTAATGATTGAAAAGACTGACTGATATGCTTTTTAATGCTAAAATAATGCATTGTCGTCTTCAATAGATTAATTACAAGTTATGTAAGAAAATAATTTTTGAAGGGCGAAAATAGAATTCGTTCGTATTAAGTTAGAATGATTTAATGACTCGAAGAGACTCAGTGATATGGCTTTAAGGCTAAACCAATGCATTGTTGCTTTTAATAGATCAACTGCAAGTTACGCACGAAAGTCATGTTCAAAGGCCGAATTTCGTTCGAACTGATTTAGAATGATTTAATGACTAAAGGAGATGCAATAATACGACTTTACGGCTAAAAAATGCATAGTTGCCATCAATAGATCAATTGCAAGTTAGGCATGAAAGTCGCGTTTTAAATGCAAAAAGAGAATTAGTTCGAAGTGCCTTCAAACAATTTAATGATTGAAAAGACTGAGTGATATGCTTTTTATAGCTAAAATAATGCATTCTTGTCTTCAATAGATTAATTACAAGTTATGTAAGAAAATAATGTTTGAGGGGCGAAAATAGAATTCGTTCGTATTAATTTAGAATGATTTAATGACTCGAATAGACTCAGTGACAGGACTTAAAGGCTAAACAAATGCATTGTTGCCTTCAATAGATTAACTGCAAGTTATGCGCGAAAGTCATGTTTAAAGGCCGAATTTCGCTCGAAGTGATTTAGAAAGATTTAATGACTAAAAGAGACGTAATAATATGACTTTAAGGCTAAAAAATGAATAGTTACCTTCAATAGATCAAGTGCAAGTTATGCATGAAAGTCGCGTTTTAAATGCAAAAAGAGAATTAGTTCGAAGTGCCTTCAAACAATTTAATGATTGAAAAGACTGATTGATATGCTTTTTAATGCTAAAATAATGCATTGTTGTCTTCAATAGATAAATTACAAGTTATGTAAGAAAATAATGTTTGAAGGGCGAAAATAGAATTCGTTCATATTAATTTAGAATGATTTAATGACTCGAAGAGACTCAGTGATATGACTTTAAGGCTAAACAAATGCATTGTTGCTTTTAATAGATCAACTGCAAGTTACCCACGAAAATCATGTTCAAAGGCCGAATTTCGTTCGAAGTGATTTAGAATGATTTAATGACTAAAGGTGATGCAATAATACGACTTTACGGCTAAAAAATGCATAGTTGCCATCAATAGATCAATTGCAAGTTAGGCATGAAAGTCGCGTTTTAAATGCAAAAAGAGAATTGGTTCGAAGTGCCTTCAAACAATTTAATGATTCAAAAGACTGAGTGATATGCTTTTTAATCCTAAAATAATGCATTGTTGTCTTCAATAGATTAATTACAAGTTATGTAAGAAAATAATGTTTGAAGGTCGAAAATAGAATTCGTTCGTATTAATTTAGAATGATTTAATGACTCGAATAGACTCAGTAACAGGACTTAAAGGCAAAACAAATGCATTGTTGCCTTCAATAGATTAACAGCAAGTTATGCACGAAAGTCATGTTTAAAGGCCGAATTTCGCTCGAAGTGATTTAGAAAGATTTAATGACTAAAAGAGACGCAATAATATGACTTTAAGGCTAAAAAATGAATAGTTACCTTCAATAGATCAAGTGCAAGTTATGCAGGAAAGTCGCGTTTTAAATGCAAAAAGAGAATTGGTTCGAAGTGCCTTCAAACAATTTAATGATTGAAAAGACTGAGTGATATGCTTTTTAATGCTAAAATAATGCATTGTTGTCTTCAATAGATTAATTACAAGTTATGTAAGAAAATAATGTTTGAAGGGCGAAAATAGAATTCGTTCGTATTAAGTTAGAATGATTTAATGACTCGAATAGACTCAGTGACAGGACTTAAAGGCTAAACAAATGCATTGTTGCCTTCAATAGATTAACTGCTAGTTATGCACGAAAGTCATGTTTAAAGGCCGAATTTCGCTCGAAGTGATTTAGAAAGATTTAATGACTAAAGCTGATGCAATAATACGACTTTACGGCTAAAAAATGCATAGTTGCCATCAATAGATCAATTGCAAGTTAGGCATGAAAGTCGCGTTTTAAATGCAAAAAGAGAATTAGTTCGAAGTGTCTTCAAACAATTTAATCATTGAAAAGACTGAGTGATATGCTTTTTAAAGCTAAAATAATGCATTCTTGTCTTCAATAGATTAATTGCAAGTTATGCAAGAAAATAATGTTTGAAGGGCGAAAATAGAATTCGTTCGAATTAATTGAGAATGATTTAATGACTAGAAGAGACTTAGTGACATGACTTTAAGGCTACACAAATGCATTGTTGCCGATAATAGATCAACTGCAAGTTATGCACGAAAGTCCAATTTAAAGGCTGAATTTCGTTCGAAGTGATTTAGAATGATTTACTGATTAAAAGAGACGCAAAAATATGACTTTAAGGCTAAAAAAATGCATAGTTGCCATCAATAGATCAATTGCAAGTTAGGCATGAAAGTCGCGTTTTAAATGCAAAAAGAGAATTGGTTCAAAGTGCCTTTAAACAATTTAATGATTGAAAAGACTGAGTGATATGCTTTTTAATGCTAAAATAATGCATTGTTGTCTTCAATAGATTAATTACAAGTTATGTAAGAAAATAATGTTTGAAGGGCGAAAATAGAATTCGTTCGTATTAATTTAGAATGATATAATGACTCGAATAGACTCAGTGACAGGACTTAAAGGCTAAACAAATGCATTGTTGCCTTCAATAGATTAACTGCAAGTTATGCACGAAAGTAATGTTTAAAGGCCGAATTTCGCTCGAAGTGATTTAGAAAGATTTAATGACTAAAGCTGATGAAATAATACGACTTTACGGCTAAAAAATGCATAGTTGCCATGAATAGATCAATTGCAAGTTAGGCATGAAAGTCGCGTTTTAAATGCAAAAAGAGAATTGGTTCGTAGTGCCTTCAAACAATTTAATGATTGAAAAGACTGAGTGATATGCTTTTTATAGCTAAAATAATGCATTCTTGTCTTCAATAGATTATTTACAAGTTATGTAAGAAAATAATGTTTGAAGGGCGAAAATAGAATTCGTTCATATTAATTTAGAATGATTTAATGACTCGAAGAGACTCAGTGATATGACTTTAAGGCTAAACATTTGCATTGTTGCCTTTAATAGATCAACTGCAAGTTACGCACGAAAGTCGTGTTTAAAGGCCGAATTTCGTTCGAAGTGATTTAGAAAGATTTAATGAGTAAAGGAGATGCAATAATACGACTTTACGGCTAAAAAATGCATAGTTGCCATCAATAGATCAATTGCAAGTTAGGCATGAAAGTCGCGTTTTAAATGCAGAAAGAGAATTAGTTCGAAGTTCCTTCAAACAATTTAATGATTGAAAAGACTGAGTGATATGCTTTTTAAAGCTAAAATAATGCATTCTTGTCTTCAATAGATTATTTACAAGTTATGTAAGAAAATAATGTTTGAAGGGCGAAAATAGAATTCGTTCATATTAATTTAGAATGATTTAATGACTCGAAGAGACTCAGTGATATGACTTTAAGGCTAAACATTTGCATTGTTGCCTTTAATAGATCAACTGCAAGTTACGCACGAAAGTCGTGTTTAAAGGCCGAATTTCGTTCGAAGTGATTTAGAAAGATTTAATGACTAAAGGAGATGCAATAATACGACTTTACGGCTAAAAAATGCATAGTTGCCATCAATAGATCAATTGCAAGTTAGGCATGAAAGTCGCGTTTTAAATGCAAAAAGAGAATTAGTTCGAAGTTCCTTCAAACAATTTAATGATTGAAAAGACTGAGTGATATGCTTTTTAAAGCTAAAATAATGCATTCTTGTCTTCAATAGATTATTTACAAGTTATGTAAGAAAAAATAATGTTTGAAGGGCGAAAATAGAATTCGTTCATATTAATTTAGAATGATTTAATGACTCGAAGAGACTCAGTGATATGACTTTAAGGCTACACAAATGCATTGTTGCCTATAATAGATCAACTGCAAGTTATGCACGAAAGTCCAGTTTAAAGGCCGAATTTCGTTCGAAGTGATTTAGAATGATTTACTGATTAAAAGAGACGCAAAAATATGACTTTAAGGCTAAAAAAAATGCATAGTTGCCTTCAATAGATCAATTGCAAGTTAGGCATGAAAGTCGCGTTTTAAATGCAAACAGAGAATTGGTTCAAAGTGCCTTCAAACAATTTAATGATTGAAAAGGCTGAGTGATATGCTTTTTAATGCTAAAATAATGCATTGTTGTCTTCAATAGATAAATTACAAGTTATGTAAGAAAATAATGTTTGAAGGGCGAAAATAGAATTCGTTCGAATTAATTTAGAATGATTTAATGACTAGAAGAGACTTAGTGACATGACTTTAAGGCTAAACAAATGCATTGTTGCCTATAATAGATCAACTGCAAGTTATGCATGAAAGTCATGTTTAAAGGCCGAATTTCGTTCGAAGTGATTTAGAAAGATTTAATGACTAAAGGAGATGCAATAATATGACTTTACGGCTAAAAAATGCATAGTTGCCATCAATAGATCAATTGCAAGTTAGGCATGAAAGTCGCGTTTTAAATGCAAAAAGAGAATTAGTTCGAAGTGCCTTCAAACAATTTAATGATTAAAAAGACTGAGTGATATGGTTTTTAAAGCTAAAATAATGCATTCTTGTCTTCAATAGATTAATTGCAAGTTATGCAAGAAAATAATGTTTGAAAGGCGAAAATAGAATTCGTTCGAATTAATTGAGAATGATTTAATGACTAGAAGAGACTTAGTGACATGACTTTAAGGCTACACAAATGCATTGTTGCCTATAATAGATCAACTGCAAGTTATGCACGAAAGTCCAGTTTAAAGGCCGAATTTCGTTCGAAGTGATTTAGAATGATTTACTGATTAAAAGAGACGCAATAATATGACTTTAAGGCTAAAAAATGAATAGTTACCTTCAATAGATCAAGTGCAAGTTATGCATGAAAGTCGCGTTTTAAATGCAAAAAGAGAATTGGTTCGAAGTGCCTTCAAGCAATTTAATGATTGAAAAGACTGACTGATATGCTTTTTAATGCTAAAATAATGCATTGTCGTCTTCAATAGATTAATTACAAGTTATGTAAGAAAATAATTTTTGAAGGGCGAAAATAGAATTCGTTCGTATTAAGTTAGAATGATTTAATGACTCGAAGAGACTCAGTGATATGGCTTTAAGGCTAAACCAATGCATTGTTGCTTTTAATAGATCAACTGCAAGTTACGCACGAAAGTCATGTTCAAAGGCCGAATTTCGTTCGAACTGATTTAGAATGATTTAATGACTAAAGGAGATGCAATAATACGACTTTACGGCTAAAAAATGCATAGTTGCCATCAATAGATCAATTGCAAGTTAGGCATGAAAGTCGCGTTTTAAATGCAAAAAGAGAATTAGTTCGAAGTGCCTTCAAACAATTTGATGATTGAAAAGACTGAGTGATATGCTTTTTATAG
Source organism: Coriaria nepalensis (assembly GCA_027186245.1). NCBI lineage: Eukaryota > Viridiplantae > Streptophyta > Magnoliopsida > Cucurbitales > Coriariaceae > Coriaria > Coriaria nepalensis. The sequence continues at coordinate 23,912,214 of CP114481.1, forward strand.
CTAAAATAATGCATTCTTGTCTTCAATAGATTAATTACAAGTTATGTAAGAAAATAATGTTTGAAGGGCGAAAATAGAATTCGTTCGTATTAATTTAGAATGATTTAATGACTCGAATAGACTCAGTGACAGGACTTAAAGGCTAAACAAATGCATTGTTGCCTTCAATAGATTAACTGCAAGTTATGCGCGAAAGTCATGTTTAAAGGCCGAATTTCGCTCGAAGTGATTTAGAAAGATTTAATGACTAAAAGAGACGCAATAATATGACTTTAAGGCTAAAAAATGAATAGTTACCTTCAATAGATCAAGTGCAAGTTATGCATGAAAGTCGCGTTTTAAATGCAAAAAGAGAATTAGTTCGAAGTGCCTTCAGACAATTTAATGATTGAAAAGACTGAGTGATATGCTTTTTAATGCTAAAATAATGCATTGTTGTCTTCAATAGATAAATTACAAGTTATGTAAGAAAATAATGTTTGAAGGGCGAAAATAGAATTCGTTCATATTAATTTAGAATGATTTAATGACTCGAAGAGACTCAGTGATATGACTTTAAGGCTAAACAAATGCATTGTTGCTTTTAATAGATCAACTGCAAGTTACCCACGAAAGTCATGTTCAAAGGCCGAATTTCGTTCGAAGTGATTTAGAATGATTTAATGACTAAAGGTGATGCAATAATACGACTTTACGGCCAAAAAATGCATAGTTGCCATCAATAGATCAATTGCAAGTTAGGCATGAAAGTCGCGTTTTAAATGCAAAAAGAGAATTGGTTCGAAGTGCCTTCAAACAATTTAATGATTAAAAAGACTGAGTGATATGCTTTTTAATCCTAAAATAATGCATTGTTGTCTTCAATAGATTAATTACAAGTTATGTAAGAAAATAATGTTTGAAGGGCGAAAATAGAATTCGTTCGTATTAATTTAGAATGATTTAATGACTCGAATAGACTCAGTAACAGGACTTAAAGGCTAAACAAATGCATTGTTGCTTTTAATAGATCAACTGCAAGTTACGCACGAAAGTCATGTTCAAAGGCCGAATTTCGTTCGAAGTGATTTAGAATGATTTAATGACTAAAGGAGATGCAATAATACGACTTTACGGCTAAAAAATGCATAGTTGCCATCAATAGATCAATTGCAAGTTAGGCATGAAAGTCGCGTTTTAAATGCAAAAAGAGAATTAGTTCGAAGTGCCTTCAAACAATTTAATGATTGAAAAGACTGAGTGATATGCTTTTTAATGCTAAAATAATGCATTGTTGTCTTCAATAGATTAATTACAAGTTATGTAAGAAAATAATGTTTGAAGGGCGAAAATAGAATTCGTTCGTATTAAGTTAGAATGATTTAATGACTCGAATAGACTCAGTGACAGGACTTAAAGGCTAAACAAATGCATTGTTGCCTTCAATAGATTAACTGCAAGTTATGCACGAAAGTCATGTTTAAAGGCCGAATTTCGCTCGAAGTGATTTAGAAAGATTTAATGACTAAAGCTGATGCAATAATACGACTTTACGGCTAAAAAATGCATAGTTGCCATCAATAGATCAATTGCAAGTTAGGCATGAAAGTCGCGTTTTAAATGCAAAAAGAGAATTAGTTCGAAGTGTCTTCAAACAATTTAATCATTGAAAAGACTGAGTGATATGCTTTTTAAAGCTAAAATAATGCATTCTTGTCTTCAACAGATTAATTGCAAGTTATGCAAGAAAATAATGTTTGAAGGGCGAAAATAGAATTCGTTCGAATTAATTGAGAATGATTTAATGACTAGAAGAGACTTAGTGACATGACTTTAAGGCTACACAAATGCATTGTTGCCGATAATAGATCAACTGCAAGTTATGCACGAAAGTCCAATTTAAAGGCTGAATTTCGTTCGAAGTGATTTAGAATGATTTACTGATTAAAAGAGACGCAAAAATATGACTTTAAGGCTAAAAAAATGCATAGTTGCCATCAATAGATCAATTGCAAGTTAGGCATGAAAGTCGCGTTTTAAATGCAAAAAGAGAATTGGTTCAAAGTGCCTTCAAACAATTTAATGATTGAAAAGACTGAGTGATATGCTTTTTAATGCTAAAATAATGCATTGTTGTCTTCAATAGATTAATTACAAGTGATGTAAGAAAATAATGTTTGAAGGGCGAAAATAGAATTCGTTCGTATTAATTTAGAATGATATAATGACTCGAATAGACTCAGTGACAGGACTTAAAAGCTAAACAAATGCATTGTTGCCTTCAATAGATTAACTGCAAGTTATGCCCGAAAGTAATGTTTAAAGGCCGAATTTCGCTCGAAGTGATTTAGAAAGATTTAATGACTAAAGCTGATGAAATAATACGACTTTACGGCTAAAAAATGCATAGTTGCCATGAATAGATCAATTGCAAGTTAGGCATGAAAGTCGCGTTTTAAATGCAAAAAGAGAATTGGTTCGTAGTGCCTTCAAACAATTTAATGATTGAAAAGACTGAGTGATATGCTTTTTATAGCTAAAATAATGCATTCTTGTCTTCAATAGATTATTTACAAGTTATGTAAGAAAATAATGTTTGAAGGGCGAAAATAGAATTCGTTCATATTAATTTAGAATGATTTAATGACTCGAAGAGACTCAGTGATATGACTTTAAGGCTAAACATTTGCATTGTTGCCTTTAATAGATCAACTGCAAGTTACGCACGAAAGTCGTGTTTAAAGGCCGAATTTCGTTCGAAGTGATTTAGAAAGATTTAATGAGTAATGGACATGCAATAATACGACTTTACGGCTAAAAAATGCATAGTTGCCATCAATAGATCAATTGCAAGTTAGGCATGAAAGTCGCGTTTTAAATGCAAAAAGAGAATTAGTTCGAAGTTCCTTCAAACAATTTAATGATTGAAAAGACTGAGTGATATGCTTTTTAAAGCTAAAATAATGCATTCTTGTCTTCAATAGATTATTTACAAGTTATGTAAGAAAATAATGTTTGAAGGGCGAAAATAGAATTCGTTCATATTAATTTAGAATGATTTAATGACTCGAAGAGACTCAGTGATATGACTTTAAGGCTAAACATTTGCATTGTTGCCTTTAATAGATCAACTGCAAGTTACGCACGAAAGTCGTGTTTAAAGGCCGAATTTCGTTCGAAGTGATTTAGAAAGATTTAATGACTAAAGGAGATGCAATAATACGACTTTACGGCTAAAAAATGCATAGTTGCCATCAATAGATCAATTGCAAGTTAGGCATGAAAGTCGCGTTTTAAATGCAAAAAGAGAATTAGTTCGAAGTTCCTTCAAACAATTTAATGATTGAAAAGACTGAGTGATATGCTTTTTAAAGCTAAAATAATGCATTCTTGTCTTCAATAGATTATTTACAAGTTATGTAAGAAAAAATAATGTTTGAAGGGCGAAAATAGAATTCGTTCATATTAATTTAGAATGATTTAATGACTCGAAGAGACTCAGTGATATGACTTTAAGGCTACACAAATGCATTGTTGCCTATAATAGATCAACTGCAAGTTATGCACGAAAGTCCAGTTTAAAGGCCGAATTTCGTTCGAAGTGATTTAGAATGATTTACTGATTAAAAGAGACGCAAAAATATGACTTTAAGGCTAAAAAAAATGCATAGTTGCCTTCAATAGATCAATTGCAAGTTAGGCATGAAAGTCGCGTTTTAAATGCAAACAGAGAATTGGTTCAAAGTGCCTTCAAACAATTTAATGATTGAAAAGGCTGAGTGATATGCTTTTTAATGCTAAAATAATGCATTGTTGTCTTCAATAGATAAATTACAAGTTATGTAAGAAAATAATGTTTGAAGGGCGAAAATAGAATTCGTTCGAATTAATTTAGAATGATTTAATGACTAGAAGAGACTTAGTGACATGACTTTAAGGCTAAACAAATGCATTGTTGCCTATAATAGATCAACTGCAAGTTATGCATGAAAGTCATGTTTAAAGGCCGAATTTCGTTCGAAGTGATTTAGAAAGATTTAATGACTAAAGGAGATGCAATAATATGAATTTACGGCTAAAAAATGCATAGTTGCCATCAATAGATCAATTGCAAGTTAGGCATGAAAGTCGCGTTTTAAATGCAAAAAGAGAATTAGTTCGAAGTGCCTTCAAACAATTTAATGATTAAAAAGACTGAGTGATATGGTTTTTAAAGCTAAAATAATGCATTCTTGTCTTCAATAGATTAATTGCAAGTTATGCAAGAAAATAATGTTTGAAAGGCGAAAATAGAATTCGTTCGAATTAATTGAGAATGATTTAATGACTAGAAGAGACTTAGTGACATGACTTTAAGGCTACACAAATGCATTGTTGCCTATAATAGATCAACTGCAAGTTATGCACGAAAGTCCAGTTTAAAGGCCGAATTTCGTTCGAAGTGATTTAGAATGATTTACTGATTAAAAGAGACGCAATAATATGACTTTAAGGCTAAAAAATGAATAGTTACCTTCAATAGATCAAGTGCAAGTTATGCATGAAAGTCGCGTTTTAAATGCAAAAAGAGAATTGGTTCGAAGTGCCTTCAAGCAATTTAATGATTGAAAAGACTGACTGATATGCTTTTTAATGCTAAAATAATGCATTGTCGTCTTCAATAGATTAATTACAAGTTATGTAAGAAAATAATTTTTGAAGGGCGAAAATAGAATTCGTTCGTATTAAGTTAGAATGATTTAATGACTCGAAGAGACTCAGTGATATGGCTTTAAGGCTAAACCAATGCATTGTTGCTTTTAATAGATCAACTGCAAGTTACGCACGAAAGTCATGTTCAAAGGCCGAATTTCGTTCGAACTGATTTAGAATGATTTAATGACTAAAGGAGATGCAATAATACGACTTTACGGCTAAAAAATGCATAGTTGCCATCAATAGATCAATTGCAAGTTAGGCATGAAAGTCGCGTTTTAAATGCAAAAAGAGAATTAGTTCGAAGTGCCTTCAAACAATTTGATGATTGAAAAGACTGAGTGATATGCTTTTTATAGCTAAAATAATGCATTCTTGTCTTCAATAGATTAATTACAAGTTATGTAAGAAAATAATGTTTGAAGGGCGAAAATAGAATTCGTTCGTATTAATTTAGAATGATTTAATGACTCGAATAGACTCAGTGACAGGACTTAAAGGCTAAACAAATGCATTGTTGCCTTCAATAGATTAACTGCAAGTTATGCGCGAAAGTCATGTTTAAAGGCCGAATTTCGCTCGAAGTGATTTAGAAAGATTTAATGACTAAAAGAGACGCAATAATATGACTTTAAGGCTAAAAAATGAATAGTTACCTTCAATAGATCAAGTGCAAGTTATGCATGAAAGTCGCGTTTTAAATGCAAAAAGAGAATTAGTTCGAAGTGCCTTCAGACAATTTAATGATTGAAAAGACTGAGTGATATGCTTTTTAATGCTAAAATAATGCATTGTTGTCTTCAATAGATAAATTACAAGTTATGTAAGAAAATAATGTTTGAAGGGCGAAAATAGAATTCGTTCATATTAATTTAGAATGATTTAATGACTCGAAGAGACTCAGTGATATGACTTTAAGGCTAAACAAATGCATTGTTGCTTTTAATAGATCAACTGCAAGTTACCCACGAAAGTCATGTTCAAAGGCCGAATTTCGTTCGAAGTGATTTAGAATGATTTAATGACTAAAGGTGATGCAATAATACGACTTTACGGCCAAAAAATGCATAGTTGCCATCAATAGATCAATTGCAAGTTAGGCATGAAAGTCGCGTTTTAAATGCAAAAAGAGAATTGGTTCGAAGTGCCTTCAAACAATTTAATGATTAAAAAGACTGAGTGATATGCTTTTTAATCCTAAAATAATGCATTGTTGTCTTCAATAGATTAATTACAAGTTATGTAAGAAAATAATGTTTGAAGGGCGAAAATAGAATTCGTTCGTATTAATTTAGAATGATTTAATGACTCGAATAGACTCAGTAACAGGACTTAAAGGCTAAACAAATGCATTGTTGCTTTTAATAGATCAACTGCAAGTTACGCACGAAAGTCATGTTCAAAGGCCGAATTTCGTTCGAAGTGATTTAGAATGATTTAATGACTAAAGGAGATGCAATAATACGACTTTACGGCTAAAAAATGCATAGTTGCCATCAATAGATCAATTGCAAGTTAGGCATGAAAGTCGCGTTTTAAATGCAAAAAGAGAATTAGTTCGAAGTGCCTTCAAACAATTTAATGATTGAAAAGACTGAGTGATATGCTTTTTAATGCTAAAATAATGCATTGTTGTCTTCAATAGATTAATTACAAGTTATGTAAGAAAATAATGTTTGAAGGGCGAAAATAGAATTCGTTCGTATTAAGTTAGAATGATTTAATGACTCGAATAGACTCAGTGACAGGACTTAAAGGCTAAACAAATGCATTGTTGCCTTCAATAGATTAACTGCAAGTTATGCACGAAAGTCATGTTTAAAGGCCGAATTTCGCTCGAAGTGATTTAGAAAGATTTAATGACTAAAGCTGATGCAATAATACGACTTTACGGCTAAAAAATGCATAGTTGCCATCAATAGATCAATTGCAAGTTAGGCATGAAAGTCGCGTTTTAAATGCAAAAAGAGAATTAGTTCGAAGTGTCTTCAAACAATTTAATCATTGAAAAGACTGAGTGATATGCTTTTTAAAGCTAAAATAATGCATTCTTGTCTTCAATAGATTAATTGCAAGTTATGCAAGAAAATAATGTTTGAAGGGCGAAAATAGAATTCGTTCGAATTAATTGAGAATGATTTAATGACTAGAAGAGACTTAGTGTCATGACTTTAAGGCTACACAAATGCATTGTTGCCGATAATAGATCAACTGCAAGTTATGCACGAAAGTCCAATTTAAAGGCTGAATTTCGTTCGAAGTGATTTAGAATGATTTACTGATTAAAAGAGACGCAAAAATATGACTTTAAGGCTAAAAAAATGCATAGTTGCCATCAATAGATCAATTGCAAGTTAGGCATGAAAGTCGCGTTTTAAATGCAAAAAGAGAATTGGTTCAAAGTGCCTTCAAACAATTTAATGATTGAAAAGACTGAGTGATATGCTTTTTAATGCTAAAATAATGCATTGTTGTCTTCAATAGATTAATTACAAGTTATGTAAGAAAATAATGTTTGAAGGGCGAAAATAGAATTCGTTCGTATTAATTTAGAATGATATAATGACTCAAATAGACTCAGTGACAGGACTTAAAGGCTAAACAAATGCATTGTTGCCTTCAATAGATTAACTGCAAGTTATGCACGAAAGTAATGTTTAAAGGCCGAATTTCGCTCGAAGTGATTTAGAAAGATTTAATGACTAAAGCTGATGAAATAATACGACTTTACGGCTAAAAAATGCATAGTTGCCATGAATAGATCAATTGCAAGTTAGGCATGAAAGTCGCGTTTTAAATGCAAAAAGAGAATTGGTTCGTAGTGCCTTCAAACAATTTAATGATTGAAAAGACTGAGTGATATGCTTTTTATAGCTAAAATAATGCATTCTTGTCTTCAATAGATTATTTACAAGTTATGTAAGAAAATAATGTTTGAAGGGCGAAAATAGAATTCGTTCATATTAATTTAGAATGATTTAATGACTCGAAGAGACTCAGTGATATGACTTTAAGGCTAAACATTTGCATTGTTGCCTTTAATAGATCAACTGCAAGTTACGCACGAAAGTCGTGTTTAAAGGCCGAATTTCGTTCGAAGTGATTTAGAAAGATTTAATGAGTAAAGGACATGCAATAATACGACTTTACGGCTAAAAAATGCATAGTTGCCATCAATAGATCAATTGCAAGTTAGGCATGAAAGTCGCGTTCTAAATGCAAAAAGAGAATTAGTTCGAAGTTCCTTCAAACAATTTAATGATTGAAAAGACTGAGTGATATGCTTTTTAAAGCTAAAATAATGCATTCTTGTCTTCAATAGATTATTTACAAGTTATGTAAGAAAATAATGTTTGAAGGGCGAAAATAGAATTCGTTCATATTAATTTAGAATGATTTAATGACTCGAAGAGACTCAGTGATATGACTTTAAGGCTAAACATTTGCATTGTTGACTTTAATAGATCAACTGCAAGTTACGCACGAAAGTCGTGTTTAAAGGCCGAATTTCGTTCGAAGTGATTTAGAAAGATTTAATGACTAAAGGAGATGCAATAATACGACTTTACGGCTAAAAAATGCATAGTTGCCATCAATAGATCAATTGCAAGTTAGGCATGAAAGTCGCGTTTTAAATGCAAAAAGAGAATTGGTTCGTAGTGCCTTCAAACAATTTAATGATTGAAAAGACTGAGTGATATGCTTTTTATAGCTAAAATAATGCATTCTTGTCTTCAATAGATTATTTACAAGTTATGTAGGAAAATAATGTTTGAAGGGCGAAAATATAATTCGTTCATATTAATTTAGAATGATTTAATGACTCGAAGAGACTCAGTGATATGACTTTAAGGCTAAACATTTGCATTGTTGCCTTTAATAGATCAACTGCAAGTTACGCACGAAAGTCGTGTTTAAAGGCCGAATTTCGTTCGAAGTGATTTAGAAAGATTTAATGAGTAAAGGACATGCAATAATACGACTTTACGGCTAAAAAATGCATAGTTGCCATCAATAGATCAATTGCAAGTTAGGCATGAAAGTCGCGTTTTAAATGCAAAAAGAGAATTAGTTCGAAGTTCCTTCAAACAATTTAATGATTGAAAAGACTGAGTGATATGCTTTTTAAAGCTAAAATAATGCATTCTTGTCTTCAATAGATTATTTACAAGTTATGTAAGAAAAAATAATGTTTGAAGGGCGAAAATAGAATTCGTTCATATTAATTTAGAATGATTTAATGACTCGAAGAGACTCAGTGATATGACTTTAAGGCTACACAAATGCATTGTTGCCTATAATAGATCAACTGCAAGTTATGCACGAAAGTCCAGTTTAAAGGCCGAATTTCGTTCGAAGTGATTTAGAATGATTTACTGATTAAAAGAGACGCAAAAATATGACTTTAAGGCTAAAAAAAATGCATAGTTGCCTTCAATAGATCAATTGCAAGTTAGACATGAAAGTCGCGTTTTAAATGCAAACAGAGAATTGGTTCAAAGTGCCTTCAAACAATTTAATGATTGAAAAGGCTGAGTGATATGCTTTTTAATGCTAAAATAATGCATTGTTGTCTTCAATAGATAAATTACAAGTTATGTAAGAAAATAATGTTTGAAGGGCGAAAATAGAATTCGTTCGAATTAATTTAGAATGATTTAATGACTAGAAGAGACTTAGTGACATGACTTTAAGGCTAAACAAATGCATTGTTGCCTATAATAGATCAACTGCAAGTTATGCATGAAAGTCATGTTTAAAGGCCGAATTTCGTTCGAAGTGATTTAGAAAGATTTAATGACTAAAGGAGATGCAATAATATGACTTTACGGCTAAAAAATGCATAGTTGCCATCAATAGATCAATTGCAAGTTAGGCATGAAAGTCGCGTTTTAAATGCAAAAAGAGAATTAGTTCGAAGTGCCTTCAAACAATTTAATGATTAAAAAGACTGAGTGATATGGTTTTTAAAGCTAAAATAATGCATTCTTGTCTTCAATAGATTAATTGCAAGTTATGCAAGAAAATAATGTTTGAAAGGCGAAAATAGAATTCGTTCGAATTAATTGAGAATGATTTAATGACTAGAAGAGACTTAGTGACATGACTTTAAGGCTACACAAATGCATTGTTGCCTATAATAGATCAACTGCAAGTTATGCACGAAAGTCCAGTTTAAAGGCCGAATTTCGTTCGAAGTGATTTAGAATGATTTACTGATTAAAAGAGACGCAATAATATGACTTTAAGGCTAAAAAATGAATAGTTACCTTCAATAGATCAAGTGCAAGTTATGCATGAAAGTCGCGTTTTAAATGCAAAAAGAGAATTGGTTCGAAGTGCCTTCAAGCAATTTAATGATTGAAAAGACTGACTGATATGCTTTTTAATGCTAAAATAATGCATTGTCGTCTTCAATAGATTAATTACAAGTTATGTAAGAAAATAATTTTTGAAGGGCGAAAATAGAATTCGTTCGTATTAAGTTAGAATGATTTAATGACTCGAAGAGACTCAGTGATATGGCTTTAAGGCTAAACCAATGCATTGTTGCTTTTAATAGATCAACTGCAAGTTACGCACGAAAGTCATGTTCAAAGGCCGAATTTCGTTCGAACTGATTTAGAATGATTTAATGACTAAAGGAGATGCAATAATACGACTTTACGGCTAAAAAATGCATAGTTGCCATCAATAGATCAATTGCAAGTTAGGCATGAAAGTCGCGTTTTAAATGCAAAAAGAGAATTAGTTCGAAGTGCCTTCAAACAATTTAATGATTGAAAAGACTGAGTGATATGCTTTTTATAGCTAAAATAATGCATTCTTGTCTTCAATAGATTAATTACAAGTTATGTAAGAAAATAATGTTTGAAGGGCGAAAATAGAATTCGTTCGTATTAATTTAGAATGATTTAATGACTCGAATAGACTCAGTGACAGGACTTAAAGGCTAAACAAATGCATTGTTGCCTTCAATAGATTAACTGCAAGTTATGCGCGAAAGTCATGTTTAAAGGCCGAATTTCGCTCGAAGTGATTTAGAAAGATTTAATGACTAAAAGAGACGCAATAATATGACTTTAAGGCTAAAAAATGAATAGTTACCTTCAATAGATCAAGTGCAAGTTATGCATGAAAGTCGCGTTTTAAATGCAAAAAGAGAATTAGTTCGAAGTGCCTTCAGACAATTTAATGATTGAAAAGACTGAGTGATATGCTTTTTAATGCTAAAATAATGCATTGTTGTCTTCAATAGATAAATTACAAGTTATGTAAGAAAATAATGTTTGAAGGGCGAAAATAGAATTCGTTCATATTAATTTAGAATGATTTAATGACTCGAAGAGACTCAGTGATATGACTTTAAGGCTAAACAAATGCATTGTTGCTTTTAATAGATCAACTGCAAGTTACCCACGAAAGTCATGTTCAAAGGCCGAATTTCGTTCGAAGTGATTTAGAATGATTTAATGACTAAAGGTGATGCAATAATACGACTTTACGGCTAAAAAATGCATAGTTGCCATCAATAGATCAATTGCAAGTTAGGCATGAAAGTCGCGTTTTAAATGCAAAAAGAGAATTGGTTCGAAGTGCCTTCAAACAATTTAATGATTAAAAAGACTGAGTGATATGCTTTTTAATCCTAAAATAATGCATTGTTGTCTTCAATAGATTAATTACAAGTTATGTAAGAAAATAATGTTTGAAGGGCGAAAATAGAATTCGTTCGTATTAATTTAGAATGATTTAATGACTCGAATAGACTCAGTAACAGGACTTAAAGGCTAAACAAATGCATTGTTGCTTTTAATAGATCAACTGCAAGTTACGCACGAAAGTCATGTTCAAAGGCCGAATTTCGTTCGAAGTGATTTAGAATGATTTAATGACTAAAGGAGATGCAATAATACGACTTTACGGCTAAAAAATGCATTGTTGCCATCAATAGATCAATTGCAAGTTAGGCATGAAAGTCACGTTTTAAATGCAAAAAGAGAATTAGTTCGAAGTGCCTTCAAACAATTTAATGATTGAAAAGACTGAGTGATATGCTTTTTAATGCTAAAATAATGCATTGTTGTCTTCAATAGATTAATTACAAGTTATGTAAGAAAATAATGTTTGAAGGGCGAAAATCGAATTCGTTCGTATTAATTGAGAATGATTTAATGACTAGAAGAGACTTAGTGACATGACTTTAAGGCTACACAAATGCATTGTTGCCGATAATAGATCAACTGCAAGTTATGCACGAAAGTCCAATTTAAAGGCTGAATTTCGTTCGAAGTGATTTAGAATGATTTACTGATTAAAAGAGACGCAAAAATATGACTTTAAGGCTAAAAAAATGCATAGTTGCCATCAATAGATCAATTGCAAGTTAGGCATGAAAGTCGCGTTTTAAATGCAAAAAGAGAATTGGTTCAAAGTGCCTTCAAACAATTTAATGATTAAAAAGACTGAGTGATATGCTTTTTAATCCTAAAATAATGCATTGTTGTCTTCAATAGATTAATTACAAGTTATGTAAGAAAATAATGTTTGAAGGGCGAAAATAGAATTCGTTCGTATTAATTTAGAATGATTTAATGACTCGAATAGACTCAGTGACAGGACTTAAAGGCTAAACAAATGCATTGTTGCCTTCAATAGATTAACTGCAAGTTATGCACGAAAGTCATGTTTAAAGGCCGAATTTCGCTCGAAGTGATTTAGAAAGATTTAATGACTAAAGCTGATGCAATAATACGACTTTACGGCTAAAAAATGCATAGTTGCCATCAATAGATCAATTGCAAGTTAGGCATGAAAGTCGCGTTTTAAATGTAAACAGAGAATTGGTTCAAAGTGCCTTCAAACAATTTAATGATTGAAAAGGCTGAGTGATATGCTTTTTAATGCTAAAATAATGCATTGTTGTCTTCAATAGATTATTTACAAGTTATGTAAGAAAATAATGTTTGAAGGGCGAAAATAGAATTCGTTCATATTAATTTAGAATGATTTAATGACTCGAAGAGACTCAGTGATATGACTTTAAGGCTAAACATTTGCATTGTTGCCTTTAATAGATCAACTGCAAGTTACGCACGAAAGTCGTGTTTAAAGGCCGAATTTCGTTCGAAGTGATTTAGAAAGATTTAATGAGTAAAGGACATGCAATAATACGACTTTACGGCTAAAAAATGCATAGTTGCCATCAATAGATCAATTGCAAGTTAGGCATGAAAGTCGCGTTTTAAATGCAAAAAGAGAATTAGTTCGAAGTTCCTTCAAACAATTTAATGATTGAAAAGACTGAGTGATATGCTTTTTAAAGCTAAAATAATGCATTCTTGTCTTCAATAGATTATTTACAAGTTATGTAAGAAAATAATGTTTGAAGGGCGAAAATAGAATTCGTTCATATTAATTTAAAATGATTTAATGACTCGAAGAGACTCAGTGATATGACTTTAAGGCTAAACATTTGCATTGTTGCCTTTAATAGATCAACTGCAAGTTACGCACGAAAGTCGTGTTTAAAGGCCGAATTTCGTTCGAAGTGATTTAGAAAGATTTAATGACTAAAGGAGATGCAATAATACGACTTTACGGCTAAAAAATGCATAGTTGCCATCAATAGATCAATTGCAAGTTAGGCATGAAAGTCGCGTTTTAAATGCAAAAAGAGAATTAGTTCGAAGTTCCTTCAAACAATTTAATGATTGAAAAGACTGAGTGATATGCTTTTTAAAGCTAAAATAATGCATTCTTGTCTTCAATAGATTATTTACAAGTTATGTAAGAAAAAATAATGTTTGAAGGGCGAAAATAGAATTCGTTCATATTAATTTAGAATGATTTAATGACTCGAAGAGACTCAGTGATATGACTTTAAGGCTACACAAATGCATTGTTGCCTATAATAGATCAACTGCAAGTTATGCACGAAAGTCCAGTTTAAAGGCCGAATTTCGTTCGAAGTGATTTAGAATGATTTACTGATTAAAAGAGACGCAAAAATATGACTTTAAGGCTAAAAAAAATGCATAGTTGCCTTCAATAGATCAATTGCAAGTTAGGCATGAAAGTCGCGTTTTAAATGTAAACAGAGAATTGGTTCAAAGTGCCTTCAAACAATTTAATGATTGAAAAGGCTGAGTGATATGCTTTTTAATGCTAAAATAATGCATTGTTGTCTTCAATAGAGAAATTACAAGTTATGTAAGAAAATAATGTTTGAAGGGCGAAAATAGAATTCGTTCGAATTAATTTAGAATGATTTAATGACTAGAAGAGACTTAGTGACATGACTTAATGGCTAAACAAATGCATTGTTGCCTATAATAGATCAACTGCAAGTTATGCATGAAAGTCATGTTTAAAGGCCGAATTTCGTTCGAAGTGATTTAGAAAGATTTAATGACTAAAGGAGATGCAATAATATGACTTTACGGCTAAAAAATGCATAGTTGCCATCATTAGATCAATTGCAAGTTAGGCATGAAAGTCGCGTTTTAAATGCAAAAAGAGAATTAGTTCGAAGTGCCTTCAAACAATTTAATGATTAAAAAGACTGAGTGATATGGTTTTTAAAGCTAAAATAATGCATTCTTGTCTTCAATAGATTAATTGCAAGTTATGCAAGAAAATAATGTTTGAAAGGCGAAAATAGAATTCGTTCGAATTAATTGAGAATGATTTAATGACTAGAAGAGACTTAGTGACATGACTTTAAGGCTACACAAATGCATTGTTGCCTATAATAGATCAACTGCAAGTTATGCACGAAAGTCCAGTTTAAAGGCCGAATTTCGTTCGAAGTGATTTAGAATGATTTACTGATTAAAAGAGACGCAAAAATATGACTTTAAGGCTAAAAAAAATGCATAGTTGCCATCAATAGATCAATTGCAAGTTAGGCATGAAAGTCGCGTTTTAAATGCAAAAAGAGAATTGGTTCGAAGTGCCTTCAAACAATTTAATGATTGAAAAGGCTGAGTGATATGCTTTTTAATGCTAAAATAATGCATTGTTGTCTTCAATAGATAAATTACAAGTTATGTAAGAAAATAATGTTTGAAGGGCGAAAATAGAATTCGTTCGAATTAATTTAGAATGATTTAATGACTAGAAGAGACTTAGTGACATGACTTTAAGGCTAAACAAATGCATTGTTGCCTATAATAGATCAACTGCAAGTTATGCACGAAAGTCATGTTTAAAGGCCGAATTTCGTTCGAAGTGATTTAGAAAGATTTAATGACTAAAGGAGATGCAATAATACGACTTTCCGGCAAAAAAATGCATAGTTGCCATCAATAGATCAATTGCAAGTTAGGCATGAAAGTCGCGTTTTAAATGCAAAAAAAGAATTAGTTCGAAGTGCCTTCAAACAATTTAATGATTGAAAAGACTGAGTGATACGCTTTTTATCGCTAAAATAATGCATTCTTGTCTTCAATAGATTAATTACAAGTTATGTAAGAAAATAATGTTTGGAGGGCGAAAATAGAATTCGTTCATACTAATTTAGAATGATTTAATGACTCGAATAGACTCAGTGATAGAACTTAAAGGCTAAACAAATGCATTGTTGCCTTCAATAGATTAACTGCAAGTTATGCACGAAAGTCATGTTTAAAGGCCGAATTTCGCTCGAAGTGATTTAGAAAGATTTAATGACTAAAAGAGACGCAATAATATGACTTTAAGGCTAAAAAATGAATAGTTACCTTCAATAGATCAAGTGCAAGTTATGCATGAAAGTCGTGTTTTAAATACAAAAATAGAATTGGTTCGAAGTGCCTTCAAACAATTTAATGATTAAAAAGACTGAGTGAAATGCTTTTTAATGGTAAAATAATGCATTGTTGTCTTCAGTAGATTAATTGCAAGTGATGCAAGAAATTAATGTTTGAAGGGCGAAAATAGAATTCGTTCGAATTAATTGAGAATGATTTAATGACTAGAAGAGACTTAGTGACATGACTTTAAGGCTAAACAAATGCATTGTTGCCATCAATAGATCAATTGCAAGTTAGGCATGAAAGTCCCGTTTTAAATGCAAAAAGAGAATTGGTTCGAAGTGCCTTCAAACAATTTAATGATTGAAAAGAATGAGTGATATGCTTTTTAATGCTCAAATAATGCGTTGTTGTCTTCAGTAGATTAATTACAAGTTATGTAAGAAAATAATGTTTGAAGAGCAAAAATAGAATTCGTTCGAATTAATTTAGAATGATTTAATGACTAGAAGAGACTTAGTGACATGACTTGAAGGCTAAACAAATGCATTGTTGCCTATAATAGATCAACTGCAAGTTATGCACGAAAGTCAAGTTTAAAGGCCGAATTTCGTTCGCAGTGATTTAGAATGATTTACTGACTAAAAGAGAAGCAAAAATATGACTTTAAGGCTAAAAAAATGCATAGTTGCCATCAATAGATCAATTTCAAGTTAGGCATGAAAGTCCTGTTTTAAATACAAAAAGAGAATTGGTTCGAAGTGCCTTCAAACAATTTAATGATTGAAAAGACTGAGTGATATGCTTTTTAATGCTAAAATAATGCATTGTTGTCTTCAATAGATAAATTACAAGTTATGTAAGAAAATAGTGTTTAAAGGGCGAAAATAGAATTCGTTCATATTAATTTTGAATGATTTAATGACTCGAGGAGACTCAGTGACATGACTTTAAGGCTAAACAAATGCATTGTTGCCTTCAATAGATTAACTGCAAGTTCTGCACGAAAGTCATGTTTAAAGGCCGAATTTCGCTCGAAGTGATTTACAAAGATTTAATGACTAAAAGAGACGCGATAATATGACTTTAAGGCTGAAAAATGAATAGTTACCTTCAATAGATCAAGTGCAAGTTATGCATGAAAGTCGTGTTTTAAATACAAAAATAAAATTGGTTCGAAGTGCCTTCAAACAATTTAATGATTGAAAAGAATGAGTGATATGCTTTTTAATGCTAAAATAATGCATTGTTGTCTTCAGTAGATTAATTACAAGTTATGTAAGAAAATAATGTTTGAAGGGCAAAAATAGAATTCGTTCGAATTAATTTAGAATGATTTAATGACTAGAAGAGACTTAGTGACATGACTTTAAGGCTAAACAAATGCATTGTTGCCTATAATAGATCAACTGCAAGTTATGCACGAAAGTCATGTTTAAAGGCCGAATTTCGCTCGAAGTGATTTAGAAAGATTTAATAACTAAAAGAGACGCAATAATATGACTTTAAGGCTAAAAAATGAATAGTTACCTTCAATAGATCAAGTGCAAGTTATGCATGAAAGTCGTGTTTTAAATACAAAAATAGAATTGGGTCGAAGTGCCTTCAAACAATTTAATGATCAAAAAGACTGAGTGATATGCTTTTTAATGCTAAAATAATGCATTGTTGTCTTCAATAGATTAATTACAAGTTATGTAAGAAAATAATGTTTGAAGGGCGAAAATAGAATTCGTTCATATTAATTTAGAATGATTTAATGACTCGAGGAGACTCAGTGACATGACTTTAAGGCTAAACAAATGCATTGTTGCCTGCAATAGATTAACTGCAAGTTCTGCACGAAAGTCATGTTTAAAGGCCGAATTTCGCTCGAAGTGATTTACAAAGATTTAATGACTAAAAGAGACGGGATAATATGACTTTAAGGCTGAAAAATTAATAGTTACCTTCAATAGATCAAGTGCAAGTTATGCATGAAAGTCGTGTTTTAAATACAAAAATAGAATTGGTTCGAAGTGCCTTCAAATAATTTAATGATTGAAAAGACTGAGTGATATGCTTTTTAATGGTAAAATAATGCATTGTTGTCTTCAGTAGATTAATTGCAAGTGATGCAAGAAATTAATGTTTGAAGGGCGAAAATAGAATTCGTTCGAATTAATTGAGAATGATTTAATGACTAGAAGAGACTTAGTGACATGACTTTAAGGCTAAACAAATGCATTGTTGCCATCAATAGATCAATTGCAAGTTAGGCATGAAAGTCGCGTTTTAAATGCAAAAAGAGAATTGGTTCGAAGTGCCTTCAAACAATTTAATGATCGAAAAGACTGACTTATACGCTTTTTAATGCTAAAATAATGCATTGTTGTCTTCAATAGATAAATTACAAGTTATGTAAGAAAATAATGTTTGAAGGGCGAAAATAGAATTCGTTCATATTAATTTAGAATGATTTAATGACTCGAGGAGACTCAGTGACATGACTTTAAGGCTAAACAAATGCATTGTTGCCTGCAATAGATTAACTGCATGTTCTGCACGAAAGTCATGTTTAAAGGCCGAATTTCGCTCGAAGTGATTTACAAAGATTTAATGACTAAAAGAGACGCGATAATATGACTTTAAGGCTGAAAAATTAATAGTTACCTTCAATAGATCAAGTGCAAGTTATGCATGAAAGTCGTGTTTTAAATACAAAAATAGAATTGGTTCGAAGTGCCTTCAAACAATTTAATGATTGAAAAGACTGAGTGATATGCTTTTTAATGGTAAAATAATGCATTGTTGTCTTCAGTAGATTAATTGCAAGTGATGCAAGAAATTAATGTTTGAAGGGCGAAAATAAAATTCGTTCGAATTAATTGAGAATGATTTAATGACTAGAAGAGACTTAGTGACATGACTTTAAGGCTAAACAAATGCATTGTTGCCATCAATAGATCAATTGCAAGTTAGGCATGAAAGTCGCGTTTTAAATGCAAAAAGAGAATTGGTTCGAAGTGCCTTCAAACAATTTAATGATCAAAAAGACTGAGTGATTTGCTTTTTAATGCTAAAATAATGCATTGTTGTCTTCAATAGATAAATTACAAGTTATGTAAGAAAATAATGTTTGAAGGGCGAAAATAGAATTCGTTCATATTGATTTAGAATTATTTAATGACTCGAAGAGACTCAGTGACATGACTTTAAGGCCGAACAAATGCATTGTTGCTTTTAATAGATCAACTGCAAGTTACGCACGAAAGTATTGTTTAAAGGCCGAATTTCATTCGAAGTGACTTGGAACGATTTATTAACTAAAAGAGACGCAAAAATATGAATTTAAGGCTAAAAAAATGCATAGTTGCCATCATTAGATCAAGTGCAAGATAGGCACGAAAGTCGCGTTTTAAATGCAAAAAGAGAATTGGTTCGAAGTGCCTTCAAACAATTTAATGATTGAAAAGAATGAGTGATATGCTTTTTAATGCTCAAATAATGCGTTGTTGTCTTCATTAGATTAATTACAAGTTATGTAAGAAAATAATGTTTGAAGAGCAAAAATAGAATTCGTTCGAATTAATTTAGAATGATTTAATGACTAGAAGAGACTTAGTGACATGACTTTAAGGCTAAACAAATGCATTGTTGCCTATAATAGATCAACTGCAAGTTATGCACGAAAGTCAAGTTTAAAGGCCGAATTTCGTTCGAAGTGATTTAGAATGATTTACTGAGTAAAAGAGAAGCAAAAATATGACTTTAAGGCTAAAAAAATGCATAGTTGCCATCAATAGATCAAGTGCAAGTTATGCATGAAAGTCGTGTTTTAAATACAAAAATAGAATTGGTTCGAAGTGCCTTCAAACAATTTAATGATCAAAAAGACTGAGTGATATGCTTTTTAATGCTAAAATAATGCATTGTTGTCTTCAATAGATAAATTACAAGTTATGTAAGAAAATAATGTTTGAAGGGCGAAAATAGAATTCGTTCATATTGATTTAGAATGATTTAATGACTCGAAGAGACTCAGTGACATGACTTTAAGGCCAAACAAATGCATTGTTGCTTTTAATAGATCAACTGCAAGTTACGCACGAAAGTATTGTTTAAAGGCCGAATTTCATTCGAAGTGACTTGGAACGATTTATTAACTAAAAGAGACGCAAAAATATGAATTTAAGGCTAAAAAAATGCATAGTTGCCATCATTAGATCAATTGCAAGATAGGCAGGAAAGTCGCGTTTTAAATGCAAAAAGAGAATTGGTTCGAAGTGCCTCCAAACAATTTAACGATTGAAAAGAATGAGTGATATGCTTTTTAATGCTAAAATAATGCATTGTTGTCTTCAATAGATTAATTACAAGTCATGTAAGAAAATAATGTTTGAAGGGCAAAAATAGAATTCGTTCGAATTAATTGAGAATGATTTAATGACTAGAAGAGACTTAGTGACATGACTTTAAGGCTAAACAAATGCATTGTTGCCTATAATAGATCAACTGCAAGTTATGCACGAAAGTCAAGTTTAAAGGCCGAATTTCGTTCGAAGTGATTTAGAATGATTTACTGAGTAAAAGAGAAGCAAAAATATGACTTTAAGGCTAAAAAAATGCATAGTTGCCATCAATAGATCAAGTGCAAGTTATGCATGAAAGTCGTGTTTTAAATACAAAAATAGAATTGGTTCGAAGTGCCTTCAAACAATTTAATGATCAAAAAGACTGAGTGATATGCTTTTTAATGCTAAAATAATGCATTGTTGTCTTCAATAGATAAATTACAAGTTATGTAAGAAAATAATGTTTGAAGGGCGAAAATAGAATTCGTTCATATTGATTTAGAATGATTTAATGATTCGAAGAGACTCAGTGACATGACTTTAAGGCCAAACAAATGCATTGTTGCTTTTAATAGATCAACTGCAAGTTACGCACGAAAGTATTGTTTAAAGGCCGAATTTCATTCGAAGTGACTTGGAACGATTTATTAACTAAAAGAGACGCAAAAATATGAATTTAAGGCTAAAAAAATGCATAGTTGCCATCATTAGATCAATTGCAAGATAGGCAGGAAAGTCGCGTTTTAAATGCAAAAAGAGAATTGGTTCGAAGTGCCTCCAAACAATTTAACGATTGAAAAGAATGAGTGATATGCTTTTTAATGCTAAAATAATGCATTGTTGTCTTCAATAGATTAATTACAAGTCATGTAAGAAAATAATGTTTGAAGGGCAAAAATAGAATTCGTTCGAATTAATTGAGAATGATTTAATGACTAGAAGAGACTTAGTGACATGACTTTAAGGCTAAACAAATGCATTGTTGCCTATAATAGATCAACTGCAAGTTATGGACGAAAGTCAAGTTTAAAGGCCGAATTTCGTTCGAAGTGATTTAGAATGATTTACTGAGTAAAAGAGAAGCAAAAATATGACTTTAAGGCTAAAAAAATGCATAGTTGCCATCAATAAATCAATTTCAAGTTAGGCATGAAAGTCGCGTTTTAAATACAAAAAGAGAATTGGTTCGAAGTGCCTTCAAACAATTTAATAATTGAAAAGACTGAGTGATATGCTTTTTAATGCTAAAATAATGCATTGTTGTCTTCAATAGATAAATTACAAGTTATGAAAGAAAATAGTGTTTGAAGGGCGAAAATAGAATTCGTTCATATGAATTTAGAATGATTTAATGACTCGAGGAGACTCAGTGACATGACTTTAAGGCTAAACAAATGCATTGTTGCCTTCAATAGATTAACTGCAAGTTCTGCACGAAAGTCATGTTTAAAGGCCGAATTTTGCTCGAAGTGATTTACAAAGATTTAATGACTAAAAGAGACGCGATAATATGACTTTAAGGCTGAAAAATTAATAGTTACCTTCAATAGATCAAGTGCAAGTTATGCATGAAAGTCGTGTTTTAAATACAAAAATAGAATTGGTTCGAAGTGCCTTCAAACAATTTAATGATCAAAAAGACTGAGTGATATGCTTTTTAATGCTAAAATAATGCATTGTTGTCTTCAATAGATAAATTACAAGTTATGTAAGAAAATAATGTTTGAAGGGCGAAAATAGAATTCGTTCATATTAATTTAGAATGATTTAATGACTCGAAGAGACTCAGTGACACGACTTTAAGGCTAAATAAATCTATTGTTGCTTTTGATAGATCAACTGCAGGTTACGCACGAAAGTCATGTTTAAAGGCCGAATTTCATTCGAAGTGACTTGGAACGATTTACTAACTAAAAGAGACGCAAAAATATGAATTTAAGGCTAAAAAAATGCATAGTTGCCATTATTAGATCAATTGCAAGTTAGGCATGAAAGTCGCGTTTTAAATGCAAAAAGAGAATTGGTTCGAAGTGCCTTCAAACAATTTAATGATTGCAAAGAATGAGTGATATGCTTTTTAATGCTAAAATAATGCATTGTTGTCTTCAGTAGATTAATTGCAAGTTATGCAAGAAAACAATGTTTGAAGGGCGAAAATAGAATTCGTTCGAATTAATTGAGAATGATTTAATGACTAGAAGAGACTTAGTGACATGACTTTAAGGCTAAACAAATGCATTGTTGCCTATAATAGATCAACTGTAAGTTATGCACGAAAGTCAAGTTTAAAGGCCGAATTTCGTTCGAAGTGATTTAGAATGATTTACTGATTAAAAGAGACGCAAAAATATGACTTTAAGGCTAAAAAAATGCATAGTTGCCATCAATAGATCAATTGCAAGTTAGGCATGGAAGTCGCGTTTTAAATGCAAAAAGAAAATTGGTTCGAAGTGCCTTCAAACAATTTAATGATCGAAAAGACTGAGTGATATGCTTTTTAATGCTAAAATAATGCATTGTTGTCTTCAATAGATAAATTACAAGTTATGTAAGAAAATAATGTTTGAAGGGCGAAAATAGAATTCATTCATTTTGATTTAGAATGATTTAATGACTCGAAGAGACTCAGTGACATGACTTTAAGGCCAAACAAAGGCATTGTTGCTTTTAATAGATCAACTGCAAGTTACGCACAAAAGTATTGTTTAAAGGCCGAATTTCATTCGAAGTGACTTGGAACGATTTATTAACTAAAAGAGACGCAAAAATATGAATTTAAGGCTAAAAAAATGCATAGTTGCCATCATTAGATCAAGTGCAAGATAGGCACGAAAGTCGCGTTTTAAATGCAAAAAGAGAATTGGTTAGAAGTGCCTTCAAACAATTTAATGATTGAAAAGAATGAGTGATATGCTTTTTAATGCTAAAATAATGCATTGTTGTCTTCAATAGATTAATTACAAGTTATGTAAGAAAATAATGTTTGTAGGGCAAAAATAGAATTCGTTCGAATTAATTTAGAATGATTTAATGACTAGAAGAGACTTAGTGACATGACTTTAAGGCTAAACAAATGCATTGTTGCCTATAATAGATCAACTGCAAGTTATGGACGAAAGTCATGTTTAAAGGCCGAATTTCGCTCGAAGTGATTTAGAAAGATTTAATAACTAAAAGAGACGCAATAATATGACTTTAAGGCTAAAAAATGAATAGTTACCTTCAATAGATCAAGTGCAAGTTATGCATGAAAGTCGTGTTTTAAATACAAAAATAGAATTGGTTCGAAGTGCCTTCAAACAATTTAATGATTGAAAAGACTGAGTGATATGCTTTTTAATGGTAAAATAATGCATTGTTGTCTTCAGTACATTAATTGCAAGTGATGCAAGAAATTAATGTTTGAAGGGCGAAAATAGAATTCGTCCGAATTAATTGAGAATGATTTAATGACTAGAAGAGACTTAGTGACATGACTTTAAGGCTAAACAAATGCATTGTTGCCATCAATAGATCAATTGCAAGTTAGGCATGAAAGTCGCGTTTTAAATGCAAAAAGAGAATTGGTTCGAAGTGCCTTCAAACAATTTAATGATCGAAAAGACTGAGTTATATGCTTTTTAATGCTAAAATAATGCATTGTTGTCTTCAATAGATAAATTACAAGTTATGTAAGAAAATAATGTTTGAAGGGCGAAAATAGAATTCGTTCATATTAATTTAGAATGATTTAATGACTCGAAGAGACTCAGTGACATGACTTTAAGGCCAAACAAATGTATTGTTGCTTTTGATAGATCAACTGCAAGTTACGCACGAAAGTCATGTTTAAAGGCCGAATTTCATTCGAAGTGACTTGGAACGATTTACTAACTAAAAGAGACGCAAAAATATGAATTTAAGGCTAAAAAAATGCCTAGTTGCCATTATTAGATCAATTGCAAGTTAGACATGAAAGTCGCGTTTTAAATACAAAAAGAGAATTGGTTCGAAGTGCCTTCAAACAATTTAATGATTGAAAAGACTGAGTGATATGCTTTTTAATGCTAAAATAATGCATTGTTGTCTTCAATAGATAAACTACAAGTTATGTAAGAAAATAGTGTTTGAAGGGCGAAAATAGAATTCGTTCATATTAATTTAGAATGATTTAATGACTCGAGGAGACTCGGTGACATGACTTTAAGTCTAAACAAATGCATTGTTGCCTTCAATAGATTAACTGCAAGTTCTGCACGAAAGTCATGTTTAAAGGCCGAATTTCGCTCGAAGTGATTTACAAAGATTTAATGACTAAAAGAGACGCGATAATATGACTTTAAGGCTGAAAAATGAATAGTTACCTTCAATAGATCAAGTGCAAGTTATGCATGAAAGTCATGTTTTAAGTACAAAAATAGAATTGGTTCGAAGTGCCTCCAAACAATTTAATGATTGAAAAGACTGAGTGATATGCTTTTTAATGGTAAAATAATGCATTGTTGTCTTCAGTAGATAAGTTGCAAGTTATGCAAGAAAATAATGTTTGAAGGGCGAAAATAGAATTCGTTCGAATTAATTGAGAATGATTTAATGACTAGAAGAGACTTAGTGACATGACTTTAAGGCTAAAAAAATGCATTGTTGCCTATAATAGATCAACTGTAAGTTATGCACGAAAGTCAAGTTTAAAGGCCGAATTACGTTCGAAGTGATTTAGAATGATTTACTGATTAAAAGAGACGCAAAAATATGACTTTAAGGCTAAAAAAATGAATAGTTGCCATCAATAGATCAATTGCAAGTTAGGCATGAAAGTCGCGTTTTAAATGCAGAAAGGGAATTGGTTCGAAGTGCCTTCAAACAATTTAATGATCGAAAAGACTGAGTGATATGCTTTTTAATGCTAAAATAATGCATTGTTGTCTTCAATAGATAAATTACAAGTTATGTAAGAAAATAATGTTTGAAGGGCGAAAATAGAATTCGTTCATATTAATTTAGAATGATTTAATGACTCGAAGAGACTCAGTGACATGACTTTAAGGCTAAACAAATGCATTGTTGCCTTCAATAGATTAACTGCAAGGTATGCACGAAAGTCATGTTTAAAGGCCGAATTTCGCTCGAAGTGATTTAGAAAGATTTAATGACTAAAAGAGACGCAATAATATGACTTTAAGGCTAAAAAATGAATAGTTACCTTCAATAGATCAAGTGCAAGTTATGCATGAAAGTCGTGTTTTAAATACAAAAATAGAATTGGGTCGAAGTGCCTTCAAACAATTTAATGATTGAAAAGAATGAGTGATATGCTTTTTAATGCTAAAATAATGCATTGTTGTCTTCAGTAGATTAATTACAAGTTATGTAAGAAAATAATGTTTGAAGGGCGAAAATAGAATTCGTTCGAATTAATTGAGAATGATTTAATGACTAGAAGAGACTTAGTGACATGACTTTAAGGCTAAACAAATGCATTGTTGCGTATAATAGATCAACTGCAAGTTATGCACGAAAGTCAAGTTTAAAGGCCGAATTCCGTTCGAAGTGATTTAGAATGATTTACAGTCTAAAAGAGACGCAAAAATATAACTTTAAGGCTAAAAAAATGCATAGTTGCCCTCAATAGATCAATTGCAAGTTATGCATGAAAGTCGCGTTTTAAATGCAAAAAGAGAATTGGTTCGAAGTGCCTTCAAACAATTTAATGATTAAAAAGACTGAGTGATATGCTTTTTAATGCTAAAATAATGCATTGTTGTCTTCAATAGATAAATTACAAGTTATGTAAGATAATAATGTTTGAAGGGCGAAAATAGAATTCGTTCATATTAATTTAGAATGATTTAATGACTCGAAGAGACTGAGTGACATGACTTTAAGGCTAAACAAATGCATTGTTGCCTTCAATAGATTAACTGCAAGTTATGTACGAAAGTCATGTTTAAAGGCCGAATTTCGCTCGAAGTGATTTAGAAAGATTTAATGACTAAAAGGGACGCAATAATATGACTTTAAGGCTAAAAAATGAATAGTTACCTTCAATAGATCAAGTGCAAGTTATGCATGAAAGTCGTGTTTTAAATACAAAAATAGAATTGGTTCGAAGTGCCTTCAAACAATATAATGATTGAAAAGACTGAGTGATATGCTTTTTAATGGAAAAATAATGCATTGTTGTCTTCAGTAGATTAATTGCAAGTTATGCAAGAAAATAATGTTTGAAGGGCGAAAATAGAATTCGTTCTAATTAATTGAGAATGATTTAATGACTAGAAGAGACTTAGTGACATGACTTTAAGGCTAAACAAATGCATTGTTGCCTATAATAGATCAACTGCAAGTTATGCACGAAAGTCATGTTTAAAGGCCGAATTTCGTTCGAAGTGATTTAGAAAGATTTAATGACTAAAGGAGATGCAATAATACGACTTTACGGCAAAAAAATGCATAGTTTCCATCAATAGATCAATTGCAAGTTAGGCATGAAAGTCGCGTTTTAAATGCAAAAAGAGAATTAGTTCGAAGTGCCTTCAAACAATTTAATGATTGAAAAGACTGAGTGATATGCTTTTTAAAGCTAAAATAATGCGTTCTTGTCTTCAATAGATTAATTACAAGTTATGTAGGAAAATAATGTTTGAAGGGCGAAAATAGAATTCGTTCATATTAATTTAGAATGATTTAATGACTCGAAGAGACTCAGTGACATGACTTTAAGGCTAAACAAATGCATTGTTGCTTTTAATAGATCAACTGCAAGTTACGCACGAAAGTCATGTTTAAAGGCCGAATTTCATTCGAAGTGACTTGGAACGATTTACTAACTAAAAGAGACGCAAAAATATGAATTTAAGGCGAAAAAAATGCATAGTTGCCATCATTAGATCAATTGCAAGTTCGGCATGAAAGTCGCGTTTTATATGCAAAAAGAGAATTGGTTCGAAGTGCCTTCAAACAATTTAATGATTGAAAGGACTAAGTGATATGCTTTTTAATTCTAAAATTATGCATTGTTGTCTTCAGTAGATTAATTACAAGTTACGTAAGAAAATAATGTTTGAAGGGCGAAAATAGAATTCGTTCGAATTAATTTAGAATGATTTAATGACTACAAGAGACTTAGTGACATGACTTTAAGGCTAAACAAATGCATTGTTGCCTATAATAGATCAACTGCAGGTTATGCACGAAAGTCATGTTTAAAGGCCGAATTTCGTTCGAAGTGATTTAGAAAGATTTCATGACTAAAGGAGATGCAATGATACGACTTTACGGCTAAAAAATGCATAGTTTCCATCAATAGATCAATTGCAAGTTAGGCATGAAAGTCGCGTTTTAAATGCAAATAGAGAATTAGTTCGAAGTGCCTTCAAACAATTTAATGATTGAAAAGACTGAGTGATATGCTTTTTAAAGCTAAAATAATGCGTTCTTGTCTTCAATAGATTAATTACAAGTTATGTAAGAAAATAATGTTTGAAGGGCGAAAATAGAATTCGTTCATATTAATTTAGAATGATTTAATGACTCGAAGAGACTCAGTGACATGACTTTAAGGCTAAACAAATGCATTGTTGCCTTCAATAGATTAACTGCATGTTATGCACGAAAGTCATGTTTAAAGGCCAAATTTCGCTCGAAGTGATTTAGAAAGATTTAATGACTAAAGGAGATGCAATAATACGACTTTACGGCTAAAAAATGCATAGTTGCCATCAATAGATCAAGGGCAAGTTATGCATGAAAGTAGTGTTTTAAATACAAAAATAGAATTGGTTCGAAGTGCCTTCAAACAATTTAATGATTGAAAAGACTGAGTGATATGCTTTTTAATGCTAAAATAATGCATTGTTTTCTTCAGTAGATTAATTGCTAGTTATGCAAGAAAATAATGTTTGAAGGGCGAAAATAGAATTCATTTGAATTAATTAAGAATGATTTAATGACTAGAAGAGACTTAGTGACATGACTTTAAGGCTAAACAAATGCATTGTTGCCATCAATAGATCAATTGCAAGTTAGGCATGAAAGTCGCGTTTTAAATGCAGAAAGAGAATTGGTTCGAAGTGCCTTCAAAAAATTTAATGATCGAAAAGACTGAGTGATATGCTTTTTAATGCTAAAATAATGCATTGTTGTCTTCAATAGATAAATTACAAGTAATGTAAGAAAATAATGTTTGAAAGGCAAAAATAGAATTCGTTCATATTAAGTTAGAATGATTTAATGACTCGAAGAGACTCAGTGACATGACTTTAAGGCTAAACAAATGCATTGTTGCCTTTAACAGATCAACTGCAAGTTACGCACGAAAGTCATGTTTAAAGGCCGAATTTCATTCGAGGTGACTTGGAACGATTTACTAACTAAAAGAGACGCAAAAATATGACTTTAAGGCTCAAAAAATGCATAGTTGCCGTCAATAGATCAATTTCAAGTTAGGCATGAAAGTCACGTTTTAAATGCAAAAAGAGAATTGGTTCGAAGTGCCTTCAAACAATTTAATGATTGAAAAGACTGAGTGATATGCTTTTTAATGCTAAAATAATGCATTGTTGTCTTCAATAGATAAATTACAAGTTATGTAAGATAATAATGTTTGAAGGGCGAAAATAGAATTCGTTCATATTAATTTAGAATGATTTAATGACTCGAAGAGACTGAATGACATGACTTTAAGGCTAAACAAATGCATTGTTGCCTTCAATAGATTAACTGCAAGTTATGTACGAAAGTCATGTTTAAAGGCTGAATTTCGCTCGAAGTGATTTAGAAAGATTTAATGACTAAAAGAGACGCAATAATATGACTTTAAGGCTAAAAAATGAATAGTTACCTTCAATAGATCAAGTGCAAGTTATGCATGAAAGTCGTGTTTTAAATACAAAAATAGAATTGGTTCGAAGTGCCTTCAAATAATTTAATGATTGAAAAGACTGAGTGATATGCTTTTTAATGCTAAAATAATGCATTGTTTTCTTTAGTAGATTAATTGCTAGTTATGCAAGAAAATAATGTTTGAAGGGCGAAAATAGAATTCGTTTGAATTAATTAAGAATGATTTAATGACTAGAAGAGACTTAGTGACATGACTTTCAGGATAAACAAATGCATTGTTTCCTATAGTAGATCAACTGCAAGTTATGCACGAAAGTCATGTTTCAACGCCGAATTTCGTTCGAAGTGATTTAGAAAGATTTAATGACTAAAGGAGATGCAATAATACGACTTTACGGCTAAAAAATGCATAGTTGCCATCAATAGATCAATTGCCAGTTAGGGATGAAAGTCGCGTTTTAAATGCAAAAAGAGTATTAGTTCGAAGTGCCTTCAAACAATTTAATGATTGAAAAGACTGAGTGATATGTTTTCTAAAGCTAAAATAATGCATTCTTGTCTTCAATAAATTAATTACAAGTTATGTAAGAAAATAATGTTTGAAGGGTGAAAATAGAATTCGTTCATATTAATTTAGAC
Source organism: Coriaria nepalensis (assembly GCA_027186245.1). Classification (NCBI taxonomy): domain Eukaryota; kingdom Viridiplantae; phylum Streptophyta; class Magnoliopsida; order Cucurbitales; family Coriariaceae; genus Coriaria; species Coriaria nepalensis. The sequence goes on from CP114481.1 coordinate 23,941,420, forward strand.
TGATTTAATGACTCGAAGAGACTCAGTGACATGACTTTAAGGCTAAACAAATGCATTGTTGCCTTCAATAGATTAACTGCAAGTTATGCACGAAAGTCCTGTTTAAAGGCCGAATTTCGCTCGAAGTGATTTAGAAAGATTTAATGACTAAAAGAGACGCAATAATATGACTTTAAGGCTAAAAAATGAATAGTTACCTTCAATATATCAAGTGCAAGTTATGCATGAAAGTCGTGTTTTAAATACAAAAATAGAATTGGTTCGAAGTGCCTTCAAAAAATTTATTGATTGAAAAGACTGAGTGATATGCTTTTTAATGCTAAAATAATGCATTGTTGTCTTCAGTAGATTAATTGCTAGTTATGCAAGAAAATAATGTTTGAAGGGCGAAAATAGAATTCGTTTGAATTAATTGAGAATGATTTAATGACTAGAAGAGACTTAGTGACATGACTTTAAGGATAAACAAATGCATTGTTGCCTACAATAGATCAACTGCAAGTTATGCACGAAAGTCATGTTTAAACGCCGAATTTCGTTCGAAGTGATTTAGAAAGATTTAATGACTAAAGGAGATGCAATAATACGACTTTACGGCTAAAAAATGCATAGTTGCCATCAATAGATCAATTGCAAATTAGGCATGAAAGTCGCGTTTTAAATGCAAAAAGAGTATTAGTTCGAAGTGCCTTCAAACAATTTAATGATTGAAAAGACTGAGTGTTATGTTTTTTAAAGCTAAAATAATGCATTCTTGTCTTCAATAGATTAATTACAAGTTATGTAAGAAAATAATGTTTGAAGGGCGAAAATAGAATTCGTTCGTATTAATTTAAAATGATTTAATGACTCGAATAGACTCAGTGAAAGGACTTAAAGGCTGAACAAATGCATTGTTGCCTTCAATAGATTAACTGCAAGTTATGCACGAAAGTCATGTTTAAAGGCCGAATTTCGCTCGAAGTGATTTAGAAAGATTTAATGACTAAAAGAGACGCAATAACATGACTTTAAGGCTAAAAAATGAATAGTTACCTTCAATAGATCAAGTGCAAGTTATGCATGAAAGTCGTGTTTTAAATACAAAAATAGAATTGGTTCGAAGTGCCTTCAAACAATTTAATGATTGAAAAGACTGAGTGATATGCTTTTTAATGGTAAAATAATGCATTGTTGTCTTCAGTAGATTAATTGCAAGTTATGCAAGAAAATAATGTTTGAAGGGCGAAAATAGAATTCGTTCGAATTAATTGAGAATGATTTAATGACTAGAAGAGACTTAGTGACATGCCTTTAAGGCTAAACAAATGCATTGTTGCCTATAATAGATAAACTGTAAGTTATGCACGAAAGTCAAGTTTAAAGGCCGAATTTCGTTCGAAGTGATTTAGAATGATTTACTGATTAAAAGAGACGCAAAAATATGACTTTAAGGCTAAAAAAATGCATAGTTGCCATCAATAGATCAATTGCAAGTTAGGCATGAAAGTCGCGTTTTAAATGCAGAAAGAGAATTGGTTTGAAGTGCGTTCAAACAATTTAATGATCGAAAAGACTGAGTGATATGCTTTTTAATGCTAAAATAATGCATTGTTGTCTTCAGTAGATTAATTGCAAGTTATGCAAGAAAATAATGTTTGAAGGGCGAAAATAGAAATCGTTCGAATTAATTGAGAATGATTTAATGACTAGAAGAGACTTAGTGACACGACTTTAAGGCCAAACAAATGCATTGTTGCCTATAATAGATCAACTGTAAGTTATGCACGAAAGTCAAGTTTAAAGGCCGAATTTCGTTCGAAGTGATTTAGAATGATTTACTGATTAAAAGAGACGCAAAAATATGACTTTAAGGCTAAAAAAATGCATAGTTGCCATCAATAGATCAATTGCAAGTTAGCCAAGAAAGTCGCGTTTTAAATGCAAAAAGAGAATTGGTTCGAAGTGCCTTCAAACAATTTAATGATCGAAAAGACTGAGTGATATGCTTTTTAATGCTAAAATAATGCATTGTTGTCTTCAATAGATAAATTACAAGTTATGTAAGAAAATAATGTTTGAAGGGCAAAAATAGAATTCGTTCATATTAATTTAGAATGATTTAATGACTCGAAGAGACTCAGTGACATGACTTTAAGGCAAAACAAATGCATTGTTGCTTTTAATAGATCAACTGCAAGTTACGCACGAAAGTCATGTTTAAAGGCCGAATTTCATTCGAAGTGACTTGGAACGATTTACTAACTAAAAGAGACGCAAAAATATGAATTTAAGGCTAAAAAAATGCATAGTTGCCATCATTAGATCAATTGCAAGTTAGGCATGAAAGTCGCGTTTTAAAGGCAAAAAGAGAATTGGTTCGAAGTGCCTTCAAACAATTTAATGATCGAAAAGACTGAGTGATATGCTTTTTAATGCTAAAATAATGCATTGTTGTCTTCAATAGATAAATTACATGTTATGTAAGAAAATAATGTTTGAAGGGCGAAAATAGAATTCGTTCATATTAATTTAGAATGATTTAATGACTCGAAGAGACTCATTGATATGACTTTAAGGCTAAATAAATGCATTGTTGCTTTTAATAGATCAACTGCAAGTTAAGCACAAAAGTCAAGTTTAAAGGCCGAATTTCGTTCGAAGTGATTTAGAATGATTTACTAATTAAAAGAGACGCAAAAATATGAACTTAAGGCTAAAAAAATGCATAGTTGCCATCAATAGATCAACTGGAAGTTATGCATGAAAGTCGCGTTTTAAATGCAAAAAGAGAATTGGTTCGAAGTGCCTTCAAACAATTTAATGATTGAAAAGACTGAGTGATACGCTTTTTAATGCAAAAATAATGCATTGTTGTCTTCAATAGATAAATTACAAGTTATGTAAGAAAATAATGTTTGAAGGGCGAAAATAGAATTCGTTCATATTAATTTAGAATGATTTAATGACTCAAAGAGACTCAGTGACATGACTTTAAGGCTAAACAAATGCATTGTTGCTTTTAACAGATCAACTGCAAGTTACGCACGAAAGTCATGTTTAAAGGCCGAATTTCATTCGAAGTGACTTGGAACGATTTACTAACTAACAGAGACGCAAAAATATGACTCTAAGGCTAAAAAAATGCATAGTTGCCCTCAATAGATGAATTTCAAGTTAGGCATGAAAGTCGCGTTTTAAATGCAAAAAGAGAATTGGTTCGAAGTGCCTTCAAACAATTTAATGATTGAAAAGACTGAGTGATATGCTTTTTAATGCTAAAATAATGCATTGTTCTCTTCAATAGATAAATTACAAGTTATGTAAGAAAATAATGTTTGAAGGGCGAAAATAGAATTCGTTCATATTAATTTAGAATGATTTAATGACTCGAAGAGACTTAGTGACATGACTTTAAGGCTAAACAAATGCATTGTTGCTTTTAATAGATCAACTGCAAGTTACGCACGAAAGTCATGTTTAAAGGCCGAATTTCATTCGAAGTGACTTGGAACGATTTACTAACTAAAAGAGACGCAAAAATATGACTTTAAGGCTAAAAAAATTCATAGTTGCCATCAATAGATCAATTGCAAGTTGGGCATGAAAGTTGCGTTTTAAATGCAAAAAGAGAATTGGTTCGAAGTGCCTTCAAACAATTTAATGATTGAAAAGACCGAGTGATATGCTTTTTAATGCTAAAATAATGCATTGTTGTCTTCAATAGATAAATTACATGTTATGTAAGAAAATAATGTTTGAAGGGCGAAAATAGAATTCGTTTATATTAATTTAGAATGATTTAATGACTCGAAGAGACTCATTGATATGACTTTAAGGCTAAATAAATGCATTGTTGCTTTTAATAGATCAACTGCAAGTTAAGCACAAAAGTCAAGTTTAAAGGCCGAATTTCGTTCGAAGTGATTTAGAATGATTTACTGATTAAAAGAGACGCAAAAATATGAACTTAAGGCTAAAAAAATGCATAGTTGCCATCAATAGATCAACTGGAAGTTATGCATGAAAGTCGCGTTTTAAATGCAAAAAGAGAATTGGTTCGAAGTGCCTTCAAACAATTTAATGATTGAAAAGACTGAGTGATACGCTTTTTGATGCAAAAATAATGCATTGTTGTCTTCAATAGATAAATTACAAGTTATGTAAGAAAATAATGTTTGAAGGGCGAAAATAGAATTCGTTCATATTAATTTTGAATGATTTAATGACTCGAAGAGACTCAGTGACATGACTTTAAGGTAAACAAATGCATTGTTGCTTTTAATAGATCAACTGCAAGTTACGCACGAAAGTCATGTTTAAAGGCCGAATTTCATTCGAAGTGACTTGGAACGATTTACTAACTAAAAGAGACGCAAAAATATGAATTTAAGGCTAAAAAAATGCATAGTTGCCATCATTAGATCAATTGCAAGTTAGGCATGAAAGTCGCGTTTTAAAGGCAAAAAGAGAATTGGTTCGAAGTGCCATCAAACAATTTAATGATTGAAAAGAATGAGTGATATGCTTTTTAATGCTAAAATAATGCATTGTTGTCTTCAGTAGATTAATTGCAAGTTATGCAAGAAAATAATGTTTGAAGGGCGAAAATAGAATTCGTTCGAATTAATTGAGAATGATTTAATGACTAGAAGAGACTTAGTGACATGACTTTTAGGCTAAACAAATGCATTGTTGCTTATAATAGATCAACTGTAAGTTATGCACGAAAGTCAAGTTTAAAGGCCGAATTTCGTTCGAAGTGATTTAGAATGATTTACTGATTAAAAGAGACGCAAAAATATAACTTGAAGGCTAAAAAAATGCATAGTTGCCATCAATAGATCAATTGCAAGTTAGGCGTGAAAGTCGCGTTTTAAATGCAAAAAGAGAATTGGTTCGAAGTGCCTTCAAACAATTTAATGATCGAAAAGACTGAGTGATATGCTTTTTAATGCTAAAATAATGCATTGTTGTCTTCAATAGATAAATTACAAGTTATGTAAGAAAATAATGTTTGAAGGGCAAAAATAGAATTCGTTCATATTAATTTAGAATGATTTAATGACTCGAAGAGACTCAGTGACATGACTTTAAGGCTAAACAAATGCATTGTTGCCTTTAATAGGACAACTGCAAGTTACGCACGAAAGTCATGTTTAAAGGCCGAATTTCATTCGAAGTGACTTGGAACGATTTACTAACTAAAAGAGACGCAAAAATATGAATTTAAGGCTAAAAAAATGCATAGTTGCCATCATTAGATCAATTGCAATATAGGCATGAAAGTCGCAGTTTAAATGCAAAGAGAGAATTGGTTCGAAGTGCCTTCAAACAATTTAATGATTGAAAAGAATGAGTGATATGCTTTTTAATTCTAAAATAATGCATTGTTGTCTTCAGTAGATTAATTACAAGTTATGTAAGAAAATAATGTCCGAAGGGCAAAAATAGAATTCGTTCGAATCAATTTAGAATGATTTAATGACTAGAAGAGACTTAGTGACATGACTTTAAGGCTAAACAAATGCATTGTTGCCTATAATAGATCAACTGCAAGTTATGCACGAAAGTCAAGTTTAAAGGCCGAATTCCGTTCGAAGTGATTTAGAATGATTTACTGACTAAAAGAGACGCAAAAATATGACTTTAAGGCTAAAAAAATGCATAGTTGCCATCAATAGATCAATTTCAAGTTAGGCATGAAAGTCGCGTTTTAAATGCAGAAAGAGAATTGGTTCGAAGTGCCTTCAAACAATTTAATGATTGAAAAGACTGAGTGATACGCTTTTTAATGCTAAAATAATGCATTGTTGTCTTCAATAGATAAATTACAAGTTATGTAAGAAAATAATGTTCGAAGGGCGAAAATAGAATTCGTTCATATTAATTTAGAATGATTTAATGACTCGAAGAGACTCAGTGACATGACTTTAAGGCTAAACAAATGCATTGTTGCTTTTAACAGATCAACTGCAACTTACGCACGAAAGTCATGTTTAAAGTCCGAATTTCATTCGAAGTGACTTGGAACGATTTACTAACTAAAAGAGATGCAAAAATATGACTTTAAGGCTAAAAAAATGCATAGTTGCCATCAATAGATGAATTTCAAGTTAGGCATGAAAGTCGCGTTTTAAATGCAAAAAGAGAATTGGTTCGAAGTGCCTTCAAACAATTTAATGATTGAAAACACTGAGTGATATGCTTTTTAATGCTAAAATAATGCATTGTTGTCTTCAATAGATAAATTACAAGTTATGTAAGAAAATAATGTTTGAAGGGCGAAAATAGAATTCGTTCATATTAATTTAGAATGATTTAATGACTCGAAGAGACTCATTGATATGACTTTAAAGCTAAACAAATGCATTGTTGCTTTTAATAGATCAACTGCAAGTTACGCACAAAAGTCAAGTTTAAAGGCCGAATTTCGTTCGAAGTGATTTAGAATGATTTACTGATTAAAAGAGACGCAAAAATATGAACTTAAGGCTAAAAAAATGCATAGTTGCCATCAATAGATCAACTCGAAGTTATGCATGAAAGTCGCGTTTTAAATGCAAAAAGAGAATTGGTTCGAAGTGCCTTCAAACAATTTAATGATTGAAAAGACTGAGTGATATGCTTTTTAATGCTAAAATAATGCATTGTTGTCTTCGATAGATAAATTACAAGTTATGTAAGAAAATAATGTTTGAAGGGCAAAAATAGAATTCGTTCATATTAATTTAGAATGATTTAATGACTCGAAGAGACTCAGTGATATGACTTTAAGGCTAAACAAATGCATTGTTGCTTTTGATAGATCAACTGCAAGTTACGCACGAAAGTCATGTTTAAAGGCCGAATTTCATTCGAAGTCACTTGGAACGATTTACTAACTAAAAGAGACGGAAAAATATGAATTTAAGGCTAAAAAAATGCATAGTTGCCATCATTAGATCAATTGCAAGTTAGACATGAAAGTCGCGTTTTAAATGCAAAAAGAGAATTGGTTCGAAGTGCCATCAAACAATTTAATGATTGAAAAGAATGAGTGATATGCTTTTTAATGCTAAAATAATGCATTGTTGTCTTCAGTAGATTAATTGCAAGTTATACAAGAAAATAATGTTTGAAGGGCGAAAATAGAATTCGTTCGAATTAATTGAGAATGATTTAATGACTAGAAGAGACTTAGTGACATGACTTTAAGGCTAAACAAATGCATTGTTGCCTATAATAGATCAACTGCAAGTTATGCACGAAAGTCAAGTTTAAAGGCCGAATTTCGTTCGAAGTGATTTGGAATGATTTACTGATTAAAAGAGACGCAAAAATATGACTTTAAGGCTAAAAAAATGCATAGTTGCCATCAATAGATCAATTGCAAGTTAGGCATGAAAGTCGCGTTTTAAATGCAAAAAGAGAATTGGTTCGAAGTTCCTTCAAACAATTTAATGATTGAAAAGACTGAGTGATATGCTTTTTAATGCTAAAATAATGCATTGTTGTCTTCAATAGATAAATTACAAGTTATGTAAGAAAATAATGTTTGAAGGGTGAAAATAGAATTCGTTCATATTAATTTAGAATGATTTAATGACTCGAAGAGACTCAGTGACATGACTTTAAGGCTAAACAAATGCATTGTTGGCTTCAATTGATTAACTGCAAGTTATGCACGAAAGTCATGTTTAAAGGCCGAATTTCGCTCGAAGTGATTTAGAAAGATTTAATGACTAAAAGAGACGCAATAATATGACTTTAAGGCTAAAAAATGAACAGTTGCCTTCAATAGATCAAGTGCAATTTATGCATGAAAGTCGTGTTTTAAATACAAAAATAGAATTGGTTCGAACTGCCTTCAAACAATTTAATGATTGAAAAGACTGAGTGATATGCTTTTTAATGCTAAAATAATGCATTGTTGTTTTCAGTAGATTAATTGCTAGTTATGCAAGAAAATAATATTTGAAGGGCGAAAATAGAATTCCTTTGAATTAATTGAGAATGATTTAATGACTAGAAGAGACTTAGTGACATGACTTTAAGGATAAACAAATGCATTGTTGCCTATAATAGATCAACTGCAAGTTATGCACGAAAGTCATGTTTAAACGCCGAATTTCGTTCGAAGTGATTTAGAAAGATTTAATGACTAAAGGAGATGCAATAATACGACTTTACGGCTAAAAAATGCATAGTTGCCATCAATAGATCAATTGCAAGTTAGGCATGAAAGTCGCGTTTTAAATGCAAAAAGAGTATTAGTTCGAAGTGCCTTCAAACAATTTAATGATTGAAAAGACTGAGTGATATGTTTTTTAAAGCTAAAATAATGCATTCTTGTCTTCAATAGATTAATTACAAGTTATGTAAGAAAATAATGTTTGAAGGGCGAAAATAGAATTCTTTCGTATTAATTCAGAATGATTTAATGACTCGAATAGACTCAGTGAATGGACTTAAAGGCTAAACAAATTCATTGTTGCCTTCAATAGATTAACTGCAAGTTATGCACGAAAGTCATGTTTAAAGACCGAATTTCGCTCGAAGTGATTTAGAAAGATTTAATGACTAAAAGAGACGCATTAACATGACTTTAAGGCTAAAAAATGAATAGTTACCTTCAACAGATCAAGTGCAAGTTATGCATGAAAGTAGTGTTTTAAATACAAAAATAGAATTGGTTCGAAGTGCCTTCAAACAATTTAATGATTGAAAAGACTGAGTGATATGCTTTTTACTGGTAAAATAATGCATTGTTGTCTTCAGTAGATTAATTGCAAGTTATGCAAGAAAATAATGTTTGAAGGGCGAAAATAGAATTCGTTCGAATTAATTTAGAATGATTTAATGACTAGAAGAGACTTAGTGACATGACTTTAAGGCTAAACAAATGCATTGTTGCCTATAATAGATCAACTGTAAGTTATGCACGAAAGTCAAGTTTAAAGGCCGAATTTCGTTCGAAGTGATTTAGAATGATTTACTGATTAAAAGAGACGCAAAAATATGACTTTAAGGCTAAAAAATGCATAGTTGCCATCTATAGATCAATTGCAAGTTAGGCATGAAAGTCGTGTTTTAAATGCAGAACGAGAATTGGTTCGAAGTGCCTTCAAACAATTTAATGATCGAAAAGACTGAGTGATATGCTTTTTAATGCTAAAATAATGCATTGTTGTCTTCAATAGATAAATTACAAGTTATGTAAGAAAATAATGTTTGAAGGGCGAAAATAGAATTCGTTCATATTAATTTAGAATGATTTAATGACTCGAAGAGAGTCAGTGACATGACTTTAAGGCTAAACAAATGCATTGTTGCTTTTAACAGATGAACTGCAAGTTACGCACGAAAGTCATGTTTAAAGGCCGAATTTCATTCGAAGTGACTTGGAACGATTTACTAACTAAAAGAGACGCAAAAATATGACTTTAAGGCTAAAAAATTGCATAGTTGCCATCAATAGATCAATTTCAAGTTAGGAATGAAAGTCGCGTTTTAAATGCAAAAAGAAAATTTGTTCGAAGTGCCTTCAAACAATTTAATGATTGAAAAGACTGAGTGATATGTTTTTTAATGCTAAAATAATGCATTGTTGTCTTCAATAGATAAATTACAAGTTATGTAAGAAAATAATGTTTGAAGGGCGAAAATAGAATTCGTTCATATTAATTTAGAATGATTTAATGACTCGAAGAGACTCAGTGACATGACTTTAAGGCTAAACAAATGCATTGTTGCCTTCACTAGATTAACTGCAAGTTATGCACGAAAGTCATGTTTAAAGGCCGAAATTCGCTCGAAGTGATTTAGAAAGATTTAATGACTAAAAGAGACGCAATAATATGACTTTAAGGCTAAAAAATGAATAGTTACCTTCAATAGATCAAGTGCAATTTATGCATGAAAGTCGTGTTTTAAATACAAAAATAGAATTGGTTCGAAGTGCCTTCAAACAATTTAATGATTGAAAAGACTGAGTGATATGCTTTTTAATGGTAAAATAATGCATTGTTCTCTTCTGTAGATTAATTGCAAGTTATGCAAGAAAATAATGTTTGAAGGGCGAAAATAGAATTCGTTCAAATTAATTGAGAATGATTTAATGACTGGAAGAGACTTAGTGAAATGACTTTAAGGCTAAACAAATGCATTGTTGCCTATAATAGATCAACTGCAAGTTATGCACGAAAGTCAAGTTTAAAGGCCGAATTTCGTTCGAAGTGATTTAGAATGATTTACTGATTAAAAGAGACGCAAAAATATGACTTTAAGGCTAAAAAAATGCATAGTTGCCATCAATAGATCAATTGCAAGTTAGGCATGAAAGTCGCGTTTTAAATGCAAAAAGAGAATTGGTTCGAAGTGCCTTCAAACAATTTAATGATTGAAAAGACTGAGTGATATGCTTTTTAATGCTAAAATAATGCATTGTTGTCTTCAATAGATAAATTACATGTTACTTAAGAAAATAATGTTTGAAGGGCGAAAATAGAATTCGTTCATATTAATTTAGAATGATTTAATGACTCGAAGAGACTCATTGATATGACTTTAAGGCTAAACAAATGCATTGTTGCTTTTAATAGATCAACTACAAGTTACGCACAAAAGTCAAGTTTAAAGGCCGAATTTCGTTCGGAGTGATTTAGAATGATTTACTGATTAAAAGAGACGCAAAAATATGAACTTAAGGCTAAAAAAATGCATAGTTGCCATCAATAGATCAACTGGAAGTTATGCATGAAAGTCGCGTTTTAAATGCAAAAAGAGAATTGGTTCGAAGTGCCTTCAAACAATTTAATGATTGAAAAGACTGAGTGATATGCTTTTTAATGCTAAAATAATGCATTGTTGTCTTCAATAGATAAATTACAAGTTATGTAAGAAAATAATGTTTGAAGGGCGAAAATAGAATTCGTTCATATTAATTTAGAATGATTTAATGACTCGAAGAGACTCAGTTGTATGACTTTAAGGCTAAACAAATGCATTGTTGCTTTTGATAGATCAACTGCAAGTTACGCACGAAAGTCATGTTTAAAGGCCGAATTTCATTCGAAGTGACTTGGAACGATTTACTAACTAAAAGAGACGCAAAAATATGAATTTAAGGCTAAAAAAATGCATAGTTGCCATCATTAGATCAATTGCAAGTTAGGCATGAAAGTCTCGTTTTAAATGCAAAAAGAGAATTGGTTTGAAGTGCCTTCAAACAATTTAATGATTGAAAAGACTGAGTGATATGCTTTTTAATGGTAAAATAATGCATTGTTGTCTTCAGTATATTAATTGCAAGTTATGTAAGAAAATAATGTTTGAAGGGCGAAAATAGAATTCGTTCATATTAATTTAGAATGATTTAATGACTCGAAGAGACTCAGTGATATGACTTTAAGGCTAAACAAATGCATTGTTGCTTTTGATAGATCAACTGCAAGTTACGCACGAAAGTCATGTTTAAAGGCCGAATTTCATTCGAAATGACTTGGAACGATTTACTAACTAAAAGAGACGCAAAAATATGAATTTAAGGCTAAAAAAATGCATAGTTGCCATCATTAGATCAATTGCAAGTCAGGCATGAAAGTCTCGTTTTAAATGCAAAAAGAGAATTGGTTCGAAGTGCCTTCAAACAATTTAATGATTGAAAAGAATGAGTGATACGCTTTTTAATGCTAAAGTAATGCATTGTTGTCTTCAGTAGAATAATTGCAAGTTATGCAAGAAAATAATGTTTGAAGGGCGAAAATAGAATTCGTTCGAATTAATTGAGAATGATTTAATGACTAGAAGAGACTTAGTGACATGACTTTAAGGCTAAACAAATGCATTGTTGCCTATAATAGATCAACTGTAAGTTATGCACGAAAGTCAAGTTTAAAGGCCGAATTTCGTTCGAAGTGATTTAGAATGATTTACTGATTAAAAGAAACGCACAAATATGACTTCAAGGCTAAAAAAATGCATAGTTGCCATCAATAGATCAATTGAAAGTTAGGCATGAAAGTCGCGTTTTAAATTCAAAAAGAGATTTGGTTCGAAGTGCCTTCAAACAATTTAATGATCGAAAAGACTGATTGATATGCTTGTTAATGCTAAAATAATGCATTGTTGTCTTCAACAGATTAATTGCAAGTTATGCAAGAAAATAATGTTTGAAGGGCGAAAAAAGAATTCGTTCGAATTAATTTAGAATGATTTAATGACTAGAAGAGACTTAGTGACATGACTTTAAGGCTAAACAAATGCATTGTTGCCGATAATAGATAAACTGCAAGTTATGCACGAAAGTCAAGTTTAAAGGCCGAATTTCGTTCGAAGTGATTTAGAAAGATTTAATGACTAAAGGAGATGCAATAATACGACTTTACGGCTAAAAAATGCATAGTTGGCATCAATAGATCAATTGCAAGTTATGCATCAAAGTCGCGTTTTAAATGCAAAAAGAGAATTGGTTCGAAGTGCCTTCAAACAATTTAATGATTGAAAAGACTGAGTGATATGCTGTTTAATGCTAAAATAATGCATTGTTGTCTTCAATAGATTAACTACAAGTTATGTAAGAAAATAATGTTTGAAGGGCGAAAACAGAATTCGTTCGTATTAATTTAGAATGATTTAATGACTCAAAGAGACTCAGTGATATGACTTTAAGGTAATCAAATGCATTGTTGCTTTTAATAGATCAACTGCAAGTTACGCACGAAAGTCAAGTTTAAAGGCCGAATTTCGTTCGAAGTGATTTAGAATGATTTACTGATTAAAAGAGACGCAAAAATATGACTTTAAGGCTAAAAAAATGCATAGTTGCCATCAATAGATCAACTGCAAGTTATGCATGAAAGTCGCGTTGTAAATGCAAGAAGAGAATTTGTTCGAAGTGCCTTCAAACAATTTAATGATCGAAAAGACTGAGTGATATGCTTTTTAATGCTAAAATAATGCATTGTTGTCTTCAATAGATAAATTACATGTTACTTAAGAAAATAATGTTTGAAGGGCGAAAATAGAATTCGTTCATATTAATTTAGAATGATTTAATGACTCGAAGAGACTCATTGATATGACTTTAAGGCTAAACAAATGCATTGTTGCTTTTAATAGATCAACTGCAAGTTACGCACAAAAGTCAAGTTTAAAGGCCGAATTTCGTTCGAAGTGATTTAGAATAATTTACTGATTAAAAGAGACGCAAAAATATGAACTTACGGCTAAAAAAATGCATAGTTGCCATCAATAGATCAACTGGAAGTTATGCATGAAAGTCGCGTTTTAAATGCAAAAAGAGAATTGGTTCGAAGTGCCTTCAAACAATTTAATGATTGAAAAGACTGAGTGATATGCTTTTTAATGCTAAAATAATGCATTGTTGTCTTCAATAGATAAATTACAAGTTATGTAAGAAAATAATGTTTGAAGGGCGAAAATAGAATTCGTTCATATTAATTTAGAATGATTTAATGACTCGAAGAGACTCAGTGATATGACTTTAAGGCTAAACAAATGCATTGTTGCTTTTGATAGATCAACTGCAAGTTACGCACGAAAGTCATGTTTAAAGGCCGAATTTCATTCGAAGTGACTTGGAACGATTTACTAACTAAAAGAGACGCAAAAATATGAATTTAAGGCTAAAAAAATGCATAGTTGCCATCATTAGATCAATTGCAAGTTAGGCATGAAAGTCGCGTTTTAAATGCAAAAAGAGAATTGGTTCGAAGTGCCTTCAAACAATTTAATGATTGAAAAGAATGAGTGATATGCTTTTTAATGCTAAAGTAATGCATTGTTGTCTTCAGTAGAATAATTGCAAGTTATGCAAGAAAATAATGTTTGAAGGGCGAAAATAGAATTCATTCGAATTAATTGAGAATGATTTAATGACTAGAAGAGACTTAGTGACATGACTTTAAGGCTAAACAAATGCATTGTTGCCTATAATAGATCAACTGTAAGTTATGCACGAAAGTCAAGTTTAAAGGCCGAATTTCGTTCGAAGTGATTTAGAATGATTTACTGATTAAAAGAGACGCACAAATATGACTTTAAGGCTAAAAAAATGCATAGTTGCCATCAATAGATCAATTGCAAGTTAGGCATGAAAGTCGCGTTTTAAATGCAAAAAGAGAATTGGTTAGAAGTGCCTTCAAACAATTTAATGATCGAAAAGACTGAGTGATATGCTTTTTAATGCTAAAATAATGCATTGTTGTCTTCAATAGATAAATTACAAGTTATGTAAGAAAATAATGTTTGAAGTGCGAAAATAGAATTCGTTCATATTAATTTAGAATGATTTAATGACTCGAAGAGACTCAGTGACATGACTTTAAGGCTAAACAAATGCATTGTTGCTTTTAATAGATCAACTGCAAGTTACGCACGAAAGTCATGTTTAAAGGCCGAATTTCATTCGAAGTGACTTGGAACGATTTACTAACTAAAAGAGACGCTAAAATATGAATTTAAGGCTAAAAAAACGCATAGTTGCCATCATTAGATCAATTGCAAGATAGGCATGAAAGTCGCGTTTTAAATGCAAAAAGAGAATTGGTTCGAAGTGCCTTCAAACAATTTAATGATTGAAAAGAATGAGTGATATGCTTTTTAATTCTAAAATAATGCATTGTTGTCTTCAGTAGATTAATTACAAGTTATGTAAGAAAATAATGTTTGAAGGCCAAATATAGAATTCGTTCGAATTAATTTAGAATGATTTAATGACTAGAAGAGACTTAGTGACATGACTTTAAGGCTAAACAAATGCATTGTTGCCTATAATAGATCAACTGCAAGTTATGCACGAAAGTCAAGTTTAAAGGCCGAATTTCGTTCGAAGTGATTTAGAATGATTTACTGATTAAAAGAGACGCAAAAATATGACTTTAAGGCTAAAAAAATGCATAGTTGCCATCAATAGATCAATTTCAAGTTAGGCATGAAAGTCGCGTTTTAAATGCACAAAGAGAATTGGTTCGAAGTGCCTTCAAACAATTTAATGATTGAAAAGACTGAGTGATACGCTTTTTAATACTAAAATAATGCATTGTTGTCTTCAATAGATAAATTACAAGTTATGTAAGAAAATAATGTTTGAAGTGCGAAAATAGAATTCGTTCATATTAATTTAGAATGATTTAATGACTCGAAGAGACTCAGTGACATGACTTTAAGGCTAAACAAATGCATTGTTGCTTTTAATAGATCAACGGCAAGTTACGCACGAAAGTCATGATTAAAGACCGAATTTCATTCGAAGTGACTTGGAACGATTTACTAACTAAAAGAGACGCTAAAATATGAATTTCAGGCTAAAAAAATGCATAGTTGCCATCAATAGATCAATTGCATGTTAGGCATGAAAGTCGCGTTTTAAATGCAAAAAGAGAATTGGTTAGAAGTGCCTTCAAACAATTTAATGATCGAAAAGACTGAGTGATATGCTTTTTAATGCTAAAATAATGCATTGTTGTCTTCAATAGATAAATTACAAGTTATGTAAGAAAATAATGTTTGAAGTGCGAAAATAGAATTCGTTCATATTAATTTAGAATGATTTAATGACTCGAAGAGACTCAGTGACATGACTTTAAGGCTAAACAAATGCATTGTTGCTTTTAATAGATCAACTGCAAGTTACGCACGAAAGTCATGTTTAAAGGCCGAATTTCATTCGAAGTGACTTGGAACGATTTACTAACTAAAAGAGACGCTAAAATATGAATTTAAGGCTAAAAAAACGCATAGTTGCCATCATTAGATCAATTGCAAGATAGGCATGAAAGTCGCGTTTTAAATGCAAAAAGAGAATTATTGGTTCGAAGTGCCTTCCAACAATTTAATGATTGAAAAGAATGAGTGATATGCTTTTTAATTCTAAAATAATGCATTGTTGTCTTCAGTAGATTAATTACAAGTTATGTAAGAAAATAATGTTTGAAAGGCAAAAATAGAATTCGTTCGAATTAATTTAGAATGATTTAATGACTAGAAGAGACCTGGTGACATGACTTTAAGGCTAAACAAATGCATTGTTGCCTATAATAGATCAACTGCAAGTTATGCACGAAAGTCAAGTTTAAAGGCCGAATTTCGTTCGAAGTGATTTAGAATGATTTACTGATTAATAGAGACGCAAAAATATGACTTTAAGGCTAAAAAAATGCATAGTTGCCATCAATAGATCAATTTCAAGTTAGGCATGAAAGTCGCGTTTTAAATGCAAAAAGAGAATTGGTTCGAAGTGCCTTCAAACAATTTAATGATTGAAAAGACTGAGTGATATGCGTTTTAATGCTAAAATAATGCATTGTTGTCTTCAATAGATTAACTACAAGTTATGTAAGAAAATAATGTTTGAAGGGCGAAGACAGAATTCGTTCGTATTAATTTAGAATGATTTAATGACTCGAAGAGACTCAGTGATATGACTTTAAGGCTAAACAAATGCATTGTTGCCTATAATAGATCTACTGCAAGTTATGCACGAAAGTCATGTTTAAAGGCCGAATTTCGTTGGAAGTGATTTAGAATGATTTACTGACGAAAAGAAACGCAAAAATATGACTTTAAGGCTAAAAAAATGCATAGTTGCCATCAATAGATCAATTGCAAGTTATGCAAGAAAGTCGCGTTTTAAATGCAAAAAGAGAATTGGTTCGAAGTGCCTTCAAACAATTTAATGATCGAAAAGACTGAGTGATATGCTTTTTAATGCTAAAATAATGCATTGTTGTCTTCAATAGATTAACTACAAGTTATGTAAGAAAATAATGTTTGAAGGGCGAAAACAGAATTCGTTCGTATTAATTTAGAATGATTTAATGACTCGAAGAGACTCAGTGATATGACTTTAAGGCTAAACAAATGCATTGTTGCCTATAATAGATCAACTGCAAGTTATGCACGAAAGTCAAGTTTAAAGGCCGAATTTCGTTCGAAGTGATTTAGAAAGATTTAATGACTAAAGGAGATGCAATAACACGACTTTACGGCTAAAAAATGCATAGTTGCCATCAATAGATCAATTGCAAGTTAGGCATCAAAGTCGCGTTTTAAATGCAAAAAGAGAATTGGTTCGAAGTGCCTTCAAACAATTTAATGATTGAAAAGACTGAGTGATATGCGTTTTAATGCTAAAATAATGCATTGTTGTCTTCAATAGATTAACTACAAGTTATGTAAGAAAATAATGTTTGAAGGGCGAAAACAGAATTCGTTCGTATTAATTTAGAATGATTTAATGACACGAAGAGACTCAGTGATATGACTTTAAGGCTAAACAAATGCATTGTTGCCTATAATAGATCTACTGCAAGTTATGCACGAAAGTCATGTTTAAAGGCCGAATTTCGTTCGAAGTGATTTAGAATGATTTACTGACTAAAAGAAACGCAAAAATACGACTTTAAGGCTAAAAAAATGCATAGTTGCCATCAATAGATCAATTGAAGTTATGCATGAAAGTCGTGTTTTAAATGCAAAAAGAGAATTGGTTCGAAGTGCGTTCAGACAATTTAATGATTGAAAAGACTGAGTGATATGCTTTTTAATTGTAAAATAATGCATTGTTGTCTTCAGTAGATTAATTGCGAGTTATGTTAGAAAATAATGTTTGAAGGGCGAAAATAGAATTCGTTCGAATTAACTGAGAATGATTTAATGACTAGAAGAGACTCAGTGACATGACTTTAAGGCTAAACAAATGCATTGTTGCCTATAATAGATCAACTGCAAGTTATGCACGATAGTCATGTTTAAAGGCCGAATTTCGTTCGAAGTGATTTAGAATGATTTACTGATTAAAAGAGACGCAAAAATATGACTTTAAGGCTAAAAAAATGCATAGTTCCCATAAATAGATCAATTTCAAGTTATGCATCAAAGTCGTGTTTGAAATGCAAAAAGGGAATTGGTTCGAAGTGCCTTCAAACAATTTAATAATTGAAAAGACTGAGTTAAATGCTTTTTAATGGTAAGATAATGCATTGTTGTCTTCAGTAGATTAATTGCAAGTTATGTAAGAAATAATGTTTGGAGGGCGAAAATAGAATTCGTTCGAATTAATATAGAATGATTTAATGACTTGAAGAGACTCAGTGACATGACTTTAAGGCTAAACAAATGCATTGCTGCCTATAATAGATCAACTGCAAGTTATGCACGAAAGTCATGTTTAAAGGCCGAATTTCGTTCGAAGTAATTTAGAACGATTTACTGACTAATAAAGACGCAAAAATATGACTTTAAGGCTAAAAAAATGCATAGTTGCCATCAATAGATCAATTGCAAGTTAGGCATGAAAGTCGCGTTTTAAATGCTAAAAGAGAATTAGTTCGAAGTGCCTTCAAACAATTTAATGATTGAAAAGACTGAGTGATATGCTTTTTAAAGCTAGAATAATGCATTCTTGTCTTCAATAGATTAATTACAAGTTATGTACGAAAATAATGTTTGAAGGGCGAAAATAGAATTCGTTCGTATTAATTTAGAATGATTTAATGACTCGAAGAGACTCAATGACATGACTTAAAGGCTAAACAAATGCATTGTTGCCTTCAATAGATTGACTGCAAGTTATGCACGAAAGTCATGTTTAAAGGCAGAATTTCGTTCGAAGTGATTTAGAAAGATTTAATGACTAAAAGAGACGCAATAATATGACTTTAAGGCTACAAAATGAATAGTTTCCTTCAATAGATCAAGTGCAAGTTATGC
The DNA here is from genome assembly GCA_027186245.1 of Coriaria nepalensis. NCBI lineage: Eukaryota > Viridiplantae > Streptophyta > Magnoliopsida > Cucurbitales > Coriariaceae > Coriaria > Coriaria nepalensis. The sequence continues at coordinate 23,960,113 of CP114481.1, forward strand.
ATGAAAGTCGTGTTTTAAATACAAAAATAGAATTGGTTCGAAGTGCCTTCAAACAATTTAATGATTGAAAAGACTGAGTGATATGCTTTTTAATAGTAAAATAATGCATTGTTGTCTTCAATAGATTAATTACAAGTTATGTAAGAAAATAATGTTTGAAGGGCGAAAATAGAATTCGTTCGTATTAATTTAGAATGATTTAATGACTCGAAGAGACTCAATGACATGACTTAAAAGCTAAACAAATGCATTGTTGCCATCAATAGATTAACTGCAAGTTATGCACGAAAGTCATGTTTAAAGGCCGAATTTCGTTCGGAGTGATTTAGAAAGATTTAATGACTAAAAGAGACGCAATAATATGACTTTAAGGCTAAAAAATGAATAGTTTCCTTCAATAGATCAAGTGCAAGTTATGCATGAAAGTCGTGTTTTAAATACAAAAGTAGAATTGGTTCGAAGTGCCTTCAAACAATTTAATGATTGAAAAGACTGAGTGATATGCTTTTTAATAGTAAAATAATGCATTGTTGTCTTCAGTAGATTAATTGCAAGTTATGCAAGAAAATAATGTTTGAAGGGCGAAAATAGAATTCGTTCGAATTAATTTAGAATGATTTAATGACTCGAAGAGACTCAGTGATATGACTTTAAGGCTAAACAAATGCATTGTTGCCTATAATAGATCAACTGCAAGTTATGCACGAAAGTCAAGTTTAAAGGCCGAATTTCGTTCGAAGTGATTTAGAAAGATTTAATGACTAAAGGAGATGCAATAACACGACTTTACGGCTAAAAAATGCATAGATGCCATCAATAGATCAATTGCAAGTTAGGCATGAAAGTCGCGTTTTAAATGCCAAAAGAGAATTAGTTCGAAGTGCCTTCAAACAATTTAATGATTGAAAAGACTGAGTGATATGCTTTTTAAAGCTAAAATAATGCATTCTTGTCTTCAATAGATTAATTACAAGTTATGTAAGAAAATAATGTTTGAAAGGCGAAAATAGAATTCATTCGTATTAATTTAGAATGATTTAATGACTCGAAGAGACTCAATGACATGACTTAAAGGCTAAACAAATGCATTGTTGCCATCAATAGGTTAACTGCAAGTTATGCACGAAAGTCAGGTTTAAAGGCCAAATTTCGTTCGAAGTGATTTAGAAAGATTTAATGACTAAAAGAGACGCAATAATATGACTTTAAGGCTAAAAAATGAATAGTTTCCTTCAATAGATCAAGTGCAAGTTATGCATGAAAGTCGTGTTTTAAATACAAAAATAGAATTGGTTCGAAGTGCCTTCAAACAATTTAATGATTGAAAAGACTGAGTGATATGGTTTTTAAAGCTAAAATAATGCATTCTTGTCTTCAATAGATTAATTGCAAGTTATGCAAGAAAATAATGTTTGAAGGGCGAAAATAGAATTCGTTCGAATTAATTTAGAATGATTTAATGACTAGAAGAGACTTAGTGACATGACTTTAAGGCTAAACAAATGCATTGTTGCCTATAATAGATCAACTGCAAGTTATGCACGAAAGTCAAGTTTAAAGGCCGAATTTCGTTCGAAGTGATTTAGAATGATTTACTGATTAAAAGAGACGCAAAAATATGACTTTAAGGCTAAAAAAATGCATAGTTGCCATCAATAGATCAATTGCAAGTTATGCATCAAAGTCGCGTTTTAAATGCAAAAAGAGAATTGGTTCGAAGTGCCTTCAAACAATTTAATGATCGAAAAGACTGAGTGATATGCTTTTTAATACTAAAATAATGCATTGTTGTCTTCAATAGATTAATTGCAATTTATGCAAGAAAATAATGTTTGAAGGGCGAAAATAGAATTCGTTCGAATTAATTTAGAATGATTTAATGACTAGAAGAGACTTAGTGACATAACTTTAAGGCTAAACAATTGCATTGTTGCCTATAATAGATCAACTGCAAGTTATGCACGAAAGTCAAGTTTAAAGGCCGAATTTCGTTCGAAGTGATTTAGAAAGATTTAATGACTAAAGGAGATGCAATAATACGACTTTACGGCTAAAAAATGCATAGTTGCCATCAATAGATCAATTGCAAGTTAGGCATCAAAGTCGCGTTTTAAATGCAAAAAGAGAATTGGTTCGAAGTGCCTTCAAACAATTTAATGATTGAAAAGACTGAGTGATATGCGTTTTAATGCTAAAATAATGCATTGTTGTCTTCAATAGATTAACTACAAGTTATGTAAGAAAATAATGTTTGAAGGGCGAAGACAGAATTCGTTCGTATTAATTTAGAATGATTTAATGACTCGAAGAGACTCAGTGATATGACTTTAAGGCTAAACAAATGCATTGTTGCCTATAATAGATCTACTGCAAGTTATGCACGAAAGTCATGTTTAAAGGCCGAATTTCGTTGGAAGTGATTTAGAATGATTTACTGACGAAAAGAAACGCAAAAATATGACTTTAAGGCTAAAAAAATGCATAGTTGCCATCAATAGATCAATTGCAAGTTATGCAAGAAAGTCGCGTTTTAAATGCAAAAAGAGAATTGGTTCGAAGTGCCTTCAAACAATTTAATGATCGAAAAGACTGAGTGATATGCTTTTTAATGCTAAAATAATGCATTGTTGTCTTCAATAGATTAACTACAAGTTATGTAAGAAAATAATGTTTGAAGGGCGAAAACAGAATTCGTTCGTATTAATTTAGAATGATTTAATGACTCGAAGAGACTCAGTGATATGACTTTAAGGCTAAACAAATGCATTGTTGCCTATAATAGATCAACTGCAAGTTATGCACGAAAGTCAAGTTTAAAGGCCGAATTTCGTTCGAAGTGATTTAGAAAGATTTAATGACTAAAGGAGATGCAATAACACGACTTTACGGCTAAAAAATGCATAGTTGCCATCAATAGATCAATTGCAAGTTAGGCATCAAAGTCGCGTTTTAAATGCAAAAAGAGAATTGGTTCGAAGTGCCTTCAAACAATTTAATGATTGAAAAGACTGAGTGATATGCGTTTTAATGCTAAAATAATGCATTGTTGTCTTCAATAGATTAACTACAAGTTATGTAAGAAAATAATGTTTGAAGGGCGAAAACAGAATTCGTTCGTATTAATTTAGAATGATTTAATGACACGAAGAGACTCAGTGATATGACTTTAAGGCTAAACAAATGCATTGTTGCCTATAATAGATCTACTGCAAGTTATGCACGAAAGTCATGTTTAAAGGCCGAATTTCGTTCGAAGTGATTTAGAATGATTTACTGACTAAAAGAAACGCAAAAATACGACTTTAAGGCTAAAAAAATGCATAGTTGCCATCAATAGATCAATTGAAGTTATGCATGAAAGTCGTGTTTTAAATGCAAAAAGAGAATTGGTTCGAAGTGCGTTCAGACAATTTAATGATTGAAAAGACTGAGTGATATGCTTTTTAATTGTAAAATAATGCATTGTTGTCTTCAGTAGATTAATTGCGAGTTATGTTAGAAAATAATGTTTGAAGGGCGAAAATAGAATTCGTTCGAATTAACTGAGAATGATTTAATGACTAGAAGAGACTCAGTGACATGACTTTAAGGCTAAACAAATGCATTGTTGCCTATAATAGATCAACTGCAAGTTATGCACGATAGTCATGTTTAAAGGCCGAATTTCGTTCGAAGTGATTTAGAATGATTTACTGATTAAAAGAGACGCAAAAATATGACTTTAAGGCTAAAAAAATGCATAGTTCCCATAAATAGATCAATTTCAAGTTATGCATCAAAGTCGTGTTTGAAATGCAAAAAGGGAATTGGTTCGAAGTGCCTTCAAACAATTTAATAATTGAAAAGACTGAGTTAAATGCTTTTTAATGGTAAGATAATGCATTGTTGTCTTCAGTAGATTAATTGCAAGTTATGTAAGAAATAATGTTTGGAGGGCGAAAATAGAATTCGTTCGAATTAATATAGAATGATTTAATGACTTGAAGAGACTCAGTGACATGACTTTAAGGCTAAACAAATGCATTGCTGCCTATAATAGATCAACTGCAAGTTATGCACGAAAGTCATGTTTAAAGGCCGAATTTCGTTCGAAGTAATTTAGAACGATTTACTGACTAATAAAGACGCAAAAATATGACTTTAAGGCTAAAAAAATGCATAGTTGCCATCAATAGATCAATTGCAAGTTAGGCATGAAAGTCGCGTTTTAAATGCTAAAAGAGAATTAGTTCGAAGTGCCTTCAAACAATTTAATGATTGAAAAGACTGAGTGATATGCTTTTTAAAGCTAGAATAATGCATTCTTGTCTTCAATAGATTAATTACAAGTTATGTACGAAAATAATGTTTGAAGGGCGAAAATAGAATTCGTTCGTATTAATTTAGAATGATTTAATGACTCGAAGAGACTCAATGACATGACTTAAAGGCTAAACAAATGCATTGTTGCCTTCAATAGATTGACTGCAAGTTATGCACGAAAGTCATGTTTAAAGGCAGAATTTCGTTCGAAGTGATTTAGAAAGATTTAATGACTAAAAGAGACGCAATAATATGACTTTAAGGCTACAAAATGAATAGTTTCCTTCAATAGATCAAGTGCAAGTTATGCATGAAAGTCGTGTTTTAAATACAAAAATAGAATTGGTTCGAAGTGCCTTCAAACAATTTAATGATTGAAAAGACTGAGTGATATGCTTTTTAATAGTAAAATAATGCATTGTTGTCTTCAATAGATTAATTACAAGTTATGTAAGAAAATAATGTTTGAAGGGCGAAAATAGAATTCGTTCGTATTAATTTAGAATGATTTAATGACTCGAAGAGACTCAATGACATGACTTAAAAGCTAAACAAATGCATTGTTGCCATCAATAGATTAACTGCAAGTTATGCACGAAAGTCATGTTTAAAGGCCGAATTTCGTTCGGAGTGATTTAGAAAGATTTAATGACTAAAAGAGACGCAATAATATGACTTTAAGGCTAAAAAATGAATAGTTTCCTTCAATAGATCAAGTGCAAGTTATGCATGAAAGTCGTGTTTTAAATACAAAAGTAGAATTGGTTCGAAGTGCCTTCAAACAATTTAATGATTGAAAAGACTGAGTGATATGCTTTTTAATAGTAAAATAATGCATTGTTGTCTTCAGTAGATTAATTGCAAGTTATGCAAGAAAATAATGTTTGAAGGGCGAAAATAGAATTCGTTCGAATTAATTTAGAATGATTTAATGACTCGAAGAGACTCAGTGATATGACTTTAAGGCTAAACAAATGCATTGTTGCCTATAATAGATCAACTGCAAGTTATGCACGAAAGTCAAGTTTAAAGGCCGAATTTCGTTCGAAGTGATTTAGAAAGATTTAATGACTAAAGGAGATGCAATAACACGACTTTACGGCTAAAAAATGCATAGATGCCATCAATAGATCAATTGCAAGTTAGGCATGAAAGTCGCGTTTTAAATGCCAAAAGAGAATTAGTTCGAAGTGCCTTCAAACAATTTAATGATTGAAAAGACTGAGTGATATGCTTTTTAAAGCTAAAATAATGCATTCTTGTCTTCAATAGATTAATTACAAGTTATGTAAGAAAATAATGTTTGAAAGGCGAAAATAGAATTCATTCGTATTAATTTAGAATGATTTAATGACTCGAAGAGACTCAATGACATGACTTAAAGGCTAAACAAATGCATTGTTGCCATCAATAGGTTAACTGCAAGTTATGCACGAAAGTCAGGTTTAAAGGCCAAATTTCGTTCGAAGTGATTTAGAAAGATTTAATGACTAAAAGAGACGCAATAATATGACTTTAAGGCTAAAAAATGAATAGTTTCCTTCAATAGATCAAGTGCAAGTTATGCATGAAAGTCGTGTTTTAAATACAAAAATAGAATTGGTTCGAAGTGCCTTCAAACAATTTAATGATTGAAAAGACTGAGTGATATGGTTTTTAAAGCTAAAATAATGCATTCTTGTCTTCAATAGATTAATTGCAAGTTATGCAAGAAAATAATGTTTGAAGGGCGAAAATAGAATTCGTTCGAATTAATTTAGAATGATTTAATGACTAGAAGAGACTTAGTGACATGACTTTAAGGCTAAACAAATGCATTGTTGCCTATAATAGATCAACTGCAAGTTATGCACGAAAGTCAAGTTTAAAGGCCGAATTTCGTTCGAAGTGATTTAGAATGATTTACTGATTAAAAGAGACGCAAAAATATGACTTTAAGGCTAAAAAAATGCATAGTTGCCATCAATAGATCAATTGCAAGTTATGCATCAAAGTCGCGTTTTAAATGCAAAAAGAGAATTGGTTCGAAGTGCCTTCAAACAATTTAATGATCGAAAAGACTGAGTGATATGCTTTTTAATACTAAAATAATGCATTGTTGTCTTCAATAGATTAATTGCAATTTATGCAAGAAAATAATGTTTGAAGGGCGAAAATAGAATTCGTTCGAATTAATTTAGAATGATTTAATGACTAGAAGAGACTTAGTGACATAACTTTAAGGCTAAACAATTGCATTGTTGCCTATAATAGATCAACTGCAAGTTATGCACGAAAGTCAAGTTTAAAGGCCGAATTTCGTTCGAAGTGATTTAGAAAGATTTAATGACTAAAGGAGATGCAATAATACGACTTTACGGCTAAAAAATGCATAGTTGCCATCAATAGATCAATTGCAAGTTAGGCATCAAAGTCGCGTTTTAAATGCAAAAAGAGAATTGGTTCGAAGTGCCTTCAAACAATTTAATTATTGAAAAGACTGAGTGATATGCGTTTTAATGCTAAAATAATGCATTGTTGTCTTCAATAGATTAACTACAAGTTATGTAAGAAAATAATGTTTGAAGGGCGAAAACAGAATTCGTTCGTATTAATTTAGAATGATTTAATGACTCGAAGAGACGTAGTGATATGACTTTAAGGCTAAACAAATGCATTGTTGCTTATAATAGATCTACTGCAAGTTATGCACGAAAGTCATGTTTAAAGGCCGAATTTCGTTCGAAGTGATTTAGAATGATTTACTGAAGAAAAGAAACGCAAAAATATGACTTTAAGGCTAAAAAAATGCATAGTTGCCATCAATAGATCAATTGCAAGTTATGCATGAAAGTCGCGTTTTAAATGCAAAAAGAGAATTGGTTCGAAGTGCCTTCAAACAATTTAATGATCGAAAAGACTGAGTGATATGCTTTTTAATGCTAAAATAATGCATTGTTGTCTTCAATAGATTAATTGCAAGTTATGCAAGAAAATAATGTTTGAAGGGCGAAAATAGAATTCGTTCGAATTAATTTAGAATGATTTAATGACTAGAAGAGACCTAGTGACATGACTTTAAGGCTAAACAAATGCATTGTTGCCTATAATAGATCAACTGCAAGTTATGCACGAAAGTCAAGTTTAAAGGCCGAATTTCGTTCGAAGTGATTTAGAAAGATTTAATGACTAAAGGAGATGCAATAATACGACTTTACGGCTAAAAAATGCATAGTTGCCATCAATAGATCAATTGCAAGTTAGGCATCAAAGTCGCGTTTTAAATGCAAAAAGAGAATTGGTTCGAAGTGCCTTCAAACAATTTAATGATTGAAAAGACTGAGTGATATGCGTTTTAATGCTAAAATAATGCATTGTTGTCTTCAATAGATTAACTACAAGTTATGTAAGAAAATAATGTTTGAAGGGCGAAAACAGAATTCGTTCGTATTAATTTAGAATGATTTAATGACTCGAAGAGACGTAGTGATATGACTTTAAGGCTAAACAAATGCATTGTTGCTTATAATAGATCTACTGCAAGTTATGCACGAAAGTCATGTTTAAAGGCCGAATTTCGTTCGAAGTGATTTAGAATGATTTACTGACGAAAAGAAACGCAAAAATATGACTTTAAGGCTAAAAAAATGCATAGTTGCCATCAATAGATCAATTGCAAGTTATGCATGAAAGTCGCGTTTTAAATGCAAAAGGAGAATTGGTTCGAAGTGCCTTCAAACAATTTAATGATCGAAAAGACTGAGTGATATGCTTTTTAATGCTAAAATAATGCATTGTTGTCTTCAATAGATTAATTGCAAGTTATGCAAGAAAATAATGTTTGAAGGGCGAAAATAGAATTCGTTCGAATTAATTTAGAATGATTTAATGACTAGAAGAGACTTAGTGACATGACTTTAAGGCTAAACAAATGCATTGTTGCCTATAATAGATCAACTGCAAGTTATGCACGAAAGTCAAGTTTAAAGGCCGAATTTCATTCGAAGTGATTTAGAAAGATTTAATGACTAAAGGAGATGCAATAATACGACTTTACGGCTAAAAAATGCATAGTTGCCATCAATAGATCAATTGCAAGTTAGGCATCAAAGTCGCGTTTTAAATGCAAAAAGAGAATTGGTTCGAAGTGCCTTCAAACAATTTAATGATTGAAAAGACTGAGTGATATGCGTTTTAATGCTAAAATAATGCATTGTTGTCTTCAATAGATTAACTACAAGTTATGTAAGAAAATAATGTTTGAAGGGCGAAAACAGAATTCGTTCGTATTAATTTAGAATGATTTAATGACTCGAAGAGACTCAGTGATATGACTTTAAGGCTAAACAAATGCATTGTTGCCTATAATAGATCTACTGCAAGTTATGCACGAAAGTCATGTTTAAAGGCCGAATTTCGTTCGAAGTGATTTAGAATGATTTACTGACAAAAAGAAACGCAAAAATATGACTTTAAGGCTAAAAAAATGCATAGTTGCCATCAATAGATCAATTGCAAGTTATGCATGAAAGTCGCGTTTTAAATGCAAAAAGAGAATTGGTTCGAAGTGCGTTCAGACAATTTAATGATTGAAAAGACTGAGTGATATGCTTTTTAATGGTAAAATAATGCATTGTTGTCTTCAGTAGATTAATTGCCAGTTATGTTAGAAAATAATGTTTGAAGGGCGAAAATAGAATTCGTTCGAATTAATTTAGAATGATTTAATGACTAGAAGAGACTCAGTGACATGACTTTAAGGCTAAACAAATGCATTGTTGCCTATAATAGATCAACTGCAAGTTATGCACGATAGTCATGTTTAAAGGCCGAATTTCGTTCGAAGTGATTTAGAATGATTTACTGATTAAAAGAGACGCAAAAATATGACTTTAAGGCTAAAAAAATGCATAGTTCCCATCAATAGATCAATTTCAAGTTATGCATCAAAGTTGTGTTTTAAATGCAAAAAGGGAATTGGTTCGAAGTGCCTTCAAACAATTTAATAATTGAAAAGACTGAGTGAGATGCTTTTTAATGGTAAGATAATGCATTGTTGTCTTCAGTAGATTAATTGCAAGTTATCTAAGAAATAATGTTTGGAGGGCGAAAATAGAATTCATTCGAATTAATATAGAATGATTTAATGACTTGAAGAGACTCAGTGACATGACTTTAAGGCTAAACAAATGCATTGCTGCCTATAATAGATCAACTGCAAGTTATGCACGAAAGTCATGTTTAAAGGCCGAATTTCGTTCGAAGTAATTTAGAATGATTTACTGACTAATAAAGACGCAAAAATATGACTTTAAGGCTAAAAAAATGCATAGTTGCCATCAATAGATCAATTGCAAGTTAGGCATGAAAGTCGCGTTTTAAATGCTAAAAGAGAATTAGTTCGAAGTGCCTTCAAACAATTTAATGATTGAAAAGACTGAGTGATATGCTTTTTAAAGCTAGAATAATGCATTCTTGTCTTCAATAGATTAATTACAAGTTATGTACGAAAATAATGTTTGAAGGGCGAAAATAGAATTCGTTCGTATTAATTTAGAATGATTTAATGACTCGAAGAGACTCAATGACATGACTTAAAGGCTAAACAAATGCATTGTTGCCTTCAATAGATTGACTGCAAGTTATGCACGAAAGTCATGTTTAAAGGCAGAATTTCGTTCGAAGTGATTTAGAAAGATTTAATGACTAAAAGAGACGCAATAATATGACTTTAAGGCTACAAAATGAATAGTTTCCTTCAATAGATCAAGTGCAAGTTATGCATGAAAGTCGTGTTTTAAATACAAAAATAGAATTGGTTCGAAGTGCCTTCAAACAATTTAATGATTGAAAAGACTGAGTGATATGCTTTTTAATAGTAAAATAATGCATTGTTGTCTTCAGTAGATTAATTGCAAGTTATGCAAGAAAATAATGTTTGAAGGGCGAAAATAGAATTCGTTCGAATTAATTTAGAATGATTTAATGACTCGAAGAGACTCACTGACAGGACTTAAAGCCTAAACAAATGCATTGTTGCTTTTAATAGATCAACTGCAAGTTACGCATGAAAGTCATGTTTAAAGGCCGAAGTTCATTCGAAGTGACTTAGAACGATTTACTAACTAAAAGAGACGCAAAAATATGAATTTACGGCTAAAAAATGCATAGATGCCATCAATAGATCAATTGCAAGTTAGGCATGAAAGTCGCGTTTTAAATGCTAAAAGAGAATTAGTTCGAAGTGCCTTCAAACAATTTAATGATTGAAAAGACTGAGTGATATGCTTTTTAAAGCTAAAATAATGCATTCTTGTCTTCAATAGATTAATTACAAGTTATGTAAGAAAATAATGTTTGAAGGGCGAAAATAGAATTCGTTCGTATTAATTTAGAATGATTTAATGACTCGAAGAGACTCAATGACATGACTTAAAGGCTAAACAAATGCATTGTTGCCATCAATAGATTAACTGCAAGTTATGCATGAAAGTCAGGTTTAAAGGCCGAATTTCGTTCGAAGTGATTTAGAAAGATTTAATGACTAAAAGAGACGCAATAATATGACTTTAAGGCTACAAAATGAATAGTTTCCTTCAGTAGATCATGTGCAAGTTATGCATGAAAGTCGTGTTTTAAATACAAAAATAGAATTGGTTCGAAGTGCCTTCAAACAATTTAATGATTGAAAAGACTGAGTGATATGCTTTTTAATAGTAAAATAATGCATTGTTGTCTTCAGTAGATTAATTGCAAGTTATGCCAGAAAATAATGTTTGAAGGGCGAAAATAGAATTCGTTCGAATTAATTTAGAATGATTTAATGACTCGAAGAGACTCACTGACAGGACTTAAAGCCTAAACAAATGCATTGTTGCTTTTAATAGATCAACTGCAAGTTACGCATGAAAGTCATGTTTAAAGGCCGAAGTTCATTCGAAGTGACTTAGAACGATTTACTAACTAAAAGAGACGCAAAAATATGAATTTACGGCTAAAAAATGCATAGATGCCATCAATAGATCAATTGCAAGTTAGGCATGAAAGTCGCGTTTTAAATGCTAAAAGAGAATTAGTTCGAAGTGCCTTCAAACATTTTAAATTATTGAAAAGACTGAGTGATATGCTTTTTAAAGCTAAAATAATGCATTCTTGTCTTCAATAGATTAATTACAAGTTATGTAAGAAAATAATGTTTGAAGGGCGAAAATAGAATTCGTTCGTATTAATTTAGAATGATTTAATGACTCGAAGAGACTCAATGACATGACTTAAAGGCTAAAAAAAATGCATTGTTGCCATCAATAGATTAACTGCAAGTTATGCACGAAAGTCATGTTTAAAGGCCGAATTTCGTTCGAAGTGATTTAGAAAGATTTAATGGCTAAAAGAGACGCAATAATATGACTTTAAGGCTAAAAAATGAATAGTTTCCTTCAATAGATCAAGTGCAAGTTATGCATGAAAGTCGTGTTTTAAATACAAAAATAGAATTGGTTCGAAGTGCCTTCAAACAATTTAATGATTGAAAAGACTGAGTGATATGCTTTTTAATAGTAAAATAATGCATTGTTGTCTTCAGTAGATTAATTGCAAGTTATGCAAGAAAATAATGTTTGAAGGGCGAAAATAGAATTCGTTCGAATTAATTTAGAATGATTTAATGACTCGAAGAGACTCACTGACAGGACTTAAAGCCTAAACAAATGCATTGTTGCTTTTAATAGATCAACTGCAAGTTACGCATGAAAGTCATGTTTAAAGGCCGAAGTTCATTCGAAGTGACTTAGAACGATTTACTAACTAAAAGAGACGCAAAAATATGAATTTACGGCTAAAAAATGCATAGATGCCATCAATAGATCAATTGCAAGTTAGGCATGAAAGTCGCGTTTTAAATGCTAAAAGAGAATTAGTTCGAAGTGCCTTCAAACAATTTAATGATTGAAAAGACTGAGTGATATGCTTTTTAAAGCTAAAATAATGCATTCTTGTCTTCAATATATTAATTACAAGTTATGTAAGAAAATAATGTTTGAAGGGCGAAAATAGAATTCGTTCGTATTAATTTAGAATGATTTAATGACTCGAAGAGACTCAATGACATGACTTAAAGGCTAAACAAATGCATTGTTGCCATCAATAGATTAACTGCAAGTTATGCACGAAAGTCAAGTTTAAAGGCCGAATTTCGTTCGAAGTGATTTAGAAAGATTTAATGACTAAAAGAGACGCAATAATATGACTTTAAGGCTAAAAAATGAATAGTTTCCTTCAATAGATCAAGTGCAAGTTATGCATGAAATCTTGTTTTAAATACAAAAATAGAATTGGTTCGAAGTGCCTTCAAACAATTTAATGATTGAAAAGACTGAGTGATATGCTTTTTAATAGTAAAATAATGCATTGTTATCTTCAGTAGATTAATTGCAAGTTATGCAAGAAAATAATGTTTGAAGGCCGAAAATAGAATTTGTTCGAATTAATTTAGAATGATTTAATGACTAGAAGAGACTTAGTGACATGACTTTAAGGCTAAACAATTGCATTGTTGCCTATAATAGATCAACTGCAAGTTACGCACGAAAGTCAAGTTTAAAGGCCGAATTTCGTTCGAAGTGATTTAGAAAGATTTAATGACTAAAAGAGACGCAATAATATGACTTTAAGGCTAAAAAATGAATCTACTGAAGACAAGAATGCATTAATGACTAAAGGAGATGCAATAATACGACTTTAAGTCTAAAAAATGAATAGTTGCCTTGAATAGATCAAGTGCAAGTTATGCATGAAATCTTGTTTCAAAGACAAAAAAAAATTGGTTCGAAGTGCCTTCAAACAATTTAATGATTGAAAAGACTGAGTGATATGCTTTTTAATGCTAAAATAATGCATTGTTGTCTTCTGTAGATTAATTGCAAGTTATGTAAGAAAATAGTGTTTGAAGGGCGAAAATAGAATTCGTTTGAATTAATATAGAATGATTGAATGACTAGAAGAGACTTAGTGACATGACTTTAAGGCTAAACAAATGCATTGTTGCCTATAATAGATCAACTGCAAGTTATGCACGAAAGTCATGTTTAAAGGCCGAATTTCGTTCGAAGTGATGTAGAAAGATTTAATGACTAAAAGAGATGCAATAATATGACTTTACGGCTAAAAAATGCATAGTTGCCATCAATAGATCAATTGCAAGTTAGGCATGAAAGTCGCGTTTTAAATGCCAAAAGAGAATTAGTTCGAAGTGCCTTCAAACAATTTAATGATTGAAAAGACTGAGTGATATGCTTTTTAAAGCTAAAATAATGCAGTCTTGTCTTCAATAGATTAATTACCAGTTATGTAAGAAAATAATGTTTGAAGGGCGAAAATAGAATTCGTTCGTAGTAATTTAGAATGATTTAATGACTCGAAGAGACTCAATGACATGACTTAAAGGCTAAACAAATGCATTGTTGCCATCAATAGATTAACTGCAAGTTATGCACGAAAGTCATGTTTAAAGGCCGAATTTCGTTCGAAGTGATTTAGAAAGATTTAATGACTAAAAAAAACGCAATAATATGACTTTAAGGCTAAAAAATGAATAGTTTCCTTCAATAGATCAAGTGCAAGTTATGCATGAAAGTCGTGTTTTAAATACAAAAATAGAATTGGTTCGAAGTGCCTTCAAACAATTTAATGATTGAAAAGACTGAGTGATATGCTTTTTAATAGTAAAATAATGCATTGTTGTCTTCAGTAGATTAATTGCAAGTTATGCAAGAAAATAATGTTTGAAGGCCGAAAATAGAATTCGTTCGAATTAATTTAGAATGATTTAATGACTAGAAGAGACTTAGTGACATGACTTTAAGGCTAAACAAATGCATTGTTGCCTATAATAGATCAACTTCAAGTTATGCACGATAGTCATGTTTAAAGGCCGAATTTCGTTCGAAGTGATTTAGAATGATTTACTGACTAAAAGAGACGCAAAAATATGACTTTAAGGCTAAAAAAATGCATAGTTCCCATCAATAGATCAATTGCAAGTTATGCATCAAAGTCGTGTTTTAAATGCAAAATGGGAATTGGTTCGAAGTGCCTTCAAACAATTTAATAATTGAAAAGACTGAGTGATATGCCTTTTAATGTTAAAATAATGCATTGTTGTCTTCAGTAGACTAATTGCAAGTTATGTAAGAAATAATGTTTGGAGGGCGAAAATAGAATTCGATCGTATTAATTTAGAATGATTTAATGACTCGAAGAGACTCACTGACAGGACTTAAAGGCTAAACAAATGCATTGTTGCCTTCAATAGATTAACTGCAAGTTATGCAAGAAAGTCATGCTTAAAGGCCGAATTTCGTTCGAAGTGATTTAGAAAGATTTAATGACTAAAAGAGACGCAATAATATGACTTTAAGGCTAAAAAATGAATAGTTTCCTTCAATAGATCAATTGCAAGTTATGCATGAAAGTCGTGTTTTAAATACAAAAATAGAATTGGTTCGAAGTGCCTTCAAACAATTTAATTATTGAAAAGACTGAGTGATATGCTTTTTAATGGTAAAATAATGCATTGTTGTCTTCAGTAGATTAATTGCAAGTTATGCAAGAAAATAATGTTTGAAGGGCGAAAATAGAATTCGTTCGAATTAATTGAGAATGATTTAATGACTCGACGAGAGTCAGTGACATGACTTTAAGGCTAAACAAATGCATTGTTGCCTATAATAGATCTACTGCAAGTTATGCACGAAAGTCATGTTTAAAGGCCGAATTTCGTTCGAAGTGATTTAGAAAGATTTAATGACTAAAAGAGACGCAAAAATATGACTTTAAGGCTAAAAAAATGCATAGTTCCCATCAATAGATCAATTGCAAGTTATGCATCAAAGTCGTGTTTTAAATGCAAAAAGGGAATTGGTTCGAAGTGCCTTCAAACAATTTAATAATTGAAAAGACTGAGTGATATGCTTTTTAATTGTAAAATAATGCATTATTGTCTTCAGTAGATTAATTGCAAGTTATGTAAGAAATAATGTTTGGAGGGCGAAAATAGAATTCGTTCGAATTAATATAGAATGATTTAATGACTTGTAGAGACTCAGTGACATGACTTTAAGGCTAAACAAATGCATTGCTGCCTATAATAGATCAACTGCAAGTTATGCACGAAAGTCATGTTTAAAGGCCGAATTTCTATCGAAGTAATTTAGAATGATTTATTGACTAATAAGGACGCAAAAATATGACTTTAAGGCTAAAAAAATGCATAGTTGCCATCAATAGATCAATTGCAAGTTAGGCATGAAAGTCGCGTTTTAAATGCAAAAAGAGAATTAGTTCGAAGTGCCTTCAAACAATTTAATGATTGAAAAGACTGAGTGATATGCTTTTTAAAGCTAGAATAATGCATTCTTGTCTTCAATAGATTAATTACAAGTTATGTAAGAAAATAATGTTTGAAGGGCGAAAATAGAATTCGTTCGTATTAATTTAGAATGATTTAATGACTCGAAGAGACTCACTGACAGGACTTAAAGGCTAAACAAATGCATTGTTGCCTTCAATAGATTAACTGCAAGTTATGCAAGAAAGTCATGCTTAAAGGCCGAATTTCGTTCGAAGTGATTTAGAAAGATTTAATGACTAAAAGAGACGCAATAATATGACTTTAAGGCTAAAAAATGAATAGTTTCCTTCAATAGATCAATTGCAAGTTATGCATGAAAGTCGTGTTTTAAATACAAAAATAGAATTGGTTCGAAGTGCCTTCAAACAATTTAATTATTGAAAAGACTGAGTGATATGCTTTTTAATGGTAAAATAATGCATTGTTGTCTTCAGTAGATTAATTGCAAGTTATGCAAGAAAATAATGTTTGAAGGGCGAAAATAGAATTCGTTCGAATTAATTGAGAATGATTTAATGACTCGACGAGAGTCAGTGACATGACTTTAAGGCTAAACAAATGCATTGTTGCCTATAATAGATCTACTGCAAGTTATGCACGAAAGTCATGTTTAAAGGCCGAATTTCGTTCGAAGTGATTTAGAAAGATTTAATGACTAAAAGAGACGCAAAAATATGACTTTAAGGCTAAAAAAATGCATAGTTCCCATCAATAGATCAATTGCAAGTTATGCATCAAAGTCGTGTTTTAAATGCAAAAAGGGAATTGGTTCGAAGTGCCTTCAAACAATTTAATAATTGAAAAGACTGAGTGATATGCTTTTTAATTGTAAAATAATGCATTGTTGTCTTCAGTAGATTAATTGCAAGTTATGTAAGAAATAATGTTTGGAGGGCGAAAATAGAATTCGTTCGAATTAATATAGAATGATTTAATGACTTGTAGAGACTCAGTGACATGACTTTAAGGCTAAACAAATGCATTGCTGCCTATAATAGATCAACT
Organism: Coriaria nepalensis; assembly: GCA_027186245.1. Classification (NCBI taxonomy): domain Eukaryota; kingdom Viridiplantae; phylum Streptophyta; class Magnoliopsida; order Cucurbitales; family Coriariaceae; genus Coriaria; species Coriaria nepalensis. The sequence continues at coordinate 23,976,806 of CP114481.1, forward strand.
GCAAGTTATGCACGAAAGTCATGTTTAAAGGCCGAATTTCTATCGAAGTAATTTAGAATGATTTATTGACTAATAAGGACGCAAAAATATGACTTTAAGGCTAAAAAAATGCATAGTTGCCATCAATAGATCAATTGCAAGTTAGGCATGAAAGTCGCGTTTTAAATGCAAAAAGAGAATTAGTTCGAAGTGCCTTCAAACAATTTAATGATTGAAAAGACTGAGTGATATGCTTTTTAAAGCTAGAATAATGCATTCTTGTCTTCAATAGATTAATTACAAGTTATGTAAGAAAATAATGTTTGAAGGGCGAAAATAGAATTCGTTCGTATTAATTTAGAATGATTTAATGACTCGAAGAGACTCACTGACAGGACTTAAAGGCTAAACAAATGCATTGTTGCCTTCAATAGATTAACTGCAAGTTATGCAAGAAAGTCATGCTTAAAGGCCGAATTTCGTTCGAAGTGATTTAGAAAGATTTAATGACTAAAAGAGACGCAATAATATGACTTTAAGGCTAAAAAATGAATAGTTTCCTTCAATAGATCAATTGCAAGTTATGCATGAAAGTCGTGTTTTAAATACAAAAATAGAATTGGTTCGAAGTGCCTTCAAACAATTTAATTATTGAAAAGACTGAGTGATATGCTTTTTAATGGTAAAATAATGCATTGTTGTCTTCAGTAGATTAATTGCAAGTTATGCAAGAAAATAATGTTTGAAGGGCGAAAATAGAATTCGTTCGAATTAATTGAGAATGATTTAATGACTCGACGAGAGTCAGTGACATGACTTTAAGGCTAAACAAATGCATTGTTGCCTATAATAGATCTACTGCAAGTTATGCACGAAAGTCATGTTTAAAGGCCGAATTTCGTTCGAAGTGATTTAGAAAGATTTAATGACTAAAAGAGACGCAAAAATATGACTTTAAGGCTAAAAAAATGCATAGTTCCCATCAATAGATCAATTGCAAGTTATGCATCAAAGTCGTGTTTTAAATGCAAAAAGGGAATTGGTTCGAAGTGCCTTCAAACAATTTAATAATTGAAAAGACTGAGTGATATGCTTTTTAATTGTAAAATAATGCATTGTTGTCTTCAGTAGATTAATTGCAAGTTATGTAAGAAATAATGTTTGGAGGGCGAAAATAGAATTCGTTCGAATTAATATAGAATGATTTAATGACTTGTAGAGACTCAGTGACATGACTTTAAGGCTAAACAAATGCATTGCTGCCTATAATAGATCAACTGCAAGTTATGCACGAAAGTCATGTTTAAAGGCCGAATTTCTATCGAAGTAATTTAGAATGATTTATTGACTAATAAGGACGCAAAAATATGACTTTAAGGCTAAAAAAATGCATAGTTGCCATCAATAGATCAATTGCAAGTTAGGCATGAAAGTCGCGTTTTAAATGCAAAAAGAGAATTAGTTCGAAGTGCCTTCAAACAATTTAATGATTGAAAAGACTGAGTGATATGCTTTTTAAAGCTAGAATAATGCATTCTTGTCTTCAATAGATTAATTACAAGTTATGTAAGAAAATAATGTTTGAAGGGCGAAAATAGAATTCGTTCGTATTAATTTAGAATGATTTAATGACTCGAAGAGACTCACTGACAGGACTTAAAGGCTAAACAAATGCATTGTTGCCTTCAATAGATTAACTGCAAGTTATGCAAGAAAGTCATGCTTAAAGGCCGAATTTCGTTCGAAGTGATTTAGAAAGATTTAATGACTAAAAGAGACGCAATAATATGACTTTAAGGCTAAAAAATGAATAGTTTCCTTCAATAGATCAATTGCAAGTTATGCATGAAAGTCGTGTTTTAAATACAAAAATAGAATTGGTTCGAAGTGCCTTCAAACAATTTAATGATTGAAAAGACTAAGTGATATGCTTTTTAATGGTAAAATAATGCATTGTTGTCTTCAGTAGATTAATTGCAAGTTATGCAAGAAAATAATGTTTGAAGGGCGGAAATAGAATTCGTTCGAATTAATTGAGAATGATTTAATGACTAGAAGAGACTTAGTGACATGACTTTAAGGCTAAACAAATGCATTGTTGCCTATAATAGATCAACTGCAAGTTATGCACGAAAGTCAAGTTTAAAGGCCGAATTTCGTTCGAAGTGGTTTAGAATGATTTACTGATTAAAAGACACGCAAAAATATGACTTTAAGGCTAAAAAAATGCATAGTTGCCATCAATAGATCAATTCAAAGTTATGCATCAAAGTCGCGTTTTAAATGCAAAAAGAGAATTGGTTCGAAGTGCCTTCAAACAATTTAATGATTGAAAAGACTGAGTGATATGCTTTTTAAAGCTAGAATATTGCATTCTTGTCTTCAATAGATTAATTACAAGTTATGTAAGAAAATAATGTTGGAAGGGCGAAAATAGAATTTGTTCGTATTAATTTGGAATGATTTAATGACTCGAAGTGACTCAGTGACAGGACTTAAAGGCTAAACAAATGCATTGTTGCCTTTAATAGATTAATTGCAAGTTATGCACGAAAGTCCTGTTTAAAGGCCGAATTTCGTTTGAAGTGATTTAGAAAGATTTAATGACTAAAAGAGACGCAATAATATGACTTTAAGGTTAAAAAATGAATAGTTGCCTTCAATAGATCAAGTGCAAGTTATGCATGAAAGTCGTGTTTTAAATACAAAATTAGAATTGGTTCGAAGAGCCTTCAAACAATTTATTGATTGAAAAAACTGAGTGATATGCTTTTTAATGCTAAAATAATCCGTTGTTGTCTTCAGTAGATTAATTGCATGTTATGTAAGGAAATAATATTTGAAGGGCGAAAATAGAATTCGTTTGAATTAATTTAGAATGATTTAATGACTAGAAGAGACTTAGTGACATGACTTTAAGGCTAAACAAATGCATTGTTGCCTATAATAGATCAACTGCAAGTTATGCACGAAAGTCATGTTTAAAGGCCGAATTTCGTTCGAAGTGATTTAGAATGATTTACTGACTAAAAGAGACGCAAAAATATGACTTTAAGGCTAAAAAAATGCATAGTTTCCATCAATAGATCAATTGCAAGTTATGCATCAAAGTCGCGTTTTAAATGCAAAACAAGAATTGGTTCGTAGTGCCTTCAAACAATTTAATGATTGAAAAGACTGAGTGATATACTTTTTAATGCTAAAATAATGCATTGTTGTCTTCGGTAGATTAATTGCAAGTTATGTAAGAAAATAATGTTTGAAGGGCGAAAATAGAATTCGTTTGAATTAATTTAGAATGATTGAATGACTCGAAGAGACTCACTGACAGGACTTAAAGGCTAGACAAATGCATTGTTGCCTTCAATAGATTAACTGCAAGTTATGCACGAAAGTCATGTTTAAAGGCTGAATTTCATTCGAAGTGATGTAGAAAGATTTAATAACTAAAAGAGACGCAATAATATGAATTTAAGGTTAAAAAATGAATAGTTGCCTTGAATAGATCAAGTGCAAGTTATGCATGAAATCGTGTTTTAGAGACAAAAATAGAATTGGTTCGAAGTGCCTTCAAACAATTTAATGATTGAAAAGACTGAGTGATATGCTTTTTAATGCTAAAATAATGCATTGTTGTCTTCTGTAGATTAATTGCAAGTTATGTAAGAAAATAGTGTTTGAAGGGCGAAAATAGAATTTGTTCGAATTAATTTAGAATGATTTAATGACTCGAAGAGACTTAGTGACATGACTTTATGGCTAAACAAATGCATTGTTGCTTTTCATGGATCAACTGCAAGTTACGCACGAAAGTCATGTTTAAAGGCCGAATTCCATTCGAAGTGACTTAGAACGATTTACTAACTAAAAGAGACGCAAAAATATGAATTTATGGCTAAAAAATGCATAGTTGCCATCAATAGATCAATCGCAAGTTAGGTATGAAAGTCGCGTTTTAAATGCAAAAAGAGAATTAGTTCGAAGTGCCTTCAAACAATTTAATGATTGAAAAGACTGAGTGATATGCTTTTTAAAGCTAAAATAATGCATTCTTGTCTTCAATAGATTAATTACAAGTTATGTAAGAAAATAATGTTTGAAGGGCGAAAATAGAATTCGTTTGAATTAATTTAGAATGATTGAATGACTCGAAGAGACTCACTGACAGGACTTAAAGGCTAAACAAATGCATTGTTGCCTTCAATAGATTAACTGCAAGTTATGCACGAAAGTCATGTTTAAAGGCCGAATTTCGTTCGAAGTGATTTAGAATGATTTACTGACTAAAAGAAACGCAAAAATATGACTTTAAGGCTAAAAAAATGCATAGTTGCCATCAATAGATCAATTGCAAGTTATGCATGAAAGTCGCGTTTTAAATGCAAAAAGAGAATTGGTTCGAAGTGCCTTCCAACAATTTAATGATTGAAAAGACTGAGTGATATGCTTTTTAATGGTAAAATAATGCATTGTTGTCTTCAGTAGATTAATTGCCAGTTATGTTAGAAAATAATGTTTGAAGGGCGAAAATAGAATTCGTTCGAATTAATTTAGAATGATTTAATGACTAGAAGAGACTCAGTGACATGACTTTAAGGCTAAACAAATGCATTGTTGCCTATAATATATCAACTGCAAGTTATGCACGATAGTCATGTTTAAAGGCCGAATTTCGTTCGACGTGATTTAGAATGATTTACTGACAAGAAGAGACGCAATAATATGACTTTAAGGCGAAAAAATGAATTGTTGCCTTCAATAGATCAAGTGCAAGTTATGCATGAAAGTCGTGTTTTAAATACAAAAACAGAATTGGTTCGAAAAGCCTTCAAACAATTTAATGATTGAAAAGACTGAGTGATATGCTTTTTAATGGTAAAATAATGCATTGTTGTCTTCAGTAGATTAATTGCAAGTTATGTGAGAAATAATGTTTGAAGACCGAAAATAGAATTCGTTCGAATTAATTTAGAATGATTTAATGACTAGAAGAGACTCAGTGACATGACTTTAAGGCTAAACAAATGCATTGTTGCCTATAATATATCAACTGCAAGTTATGCACGATAGTCATGTTTAAAGGCCAAATTTTGTTCGACGTGATTTAGAATGATTTACTGACAAGAAGAGACGCAATAATATGACTTTAAGGCTAGAAAAATGAATAGTTCCCATCAATATATCAATTGCAAGTTATGCATGAAAGTCGCGTTCTAAATGCAAAAAGAGAATTGGTTCGAAGTGCCTTCCAACAATTTAAGGATTGAAAAGACTGAGTGATATGCTTTTTAATGGTAAAATAATGAATTGTTGTCTTCAGCAGATTAATTGCCAGTTATGTAAGAAAATAATGTTTGAAGGGCGAAAATAGAATTCGTTCGAATTCATTTAGAATGATTTACTGACTAGAAGAGACTTAGTGACATGACTTAAAGGCTAAACAAATGCATTGTTGCCTTCAATAGATTAACTGCAAGTTATGCACGAAAGTCATGATTAAAGGCCAAATTTCGTTCGAAGTGATTTAGAAAGATTTAATGAAAAAAAGAGACGCAATAATATGACTTTAAGGCGAAAAAATGAATAGTTGCCTTCAATAGATCAAGTACAAGTTATGCATGAAAGTCGTGTTTTAAATACAAAAATTGAATTGGTTCGAAGAGCCTTCAAACAATTTAATGATTGAAAAGACTGAGTGATATGCTTTTTAATGCTAAAATAATGCATTGTTGTCATCAATAGATTAATTACAAGTTATGTAAGAAAATAGTGTGGGAATGGCAAAAATAGAATTCGTTCGTATTAATTTAGAATGATTTAATGACCCGAAGAGACTCACTGACAAGACTTTAGGCTAAAAAAATGCATTGTTGCCTTCAATAGATAAACTGCAAGTTATGCATGAAAGTCATGTTTAAAGGCCGAATTTCGTTCGAAGTGATTGAGAATGATTTACTGACTAAAAGAGACGCAAAAATATAACTTTAAGCCAAAAAAAATGAATAGTTTCCATCAATAGATCAATTGCAAGTTATGCATGAATGTCGCGTTTTAAATGCAAAAAGAGAATTGGTTCGAAGTGCCTTCAAACAATTTAATGATTGAAAAGACTGTGTGATATGCTTTTTAATGCTAAAATAATGCATTGTTGTCTTCAATAGATTAATTGCAAGTTATGTAAGAAAATAATGTTGGAAGGGCGAAAATAGAATTTGTTCATATTAATTTAGAATGATTTAATGACTTGAAGTGACTCAGTGACAGGACTTAAAGGCTAAACAAATGGATTGTTGCCTATAATAGATCAACTGCAAGTTATGCACGAAAGTCATGTTTAAAGGCCGAATTTCGTTCGAAGTGATTTAGAATGATTTACTGACTAAAAGAGACGCAAAAATATGACTTTAAGGCTAAAAAAATGCATTGTTGCCATCAATAGATCAATTGCAAGTCATGAATGAAAGTCGCGTTTTAAATGCAAAAAGGGAATTGGTTCGAAGTGCCTTCCAACAATTTAATGATTGAAAAGACAAAGTGATATGCTTTTTAGTGCTAAAATAATGCATTGTTGTCTTCAGTAGATTAATTGCCAGTTATGTAAGAAAATAATGTTTGATGGGCGAAAATAGAATTCGTTCGAATTAATTTAGAATGATCTAATGACTAGAAGAGACTCAGTGACATGACTTTAAGGCTAAACAAATGCATTGTTGCCTATAATAGATCAACTACAAGTTATGCACGAAAGTCATGTTTAAAGGCCGAATTTCGTTCGAAGTGATTTAGAATTATTTTCTGATTAAAAGAGATGCAAAAATATGACTTTAAGGCTAAAAAAATGCATAGTTGCCATCAATAGATCAATTGCAAGTTATGCATCAAAGTCGCGTTTTAAATGCAAAAAGGGAATTGGTTCGAAGAGCCTTCAAACAATTTATCGATTGAAAAGACTTAGTGATATGCTTTTTAATGGTAAAATAATGCATTGTTGTCTTCAGTAGATTAATTGCAAGTTATGTAAGAAATAATATTTTGAGGGCGAAAATAGAATTCGTTCGTATTAATTTAGAATGATTTAATGACTAGAAGAGACTCAGTGACGTGACTTTAAGGCTAAACAAATGCATTGTTGCCTATAATAGATCAACTGCAAGTTATGCACGAATGTCATGTTTAAAGGCCGAACATCGTTCGAAGTGATTTAGAATGATTTACTGACTAATAGAGACGCCAAAATATGACTTTAAGGCAAAAAAATGCATAGTTGCCATCAATATATCAATTGCAAGCTATGCATGAAAGTCGCGTTTTAAATGCAAAAAGAGAATTGGTTCGAAGTGCCTTCAAACAATTTAATGATTGAGAAGACTGACTGATATGCTTTTTAATGCTAAAATAATGCATTGTTGTCTTCAGTAGATTAATTACAAGTTATGTAAGAAAATAATGTTTGAAGGGCGAAAATAGAATTCGTTCGTATTAATTTAGAATGATTTAATGACTAGAAGAGACTCAGTGACATGACTTTAAGGCTAAACAAATGCATTGTTGAATATAATAGATCAAATGCAAGTTATGCACGAAAGTCATGTTTAAAGGCCGAATTTCATTCGAAGTGATTTAGAATGATTTACTGACTAATAGAGACGCCAAAATATGACTTTAAGGCAAACAAATGCATAGTTGCCATCAATATATCAAGTGCAAGTTATGCATGAAAGTCGTGTTTTAAATACAAAAATAGAATTGGTTCGAAGAGCCTTCAAACAATTTAATGATTGAAAAGACTGAGTGATATGCTTTTTAATGGTAAAATAATGCATTGTTGTCTTCAGTAGATTAATTGCAAGTTATGTATCAAAATAATGTTTGAAGGGCGAAAATAGAATTCGTTCGTATTAATTTAGAATGATTTAATGACTTGAAGAGACTCAGTGACATGACTTTAAGGCTAAACAAATGCGTTGTTGCTTTCAATAGATCAACTGCAAGTTATGCACGAAAGTCATGATTAAAGGCCAAATTTCGTTCGAAGTGATTCAGAAAGATTTAATGAAAAAAAGAGACGCAATAATATGACTTTAAGGCGAAAAAATTAATAGTTGCCTTCAATAGATCAAGTGCAAGTTATGCATGAAAGTCGTGTTTTAAATACAAAAATAGAATTGGTTCGAAGAGCCTTCAAACAATTTATTGATTGAAAAGACTGAGTGCTATGCTTTTTAATGGTAAAATAATGCATTGTTGTCCTTAGTAGATTAATTTCAAGTTATGCAAGAAAATAATGTTTGAAGGGCGAAAATAGAATTCGTTCGTATTAATTTAGAATGATTTAATGACTCGAAGAGACTAAGTGACATGACTTTAAGGCTAAACAAATGCATTGTTGCTTTCAATAGATCAACTGCAAGTTACGCACGAAAGTCATGTTTAAAGTCCGAATTTCGTTTGAAGTGATTTAGAACGATTTACTAACTAAAAGAGATGCAAAAATATGAATATAAGGCTAAAAAAATGAATAGTTTCCTTCAATAGATCAAGTGCAAGTTATGCATGAAGGTCATGTTTCAAATACAAAATAGAATTGGTTCGAAGTGCCTTCAAACAATTTAATGATTGAAAAGACTGAGTGATATGCTTTTTAATGCTAAAATAATGCATTGTTGTCTTCAGTAGATTAATTATAAGTTATCTAAGAAAATAATGTTTGAAGGGCGAAAATAAAATTCGTTCGTATTAATTTAGAATGATTTAATGACTCGAAGAGATTTAGTGACATGAGTTAAAGGCTAAAAAAATGCATTGTTGCCTATAATAGATTAACTGCAAGTTATGCACCAAAGTCATGTTTAAAGGCCGAATTTCGTTCGAAGTGATTTAGAAAGATTTAATGACTAAAAGAGACGCAATAATATGACTTTAAGGCTAAAAATTGAATAGGTTCCTTCAATAGATCAAGTGCAAGTTATGCATGAAAGTCGTGTTTTAAATACAAAAATAGAATTGGTTCGAAGAGCCTTCAAACAATTTATTGATTGAAAAGACTGAGTGCTATGCTTTTTAATGGTAAAATAATGCATTGTTGTCCTTAGTAGATTAATTTCAAGTTATGCAAGAAAATAATGTTTGAAGGGCGAAAATAGAATTCGTTCGTATTAATTTAGAATGATTTAATGACTCGAAGAGACTAAGTGACATGACTTTAAGGCTAAACAAATGCATTGTTGCTTTCAATAGATCAACTGCAAGTTACGCACGAAAGTCATGTTTAAAGTCCGAATTTCGTTTGAAGTGATTTAGAATGATTTACTGACTAATAGAGACGCCAAAATATGACTTTAAGGCAAAAAAATGCATAGTTGCCATCAATATATCAATTGCAAGCTATGCATGAAAGTCGCGTTTTAAATGCAAAAAGAGAATTGGTTCGAAGTGCCTTCAAACAATTTAATGATTGAGAAGACTGACTGATATGCTTTTTAATGCTAAAATAATGCATTGTTGTCTTCAGTAGATTAATTACAAGTTATGTAAGAAAATAATGTTTGAAGGGCGAAAATAGAATTCGTTCGTATTAATTTAGAATGATTTAATGACTAGAAGAGACTCAGTGACATGACTTTAAGGCTAAACAAATGCATTGTTGAATATAATAGATCAACTGCAAGTTATGCACGAAAGTCATGTTTAAAGGCCGAATTTCATTCGAAGTGATTTAGAATGATTTACTGACTAATAGAGACGCCAAAATATGACTTTAAGGCAAACAAATGCATAGTTGCCATCAATATATCAAGTGCAAGTTATGCATGAAAGTCGTGTTTTAAATACAAAAATAGAATTGGTTCGAAGAGCCTTCAAACAATTTAATGATTGAAAAGACTGAGTGATATGCATTTTAATGGTAAAATAATGCATTGTTGTCTTCAGTAGATTAATTGCAAGTTATGTATCAAAATAATGTTTGAAGGGCGAAAATAGAATTCGTTCGTATTAATTTAGAATGATTTAATGACTCGAAGAGACTCAGTGACATGACTTTAAGGCTAAACAAATGCGTTGTTGCTTTCAATATATCAACTGCAAGTTACGCACGAAAGTCATGTTTAAAGGCCGAATTTCGTTCGAAGTGATTTAGAACGATTTACTAACTAAAAGAGATGCAAAAATATGAATTTAAGGCTAAAAAGTTGAATAGTTTCGTTCAATAGATCAAGTGCAATTTATGCATGAAGGTCGTGTTTTAAAGACAAAATAGAATTGGTTCGAAGTGCCTTCAAACAATTTAATGATTGAAAAGACTAAGTGATATGCTTTTTAATGCTAAAATAATGCATTGTTGTCTTCAGTAGATTAATTACAAGTTATCTAAGAAAATAATGTTTGAAGGGCGAAAATAGAATTCGTTCGTATTAATTTAGAATGATTTAATGACTCGAAGAGATTAAGTGACAGGAGTTAAAGGCTAAAAAAATGCATTGTTGCCTTCAATAGATTAACTGCAAGTTATGCGCCAAAGTCATGTTTAAAGGCCGAATTTCGTTCGAAGTGATTTATAGAAAGATGTAATGACTAAAAGAGACGCAATAATATGACTTTAAGGCTAAAAAGTGAATAGGTTCCTTCAATAGATCAAGTGCAAGTTATGCATGAAAGTCGTGTTTTAAATACAAAAATAGAATTGGTTCGAAGAGCCTTCAAACAATTTAATGATTGAAAAGACTGAGTGATATGCTTTTTAATGGTAAAATATTGCATTGTTGTCTTCAGTAGATTAATTGCAAGTTATGTAAGAAAATAATGTTTGAAGGGCGAAAATAGAATTTGTTTGAATTAATTTAGAATGATTTAATGACTAGAAGAGACGTAGTGACATGACTTTAAGGCTAAACAAATGCATTGTTGCCTATAATGGATCAACTGCAAGTTATGCACAAAAGTCATGTTTAAAGGCCGAATTTCGTTCGAAGTGATTTAGAAAGATTTACTAACTAAAAGAGACGCAAAAATATGACTTTAAGGCTAAAAAAATGCATAGTTGCCATCAATAGATCAATTGCAAGTTATGCATCAAAGTCACATTTTAAATGCAAAACGAGAATTGGTTCGAAGTGCCTTCAAACAATTTAATGTTTAAAAATACTGAGTGATATGCTTTTTAATGCTAAAATAATGCATTGTTGTCTTCAGTAGATTAATTGCAAGTTATGAAAGAAAATAATGTTTGAAGGGCGAAAATAGAATTCGTTCACATTAATTTAGAATGATTTAATGACTCGAAGAGACTTAGTGACAGGACTTAAAGGCTAAACAAATGCATTGTTGCCTTCAATAGATTAACTACAAGTTATGCACGAAAGTCTTGTTTAAAGGCCGAATTTCGTTCGAAGTGATTTAGAAAGATTTAATGACTAAAAGAGACGCAATAATATGACTTTAAGGCTAAAAAATGAATTGTTGCCTTCAATAGATCAAGTGCAAGTTATGCATGAAAGTCGTGTTTTAAATTCAAAAATAGAATTGGTTCGTAGTGCCTTCAAACAATTTAATGATTGAAAAAACTAAGTGATATGCTTGTTAATGCTAAAATAATGCATTGTTGTCTCCAGTAGATTAATTGCAAATTATGTAAGAAAATAATGTTTGAAGGGCGAAAATAGAATTCGTTTGAATTAATTTAGAATGATTGAATGACTAGAAGAGACTTAGTGACATGACTTTAAGGCAAAACAAATGCATTGTTGCCTATAATGGATCAACTGCAAGTTATGCACGAAAGTCATGTTTAAAGGCCGAATTTCGTTAGAAGTGATTTAGAAGGATTTACTGACTTAAAGAGACGCAAAAATATGACTTTAAGGCTAAAAAAAATGCATAGTTGCCATCAATATATCAATTGCAAGTTATGCATGAAAGTCGCGTTTGAAATGCAAAAAGGGAATTGGTTCGAAGTGCCTTTAAACAATTTAATGATTGAAAAGACTGAGTGATATGCGTTTTCATGCTAAAATAATGCATTGTTGTCTTTAGTAGATTAATTGCAAGTTATCTAAGAAAATAATATTTGAATGGCGAAAGTAGAATTCATTCGTATTAATTTAGAATGATTTAATGACTCGAAGAGACTCACTGACAGGACTTAAAGGCTAAAGAAATGCATTGTTGCCTTCAATAGATCAACTGCAAGTTATGCACGAAAGTCATGTTTAAAGCCCGAATTTCGTTCGAAGTGATTTAGAATGATTTACTGACTAAAAGTGACGCAAAAATATGACTTTAAGGCTAAAAAATGAATAGTTGCCTTCAATAGATCAAGTACAAGTTATGCATGAAAGTCGTGTTTTAAATACAAAAATAGAATTGGTTCGAAGAGCCTTCAAATAATTTAATGATTGAAAAGACTGAGTGATATGCTTTTTAATGGTAAAATAATGCATTGTTGTCTTCAGTAGATTAATTGCAAGTTATGTAAGAAAATAATATTTGAACGGCGAAAATATTATTCGTTCGAATTAATTTAGAATGATTTATTGACTCGAAGAGACTCACTGACAGGACTTAAAGGCTAAACAAATGCATTGTTGCCTTCAATAGATCAACTGCAAGTTATGCACGAAAGTCATGTTTAAAGGCCGAATTTCGTTCGAAGTGATTTAGAATGATTTACTGACTAAAAGAGACGCAAAAAATATGATTTTAAGCCTAAAAAAATGCGTAGTTGCCATCAATATATCAATTGGAAGTTATGCATGAAAGTCGCGTTTTAAATGCAAAACGAGAATTGGTTCGAAGTGCCTTCAAACAATTTAATGATTGAAAAGACTGAGTGATATGCTTTTTAATGCTAAAATAATGCATTGTTGTCTTCAGTAGATTAATTCCAAGTTATGTAAGAAAATAATGTTTGAACGGCGAAAATAGAATTCGTTCGAATTAATTTAGAATGATTTAATGACTAGAAGAGACTCAGTGACATGACTTTAAGGCTAAACAAATGCATTGTTGCCTATAATAGATCAACTGCAAGTTATGCACGAAAGTCATGTTTAAAGGCCAAATTTCGTTCGAAGTGATTTAGAATGATTTACTGACTAAAAGAGACGCAAAAATATGACTTTAAGGCTAAAAAAATGCATAGTTGCCTTCAATAGATCAAGTGCAAGTTATGCATGAAATTCGTGTTTTAAATACAAAAATAGAATTGGTTCGAAGAGCCTTCAAACAATTTATCTATTGAAAAGATATAGTGATATGCTTTTTAATGGTAAAATAATTCATTGTTGTCTTCAGTAGATTAATTGCAAGTTATGTAAGAAAATAATCTTTGAAAGGCGAAAATAGAATTCGTTTGAATTAATTGAGAATGATTGAATGACTCGAAGATACTCAGTGACAAGACTTAAAGGCTAAACAAATGCATTGTTTCCTTCAATAGATTAACTGCAAGTTATGCACGAAAGTCCTATTTAAAGGCTGAATTTCGTTCCAAGTGATGTAGAAAGATTTAATGACTAAAAGAGACGCAATAATATGACTTTAAGGCTAAAAAATGCATTGTTGCCTTCAATAGATCAAGTGCAAGTTATGCATGAAAGTCCTGTTTTAAATACGAAAATAGAATTGGTTCGAAGAGCCTTCAAACAATTTATCGATTGAAAAGACTGAGTGATATGCTTTTTAATGGTAAAATAATGCATTGTTGTCTTTAGTAGATTAATTGCAAGTTATGTAAGAAAATAATGTTTGAAGGGGGAAAGTAGAATTCGTTTGAATTAATTTAGAATGATTGAATGACTCGAAGAGACTCAGTGACAGGACTTAAAGCCTAAACAAATGCATTGTTGCATTCAAAAGATTAACTGCAAGTTATCCACGAAAGTCCTGTTTAAAGGCTGAATTTCGTTCGAAGTGATGTAGAAAGATTAAATGACTAAAAGAGACGCAATAATATGAATTTAAGGGTAAAAAATGCATAGTTGCCTTCAATAGATCATGTGTAAGTTATGCATGAAAGTCGTGTTTTAAATATAAAAATAGAATTGGTTCGAAGAGCCTTCAAACAATTTATCGATTGAAAAGACTTAGTGATATGCTTTTTAATGGTAAAATAATGCATTGTTGTCTTCAGTAGATTAATTGCAAGTTATGTAAGAAAATAATGTTTGATGGGCGAAAATAGAATTCGTTTGAATTAATTTAGAATGATTTAATGACTAGAAGAGACGTAGTGACATGACTTTAAGGCTAAACAAATGCATTGTTGCCTCCAATAGATCAACTGCAAGTTATGCACGAAAGTCGTGTTTAAAGGCCGAATTTCATTCGAAGTGATTTAGAATGATTTACTGACTAAAAGTGACGCAAAAATATGACTTTAAGGCTAAAAAATGAATAGTTGCCTTCAATAGATCAAGTGCAAGTTATGCATCAAAGTCACGTTTTAAATGCAAAACGAGAATTGGTTCGAAGTGCCTTCAAATATTTTAATGTTTAAAAATACTGAGTGATATGCTTTTTAATGCTAAAAGAATGCATTGTTGTCTTCAGTAGATTAATTGTAAGTTATGTAAGAAAAAAATGTTTGAAGGGCGAAAATAGAATTCCTTCATATTAATTTAGAATGATTTAATGACTCAAAGAGACTTAGTGACAGGACTTAAAGGCTAAACAAATGCATTGTTGCCTTCAATAGATTAACTACAAGTTATGCACGAAAGTCCTGTTTGGAGGCCGAATTTCGTTCGAAGTGATTTAAAAAGATTTAATGACTAAAAGAGACGCAATAATATGACTTTAAGGCTAAAAAATGAATTGTTGCCTTCAATAGATCAAGTGCAAGTTATGCATGAAAGTCGTGTTTTAAATACAAAAATAGAATTGGTTCGTAGTGCCTTCAAACAATTTAATGATTGAAAAGACTGAGTGATATGCTTGTTAATGCTAAAATAATGCATTGTTGTCTCCAGTAGATTAATTGCAAATTATGTAAGAAAATAATGTTTGAAGGGCGAAAATAGAATTCGTTTGAATTAATATAGAATGATTGAATGACTAGAAGAGACTTAGTGACATGACTTTAAGGCTAAACAAATGCATTGTTGCCTATAATAGATCAACTGCAAGTTATGCACGAAAGTCATGTTTAAAGGCCGAATTTCGTTCGAAGTGATGTAGAAAGATTTAATGACTAAAAGAGATGCAATAATATGACTTTACGGCTAAAAAATGAATAGTTTCCTTCAATAGATCAATTGCAAGTTATGCATGAAAGTTGTGTTTTAAATACAAAAATAGAATTGGTTCGAAGTGCCTTCAAACAATTTAATGATTGAAAAGACTGGGTGATATGCTTTTTAAAGCTAAAATAATGCATTGTTGTCTTCAATAGATTAATTACAAATTATCTAAGAAAATAATGTTTGAAGGGCGAAAATAAAATTCGTTCGTATTAAATTAGAATGATTTAATGACTCGAAGAGACTTAGTGACATGAGTTAAAGGCTAAAAAAATGCATTGTTGCCTTCAATAGATTGACTGCATTTTATGCGCCAAAGTCATGTTTAAAAGCCGAATTTCATTCGAAGTGATTTAGAAAGATTTAATGACTAAAAGAGACGCAATAATATGACTTTAAGGCTAAAAATTGAATAGGTTCCTTCAATAGATCAAGTGCAAGTTATGCATGAAAGTCGTGTTTTAAATACAAAAATAGAATTGGTTCGTAGTGCCTTCAAACAATTTAATGATTGAAAAAACTGAGTGATATGCTTGTTAATGCTAAAAGAATGCATTGTTGTCTTCAGTAGATTAATTGTAAGTTATGTAAGAAAATAATGTTTGAAGGGCGAAAATAGAATTCCTTCATATTAATTTAGAATGATTTAATGACTCAAAGAGACTTAGTGACAGGACTTAAAGGCTAAACAAATGCATTGTTGCCTTCAATAGATTAACTACAAGTTATGCACGAAAGTCCTGTTTGGAGGCCGAATTTCGTTCGAAGTGATTTAAAAAGATTTAATGACTAAAAGAGACGCAATAATATGAATTTAAGGGTAAAAAATGCATAGTTGCCTTCAATAGATCATGTGTAAGTTATGCATGAAAGTCGTGTTTTAAATATAAAAATAGAATTGGTTTGAAGTGCATTCAAACAATTTATCGATTGAAAAGACTTAGTGAAATGCTTTTTAATGGTAAAATAATGCATTGTTGTCTTCAGTAGATTAATTGCAAGCTATGTAAGAAAATAATGTTTGAAGGGCGAAAATAGAATTCGTTTGAATTATGTTAGAATGATTTAATGACTAGAAGAGACTTAGTGACATGACTTTAAGGCTAAACAAATGCATTGTTGCCTACAATAGATCAACTGCAAGTTATGCACGAAAGTCATGTTTAAAGGCCGAATTTCGTTCGAAGTGATTTAGAATGATTTACTAACTAAAAGAGACGCAATAATATGACTTTAAGGCTAAAAAAATGCATAGTTGCCATCAATAGATCAATTGCAAAGTATGCATCAAAGTCACGTTTTAAATGCAAAACGAGAATTGCTTCGAAGTGCCTTCAAACAATTTAATGTTTAAAAATACAGAGTGATATGCTTTTTAATGCTAAAATAATGCATTGTTTTCTTCAGTAGATTAATTACAAGTTATCTAAGAAAATAATGTTTGAAGGGCGAAAATAGAATTCGTTCGTATTAATTTAGAATGATTTAATGACTCGAAGAGACTTAGTGACAGGAGTTAAAGGCTAAAAAATTGCATTGTTGCCTTCAATAGAGCAACTCCAAGTTATGCCCCAAAGTCATGTTTAAAGGCCGAATTTCGTTCGAAGTGATTTAGAAAGATTTAATGACTAAAAGAGACGCAATAATATGACTTTAAGGCTAAAAATTGAATAGGTTCCTTCAACAGATCAAGTGCAAGTTATGCATGAAAGTCGTGTTGAAATACAAAAATAGAATTGGTTCGAAGAGCCTTCAAACAATTTATTGATTGAAAAGACTGAGTGATATGCTTTTTAATGGTAAAATAATGCATTGTTGTCTTAAGTAGATTAATTGCAAGTTATGTAAGAAAATAATGTTTGAAGGGCGAAAATAGAATTCGTTTGAATTAGGTTAGAATGATTTAATGACTAGAAGAGACTTAGTGACATGACTTCAAGGCTAAACAAATGTATTGTTGCCTATAATTGATCAACTGCAAGTTATGCACGAAAGTCATGTTTAAAGGCCGAATTTCGTTCGAAGTGATTTAGAATGATTTACTAACTAAAAGATATGCAAAAATTTGACTTTAAGGCGAAAAAAATGCGTAGTTGCCATCAATAGATCAATTGCAAGTTATGCATCAAAGTCACGTTTTAAATGCAAAACGAGAATTGGTTCGAAGTGCCTTCAAACAATTTAATGATTGAAAAGACTGAGTGATATGCTTTTTAATGGTAAAATAATGCATTGTTGTCTTTAATAGATTAATTCCAAGTTATGTAAGAAAATAAAGTTTGAAGGGCGAAAATAGAATTCGTTTGAATTAATTTAGAATGATTGAATGACTCGAAGAGACTCAGTGACAAGACTTAAAGGCTAAACAAATGCATTGTTGCCTTCAATAGATTAACTGCAAGTTATGCACGAAAGTCCTTTTTAAAGGCTGAATTTCGTTCGAAGTGATGTAGAAAGATTTAATGACTAAAAGAGACGCAATAATATGACTTTAAGGCTAAAAAATGCATAGTTGGCTTCAATAGATCAAGTGCAAGTTATGCATGAAAGTCGTGTTTTAAATACAAAAATAGAATTGGTTCGTAGTGCCTTCAAACAATTTAATGATTGAAAAAACTGAGTGATATGCTTGTTCATGCTAAAATAATGCATTGTTGTCTCCAGTAGATTAATTGCTAGTTATGTAAGAAAATAATGTTTGAAGGGCGAAAATAGAATTTGTTCATATTAATTTAGAATGAGTTAATGACTCGAAGAGACTTAATGACAGGACTTAAAGGCTAAACAAATGCATTGTTGCCTTCAATAGATTAACTATAAGTTATGCACGAAAGTCCTGTTTAAAGGCCGAATTTCGTTCGAAGTGATTTAGAAAGATTTAATGACTAAAAGAGACGCAATAATATGACTTTAAGGCTAAAAAAATGAATTGTTGCCTTCAATAGATCAAGTGCAAGTTATGCATGAAAGTCGTGTTTTAAATACAAAAATAGAATTGGTTCGAAGAGCCTTCAAACAATTTAATGATTGAAAAGACTGAGTGATATGCTTGTTAATGCTAAAATAATGCATTGTTGTCTCCAGTAGATTAATTGGAAATTATGTAAGAAAATAATGTTTGAAGAGCGAAAATAGAATTCGTTTGAATTAATTTAGAATGATTGAATGACAAGAAGAGACTTAGTGACAAGACTTAAAGGCTAAACAAATGCATTGTTGCCTTCAATAGATTAACTGCAAGTTATGCACGAAAGTCATGTTTAAAGGCCGAATTTCGTTCGAAGTGATTTAGAATGATTTACTGACCAAAAGAGACGCAAAAATATGACTTTAAGCCTAAAAAAATGCATAGTTGCCATCAATATATCAATTGCAAGTTATGCATGAAAGTCGCGTTTTAAATGCAAAACGAGAATTGGTTCGAAGTGCCTTCAAACAATTTAATGATTGAAAAGACTGAGTGATATGGTTTTTAATGGTAAAATAATGCATTGTTGTCTTTAGTAGATTTATTCCAAGTTATGTAAGAAAATAAAGTTTGAAGGGCGAAAATAGAATTCGTTTGAATTAATTTAGAATGATTGAATGACTCAAAGAGACTCAGTGACAAGACTTAAAGGCTAAACAAATGCATTGTTGCCTTCAATAGATTAACTGCAAGTTATGCACGAAAGTCATGTTTAAAGGCCGACTTTCGTTCGAAGTGATTTAGAATGATTTACTGACTAAAAGAGACGCAAAAATATGACTTTCAGCCTAAAAAAATGCATAGTTGCCATCAATATATCAATTGCAAGTTATGCATGAAAGTCGCGTTTTAAATGCAAAACGAGATTTGGTTCGAAGTGCCTTCAAACAATTTAATGATTGAAAAGACTGAGTGATATGCTTTTTAATGGTAAAATTATGCATTGTTGTCTTTAGTAGATTAATTCCAAGTTATGTAAGAAAATAAAGTTTGAAGGGCGAAAATAGAATTCGTTTGAATTAATTTAGAATGATTGAATGACTCGAAGAGACTCAGTGACAAGACTTAAAGGCTAAACAAATGCATTGTTGCCTTCAATAGATTAACTGCAAGTTATGCACGAAAGTCCTGTTTAAAGGATGAATTTCGTTCGAAGTGATGTAGAAAGATTTAATGACTAAAAGAGACGCAATAATATGACTTTAAGGCTAAAAAATGCATAGTTGCCTTCAATAGATCAAGTGCAAGTTATGCATGAAAGTCGTGTTTCAAATACAAAAATAGAATTGGTTCGAAGAGCCTTCAAACAATTTATTGATTGAAAAGACTGAGTGATATGCTTTTTAATGGTAAAATAATGCATTGTTGTCTTTAGTAGATTAATTGCAAGTTATGTAAGAAAATAATGTTTGAAGGGCGAAAACAGAATTCGTTCGTATTAATTTAGAATGATTTAATGACTCGAAGAGACTCAGTGACATGACTTTAAGGCTAAACAAATGCATTGTTGCTTTCAATAGATCAACTGCAAGTTACGCACGAAAGTCATGTTTAAAGGCCGAATTTCGTTCGAAGTGATTTAGAACGATTTACTAACTAAAAGAGACGCAAAAATATGACTTTAACGCTAAAAAAATGCATAGTTGCCATCAATAGATCAATTGCAACTTATGCATCAAAGTCGCGTTTTAAATGCAAAAGGAGAATTGGTTCGAAGTGCCTTCCAACAATTTAATGATTAAAAATACTGAGTGATATGGTTTTTAATGCTAAAATAATGCATTGTTGTCTTTAGTAGATTAATCACAAGTTATGTAAGAAAATAATGTTTGAACGGCGAAAATAGAATTCGTTCGAATTAATTTAGAATGATTTAATGACTAGAAGAGACTTAGTGACATGACTTTAAGGCTAAACAAATGCATTGTTGCCTTCAATAGATTGACTGCAAGTTATGCGCCAAAGTCATGTTTAAAGGCCGAATTTTGTTCGAAGTGATTTAGAAAGATTTAATGACTAAAAGAGACGCAATAATATGACTTTAAGGCTAAAAAATGAATAGGTTCCTTCAATAGATCAAGTGCAAGTTATGCATGAAAGTCGTGTTTTAAATACAAAAATAGAATTGGTTCGAAGAGCCTTCAAACAATTTAATGATTGAAAAGACTGAGTGATATGCTTTTTAATGGTAAAATAATGCATTGTTGTCTTCAGTAGATTAATTGCAAGTTATGTAAGAAAATAATGTTTGAAGGGCGAAAATAGAATTCGTTTGAATTAATTTAGAATGATTTAATGACTAGAAGAGACTTAGTGACATGACTTAAAGGCTAAACAAATGCATTGTTGCCTTCAATAGATTAACTGCAAGTTCTGCACGAAAGTCCTGTTTAAAGGCCGAATTTCGTTCGAAGTGATGTAGAAAGATTTAATGACTAAAAGAGACGCAATAATATGAATTTAAGGCTAAAAAATGCATAGTTGCCATCAATAGATCAATTGCAAGTTATGCATCAAAGTCGTCTTTTAAATACAAAAATAGAATTGGTTCGAAGAGCCTTCAAACAATTTATTGATTGAAAAGACTTAGTGATATGCTTTTTAATGGTAAAATAATTCATTGTTGTATTCAGTAGATTAATTGCAAGTTATGTAAGAAAATAATGTTTGAAGGGCGAAAATAGAATTCGTTCGAATTAATTTAGAATGATTTAATGACTAGAAGAGACTTAGTGACATGACTTAAAGGCTAAACAAATGCATTGTTGCCTTCAATAGATTAACTACAAGTTATGCACGAAAGTCATGTTTAAAGGCAGAATTTCGTTCGAAGTGATTTAGAATGATTTACTGACTAAAAGAGACGCAAAAATATGACTTTAAGGCTAAAAAAATGCGTAGTTGCCATCAATAGATCAATTGCAAGTTATGCATCAAAGTCGCGTTTTAAATGCAAAAGGAGAATTAGTTCGAAGTGCCTTCAAACAATTTAATGATTGACAAGACTGAGTGATATGCTTTTTAATGGTAAAATAATGCATTGTTGTCTTCAGTAGATTAATTGCAAGTTATGTAAGAAAATAATGTTTGAACGGCGAAAATAGAATTCGTTTGAATTAATTTAGAATGATTGAATGACTCGAAGAGACTCAGTGACAAGACTTAAAGGCTAAACAAATGCATTGTTGCCTTCAATAGATTAACCGCAAGTTATGCACGAAAGTCCTGTTTAAAGGCTGAATTTCGTTCCAAGTGATGTAGAAAGATTTAATGACTAAAAGAGACGCAATAATATGACTTTAAGGGTAAAAAATGCATAGTTGCCTTCAATAGATCAAGTGCAAGTTACGCATGAAAGCCGTGTTTTAAATACAAAAATAGAATTGGTTCGAAGAGCCTTCAAACAATTTATTGATTGAAAAGACTGAGTGATTTGCTTTTTAATGGTAAAATAATGCATTGTTGTCTTTAGTAGATTAATTGCAAGTTATGTAAGAAAATAATGTTTGAAGGGCGAAAATAGAATTCGTTCGTATTAATTTAGAATGATTTAATGACTCGAAGAGACTCAGTGACATGACTTTAAGGCTAAACAAATGCATTGTTGCTTTCAATAGATTGACTGCAAGTTATGCGCCAAAGTCATGTTTAAAGGCCGAATTTTGTTCGAAGTGATTTAGAAAGATTTAATGACTAAAAGAGACGCAATAATATGACTTTAAGGCTAAAAAACGAATAGGTTCCTTCAATAGATCAAGTGCAAGTTATGCATGAAAGTCGTGTTTTAAATACAAAAATAGAATTGGTTCGAAGAGCCTTCAAACAATTTAATGATTGAAAAGACTGAGTGATATGCTTTTTAATGGTAAAATAATGCATTGTTGTCTTCAGTAGATTAATTGCAAGTTATGTAAGAAAATAATGTTTGAAGGGCGAAAATAGAATTCGTTTGAATTAATTTAGAATGATTTAATGACTAGAAGAGACTTAGTGACATGACTTTAAGGCTAAACAAATGCATTGTTGCCTTCAATAGATTAACTGCAAGTTCTGCACGAAAGTCCTGTTTAAAGGCCGAATTTCGTTCGAAGTGATGTAGAAAGATTTAATGACTAAAAGAGACGCAATAATATGAATTTAAGGCTAAAAAATGCATAGTTGCCATCAATAGATCAATTGCAAGTTATGCATCAAAGTCGTCTTTTAAATACAAAAATAGAATTGGTTCGAAGAGCCTTCAAACAATTTATTGATTGAAAAGACTTAGTGATATGCTTTTTAATGGTAAAATAATTCATTGTTGTATTCAGTAGATTAATTGCAAGTTATGTAAGAAAATAATGTTTGAATGGCGAAAATAGAATTCGTTCGAATTAATTTAGAATGATTGAATGACTAGAAGAGACTTAGTGACATGACTTAAAGGCTAAACAAATGCATTGTTGCCTTCAATAGATTAACTACAAGTTATGCACGAAAGTCATGTTTAAAGGCAGAATTTCGTTCGAAGTGATTTAGAATGATTTACTGACTAAAAGAGACGCAAAAATATGACTTTAAGGCTAAAAAAATGCGTAGTTGCCATCAATAGATCAATTGCAAGTTATGCATCAAAGTCGCGTTTTAAATGCAAAAGGAGAATTAGTTCGAAGTGCCTTCAAACAATTTAATGATTGACAAGACTGAGTGATATGCTTTTTAATGGTAAAATAATGCATTGTTGTCTTCAGTAGATTAATTGCAAGTTATGTAAGAAAATAATGTTTGAACGGCGAAAATAGAATTCGTTTGAATTAATTTAGAATGATTGAATGACTCGAAGAGACTCAGTGACAAGACTTAAAGGCTAAACAAATGCATTGTTGCCTTCAATAGATTAACCGCAAGTTATGCACGAAAGTCCTGTTTAAAGGCTGAATTTCGTTCCAAGTGATGTAGAAAGATTTAATGACTAAAAGAGATGCAATAATATGACTTTAAGGGTAAAAAATGCATAGTTGCCTTCATTAGATCAAGTGCAAGTTACGCATGAAAGCCGTGTTTTAAATACAAAAATAGAATTGGTTCGAAGAGCCTTCAAACAATTTATTGATTGAAAAGACTGAGTGATTTGCTTTTTAATGCTAAAATAATGCATTGTTGTCTCCAGTAGATTAATTGGAAATTATGTAAGAAAATAATGTTTGAAGGGCGAAAATAGAATTCGTTTGAATTAATTTAGAATGATTGAATGACAAGAAGAGACTTAGTGACATGACTTTAAGGCTAAACAAATGCATTGTTGCCTATAATAGGTCAACTGCAAGTTATGCACGAAAATCCTGTTTAAAGGCTGAATTTCGTTCCAAGTGATGTAGAAAGATTTAATGACTAAAAGAGACGCAATAATATGACTTTAAGGCAAAAAAATGCATAGTTGCCTTCAATAGATCAAGTGCAAGTTATGCATGAAAGTCGTGTTTTAAATACAAAAATAGAATTGGTTCGAAGAGCCTTCAAACAATTTATTGATTGAAAAGACTGAGTGATATGCTTTTTAATGGTAAAATAATGCATTGTTGTCTTTAGTAGATTAATTGCAAGTTATGTAAGAAAATAATGTTTGAAGGGCGAAAATAGAATTCGTTCGTATTAATTTAGAATGATTTAATGACTCGAAGAGACTCAGTGACATGACTTTAAGGCTAAACAAATGCATTGTTGCTTTCAATAGATCAACTGCAAGTTACGCACGAAAGTCATGTTTAAAGGCCGAATTTCGTTCGAAGTGATTTAGAACGATTTACTAACTAAAAGAGATGCAAAAATATGAATTTAAGGCTAAAAAAATGAATAGTTTCCTTCAATAGATCAAGTGCAAGTTATGCATGAAGCTCGTGTTTTAAATACAAAAATAGAATTGGTTCGTAGTGCCTTCAAACAATTTAATGATTGAAAAAACTGAGTGATATGCTTGTTAATGCTAAAATAATGCATTGTTGTCTCCAGTAGATTAATTGGAAATTATGTAAGAAAATAATGTTTGAAGGGCGAAAATAGAATTCGTTTGAATTAATTTAGAATGATTTAATGACTAGAAGAGACTTAATGACATGACTTTAAGGCTAAACAAATGCATTGTTGCCTATAATAAATCAACTGCAAGTTATGCACGAAAGTCATGTTTAAAGGCCGAATTTCGTTCGAAGTGATTTAAAATGATTTACTAACTAAAAGTGACGCAAAAATATGACTTTAAGGCTAAAAAAATGCATAGTTGCCATCAATAGATCAATTGCAAGATATGCATCAGAGTCACGTTTTAAATGCAAAACGAGAATTGGTTCGAAATGCCGTCAAACAATTTAATGTTTAAAAATACTGAGTGATATGCTTTTTAATGCTAAAATAATGCATTGTTGTCTTCAGTAGATTAATTACAAGTTATCTAAGAAAATAATGTTTGAAGGGCGAAAATAGAATTCGTTCGTATTAATTTAGAATGATTTAATGACTCGAGGAGACTCAGTGACATGAGTTTAAGGCTAAACAAATGCATTGTTGTTTTCAATAGATCAACTGCAAGTTACGCACGAAAGTCATGTTTAAAGGCCCAATTTCGTTCGAAGTGATTTAGAATGATTTACTAACTGAAAGAGACGCAAAAATATGACTTTAACGCTAAAAAAATGCATAGTTGCCATCAATAGATCAATCGCAACTTATGCATCAAAGTCGCGTTTTAAATGCAAAACGAGAATTGGTTCGAAGTGCCTTCAAACAATTTAATGATTAAAAATACTGAGTGATATGCTTTTTAATGCTAAAATAATGCATTGTTGTCTTCAGTAGATGAATTGGAAATTATGTAAGAAAATAATGTTTGAAGGGCGAAAATAGAATTCATTTGAATTAATTTAGAATGATTGAATGACAAGAAGAGACTTAGTGACATGACTTTAAGGCTAAACAAATGCATTGTTGCCTATAATAGATCAACTGCAAGTTATGCACGAAAGTCATGTTCAAAGGCCGAATTTCGTTACAAGTGATTTAGAATGATTTACTAACTTAAAGAGACGCAAAAATATGACTTTAAGGCTAAAAAAAATGCATAGTTGCCATCAATATATCAATTGCAAGTTATGCATGAAAGTCGCGTTTGAAATGCAAAAAGAGAATTGGTTCGAAGTGCCTTCAAACAATTTAATGATTGAAAAGACTGAGTGATATGCTTTTTCATGCTAAAATAATGCATTGTTGTCTTCTGTAGATTAATTGCAAGTTATCTAAGAAAATAATGTTTGAATGGCAAAAATAGAATTCATTCTTATTAATTTAGAATGATTTAATGACTCGAAGAGACTCACTGACAGGACTTAAAGGCTAAACAAATGCATTGTTGCCTTCAATAGATCAACTGCAAGTTATGCACGAAAGTCATGTTTAAAAGCCGAATTTCGTTCGAAGTGATTTAGAATGATTTACTGACTAAAAGTGACGCAAAAATATGACTTTAAGGCTAAAAAATGAATAGTTGCCTTCAATAGATCATGTGCAAGTTATGCATGAAAGTCGTGTTTTAAATACAAAAATAGAATTGGTTCGAAGAGCCTTTAAACAATTTAATGATTGAAAAGACTGAGTGATATGCTTTTTAATGGTAAAATAATGCATTGTTGTCTTCAGTAGATTAATTGCAAGTTATGTAAGAAAATATTGTTTGAACGGCGAAAATAGAATTCGTTCGAATTAATTTAGAATGATTTTGTTGACTCGAAGAGACTCACTGACAGGACTTAAAGGCTAAACAAATGCATTGTTGCCTTCAATAGATCAACTGCAAGTTATGCACGAAAGTCATGTTTAAAGGCCGAATTTCGTTCGAAGTGATTCAGAATGATTTACTGACTAAAAGAGACGCGAAAAAATGACTTTAAGCCTAAAAAAATGCATAGTTGCCATCAATATATCAATTGCAAGTTATGCATGAAAGTCGCGTTTTAAATGCAAAACGAGAATTGGTTCGAAGTGCCTTCAAACAATTTAATGATTGAAAAGACTGAGTGATATGCTTTTTAATGCTAAAATAATGCATTGTTGTCTTTAGAATTCGTTTGAATTAATTTAGAATGATTGAATGACTCGAAGAGACTCAGTGACAAGACTTAAAGGCTAAACAAATGCATTATTGCCTTCAATAGATTAACTACAAGTTATGCAAGAAAGTCCTGTTTAAAGGCTGAATTTCGTTCGAAGTGATGTAGAAAGATTTAATGCCTAAAAGAGACGTAATAATATGACTTTAAGGCTAAAAAATGCATAGTTGCCTTCAATAGATCAAGTGCAAGTTATGCATGAAAGTCGTGTTTTAAATACAAAAATAGAATTGGTTCGAAGAGCCTTCAAACAATTTAATGATTGAAAAGACTGAGTGATATGCTTTTTAATGGTAAAATAATGCATTGTTGTCTTCAATAGATTAATTACAAGTTATGTAAGAAAATAATGTTGGAATGGCGAAAATAGAATTCGTTCGTATTAATTTAGAATGATTTAATGACTAGAAGAGACTTAGTGACAGGACTTTAAGGCTAAACAAATGCATTGTTGCCTATAATAGATCAACTGCAAGTTATGCACGAAAGTCATGTTTAAAGGCCGAATTTCGTTCGAAGTGATTTAGAATGATTTACTAACTAAAAGAGACGCAAAAATATGACTTTAAGGCTAAAAAAATGCATAGTTGCCATCAATAGATCAATTGCAAGTTATGCATCAAAGTCACGTTTTAAATGCAAAACGAGAATTGGTTCGACGTGCCTTGAAACAATTTAATGATTAAAAAGACTGAGTGATATGCTTTTTCATGCTAAAATAATGCATTGTTGTCTTCAGTAGATTAAGTGCAAGTTATGTAAGAAAATAATGTTTGAAGGGCGAAAACAGAATTCGTTTGAATTAATTTAGAATGATTGAATGACTCGAAGAGACTCAGTGACAGGACTTAAAGGCTAAACAAATGTATTGTTTCCTTCAATAGATTAACCGCAAGTTATGCACGAAAGTCCTGTTTAACGGCTGAATTTCGTTCCAAGTGATGTAGAAAGATTTAATGACTAAAAGAGACGCAATAATATGACTTTAAGGCTAAAAAATGCATAGTTGCCTTCAATAGATCAAGTGCAAGTTATGCATGAAAGCCGTGTTTTAAATACAAAAATAGAATTGGTTCGAAAAGCCTTCAAACAATTTATTGATTGAAAAGACTGAGTGATTTGCTTTTTAATGGTAAAATAATGCATTGTTGTCTTTAGTAGATTAATTGCAAGTTATGTAAGAAAATAATGTTTGAAGGGCGAAAATAGAATTCGTTCGAATTAATTTAGAATGATTGAATGACTCGAAGAGACTCAGTGACAGGACTTAAAGGCTAAACAATTGCATTGTTGCCTTCAATAGATTAACTGCAAGTTATGCACGAAAGTCCTGTTTAAAGGCTGAATTTGGTTCCAAGTGATGTAGAAAGATTTAATGACTAAAAGAGACGCAATAATATGACTTTAAGGCTAAAAAATGCATAGTTGCCTTCAATAGATCAAGTGCAAGTTATGCATGAAAGTCGTGTTTTAAATACAAAAATAGAATTGGTTCGAAGAGCCTTCAAACAATTTATTGATTAAAAAGACTGAGTGATATGCTTTTTAATGGTAAAATAATGCATTGTTGTCTTTAGTAGATTAATTGCAAGTTATGTAAGAAAATAATGTTTGAAGGGCGAAAATAGAATTCGTTTGAATTAATTTAGAATGATTTAATGACTAGAAGAGACTTAGTGACATGACTTTAAGGCTAAACAAATGCATTGTTGCCTATAATAGATGAACTGCAAGTTATGCATGAAAGTCGTGTTTTAAATACAAAAATAGAATTGGTTCGAAGAGCCTTCAAACAATTTATTGATTGAAAAGACTGAGTGATATGCTTTTTAATGGTAAAATAATGCATCGTTGTCTTTAGTAGATTAATTGCAAGTTATGTAAGAAAATAATGTTTGAAGGGCGAAAATAGAATTCGTTCATATTAATTTAGAATGATTTAATGACTCTAAGAGACTTAGTGACAGGACTTAAAGGCTAAACAAATGAATTGTTGCCTTCATTAGATTAACTGCAAGTTATGCGCCAAAGTCATGTTTGAAGGCCGAATTTCGTTCGAAATGATTTAGAAAGATTTAATGACTAAAAGAGACGCAATAATATGACTTTAAGGCTAAAAAATGCATAGTTGCCTTCAATAGATCAAGTGCAAGTTATGCATGAAAGTCGTGTTTTAAATACAAAAATAGAATTGGTACGAAGAGCCTTCAAACAATTTATCGATTGAAAAGACTTAGTGATATGCTTTTTAATGGTAAAATAATGCATTGTTGTCTTCAGTAGATTAATTGCAAGTTATGTAAGAAAATAATGTTTGAAGGGCGAAAATAGAAATCGTTTGAATTAATTTAGAATGATTTATTGACTAGAAGAGACTTAGTGACATGACTTTAAGGCTAAACAAATGCATTGTTGCCTATAATAGATGAACTGCAAGTTATGCACGAAAGTCATGTTTAAAGGCCGAATTTCATTCGAAGTGATTTAGAATGATTTACTGACTAAAAGAGACGCAAAAATATGACTTTAAGGCTAAAAAAATGCATAGTTGCCATCAATAGATCAATTGCAAGTTATGCATCAAAGCCGCGTTTTAAATGCAAAACGAGAATTGGTTCGAAGTGCCTTCAAACAATTTAATGATTGACAAGACTGAGTGATATGCTTTTTAATGCTAAAATAATGCATTGTTGTCTTCAGTAGATTAATTGCAAGTTATGTAAGAAAATAATGTTTGAAGGGCGAAAATAGAATTCGTTTGAATTAATTGAGAATGATTGAATGACTCGAAGAGACTCAATGACAGGACTTTATGGCTAAACAAATGCATTGTTGCCTATAATAGATGAACTGCAAGTTATGCACGAAAGTCATGTTTAAAGGCCGAATTTCGTTCGAAGTGATTTAGAATGATTTACTGACTAAAAGAGACGCAAAAATATGACTTTAAGGCTAAAAAAATGCATATTTTCCTTCAATAGATCAATTGCAAGTTATGCATGAAGGTCGCGTTTTAAATACAAAATAGAATTGGTTCGAAGTGCCTTCAAACAAGTTAATGATTGAAAAGACTGAGTGATATGCTTTTTAATGCTAAAATAATGCATTGTTGTCTTTAGTAGATTAATTGCAAGTTATGTAAGAAAATAATGTTTGAAGGGCGAAAATAGAATTCGTTTGAATTAATTTAGAATGATTTCATGACTAGAAGAGACTTAGTGACATGACTTTAAGGCTAAACAAATGCATTGTTGCCTATAATAGATCAACTGCAAGTTATGCACGAAAGTCATGTTTAAAGGCCGAATTTCGTTCGAAGTGATTTAGAATGATTTACTAACTAAAAGAGACGCAAAAATATGACTTTAAGGCTAAAAAAATGCATAGTTGCCATCAATAGATCAATTGCAAGTTATGCATCAAAGTCACGTTTTAAATGCAAAACGAGAATTGGTTCGACGTGCCTTGAAACAATTTAATGATTGAAAAGACTGAGTGATATGCTTTTTAATGCTAAAATAATGCATTGTTGTCTTTAGTAGATTAATTACAAGTTATCTAAGAAAATAATGTTTGAAGGGCGAAAATAGAATTCGTTCATATTAATTTAGAATGATTTAATGACTCGAAGAGACTTAGTGACAGGACTTAAAGGCTAAAAAAATGCATAGTTTCCTTCAATAGATCAATTGCAAGTTATGCATGAAGGTCGCGTTTTAAATACAAAATAGAATTGGTTCGAAGTGCCTTCAAACAATTTAATGATTGAAAAGACTGAGTGATATGCTTTTTAATGCTAAAATAATGCATTGTTGTCTTTAGTAGATTAATTACAAGTTATCTAAGAAAATAATGTTTGAAGGGCGAAAATAGAATTCGTTCATATTAATTTAGAATGATTTAATGACTCGAAGAGACTTAGTGACAGGACTTAAAGGCTAAAAAAATGCATAGTTTCCTTCAATAGATCAATTGCAAGTTATGCATGAAGGTCGCGTTTTAAATACAAAATAGAATTGGTTCGAAGTGCCTTCAAACAATTTAATGATTGAAAAGACTGAGTGATATGCTTTTTAATGCTAAAATAATGCATTGTTGTCTTTAGTAGATTAATTACAAGTTATCTAAGAAAATAATGTTTGAATTGCGAAAATAGAATTCGTTCGTATTAATTTAGAATGATTGAATGATTGGAAGAGACTCAGTGACAGGACTTCAAGGCTAAACAAATGCATTGTTGCCTTCAATATATAAACTGCAAGTTATGCACGAAAGTCCTGTTTAAAGCCTGAATTTCGTTCGAAGTGATGTAGAAAGATTTAATGACTAAAAGAGACGCAATAATATGAATTTAAGGCTAAAAAATGCATAGTTGCCTTCAATAGATCAAGTGCAAGTTATGCATGAAAGTCGTGTTTTAAATACAAAAATAGAATTGGTTCGAAGAGCCTTCAAACAATTTATTGATTTAAAAGACTGAGTGATATGCTTTTTAATGGTAAAATAATGCAATGTGGTCTTCAGTAGATTAATTTCAAGTTATGTAAGAAAATAATGTTTGAAGGGCGAAAATAGAATTCGTTTGAATTAATTTAGAATGATTTAATGACTAGAAGAGACTTAGTGACATGACTTTAAGGCTAAACAAATGCATTGTTGTCTATAATAGATCAACTACAAGTTATGCACGAAAGTCATGTTTAATGGCCGAATTTCGTTCGAAGTGATTTAGAATGATTTACTAACTAAAAGGGACGCAAAAATATGACTTTAAGGCTAAAAAAATGCATAGTTGCCATCAATAGATCAATTGCAACTTATGCATCAAAGTCGCGTTTTAAATGCAAAACGAGAATTGGTTCGAAGTGCCTTCAAACAATTTAATGATTAAAAAGACTGAGTGATATGCTTTTTCATGCTGAAATAATGCATTGTTGTCTTTAGTAGATTAAATGCAAGTTATCTAAGAAAATAATGTTTGAAGGGCGAAAATAGAATTCGTTTGAATTAATTGAGAATGATTGAATGACTCGAAGAGACTCAGTGACAGGACTTTATGGCTAAACAAACGCATTGTTGCCTATAGTAGATGAACTGCAAGTTATGCACGAAAGTGATGTTTAAAGGCCGAATTTCGTTCGAAGTGATTTAGAATGATTTACTGACTAAAAGAGACGCAAAAATATGACTTTAAGGCTAAAAAAATGCATAGTTTCCTTCAATAGATCAATTGCAAGTTATGCATGAAGGTCGCGTTTTAAATACAAAATAGAATTGGTTCGA
Organism: Coriaria nepalensis; assembly: GCA_027186245.1. Taxonomy (NCBI): domain Eukaryota; kingdom Viridiplantae; phylum Streptophyta; class Magnoliopsida; order Cucurbitales; family Coriariaceae; genus Coriaria; species Coriaria nepalensis. The sequence continues at coordinate 24,008,410 of CP114481.1, forward strand.
AGTGCCTTCAAACAATTTAATGATTGAAAAGACTGAGTGATATGCTTTTTAATGCTAAAATAATGCATTGTTGTTTTTAGTAGATTAATTACAAGTTATCTAAGAAAATAATGTTTGAAGGGCGAAAATAGAATTCGTTCATATTAATTTAGAATGATTTAATGACTCGAAGAGACTTAGTGACAGGACTTAAAGGATAAACAAATGAATTGTTGCCTTCATTAGATTAACTGCAAGTTATGTGCCAAAGTCATGTTTAAAGGCCGAATTTCGTTCGAAATGATTTAGAAAGATTTAATGACTAAAAGAGACGCAATAATATGACTTTAAGGCTAAAAAATGAATAGGTTCCTTTAAAAGATCAAGTGCAAGTTATGCACGAAAGTCGTGTTTTAAATACAAAAATAGAATTGGTTCGAAGAGCCTTCAAACAATTTAATGATTGAAAAGACTGAGTGATATGCTTTTTAATGGTAAAATAATACATTGTTGTCTTGAATAGATTAATTGCAAGTTATGTAAGAAAATAATGTTTGAAGGGCGAAAATAGAATTTGTTTGAATTAATTTAGAATGATTTAATGACTAGAACAGACTTAGTGACATGACTTTAAGGCTAAACAAATGCATTGTTGCCTATAATAGATCAACTGCAAGTTATGCACGAAAGTCATGTTTAAAGGCCGAATTTCGTTCGAAGTGATTTAGAATGATTTACTGACTAAAAGAGACGCAAAAATATGACTTTAAGGCTAAAAAAATGCATTGTTGCCATCAATAGATCAATTGCAAGTTATGCATCAAAGTCGCGTTTTAAATGCAAAACGAGAATTGGTTCGAAATGCCTTCAAACAATTTAATGATTGACAACACTGAGTGATATTCTTTTTAATGCTAAAATAATGCATTGTTGTCTTCAGTAGAGTAATTGCAAGTTATGTAAGAAAATAATATTTGAAGGGCGAAAATAGAATTCGTTCATATTAATTTAGAATGATTTAATGACTCGAAGAGACTTAGTGACAGGACTTAAAGGCTAAACAAATGCATTGTTGCCTTCAATAGATTAACTAGAAGTTATGCATGAAAGTCCTGTTTAAAGGCCGAATTTCGTTCGAAGTGATTTAGAAAGATTTAATGACTAAAAGAGACGCAATAATTTGACTTTAAGGCTAAAAAATGCATAGTTGCCATCAATAGATCAAGTGCAAGTTATGCATGAACGTCGTGTTTTAAATACAAAAATAGAATTGGTTCGTAGTGCCTTCAAACAATTTAATGATTGAAAAGACTGAGTGATATGCTTGTTAATGCTAAAATAATGCATTGTTGTCTCCAGTAGATTAATTGCAAATTATGTAAGAAAATAAAGTTTGAAGGGCGAAAATAGAATTCGTTTGAATTAATTTAGAATGATTTAATGACTAGAAGAGACTTAGTGACATGACTTTGAGGCTAAACAAATGCATTGTTGCCTTCAATAGATTAACTGCAAGTTATGCACGAAAGTCATGTTTCAAGCCTGAATTTCGTTCGAAGTGGTTTAGAATGATTTACCGACTAAAAGAGACGCAAAAATATGACTTTAAGGCTAAAAAATGCATAGTTGCCTTCAATAGATCAAGTGCAAGTTATGCATGAAAGTCGTGTTTTAAATACAAAAATAGAATTGGTTCGAAGAGCCTTCAAACAATTTATTGATTGAAAAGACTGAGTGGTATGCTTTTTAATGGTAAAATAATGCATTGTTGTCTTTAGTAGATTAATTGCAAGTTATGTAAGAAAATAATGTTTGAAGGGCGAAAATAGAATTCGTTCGTATTAATTTAGAATGATTTAATGACTCGAATAGACTCAGTGACAGGACTGAAAGGCTAAACAAATGCATTGTTGCCTTCAATAGATTAACTACAAGTTATGCACGAAAGTCCTATTTAAAGGCCGAATTTCGTTCGAAGTGATTTAAAAAGATTTAATGACTTAAAGAGACGCAATAATATGACTTTAAGGCTAAAAAATGAATAGTTGCCTTCAATAGATCAAGTGCAAGTTATGCATGAAAGTCGACTTTTAAATACAAAAATAGAATTGGTTCGTAGCGCCTTCAAACAATTTAATGATTGAAAAGACTGAGTGATATCCTTTTTAATGGTAAAATAATGAATTGTTGTCTTCAGTAGATTAATTGCAAGTTATGTAAGAAAATAATGTTTGAAGGGTGAAAATAGAATTCGTTCATATTAATTTAGAATGATTTAATGACTCGAAGAGACTTAGTGACAGGACTTAAAGGCTAAACAAATGCATTGTTGCCTTCAATAGATTAACTAGAAGTTATGCACGAAAGTCCTGTTTAAAGGCCGAATTTCGTTCGAAGTGATTTAGAAAGATTTAATGACTAAAAGAGACGCAATAATTTGACTTTAAGGCTAAAAAATGCATAGTTGCCATCAATAGATCAAGTGCAAGTTATGCATGAAAGTCGTGTTTTAAATACAAAAATAGAATTGGTTCGTAGTGCCTTCAAACAATTTAATGATTGAAAAGACTGAGTGATATGCTTGTTAATGCTAAAATAATGCATTGTTGTCTCCAGTAGATTAATTGCAAATTATGTAAGAAAATAAAGTTTGAAGGGCGAAAATAGAATTCGTTTGAATTAATTTAGAATGATTTAATGACTAGAAGAGACTTAGTGACATGACTTTGAGGCTAAACAAATGCATTGTTGCCTTCAATAGATTAACTGCAAGTTATGTACGAAAGTCATGTTTCAAGCCTGAATTTCGTTCGAAGTGGTTTAGAATGATTTACCGACTAAAAGAGACGCAAAAATATGACTTTAAGGCTAAAAAATGCATAGTTGCCTTCAATAGATCAAGTGCAAGTTATGCATGAAAGTCGTGTTTTAAATACAAAAATAGAATTGGTTCGAAGAGCCTTCAAACAACTTATTGATTGAAAAGACTGAGTGGTATGCTTTTTAATGGTAAAATAATGCATTGTTGTCTTTAGTAGATTAATTGCAAGTTATGTAAGAAAATAATGTTTGAAGGGCGAAGATAGAATTCGTTCGTATTAATTTAGAATGATTTAATGACTCGAAGAGACTCAGTGATATGACTTTAAGGCTAAACGAATGCATTGTTGCTTTCAATAGCTCAACTGCAAGTTATGCACGAAAGTCATGTTTAAAGGCCGAATTTCGTTCGAAGTGATTTAGAATGATTTACTGACTAAAAGAGACGCAAAAATATGACTTTAAGGCTAAAAAAAATGCATAGTTTCTTCAATAGATCAATTGCAAGTTATGCATGAAGGTCGCGTTTTAAATACAAAATAGAATTGGTTCGAAGTGCCTTCAAACAATTTAATGATTGAAAAGACTGAGTGATATGCTTTTTAATGCTAAAATAATGCATTGTTGTCTTTAGTAGATTAATTACAAGTTATCTAAGAAAATAATGTTTGAATTGCGAAAATAGAATTCGTTCGTATTAATTTAGAATGATTTAATGACTCGAATAGACTCAGTGACAGGACTGAAAGGCTAAACAAATGCATTGTTGCCTTCAATAGATTAACTACAAGTTATGCACGAAAGTCCTATTTAAAGGCCGAATTTCGTTCGAAGTGATTTAAAAAGATTTAATGACTAAAAGAGACGCAATAATATGACTTTAAGGCTAAAAAATGAATAGTTGCCTTCAATAGATCAAGTGCAAGTTATGCATGAAAGTCGACTTTTAAATACAAAAATAGAATTGGTTCGTAGTGCCTTCAAACAATTTAATGATTGAAAAGACTGAGTGATATCCTTTTTAATGGTAAAATAATGAATTGTTGTCTTCAGTAGATTAATTGCAAGTTATGTAAGAAAATAATGTTTGAAGGGCGAAAATAGAATTCGTTTGAATTAATTTAGAATGATTTCATGACTAGAAGAGACTTAGTGACATGACTTTAAGGCTAAACAAATGCATTGTTGCCTATAATAGATCAACTGCAAGTTATGCACGAAAGTCATGCTTAAAGGCCGAATTTCGTTCGAAGTGATTTAGAATGATTTACTAACTAAAAGAGACGCAAAAATATGACTTTAAGGCTAAAAAAATGCATAGTTGCCATCAATAGATCAATTGCAAGTTATGCATGAAAGTCGCGTTTGAAATGCAACACGAGAATTGGTTCGAAGTGCCTTCAAACAATTTAATGATTGAAAAGACTGAGTGATATGTTTTTTAATGCTAAAATAATGCATTGTTGTCTTCAGTAGATTAATTATAAGTTATCTAAGAAAATAATGTTTGGAGGGCGAAAATAAAATTCGTTCGTATTAATTTAGAATGATTTAATGACTCGAAGAGACTTAGTGACATGAGTTAAAGGATAAAAAAATGCATTGTTGCCTTCAATAGATTAACTGCAAGTTATGCGCCAAAGTCATGTTTAAAGGCCGAATTTCGTTCGAAGTGATTTAGAAAGATTGAATGACTAAAAGACACGCAATAATATGACTTTACGGCTAAAAAATGAATAGTTTCCTTCAATAGATCAAGTGCAGGTTATGCATGAAAGTTGTGTTTTAAATACAAAAATAGAATTGGTTCGTAGTGCCTTCAAACAATTTAATGATTGAAAAGACTGAGTGATATGCTTGTTAATGCAAAAATATTGCATTGTTGTCTCCAGTAGATTAATTGCAAATTATGTAAGAAAATAATGTTTGAAGGGCGAAAATAGAATTCGTTTGAATTAATTTAGAATGATTGAATGACTAGAAGAGACTTAGTGACATGACTTTAAGGCTAAACAAATGCATTGTTGCCGATAATAGATCAACAGCAAGTTATGCACGAAAGTCATGTTTAAAGGCCGAATTTCGTTAGAAGTGATTTAGAATGATTTACTGACTTAAAGAGACGCAAAAATATGACTTTAAGGCTAAAAAAAATGCATAGTTGCCATCAATATATCAATTGCAAGTTATGCATCAAAGTCGCATTCGAAATGCAAAAAGAGAATTGGTTCGAAGTGCCTTCAAACAATTCAATGATTGAAAAGACTGAGTGATATGCTCTTTCATGCTAAAATAATGCATTGTTGTCTTCAGTAGATTAAATGCAAGTTATCTAAGAAAATAATGTTTGAATTGCGAAAATAGAATTCGTTCGTATTAATTTAGAATGATTTAATGACTCGAATAGACTCAGTGACAGGACTTAAAGGCTAAACAAATGCATTGTTGCCTTCAATAGATTAACTGCAAGTTATGCACGAAAGTCCTGTTTCAAGGCTGAATTTCGTTCCAAGTTATGTACAAAGATTTAATGACTAAAAGAGATGCAATAATATGACTTTAAGGCTAAACAATGCATAGTTGCTTTCAATAGATCAAGTGCAAGTTATGCATGAAAGTCGTGTTTTAAATACAAAAATAGAATTTGTTCGAAGAGCCTTCAAACAATTTATTGATTGAAAAGACTGAGTGATATGCTTTTTAATGGTAAAATAATGCATTGTTGTCTTTAGTAGATTAATTGCAAGTTATGTAAGAAAATAATGTTTGAAGGGCGAAAATAGAATTCGTTTGAATTTATTTAGAATGATTTAATGACTAGAAGAGACTTAGTGACATGACTTTAAGGCTAAACAAATGCATTGTTGCCTATAATAGATCAACTGCAAGTTATGCACGAAAGTCATGTTTAAAGGCCGAATTTCGTTCGAAGTGATTTAGAATGATTTAGTAACTAAAAGAGACGCAAAAATATGACTTTAAGGCTAAAAAAATGCATAGTTGCCATCAATAGATCAATTGCAAGTTATGCATCAAAGTCACGTTTTCAATGCAAAACGAGAATTGGTTCCAAGTGCCTTCAAACAATTTAATGTTTAAAAATACTGAGTGATATGCTTTTTAATGCTAAAATAATGCATTGTTGTCTTCAGTAGATTAATTGCAAGTTATGTAAGAAAATAATGTTTGAAGGGCGAAAATAGAATTCGTTCATATTAATTTAGAATGATTTAATGACTCGAAAAGACTTAGTGATAGGACTTAAAGGATAAACAAATGAATTGTTGCCTTCATTAGATTAACTGCAAGTTATGTGCCAAAGTCATGTTTAAAGGCCGAATTTCGTTCGAAATGATTTAGAAAGATTTAATGACTAAAAGAGACGCAATAATATGACTTTAAGGCTAAAAAATGCATAGTTGCCTTCAATAGATCAAGTGCAAGTTATGCATGAAAGTCGTGTTTTAAATACAAAAATTGAATTGGTACGAAGAGCCTTCAAACAATTTATCGATTGAAAAGACTTAGTGATATGCTTTTTAATGGTAAAATAATGCATTGTTATCTTCAGTAGATTAATTCCAAGTTATGTAAGAAAATAATGTTTGAAGGGCGAAAATAGAATTCGTTTGAATTAATTTAGAATGATTTATTGACTGGGAGAGACTTAGTGACATGACTTTAAGGCTAAACAAATGCATTGTTGCCTATAATAGATCAACTGCAAGTTATGCACGAACGTCATGTTTAAAGGCCGAATTTCATTCGAAGTGATTTAGAATGATTTACTGACTAAAAGAGACGCAAAAATATGACTTTAAGGCTAAAAAAATGCATAGTTGCCATCAATAGATCAATTGCAAGTTATGCATCAAAGTCACGTTTTCAATGCAAAACGAGAATTGGTTCCAAGTGCCTTCAAACAATTTAATGTTTAAAAATACTGAGTGATATGCTTTTTAATGCTAAAATAATGCATTGTTGTCTTCAGTAGATTAATTGCAAGTTATGTAAGAAAATAATGTTTGAAGGGCGAAAATAGAATTCGTTCATATTAATTTAGAATGATTTAATGACTCGAAAAGACTTAGTGATAGGACTTAAAGGATAAACAAATGAATTGTTGCCTTCATTAGATTAACTGCAAGTTATGTGCCAAAGTCATGTTTAAAGGCCGAATTTCGTTCGAAATGATTTAGAAAGATTTAATGACTAAAAGAGACGCAATAATATGACTTTAAGGCTAAAAAATGCATAGTTGCCTTCAATAGATCAAGTGCAAGTTATGCATGAAAGTCGTGTTTTAAATACAAAAATTGAATTGGTACGAAGAGCCTTCAAACAATTTATCGATTGAAAAGACTTAGTGATATGCTTTTTAATGGTAAAATAATGCATTGTTATCTTCAGTAGATTAATTCCAAGTTATGTAAGAAAATAATGTTTGAAGGGCGAAAATAGAATTCGTTTGAATTAATTTAGAATGATTTATTGACTGGGAGAGACTTAGTGACATGACTTTAAGGCTAAACAAATGCATTGTTGCCTATAATAGATCAACTGCAAGTTATGCACGAAAGTCATGTTTAAAGGCCGAATTTCATTCGAAGTGATTTAGAATGATTTAATGACTAAAAGAGACGCAAAAATATGACTTTAAGGCTAAAAAAATGCATAGTTGCCATCAATAGATCAATTGCAAGTTATGCATCAAAGTCGCGTTTTAAATGCAAAACGAAAATTGGTTCGAAGTGCCTTCAAACAATTTAATGATTGACAAGACTGAGTGATATGCTTTTTAATGCTAAAATAATGCATTGTTGTCTTCAGTAGATTAATTGCAAGTTATGTAAGAAAATAATGTTTGAAGGGCGAAAATAGAATTCGTTTGAATTAATTGAGAATGATTGAATGACTCGAAGAGACTCAGTGATAGGACTTTATGGCTAAACAAACGCATTGTTGCCTATAGTAGATGAACTGCAAGTTATGCACGAAAGTGATGTTTAAAGGCCGAATTTCGTTCGAAGTGATTTAGAATGATTTACTGACTAAAAGAGACGCAAAAATATGACTTTAAGGCTAAAAAAATGCATAGTTTCCTTCAATAGATCAATTGCAAGTTATGCATGAAGGTCGCGTTTTAAATACAAAATAGAATTGGTTCGAAGTGCCTTCAAACAATTTAATGATTGAAAAGACTGAGTGATATGCTTTTTAATGCTAAAATAATGCATTGTTGTCTTTAGTAGATTAATTACAAGTTATCTAAGAAAATAATGTTTGAAGGGCGAAAATAGAATTCGTTCATATTAATTTAGAATGATTTAATGACTCGAAGAGACTTAGTGACAGGACTTAAAGGATAAACAAATGAATTGTTGCCTTCATTAGATTAACTGCAAGTTATGTGCCAAAGTCATGTTTAAAGGCCGAATTTCGTTCGAAATGATTTAGAAAGATTTAATGACTAAAAGAGACGCAATAATATGACTTTAAGGCTAGAAAATGAATAGGTTCCTTTAAAAGATCAAGTGCAAGTTATGCACGAAAGTCGTGTTTTAAATACAAAAATAGAATTGGTTCGAAGAGCCTTCAAACAATTTAATGATTGAAAAGACTGAGTGATATGCTTTTTAATGGTAAAATAATACATTGTTGTCTTGAATAGATTAATTGCAAGTTATGTAAGAAAATAATGTTTGAAGGGCGAAAATAGAATTTGTTTGAATTAATTTAGAATGATTTAATGACTAGAACAGACTTAGTGACATGACTTTAAGGCTAAACAAATGCATTGTTGCCTATAATAGATCAACTGCAAGTTATGCACGAAAGTCATGTTTAAAGGCCGAATTTCATTCGAAGTGATTTAGAATGATTTACTGACTAAAAGAGACGCAAAAATATGACTTTAAGGCTAAAAAAATGCATTGTTGCCATCAATAGATCAATTGCAAGTTATGCATCAAAGTCGCGTTTTAAATGCAAAACGAGAATTGGTTCGGAGTGCCTTCAAACAATTTAATGATAGAAAAGACTGAGTGATATGCTTTTTAATGCTAAAATAATGCATTGTTGTCTTCAGTAGATTAATTGCAAGTTATATAAGAAAATAATGTTTGAAGGGCGAAGATAGAATTCGTTTGAATTAATTTAGAATGATTGAATGATTGGAAGAGACTCAGTGACAGGACTTCAAGGCAAAACAAATGCACTGTTGCCTTCAATAGATAAACTGCAAGTTATGCACGAAAGTCCTGTTTAAAGCCTGAATTTCGTTCGAAGTGATGTAGAAAGATTTAATGACTAAAAGAGACGCAATAATATGAATTTAAGGCTAAAAAATGTATAGTTGCCTTCAATAGATCAAGTGCAAGTTATGCATGAAAGTCGTGTTTTAAATACAAAAATAGAATTGGTTCGAAGAGCCTTCAAACAATTTATTGATTGAAAAGACTGAGTGATATGCTTTTTAATGCTAAAATAATGCAATGTTGTCTTCAGTAGAGTAATTGCAAGTTATGTAAGAAAATAATGTTTGAAGGGCGAAAATAGAATTCGTTTGAATTAATTTAGAATGATTTATTGACTAGAAGAGACTTAGTGACATGACTTTAAGGCTAAACAAATGCATTGTTGCCTATAATAGATCAACTGCAAGTTATGCAAGAAAGTCATGTTTAAAGGCCGAATTTCATTCGAAGTGATTTAGAATGATTTACTAACTAAAAGAGACGCAAAAATATGACTTTAAGGCTAAAAAAATGCATAGTTGCCATCAATAGATCAATTGCAAGTTATGCATCAAAGTCGCGTTTTAAATGCAAAACGAGAATTGGTTCGGAGTGCCTTCAAACAATTTAATGATTGACAAGACTGAGTGATATGCTTTTTAATGCTAAAATAATGCATTGTTGTCTTCAGTAGATTAATTGCAAGTTATGTAAGAAAATAATGTTTGAAGGGCGAAAATAGAATTCGTTTGAATTAATTGAGAATGATTGAATGACTCGAAGAGACTCAGTGACAGGACTTTATGGCTAAACAAATGCATTGTTGCCTATAATAGATGAACTGCAAGTTATGCACAAAAGTGATGTTTAAAGGCCGAATTTCGTTCGAAGTGATTTAGAATGATTTACTGACTAAAAGAGACGCAAAAATATGACTTTAAGGCTAAAAAAATGCATTGTTGCCATCAATAGATCAATTGCAAGTTATGCATCAAAGTCGCGTTTTAAATGCAAAACGAGAATTGGTTCGGAGTGCCTTCAAACAATTTAATGATTGAAAAGACTGAGTGATATGCTTTTTAATGCTAAAATAATGCATTGTTGTCTTTAGTAGATTAATTACATGTTATCTAAGAAAATAATGTTTGAATTGCGAAAATAGAATTCGTTCGTATTAATTTAGAATGATTTAATGACTCGAAGAGACTTAGTGACAGGAGTTAAAGGCTAAACAAATGCATTGTTGCCTTCAATAGATTAACTGCAAGTTATGCGCCAAAGTCGTGTTTAAAGGCCGAATTTCGTTCGAAGTGATTTAGAAAGATTTAATGACTAAAAGGGACGCAAAAATATGACTTTAAGGCTAAAAAATGCATAGTTGCCTTCAATAGATCAAGTGAAAGTTATGCATCAAAGTCGTGTTTTAAATACAAAAATAGAATTGGTTCGAAGAGCCTTCAAACAATTTATTGATTGAAAAGACTGAGTGATATGCTTTTTAATGGTAAAATAATGCATTGTTGCCTTCAGTAGATTTATTTCAAGTTATGTAAGAAAATAATATTTGAAGGGCGAAAATAGAATTCGTTCGTATTAATTTAGAATGATTTAATGGCTCGAAGAGACTCAGTGACATGACTTTAAGGCAAAACAAATGCATTGTTGCTTTCAATAGATGAACTGCAAGTTATGCACGAAAGTCATGTTTAAAGGCCGAATTTCGTTCGAAGTGATTTAGAATGATTTACAGACTAAAAGAGACGCAAAAATATGACTTTAAGGCCAAAAAATCCATAGTTTCCTTCGATAGATCAATTGCAAGTTATGCATGAAGGTCGCATTTTACATACAAAATAGAATTGGTTCGAAGTGCCTTCAAACAATTTAATGATTGAAAAGACTGAGTGATATGCTTTTTAATGCTAAAATAATGCATTGTTCTCTTCAGTAGATTAATTGCAAGTTATGTAAGAAAATAATGTTTGAAGGGCGAAAATAGAATTCGTTCGTATTAATTTAGAATGATTTAATGACTCGAAGAGACTTAGTGACAGGAGTTAAAGGCTAAAAAAATGCATTGTTGCCTTCAATAGATTAACTGCAAGTTATGCGCCAAAGTTGTGTTTAAAGGCCGAATTTCGTTAGAAGTGATTTAGAAAGATTTAATGACTAAAAGAGACGCAATAATATGACTTTAAGGCTAAAAAATGAATAGTTTCCTTCAATAGATCAAGTGCAAGTTATGCATGAAAGTCGTGTTTTAAATACAAAAATAGAATTGGTTCGTAGTGCCTTCAAACAATTTAATGATTGAAACGACTGAGTGATATGCTTTTTAATGGTAAAATAATGCATTGTCGCCTTCAGTAGATTTATTTCAAGTTATGTAAGAAAATAATGTTTGAAGGGCGAAAATAGAATTCGTTCGTATTAATTTAGAATGATTTAATGACTCGAAGAGACTCAGTGACATGACTTTAAGGCATAACAAATGCATTGTTGCCTTCAATAGATTAACTGCAAGTTATGCACGAAAGTCCTGTTTCAAGCCTGAATTTCGTTCAAAGTGATTTAGAATGATTTACTGACTAAAAGAGACGCAAAAATATGACTTTAAGGCTAAAAAAATGCATAGTTTCCTTCAATAGATCAATTGCGAGTTATGCATGAAGGTCGTGTTTTAAATACAAAAATAGAATTGGTTCGAAGTGCCTTCAAACAATTTAATGATTGAAAAGACTGAGTGATATGCTTTTTAATGCTAAAATAATGCATTGTTGTCTTTAGTAGATTAATTACAAGTTATCTAAGAAAATAATGTTTGAAGGGCGAAAATAGAATTCGTTCGTATTAATTTAGAATGATTTAATGAGTCGAAGAGACTTAGCGACAGGAGTTAAAGGATAAAAAAATGCATTGTTGCCTTCAATAGATTAACTGCAAGTTATGCGCCAAAGTCGTGTTTAAAGGCCGAGTTTCGTTCGAAGTGATTTAGAAAGATTTAATGACTAAAAGCGACGCAATAATATGACTTTAAGGCTAAAAAATAAATAGTTGCCTTCAATAGATCAAGTGCAAGTTATGCATGAAAGTCGTGTTTTAAATACAAAAATAGAATTGGTTCATAGTGCCTTCAAACAATTTAATGATTCAAAAGACTGAGTGATATGCTTGTTAACGCTAAAATAATGCATTGTTGTCTCCAGTAGATTAATTGCAAATTATGTAAGAAAATAATGTTTGAAGGGCGAAAATAGAATTCGTTCGTATTAATTTAGAATGATTTAATGACTCGAGGAGACTCAGTGACAGGAGTTAAAGGCTAAACAAACGCATTGTTGCTTTCAATAAATCAACTGCAAGTTACGCACGAAAGTCAGGTTTAAAGGCCGAATTTCGTTCGAAGTGATTTAGAAAGATTTAGTGACTAAAAGAGACGCAAAAATATGACTTTGAGGCTAAAAAATGAATAGTTGCCTTCAATAGATCAAGTGCAAGTTATGCATGAAAGTCGTGTTTTAAATACAAAAATAGAATTGGTTCGTAGTGCCTTCAAACAATTTAATGATTGAAAAGACTGAGTAATATGCTTGTTAATGCTAAAATAATGCATTGTTGTCTTTAGTAGATTAATTACAAGTTATCTAAGAAAATAATGTTTGAAGGGCGAAAATAGAATTCGTTCGTATTAATTTAGAATGATTTAATGACTCGAAGAGACTTAGTGACAGGAGTTCAAGGCTAAAAAAATGCATTGTTGCCTTCAATAGATTAACTGCAAGTTATGCGCGAAAGTCATGTTTAAAGGCCGAATTTCGTTCGAAGTGATTTAGAAAGATTTAATGACTAAAAGAGACGCAAAAATACGACTTTAAGGCTAAAAAATGAATAGTTGCCTTCAATAGATCAATTGCAAGTTATGCATCAAAGTCGTGTTTTAAAAGCAAAACAAGAATTGGTTCGAAGTGCCTTCAAACAATTTAATGATTGAAAAGACTGAGTGATATGCTTTTTAATGCTAAAAAAATGCATTGTTGTCTTCAGTAGATTAATTGCAAGTTATGTAAGAAAATAATGTTTGAAGGGCAAAGATAGAATTCGTTTGAATTAATTTAGAATGATTTAATGACTCGAAGAGACTTAGTGACAGGAGTTAAAGGCTAAAAAAATGCATTGTTGCCTTCAATAGATTAACTGCAAGTTATGCGCGAAAGTCATGTTTAAAGGCCGAATTTCGTTCGAAGTGATTTAGAAAGATTTAATGACTAAAAGAGACGCAAAAAAATGACTTTAAGGCTAAAAAAATGCATAGTTGCTACCAATAGATCAATTGCAAGTTATGCATCAAAGTCGCGTTTTAAATGCAAATCGAGAATTGGTTCAAAGTGCCTTCAAACAAAGTAATGATTGAAAAGACTGGGTGATATGCTTTTTAATGCTAAAATAATGCATTATTGTCTTCAGTGGATTAATTGCAAGTTATGTAAGAAAATAATGTTTGAAGGGTGAAAATACAATTCGTTTGAATTAATTTAGAATGATTTAATGACTAGAAGAGACTTAGTGACATGACTTCAAGGCTAAACAAATGCATTGTTGCCTATAATAGACCAACTGCAAGTTATGCACGAAAGTCATGTTTAAAGGCCGAATTTCGTTCGAAGTGATTTAGGAAGATTTAATGACTAAAAGAGACGCAAAAATACGACTTTAAGGCTAAAAAATGAATAGTTGCCTTCAATAGATCAAGTGCAAGTTATGCATGAAAGTCGTGTTTTAAATACAAAAATAGAATTGGTTCGTAGTGCCTTCAAACAATTTAATGATTGAAAAGACTGAGTGATATGCTTGTTAATGCTAAAAAAATGCATTGTTGTCTTCAGTAGATTAATTGCAAATTACGTAAGAAAATAATGTTTGAAGGGCGAAAATAGAATTCGTTTTAATTAATTTAGAATGATTTAATGACTAGAAGAGACTTAGTGACATGACTTTAAGGCTAAACAAATGCATTGTTGCCTTCAATAGACCAACTGCAAGTTATGCACGAAAGTCATGTTTAAAGGCCGAAATTTCGTTCAAAGTGATTTAGAATGATTTACTGACTAAAAGAGACGCAAAAATTTGACTTTAAGGCAAAAAAAATGCATAGTTGCCATCATTAGATCAATTGCAAGTTATGCATCAAAGTCGCGTTTTAAATGCAAAACGAGAATTGGTTCGAAGTGCCTTCAAACAATTTAATGATTGAAAAGACTGAGTGATATTCTTTTTAATGCTAAAATAATGCATTGTTGTCTTCAGTAGATTAATTGCAAGTTATGTAAGAAAATAATGTTTGAAGGGCGAACATAGAATTCGTTCGTATTAATTTAGAACGATTCAATGACTCGAAGAGACATACTGACAGGAGTTAAAGGCTAAAAAAATGCATTGTTGCCTTCAATAGATTAACTGTAAGTCATGCGCGAAAGTCATGTTTAAAGGCCGAATTTCGTTCGAAGTGATTTAGAAAGATTTAATGACTAAAAGAGACGCAATAATATAACTTTAAGGCTAAAAAATGAATAGTTGCCTTCAATAGATCAAGTGCAAGTTATGCATGAAAGTCGTGTTTTAAATACGAAAATAGAATTGGTTCGATGAGCCTTCAAACAATTTAACGATTGAAGAGACTGAGTGATATGCTTTTTAATGCTAAAATAATGCATTGTTCTCTTCAGTCGATTAATTACAAGTTATGTAAGAAAATAATGTTTGAAGGGCGAAAATAGAATTCGTTTGAATTAATTTAGAATGATTTAATGACTCGAAGAGACTTAGTGACATGACTTTAAAGCCAAACAAATGCATTGTTGCCTATAATAGACCAACTGCAAGTTATGCACGAAAGTCATGTTTAAAGGCCGAATTTCGTTCGATGTGATTTAGAATGATTTACTGACTAAAAGAGACGCAAAAATATGACTTTAAGGCTAAAAAAATGCATAGTTGCCATCATTAGATCAATTGCAAGTTATGCATCAAAGTCGCGTTTTAAATGCAAAACGAGAATTGGTTCGAAGTGCCTTCAAACAATTTAATGATTGAAAAGACTGAGTGATATGCTTTTTAATGCTAAAATAATGCATTGTTGTCTTCAGTAGATTAATTGCAAGTTATGTAAGAAAATAATGTTTGAAGGGCGAAAATAGAATTCGTTTGAATTAATTTAGAATGATTTAATGACTCGAAGAGACTCAATGACATGTCTTTAAGGCTAAACAAATGCATTGTTGCTTTCAATAGATCAACTGCAAGTTACGCACGAAAGTCATGTTTGAAGGCCGAATTTCGTTCGAAGTGATTTAGAATGATTTACTGACTAAATGAGACGCAAAAATATGAATTTAAGGGAAAAAAAATGCATAGTTGCCATTAATAGATCAATTGCAAGTTATGCATCAAAGTCGCGTTTTAAATGCAAAATGAGAATTGGTTCGAAGTGCCTTCAAAAAATTTACTGATTGAAAAGACTGAGTGATATGCTTTTTAATGCTAAAATAATGCATTGTTGTCTTTAGTAGATTAATTGCAAGTTATGTAAGAAAATAATGTTTGAAAGGCGAAAATAGAATTCGTTCGTATTAATTTAGAATGATTTAATGACTCGAAGAGACTTAGTGACATGACTTTAAGGCTAAACAAATGCATTGTTGCTTTCAATAGATCAACTGCAAGTTACGCATGAAAGTCTTGTTTAAAGGCCGAATTTTGTTCGAAGTGATTTAGAATGATTTACTGACTAAATGAGACGCAAAAATATAAATTTAAGGCTAAAAAAATGCATAGTTGCCATTAATAGATCAATTGCAAGTTATGCATCAAAGTCGCATTTTAAATGTAAAACGAGAATTGGTTCGAAGTGCCTTCAAACAATTTACTGATTGAAAAGACTAAGTGATATGCTTTTTAATGCTAAAATATTGCATTGTTGTGTTCAGTAGATTAATTGCAAGTTATGTAAGAAAATAATGTTTGAAGGGCGAAAATAGAATTCGTTCGTATTAATTTAGAATGATTTAATGACTCGAAGAGACTTAGTGACATGACTTTAAGGCTAAACAAATGCATTGTTGCTTTCAATAGATCAACTGCAAGTTACGCATGAAAGTCATGTTTAAAGGCCGAATTTCGTTAGAAGTGATTTAGAATGATCTACTGACTACAAGAGACGCAAAAATATGACTTTAAGGCTAAAAAAATGCATAGTTGCCATCAATAGATCAATTGCAAGTTATGCATGAAAGTCGCATTTTAAATGCAAAAAGAGAATTGGTTCGAAGTGCCTTCAAACAATTTAATGATTGAAAAGACTAAGTGATATGCTTTTTAATGCTAAAATAATGCATTGTTGTCTTCAGTAGATTAATTGCAAGTTATGTAAGAAAATAATGTTTGAAGGGCGAAAATAGAATTCGTTTGAATTAATTTAGAATGATTTAATGACTCGAAGAGACTCAGTGACAGGACTTAAAGGCTAAACAAATGCATTGTTGCCTTCAATAGATCAACTGCAAGTTACGCATGAAAGTCATGTTTAAAGGCCGAATTTCGTTCGATGTGATTTAGAATGATTTACTGACTAAATGAGACGCAAAAATATGAATTTAAGGGTAAAAAAATGCATAGTTGCCATCAATAGATCAATTGCAAGTTATGCATCAAAGTCGCATTTTAAATGCAAAACGAGAATTGGTTCGAAGTGCCTTCAAACAATTTAATGATTGAAAAGACTGAGTGATATGCTTTTTAATGCTAAAATAATGCATTGTTGTCTTCAGTAGATTAATTGCAAGTTATGTAAGAAAATAATGTTTAAAAGGCGAAAATAGAATTCGTTCGTATTAATTTAGAATGATTTAATGACTCGAAGAGACTCAGTGACATGACTTTAAGGCTAAACAAATGCATTGTTGCTTTCAATAGATCAACTGCAAGTTATGCACGAAAGTCATGTTTACAGGCCGAATTTCTTTCGAAGTGATTTAGAATGATTTACTGACTAAAAGAGACGCAATAATATGACTTTAAGGCTAAAAAATGAATAGTTTCCTTCAATAGATCAAGTGCAAGTTATGCATTAAAGTCGTGTTTTAAATACAAAAATAGAATTGGTTTGAAGAGCCTTTAAACAATTTAACGATTAAAAAGACTGAGTGATATGCTTGTTAATGGTAAAATAACGCATTGTTGTCTTCAGTAAATTAATTGCAAGTTATGTAAGAAAATAATGTTTGAAAGGCAAAAATAGAATTCGTTCGTATTAATTTAGAATGATTTAATGACTCGAAGAGACTCAGTGACATGACTTTAAGGCTAAACAAATGCATTGTTGCCTATAATAAATCAACTGCAAGTTATGCACGAAAGTCATGTTTAAAGGCCGAATTTCGTTGGAAGTGATTTAGAATGATTTACTGACTAAAAGAGACGCAAAAATATGACTTTAAGGCTAAAAAAATGCATAGTTGCCATCATTAGATCAATTGCAAGTTATGCATCAAAGTCGCGTTTTAAATGCAAAACGAGAATTGGTTCGAAGTGCCTTCAAACAATTTAATGATTGAAAAGACTGAGTGATATGCTTTTTAATGCTAAAATAATGCATTGTTGTCTTCAGTAGATTAATTGCAAGTTATGTAAGAAATAATGTTTGGAGGGCGAAAATAGAATTCGTTCGAATTAATTTAGAATGATTTAATGACTCGAAGAGACTCAGTGACATGACTTTAAGGCTAAAAAATGCATTGTTGCTTTCGATAGATCAACTGCAAGTTACGCACGAAAGTCATGTTTAAAGGCCCAATTTCGTTCGAAGTGATTTAGAATGATTTACTGACTAAATGAGATGCAAAAATATGACTTCAAGGCAAAAAAAAAATGCATAGTTGCCATCAATAGATCAATTGCAAGTTATGCATGAAAGTCGCATTTTAAATGCAAAAAGAGAATTGGTTCGAAGTGCCTTCAAACAATTTAATGATTGAAAAGACTGAGTGATATGCTTTTTCGTGCTAAAATAATGCATTGTTCCCTTCAGTAGATTAATTACAAGTTATCTAAGAAAATAATGTTTGAAGGGCGAAAATAGAATTCGTTCGTATTAATTTAGAATGATTTAATGACTCGAAGAGACTTACTGACATGACTTTAAGGCTAAACAAATGCATTGTTGCTCTCAATAGATCAACTGAAAGTTACGCATGAAAGTCATGTTTAATGGCCGAATTTCGTTCGAATTGATTTAGAATGATTTACAGACTACAAGAGACGCAAAAATATGACTTTAAGGCTAAAAAAATGTATAGTTGCCATCAATAGATCAATTGCAAGTTATGCATGAAAGTCGCGTTTTAAATGCAAAAAGAGAATTGGTTCGAAGTGCCTTCAAACAATTTAATGATTGAAAAGACTGAGTGATATGCTTTTTAATGGTAAAATAATGCATTGTTGTCTTCAATAGATTAATTACAAGTTATGTAAGAAAATAATGTTTGAAGGGCGAAAATAGAATTCGTTCCAATTAATTTAGAATGATTTAATGACTAGAAGAGACTCAGTGACAGGAGTAAATGGCTAAACAAATGCATTGTTGCCTTCAATAGATCAACTGCAAGCTACGCACGAAAGTCATGATCAAAGGCTGAATTTCGTTCGAAGTGATTTAGAATGAATTACTGACTAAAAGAGACGCAAAAATATGACTTTAAGGCTAAAAAAATGCATAGTTGCCATCAATCGATCAATTGCAAGTTATGCATGAAAGTCGCTTTTTAAATGCATCAAGGAAATTGGTTCGAAGTGCCTTCAAACAATTTAATGGTTGAAAAGACTGAGTGATATTCTTTTTAATGGTAAAATAATGCATTGTTGTCTTCAATAGATTTATTACAAGTTATGTAAGAAAATAATGTTTGAAGGGTGAAAATAGAATTCGTTTGAATTAATTTAGAATGATTTAATGACTAGAAGAGACTTAGTAACATTGACTTTAAGGCTAAACAAATGCATTGTTACCTTCAATAAATCAACTGCAAGTTACGCACGAAAGTCATGTTCAAAGGCTGAATTTCGTTCGAAGTGATTTAGAATGATTTACTGACTAAAAGAGACGCAAAAATATGACTTTAAGGCTAAAAAAATGTATAGTTGCCATCAATAGATCAATTGCAAGTTATGCATGAAAGTCGCAATTTAAATGCAAAAAGAGAATTGGTTCGAAGTGTCTTCAAACAATTTAATGATTGAAAAGACTGAGTGATATTCTTTTTAATGGTAAAATAATGCATTGTTGTCTTCAATAGATTTATTACAAGTTATGTAAGAAAATAATGTTTGAAGGGTGAAAATAGAATTCGTTTGAATTAATTTAGAATGATTTAATGACTAGAAGAGACTTAGTAACATTGACTTTAAGGCTAAACAAATGCATTGTTACCTTCAATAAATCAACTGCAAGTTACGCACGAAAGTCATGTTCAAAGGCTGAATTTCGTTCGAAGTGATTTAGAATGATTTACTGACTAAAAGAGACGCAAAAATATGACTTTAAGGCTAAAAAAATGTATAGTTGCCATCAATAGATCAATTGCAAGTTATGCATGAAATTCGCTTTTTAAATGCAAAAAGGAAATTGGTTCGAAGTGCCTTCAAACAATTTAATGGTTGAAAAGACTGAGTGATGTGCTTTTTAATGGTAAAATAATTCATTGTTGTCTTCAATAGATTAATTACAAGTTCTATAAGAAAATAATGTTTGAAAGGCAAGAATAGAATTCGTTCGAATTAATATAGAATGATTTAATGACTAGAAGAGACTCAGTGACAGGAGTAAATGGCTAAACAAATGCATTGTTGCCTTCAATAGATCAACTGCAAGCTACGCACGAAAGTCATGCTCAAAGGCTGAATTTCGTTAGAAGTGATTTAGAATGATTTACTGACTAAAAGAGACGCAAAAATATGACTTTAAGGCTAAAAAAATGCATAGTTGCCATCAATAGATCAATTGCAAGTTATGCATGAAAGTCGCTTTTTAAATGCTAAAAGGAAATTGGTTCGAAGTGCCTTCGCACAATTTAATGATTGAAAAGACTGAGTGATATTCTTTTTAATGGTGAAATAATGCATTGTTGTCTTCAATAGATTTATTACAAGTTATGTAAGAAAATAATGTTTGAAGGGTGAAAATAGAATTCGTTTGAGTTAATTTAGAATGATTTAATGACTAGAAGAGACTCAGTAACATTGACTTTAAGGCTAAACAAATGCAGTGTTGCCTTCAATAGATCACCTGCAAGCTACGCACGAAAGTCATGTTCAAAGGCTGAATTTCGTTCGAAGTGATTTAGAATGATTTACTGACTAAATGAGACGCAAAAATATAAATTTAAGGCTAAAAAAATGCATAGTTGCCATTAATAGATCAATTGCAAGTTATGCATCAAAGTCGCGTTTTAAATGTAAAACGAGAATTGGTTCGAAGTGCCTTCAAACAATTTACTGATTGAAAAGACTAAGTGATATGCTTTTTAATGCTAAAATATTGCATTGTTGTGTTCAGTAGATTAATTGCAAGTTATGTAAGAAAATAATGTTTGAAGGGCGAAAATAGAATTCGTTCGTATTAATTTAGAATGATTTAATGACTCGAAGAGACTTAGTGACATGACTTTAAGGCTAAACAAATGCATTGTTGCTTTCAATAGATCAACTGCAAGTTACGCATGAAAGTCATGTTTAAAGGCCGAATTTCGTTAGAAGTGATTTAGAATGATCTACTGACTACAAGAGACGCAAAAATATGACTTTAAGGCTAAAAAAATGCATAGTTGCCATCAATAGATCAATTGCAAGTTATGCATGAAAGTCGCATTTTAAATGCAAAAAGAGAATTGGTTCGAAGTGCCTTCAAACAATTTAATGATTGAAAAGACTAAGTGATATGCTTTTTAATGCTAAAATAATGCATTGTTGTCTTCAGTAGATTAATTGCAAGTTATGTAAGAAAATAATGTTTGAAGGGCGAAAATAGAATTCGTTTGAATTAATTTAGAATGATTTAATGACTCGAAGAGACTCAGTGACAGGACTTAAAGGCTAAACAAATGCATTGTTGCCTTCAATAGATCAACTGCAAGTTACGCATGAAAGTCATGTTTAAAGGCCGAATTTCGTTCGATGTGATTTAGAATGATTTACTGACTAAATGAGACGCAAAAATATGAATTTAAGGGTAAAAAAATGCATAGTTGCCATCAATAGATCAATTGCAAGTTATGCATCAAAGTCGCATTTTAAATGCAAAACGAGAATTGGTTCGAAGTGCCTTCAAACAATTTAATGATTGAAAAGACTGAGTGATATGCTTTTTAATGCTAAAATAATGCATTGTTGTCTTCAGTAGATTAATTGCAAGTTATGTAAGAAAATAATGTTTAAAAGGCGAAAATAGAATTCGTTCGTATTAATTTAGAATGATTTAATGACTCGAAGAGACTCAGTGACATGACTTTAAGGCTAAACAAATGCATTGTTGCTTTCAATAGATCAACTGCAAGTTATGCACGAAAGTCATGTTTACAGGCCGAATTTCTTTCGAAGTGATTTAGAATGATTTACTGACTAAAAGAGACGCAATAATATGACTTTAAGGCTAAAAAATGAATAGTTTCCTTCAATAGATCAAGTGCAAGTTATGCATTAAAGTCGTGTTTTAAATACAAAAATAGAATTGGTTTGAAGAGCCTTTAAACAATTTAACGATTAAAAAGACTGAGTGATATGCTTGTTAATGGTAAAATAACGCATTGTTGTCTTCAGTAAATTAATTGCAAGTTATGTAAGAAAATAATGTTTGAAAGGCAAAAATAGAATTCGTTCGTATTAATTTAGAATGATTTAATGACTCGAAGAGACTCAGTGACATGACTTTAAGGCTAAACAAATGCATTGTTGCCTATAATAAATCAACTGCAAGTTATGCACGAAAGTCATGTTTAAAGGCCGAATTTCGTTGGAAGTGATTTAGAATGATTTACTGACTAAAAGAGACGCAAAAATATGACTTTAAGGCTAAAAAAATGCATAGTTGCCATCATTAGATCAATTGCAAGTTATGCATCAAAGTCGCGTTTTAAATGCAAAACGAGAATTGGTTCGAAGTGCCTTCAAACAATTTAATGATTGAAAAGACTGAGTGATATGCTTTTTAATGCTAAAATAATGCATTGTTGTCTTCAGTAGATTAATTGCAAGTTATGTAAGAAATAATGTTTGGAGGGCGAAAATAGAATTCGTTCGAATTAATTTAGAATGATTTAATGACTCGAAGAGACTCAGTGACATGACTTTAAGGCTAAAAAATGCATTGTTGCTTTCGATAGATCAACTGCAAGTTACGCACGAAAGTCATGTTTAAAGGCCCAATTTCGTTCGAAGTGATTTAGAATGATTTACTGACTAAATGAGATGCAAAAATATGACTTCAAGGCAAAAAAAAAATGCATAGTTGCCATCAATAGATCAATTGCAAGTTATGCATGAAAGTCGCATTTTAAATGCAAAAAGAGAATTGGTTCGAAGTGCCTTCAAACAATTTAATGATTGAAAAGACTGAGTGATATGCTTTTTCGTGCTAAAATAATGCATTGTTCCCTTCAGTAGATTAATTACAAGTTATCTAAGAAAATAATGTTTGAAGGGCGAAAATAGAATTCGTTCGTATTAATTTAGAATGATTTAATGACTCGAAGAGACTTACTGACATGACTTTAAGGCTAAACAAATGCATTGTTGCTCTCAATAGATCAACTGAAAGTTACGCATGAAAGTCATGTTTAATGGCCGAATTTCGTTCGAATTGATTTAGAATGATTTACAGACTACAAGAGACGCAAAAATATGACTTTAAGGCTAAAAAAATGTATAGTTGCCATCAATAGATCAATTGCAAGTTATGCATGAAAGTCGCGTTTTAAATGCAAAAAGAGAATTGGTTCGAAGTGCCTTCAAACAATTTAATGATTGAAAAGACTGAGTGATATGCTTTTTAATGGTAAAATAATGCATTGTTGTCTTCAATAGATTAATTACAAGTTATGTAAGAAAATAATGTTTGAAGGGCGAAAATAGAATTCGTTCCAATTAATTTAGAATGATTTAATGACTAGAAGAGACTCAGTGACAGGAGTAAATGGCTAAACAAATGCATTGTTGCCTTCAATAGATCAACTGCAAGCTACGCACGAAAGTCATGATCAAAGGCTGAATTTCGTTCGAAGTGATTTAGAATGAATTACTGACTAAAAGAGACGCAAAAATATGACTTTAAGGCTAAAAAAATGCATAGTTGCCATCAATCGATCAATTGCAAGTTATGCATGAAAGTCGCTTTTTAAATGCATCAAGGAAATTGGTTCGAAGTGCCTTCAAACAATTTAATGGTTGAAAAGACTGAGTGATATTCTTTTTAATGGTAAAATAATGCATTGTTGTCTTCAATAGATTTATTACAAGTTATGTAAGAAAATAATGTTTGAAGGGTGAAAATAGAATTCGTTTGAATTAATTTAGAATGATTTAATGACTAGAAGAGACTTAGTAACATTGACTTTAAGGCTAAACAAATGCATTGTTACCTTCAATAAATCAACTGCAAGTTACGCACGAAAGTCATGTTCAAAGGCTGAATTTCGTTCGAAGTGATTTAGAATGATTTACTGACTAAAAGAGACGCAAAAATATGACTTTAAGGCTAAAAAAATGTATAGTTGCCATCAATAGATCAATTGCAAGTTATGCATGAAAGTCGCAATTTAAATGCAAAAAGAGAATTGGTTCGAAGTGTCTTCAAACAATTTAATGATTGAAAAGACTGAGTGATATTCTTTTTAATGGTAAAATAATGCATTGTTGTCTTCAATAGATTTATTACAAGTTATGTAAGAAAATAATGTTTGAAGGGTGAAAATAGAATTCGTTTGAATTAATTTAGAATGATTTAATGACTAGAAGAGACTTAGTAACATTGACTTTAAGGCTAAACAAATGCATTGTTACCTTCAATAAATCAACTGCAAGTTACGCACGAAAGTCATGTTCAAAGGCTGAATTTCGTTCGAAGTGATTTAGAATGATTTACTGACTAAAAGAGACGCAAAAATATGACTTTAAGGCTAAAAAAATGTATAGTTGCCATCAATAGATCAATTGCAAGTTATGCATGAAATTCGCTTTTTAAATGCAAAAAGGAAATTGGTTCGAAGTGCCTTCAAACAATTTAATGGTTGAAAAGACTGAGTGATGTGCTTTTTAATGGTAAAATAATTCATTGTTGTCTTCAATAGATTAATTACAAGTTCTATAAGAAAATAATGTTTGAAAGGCAAGAATAGAATTCGTTCGAATTAATATAGAATGATTTAATGACTAGAAGAGACTCAGTGACAGGAGTAAATGGCTAAACAAATGCATTGTTGCCTTCAATAGATCAACTGCAAGCTACGCACGAAAGTCATGCTCAAAGGCTGAATTTCGTTAGAAGTGATTTAGAATGATTTACTGACTAAAAGAGACGCAAAAATATGACTTTAAGGCTAAAAAAATGCATAGTTGCCATCAATAGATCAATTGCAAGTTATGCATGAAAGTCGCTTTTTAAATGCTAAAAGGAAATTGGTTCGAAGTGCCTTCGCACAATTTAATGATTGAAAAGACTGAGTGATATTCTTTTTAATGGTGAAATAATGCATTGTTGTCTTCAATAGATTTATTACAAGTTATGTAAGAAAATAATGTTTGAAGGGTGAAAATAGAATTCGTTTGAGTTAATTTAGAATGATTTAATGACTAGAAGAGACTCAGTAACATTGACTTTAAGGCTAAACAAATGCAGTGTTGCCTTCAATAGATCACCTGCAAGCTACGCACGAAAGTCATGTTCAAAGGCTGAATTTCGTTCGAAGTGATTTAGAATGATTTACGGACTAAAAGAGACGCAAAAATATGACTTTAAGGCTAAAAAAATGCATAGTTGCCATCAATAGATCAATTGCAAGTTATGCATGAAAGTCGCGTTTTAAAAGCAAAAAGAGAATTGGTTCGAAGTGCCTTCGCACAATTTAATGATTGAAAAGACTGAGTGATATTCTTTTTAATGGTAAAATAATGCATTGTTGTCTTCAATAGATTAATTACAAGTTATGTAAGAAAATAATGTTTGAAGGGCGAAAATAGAATTCGTTCGTATTAATTTAGAAAGATTTAATGACTCGAAGAGACTCAGTGACAGGAGTTAAAGGCTAAAAAAATGCATTGTTGCCTTCAATAGATTAACTGCAAGTTATGCGCGAAAGTCATGTTTAAAGGCCGAATTTCGTTCGAAGTGATTTCGAAAGATTTAATGACTAAAAGAGACGCAACAATATGACTTTAAGGCTAAAAAATGCATAGTTGCCTTCAATAGATCAACTGCAAGTTATGCACGAAAGTCGTGTTTTAAATACGAAAATAGAATTGGTTCGAAGAGCCTTCAAACAATTTATCGATTGAAAAGACTTAGTGATATGCTTTTTAATGGTAAAATAATGCATTGTTGTCTTCAGTACATTAATTGCAAGTTATGTAAGAAAATAATGTTTGAAGGGCGAAAATAGAATTCGTTCGTATTAATTTAGAATGATTTAATGACTCGAAGAGACTCAGTGACATGACTTTAAGGCTAAACAAATTCATTGTTGCTTTCAATAGATCAACTGCAAGTTATGCACGAAAGTAATGTTTAAAAGCCGAATTTCGTTCGAAGTGATTTAGAATGATTTATTGACTAAAAGAGATGCTAAAATAATACTTTAAGGCTAAAAAAATGCATAGTTGCCATCAATAGATCAATTACAAGTTATGCATCAAAGTCGCGTTTTAAATGCAAAACGAGAATTGGTTCGAAGTGCCTTCAAACAATTTAATGATTGAAAAGACAGAGTGATATGGTTTTTTATGCTAAAATAATGCATTGTTGTCTTCAGTAGATTAATTGCAAGTTATGTAAGAAAATAATGTTTAAAGGGCGAAGATAGAATTCGTTTGAATTAATTTAGAATGATTGACTGACTTGAAGAGACTCAGTGATTGGACTTAAAGGCTAAACGAATGCATTGTTGCCTTCTATAGATTAACTACAGGTTATGCACGAAAGTCCTGTTTAAATCCTGAATTTCGTTCGAAGTGATGTAGAAAGATTTAATGACTAAAAGAGACGCAATAATATGAATTTAAGGCTAAAAAATGCATAGTTGCCTTCAATAGATCAAGTGCAAGTTATGCATGAAAGTCGTGTTTTAAATACAAAAATAGAATTGGTTCGAAGAGCCTTCAAACAATTTATTGATTGAAAAGACTAAGTGATATGCTTTTTAATGGTAAAATAATGCATTGTTGTCTTCAGTAGATTAATTGCAAGTTATGTAAGAAAATAATGTTTTGACGGGCGAAAATAGAATTCGTTCGTATTAATTTAGAATGATTTAATGACTCGAAGAGACTTAGTGACATGACTTTAAGGCTAAACAAATGCATTGTTGCTTTCAATAGATCAACTGCAAGTTACGCACGAAAGTCATGTTTAAAGGCCGAATTTCGTTCGAAGTGATTTAGAATGATTTACTAACTAAAAGAGATGCAAAAATATAAATTTAAGGCTAAAAAAATGAATAGTTTCCTTCAATAGATCAAGTGCAAGTTATGCATGAAGGTCGTGTTTTAAATACAAAATAGAATTGGTTCGAAGTGCCTTCAAACAATTTAATGATTGAAAAGACTGAGTGATATGCTTTTTAATGGTAAAATAATGCATTGTTGTCTTCAATAGATTAATTACAAGTTATGTAAGAAAATAATGTTTGAAGGGCGATAATAGAATTCGTTCCAATTAATTTAGAATGATTTAATGACTAGAAGAGACTCAGTGACAGGAGTAAATGGCTAAACAAATGCATTGTTGCCTTCAATAGATCAACTGCAAGCTACGCACGAAAGTCATGCTCAAAGGCTGAATTTCGTTAGAAGTGATTTAGAATGATTTACTGACTAAAAGAGACGCAAAAATATGACTTTAAGGCTAAAAAAATGCATAGTTGCCATCAATAGATCAATTGCAAGTTATGCATGAAAGTCGCTTTTTAAATGCTAAAAGGAAATTGGTTCGAAGTGCCTTCGCACAATTTAATGATTGAAAAGACTGAGTGATATTCTTTTTAATGGTGAAATAATGCATTGTTGTCTTCAATAGATTTATTACAAGTTATGTAAGAAAATAATGTTTGAAGGGTGAAAATAGAATTCGTTTGAATTAATTTAGAATGATTTAATGACTAGAAGAGACTCGGTAACATTGACTTTAAGGCTAAACAAATGCAGTGTTGCATTCAATAGATCACCTGCAAGCTACGCACGAAAGTCATGTTCAAAGGCTGAATTTCGTTCGAAGTGATTTAGAATGATTTACTGACTAAAAGAGACGCAAGAATATGACTTTAAGGCTAAAAAATGCATAGTTTCCATCAATAGATCAATTGCAAGTTATACATGAAAGTCGCGTTTTAAATGCAAAAAGAGAATTGGTTCGAAGTGCCTTCAAACAATTTAATGATTGAAAAGACTGAGTGATATGCTTTTTCATGCTAAAATAATGCATTGTTGTCTTCAGTAGATTAATTACAAGTTATCTAAGAAAATAATGTTTGAAGGGCGAAAATAGAATTCGTTTGTATTAATTTAGAATGATTTAATCACTCGAAGAGACTTAGTGACAGGAGTTAAAGGCTAAAAAAATGCATTGTTGCCTTCAATAGATTAACTGCAAGTTATGCGCGAAAGTCATGTTTAAGGGCCGAATTTCGTTCGAAGTGATTTAGAAAGATTTAATGACTAAAAGAGACGCAATAATATGACTTTAAGGCTAAAAAATGAATTGGTTCCTTCAATAGATCAAGTGCAAGTTATGCATGAAAGTCGTGTTTTCAATACAAAAATAGAATTGGTTCGAAGAGCCTTCAAACAATTTATTGATTGAAAAGAGTGAGTGATATGCTTTTTAATGGTAAAATAATGCATTGTTATCTTCAGTAGATTAATTGCAAGTTATGTAAGAAAATAATGTTTGAAGGGCGAAAATAGAATTCGTTTGAATTAATTTAGAATGATTTAATGACTCAAAGAGACTTAGTGAAAGGAGTTAAAGGCTAAAAAAATGCATTGTTGCCTTCAATAGATTAACTGCAAGTTATGCGCCAAAGTCGTGTTTAAAGGCCGAATTTCGTTCGAAGTGATTTAGAATGATTTACTGACTTAAAAAGACGCAAAAATATGACTTTAAGGCTAAAAAAAATGAATAGGTTCCTTCAATAGATCAAGTGCAAGTTATGCATGAAAGTCGTGTTTTAAATACAAAAATAGAATTGGTTCGAACTGCCTTCAAACAATTTAATGATTGAAAAAACTGAGTGATATGCTTTTTAATGGTAAAATAATGCATTGTTATCTTCAGTAGATTAATTGCAAATTATGTAAGAAAATAATGTTTGAAGGGCGAAAATAGAATTCGTTTGAATTAATTTAGAATGATTTAATGACTCGAAGAGACTTAGTGAACGGAGTTAAAGGCTAAAAAAATGCATTGTTGCCTTCAATAGATTAACTGCAAGTTATGCGCCAAAGTCGTGTTTAAAGCCTGAATTTCGTTCAAAGTGACGTAGAAAGATTTTATGACCAAAAGAGACGCAATAATATGAATTTAAGGCAAAAAAATGCATAGTTGCCATCAATAGATCAATTGCAAGTTATGCATGAAAGTCGCGTTTTAAATGCAAAAAGAGAATTGGTTCGAACTGCCTTCAAACAATTTAATGATTGAAAAGACTGAGTGATATGCTTTTTAATGCTAAAATAATGCATTGTTGTCTTCAGTAGATTAATTGCAAGTTATGTAAGAAAATAATGTTTGAAGGGCGAAAATAGAATTCGTTTGAAATAATTTAGAATGATTTAATGACTCGAAGAGACTCAGTGACAGGACTTAAAGGCTAAACAAATGCATTGTTGCCTTCAATAGATTAACTGCAAGTTATGCACGAAAGTCATGTTTAAAGGCCGAATTTCGTTCGAAGTGATTTAGAAATATTTAATGAATAAAAGAGACGCAACAATATGACTTTAAGGCAAAAAAATGCATAGTTGCCTTCAATAGATCAAGTGCAAGTTAGGCATGAAGGTCGTGTTTTAAATACAAACTAGAATTGGTTCGAAAAGCCTTCAAACAATTTAATGATTGAAAAGACTGAGTGATATGCTTTTTCATGCTAAAATAATGCATTGTTGTCTTCAGTAGATTAATTGCAAATTATGTAAGAAAATAATGTTTGAAGGGCGAAGATAGAATTCATTTGAATTAATTTAGAATGATTGAATGACTCGAAGGGACTCAGTGACAGGACTTAAAGGCTAAACAAATGCATTGTTGCCTTCAATAGATTAACTGCAAGTTATGCACGAAAGTCCTGTTTAAAGCCTGAATTTCGTTCAAGTGATGTAGAAAGATTTAATGACCAAAAGAGACGCAGTAATATGAATTTAAGGCTAAAAAATGCATAGTTGCCTTCAATAGATCAAGTGCAAGTTATGCATGAAAGTCGTGTTTTAAATACAAAAATAGAATTGGTTCGAAGAGCCTTCCAACAATTTATCGATTGAAAAGACTGAGTGATATGCTTTTTAATGGTAAAATAATGCATTGTTGTCTTCAGTAGATTAATTGCAAGTTATGTAAGAAAATAATGTTTGAAGGGCGAAAATAGAATTCGTTTGAATTAATTTAGAATGATTTAATGACTAGAAGAGACTTAGTGACATGACTTTAAGGCTAAACAAATGCATTGTTGCCTATAATAGATCAACTGCAAGTTATGCACGAAAGTCATGTTTAAAGGCCGAATTTCGTTAGAAGTGATTTAGAATGATTTACTGACTTAAAGAGACGCAAAAATATGACTTTAAGGCTAAAAAAAATGCATAGTTTCCATCAATAGATCAATTGCAAGTTCTACATGAAAGTCGCGTTTTAAATGCAAAAAGAGAATTGGTTCGAAGTGCCTTCAAACAATTTAATGATTGAAAAGACTGAGTGATATGCTTTTTCATGCTAAAATAATGCATTTTTGTCTTCAGTAGATTAATTACAAGTTATCTAAGAAAATAATGTTTGAAGGGCGAAAATAGAATTCGTTCGTATTAATTTAGAATGATTTAATGACTCGAAGAGACTTAGTGACAGGAGTTAAAGGCTAAAAAAATGCATTGTTGCCTTCAATAGATTAACTGCAAGTTATGCGCGAAAGTCATGTTTAAAGGCCGAATTTTGTTCGAAGTGATTTAGAAAGATTTAATGACTAAAAGAGACGCAATAATATGACTTTAAGGCTAAAAAATGAATAGTTGCCTTCAATAGATCAAGTGCAAGTTATGGATGAAAGTCGTGTTTTAGATACAAAAATAGAATTGGTTCGTAGTGCCTTCAAACAATTTAATGATTGAAAAGACTGAGTGATATGCTTGTTAATGCTAAAATAATGCATTGTTGTCTCCAGTAGATTAATTACAAATTATGTAAGAAAATAATGTTTGAAGGGCGAAAATAGAATTCGTTTGAATTAATTTAGAATGATTTAATGACTAGAAGAGACTTAGTGACATAACTTTATGGCTAAACGAATGCATTGTTCCCTATAATAGATCAACTGCAAGTTATGCACGAAAGTCATGTTTAAAGGCCGAATTTCGTTTGAAGTGATTTAGAATGATTTACTGACTAAAAGAGACGCAAAAATATGACTTTAAGGCTAAAAAAATGAATAGTTACCTTCAATAGATCAAGTGCAAGTTATGCATGAAGATCGTGTTTTAAATACAAAATAGAATTGGTTCGAAGAGCCTTCAAACAATTTATTGATTGAAAAGACTTAGCGATATGTTTTTTAATGCTAAAATAATGCATTGTTGTCTTCAGTAGATTAATTAAGAGTTATCTAAGAAAATAATGTTTGAAGGGCGAAAATAAAATTCGTTCGTATTAATTTAGAATGATTTAATGACTCGAAGAGACTTAGTGACAGGACTTAAAGGCTAAAAAAATGCATTGTTGCCTTCAATAGATTAACTTCAAGTTATGCGCGAAAGTCATGTTTAAAGGCCGAATTTCGTTCGAAGTGATTTAGAAAGATTTAATGACTAAAAGAGATGCAAAAATATGACTTTAAGGCTAAAAAATGAATAGTTTCCTTCAATAGATCAAGTGCAAGTTATGCACGAAAGTCGTGTTTTAAATACAAAAATAGAATTGGTTCGAAGAGCCTTCAAACAATTTATTGATTGAAAAGACTGTGTGATATGCTTGTTAATGGTAAAATAATGCATTGTTGTCTTCAGTAGATTAACTGCAAGTTATGTAAGAAAATAATGTTTGAAGGGCGAAAATAGAATTCGTTTGAATTAATTTAGAATGATTTAATGACTAGAAGAGACTTAGTGACATTACTTTAAGGCTAAACACATGCATTGTTGCCTATAATAGATCAACTGCAAGTTATGCACGAAAGTCATGTTTAAAGGCCGAATTTCATTAGAAGTGATTTAGAATGATTTACTGACTTAAAGAGACGCAAAAATATGACTTTAAGGCTAAAAAAAATGCATAGTTTCCATCAATAGATCAATTGCAAGTTATACATGAAAGTCGCGTTTTAAATGCAAAAAGAGAATTGGTTCGAAGTGCCTTCAAACAATTTAATGATTGAAAAGATTGAGTGATATGCTTTTTCATGCTAAAATAATGCATTGTTGTCTTCAGTAGATTAATTACAAGTTATCTAAGAAAATAATGTTTGAAGGGCGAAAATAGAATTCGTTCGTATTAATTTAGAATGATTTAATGACTCGAAGAGACTTAGTGACAGGAGTAAAGGCTAAAAAAATGCATTGTTGCCTTCAATAGATTAACTGCAAGTTATGCGCGAAAGTCATGTTTAAAGGCCGAATTTTGTTCGAAGTGATTTAGAAAGATTTAATGACTAAAAGAGACGCAATAATATCACTTTAAGGCTAAAAAATGAATAGTTGCCTTCAATAGATCAAGTGCAAGTTATGGATGAAAGTCGTGTTTTAAATTCAAAAATAGAATTGGTTCGTAGTGCCTTCAAACAATTTAATGATTGAAAAGACTGAGTGATATGCTTGTTAATGCTAAAATAATGCATTGTTGTCTCCAGTAGATTAATTGCAAATTATGTAAGAAAATAATGTTTGAAGGGCGAAAATAGAATTCGTTTGAATTAATTTAGAATGATTTAATGACTAGAAGAGACTTAGTGACATGACTTTCAGGCTAAACAAATGCATTGTTGCTTTCAATAGATCAACTGCAAGTTACGCACGAAAGTCATGTTTAAAGGCCGAATTTCGTTCGAAGTGATTTAGAATGATTTACTAACTAAAAGAGACGCAAAAATATGAATTTAAGGCTAAAAAAATGAATAGTTTCCTTCAATAGATCAAGTGCAAGTTATGCATGAAGGTCGTGTTTTAAATACAAAATAGAATTGGTTCGAAGTGCCTTCAAACAATTTAATGATTGAAAAGACTGAGTGATATGCTTTTTCATGCTAAAATAATGCATTGTTGTCTTCAGTAGATTAATTAAGAGTTATCTAAGAAAATAATGTTTGAAGGGCGAAAATAGAATTCGTTCGTATTAATTTAGAATGATTTAATGAGTCGAAGAGACTTAGTGACAGGAGTTAAAGGCTAAAAAAATGCATTCTTGCCTTCAATAGATTAACTGCAAGTTATGCGCGAAAGTCATGTTTAAAGGCCGAATTTCGTTCGAAGTGATTTAGAAAGATTTAATGACTAAAAGAGATGCAAAAATATGACTTTAAGGCTAAAAAATGAATAGTTTCCTTCAATAGATCAAGTGCAAGTTATGCACGAAAGTCGTGTTTTAAATACAAAAATAGAATTGGTTCGAAGAGCCTTCAAACAATTTATTGATTGAAATGACTGTGTGATATGCTTGTTAATGGTAAAATAATGCATTGTTTTCTTCAGTAGATTAACTGCAAGTTATGTAAGAAAATAATGTTTGAAGGGCGAAAATAGAATTCGTTTGAATTAATTTAGAATGATTTAATGAATAGAAGAGACTTAGTGACATGACTTTAAGGCTAAACAAATGCATTGTTTCCTATAATAGATCAACTGCAAGTTATGCACGAAAGTCATGTTTAAAGGCCGAATTTCGTTAGAAGTGATTTAGAATGATTTACTGACTAAAAGAGACGCAAAAATATGACTTTAAGGCTAAAAAAAATGCATAGTTTCCATCAATAGATCAATTGCAAGTTATACATGAAAGTCGCGTTTTAAATGCAAAAAGAGAATTGGTTCGAAGAGCCTTCAAACAATTTAATGATTGAAAAGACTGAGTGATATGCTTTTTCATGCTAAAATAATGCATTGTTGTCTCAGTTGATTAATTACAAGTTATGTAAGAAAAAAATGTTTGAAGGGCGAAAATAGAATTCGTTTGAATTAATTTAGAATGATTTAATGACTCGAAGAGACTTAGTGACAGGAGTTAAAGGCTAAAAAAATGCATTGTTGCCTTCAATAGATTAACTGCAAGTTATGCGCGAAAGTCATGTTTAAAGGCCGAATTTCGCTCGACGTGATTTAGAAAGATTTAATGACTAAAAGAGACGCACTAATATGTCTTTAAGGCTAAAATATGAATAGTTTCCAACAATAGATCAAGTGCAAGTTATGCATGAAAGTCGTGTTTTAAATACAAAAATAGAATTGGTTCGAAGAGCCTTCAAACAATTTAGCGATTGAAAAGACTGAGTGATATGCTTGTTAATGGTATAATAATGCATTGTTGTCTTCAGTAGATTAACTGCAAGTTATGTAAGAAAATAATGTTTGAAGGGCGAAAATAGAATTCGTTTGAATTAATTTAGAATGATTTAATGACTAGAAGAGACTTAGTGACATAACTTTATGGCTAAACGAATGCATTGTTCCCTATAATAGATCAACTGCAAGTTATGCACGAAAGTCATGTTTAAAGGCCGAATTTCGTTCGAAGTGATTTAGAATGATTTACTGACTTAAAGAGACGCAAAAATATGACTTTAAGGCTAAAAAAAATGCAAAGTTGCCATCAATAGATCAAGTGCAAGTTATGCATGAAGGTCGCGTTTTAAATGCAAAAAGGGAATTGGTTCGAAGTGCCTTCAAACAATTTAATGATTGAAAAGACTGAGTGATATGCTTTTTCATGCTAAAATAATGCATTGTTGTCTTCAGTAGATTAATTACAAGTTATCTAAGAAAATAATGTTTGAAGGGCGAAAATAGAATTCGTTCGCATTAATTTAGAATGATTTAATGACTCGAAGAGACGTACTGACAGGAGTTAAAAGCTAAAAAAATGCATTGTTGCACTTAATAGATTAATTGCAAGTTATGCGCGAAAGTCATGTTTAAAGGCCGAATTTCGTTCGAAGTGATTTAGAATGATTTACTGACTAAAAGAGATGCGAAAATATGACTTTAAGGCTAAAATAATGCATAGTTGCCATCAATAGATCAATTGCAAGTTATGCATGAAAGTCGCGTTTTAAATGCAAAACGAGAACTGGTTCGAAGTGCCCTCAAACAATTTAATGATTTAAAAGACTGAGTGATATGCTTTTTAATGCTAAAATAATGCATTGTTGTCTTCAGTAGATTAATTGTAAGTTATGTAAGAAAATAATGTTTGAAGGGCGAAGATAGAATTCGTTTGAATTAATTTAGAATGATTTAATGACTGGAAGAGACTTAGTGACATGACTCTAAGGCTAAACAAATGCATTGTTGCTTTCAATAGATCAACTGCAAGTTACGCACGAAAGTCACGTTTAAAGGCCGAATTTTTTCGAAGTGATTTAGAATGATTTACTAACTAAAAGAGATGCAAAAATATGAATTTAAGGCTAAAAAAAATGCATAGTTGCCATCAATAGATCAATTGCAAGTTATACATGAAAGTCGCGTTTTAAATGCAAAAAGAAAATTGGTTCGAAGTGCCTTCAAACAATTTAATGATTGAAAAGACTGAGTGACATGACTCTAAGGCTAAACAAATGCATTGTTTCCTATAATAGATCAACTGCAAGTTATGCACGAAAGTCATGTTTAAAGGCCGAATTTTGTTACAAGTGATTTAGAATGATTTACTAACTTAAAGAGACGCAAAAATATGACTTTAAGGCTAAAAAAAATGCATAGTTGCCATCAATAGATCAATTGCAAGTTATACATGAAAGTCGCGTTTTAAATGCAAAAAGAAAATTGGTTCGAAGTGCCTTCAAACAATTTAATGATTGAAAAGACTGAGTGACATGCTTTTTCATGCTAAAATAATGCATTGTTGTCTTCAGTAGATTAATTACAAGTTATCTAAGAAAATAATGTTTGAAGGGCGAAAATAGAATTCGTTTGAATTAATTTAGAATGATTTAATGACTGGAAGAGACTTAGTGACATGACTCTAAGGCTAAACAAATGCATTGTTGCTTTCAATAGATCAACTGCAAGTTACGCACGAAAGTCACGTTTAAAGGCCGAATTTTTTCGAAGTGATTTAGAATGATTTACTAACTAAAAGAGATGCAAAAATATGACTTTAAGGCTAAAAAAATGCATAGTTGCCTTCAATAGATCAAGTGCAAGTTATGCATGAAAGTCGTGTTTTAAATACAAAAATAGAATTGGTTCGTAGTGCCTTCAAACAATTTAATGATTGAAAAGATTGAGTGATATGCTTGTTAATGCTAAAATAATGCATTATTGTCTTCAGCAGATTAATTGCAAATTATGTAAGAAAATAATGTTTGAAGGGCGAAAATAGAATTCGTTTGAATTAATTTAGAATGATTTAATGACTAGAAGAGACTTAGTGAGATGACTTTATGGCTAAACAAATGCATTGTTTCCTATAGTAGATCAACTGCAAGTTATGCACGAAAGTCATGTTTAAAAGCCGAATTTTGTTAGAAGTGATTTAGAATGATTTACTGACTTAAAGAGACGCAAAAATATGACTTTAAGGCTAAAAAAAATGCAAAGTTGCCATCAATAGATCAATTGAAAGTTATGCATCAAAGTCGCGTTTTAAATGCAAAAAGGGAATTGGTTCGAAGTGCCCTCAAACAATTTAATGATTGAAAAGACTGGGTGATATGCTTTTTCATGCTAAAATAATGCATTGTTGTCTTCAGTAGATTAATTACAAGTTATCTAAGAAAATAATGTTTGAAGGGCGAAAAAAGAATTCGTTCGTATTAATTTAGAATGATTTAATGACTCGAAGAGACATAGTGACAGGAGTTAAAGGCTAAAAAAATGCATTGTTGCCTTCAATAGATTAACTGTAAGTTATGCGCGAAAGTCATGTTTAAAGGCCGAATTTCGTTCGAAGTGATTTAGAAAGATTTAATGACAAAAAGAGACGCAATAATATGACTTTAAGGCTAAAAAATGAATAGTTGCCTTAAATAGATCAAGTGCAAGTTATGCATAAAAGTCGTGTTTTAAATACAAAAATAGAATTGGTTCGAAGAGCCTTCAAACAATTTAATGATTGAAAAGACTGAGTGATATGCTTTTTCATGCTAAAATAATGCTTTGTTGTCTTCAGTAGATTAATTACAAGTTATCTAAGAAAATAATGTTTGAAGGGCGAAAATAGAATTCGTTCGTATTAATTTAGAATGATTTAATGACTCGAAGAGACCTAGTGATAGGAGTTAGAAGCTAAAAAAATGCATTGTTGCCTTCAATAGATTAACTGCAAGTTATGCGCGAAAGTCATGTTTAAAGGCCGAATTTCGTTCGAAGTGATTTAGAATGATTTACTGACTAAAAGAGATGCAAAAATATGACTTTAAGGCTAAAAAAATGCATAGTTGCCTTCAATAGATCAAGTGCAAGTTATGCATGAAAGTCGTGTTTTAAATACAAAAATAGAATTGGTTCGTAGTGCCTTCAAACAATTTAATGATTGAAAAGATTGAGTGATATGCTTGTTAATGCTAAAATAATGCATTATTGTCTTCAGCAGATTAATTGCAAATTATGTAAGAAAATAATGTTTGAAGGGCGAAAATAGAATTCGTTTGAATTAATTTAGAATGATTTAATGACTAGAAGAGACTTAGTGAGATGACTTTATGGCTAAACAAATGCATTGTTTCCTATAGTAGATCAACTGCAAGTTATGCACGAAAGTCATGTTTAAAAGCCGAATTTTGTTAGAAGTGATTTAGAATGATTTACTGACTTAAAGAGACGCAAAAATATGACTTTAAGGCTAAAAAAAATGCAAAGTTGCCATCAATAGATCAATTGAAAGTTATGCATCAAAGTCGCGTTTTAAATGCAAAAAGGGAATTGGTTCGAAGTGCCCTCAAACAATTTAATGATTGAAAAGACTGGGTGATATGCTTTTTCATGCTAAAATAATGCATTGTTGTCTTCAGTAGATTAATTACAAGTTATCTAAGAAAATAATGTTTGAAGGGCGAAAATAGAATTCGTTCGTATTAATTTAGAATGATTTAATGACTCGAAGAGACATAGTGACAGGAGTTAAAGGCTAAAAAAATGCATTGTTGCCTTCAATAGATTAACTGTAAGTTATGCGCGAAAGTCATGTTTAAAGGCCGAATTTCGTTCGAAGTGATTTAGAAAGATTTAATGACAAAAAGAGACGCAATAATATGACTTTAAGGCTAAAAAATGAATAGTTGCCTTAAATAGATCAAGTGCAAGTTATGCATAAAAGTCGTGTTTTAAATACAAAAATAGAATTGGTTCGAAGAGCCTTCAAACAATTTAATGATTGAAAAGACTGAGTGATATGCTTTTTCATGCTAAAATAATGCTTTGTTGTCTTCAGTAGATTAATTACAGGTTATCTAAGAAAATAATGTTTGAAGGGCGAAAATAGAATTCGTTCGTATTAATTTAGAATGATTTAATGACTCGAAGAGACCTAGTGATAGGAGTTAGAAGCTAAAAAAATGCATTGTTGCCTTCAATAGATTAACTGCAAGTTATGCGCGAAAGTCATGTTTAAAGGCCGAATTTCGTTCGAAGTGATTTAGAATGATTTACTGACTAAAAGAGATGCAAAAATATGACTTTAAGGCTAAAAAAATGCATAGTTGCCTTCAATAGATCAAGTGCAAGTTATGCATGAAAGTCGTGTTTTAAATACAAAAATAGAATTGGTTCGTAGTGCCTTCAAACAATTTAATGATTGAAAAGATTGAGTGATATGCTTGTTAATGCTAAAAT
The DNA here is from genome assembly GCA_027186245.1 of Coriaria nepalensis. NCBI lineage: Eukaryota > Viridiplantae > Streptophyta > Magnoliopsida > Cucurbitales > Coriariaceae > Coriaria > Coriaria nepalensis. The sequence goes on from CP114481.1 coordinate 24,046,938, forward strand.
AATGCATTATTGTCTTCAGCAGATTAATTGCAAATTATGTAAGAAAATAATGTTTGAAGGGCGAAAATAGAATTCGTTTGAATTAATTTAGAATGATTTAATGACTAGAAGAGACTTAGTGAGATGACTTTATGGCTAAACAAATGCATTGTTTCCTATAGTAGATCAACTGCAAGTTATGCACGAAAGTCATGTTTAAAAGCCGAATTTCGTTAGAAGTGATTTAGAATGATTTACTGACTTAAAGAGACGCAAAAATATGACTTTAAGGCTAAAAAAAATGCAAAGTTGCCATCAATAGATCAATTGAAAGTTATGCATCAAAGTCGCGTTTTAAATGCAAAAAGGGAATTGGTTCGAAGTGCCCTCAAACAATTTAATGATTGAAAAGACTGGGTGATATGCTTTTTCATGCTAAAATAATGCATTGTTGTCTTCAGTAGATTAATTACAAGTTATCTAAGAAAATAATGTTTGAAGGGCGAAAATAGAATTCGTTCGTATTAATTTAGAATGATTTAATGACTCGAAGAGACATAGTGACAGGAGTTAAAGGCTAAAAAAATGCATTGTTGCCTTCAATAGATTAACTGTAAGTTATGCGCGAAAGTCATGTTTAAAGGCCGAATTTCGTTCGAAGTGATTTAGAAAAATTTAATGACAAAAAGAGACGCAATAATATGACTTTAAGGCTAAAAAATGAATAGTTGCCTTAAATAGATCAAGTGCAAGTTATGCATAAAAGTCGTGTTTTAAATACAAAAATAGAATTGGTTCGAAGAGCCTTCAAACAATTTAATGATTGAAAAGACTGAGTGATATGCTTTTTCATGCTAAAATAATGCTTTGTTGTCTTCAGTAGATTAATTACAAGTTATCTAAGAAAATAATGTTTGAAGGGCGAAAATAGAATTCGTTCGTATTAATTTAGAATGATTTAATGACTCGAAGAGACCTAGTGATAGGAGTTAGAAGCTAAAAAAATGCATTGTTGCCTTCAATAGATTAACTGCAAGTTATGCGCGAAAGTCATGTTTAAAGGCCGAATTTCGTTCGAAGTGATTTAGAATGATTTACTGACTAAAAGAGATGCAAAAATATGACTTTAAGGCTAAAAAAATGCATAGTTGCCTTCAATAGATCAAGTGCAAGTTATGCATGAAAGTCGTGTTTTAAATACAAAAATAGAATTGGTTCGTAGTGCCTTCAAACAATTTAATGATTGAAAAGATTGAGTGATATGCTTGTTAATGCTAAAATAATGCATTATTGTCTTCAGCAGATTAATTGCAAATTATGTAAGAAAATAATGTTTGAAGGGCGAAAATAGAATTCGTTTGAATTAATTTAGAATGATTTAATGACTAGAAGAGACTTAGTGAGATGACTTTATGGCTAAACAAATGCATTGTTTCCTATAGTAGATCAACTGCAAGTTATGCACGAAAGTCATGTTTAAAAGCCGAATTTCGTTAGAAGTGATTTAGAATGATTTACTGACTTAAAGAGACGCAAAAATATGACTTTAAGGCTAAAAAAAATGCAAAGTTGCCATCAATAGATCAATTGAAAGTTATGCATCAAAGTCGCGTTTTAAATGCAAAAAGGGAATTGGTTCGAAGTGCCCTCAAACAATTTAATGATTGAAAAGACTGGGTGATATGCTTTTTCATGCTAAAATAATGCATTGTTGTCTTCAGTAGATTAATTACTAGTTATCTAAGAAAATAATGTTTGAAGGGCGAAAATAGAATTCGTTCGTATTAATTTAGAATGATTTAATGACTCGAAGAGACATAGTGACAGGAGTTAAAGGCTAAAAAAATGCATTGTTGCCTTCAATAGATTAACTGTAAGTTATGCGCGAAAGTCATGTTTAAAGGCCGAATTTCGTTCGAAGTGATTTAGAAAGATTTAATGACAAAAAGAGACGCAATAATATGACTTTAAGGCTAAAAAATGAATAGTTGCCTTAAATAGATCAAGTGCAAGTTATGCATAAAAGTCGTGTTTTAAATACAAAAATAGAATTGGTTCGAAGAGCCTTCAAACAATTTAATGATTGAAAAGACTGAGTGATATGCTTTTTCATGCTAAAATAATGCTTTGTTGTCTTCAGTAGATTAATTACAAGTTATCTAAGAAAATAATGTTTGAAGGGCGAAAATAGAATTCGTTCGTATTAATTTAGAATGATTTAATGACTCGAAGAGACCTAGTGATAGGAGTTAGAAGCTAAAAAAATGCATTGTTGCCTTCAATAGATTAACTGCAAGTTATGCGCGAAAGTCATGTTTAAAGGCCGAATTTCGTTCGAAGTGATTTAGAATGATTTACTGACTAAAAGAGATGCAAAAATATGACTTTAAGGCTAAAAAAATGCATAGTTGCCTTCAATAGATCAAGTGCAAGTTATGCATGAAAGTCGTGTTTTAAATACAAAAATAGAATTGGTTCGTAGTGCCTTCAAACAATTTAATGATTGAAAAGATTGAGTGATATGCTTGTTAATGCTAAAATAATGCATTATTGTCTTCAGCAGATTAATTGCAAATTATGTAAGAAAATAATGTTTGAAGGGCGAAAATAGAATTCGTTTGAATTAATTTAGAATGATTTAATGACTAGAAGAGACTTAGTGAGATGACTTTATGGCTAAACAAATGCATTGTTTCCTATAGTAGATCAACTGCAAGTTATGCACGAAAGTCATGTTTAAAAGCCGAATTTCGTTAGAAGTGATTTAGAATGATTTACTGACTTAAAGAGACGCAAAAATATGACTTTAAGGCTAAAAAAAATGCAAAGTTGCCATCAATAGATCAATTGAAAGTTATGCATCAAAGTCGCGTTTTAAATGCAAAAAGGGAATTGGTTCGAAGTGCCCTCAAACAATTTAATGATTGAAAAGACTGGGTGATATGCTTTTTCATGCTAAAATAATGCATTGTTGTCTTCAGTAGATTAATTACAAGTTATCTAAGAAAATAATGTTTGAAGGGCGAAAATAGAATTCGTTCGTATTAATTTAGAATGATTTAATGACTCGAAGAGACATAGTGACAGGAGTTAAAGGCTAAAAAAATGCATTGTTGCCTTCAATAGATTAACTGTAAGTTATGCGCGAAAGTCATGTTTAAAGGCCGAATTTCGTTCGAAGTGATTTAGAAAGATTTAATGACAAAAAGAGACGCAATAATATGACTTTAAGGCTAAAAAATGAATAGTTGCCTTAAATAGATCAAGTGCAAGTTATGCATAAAAGTCGTGTTTTAAATACAAAAATAGAATTGGTTCGAAGAGCCTTCAAACAATTTAATGATTGAAAAGACTGAGTGATATGCTTTTTCATGCTAAAATAATGCATTGTTGTCTTCAGTAGATTAATTACAAGTTATCTAAGAAAATAATGTTTGAAGGGCGAAAATAGAATTCGTTCGTATTAATTTAGAATGATTTAATGACTCGAAGAGACTTAGTGACAGGAGTTAAAGGCTAAAAAAATGCATTGTTGCCTTCAATAGATTAACTGTAAGTTATGCGCGAAAGTCATGTTTAAAGGCCGAATTTCGTTCGAAGTGATTTAGAAAGATTTAATGACTAAAAGAGACGCAATAATATGACTTTAAGGCTAAAAAATGAATAGTTTCCTTAAATAGATCAAGTGCAAGTTATGCATAAAAGTCGTGTTTTAAATACAAAAATAGAATTGGTTCGAAGAGCCTTCAAACAATTTAATGATTGAAAAGACTGAGTGATATGCTTTTTAATGGTAAAATAATGCATTGTTGTCTTCAGTAGATTAATTGCAAGTTATGTAAGAAAATAATGTTTGAAGGGCGAAAATAGAATTCGTTTGAATTAATTTAGAATGATTTAATGACTCGAAGAGACTCAGCGACAGGAGTTAAAGGCTAAAAAAATGCATTGTTGCCTTCAATAGATTAAATGCAAGTTATGCGCGAAAGTCATGTTTAAAGGCTGAATTTCGTTCAAAGTGATGTAGAAACATTTAATGACTAAAAGAGACGCAATAATATGACTTTAAGGCTAAAAAATGCATAGTTGCCTTCAATAGATCAAGTGCAAGTTATGCATGAAAGTCGTGTTTTAAATACAAAAATAGAATTGGTTCGTAGTGCCTTCGAACAATTTAATGATTGAAAAGATTGAGTGATATGCTTGTTAATGCTAAAATAATGCATTATTGTCTTCAGCAGATTAATTGCAAATTATGTAGGAAAATAATGTTTGAAGGCCGCAAAATAGAATTCGTTTGAATTAATTTAGAATGATTTAATGACTAGAAGAGACTTAGTGAGATGAATTTAAGGCTAAACAAATGCATTGTTTCCTATAATAGATCAACTGCAAGTTATGCACGAAAGTCATGTTTAAAAGCTGAATTTCGTTAGAAGTGATTTAGAATGATTTACTGACTTATAGAGACGCAAAAATATGACTTTAAGGCTAAAAAAAATGCAAAGTTGCCATCAATAGATCAATTGAAAGGTATGCATCAAAGTCGCGTTTTAAATGCAAAAAGGGAATTGGTTCGAAGAGCTTTCAAACAATTTAATGATTGAAAAGACTGAGTGATATGCTTTTTCATGCTAAAATAATGCATTGTTGTCTTTAGTAGATTAATTACAAGTTATCTAAGAAAATAATTTTTGAAGGGCGAAAATAGAATTCGTTCGTATTAATTTAGAATGATTTAATGACTCGAAGAGACTTAGTGACAGGAGTTAAAGGCTAAAAAAATGCATTGTTGCCTTCAATAGATTAACTGCAAGTTATGCGCGAAAGTCATGTTTAAAGGCCGAATTTCGTTCGAAGTGATTTAGAAAGATTTAATGACTAAAAGAGACGCAATAATATGACTTTAAGGCTAAAAAATGAATAGTTGCCTTCAATAGATCAAGTGCAAGTTATGCATAAAAGTCGTGTTTTAAATACAAAAATAGAATTGGGTCGAAGAGCCTTCAAACTATTTAATGATTGAAAAGACTGAGTGATATGCTTTTTAATGGTAAAATAATGCATTGTTGTCTTCAGTAGATTAATTGTAAGTTATGTAAGAAAATAATGTTTGAAGGGCGAAAATAGAATTCGTTTGAATTAATTTAGAATGATTTAATGACTAGAACAGACTTAGTGACATTACTTTAAGGCTAAACAAATGCATTGTTGCCTATAATAGATCAACTGCAAGTTATGCACGAAAGTCATGTTTAAAGGCCGAATTTCGTTCGAAGTGATTTAGAACGATTTACTAACTAAAAGAGATGCAAAAATATGAATTTAAGGCTAAAAAATGAATAGTTTCCTTCAATAGATCAAGTGCAAGTTATGCATGAAAGTCGTGTTTTAAATACAAAAATAGAATTGGTTCGAAGAGCCTTCAAACAATTTAATGATTGAAAAGACTGAGTGATATGCTTTTTAATGCTAAAATAATGCATTGTTGTCTTTAGTAGATTAATTACAAGTTATGTAAGAAAATAATGTTTGAAGGGCGAAAATAGAATTTGTTCATATTAATTTAGAATGATTTAATGACTCGAAGAGACTTAGTGACAGGACTTAATGGCTAAACAAATGCATTGTTGCCGTCAATAGATTAACTACAAGTTATGCACCAACGTCCTGTTTAAAGGCCGAATTTCGTTCGTAATGATTTAGAAAGATTTAATGACTAAAAGAGACGCAATATTATGACTTTAAGGCTAAAAATTGAATAGGTACATCATCCCGCGAATTACTTCTGACTAGGTTCCTTCAACAGATCAAGTGCAAGTTATGCATGAAAGTCGTGTTGAAATACAAAAATAGAATTGGTTCGAAGAGCCTTCAAACAATTTATTGATTGAAAAGACTGAGTGATATGCTTTTTAATGGTAAAATAATGCATTGTTGTCTTCAGTAGATTAATTGCAAGTTATGTAAGAAAATAATGTTTGATGGGCGAAAATAGAATTTGTTTGAATTAATTTACAATGATTTAATGACTAGAAGAGACTTAGTGACATGACTTTAAGGCTAAACAAATGCATTGTTGCCTATAATAGATCAACTGCAAGTTATGCACAAAAGTCATGTTTAAAAGCCGAATTTCATTAGAAGTGATTTAGAATGATTTACTGACTTAAAGAGACGCAAAAATATGACTTTAAGGCTAAAAAAATGCATAGTTGCCATCATTAGATCAATTGCAAGTTATGCATGAAAGTCGTGTTTTAAATGCAAAACGAGAATTGGATCGAAGTGCCTTCAAACAATTTAATGATTGAAAAGACTGAGTGATACGCTTGTTAATGCTAAAATATTGCATTGTTGTCTTCAGTAGATTAACTGCAAGTTATGTAAGAAAATAATGTTTGATGGGCGAAAATAGAATTCGTTTGAATTAATTTAGAATGATTTAATGACTAGAAGAGACTTAGTGACATGACTTCACCTGAGCCTTCCACTGTGGACCGAGACTACGCAAAGGTAGAACACCATCGAAACTTCGCTGACTTTATCATAAACCTTGATTTCGCTACGCTCAATAAGAACCCAGAATAGCGGAAACAAAAATAGGTTCGTGTTCCGCTTCCAAAGTAAGTCGTCTTTGCCCAAGTGTGAACTGCAGACGACTCCCTTCTATTCCTTCTTACTTGACTTCTGGGTAAACCCAACCCGAATGGGAAGAAGAGGGTCAGCCAAACTGCGGTCCACTTTGTACATTTGCTGAGGCAGACCAATCGGGCATTTTAGAAAAGGGAAGGGAACTTCTCACCGAAGGAGGCAGTAGGAATGAAGGAGGCGGGAAGCTACCGCTTCTAGAATGCAAGCTTATCCTTTTCTTTTTTTTAGAGCGTACCGCTATTGAAATAAGAAAAAAAGGTTTGTGAATGAAGTAATCGGAGTGACAAATGATTACGGTTGCGGAAACCAGAGAAAGTCGGGAACCGTCGGTTACCCTTTTGAATCAAAGTAGCGACGAGCCGAGTACTACGACTACAGGGGGGGGAGCAAAGCTTCTACGACAGCTTCGCTTCCTCGTCGCTTCTTTTCTTTCTGGCGACTAGCTTCTCAAGTGGGTGGCTTGGTAAGCAAGCTACCTTCAGCATCGGTCAAATCCCTATCAATAATAGGCCGGAATGGTGGGGAAGGAGGCCCTCCCTACTTCAATGGAAAGGGGGGAATCGCCGTTTCACAGCCGCTCCTCTACAACTACCTTTCGCCCAACATGATCACGAACGAAGACAGAGAATTGCGTAGATAGAAGGACGAAAGGAACTAACCCACTTGTCCTGATCGGAACGATTGCAGAAAGAAAGAGGCAGGTGGCCCCTTTCGCCCAGGGGGCATCGTCGGAGAACAATGTCGGGGACAGGGTGAGAACCCTCCGTTGGTTACGCCCTTTAAGTGTTGGTTCTTCCATATTTAGATATGGGGATAGATCCAGATAGAGATCTATATCTAAATCTCTCTTATAGATCTATTGAGAAATGGATATAGATCTTCTTTCAAGATCTATAAGAGAGATCCCTAAATATCCATTTGAAAAAAGAGATGAATAGATAGGGCGGGGCAAGCTGAAGGAAGGGCGCTAACGCGCCCCTGCAATCTTTCAAAAGCAAGAAGCACCTTCTATTAGAATATTAGTAAAGGCGCCTTATCCTATCTATAGTCAGGGGCCTTTTCTTGCTCGTTAGCGCCCCCTTACCCCTATTATATTAGTTTAGTCATAAAGGAACTCAAGTTTCGCCTTTCTCTGAGAGGGGCTCGCTTCTTCAAGCGGAGCTTGCTGCTTTTCATTTTGATAGGAGTAGGTACTTGCTGCTCGTCAAAGCCGTAGCTTGCTGTCTACTAAACGAGCCTTCACTGCCCGCCCGGCCGATATCTTTAATCTTAAGTAAAGTGAAGTAAAATCAATGAAGTGAACAGCCCAACCTCTTTGTTTGAAGCTTTGCTTCCCCTAATCCCAAAACACAACTATAGACTTGCAACTATAGTATAGGAAAAAGCTTCTCTTTGATAGCGGTCATAGGGGGGTTAAGGATCAGATCGTAGATAGAGACTGAAACCTGTGCGGGGGTAGGGGCGGATGTAGCCAAGTGGATCAAGGCAGTGGATTGTGAATCCACCACGCGCGGGTTCAATCCCCGTCGTTCGCCCATCAATAAATGGACCATTTGTTACGGAGACACAAGAGAAACCTAGAAAGAATTTTTTCTGCAAGTCATCTCGAGGCTTTCAAACAAACGCATCCAAGCAATAGGTATCCGATTGAAACATAGAAACCATAGATTCGCGTCGCCTACTTGCTGAAAGCACAAATGGAATGGCTATAGATATGAAGATGCCTTGAATGAACCCAAGCAAGCCGAAATCGAATACTCTAAGTATGAAGTGGACATCTATGGTTTAATTGGAAACATCTCTTTTCTATTTCTATTTAGCCAGTTCCTCCCTTTGTGGCAGAGCGAGCGCCTTGACTAAGATAGATTGACTCTTTCATTCTTGCAGTCGGGATAGCCTGAGTGGAGTGAACCCCTTTTGCTGTAGCTTCTAATTTAGAATAAGTAAAAGACCCCAGGAGACAATGACTTTCGGGGTTAGCGGGCTTACCTCGTGGAATGGCCGTTGAAGTTCTATCTTGAGCAAGCTACTTTAGCTCTATGCCGTAAGCCAATTCGAAAGCCTGATCGCTAATGAACCCCAACCCTTATAGAGCATTTTCGGGGAGTAGCTCTTATGGCTCTTTCTCTTTCCTAACATTATAGGTGGCTCTCTCAATCTGGTAACTCTTTCCTCTACTCGACTTCTACCCTAAGCTTTTCGCTGCTGCGTTTGTTAGTACAACTGCTAATATTATTATCCCTACCAAGATTGCTGCTGAACTTCTGGTTTTTTCCTCTCCTATGTCCTTGAGTATCTCTTCCGCGGCCTACCCGCTTTCCTTTCAATTCGTGTAGCGAGGTCCTCTTCTTGCTTTTGTGCCCTAGCATTCTACTGGATAGCTCCTACCCTTCCTTTATCCTCCTTGCGCTATGAATTGGCTTTCTTGTTGTTAATGGGCAGACAAACTTATGACCCAGACGTGGGTGGGCTTTTTTCTAAGGAAAAAGTATGACCTTAATCTACTTTCTCGGGTATCTAGCTTACGGAAGACAAGGTCTTGACGTTCTATAGATGAACTAGCATAACAGACATGCTTGAATTTAGAAAGGCAAGACAACTCTGAATCACTCGTTGAATACAAAGACAAAGCAACTTTCGCCCTATCCTGACGGGAAGGGAACTTATGAAGAAGACTGACCTGTGCTCTTCCTGTAATCTGACCTTACTATAGCTTTCTTAAAGCTTTTGGCTTATTGATCTCCAACTGTATTTGTATTCGTATCTGGTAATTCTCTTTCTAGTGGATCAAGATATTCGAGGCTAATCCACTCTTCCTTGAAACTTGGAAATCGCCCTTTATTTAAACTTTTTTAACTTATAAATGAGTTGCTTCTCGACTCGACTGACTCACACTCCTCTCCTATCTTTTTAAGAGCTGCCATGGGCATTTTTCTTTCCTTGGATGCTATAAGAATGGGCTGGCTCTTGCCCCATGAAAAAGGATGCAAATTGACAAATCCATTAAGAGTCTCATTTGTCACTTCTCTTGATTTCCCACCCACCTACCTATCATCTATCAGTCTCCTGAAGCTCCCCCGCTTGGTAGCTAATCCCGCTCGTTGGTATCTGGGAGTCTAGATCTTAGCTTATCTTATACTCTCTATACTTCGCATTTCCTTGAGCCTTTCTACTTATAGACCTGGACTGCTATATCATTCAGTCTCTTCATTTCTTTAAATTGTTTGAAAGCACTTCGAACCAATTATATTTTTGCATTTAAGACACGACTTTCATGCATAACTTGTAATTGATCTATTGATGGCAACAATGCATTTGTTTTGCCTGAAAGTCATGTCACTGAGTCTCTTCTAGTCAATAAATGATTCTAAATTAATTCGAACGAATTTTATTTTCGCCCTTCAAACATGATTTTCTTCCATAACTTGTAATTAATTTTTTGATGACAACAACGCATTATCCTAGCGTCAAAAAGTATACCATTCTGTTTTTTCATATCATTAAATTGTTTGAAAGCACTTCGAGCCAATTCTATTTTTCTATTTAAGACACGAGTTTCATGCATAAGTTGCAATTGATCTATTGAAGGCAACTATGCATTTTTTTAGCCTTAAAGTCATATTATTGCGTCTCTTTTAGTCATTAAATCATTCTAAATCGCTTCGAACGAAATTCGGCCTTTAAACATGATTTTCGTGCATAACTTGCAGTAAATCTATTGAACGCAACAATGCATTTGTTTAGCCTTAAAGTCATGTCATTGAGTGTCATCTAGTCATTAAATCATTCTAAATTAAGTTGAACGAATTCTATTTTCACCCTTCAAGACACGACTTTCATGCATAACTTGTAATTGATCTATTGAAGGCAACTATGCATTTTTTAAGCCTAAAATTCATATTATTGCGCCTCTCTTAGTCATTAAATCATTCTAAATTACTTCGAACGAAATTCGGCCTTTAAACATGACTTTCGTGCATAACTTGCAGTTGATCTATTGAAGGCAACAATGCATTTTTTTAGCCTCAAAGTCATGTCATTGACTCTCATCCAGTCATTAAATCATTCTAAATTAAGTTGAACGAATTCTATTTTCGCCTTTTAAACATGATTTTCTTACATAACTTGCAATTAATTTATTGACGACAACAATGCATTATTTTAGCCTTAAAAAGTATATCATTCAGTCTTTTCATTTCTTTAAATTGTTTGAAAGCACTTCGAACCAATTATATTTTTGCATTTAAGACACGACTTTCATGCATAACTTGTAATTGATCTATTGAAGGGAACTATGCATTTTTTTAGCTTAAAAGTCATATTATAGCGTCTTTTTTAGTCATGAAATCATTCTAAATTACTTCGAACGAAATTCGGCCTTTAAACAAGACTTTGGTGCAAAAGTTGCAGTTGATCTATTGAAGGCAACAATGAATTTGTTTTGCCTGAAAGTCATGTCACTGAGTCTCTTCTAGTCAATAAATCATTCTAAATTAATTAGAACGAATTTTATTTTCGCCCTTCAAACATGATTTTCATACATAACTTGTAATTAATTTATTGACGACAACAACGCATTATCCTAGCGTCAAAAAGTATATCATTCTGTTTTTTCATATCATTAAATTGTTTGAAAGCACTTCGAACCAATTATATTTTTGCAAGTAAGACACGACTTTCATGAATAACTTGTAATTGATCTATTGAAGGCAACTATGCATTTTTTAAGCCTAAAATTCATGTTATTGCGTCTCTTTTAGTCATTAAATCATTCTAAATCGCTTCGAACGAAATTCGGCCTTTAAACATGACTTCGTGCATAACTTGCAGTAAATCTATTGAAAGCAACAATGCATTTGTTTAGCCTTAAAGTCATGTCATTGAGTGTCATCCAGTCATTAAATCATTCTAAATTAAGTTGAACAAATTCTATTTTCACCCTTCAAGACACGACTTTCATGCATAACTTGTAATTGATCTATTGAAGGCAACTATGCATTTTTTAAGCCTAAAATTCATATTATTGCGCCTCTTTTAGTCATTAAATCATTCTAAATTACTTCGAACGAAATTTGGCCTTTAAACATGACTTTCGTGCATAACTTGCAGTTGATCTATTGAAGGCAACAATGCATTTGTTTAGCCTTCAAGTCATGTCACTGAGTCTCTTCTAGTCAATAAATCATACTAAATTAATTCGAATCAATTTTATTTTCGCCCTTCAAACATGATTTTCTTACATAACATGCAATTAATTTATTGACGACAACAATGCATTATTTTAGCCTTAAAAAGTATATCATTCTGTCTTTTCATTTCATTAAATTGTTTTAAAGCACTTCGAACCAATTATATTTTTGCATTTAAGACACGACTTTCATGTATAACGTGTAATTGGTCTCTTGAAGGCAACTATGCATTTTTTTAGCTTAAAAGTCATATTATAGCATCTCTTTTAGTCATGAAATCATTCTAAATTACTTGGAACGAAATTCGGCCTTTAAACAAGACTTTGGTGCATAAGTTTTAGTTGATCTATTGATGGCAACAATGCATTTGTTTTGCCTGAAAGTCATGTTACTGAGTCTCTTCTAGTCAATAAATCATTCTAAATTAATTCGAACGAATTTTATTTTCGCCCTTCAAACATGATTTTCTTACATAACTTGTAATTAATTTTTTGATGACAACAACGCATTATCCTAGCGTCAAAAAGTATACCATTCTGTTTTTTCATATCATTAAATTGTTTGAAAGCACTTCGAGCCAATTCTATTTTTGTATTTAAGACACGAGTTTCATGCATAAGTTGCAATTGATCTATTGAAGGCAACTATACATTTTTTTAGCCTTAAAGTCATATTACTGCGTCTCTTTTAGTCATTAAATCATATTCTAAATCGCTTCGAACGAAATTCGGCCTTTAAACATGACTTTCGTGCATAACTTGCAGTAAATCTATTGAAGGCAACAATGCATTTGTTTAGCCTGAAAGTCATGTCATTGAGTGTCATCCAGTCATTAAATCATTCTAAATTAAGTTGAACGAATTCTATTTTCACCCTTCAAGACACGACTTTCATGCATAACTTGTAATTGATCTATTCAAGGCAACTATGCATTTTTTAAGCCTAAAATTCATATTATTGCGCCTCTTTTAGTCATTAAATCATTCTAAATTACTTCGAACGAAATTCGGCCTTTAAACATGACTTTCATGCATAACTTGCAGTTGATCTATTGAAGGCTACAATGCATTTTTTTAGCCTCAAAGTCATGTCATTGACTCTCATCCAGTCATTAAATCATTCTAAATTAAGTTGAACGAATTCTATTTTCGCCTTTTAAACATGATTTTCTTACATAACTTGCAATTAATTTATTGACGACAACAATGCATTATTTTAGCCTTAAAAAGTATATCATTCTGTTTTTTCATATCATTAAATTGTTTGAAAGCACTTCGAGCCAATTCTATTTTTCTATTTAAGACACGACTTTCATGCATAAGTTGCAATTCATCTATTGAAGGCAACTATGCATTTTTTTAGCCTTAAAGTCATATTATTGCGTCTCTTTTAGTCATTAAATCATTCTAAATCGCTTCGAACGAAATTCGGCCTTTAAATATGGCTTTCGTGCATAACTTGCAGTAAATCTATTGAAGGCAACAATGCATTTGTTTAGCCTTAAAGTCATGTCATTGAGTGTCATCCAGCCATTAAATCATTCTAAATTAAGTTGAACGAATTCTATTTTCACCCTTCAAGACACGACTTTCACGCATAACTTGTAATTGATCTATTGAAGGCAACTATGCATTTTTTTAGCCTAAAATTCATATTATTGCGTCTCTTTTAGTCATTAAATCATTCTAAATCGCTTCGAACGAAATTCGGCCTTTAAACATGATTTTCGTGCATAACTTGCAGTTGATCTATTGAAGGCAACAATGCATTTGTTTAGCCTTAAAGTCATGTCATTGAGTCTCATCCAGTCATTAAATCATTCTAAATTAAGTTGAACGAATTCTATTTTCGCCTTTCAAACATGATTTTATTACATAACTTGCAATTAATTTATTGACGACAACAATGCATTATTTTAGCCTTAAAAAGTATATCATTCAGTCTTTTCATTTCATTAAATTGTTTGAAAGCACTTCGAACCAATTATATTTTTGCATTTAAGACACGACTTTCATAAATAACTTGTAATTGATCTATTGAAGGCAACTATGCATTTTTTTAGCCTAAAATTCATGTTATTGCGTCTCGTTTAGTCATTAAATCATTCTAAATCGCTTCGAATGAAATTCGGCCTTTAAACATGACTTTCGTGCATAACTTTCAGTTAATCTATTGAAGGCAACAATGCATTTGTTTAGCCTTAAAGTCATGTCACTGAGTCTCTTCTAGTCAATAAATCATACTAAATTAATTTGAATGAATTTTATTTTCGCCCTTCCAACATCATTTTCTTACATAACTTGCAATTAATTTATTGACGACAACAATGCATTATTTTAGCCTTAAAAAGTATATCATTCAGTCTTTTCATTTTATTAAATTGTTTCAAAACACTTGAACCAATTATATTTTTCCATTTAAGACACGACTTTCATGAATAACTTGTAATTGATCTTGTGAAGGCAACTATGCATTTTTTTAGCCTAAAATTCATATTATTGCGTCTCTTTTAGTCATTAAATCATTCTAAATCGCTTCGAACGAAATTCGGCCTTTAAACATGACTTTCGTGCATAACTTGCAGTAAATCTATTCAAGGCAACAATGCATTTGTTTAGCCTTAAAGTCTTGTCATTGAGTCTCATCCAGTCATTAAATCATTCTAAATTAAGTTGAACGAATTCTATTTTTGCCTTTCAAACATGATTTTCTTACATAACTTGCAATTAATTTATTGACGACAACAATGCATTATTTTAGCCTTAAAAAGTATATCATTCAGTCTTTTCATTTCATTAAATTATTTGAATGCACTTCGAACCAATTCTATTTTTGCATTTAAGACACGACTTTCATGCATAACTTGTAATTGATCTATTGAAGGCAACTATGCATTTTTTTAGCCTAAAATTCATATTATTGCGTCTCTTTTAGTCATTAAATCATTCTAAATCGCTTCGAACGAAATTCGGCCTTGAAACATGACTTTCGTGCATAACTTGCAGTTCATCTATTGAAGGCAACAATGCATTTGTTTAGCCTTAAAGTCATGTCATTGAGTCTCATCCAGTCATTAAATCATTCTAAATTAAGTTGAACGAATTCTATTTTCGCCTTTCAAACATGATTTTCTTACATAACTTGCAATTAATTTATTGACGACAACAATGCATTATTTTAGCCTTAAAAAGTATATCATTCAGTCTTTTCATTTCATTAAATTGTTTGAAAGCACTTCGAACCAATTATATTTTTGCATTTACGACACGACTTTTATAAATAACTTGTAATTGATCTATTGAAGGTAACTATGCATTTTTTTAGCCTAAAATTCATGTTATTGCGTCTCTTTTAGTCATTAAATCATTCTAAATCGCTTCGAACGAAATTCGGCCTATAAACATGACTTTCGTGCATAACTTGCAGTTAATCTATTGAAAGCAACAATGCATTTGTTTAGCCTTAAAGTCATGTCACTGAGTCTCTTCTAGTCAATAAATCATACTAAATTAATTCGAATGAATTTTATTTTCGCCTTTAAAACATGATTTTCTTACATAACATGCAATTAATTTATTGACGACAACAATGCATTATTTTAGTTTTAAAACGTATATCATTCAGTCTTTTCATATCATTAAATTGTCTGAAAGCACTTCAAACAAATTCTATTTTGGCATTTAAGGCACGACTTCCATGCATAAGTTGCAATTGATCTATTGAAGGCAACTACGCATTTTTTTGCCCTTAAAATCATATTATTGCGTCTCTTTTAGTCAGTAAATGATTCTAAATTATTTCGAACGAAATTCGGCCTTTAAACATGACTTTCGTGCATAACTTGCAGTTAATCTATTGAAGGCAACAATGCATTTGTTTAGCCTTAAAGTCATGTCACTGAGTCTCTTCTAGTCAATAAATCATACTAAATTAATTCGAATGAATTTTATTTTCGCCCTACAAACATGATTTTCTTACATAACATGCAATTAATTTATTGACGACAACAATGCATTATTTTAGCCTTAAAAAGTATATCATTCTGTCTTTTCATTTCATTAAATTGTTTTAAAGCACTTCGAACCAATTATATTCTTGCATTTAAGACACGACTTTCATGTATAACTTGTAATTGATCTCTTGAAGGCAACTATGCATTTTTTTAGCTTAAAAGTCATATTATAGCGTCTCTTTTAGTCATGAAATCATTCTAAATTACTTCGAACGAAATTCGGCCTTTAAACAAGACTTTGGTGCATAAGTTTTAGTTGATCTATTGATGGCAACAATGCATTTGTTTTGCCTGAAAGTCATGTCACTGAGTCTCTTCTAGTCAATAAATCATTCTAAATTAATTCGAACGAATTTTATTTTCGCCCTTCAAACATGATTTTCTTACATAACTTGTAATTAATTTTTCGACGACAACAACGCATTATCCTAGCGTCAAAAAGTATACCATTCTGTTTTTTCATATCATTAAATTGTTTGAAAGCACTTCGAGCCAATTCTATTTTTCTATTTAAGACACGACTTTCATGCATAAGTTGCAATTGATCCATTGAAGGCAACTATGCATTTTTTTAGCCTTAAAGTCATATTATTGCGTCTCTTTTAGTCATTAAATCATTCTAAATCGCTTCGAACGAAATTCGGCCTTTAAATATGACTTTCGGGCATAACTTGCATTTAATCTATTGAAAGCAACAATGCATTTGTTTAGCCTTAAAGTCATGTCATTGAGTGTCATCCAGTCATTAAATCATTCTAAATTAAGTTGAACAAATTCTATTTTCACCCTTCAAGACACGACTTTCATGCATAACTTGTAATTGATCTATTGAAGGCAACTATGTATTTTTTGAGCCTAAAATTCATACTATTGCGTCTCTTTTTGTCATTAAATCATTCTAAATCGCTTCGAACGAAATTCGGCGTTTAAACATGATTTTCGTGCATAACTTGCACTTGATCTATTGAAGGCAACAATGCATATGTTTAGCCTTAAAGTCATGTCATTGAGTCTCATCCAGTCATTAAATCATTGTAAATTAAGTTGAACGAATTCTATTTTCGCCTTTCAAACATGATTTTCTTACATAACTTGCAATTCATTTATTGACGACAACAATGGATTATTTTAGCCTTAAAAAGTATATCATTCAGTCTTTTCATTTCATTAAATTGTTTGAAAGCACTTCGAACCAATTCTATTTTTGCTTTTAAGACACGACTTTCATGCATAACTTGTAATTGATCTATTGAAGGCAACTATGCATTTTTTTAGCCTTAAAGTGATATTATTGCGTCTCATTTAGTCATTAAATCATTCTAAATCGCTACGAACGAAATTCGGCCTTTAAATATGACTTTCGTGCATAACTTGCAGTTAATCTATTGAAGGCAACAATGCATTTGTGTAGCCTTAAAGTCATGTCATTGAGTCTCATCCAGTCATTAAATCATTGTAAATTAAGTTGAACGAATTCTATTTTCGCCTTTCAAACATGATTTTCTTACATAACTTGCAATTCATTTATTGACGACAACAATGGATTATTTTAGCCTTAAAAAGTATATCATTCAGTCTTTTCATTTCATTAAATTGTTTGAAAACACTTCGAACCTATTCTATTTTTGCATTTAAGACACGACTATCATGCATAACTTGTAATTGATCTATTGAAGGAAACTATGCATTTTTTTAGCCTGAAAGTCATATTATTGCGGCTCTTTTAGTCATTAAATCATTCTAAATTACTTCGAACAAAATTCGGCCTTTAAACATGACGTTCGTGCATAACTTGCAATTGATCTATTGAAGGCAACAATGCATTTGTTTAGCCTTAAAGTCATGTCACTGAGTCTCTCCGAGTCAATAAATCATACTAAATTAATTCGAATGAATTTTATTTTCGCCCTTCAAACATGATTTTCTTACATCACATGCAATTAATTTATTCACGACAACAATGCATTATTTTAGCCTTAAAAAGTATATCATTTAGTCTTTTCATTTCATTAAATTTTTTAAAAGCACTTCGAACCAATTCTATTTTTGCATTTAAGACACGACTTTCATGCATAACTTGTAATTGATCTATTGAAGGAAACTATGCATTTTTTTTGCCTTAAAGTCATATTATTGCGCCTCTTTTAGTCATTAAATCATTCTAAATTACTTCGAAAGAAATTCGGCCCTTAAACATGACTTTCGTGCATAACTTGCAGTTGATCTATTGAAGGCAACAATGCATTTGTTTAGCCTTAAAGTCCTGTCACTGAGTCTCCTCTAGTCAATAAATCATATTAAATTAATTCGAATGAATTTTATTTTCGCCCTTCAAACATGATTTTCTTACATAACATGCAATTAATTTATTGATGACAACAATGCATTATTTTAGCCTTAAAAAGTATATCATTCAGTCTTTTCATTTCATTAAATTGTTTCAAAGCACTCCGAACCGATTATATTTTTGCCTTTAAGACACGACTTTCATGAATAACTTGTAATTGATCTATTGAAGGCAACTATGCATTTTTTTAGCCTAAAATTCATATTATTGCGTCTCTTTTAGTCACTAAATCATTCTAAATCGCTTCGAACGAAATTCGGCCTTTAAACATGATTTTCATGCATAACTTGCAGTTAATCTATTCAAGGCAACAATGCATTTGTTTAGCCTTAAAGTCATGTCATTGAGTCTCATCTAGTCATTAAATCATTCTAAATTAAGTTGAACGAATTCTATTTTCGCCTTTCAAACATGATTTTCTTACATAACTTGCAATTCATTTATTGACGACAACAATGGATTATTTTAGCCTTAAAAAGTATATCATTCAGTCTTTTCATTTCATTAAATTGTTTGAAAGCACTTCGAACCAATTCTATTTTTGCATTTAAGACACGACTTTCAAGCATAACTTGTAATTGATCTCTTGAAGGCAACTATGCATTTTTTTAGCTTAAAAGTCATATTATAGCGTCTCTTTTAGTCATGAAATCATTCTAAATTACTTCGAACGAAATTCGGCCTTTAAACAAGACTTTGGTGCATAAGTTTTAGTTGATCTATTGATGGCAACAATGCATTTGTTTTGCCTGAAAGTCATGTCACTGAGTCTCTTCTAGTCAATAAATCATTCTAAATTAATTCGAACGAATTTTATTTTCGCCCTTCAAACATGATTTTCTTACATAACTTGTATTTAATTTTTCGACGACAACAACGCATTATCCTAGCGTCAAAAAGTATACCATTCTGTTTTTTCATATCATTAAATTGTTTGAAAGCACTTCGAGCCAATTCTATTTTTCTATTTAAGACACGACTTTCATGCATAAGTTGCAATTGATCCATTGAAGGCAACTATGCATTTTTTTAGCCTTAAAGTCATATTATTGCGTCTCTTTTAGTCATTAAATCATTCTAAATCGCTTCGAACGAAATTCGGCCTTTAAATATGACTTTCGGGCATAACTTGCATTTAATCTATTGAAAGCAACAATGCATTTGTTTAGCCTTAAAGTCATGTCATTGAGTGTCATCCAGTCATTAAATCATTCTAAATTAAGTTGAACAAATTCTATTTTCACCCTTCAAGACACGACTTTCATGCATAACTTGTAATTGATCTATTGAAGGCAACTATGTATTTTTTTAGCCTAAAATTCATACTATTGCGTCTCTTTTTGTCATTAAATCATTCTAAATCGCTTCGAACGAAATTCGGCCTTTAAACATGATTTTCGTGCATAACTTGCACTTGATCTATTGAAGGCAACAATGCATTTGTTTAGCCTTAAAGTCATGTCATTGAGTCTCATCCAGTGATTAAATCATTGTAAATTAAGTTGAACGAATTCTATTTTCGCCTTTCAAACATGATTTTCTTACATAACTTGCAATTCATTTATTGACGACAACAATGGATTATTTTAGCCTTAAAAAGTATATCATTCAGTCTTTTCATTTCATTAAATTGTTTGAAAACACTTCGAACCTATTCTATTTTTGCATTTAAGACACGACTATCATGCATAACTTGTAATTGATCTACTGAAGGAAACTATGCATTTTTTTAGCCTGAAAGTCATATTATTGCGGCTCTTTTAGTCATTAAATCATTCTAAATTACTTCGAACAAAATTCGGCCTTTAAACATGACGTTCGTGCATAACTTGCAATTGATCTATTGAAGGCAACAATGCATTTGTTTAGCCTTAAAGTCATGTCACTGAGTCTCTCCGAGTCAATAAATCATACTAAATTAATTCGAATGAATTTTATTTTCGCCCTTCAAACATGATTTTCTTACATCACATGCAATTAATTTATTCACGACAACAATGCATTATTTTAGCCTTAAAAAGTATATCATTTAGTCTTTTCATTTCATTAAATTTTTTAAAAGCACTTCGAACCAATTCTATTTTTGCATTTAAGACACGACTTTCATGCATAACTTGTAATTGATCTATTGAAGGAAACTATGCATTTTTTTTGCCTTAAAGTCATATTATTGCGCCTCTTTTAGTCATTAAATCATTCTAAATTACTTCGAAAGAAATTCGGCCCTTAAACATGACTTTCGTGCATAACTTGCAGTTGATCTATTGAAGGCAACAATGCATTTGTTTAGCCTTAAAGTCCTGTCACTGAGTCTCTTCTAGTCAATAAATCATATTAAATTAATTCGAATGAATTTTATTTTCGCCCTTCAAACATGATTTTCTTACATAACATGCAATTAATTTATTGATGACAACAATGCATTATTTTAGCCTTAAAAAGTATATCATTCAGTCTTTTCATTTCATTAAATTGTTTCAAAGCACTCCGAACCGATTATATTTTTGCCTTTAAGACACGACTTTCATGAATAACTTGTAATTGATCTATTGAAGGCAACTATGCATTTTTTTAGCCTAAAATTCATATTATTGCGTCTCTTTTAGTCACTAAATCATTCTAAATCGCTTCGAACGAAATTCGGCCTTTAAACATGATTTTCATGCATAACTTGCAGTTAATCTATTGAAGGCAACAATGCATTTGTTTAGCCTTAAAGTCATGTCATTGAGTCTCATCTAGTCATTAAATCATTCTAAATTAAGTTGAACGAATTCTATTTTCGCCTTTCAAACATGATTTTCTTACATAACTTGCAATTCATTTATTGACGGACAACAATGGATTATTTTAGCCTTAAAAAGTATATCATTCAGTCTTTTCATTTCATTAAATTGTTTGAAAGCACTTCGAACCAATTCTATTTTTGCATTTAAGACACGACTTTCAAGCATAACTTGTAATTGATCTATTGAAGGCAACTATGCATTTTTTTAGCCTTAAAGTCATATTATTGCGCCTCTTTTAGTCATTAAATCATTCTAAATTAGTTCAAACGAAATTCGGCCTTTAAACATGACTTTCGTGCATAACTTGCAGTTAATCTATCGAAGGCAACAATGCATTTGTTTAGCCTTAAAGTCTTATCATTGAGTCTCTTCCAGTCAATAAATCATCCTAAATTAATTCGAATGAATTTTATTTTCGCCCTTCAAACATGATTTTCTTACATCACATGCAATTAATTTATTCACGACAACAATGCATTATTTTAGCCTTAAAAAGTATATCATTTAGTCTTTTCATTTCATTAAATTGTTAAAAAGCACTTCGATCCAATTCTATTTTTGCATTTAAGACACGACTTTCATGCATAACTTGTAATTGATCTATTGAAGGCAACTATGCATTTTTCTTAGCCGTAAAGTCATATTATTGCGCCTCTTTTAGTCATTAAATCATTCTAAATTACTTCGAAAGAAATTCGGCCTTTAAACATGACTTTCGTGCATAACTTGCAGTTGATCTATTGAAGGCAACAATGCATTTGTTGAGCCTTAAAGTCTTGTCATTGAGTCTCATCCAGTCATTAAATCATTCTAAATTAAGTTGAACGAATTCTATTTTCGCCTTTCAAACATGATTTTCTTACATAACTTGCAATTAATTTATTGACGACAACAATGCATTATTTTAGCCTTAAAAAGTATATCATTCAGTCTTTTCGTTTCATTAAATTGTTTGAAAGCACTTCGAACCAATTCTATATTTGCATTTAAGACACGACTTTCAAGCATTACTTGTAATTGATCTATTGAAGGCAACCGTGCATTTTTTTAGCCTTAAAGTCATAATATTGCGCCTCTTTTTGTCATTAAATCATTCTAAATTACTTCGAACGAAATTCGGCCTTTAAACATGACGTTCGTGCATAACTTGCTGTTGATCTATTGAAGGCAACAATGCATTTGTTTAGCCTTAAAGTCATGTCACTGAGTCTCTTCTAGTCAATAAATCATACTAAATTAATTCGAATGAATTTTATTTTCGCCCTTCAAACATGATTTTCTTACATCACATGCAATTAATTTATTCACGACAACAATGTATTATTTTAGCCTTAAATAGTATATCATTCAGTCTTTTCATTTCATTAAATTGTTTGAAAGCACTTCGAACCAATTCTATTTTTGCATTTAAGACACGACTTTCAAGCATAACTTGTAATTGATCTATAGAAGGCAACTATGCATTTTTTTAGCCTTAAAGTCATATTATTGCGCCTCTTTTAGTCATTAAATCATTCTAAATTACTTCGACCGAAATTCAGCCTTTAAACATGACTTTCGTGCATAACTTGCAGTTAATCTATTGAAGGCAACAATGCATTTGTTTAGCCTTAAAGTCTTATCATTGAGTCTCTTCCAGTCAATAAATCATCCTAAATTAATTCGAATGAATTTTATTTTCGCCCTTCAAACATGATTTTCTTACATCACATGCAATTAATTTATTCACGACAACAATGCATTATTTTAGCCTTAAAAAGTATATCATTTAGTCTTTTCATTTCATTAAATTGTTAAAAAGCACTTCGATCCAATTCTATTTTTGCATTTAAGACACGACTTTCATGCATAACTTGTAATTCATCTATTGAAGGCAACTATGCATTTTTTTAGCCTTAAAGTGATATTATTGCGTCTCTTTTAGTCATTAAATCATTCTAAGTGGCTTCGAACGAAATTCGGCCTTTAAACATGACTTTCATGCATAACTTGCAGTTAATCTATTGAAGGCAACAATGCATTTGTTTAGCCTTAAAGTCATGTCATTGAGTCTCATCCAGTCATTAAATCATTGTAAATTAAGTTGAACGAATTCTATTTTCGCCTTTCCAACATGATTTTCTTACATAACTTGCAATTAATTTATTGACGACAACAATGTATTATTTTAGCCCTAAAAAGTATATCATTCAGTCTTTTCATTTCATCAAATTGTTTGAAAGCACTTCGAACCAATTCTATTTTTGCATTTAAGACACGACTTTCATGCATAACTTGTAATTGATCTACTGAAGGCAACTATGCATTTTTTTAGCCTTAAAGTGATATTATTGCATCTCTTTTAGTCATTAAATCATTCTAAATGGCTTCGAACGAAATTCGGCCTTTAAACATGACTTTCATGCATAAGTTGCAGTTCATCTATTGATGGCAACAATGCATTTGTTTAGCCTTAAAGTCATGTCATTGAGTCTCATCCAGTCATTAAATCATTGTAAATTAAGTTGAACGAATTCTATTTTCGCCTTTCAAACATGATTTTCTTACACAACTTGCAATTAATTTATTGACGACAACAATGCATTATTTTAGCCTTAAAAAGTATATAATTCAGTCTTTTCATTTCATTAAATTGTTTGAAAGCACTTCGAACCAATTCTATTTTGGCATTTAAGACACGACTTTCATAAATAACTTGTAATTGATCTATTGAAGGCAACTATGCATTTTTTTAGCCTAAAATATATGTTATTGCGTATCTTTTAGTCATTAAATCAGTCTAAATTGCTTCGAACGAAATTTGGCCTTTAAATATGACTTTCGTGCATAACTTGCAGTTAATCTATTGACGGCAACAATGCATTTGTTTAGCCTTAAAGTCATGTCATTGAGTCTCATCCAGTCATTAAATCATTCTAAATTAAGTTGAACGAATTCTATTTTCACACTTCAAACATGATTTTCTTACATCACATGCAATTAATTTATTGACGACAACAATGCATTATTTTAGACTTAAAAAGTATATCATTCAGTCTTTTCATTGCATTAAATTGTTTCGAAGCACTTCGAACCAATTATATTTTTGCATTTAAGACACGACTTTCATGAATAACTTGTAATTGATCTATTGAAGGCGACTATGCATTTTTTTAGCCTTAAAGTGATATTATTGCGTCTCTTTTAGTCATTAAATCATTCTAAGTGGCTTCGAACGAAATTCGGCCTTTAAACATGACTTTCATGCATAACTTGCAGTTAATCTATTGAAGGCAACAATGCATTTGTTTAGCCTTAAAGTCATGTCATTGAGTCTCATCCAGTCATTAAATCATTGTATATTAAGTTGAACGAATTCTATTTTCGCATTTCAAACATGATTTTCTTACATAACTTGCAATTAATTTATTGACGACAACAATGCATTATTTTAGCCCTAAAAAATATATCATTCAGTCTTTTCATTTCATTAAATTGTTTGAAAGCACTTCGAACCAATTCTATTTTTGCATTTAAGACACGACTTTCATGCATAACTTGTAATTCATCTATTGAAGGCAACTATGCATTTTTTTAGCCTTAAAGTCATATTATTGCGCCTCTTTTAGTCATTAAATCATTCTAAATTACTTCGAAAGAAATTCGGCCTTTAAACATGACTTTCGTGCATAACTTGCAGTTGATCTGTTGAAGGCAACAATGCATTTGTTTAGCCTTAAAGTCATGTCACTGAGTCTCTTCTAGTCAATAAATCATACTAAATTAATTCGAATGAATTTTATTTTCGCCCTTCAAACATGATTTTCTTACATAACATGCAATTAATTTATTGATGACAACAATGCATTATTTTAGCCTTAAAAAGTATATCATTTAGTCTTTTTATTTCATTAAATTGTTTAAAAGCACTTCGAACCAATTCTATTTTTCCATTTAAGACACGACTTTCATGCATGACTTGTAATTGATCTATTGAAGGCAACTATGCATTTTTTTAGCCTTAAAGTCATATTATTGCGCCTCTTTTAGTCATTAAATCATTCTAAATTACTTCGAATGAAATTCGGCCTTTAAACATGACTTTCGTGCATAACTTGCAGTTGATCTATTGAAGGCAACAATGCATTTGTTTAGCCTTAAAGTCTTGTCATTGAGTCTCATCCAGTCATTAAATCATTCTAAATTAAGTTGAACGAATTCTATTTTCGCCTTTCAAACATGATTTTCTTACATAACTTGCAATTAATTTATTGACGACAACAGTGTATTATTTTAGCCTTAAAAAGTATATCATTCAGTCTTTTCATTTCATTAAATTGTTTGAAAGCACTTCGAACCAATTCTATTTTTGCATTTAAGACACGACTTTCAAGCATAACTTGTAATTGATCTATTGAAGGGAACCGTGCATTTTTTTAGCCTTAAAGTCATATTATTGCGCCTCTTTTAGTCATTAAATCATTCTAAATTACTTCGAACGAAATTCGGCCTTTAAACATGACGTTCGTCCATAACTTGCTGTTGATCTAATGAAGGCAACAATGCATTTGTTTAGCCTTAAAGTCATGTCACAGAGTCTCTTCTAGTCAATAAATCATACTAAATTAATTCGAATGAATTTTATTTTCGCCCTTCAAACCAGATTTTCTTACATAACTTGCATTATTTTAGCCTTAAAAAGTATGTCATTCAGTCTTTTCATTTCATTAAATTGTTTGAAAGCACTTCGAACCAATTATATTTTTGCATTTAAGACACGACTTTCATGAATAACTTGTAATTGATCTACTGAAGGCAACTATGCATTTTTTTAACCTAAAATTCATATTATTGCGTCTCTTTTAGTCATGAAATCCTTCTAAATGGCTTCGAACGAAATTCGGCCTTTAAACATGACTTTCATGCATAACTTGCAGTTAATCTATTGAAGGCAACAATGCATTTGTTTAGCCTTAAAGTCATGTCATTGAGTCTCATCCAGTCATTAAATCATTGTAAATTAAGTTGAACGAATTCTACTTTCGCCTTTCCAACATGATTTTCTTACATATCTTGCAATTAATTTATTGACGACAACAATGTATTATTTTAGCCCTAAAAAGTATATCATTCAGTCTTTTCATTTCATTAAATTGTTTGAAAGCACTTCGAACGAATTCTATTTTTGCATTTAAGACACGACTTTCATGCATAACTTGTAATTGATCTACTGAAGGCAACTATGCATTTTTTTAGCCTTAAAGTGATATTATTGCGTCTCTTTTAGTCATTAAATCATTCTAAATGGCTTCGAACGAAATTCGGCCTTTAAACATGACTTTCATGCATAAGTTGCAGTTCATCTATTTAAGGCAACAATGCATTTGTTTAGCCTTAAAGTCATGTCATTGAGTCTCATCCAGTCATTAAATCATTGTAAATTAAGTTGAACGAATTCTATTTTCGCCTTTCAAACATGATTTTCTTACACAACTTCCAATTAATTTATTGACGACAACAATGCATTATTTTAGCCTTAAAAAGTATATAATTCAGTCTTTTCATTTCATTAAATTGTTTGAAAGCACTTCGAACCAATTCTATTTTGGCATTTAAGACACGACTTTCATAAATAACTTGTAATTGATCTATTGAAGGAAACTATGCATTTTTTTCGCCTAAAATATATGTTATTGCGTATCTTTTAGTCATTAAATCAGTTTAAATTGCCTCGAACGAAATTTGGCCTTTAAATATGACTTTCGTGCATAACTTGCAGTTAATCTATTGAAGGCAACAATGCATTTGTTTAGCCTTAAAGTCATGTCATTGAGTCTCATCCAGTCATTAAATCATTCTAAATTAAGTTGAACGAATTCTATTTTCACACTTCAAACATGATTTTCTTACATCACATGCAATTAATTTATTGACGACAACAATGCATTATTTTAGCCTTAAAAAGTATATCATTCAGTCTTTTCATTGCATTAAATTGTTTCGAAGCACTTCGAACCAATTATATTTTTGCATTTAAGACACGACTTTCATGAATAACTTGTAATTGATCTATTGAAGGCAACTATGCATTTTTTTAGCCTTAAAGTCATATTATTGCGTCTCTTTTAGTCATTAAATCATTCTAAATCGCTTCGAACGAAATTCGGCCGTTAAACATGACTTTCATGCATAACTTGCAGTTAATCTATTGAAGGCAACAATGCATTTGTTTAGCCTTAAAGTCATGTCATTGAGTCTCATCCAGTCATTAATTCATTCTAAATTAAGTTGAACGAATTCTATTTTCGCCTTTCAAACATGATTTTCTTACATAACTTGCAATTAATTTATTGACGACAACAATGCATTATTTTAGCCTTAAAAAGTATATCATTCAGTCTTTTCATTTCATTAAATTGTTTGAAAGCACTTCAAACCAATTCTATTTTTGCATTTAAGAGGCGACTTTCATGCATAACTTGTAATTGATCTATTGAGGCGACTATGCATTTTTTTAGCCTTAAAGTGATATTATTGCGTCTCTTTTAGTCATTAAATCATTCTAAATGGCTTCGAACGAAATTCGGCCTTTAAACATGACTTTCATGCATAACTTGCAGTTAATCTATTGTAGGCAACAATGCATTTGTTTAGCCTTAAAGTCATGTCATTGAGTCTCATCCAGTCATTAAATCATTGTAAATTAAGTTGAACGAATTCTATTTTCGCCTTTCAAACATGATTTTCTTACATAACTTGCAATTAATTTATTGACGACAACAATGCATTATTTTAGCCTTAAAAAGTATATAATTCAGTCTTTTCATTTCATTAAATTGTTTGAAAGCACTTCGAACCAATTCTATTTTGGCATTTAAGACACGACTTACATAAATAACTTGTAATTGATCTATTGAAGGCAACTATGCATTTTTTTAGCCTAAAATATATGTTATTGCGTATCTTTTAGTCATTAAATCAGTCTAAACTGCTTCGAACGAAATTTGGCCTTTAAATATGAGTTTCGTGCATAACTTGCAGTTAATCTATTGAAGGCAACAATGCATTTGTTTAGCCTTAAAGTCATGTCATTGAGTCTCATCCAGTCATTAAATCATTCGAAATTAAGTTGAACGAATTCTATTTTCACCCTTCAAACATGATTTTCTTACATCACATGCAATTAATTTATTGACGACAACAATGCATTATTTTAGCCTTAAAAAGTATATCACTCAGTCTTTTCATTGCATTAAATTGTTTCGAAGCACTTCGAACCAATTATATTTTTGCATTTAAGACACGACTTTCATGCATAACTTGTAATTGATCTATTGAAGGCAACTAGGCATTTTTTTAGCCTTAAAGTCATATTATTGCGTCTCTTTTAGTCATTAAATCATTCTAAATCGCTTCGAACGAAATTCGGCCTTCAAACATGACTTTCGTGCATAACTTGCAGTTAATCTATTGAAGGCAACAATGCATTTGTTTAGCCTTAAAGTCATGTCATTGAGTGTCATCCAGTCATTAAATCATTCTAAATTAAGTTGAACGAATTCAATTTTCGCCTTTCAAACATGATTTTCTTACATAACTTGCAATTATTTTATTGACGACAACAATGCATTATTTTAGCCCTAAAAAGTATATCATTCAGTCTTTTCATTTCAATAAATTGTTTGAGAGCACTTCGAACCAATTCTATTTTTGCATTTAAGACACGACTTTCATGCATAACTTGTAATTGATCTATTGAAGGCAACTATGCATTTTTTTAGCCTTAAAGTGATATTATTGCGTCTCTTTTAGTCATTAAATCATTCTAAATGGCTTCGAACGAAATTCGGCCTTTAAACATGACTTTCATGCATAACTTGCAGTTAATCTATTGAAGGCAACAATGCATTTGTTTAGCCTTAAAGTCATGGCATTGAGTCTCATCCAGTGATTAAATCATTGTAAATTAAGTTGAACGAATTCTATTTTCGCCTTTAAAACATGATTTCCTTACATAACTTGCAATTAATTTATTGACGACAACAATGCATTATTTTAGCCTTAAAAAGTATATAATTCAGTCTTTTCATTTCATTAAATTGTTTGAAAGCACTTCGAACCAATTCTATTTTGGCATTTAAGACACGACTTTCATAAATAACTTGTAATTGATCTATTGAAGGCAACTATGCATTTTTTTAGCCTAAAATATATGTTATTGCTTATCTTTTAGTCATTAAATCAGTCTAAATTGCTTCGAACGAAATTTGGCCTTTAAATATGACTTTCGTGCATAACTTGCAGTTAATCTATTGAAGGCAACAATGCATTTGTTTAGCCTTAAAGTCATGTCATTGAGTCTCATCCAGTCATTAAATCATTCTAAATTAAGTTGAACGAATTCTATTTTCACCCTTCAAACATGATTTTCTTGCATCACATGCAATTAATTTATTGACGACTACAATGCATTATTTTAGCCCTAAAAAGTATATCATTCAGTCTTTTCATTTCAATAAATTGTTTGAGAGCACTTCGAACCAATTCTATTTTTGCATTTAAGACACGACTTTCATGCATAACTTGTAATTGATCTATTGAAGGCAACTAGGCATTTTTTTAGCCTTAAAGTGATATTATTGCGTCTCTTTTAGTCATTAAATCATTCTGAATGGCTTCGAACGAAATTCGGCCTTTAAACATGACTTTCATGCATAACTTGCAGTTAATCTACTGAAGGCAACAATGCATTTGTTTAGCTTTAAAGTCATGTCATTGAGTCTCATCCAGTCATTAAATCATTCTAAATTAAGTTGAACGAATTCAATTTTCGCCTTTCAAACATGATTTTCTTACATAACTTGCAATTAATTTATTGACGACAACAATGCATTATTTTAGCCTTAAAAAGTATATCATTCAGTCTTTTCATTTCATTAAATTGTTTGAAAGCACTTCGAACCAATTCTATTTTTGCATTTAAGACACGACTTTCATGCATAACTTGTAATTGATCTATTGAAGGCGACTATGCATTTTTTTAGCCTTAAAGTGATATTATTGCGTCTCTTTTAGTCATTAAATCATTCTAAGTGGCTTCGAACGAAATTCGGCCTTTAAACATGACTTTCATGCATAACTTGCAGTTAATCTATTGAAGGCAACAATGCATTTGTTTAGCCTTAAAGTCATGTCATTGAGTCTCATCCAGTCATTAAATCATTGTAAATTAAGTTGAACGAATTCTATTTTCGCCTTTCAAACATGATTTTCTTACATAACTTGCAATTAATTTATTGACGACAACAATGCATTATTTTAGCCTTAAAAAGTATATAATTCAGTCTTTTCATTTCATTAAATTGTTTGAAAGCACTTTGAACCAATTCTATTTTGGCATTTAAGACACGACTTCCATAAATAACTTGTAATTCATCTATTGAAGGCAACTATGCATTTTTTTAGCCTAAAATATATGTTATTGCGTATCTTTTAGTCATTAAATCAGTCTAAACTGCTTCGAACGAAATTTGGCCTTTAAATATGAGTTTCGTGCATAACTTGCAGTTAATCTATTGAAGGCAACAATGCATTTGTTTAGCCTTAAAGTCATGTCATTGAGTCTCATCCAGTCATTAAATCATTCTAAATTAAGTTGAACGAATTCAATTTTCGCCTTTCAAACATGATTTTCTTACATAACTTGCAATTAATTTATTGACGACAACAATGCATTATTTTAGCCCTAAAAAGTATATCATTCAGTCTTTTCATTTCATTAAATTGTTTGAAAGCACTTCGAACCAATTCTATTTTGGCATTTAAGACACGACTTTCATAAATAACTTGTAATTGATCTATTGAAGGCAAATATGCATTTTTTTAGCCTAAAATATATGTTATTGCGTATCTTTTAGTCATTAAATCAGTCTAAATTGCTTCGAACGAAATTTGGCTTTTAAATATGACTTTCGTGCATAACTTGCAGTTAATCTATTGAAGGCAACAATGCATTTGTTTAGCCTTATAGTCATGTCATTGAGTCTCATCCAGTCATTAAATCATTCTAAATTAAGTTGAACGAATTCTATTTTCACCCTTCAAACATGATTTTCTTACATCACATGCAAATAATTTATTGACGACAACAATGCATTATTTTAGCCTTAAAAAGTATATCATTCAGTCTTTTCATTGCATTAAATTGTTTCGAAGCACTTCGAACCAATTATATTTTTGCATTTAAGACACCACTTTCAGGAATAACTTGTAATTGATCTATTGAAGGCAACTATGCATTTTTTAAGCCTAAAATTCATATTATTGCGTCTCTTTTAGTCGTTAAATCATTCTAAATCGCTTCGAACGAAATTCGGCCTTTAAACATGACTTTCGTGCATAACTTGCAGTTAATCTATTGAAGGCAACAATGCATTTGTTTAGCCTTGAAGTCATGTCATTGAGTCTCATCCAGTCATTAAATCATTCTAAATTAAGTTGAACGAATTCTATTTTCGCCTTTCAAACATGATTTTCTTACATAACTTGCAATTAATTTATTGACGACAACAATGCATTATTTTAGCCTTAAAAAGTATATCATTCAGTCTTTTCATTTCATTAAATTGTCTGAAAGCACTTCGAACCAATTCTATTTTTGCATCTAAGACACGACTTTCATGCATAACTTGTAATTGATCTATTGAAGGCAACTATGCATTTTTTTAGCCTTAAAGTGATATTATTGCGTCTCTTTTAGTCATTAAATCATTCTAAATGGCTTCGAACGAAATTCGGCTTTTAAACATGACTTTCATGCATAACTTGCAGTTAATCTATTGAAGGCAACAATGCATTTGTTTAGCCTTAAAGTCATGTCATTGAGTCTCATCCAGTCATTAAATCATTCTAAATTAAGTTGAACGAATTCTATTTTCGCCTTTCAAACATTATTTTCTTACATAACTTGCAATTAATTTATTGACGACAACAATGCATTATTTTAGCCCTAAAAAGTATATCATTCAGTCTTTTCATTTCATTAAATTGTTTGAAAGCACTTCGAACCAATTCTATTTTTGCATTTAAGACACGACTTTCATGCATAACTTGTAATTGATCTATTGAAGGCAACTATGCATTTTTTTAGCCTTAAAGTGATATTATTGCGTCTCTTTTAGTCATTAAATCATTCTAAATGGCTTCGAACGAAATTCGGCCTTTAAACATGACTTTCATGCATAACTTGCAGTTAATCTATTGAAGGCAACAATGCATTTGTTTAGCCTTAAAGTCATGTCATTGAGTCTCATCCAGTCATTAAATCATTCTAAATTAAGTTGAACGAATTCAATTTTCGCCTTTCAAACATGATTTTCTTACATAACTTGCAATTAATTTATCGACGACAACAATGCATTATTTTAGCCCTAAAAAGTATATCATTCAGTCTTTTCATTTCATTAAATTGTTTGAAAGCACTTCGAACCAATTCTATTTTTGCATTTAAGACACGACTTTCATGCATAACTTGTAATTGATCTATTGAAGGCAACTATGCATTTTTTTAGCCTTAAAGTCATATTTTTGCGTCTCTTTTAGTCATTAAATCATTTTAAATCGCTTCGAACGAAATTCGGCCTTTAAACATGACTTTCATGCATAACTTGCAGTTAATCTATTGAAGGCGACAATGCATTTGTTTAGCCTTAAAGTCATGTCATTGAGTCTCATCCAGTCATTAAATCATTCTAAATTAAGTTGAACGAATTCTATTTTCGCCTTTCAAACATGATTTTCTTACATAACTTGCAATTAATTTATTGACGACAACAATGCATTATTTTAGCCTTAAAAAGTATATCATTCAGTCTTTTCATTTCATTAAATTGTTTGAAAGCACTTCGAACCAATTCTATTTTTGCATTTAAGACACGACTTTCATGCATAACTTGTAATTGATCTATTGAAGGCAACTATGCATTTTTTTAGCCTTAAAGTCATATTATTGCGTCTCTTTTGGTGATTAAATCATTCTAAATGGCTTCGAACGAAAGTCGGCCTTTAAACATGACTTTCATGCATAACTTGCAGTTAATCTATTGAAGGCAACAATGCATTTGTTTAGCCTTAAAGTCATGTCATTGAGTCTCATCCAGTTATTAAATCATTCTAAATTAAGTTGAACGAATTCAATTTTCGCCTTTCAAACATGATTTTCTTACATAACTTGCAATTAATTTATTGACGACAACAATGCATTATTTTAGCCTTAAAAAGTATATCATTCAGTCTTTTCATTTCATTAAATTGTTTGAAAGCACTTCGACCCAATTCTATTTTTGCATTTAAGACACGACTTTCATGCATAACTTGTAATTGATCTATTGAAGGCAACTATGCATTTTTTTAGCCTTAAAGTGATATTATTGCGTCTCTTTTAGTCATTAAATCATTCTAAATGGCTTCGAACGAAATTCGGCCTTTAAACATGACTTTCATGCATAACTTGCAGTTAATCTATTGTAGGCAACAATGCATTTGTTTAGCCTTAAAGTCATGTCATTGAGTCTCATCCAGTCATTAAATCATTGTAAATTAAGTTGAACGAATTCTATTTTCTCCTTTCAAACTTGATTTTCTAACATAACTTGCAATTAATTTATTGACGACAACAATGCATTATTTTAGCCTTAAAAAGTATATAATTCAGTCTTTTCATTTCATTAAATTGTTTGAAAGCACTTCGAACCAATTCTATTTTGGCATTTAAGACACGACTTTCATAAATAACTTGTAATTGATCTATTGAAGGCAACTATGCATTTTTTTAGCCTAAAATATATGTTATTGCGTATCTTTTAGTCATTAAATCACTCTAAATTGCTTCGAACGAAATTTGGCCTTTAAATATGACTTTCGTGCATAACTTGCAGTTAATCTATTGAAGGCAACGATGCATTTGTTTAGCCTTAAAGTCATGTCATTGAGTCTCATCCAGTCATTAAATCATTCTAAATTAAGTTGAACGATTTCTATTTTCACCCTTCAAACATGATTTTCTTACATCACATGCAATTAATTTATTGACGACAACAATCCATTATTTTAGCCTTAAAAAGTATATCGTTCAGTCTTTTCACTGCATTAAATTGTTTCGAAGCACTTCGAACCAATTATATTTTTGCATTTAAGACACGACTTTCATGAATAACTTGTAATTGATCTACTGAAGGCAACTATGCATTTTTTTAGCCTAAAATTCATATTATTGCGTCTCTTTTAGTCATTAAATCATTCTAAATCGCTTCGAACGAAATTCGGCCTTTAAACATGACTTTCATGCATAACTTGCAGTTAATCTATTGAAGGCAACAATGCATTAGTTTAGCCTTAAAGTCATGTCATTGAGTCTCATCCAGTCATTAAATCATTCTAAATTAAGTTGAACGAATTCAATTTTCGCCTTTCAAACATGATTTTCTTACATAACTTGCAATTAATTTATTGACGACAACAATGCATTATTTTAGCCCTAAAAAGTATATCATTCCGTCTTTTCATTTCATTAAATTGTTTGAAAGCACTTCGAACCAATTCTATTTTTGCATTTAAGACACGACTTTCATGCATAACTTGTAATTGATCTATTGAAGGCAACTATGCATTTTTTTAGCCTTAAATTCATATTATTGCGTCTCTTTTAGTCATTAAATCATTCTAAATCGCTTCGAACGAAATTCGGCCTTTAAGCATGACTTTCATGCATAACTTGCAGTTAATCTATTGAAGGCAACAATGCATTTGTTTAGCCTTAAAGTCATGTCATTGAGTCTCATCCAGTCATTAAATCATTCTAAATTAAGTTGAACGAATTCTATTTTCGCCTTTCAAACATGATTTTCTTACATAACTTGCAATTAATTTATTGACGACGACAATGCATTATTTTAGCCTTAAAAAGTATATCATTCAGTCTTTTCATTTCGTTAAATTGTTTGAAAGGACTTCGAACCAATTCTATTTTTGCATTTAAGACAAGACTTTCATGCATAACTTGTAATTGATCTATTGAAGGCAACTATGCAATTTTTTAGCCTTAAAGTGATATTATTGCGTCTCTTTTAGTCATTAAATCATTTTAAATGGCTTCGAACGAAATTCCGCCTTTAAACATGACTTTCATGCATAACTTGCAGTTAATCTATTGAAGGCAACAATGCATTTGTTTAGCCTTAAAGTCATGTCATTGAGTCTCATCCAGTCATTAAATCATTGTAAATTAAGTTGAACGAATTCTAATTTCGCCTTCTAAACATGATTTTCTTACATAACTTGCAATTAATTTATTGACGACAACAATGCATTATTTTAGCCCTAAAAAGTATATCATTCAGTCTTTTCATTTCATTAAATTGTTTTAAAGCACTTCGAACCAATTCTATTTTTGCATTTAAGACACGACTTTCATGCATAACTTGTAATTGATCTATTGAAGGCAACTATGCATTTTTTTAGCCTTAAAGTGATATTATTGCGTCTCTTTTAGTCATTAAATCATTCTAAATGGCTTCGAACGAAATTCGGCCTTTAAACATGACTTTCATGCATAACTTGCAGTTAATCTATTGTAGGCAACAATGCATTTGTTTAGCCTTAAAGTCATGTCATTGAGTCTCATCCAGTTATTAAATCATTCTAAATTAAGTTGAACGAATTCAATTTTCGCCTTTCAAACATGATTTTCTTACATAACTTGCAATTAATTTATTGACGACAACAATGCATTATTTTAGCCTTAAAAAGTATATCATTCAGTCTTTTCATTTCATTAAATTGTTTGAAAGCACTTCGACCCAATTCTATTTTTGCATTTAAGACACGACTTTCATGCATAACTTGTAATTGATCTATTGAAGGCAACTATGCATTTTTTTAGCCTTAAAGTGATATTATTGCGTCTCTTTTAGTCATTAAATCATTCTAAATGGCTTCGAACGAAATTCGGCCTTTAAACATGACTTTCATGCATAACTTGCAGTTAATCTATTGTAGGCAACAATGCATTTGTTTAGCCTTAAAGTCATGTCATTGAGTCTCATCCAGTCATTAAATCATTCTAAATTAAGTTGAACGATTTCTATTTTCACCCTTCAAACATGATTTTCTTACATCACATGCAATTAATTTATTGACGACAACAATCCATTATTTTAGCCTTAAAAAGTATATAATTCAGTCTTTTCATTTCATTAAATTGTTTGAAAGCACTTCGACCCAATTCTATTTTTGCATTTAAGACACGACTTTCATGCATAACTTGTAATTGATCTATTGAAGGCAACTATTCATTTTTTTAGCCTTAAAGTGATATTATTGCGTCTCTTTTAGTCATTAAATCATTCTAAATGGCTTCGAACGAAATTCGGCCTTTAAACATGACTTTCATGCATAACTTGCAGTTAATCTATTGTAGGCAACAATGCATTTGTTTAGCCTTAAAGTCATGTCATTGAGTCTCATCCAGTCATTAAATCATTCTAAATTAAGTTGAACGATTTCTATTTTCACCCTTCAAACATGATTTTCTTACATCACATGCAATTAATTTATTGACGACAACAATCCATTATTTTAGCCTTAAAAAGTATATAATTCAGTCTTTTCATTTCATTAAATTGTTTGAAAGCACTTCGAACCAATTCTATTTTGGCATTTAAGACACGACTTTCATGAATAACTTGTAATTGATCTACTGAAGGCAACTATGCATTTTTTTAGCCTAAAATTCATATTATTGCGTCTCTTTTAGTCATTCAATCATTCTAAATCGCTTCGAACGAAATTCGGCCTTTAAACATGACTTTCATGCATAACTTGCAGTTAATCTATTGAAGGCAACAATGCATTAGTTTAGCCTTAAAGTCATGTCATTGAGTCTCATCCAGTCATTAAATCATTCTAAATTAAGTTGAACGAATTCTATTTTCGCCTTTCAAACATTATTTTCTTACATAACTTGCAATTAATTTATTGACGACAACAATGCATTATTTTAGCCCTAAAAAGTATATCATTCAGTCTTTTCATTTCATTAAATTGTTTGAAAGCACTTCGAACCAATTCTATTTTTGCATTTAAGACACGACTTTCATGCATAACTTGTAATTGATCTATTGAAGGCAACTATGCATTTTTTTAGCCTTAAAGTCATATTATTGCGTCTCTTTTGGTGATTAAATCATTCTAAATGGCTTCGAACGAAAGTCGGCCTTTAAACATGACTTTCATGCATAACTTGCAGTTAATCTATTGAAGGCAACAATGCATTTGTTTAGCCTTAAAGTCATGTCATTGAGTCTCATCCAGTCATTAAATCATTCTAAATTAAGTTGAACGAATTCAATTTTCGCCTTTCAAACTTGATTTTCTTACATAACTTGCAATTAATTTATTGACGACAACAACGCATTATTTTAGCCCTAAAAAATATATCATTCAGTCTTTTCATTTCATTAAATTGTTTGAAAGCACTTCGAACCAATTCTATTTTTGCATTTAAGACACGACTTTCATGCATAACTTGTAATTGATCTATTGAAGGCAACTATGCATTTTTTTAGCCTTAAAGTCATATTATTGCGTCTCTTTTAGTCATTAAATCATTCTAAATCGCTTCGAACGAAATTCGGCTTTTAAACATGACTTTCATGCGTAACTTGAAGTTAATCTATTGAAGGCAACAATGCATTTGTTTAGCCTTAAAGTCATGTCATTGAGTCTCATCCAGTCATTAAATCATTCTAAATTAAGTTGAACGAATTCTATTTTCGCCTTTCAAACATGATTTTCTTACATAACTTGCAATTAATTTATTGACGACGACAATGCATTATTTTAGCCTTAAAAAGTATATCATTCAGTCTTTTCATTTCGTTAAATTGTTTGAAAGGACTTCGAACCAATTCTATTTTTGCATTTAAGACAAGACTTTCATGCATAACTTGTAATTGATCTATTGAAGGCAACTATGCAATTTTTTAGCCTTAAAGTGATATTATTGCGTCTCTTTTAGTCATTAAATCATTTTAAATGGCTTCGAACGAAATTCCGCCTTTAAACATGACTTTCATGCATAACTTGCAGTTAATCTATTGAAGGCAACAATGCATTTGTTTAGCCTTAAAGTCATGTCATTGAGTCTCATCCAGTCATTAAATCATTGTAAATTAAGTTGAACGAATTCTAATTTCGCCTTCCAAACATGATTTTCTTACATAACTTGCAATTAATTTATTGACGACAACAATGCATTATTTTAGCCCTAAAAAGTATATCATTCAGTCTTTTCATTTCATTAAATTGTTTTAAAGCACTTCGAACCAATTCTATTTTTGCATTTAAGACACGACTTTCATGCATAACTTGTAATTGATCTATTGAAGGCAACTATGCATTTTTTTAGCCTTAAAGTGATATTATTGCGTCTCTTTTAGTCATTAAATCATTCTAAATGGCTTCGAACGAAATTCGGCCTTTAAACATGACTTTCATGCATAACTTGCAGTTAATCTATTGTAGGCAACAATGCATTTGTTTAGCCTTAAAGTCATGTCATTGAGTCTCATCCAGTTATTAAATCATTCTAAATTAAGTTGAACGAATTCAATTTTCGCCTTTCAAACATGATTTTCTTACATAACTTGCAATTAATTTATTGACGACAACAATGCATTATTTTAGCCTTAAAAAGTATATCATTCAGTCTTTTCATTTCATTAAATTGTTTGAAAGCACTTCGACCCAATTCTATTTTTGCATTTAAGACACGACTTTCATGCATAACTTGTAATTGATCTATTGAAGGCAACTATGCATTTTTTTAGCCTTAAAGTGATATTATTGCGTCTCTTTTAGTCATTAAATCATTCTAAATGGCTTCGAACGAAATTCGGCCTTTAAACATGACTTTCATGCATAACTTGCAGTTAATCTATTGTAGGCAACAATGCATTTGTTTAGCCTTAAAGTCATGTCATTGAGTCTCATCCAGTCATTAAATCATTCTAAATTAAGTTGAACGATTTCTATTTTCACCCTTCAAACATGATTTTCTTACATCACATGCAATTAATTTATTGACGACAACAATCCATTATTTTAGCCTTAAAAAGTATATAATTCAGTCTTTTCATTTCATTAAATTGTTTGAAAGCACTTCGACCCAATTCTATTTTTGCATTTAAGACACGACTTTCATGCATAACTTGTAATTGATCTATTGAAGGCAACTATGCATTTTTTTAGCCTTAAAGTGATATTATTGCGTCTCTTTTAGTCATTAAATCATTCTAAATGGCTTCGAACGAAATTCGGCCTTTAAACATGACTTTCATGCATAACTTGCAGTTAATCTATTGTAGGCAACAATGCATTTGTTTAGCCTTAAAGTCATGTCATTGAGTCTCATCCAGTCATTAAATCATTCTAAATTAAGTTGAACGATTTCTATTTTCACCCTTCAAACATGATTTTCTTACATCACATGCAATTAATTTATTGACGACAACAATCCATTATTTTAGCCTTAAAAAGTATATAATTCAGTCTTTTCATTTCATTAAATTGTTTGAAAGCACTTCGAACCAATTCTATTTTGGCATTTAAGACACGACTTTCATGAATAACTTGTAATTGATCTACTGAAGGCAACTATGCATTTTTTTAGCCTAAAATTCATATTATTGCGTCTCTTTTAGTCATTCAATCATTCTAAATCGCTTCGAACGAAATTCGGCCTTTAAACATGACTTTCATGCATAACTTGCAGTTAATCTATTGAAGGCAACAATGCATTAGTTTAGCCTTAAAGTCATGTCATTGAGTCTCATCCAGTCATTAAATCATTCTAAATTAAGTTGAACGAATTCTATTTTCGCCTTTCAAACATTATTTTCTTACATAACTTGCAATTAATTTATTGACGACAACAATGCATTATTTTAGCCCTAAAAAGTATATCATTCAGTCTTTTCATTTCATTAAATTGTTTGAAAGCACTTCGAACCAATTCTATTTTTGCATTTAAGACACGACTTTCATGCATAACTTGTAATTGATCTATTGAAGGCAACTATGCATTTTTTTAGCCTTAAAGTCATATTATTGCGTCTCTTTTAGTCATTAAATCATTCTAAATCGCTTCGAACGAAATTCGGCTTTTAAACATGACTTTCATGCGTAACTTGAAGTTAATCTATTGAAGGCAACAATGCATTTGTTTAGCCTTAAAGTCATGTCATTGAGTCTCATCCAGTCATTAAATCATTCTAAATTAAGTTGAACGAATTCTATTTTCGCCTTTCAAACATTATTTTCTTACATAACTTGCAATTAATTTATTGACGACAACAATGCATTATTTTAGCCCTAAAAAGTATATCATTCAGTCTTTTCATTTCATTAAATTGTTTGAAAGCACTTCGAACCAATTCTATTTTTGCATTTAAGACACGACTTTCATGCATAACTTGTAATTGATCTATTGAAGGCAACTATGCATTTTTTTAGCCTTAAAGTCATATTATTGCGTCTCTTTTAGTCATTAAATCATTCTAAATGGCTTCGAACGAAATTCGGCCTTTAAACATGACTTTCATGCATAACTTGCAGTTAATCTATTGAAGGCAACAATGCATTTGTTTAGCCTTAAAGTCATGTCATTGAGTCTCATCCAGTCATTAAATCATTCTAAATTAAGTTGAACGAATTCAATTTTCGCCTTTCAAACATGATTTTCTTACATAACTTGCAATTAATTTATTGACGACAACAATGCATTATTTTAGCCTTAAAAAGTATATCATTCAGTCTTTTCATTTCATTAAATTGTTTGAAAGCACTTCGACCCAATTCTATTTTTGCATTTAAGACACGACTTTCATGCATAACTTGTAATTGATCTATTGAAGGCAACTATGCATTTTTTTAGCCTTAAAGTGATATTATTGCGTCTCTTTTAGTCATTAAATCATTCTAAATGGCTTCGAACGAAATTCGGCCTTTAAACATGACTTTCATGCATAACTTGCAGTTAATCTATTGTAGGCAACAATGCATTTGTTTAGCCTTAAAGTCATGTCATTGAGTCTCATCCAGTCATTAAATCATTCTAAATTAAGTTGAACGATTTCTATTTTCACCCTTCAAACATGATTTTCTTACATCACATGCAATTAATTTATTGACGACAACAATCCATTATTTTAGCCTTAAAAAGTATATAATTCAGTCTTTTCATTTCATTAAATTGTTTGAAAGCACTTCGACCCAATTCTATTTTTGCATTTAAGACACGACTTTCATGCATAACTTGTAATTGATCTATTGAAGGCAACTATGCATTTTTTTAGCCTTAAAGTGATATTATTGCGTCTCTTTTAGTCATTAAATCATTCTAAATGGCTTCGAACGAAATTCGGCCTTTAAACATGACTTTCATGCATAACTTGCAGTTAATCTATTGTAGGCAACAATGCATTTGTTTAGCCTTAAAGTCATGTCATTGAGTCTCATCCAGTCATTAAATCATTCTAAATTAAGTTGAACGATTTCTATTTTCACCCTTCAAACATGATTTTCTTACATCACATGCAATTAATTTATTGACGACAACAATCCATTATTTTAGCCTTAAAAAGTATATAATTCAGTCTTTTCATTTCATTAAATTGTTTGAAAGCACTTCGAACCAATTCTATTTTGGCATTTAAGACACGACTTTCATGAATAACTTGTAATTGATCTACTGAAGGCAACTATGCATTTTTTTAGCCTAAAATTCATATTATTGCGTCTCTTTTAGTCATTCAATCATTCTAAATCGCTTCGAACGAAATTCGGCCTTTAAACATGACTTTCATGCATAACTTGCAGTTAATCTATTGAAGGCAACAATGCATTAGTTTAGCCTTAAAGTCATGTCATTGAGTCTCATCCAGTCATTAAATCATTCTAAATTAAGTTGAACGAATTCTATTTTCGCCTTTCAAACATTATTTTCTTACATAACTTGCAATTAATTTATTGACGACAACAATGCATTATTTTAGCCCTAAAAAGTATATCATTCAGTCTTTTCATTTCATTAAATTGTTTGAAAGCACTTCGAACCAATTCTATTTTTGCATTTAAGACACGACTTTCATGCATAACTTGTAATTGATCTATTGAAGGCAACTATGCATTTTTTTAGCCTTAAAGTCATATTATTGCGTCTCTTTTAGTCATTAAATCATTCTAAATCGCTTCGAACGAAATTCGGCTTTTAAACATGACTTTCATGCGTAACTTGAAGTTAATCTATTGAAGGCAACAATGCATTTGTTTAGCCTTAAAGTCATGTCATTGAGTCTCATCCAGTCATTAAATCATTCTAAATTAAGTTGAACGAATTCTATTTTCGCCTTTCAAACATTATTTTCTTACATAACTTGCAATTAATTTATTGACGACAACAATGCATTATTTTAGCCCTAAAAAGTATATCATTCAGTCTTTTCATTTCATTAAATTGTTTGAAAGCACTTCGAACCAATTCTATTTTTGCATTTAAGACACGACTTTCATGCATAACTTGTAATTGATCTATTGAAGGCAACTATGCATTTTTTTAGCCTTAAAGTCATATTATTGCGTCTCTTTTAGTCATTAAATCATTCTAAATGGCTTCGAACGAAATTCGGCCTTTAAACATGACTTTCATGCATAACTTGCAGTTAATCTATTGAAGGCAACAATGCATTTGTTTAGCCTTAAAGTCATGTCATTGAGTCTCATCCAGTCATTAAATCATTCTAAATTAAGTTGAACGAATTCAATTTTCGCCTTTCAAACATGATTTTCTTACATAACTTGCAATTAATTTATTGACGACAACAATGCATTATTTTAGCCCTAAAAAGTATATCATTCAGTCTTTTCATTTCATTAAATTTTTTGAAAGCACTTCGTACCAATTCTATTTTTGCATTTAAGACACGACTTTCATGCATAACTTGTAATTGATCTATTGAAGGCAACTATGCATTTTTTTAGCCTTAAAGTCATATTTTTGCGTCTCTTTTAGTCATTAAATCATTTTAAATCGCTTCGAACGAAATTCGGCCTTTAAACATGACTTTCATGCATAACTTGCAGTTAATCTATTGAAGGCGACAATGCATTTGTTTAGCCTTAAAGTCATGTCATTGAGTCTCATCCAGTCATTAAATCATTCTAAATTAAGTTGAACGAATTCTATTTTCGCCTTTCAAACATGATTTTCTTACATAACTTGCAATTAATTTATTGACGACAACAATGCATTATTTTAGCCTTAAAAAGTATATCATTCAGTCTTTTCATTTCATTAAATTGTTTGAAAGCACTTCGAACCAATTCTATTTTTGCATTTAAGACACGACTTTCATGCATAACTTGTAATTGATCTATTGAAGGCAACTATGCATTTTTTTAGCCTTAAAGTCATATTATTGCGTCTCTTTTGGTGATTAAATCATTCTAAATGGCTTCGAACGAAAGTCGGCCTTTAAACATGACTTTCATGCATAACTTGCAGTTAATCTATTGAAGGCAACAATGCATTTGTTTAGCCTTAAAGTCATGTCATTGAGTCTCATCCAGTCATTAAATCATTCTAAATTAAGTTGAACGAATTCAATTTTCGCCTTTCAAACATGATTTTCTTACATAACTTGCAATTAATTTATTGACGACAACAACGCATTATTTTAGCCCTAAAAAA
Source organism: Coriaria nepalensis (assembly GCA_027186245.1). NCBI lineage: Eukaryota > Viridiplantae > Streptophyta > Magnoliopsida > Cucurbitales > Coriariaceae > Coriaria > Coriaria nepalensis. Next base: position 24,090,691 of record CP114481.1, read on the forward strand.
TATATCATTCAGTCTTTTCATTTCATTAAATTGTTTGAAAGCACTTCGAACCAATTCTATTTTTGCATTTAAGACACGACTTTCATGCATAACTTGTAATTGATCTATTGAAGGCAACTATGCATTTTTTTAGCCTTAAAGTCATATTATTGCGTCTCTTTTAGTCATTAAATCATTCTAAATCGCTTCGAACGAAATTCGGCTTTTAAACATGACTTTCATGCGTAACTTGAAGTTAATCTATTGAAGGCAACAATGCATTTGTTTAGCCTTAAAGTCATGTCATTGAGTCTCATCCAGTCATTAAATCATTTTAAATTAAGTTGAACGAATTCTATTTTCGCCTTTCAAACATGATTTTCTTACATAACTTGCAATTAATTTATTGACGACAACAATGCATTATTTTAGCCTTAAAAAGTATATCATTCAGTCTTTTCATTTCATTAAATTGTTTGAAAGCACTTCGAACCAATTCTATTTTTGCATTTAAGACACGACTTTCATGCATAACTTGTAATTGATCTATTGAAGGCAACTATGCATTTTTTTAGCCTTAAAGTCATATTATTGCGTCTCTTTTGGTGATTAAATCATTCTAAATGGCTTCGAACGAAAGTCGGCCTTTAAACATGACTTTCATGCATAACTTGCAGTTAATCTATTGAAGGCAACAATGCATTTGTTTAGCCTTAAAGTCATGTCATTGAGTCTCATCCAGTCATTAAATCATTCTAAATTAAGTTGAACGAATTCAATTTTCGCCTTTCAAACTTGATTTTCTTACATAACTTGCAATTAATTTATTGACGACAACAACGCATTATTTTAGCCCTAAAAAATATATCATTCAGTCTTTTCATTTCATTAAATTGTTTGAAAGCACTTCGAACCAATTCTATTTTTGCATTTAAGACACGACTTTCATGCATAACTTGTAATTGATCTATTGAAGGCAACTATGCATTTTTTTAGCCTTAAAGTCATATTATTGCGTCTCTTTTAGTCATTAAATCATTCTAAATCGCTTCGAACGAAATTCGGCTTTTAAACATGACTTTCATGCGTAACTTGAAGTTAATCTATTGAAGGCAACAATGCATTTGTTTAGCCTTAAAGTCATGTCATTGAGTCTCATCCAGTCATTAAATCATTCTAAATTAAGTTGAACGAATTCTATTTTCGCCTTTCAAACATTATTTTCTTACATAACTTGCAATTAATTTATTGACGACAACAATGCATTATTTTAGCCCTAAAAAGTATATCATTCAGTCTTTTCATTTCATTAAATTGTTTGAAAGCACTTCGAACCAATTCTATTTTTGCATTTAAGACACGACTTTCATGCATAACTTGTAATTGATCTATTGAAGGCAACTATGCATTTTTTTAGCCTTAAAGTCATATTATTGCGTCTCTTTTAGTCATTAAATCATTCTAAATGGCTTCGAACGAAATTCGGCCTTTAAACATGACTTTCATGCATAACTTGCAGTTAATCTATTGAAGGCAACAATGCATTTGTTTAGCCTTAAAGTCATGTCATTGAGTCTCATCCAGTCATTAAATCATTCTAAATTAAGTTGAACGAATTCAATTTTCGCCTTTCAAACATGATTTTCTTACATAACTTGCAATTAATTTATTGACGACAACAATGCATTATTTTAGCCCTAAAAAGTATATCATTCAGTCTTTTCATTTCATTAAATTTTTTGAAAGCACTTCGTACCAATTCTATTTTTGCATTTAAGACACGACTTTCATGCATAACTTGTAATTGATCTATTGAAGGCAACTATGCATTTTTTTAGCCTTAAAGTCATATTTTTGCGTCTCTTTTAGTCATTAAATCATTTTAAATCGCTTCGAACGAAATTCGGCCTTTAAACATGACTTTCATGCATAACTTGCAGTTAATCTATTGAAGGCGACAATGCATTTGTTTAGCCTTAAAGTCATGTCATTGAGTCTCATCCAGTCATTAAATCATTCTAAATTAAGTTGAACGAATTCTATTTTCGCCTTTCAAACATGATTTTCTTACATAACTTGCAATTAATTTATTGACGACAACAATGCATTATTTTAGCCTTAAAAAGTATATCATTCAGTCTTTTCATTTCATTAAATTGTTTGAAAGCACTTCGAACCAATTCTATTTTTGCATTTAAGACACGACTTTCATGCATAACTTGTAATTGATCTATTGAAGGCAACTATGCATTTTTTTAGCCTTAAAGTCATATTATTGCGTCTCTTTTGGTGATTAAATCATTCTAAATGGCTTCGAACGAAAGTCGGCCTTTAAACATGACTTTCATGCATAACTTGCAGTTAATCTATTGAAGGCAACAATGCATTTGTTTAGCCTTAAAGTCATGTCATTGAGTCTCATCCAGTCATTAAATCATTCTAAATTAAGTTGAACGAATTCAATTTTCGCCTTTCAAACATGATTTTCTTACATAACTTGCAATTAATTTATTGACGACAACAACGCATTATTTTAGCCCTAAAAAATATATCATTCAGTCTTTTCATTTCATTAAATTGTTTGAAAGCACTTCGAACCAATTCTATTTTTGCATTTAAGACACGACTTTCATGCATAACTTGTAATTGATCTATTGAAGGCAACTATGCATTTTTTTAGCCTTAAAGTCATATTATTGCGTCTCTTTTAGTCATTAAATCATTCTAAATCGCTTCGAACGAAATTCGGCTTTTAAACATGACTTTCATGCGTAACTTGAAGTTAATCTATTGAAGGCAACAATGCATTTGTTTAGCCTTAAAGTCATGTCATTGAGTCTCATCCAGTCATTAAATCATTTTAAATTAAGTTGAACGAATTCTATTTTCGCCTTTCAAACATGATTTTCTTACATAACTTGCAATTAATTTATTGACGACAACAATGCATTATTTTAGCCTTAAAAAGTATATCATTCAGTCTTTTCATTTCATTAAATTGTTTGAAAGCACTTCGAACCAATTCTATTTTTGCATTTAAGACACGACTTTCATGCATAACTTGTAATTGATCTATTGAAGGCAACTATGCAATTTTTTAGCCTTAAAGTGATATTATTGCGTCTCTTTTAGTCATTAAATCATTTTAAATGGCTTCGAACGAAATTCCGCCTTTAAACATGACTTTCATGCATAACTTGCAGTTAATCTATTGAAGGCAACAATGCATTTGTTTAGCCTTAAAGTCATGTCATTGAGTCTCATCCAGTCATTAAATCATTCTAAATTAAGTTGAACGAATTCTATTTTCACCCTTCAAACATGATTTTCTTACATCACATGCAAATAATTTATTGACGACAACAATGCATTATTTTAGCCTTAAAAAGTATATCATTCAGTCTTTTCATTGCATTAAATTGTTTCGAAGCACTTCGAACCAATTATATTTTTGCATTTAAGACACCACTTTCAGGAATAACTTGTAATTGATCTATTGAAGGCAACTATGCATTTTTTAAGCCTAAAATTCATATTATTGCGTCTCTTTTAGTCGTTAAATCATTCTAAATCGCTTCGAACGAAATTCGGCCTTTAAACATGACTTTCGTGCATAACTTGCAGTTAATCTATTGAAGGCAACAATGCATTTGTTTAGCCTTGAAGTCATGTCATTGAGTCTCATCCAGTCATTAAATCATTCTAAATTAAGTTGAACGAATTCTATTTTCGCCTTTCAAACATGATTTTCTTACATAACTTGCAATTAATTTATTGACGACAACAATGCATTATTTTAGCCTTAAAAAGTATATCATTCAGTCTTTTCATTTCATTAAATTGTCTGAAAGCACTTCGAACCAATTCTATTTTTGCATCTAAGACACGACTTTCATGCATAACTTGTAATTGATCTATTGAAGGCAACTATGCATTTTTTTAGCCTTAAAGTGATATTATTGCGTCTCTTTTAGTCATTAAATCATTCTAAATGGCTTCGAACGAAATTCGGCCTTTAAACATGACTTTCATGCATAACTTGCAGTTAATCTATTGAAGGCAACAATGCATTAGTTTAGCCTTAAAGTCATGTCATTGAGTCTGATCCAGTCATTAAATCATTCTAAATTAAGTTGAACGAATTCAATTTTCGCCTTTCAAACATGATTTTCTTACATAACTTGCAATTAATTTATTGACGACAACAATGCATTATTTTAGCCCTAAAAAGTATATCATTCCGTCTTTTCATTTCATTAAATTGTTTGAAAGCACTTCGAACCAATTCTATTTTTGCATTTAAGACACGACTTTCATGCATAACTTGTAATTGATCTATTGAAGGCAACTATGCATTTTTTTAGCCTTAAATTCATATTATTGCGTCTCTTTTAGTCATTAAATCATTCTAAATCGCTTCGAACGAAATTCGGCCTTTAAGCATGACTTTCATGCATAACTTGCAGTTAATCTATTGAAGGCAACAATGCATTTGTTTAGCCTTAAAGTCATGTCATTGAGTCTCATCCAGTCATTAAATCATTCTAAATTAAGTTGAACGAATTCTATTTTCGCCTTTCAAACATGATTTTCTTACATAACTTGCAATTAATTTATTGACGACGACAATGCATTATTTTAGCCTTAAAAAGTATATCATTCAGTCTTTTCATTTCATTAAATTGTTTGAAAGGACTTCGAACCAATTCTATTTTTGCATTTAAGACAAGACTTTCATGCATAACTTGTAATTGATCTATTGAAGGCAACTATGCAATTTTTTAGCCTTAAAGTGATATTATTGCGTCTCTTTTAGTCATTAAATCATTTTAAATGGCTTCGAAAGAAATTCCGCCTTTAAACATGACTTTCATGCATAACTTGCAGTTAATCTATTGAAGGCAACAATGCATTTGTTTAGCCTTAAAGTCATGTCATTGAGTCTCATCCAGTCATTAAATCATTGTAAATTAAGTTGAACGAATTCTAATTTCGCCTTCCAAACATGATTTTCTTACATAACTTGCAATTAATTTATTGACGACAACAATGCATTATTTTAGCCCTAAAAAGTATATCATTCAGTCTTTTCATTTCATTAAATTGTTTTAAAGCACTTCGAACCAATTCTATTTTTGCAGTTAAGACACGACTTTCATGCATAACTTGTAATTGATCTATTGAAGGCAACTATGCATTTTTTTAGCCTTAAAGTGATATTATTGCGTCTCTTTTAGTCATTAAATCATTCTAAATGGCTTCGAACGAAATTCGGCCTTTAAACATGACTTTCATGCATAACTTGCAGTTAATCTATTGTAGGCAACAATGCATTTGTTTAGCCTTAAAGTCATGTCATTGAGTCTCATCCAGTCATTAAATCATTCTAAATTAAGTTGAACGATTTCTATTTTCACCCTTCAAACATGATTTTCTTACATCACATGCAATTAATTTATTGACGACAACAATCCATTATTTTAGCCTTAAAAAGTATATAATTCAGTCTTTTCATTTCATTAAATTGTTTGAAAGCACTTCGAACCAATTCTATTTTGGCATTTAAGACACGACTTTCATGAATAACTTGTAATTGATCTACTGAAGGCAACTATGCATTTTTTTAGCCTAAAATTCATATTATTGCGTCTCTTTTAGTCATTAAATCATTCTAAATCGCTTCGAACGAAATTCGGCCTTTAAACATGACTTTCATGCATAACTTGCAGTTAATCTATTGAAGGCAACAATGCATTAGTTTAGCCTTAAAGTCATGTCATTGAGTCTCATCCAGTCATTAAATCATTCTAAATTAAGTTGAACGAATTCAATTTTCGCCTTTCAAACATGATTTTCTTACATAACTTGCAATTAATTTATTGACGACAACAATGCATTATTTTAGCCCTAAAAAGTATATCATTCCGTCTTTTCATTTCATTAAATTGTTTGAAAGCACTTCGAACCAATTCTATTTTTGCATTTAAGACACGACTTTCATGCATAACTTGTAATTGATCTATTGAAGGCAACTATGCATTTTTTTAGCCTTAAATTCATATTATTGCGTCTCTTTTAGTCATTAAATCATTCTAAATCGCTTCGAACGAAATTCGGCCTTTAAATATGACTTTCATGCATAACTTGCAGTTAATCTATTGAAGGCAACAATGCATTTGTTTAGCCTTAAAGTCATGTCATTGAGTCTCATCCAGTCATTAAATCATTCTAAATTAAGTTGAACGAATTCTATTTTCGCCTTTCAAACATGATTTTCTTACATAACTTGCAATTAATTTATTGACGACGACAATGCATTATTTTAGCCTTAAAAAGTATATCATTCAGTCTTTTCATTTCATTAAATTGTTTGAAAGGACTTCGAACCAATTCTATTTTTGCATTTAAGACACGACTTTCATGCATAACTTGTAATTGATCTATTGAAGGCAACTATGCATTTTTTTAGCCTTAAAGTCATATTATTGCGTCTCTTTTAGTCATTAAATCATTCTAAATGGCTTCGAACGAAAGTCGGCCTTTAAACATGACTTTCATGCATAACTTGCAGTTAATCTATTGAAGGCAACAATGCATTTGTTTAGCCTTAAAGTCATGTCATTGAGTCTCATCCAGTCATTAAATCATTCTAAATTAAATTGAACGAATTCAATTTTCGCCTTTCAAACCTGATTTTCTTGCATAACTTGCAATTAATTTATTGACGACAACAACGCATTATTTTAGCCCTAAAAAATATATCATTCAGTCTTTACATTTCATTAAATTGTTTGAAAGCACTTCGAACCAATTCTATTTTTGCATTTAAGACACGACTTTCATGCATAACTTGTAATTGATCTATTGAAGGCAACTATGCATTTTTTCAGCCTTAAATTCATATTATTGCGTCTCTTTTAGTCATTAAATCATTCTAAATCGCTTCGAACGAAATTCGGCCTTTAAGCATGACTTTCATGCATAACTTGCAGTTAATCTATTGAAGGCAACAATGCATTTGTTTAGCCTTAAAGTCATGTCATTGAGTCTCATCCAGTCATTAAATCATTCTAAATTTAGTTGAACGAATTCTATTTTCGCCTTTCAAACATGATTTTCTTACATAACTTGCAATTAATATATTGACGACAACAATGCATTATTTTAGCCTTAACAAGTATATCATTCAGTCTTTTCATTTCATTAAATTGTTTGAAAGCACTTCGAACCAATTCTATTTTTGCATTTAAGACACGACTTTCATGCATAACTTGTAATTGATCTATTGAAGGCAACTATGCATTTTTTTAGCCTTAAAGTGATATTATTGCGTCTCTTTTAGTTATTAAATCATTCTAAATGGCTTCGAACGAAATTCGGCCTTTAAACATGACTTTCATGCATAACTTGCAGTTAATCTATTGTAGGCAACAATGCATTTGTTTAGCCTTAAAGTCATGTCATTGAGTCTCATCCAGTCATTAAATCATTGTAAATTAAGTTGAACGAATTCTATTTTCGCCTTTCAAACTTGATTTTCTAACATAACTTGCAATTAATTTATTGACGACAACAATGCATTATTTTAGCCTTAAAAAGTATATAATTCAGTCTTTTCATTTCATTAAATTGTTTGAAAGCACTTCGAACCAATTCTATTTTGGCATTTAAGACACGACTTTCATAAATAACTTGTAATTGATCTATTGAAGGCAACTATGCCTTTTTTTAGCCTAAAATATATGTTATTGCGTATCTTTTAGTCATTAAATCATTCTAAATGGCTTCGAACGAAATTCGGCTTTTAAACATGACTTTCATGCGTAACTTGAAGTTAATCTATTGAAGGCAACAATGCATTTGTTTAGCCTTAAAGTCATGTCATTGAGTCTCATCCAGTCATTAAATCATTCTAAATTAAGTTGAACGAATTCTATTTTCGCCTTTCAAACATGATTTTCTTACATAACTTGCAATTAATTTATTGACGACAACAACGCATTATTTTAGCCCTAAAAAATATATCATTCAGTCTTTTCATTTCATTAAATTGTTTGAAAGCACTTCGAACCAATTCTATTTTTGCATTTAAGATACGACTTTCATGCATAACTTGTAATTGATCTATTGAAGGCAACTATGCATTTTTTTAGCCTTAAAGTCATATTATTGCGTCTCTTTTAGTCATTAAATCATTCTAAATCGCTTCGAACGAAATTCGGCTTTTAAACATGACTTTCATGCGTAACTTGAAGTTAATCTATTGAAGGCAACAATGCATTTGTTTAGCCTTAAAGTCATGTCATTGAGTCTCATCCAGTCATTAAATCATTTTAAATTAAGTTGAACGAATTCTATTTTCGCCTTTCAAACATGATTTTCTTACATAACTTGCAATTAATTTACTGACGACAACAATGCATTATTTTAGCCTTAAAAAGTATATCATTCAGTCTTTTCATTTCATTAAATTGTTTGAAAGCACTTCGAACCAATTCTATTTTTGCATTTAAGACACGACTTTCATGCATAACTTGTAATTGATCTATTGAAGGCAACTATGCATTTTTTTAGCCTTAAAGTGATATTATTGCGTCTCTTTTAGTCATTAAATCATTCTAAATGGCTTCGAACGAAATTCGGCCTTTAAACATGACTTTCATGCATAACTTGCAGTTAATCTATTGTAGGCAACAATGCATTTGTTTAGCCTTAAAGTCATGTCATTGAGTCTCATCCAGTCATTAAATCATTGTAAATTAAGTTGAACGAATTCTATTTTCTCCTTTCAAACTTGATTTTCTAACATAACTTGCAATTAATTTATTGACGACAACAATGCATTATTTTAGCCTTAAAAAGTATATAATTCAGTCTTTTCATTTCATTAAATTGTTTGAAAGCACTTCGAACCAATTCTATTTTGGCATTTAAGACACGACTTTCATAAATAACTTGTAATTGATCTATTGAAGGCAACTATGCATTTTTTTAGCCTAAAATATATGTTATTGCGTATCTTTTAGTCATTAAATCACTCTAAATTGCTTCGAACGAAATTTGGCCTTTAAATATGACTTTCGTGCATAACTTGCAGTTAATCTATTGAAGGCAACGATGCATTTGTTTAGCCTTAAAGTCATGTCATTGAGTCTCATCCAGTCATTAAATGATTCTAAATTAAGTTGAACGATTTCTATTTTCACCCTTCAAACATGATTTTCTTACATCACATGCAATTAATTTATTGACGACAACAATCCATTATTTTAGCCTTAAAAAGTATATCGTTCAGTCTTTTCACTGCATTAAATTGTTTCGAAGCACTTCGAACCAATTATATTTTTGCATTTAAGACACGACTTTCATGAATAACTTGTAATTGATCTACTGAAGGCAACTATGCATTTTTTTAGCCTAAAATTCATATTATTGCGTCTCTTTTAGTCATTAAATCATTCTAAATCGCTTCGAACGAAATTCGGCCTTTAAACATGACTTTCATCCATAACTTGCAGTTAATCTATTGAAGGCAACAATGCATTAGTTTAGCCTTAAAGTCATGTCATTGAGTCTCATCCAGTCATTAAATCATTCTAAATTAAGTTGAACGAATTCAATTTTCGCCTTTCAAACATGATTTTCTTACATAACTTGCAATTAATTTATTGACGACAGCAATGCATTATTTTAGCCCTAAAAAGTATATCATTCCGTCTTTTCATTTCATTAAATTGTTTGAAAGCACTACGAACCAATTCTATTTTTGCATTTAAGACACGACTTTCATGCATAACTTGTAATTGATCTATTGAAGGCAACTATGCATTTTTTTAGCCTTAAATTCATATTATTGCGTCTCTTTTAGTCATTAAATCATTCTAAATCGCTTCGAACGAAATTCGGCCTTTAAGCATGACTTTCATGCATAACTTGCAGTTCATCTATTGAAGGCAACAATGCATTTGTTTAGCCTTAAAGTCATGTCATTGAGTCTCATCCAGTCATTAAATCATTCTAAATTAAGTTGAACGAATTCTATTTTCGCCTTTCAAACATGATTTTCTTACATAACTTGCAATTAATTTATTGACGACGACAATGCATTATTTTAGCCTTAAAAAGTATATCATTCAGTCTTTTCATTTCATTAAATTGTTTGAAAGGACTTCGAACCAATTCTATTTTTGCATTTAAGACAAGACTTTCATGCATAACTTGTAATTGATCTATTGAAGGCAACTATGCAATTTTTTAGCCTTAAAGTGATATTATTGCGTCTCTTTTAGTCATTAAATCATTTTAAATGGCTTCGAACGAAATTCCGCCTTTAAACATGACTTTCATGCATAACTTGCAGTTAATCTATTGAAGGCAACAATGCATTTGTTTAGCCTTAAAGTCATGTCATTGAGTCTCATCCAGTCATTAAATCATTGTAAATTAAGTTGAACGAATTCTAATTTCGCCTTCCAAACATGATTTTCTTACATAACTTGCAATTAATTTATTGACGACAACAATGCATTATTTTAGCCCTAAAAAGTATATCATTCAGTCTTTTCATTTCATTAAATTGTTTTAAAGCACTTCGAACCTATTCTATTTTTGCATTTAAGACACGACTTTCATGCATAACTTGTAATTGATCTATTGAAGGCAACTATGCATTTTTTTAGCCTTAAAGTGATATTATTGCGTCTCTTTTAGTCATTAAATCATTCTAAATGGCTTCGAACGAAATTCGGCCTTTAAACATGACTTTCATGCATAACTTGCAGTTAATCTATTGTAGGCAACAATGCATTTGTTTAGCCTTAAAGTCATGTCATTGAGTCTCATCCAGTCATTAAATCATTGTAAATTAAGTTGAACGAATTCTATTTTCGCCTTTCAAACTTGATTTTCTTACATCACATGCAATTAATTTATTGACGACAACAATGCATTATTTTAGCCTTAAAAAGTATATCTTTCAGTCTTTTCACTGCATTAAATTGTTTCGAAGCACTTCGAACCAATTATATTTTTGCATTTAAGACACGACTTTCATGAATAACTTGTAATTGATCTACTGAAGGCAACTATGCATTTTTTTAGCCTAAAATTCATATTATTGCGTCTCTTTTAGTCATTAAATCATTCTAAATCGCTTCGAACGAAATTCGGCCTTTAAACATGACTTTCATGCATAACTTGCAGTTAATCTACTGAAGGCAACTATGCATTAGTTTAGCCTTAAAGTCATGTCATTGAGTCTCATCCAGTCATTAAATCATTCTAAATTAAGTTGAACGAATTCTATTTTCGCCTTTCAGATTTTCTTACATAACTTGCAATTAATTTATTGACGACAACAATGCATTATTTTAGCCTTAAAAAGTATATCATTCAGTCTTTTCATTTCATTAAATTGTTTGAAAGCACTTTGAACCAATTCTATTTTTGCATTTACGACACGACTTTCATGCATAACTTGTAACTGATCTATTGAAGGCAACTATGCATTTTTTTAGCCTTAAATTCATATTATTGCGTCTCTTTTAGTCATTAAATCATTCTAAATCGCTTCGAACGAAATTCGGCCTTTAAGCATGACTTTCATGCATAACTTGCAGTTAATCTATTGAAGGCAACAATGCATTTGTTTAGCCTTAAAGTCATGTCATTGAGTCTCATCCAGTCATTAAATCATTCTAAATTAAGTTGAACGAATTCTATTTTCGCCTTTCAAACATGATTTTCTTACATAACTTGCAATTAATTTATTGACGACGACAATGCATTATTTTAGCCTTAAAAAGTATATCATTCAGTCTTTTCATTTCATTAAATTGTTTGAAAGCACTTCGAACCAATTCTATTTTGGCATTTAAGACACGACTTTCATGCATAACTTGTAATTGATCTATTGAAGGCAACTATGCATATTTTTAGCCTTAAAGTGATATTATTGCGTCTCTTTTAGTCATTAAATCATTCTAAATGGCTTCGAACGAAATTCGGCCTTTAAACATGACTTTCATGCATAACTTGCAGTTAATCTATTGAAGGCAACAATGCATTTGTTTAGCCTTAAAGTCATGTCATTGAGTCTCATCCAGTCATTAAATCATTGTAAATTAAGTTGAACGAATTCTATTTTCACCCTTCAAACATGATTTTCTTACATAACTTGCAGTTAATTTATTGACGACAACAATGCATTATTTTAGCCTTAAAAAGTATATAATTCAGTCTTTTCATTTCATTAAATTGTTTGAAAGCACTTCGAACCAATTCTATTTTGGCATTTAAGACACGACTTTCATGCATAACTTGTAATTGATCTATTGAAGGCAACTATGCATTTTTTTAGCCTTAAAGTGATATTATTGCGTCTCTTTTAGTCATTAAATCATTCTAAATGGCTTCGAACGAAATTCGGCCTTTAAACATGACTTTCATGCATAACTTGCAGTTAATCTATTGAAGGCAACAATGCATTTGTTTAGCCTTAAAGTCATGTCATTGAGTCTCATCCAGTCATTAAATCATTGTAAATTAAGTTGAACGAATTCTATTTTCACCCTTCAAACATGATTTTCTTACATAACTTGCAGTTAATTTATTGACGACAACAATGCATTATTTTAGCCTTAAAAAGTATATAATTCAGTCTTTTCATTTCATTAAATTGTTTGAAAGCACTTCGAACCAATTCTATTTTGGCATTTAAGACACGACTTTCATGCATAACTTGTAATTGATCTATTGAAGGCAACTATGCATTTTTTTAGCCTTAAAGTGATATTATTGCGTCTCTTTTAGTCATTAAATCATTCTAAATGGCTTCGAACGAAATTTGGCCTTTAAATATGACTTTCGTGCATAACTTGCAGTTAATCTATTGAAGGCAACAATGCATTTGTGTAGCCTTAAAGTCATGTCATTGAGTCTCATCCAGTCATTAAATCATTCTAAATTAAGTTGAACGAATTCTATTTTCACCCTTCAAACATGATTTTCTTACATCACATGCAATTAATTTATTGACGACAACAATGCATTATTTTAGCCTTAAAAAGTATATCATTCAGTCTTTTCATTGCATTAAATTGTTTCGAAGCACTTCGAACCAATTATATTTTTGCATTTAAGACACGACTTTCATGAATAACTTGTAATTGATCTATTGAAGGCAACTATGCATTTTTTTAGCCTAAAATTCATATTATTGCGTCTCTTTTAGTCATTAAATCATTCTAAATGGCTTCGAACGAAATTCGGCCTTTAAACATGACTTTCATGCATAACTTGCAGTTAATCTATTGAAGGCAACAATGCATTTGTTTAGCCTTAAAGTCATGTCATTGAGTCTCATCCCGTCATTAAATCATTCTAAGTTAAGTTGAACGAATTCTATTTTCGCCTTTCAAACATGATTTTCTTACATAACTTGCAATTAATTTATTAACGACAACAATGCATTATTTTAGCTTTAAAAAGTATATCATTCAGTCTTTTCATTTCATTAAATTGTTTGAAAGCACTTCGAACCAATTCTATTTTTGCATTTAAGACACGACTTTCATGTATAACTTGTAATTGATCTATTGAAGGCAACTATGCATTTTTTTAGCCTAAAATTCATATTATTGCGTCTCTTTTAGTCATTAAATCATTCTAAATGGCTTCGAACGAAATTCGGCCTTTAAACATGACTTTCATGCATAACTTGCAGTTAATCTATTGAAGGCAACAATGCATTTGTTTAGCCTTAAAGTCATGTCATTGAGTCTCATCCCGTCATTAAATCATTCTAAGTTAAGTTGAACGAATTCTATTTTCGCCTTTCAAACATGATTTTCTTACATAACTTGCAATTAATTTATTGACGACAACAATGCATTATTTTAGCTTTAAAAAGTATATCATTCAGTCTTTTCATTTCATTAAATTGTTTGAAAGCACTTCGAACCAATTCTATTTTTGCATTTAAGACACGACTTTCATGTATAACTTGTAATTGATCTATTGAAGGCAACTATGCATTTTTTTAGCCTTAAAGTGATATTATTGCGTCTCTTTTAGTCATTAAATCATTCTAAATGGCTTCGAACGAAATTCGGCCTTTAAACATGACTTTCATGCATAACTTGCAGTTAATCTATTGAAGGCAACAATGCATTTGTTTAGCCTTAAAGTCATGTCATTGAGTCTCATCCAGTCATTAAATCATTCTAAATTAAGTTGAACGAATTCTATTTTCGCCTTTCAAACATGATTTTCTTACATAACTTGCAATTAATTTATTGACGACAACAACACATTATTTTAGCCTTAAAAAGTATATCATTCAGTGTTTTCATTTCATTAAATTGTTTGAAAGCACTTCGAACCAATTCTATTTTTGCATTTAAGACACGACTTTCATGCATAACTTGTAATTGATCTATTCAAGGCAACAATGCATTTGTTTAGCCTTAAAGTCATGTCATTGAGTCTCATCCAGTCATTAAATCATTGTAAATTAAGTTGAATGAATTCTATTTTCGCCTTTCAAACATGATTTTCTTACATAACTTGCAATTAATTTATTGACGACAACAATGCATTATTTTAGCCTTAAAAAGTATATCATTCAGTCTTTTCATTTCATTAAATTGTTTGAAAGCACTTCGAACCAATTCTATTTTTGCATTTAAGACACGACTTTCATAAATAACTTGTAATTGATCTATTGAAGGCAACTATGCATTTTTTTAGCCTAAAATTCATGTTATTGCGTCTCTTTTAGTCATTAAATCATTCTAAATTGCTTCGAACGAAATTCGGCCTTTAAATATGCCTTTCGTGCATAACTTGCAGTTAATCTATTGAAGGCAACAATGCATTCGTTTAGCCTTAAAGTCATGTCATTGAGTCTCATCCAGTCATTAAATCATTCTAAATTGAGTTGAACGGATTCTATTTTCGCCTTTCAAACGTGATTTTCTAACATAACTTGCAACAAATTTATTGACGACAACAATGCATTATTTTAGCCTTAAAAAGCATATCATTCAGTCTTTTCATTTCATTAAATTGTTTCAAAGCACTTCGAACCAATTATATTTTTGCATTTAAGACACGACTTTCATGAATAACTTGTAATTGATCTATTAATGGCAACTATGCATTTTTTTAGCCTAAAATTCATATTATTGCGTCTCTTTTAGTCATTAAATCATTCTAAATTGCTTCGAACGAAATTGGGCCTTTAAATATGCCTTTCGTGCATAACTTGCAGTTAATCTATTGAAGGCAACAATGCATTCGTTTAGCCTTAAAGTCATGTCATTGAGTCTCATCCAGTCATTAAATCATTGTAAATTAAGTTGAACGAATTCTATTTTCACCCTTCAAACATGATTTTCTTACATAACTTGCAGTTAATTTATTGACGACAACAATGCATTATTTTAGCCTTAAAAAGTATATAATTCAGTCTTTTCATTTCATTAAATTGTTTGAAAGCACTTCGAACCAATTCTATTTTGGCATTTAAGACACGACTTTCATGCATAACTTGTAATTGATCTATTGAAGGCAACTATGCATTTTTTTAGCCTTAAAGTGATATTATTGCGTCTCTTTTAGTCATTAAATCATTCTAAATGGCTTCGAACGAAATTTGGCCTTTAAATATGACTTTCGTGCATAACTTGCAGTTAATCTATTGAAGGCAACAATGCATTTGTTTAGCCTTAAAGTCATGTCATTGAGTCTCATCCAGTCATTAAATCATTCTAAATTAAGTTGAACGAATTCTATTTTCACCCTTCAAACATGATTTTCTTACATCACATGCAATTAATTTATTGACGACAACAATGCATTATTTTAGCCTTAAAAAGTATATCATTCAGTCTTTTCATTGCATTAAATTGTTTCGAAGCACTTCGAACCAATTATATTTTTGCATTTAAGACACGACTTTCATGAATAACTTGTAATTGATCTATTGAAGGCAACTATGCATTTTTTTAGCCTAAAATTCATATTATTGCGTCTCTTTTAGTCATTAAATCATTCTAAATGGCTTCGAACGAAATTCGGCCTTTAAACATGACTTTCATGCATAACTTGCAGTTAATCTATTGAAGGCAACAATGCATTTGTTTAGCCTTAAAGTCATGTCATTGAGTCTCATCCCGTCATTAAATCATTCTAAGTTAAGTTGAACGAATTCTATTTTCGCCTTTCAAACATGATTTTCTTACATAACTTGCAATTAATTTATTGACGACAACAATGCATTATTTTAGCTTTAAAAAGTATATCATTCAGTCTTTTCATTTCATTAAATTGTTTGAAAGCACTTCGAACCAATTCTATTTTTGCATTTAAGACACGACTTTCATGTATAACTTGTAATTGATCTATTGAAGGCAACTATGCATTTTTTTAGCCTTAAAGTGATATTATTGCGTCTCTTTTAGTCATTAAATCATTCTAAATGGCTTCGAACGAAATTCGGCCTTTAAACATGACTTTCATGCATAACTTGCAGTTAATCTATTGAAGGCAACAATGCATTTGTTTAGCCTTAAAGTCATGTCATTGAGTCTCATCCAGTCATTAAATCATTCTAAATTAAGTTGAACGAATTCTATTTTCGCCTTTCAAACATGATTTTCTTACATAACTTGCAATTAATTTATTGACGACAACAACACATTATTTTAGCCTTAAAAAGTATATCATTCAGTGTTTTCATTTCATTAAATTGTTTGAAAGCACTTCGAACCAATTCTATTTTTGCATTTAAGACACGACTTTCATGCATAACTTGTAATTGATCTATTCAAGGCAACAATGCATTTGTTTAGCCTTAAAGTCATGTCATTGAGTCTCATCCAGTCATTAAATCATTGTAAATTAAGTTGAATGAATTCTATTTTCGCCTTTCAAACATGATTTTCTTACATAACTTGCAATTAATTTATTGACGACAACAATGCATTATTTTAGCCTTAAAAAGTATATCATTCAGTCTTTTCATTTCATTAAATTGTTTGAAAGCACTTCGAACCAATTCTATTTTTGCATTTAAGACACGACTTTCATAAATAACTTGTAATTGATCTATTGAAGGCAACTATGCATTTTTTTAGCCTAAAATTCATGTTATTGCGTCTCTTTTAGTCATTAAATCATTCTAAATTGCTTCGAACGAAATTCGGCCTTTAAATATGCCTTTCGTGCATAACTTGCAGTTAATCTATTGAAGGCAACAATGCATTCGTTTAGCCTTAAAGTCATGTCATTGTGTCTCATCCAGTCATTAAATCATTCTAAATTGAGTTGAACGGATTCTATTTTCGCCTTTCAAACGTGATTTTCTAACATAACTTGCAACAAATTTATTGACGACAACAATGCATTATTTTAGCCTTAAAAAGCATATCATTCAGTCTTTTCATTTCATTAAATTGTTTCAAAGCACTTCGAACCAATTATATTTTTGCATTTAAGACACGACTTTCATGAATAACTTGTAATTGATCTATTAAAGGCAACTATGCATTTTTTTAGCCTAAAATTCATATTATTGCGTCTCTTTTAGTCATTAAATCATTCTAAATTGCTTCGAACGAAATTGGGCCTTTAAATATGCCTTTCGTGCATAACTTGCAGTTAATCTATTGAAGGCAACAATGCATTCGTTTAGCCTTAAAGTCATGTCATTGAGTCTCATCCAGTCATTAAATCATTCTAAATTGAGTTGAACGGATTCTATTTTCGCCTTTCAAACGTGATTTTCTAACATAACTTGCAACAAATTTATTGACGACAACAATGCATTATTTTAGCCTTAAAAAGCATATCATTCAGTCTTTTCATTTCATTAAATTGTTTCAAAGCACTTCGAACCAATTATATTTTTGCATTTAAGACACGACTTTCATGAATAACTTGTAATTGATCTTCTGAAGGCAACTATGCATTTTTTTAGCCTAAAATTCATATTATTGCGTCTCTTTTAGTCATTAAATCATTCTAAATCGCTTCGAACGAAATTCGGCCTTTAAACATGACTTTCATGCATAACTTGCAGTTAATCTACTGAAGGCAACAATGCATTAGTTTAGCCTTAAAGTCATGTCATTGAGTCTCATCCAGTCATTAAATCATTCTAAATTAAGTTGCACAAATTCTATTTTCGCCTTTCAGATTTTCTTACATAACTTGCAATTAATTTATTGACGACAACAATGCATTATTTTAGCCCTAAAAAGTATATCATTTAGTCTTTTCATTTCATTAAATTGTTTGAAAGCACTTCGAACCAATTCTATTTTTGCATTTAAGACACGACTTTCATGCATAACTTGTAACTGATCTATTGAAGGCAACTATGCATTTTTTTAGCCATAAATTCATATTATTGCGTCTCTTTTAGTCATTAAATCATTCTAAATCGCTTCGAACGAAATTCGGCCTTTAAGCATGACTTTCATGCATAACTTGCAGTTAATCTATTGAAGGCAACAATGCATTTGTTTAGCCTTAAAGTCATGTCATTGAGTCTCATCCAGTCATTAAATCATTCTAAATTAAGTTGAACGAATTCTATTTTCGCCTTTCAAACATGATTTTCTTACATAACTTGCAATTAATTTATTGACGACAACAATGCATTATTTTAGCCTTAAAAAGTATATCATTCAGTCTTTTCATTTCATTAAATTGTTTGAAAGCACTTCGAACCAATTCTATTTTGGCATTTAAGACACGACTTTCATTCATAACTTGTAATTGATCTATTCAAGGCAACAATGCATTTGTTTAGCCTTAAAGTCATGTCATTGAGTCTCATCCAGTCATTAAATCATTGTAAATTAAGTTGAATGAATTCTATTTTCGCCTTTCAAACATGATTTTCTTACATAACTTGCAATTAATTTATTGACGACAACAATGCATTATTTTAGCCTTAAAAAGTATATCATTCAGTCTTTTCATTTCATTAAATTGTTTGAAAGCACTTCGAACCAATTCTATTTTTGCATTTAAGACACGACTTTCATAAATAACTTGTAATTGATCTATTGAAGGCAACTATGCATTTTTTTAGCCTAAAATTCATGTTATTGCGTCTCTTTTAGTCATTAAATCATTCTAAATTGCTTCGAACGAAATTGGGCCTTTAAATATGCCTTTCGTGCATAACTTGCAGTTAATCTATTGAAGGCAACAATGCATTCGTTTAGCCTTAAAGTCATGTCATTGAGTCTCATCCAGTCATTAAATCATTCTAAATTGAGTTGAACGGATTCTATTTTCGCCTTTCAAACGTGATTTTCTAACATAACTTGCAACAAATTTATTGACGACAACAATGCATTATTTTAGCCTTAAAAAGCATATCATTCAGTCTTTTCATTTCATTAAATTGTTTCAAAGCACTTCGAACCAATTATATTTTTGCATTTAAGACACGACTTTCATGAATAACTTGTAATTGATCTATTAAAGGCAACTATGCATTTTTTTAGCCTAAAATTCATATTATTGCGTCTCTTTTAGTCATTAAATCATTCTAAATTGCTTCGAACGAAATTGGGCCTTTAAATATGCCTTTCGTGCATAACTTGCAGTTAATCTATTGAAGGCAACAATGCATTCGTTTAGCCTTAAAGTCATGTCATTGAGTCTCATCCAGTCATTAAATCATTCTAAATTGAGTTGAACGGATTCTATTTTCGCCTTTCAAACGTGATTTTCTAACATAACTTGCAACAAATTTATTGACGACAACAATGCATTATTTTAGCCTTAAAAAGCATATCATTCAGTCTTTTCATTTCATTAAATTGTTTCAAAGCACTTCGAACCAATTATATTTTTGCATTTAAGACACGACTTTCATGAATAACTTGTAATTGATCTACTGAAGGCAACTATGCATTTTTTTAGCCTAAAATTCATATTATTGCGTCTCTTTTAGTCATTAAATCATTCTAAATCGCTTCGAACGAAATTCGGCCTTTAAACATGACTTTCATGCATAACTTGCAGTTAATCTACTGAAGGCAACAATGCATTAGTTTAGCCTTAAAGTCATGTCATTGAGTCTCATCCAGTCATTAAATCATTCTAAATTAAGTTGAACGAATTCTATTTTCGCCTTTCAGATTTTCTTACATAACTTGCAATTAATTTATTGACGACAACAATGCATTATTTTAGCCCTAAAAAGTATATCATTCAGTCTTTTCATTTCATTAAATTGTTTGAAAGCACTTCGAACCAATTCTATTTTTGCATTTAAGACACGACTTTCATGCATAACTTGTAACTGATCTATTGAAGGCAACTATGCATTTTTTTAGCCTTAAATTCATATTATTGCGTCTCTTTTAGTCATTAAATCATTCTAAATGGCTTCGAACGAAAGTCGGCCTTTAAACATGACTTTCATGCATAACTTGCAGTTAATCTATTGAAGGCAACAATGCATTTGTTTAGCCTTAAAGTCATGTCATTGAGTCTCATCCAGTCATTAAATCATTCTAAATTAAGTTGAACAAATTCTATTTTCACCCTTCAAACATGATTTTCTTACATAACATGCAATTAATTTATTGACGACAACAATGCATTATTTTAGCCTTAAAAAGTATATAATTCAGTCTTTTCATTTCATTAAATTGTTTGAAAGCACTTCGAACCAATTCTATTTTTGCATTTAAGACACGACTTTCATGCATAACTTGTAACTGATCTATTGAAGGCAACTATGCATTTTTTTAGCCTTAAATTCATATTATTGCGTCTCTTTTAGTCATTAAATCATTCTAAATCGCTTCGAACGAAATTCGGCCTTTAAGCATGACTTTCATGCATAACTTGCAGTTAATCTATTGAAGGCAACAATGCATTTGTTTAGCCTTAAAGTCATGTCATTGAGTCTCATCCAGTCATCAAATCATTCTAAATTAAGTTGAACGAATTCTATTTTCGCCTTTCAAACATGATTTTCTTACATAACTTGCAATTAATTTATTGACGACAACAATGCATTATTTTAGCCTTAAAAAGTATATCATTCAGTCTTTTCATTTCATTAAATTGTTTCAAAGCACTTCGAACCAATTATATTTTTGCATTTAAGACACGACTTTCATGAATAACTTGTAATTGATCTACTGAAGGCAACTATGCATTTTTTTAGCCTAAAATTCATATTATTGCGTCTCTTTTAGTCATTAAATCATTCTAAATCGCTTCGAACGAAATTCGGCCTTTAAGCATGACTTTCATGCATAACTTGCAGTTAATCTATTGAAGGCAACAATGCATTTGTTTAGCCTTAAAGTCATGTCATTGAGTCTCATCCAGTCATCAAATCATTCTAAATTAAGTTGAACGAATTCTATTTTCGCCTTTCAAACATGATTTTCTTACATAACTTGCAATTAATTTATTGACGACAACAATGCATTATTTTAGCCTTAAAAAGTATATCATTCAGTCTTTTCATTTCATTAAATTGTTTCAAAGCACTTCGAACCAATTATATTTTTGCATTTAAGACACGACTTTCATGAATAACTTGTAATTGATCTATTAAAGGCAACTATGCATTTTTTTAGCCTAAAATTCATATTATTGCGTCTCTTTTAGTCATTAAATCATTCTAAATCGCTTCGAACGAAATTCGGCCTTTAAGCATGACTTTCATGCATAACTTGCAGTTAATCTATTGAAGGCAACAATGCATTTGTTTAGCCTTAAAGTCATGTCATTGAGTCTCATCCAGTCATCAAATCATTCTAAATTAAGTTGAACGGATTCTATTTTCGCCTTTCAAACGTGATTTTCTAACATAACTTGCAACAAATTTATTGACGACAACAATGCATTATTTTAGCCTTAAAAAGCATATCATTCAGTCTTTTCATTTCATTAAATTGTTTCAAAGCACTTCGAACCAATTATATTTTTGCATTTAAGACACGACTTTCATGAATAACTTGTAATTGATCTACTGAAGGCAACTATGCATTTTTTTAGCCTAAAATTCATATTATTGCGTCTCTTTTAGTCATTAAATCATTCTAAATCGCTTCGAACGAAATTCGGCCTTTAAACATGACTTTCATGCATAACTTGCAGTTAATCTACTGAAGGCAACAATGCATTAGTTTAGCCTTAAAGTCATGTCATTGAGTCTCATCCAGTCATTAAATCATTCTAAATTAAGTTGAACGAATTCTATTTTCGCCTTTCAGATTTTCTTACATAACTTGCAATTAATTTATTGACGACAACAATGCATTATTTTAGCCCTAAAAAGTATATCATTCAGTCTTTTCATTTCATTAAATTGTTTGAAAGCACTTCGAACCAATTCTATTTTTGCATTTAAGACACGACTTTCATGCATAACTTGTAACTGATCTATTGAAGGCAACTATGCATTTTTTTAGCCTTAAATTCATATTATTGCGTCTCTTTTAGTCATTAAATCATTCTAAATGGCTTCGAACGAAAGTCGGCCTTTAAACATGACTTTCATGCATAACTTGCAGTTAATCTATTGAAGGCAACAATGCATTTGTTTAGCCTTAAAGTCATGTCATTGAGTCTCATCCAGTCATTAAATCATTCTAAATTAAGTTGAACAAATTCTATTTTCACCCTTCAAACATGATTTTCTTACATAACATGCAATTAATTTATTGACGACAACAATGCATTATTTTAGCCTTAAAAAGTATATAATTCAGTCTTTTCATTTCATTAAATTGTTTGAAAGCACTTCGAACCAATTCTATTTTTGCATTTAAGACACGACTTTCATGCATAACTTGTAACTGATCTATTGAAGGCAACTATGCATTTTTTTAGCCTTAAATTCATATTATTGCGTCTCTTTTAGTCATTAAATCATTCTAAATCGCTTCGAACGAAATTCGGCCTTTAAGCATGACTTTCATGCATAACTTGCAGTTAATCTATTGAAGGCAACAATGCATTTGTTTAGCCTTAAAGTCATGTCATTGAGTCTCATCCAGTCATCAAATCATTCTAAATTAAGTTGAACGAATTCTATTTTCGCCTTTCAAACATGATTTTCTTACATAACTTGCAATTAATTTATTGACGACAACAATGCATTATTTTAGCCTTAAAAAGTATATCATTCAGTCTTTTCATTTCATTAAATTGTTTGAAAGCACTTCGAACCAATTCTATTTTGGCATTTAAGACACGACTTTCATGCATAACTTGTAATTGATCTATTGAAGGCAACTATGCATATTTTAGCCTTAAAGTGATATTATTGCGTCTCTTTTAGTCATTAAATCATTCTAAATCGCTTCGAACGAAATTCGGCCTTTAAGCATGACTTTCATGCATAACTTGCAGTTAATCTATTGAAGGCAACAATGCATTTGTTTAGCCTTAAAGTCATGTCATTGAGTCTCATCCAGTCATTAAATCATTCTAAATTAAGTTGAACGAATTCTATTTTCGCCTTTCAAACATGATTTTCTTACATAACTTGCAATTAATTTATTGACGACGACAATGCATTATTTTAGCCTTAAAAAGTATATCATTCAGTCTTTTCATTTCATTAAATTGTTTGAAAGCACTTCGAACCAATTCTATTTTCGCATTTAAGACACGACTTTCATGCATAACTTGTAATTGATCTATTGAAGGCAACTATGCATATTTTTAGCGTTAAAGTGATATTATTGCGTCTCTTTTAGTCATTAAATCATTCTAAATGGCTTCGAACGAAATTCGGCCTTTAAACATGACTTTCATGCATAACTTGCAGTTAATCTATTGAAGGCAACAATGCATTTGTTTAGCCTTAAAGTCATGTCATTGAGTCTCATCCAGTCATCAAATCATTCTAAATTAAGTTGAACGAATTCTATTTTCGCCTTTCAAACATGATTTTCTTACATAACTTGCAATTAATTTATTGACGACAACAATGCATTATTTTAGCCTTAAAAAGTATATCATTCAGTCTTTTCATTTCATTAAATTGTTTGAAAGCACTTCGAACCAATTCTATTTTGGCATTTAAGACACGACTTTCATGCATAACTTGTAATTGATCTATTCAAGGCAACAATGCATTTGTTTAGCCTTAAAGTGATGTCATTGAGTCTCATCCAGTCATTAAATCATTGTAAATTAAGTTGAATGAATTCTATTTTCGCCTTTCAAACATGATTTTCTTACATAACTTGCAATTAATTTATTGACGACAACAATGCATTATTTTAGCCTTAAAAAGTATATCATTCAGTCTTTTCATTTCATTAAATTGTTTGAAAGCACTTCGAACCAATTCTATTTTTGCATTTAAGACACGACTTTCATAAATAACTTGTAATTGATCTATTGAAGGCAACTATGCTTTTTTTTAGCCTAAAATTCATGTTATTGCGTCTCTTTTAGTCATTAAATCATTCTAAATTGCTTCGAACGAAATTCGGCCTTTAAATATGCCTTTCGTGCATAACTTGCAGTTAATCTATTGAAGGCAACAATGCATTCGTTTAGCCTTAAAGTCATGTCATTGAGTCTCATCCAGTCATTAAATCATTCTAAATTGAGTTGAACGGATTCTATTTTCGCCTTTCAAACGTGATTTTCTAACATAACTTGCAACAAATTTATTGACGACAACAATGCATTATTTTAGCCTTAAAAAGCATATCATTCAGTCTTTTCATTTCATTAAATTGTTTCAAAGCACTTCGAACCAATTATATTTTTGCATTTAAGACACGACTTTCATGAATAACTTGTAATTGATCTATTAAAGGCAACTATGCATTTTTTTAGCCTAAAATTCATATTATTGCGTCTCTTTTAGTCATTAAATCATTCTAAATTGCTTCGAACGAAATTGGGCCTTTAAACAAGACTTTCGTGCATAACTTGGAGTTAATCTATTGAAGGCAACAATGCATTTGTTTAGCCTTAAAGTCATGTCATTGAGTCTCATCCAGTCATTAAATCATTCTAAATTAAGTTGAACAAATTCTATTTTCACCCTTCAAACATGATTTTCTTACATAACATGCAATTAATTTATTGACGACAACAATGCATTATTTTAGCCTTAAAAAGTATATAATTCAGTCTTTTCATTTCATTAAATTGTTTGAAAGCACTTCGAACCAATTATATTTTTGCATTTAAGACACGACTATCATGAATAACTTGTAATTGATCTATTAAAGGCAACTATGCATTTTTTTAGCCTAAAATTCCTATTATTGCGTCTCTTTTTGTCATTAAATCATTCTAAATTGCTTCGAACGAAATTCGGCCTTTAAACAAGACTTTCGTGCATTACTTGCAGTTAATCTATTGAAGGCAACAATGCATTTGTTTAACCATAAAGTCTTGTCATTGAGTCTCATCTAGTCATTAAATCATTCTAAATTAAGTTGAACGAATTCTATTTTCGCCTTTCAAACAAGGTTTTCTTACATAACTTGCAATAAATTTATTGACGACAACAATGCATTATTTTAGCCTTAAAAAGTATATCATTCAGTCTTTTCATTTCATTAAATTGTTTCAAAGCACTTCGTACCAATTATATTTTTGCATTTAAGACACGACTTTCGTGAATAACTTGTAATTGATCTATTAAAGGCAACTATGCATTTTTTTAGCCTAAAATTCATATTATTGCGTCTCTTTTAGTCATTAAATCATTCTAAATTGCTTCGAACGAAATTCGGCCTTTAAACAAGACTTTCGTGCATAACTTGCAGTTAATCTATTGAAGGCAACAATGCATTTGTTGAGCCTTAAAGTCTTGTCATTGAGTCTCATCTAGTCATTAAATCATTCTAAATTAAGTTGAATGAATTCTATTTTCGCCTTTCAAACAAGATTTTCTAATATAACTTGCAATTAATTTATTGACGACAACAATGCATTATTTTAGCCTTAAAAACTATATCATTCAGTCTTTTCTTTTCATTAAATTGTTTGAAAGCACTTCGAACCAATTATATTTTTGCATTTAAGACACGACTTTCAAGCATAACTTGTAATTGATCTATTGAAGGCAACTATGCATTTTTTTAGCCTAAAATTCATGTTATTGCGTCTCTTTTAGTCATTAAATCATTTTAAATCGCTTTAAACGAAATTCGACCTTTAAATATGACTTTCGTGCATAACTTGCAGTTAATCTATTGAAGGCAACAATGCATTTTTTTTGCCTTAAAGTCATGTCATTGAGTCTAATCCAGTCATTAAATCATTCTAAATTAAGTTGAACGAATTCTATTTTCACCTTTCAAACATGATTTTCTTAAATAACATGCAATTAATTTATTGACGACAACAATGCATTATTTTAGCCATAAAAAGTATATCATTCAGTCTTTTCATTTCATTAAATTGTTTCAAAGCACTTCGATCCAATAATAATTTTGCATTTAAGATACGACTTTCATGAATAATTTGTAATTGATCTATTAAAGGCAACTATGCATTTTCTTAGCCTAAAATTCATATTATTGCGTCTCTTTTAGTCTTTAAATCATTCTAAATTGCTTCGAACGAAATTCGGCCTTTCAACATGACTTTCGTGTATAACTTGCAGTTAATCTATTGAAGGCAACAATGCATTTGTTTAGCCTTAAAGTCATGTCATTGAGTCTCATCTAGTCATTAAATCATTCTAAATTAAGTTGAACGAATTCTATTTTTGCCTTTCAAACAAGATTTTCTTACATAACTTGCAATTAATTTATTGATGACAACAATGCATTATTTTAGCCTCAAAAAGTATATCATTCAGTCTTTTCATTTCATTAAATTGTTTGAAAGCACTTCGAACCAATTCTATTTTTGCATTTAAGACACGACTTTCATGCATGACTTGTAATTGATCTATTTAAGGCAACTATGCATTTTTTTAGCCTTAAAGTCATATTATTGCGTCTCTTATAGTCTTTAAATCATTCTAAATGGCCTCGAACGAAATTCGGCCTTTAAACATGACTTTCATGCATAACTTGCAGTTAATCTATTGAAGGGAACAATGCATTTGTTTAGCCTTAAAGTCATGTCATTGAGTCTCATCCGGTCATTAAATCATTCTAAGTTAAGTTGAACGAATTCTATTTTCGCCTTTCAAACATGATTTTCTTACATAACTTGCAATTAATTTATTGACGACAACAATGCATTATTTTAGCTTTAAAAAGTATATCATTCAGTCTTTTCATTTCATTAAATTGTTTGAAAGCACTTCGAACCAATTGTATTTTTGCATTTAAGACACGACTTTCATGCATGACTTGTAATTGATCTATTTAAGGCAACTATGCATTTTTTTAGCCTTAAAGTCATATTATTACGTCTCTTTTAGTCATTAAATCATTCTAAATCACTTCGAACGAAATTCGGCCTTTAAACATGACTTTCATGCATAACTTCCAGTTAATCTATTGAAGGCAACAATGCATTTATTTAGCCTTAAAGTCATGTCATTGAGTCTCATCCAGTCATTAAATCATTGTAAATTAAGTTGAACGAATTCTATTTTCACCCTTCAAACATGATTTTCTTACATCACATGCAATTAATTTATTGACGACAACAATGCATTATTTTAGCCTTAAAAAGTATATCATTCAGTCTTTTCACTACATTAAATTGTTTCGAAGCACTTCGAACCAATTATATTTTTGCATTTAAGACACAACTTTCATGAATAACTTGTAATTGATCTACTGAAGGCAACTATGCATTTTTTTAGCCTAAAATTCATATTATTGCGTCTCTTTTAGTCATTAAATCATTCTAAATGGCTTCGAACGAAATTCCGCCTTTAAACATGACTTTCATGCATAACTTGCAGTTAATCTATTGAAGGCAACAATGCATTTGTTTAGCCTTAAAGTCATGTCATTGAGTCTCATCCAGTCATTAAATCATTCTAAATTAAGTTGAACGAATTCTATTTTCGCCTTTCAAACATGATTTTCTTACATAACTTGCAATTAATTTATTGACGACAACAACACATTATTTTAGCCTTAAAAAGTATATCATTCAGTGTTTTCATTTCATTAAATTGTTTGAAAGCACTTCGAACCAATTCTATTTTTGCATTTAAGACACGACTTTCATGCATAACTTGTAATTGATCTATTCAAGGCAACAATGCATTTTTTTAGCCTTAAAAAGTATATAATTCAGTCTTTTCATTTCATTAAATTGTTTGAAAGCACTTCGAACCAATTCTATTTTGGCATTTAAGACACGTCTTTCATAAATAACTTGTAATTGATCTATTGATGGCAACTATGCATTTTTTTAGCCTTAAAGTGATATTATTGCGTCTCTTTTAGTCATTAAATCATTCTAAATGGCTTCGAACAAAATTCCGCCATTAAACATGACTTTCATGCATAACTTGCAGTTAATCTATTGAAGGCAACAATGCATTTGTTTAGCCTTAAAGTCATGTCATTGAGTCTCATCCAGTCATTAAATCATTCTAAGTTAAGTTGAACGAATTCTATTTTCGCCTTTCAAACATGATTTTCTTACATAACTTGCAATTAATTTATTGACGACAACAATGCATTATTTTAGCCTTAAAAAGTATATCATTCAGTCTTTTCATTTCATTAAACTGTTTGAAAGGACTTCGAACCAATTCTATTTTTGCATTTAAGACACGACTTTGATGCATAACTT
This sequence comes from Coriaria nepalensis, assembly GCA_027186245.1. Taxonomy (NCBI): domain Eukaryota; kingdom Viridiplantae; phylum Streptophyta; class Magnoliopsida; order Cucurbitales; family Coriariaceae; genus Coriaria; species Coriaria nepalensis. The sequence goes on from CP114481.1 coordinate 24,119,413, forward strand.
GTAATTGATCTATTGAAGGCAACTATGCATTTTTTTAGCCTTAAAGTGATATTATTGCGTCTCTTTTAGTCATTAAATCATTCTAAATCGCTACGAACGAAATTCGCCTTTTAAACATGACTTTCATGCATAACTTGCAGTTAATCTATTGAAGGCAACAATGCATTTGTTTAGCCTTAAAGTCATGTCATTGAGTCTCATCCAGTCATTAAATCATTCGAAATTAAGTTGAACGAATTCTATTTTCGCCTTTCAAACATGATATTCTTACATAACTTGCAATTAATTTATTGACGACAACAATGCGCTATTTTAGCCCTAAAAACTATATAATTCAGTCTTTTCATTTCATTAAATTGTTTGAAAGCACTTCGAACCAATTCTATTTTGGCATTTAAGACACGACTTTCATAAATAACTTGTAATTGATCTATTGAAGGCAACTATGCATTTTTTTAGCCTAAAATTCATGTTATTGCGTCTCTTTTAGTCATTAAATCATTCTAAATTGCTTCGAACGAAATTCGGCCTTTAAATATGCCTTTCGTGCATAACTTGCAGTTAATCTATTGAAGGCAACGATGCATTCGTTTAGCCTTAAAGTCATGTCATTGAGTCTCATCCAGTCATTAAATCATTCTAAATTAAGTTGAACGAATTCTATTTTCACCCTTCAAACATGATTTTCTTACATCACATGCAATTAATTTATTGACGACAACAATGCATTATTTTAGCCTTAAAAAGTATATCATTCAATCTTTTCATTGCATTAAATTGTTTCGAAGCACTTCGAACCAATTATATTTTTGCATTTAAGACACGACTTTCATGAATAACTTGCAATTGATCTATTGAAGGCAACTATGCATTTTTTTACCCTAAAATTCATATTATTGCGTCTCTTTTAGTCATTAAATCATTCTAAATCGCTTCGAACGAAATTCGGCCTTTAAACATGACTTTCATGCATAACTTGCAGTTAATCTATTGAAGGCAAAAAAATGCATTTGTTTAGCCTTAAAGTCATGTCATTGAGTCTCATCCAGTCATTAAATCATTGTAAATTAAGTTGAACGAATTCTATTTTCGCCTTTCAAACATGATTTTCTTACATAACTTGCAGTTCATTTATTGACGACAACAATGCATTATTTTAGCCTTAAAAAGTATATAATTCAGTCTTTTCATTTCATTAAATTGTTTGAAAGCACTTCGAACCAATTCTATTTTGGCATTTAAGACACGTCTTTCATAAATAACTTGTAATTGATCTATTGAAGGCAACTTTGCATTTTTTTAGCCTTAAAGTGATATTATTGCGTCTCTTTTAGTCATTAAATCATTCTAAATGGCTTCGAACAAAATTCCGCCATTAAACATGACTTTCATGCATAACTTGCAGTTAATCTATTGAAGGCAACAATGCATTTGTTTAGCCTTAAAGTCATGTCATTGAGTCTCATCCAGTCATTAAATCATTCTAAGTTAAGTTGAACGAATTCTATTTTCGCCTTTCAAACATGATTTTCTTACATAACTTGCAATTAATTTATTGACGACAACAATGCATTATTTTAGCCTTAAAAAGTATATCATTCAGTCTTTTCATTTCATTAAACTGTTTGAAAGGACTTCGAACCAATTCTATTTTTGCATTTAAGACACGACTTTCATGCATAACTTGTAATTGATCTATTGAAGGCAACTATGCATTTTTTTAGCCTTAAAGTGATATTATTGCGTCTCTTTTAGTCATTAAATCATTCTAAATGGCTTCGAACGAAATTCCGCCTTTAAACATGACTTTCACGCATAACTTGCAGTTAATCTAATGAAGGCAACAATGCATTTGTTTAGCCTTAAAGTCATGTCATTGAGTCTCATCCACTCATTAAATCATTGTAAATTAAGTTGAACGAATTCTATTTTCGCCTTTCAAGCATGATTTTCTTACATAACTTGCAGTTCATTTATTGACGACAACAATGCATTATTTTAGCCTTAAAAAGTATATAATTCAGTCTTTTCATTTCATTAAATTGTTTGAAAGCACTTCAAACCAATTCTATTTTGGCATTTAAGACACGTCTTTCATAAATAACTTGTAATTCATCTATTGAAGGCAACTATGCATTTTTTTAGCCTAAAATATATGTTATTGCGTATCTTTTAGTCATTAAATCAGTCTAAATTGCTTCGAATGAAATTTGGCCTTTAAATATGACTTTCGTGCATAACTTGCAGTTAATCTATTGAAGGCAACGATGCATTTGTTTAGCCTTAAAGTCATGTCATTGAGTCTCATCCAGTCATTAAATCATTCTAAATTAAGTTGAACGAATTCTATTTTCACCCTTCAAACATGATTTTTTTACATCACATGCAATTAATTTATTGACGACAACAATGCATTATTTTAGCCTTAAAAAGAATATCATTCAATCTTTTCATTGCATTAAATTGTTTCGAAGCACTTCGAACCAATTATATTTTTGCATTTAAGACACGACTTTCATGAATAACTTGCAATTGATCTATTGAAGGCAACTATGCATTTTTTTAGCCTAAAATTCATATTATTGCGTCTCTTTTAGTCATTAAATCATTCTAAATCGCTTCGAACGAAATTCGGCCTTTAAACATGACTTTCATGCATAACTTGCAGTTAATCTATTGAAGGCAACAATGCATTTGTTTAGCCTTAAAGTCAGGTCGTTGAGTCTCATCCAGTCATTAAATCATTCTAAATTAAGTTGAACGAATTCTATTTTCGCCTTTCAAACATGATTTTCTTACATAACTTGCAATTAATTTATTGACGACAACAATGCATTATTTTAGCCTTAAAAAGTATATCATTCAGTCTTTTCATTTCATTAAATTGTTTGAAAGCACTTCGAACCAATTCTATTTTTGCATTTAAGACACGACTTTCATGCATAACTTGCAGTTAATCTATTGAAGGCAACAATGCATTTGTTTAGCCTTAAAGTCATGTCATTGAGTCTCATCCAGTCATTAAATCATTGTAAATTAAGTTGAACGAATTCTATTTTCGCCTTCCAAACATGATTTTCTTACATAACTTGCAATTAATTTATTGACGACAACAATGCATTATTTTAGCCTTAAAAAGTATATAATTCAGTCTTTTCATTTCATTAAATTGTTTGAAAGCACTTCGAACCAATTCTATTTTGGCATTTAAGACACGACTTTCATAAATAACTTGTAATTGATCTATTGAAGGCAACTATGCATTTTTTTAGCCTAAAATATATGTTATTGCGTATCTTTTAGTCATTAAATCAGTCTAAATTGCTTCGAACGAAATTTGGCCTTTAAATATGACTTTCGTGCATAACTTGCAGTGAATCTATTGAAGGCAACAATGCATTTGTTTAGCCTTAAAGTCATGTCATTGAGTCTCATCCAGTCATTAAATCATTCTAAATTAAGTTGAACGAATTCTATTTTCACCCTTCAAACATGATTTTCTTACATCACATGCAATTAATTTATTGACGACAACAATGCATTATTTTAGCCTTAAAAAGTACATCATTCAGTCTTTTCATTGCATTAAATTGGTTCGAAGCACTTCGAACCAATTATATTTTTGCATTTAAGACACGACTTTCATGAATAACTTGTAATTGATCTATTGAAGGCAACTATGCATTTTTTTAGCCTAAAATTCATATTATTGCGTCTCTTTCACTCATTAAATCATTCTACATCGCTTCGAACGAAATTCGGCCTTTAAACATGACTTTCGTGCATAACTTGCAGTTAATCTATTGAAGGCAACAATGCATTTGTTTAGCCTTAAAGTCATGTCGTTGAGTCTCATCCAGTCATTAAATCATTCTAAATTAAGTTGAACGAATTCAATTTTCGCCTTTCAAACATGATTTTCTTACATAACTTGCAATTAATTTATTGACGACAACAATGCATTATTTTAGCCCTAAAAAGTATATCATTCAGTCTTTTCATTTCATTAAATTGTTTGAAAGCACTTCGAACCAATTCTATTTTTGCATTTAAGACACGACTTTCATGCATAACTTGTAATTGATCTATTGAAGGCAACTATGCATTTTTTTAGCCTTAAAAACATATTATTGCGTCTCTTTTAGTCATTAAATCATTCTAAATCGCTTCGAACGAAATTCGCCTTTTAAACATGACTTTCATGCATAACTTGCAGTTAATCTATTGAAGGCAACAATGCATTTGTTTAGCCTTAAAGTCATGTCATTGAGTCTCATCCAGTCATTAAATCATTCTAAATTAAGTTGAACGAATTCTATTTTCGCCTTTCAAACATGATATTCTTACATAACTTGCAATTAATTTATTGACGACAACAATGCATTATTTTAGCCCTAAAAACTATATAATTCAGTCTTTTCATTTCATTAAATTGTTAAAAGCACTTCGAACCAATTCTATTTTGGCATTTAAGACACGACTTTCATAAATAACTTGTAATTGATCTATTGAAGGCAACTATGCATTTTTTTAGCCTAAAATTCATGTTATTGCGTCTCTTTTAGTCATTAAATCATTCTAAATTGCTTCGAACGAAATTCGGCCTTTAAATATGCCTTTCGTGCATAACTTGCAGTTAATCTATTGAGGGTAACAATGCATTCGTTTAGCCTTAAAGTCATGTCATTGAGTCTCATCCAGTCATTAAATCATTCTAAATTAAGTTGAACGAATTCTATTTTCGCCTTTCAAATATGATTTTCTTACATAACTTGCAATTAACTTATTGACGACAACAACGCATTATTTTAGCCTTAAAAACTATATAATTCAGTCTTTTCATTTCATTAAATTGTTTGAAAGCACTTCGAACCAATTCTATTTTGGCATTTAAGACACGACTTTCATAAATAACTTGTAATTGATCTATTGAAGGCAACTATGCATTTTTTTAGCCTAAAAATGTTATTGCGTATCTTTTAGTCATTAAATCACTCTAAATTGCTTCGAACGAAATTTGGCCTTTAAATATGACTTTCGTGCATAACTTGCAGTTAATCTATTGAAGGCAACAATGCATTTGTTTTGGCCTTAAAGTCATGTCATTGAGTCTCATCCAGTCATTAAATCATTCTAAATTAAGTTGAACGAATTCTATTTTCGCCTTTCAAACATGATTTTCTTACATAACTTGCAATTAATTTATTGACGACAACAATGCATTATTTTAGCCCTAAAAAGTATATCATTCAGTCTTTTCATTTCATTAAATTGTTTGAAAGCACTTCGAACCAATTCTATTTTTGCATTTAAGACACGACTTTCATGCATAACTTGTAGGTGATCTATTGAAGGCAACTATGCAATTTTTTAGCCTAAAATATATGTTATTGCGTATCTTTTAGTCATTAAATCACTCTAAATTGCTTCGAACGAAATTTGGCCTTTAAATATGACTTTCGTGCATAACTTGCAATTAATCTATTGAAGGCAACGATGCATTTGTTTAGCCTTAAAGTCATGTCATTGAGTCTCTTCCAGTCATTCAATCATTCTAAATTAAGTTGAATAAATTCTATTTTCGCCTTTCAAACATGATTTTCTTACATAACTTGCAATTAATTTATTGACGACAACAATGCATTATTTTAGCCTTAAAAAGTATATCATTCAGTCTTTTCATTTCATTAAATTGTTTGAAAGCACTTCGAACCAATTCTATTTTTGCATTTAAGACACGACTTTCATGCATAACTTGTAATTGATCTATTGAAGGCAACAATGCATTTGTTTAGCCTTAAAGTCATGTCATTGAGTCTCATCCAGTCACTAAATCATTGTAAATTAAGTTGAATGAATTCTATTTTCGCCTTTCAAACATGATTTTCTTACATAACTTGCAATTAATTTATTGACGACAACAATGCATTATTTTAGCCTCAAAAAGTATATCATTCAGTCTTTTCATTTCATTAAATTGTTTGAAAGCACTTCGAACCAATTCTATTTTTGCATTTAAGACACGACTTTCATGCATAACTTGTAATTGATCTATTGAAGGCAACAATGCATTTGTTTAGCCTTAAAGTCATGTCATTGAGTCTCATCCAGTCATTAAATCATTGTAAATTAAGTTGAATGAATTCTATTTTCGCCTTTCAAACATGATTTTCTTACATAACTTGCAATTAATTTATTGACGACAACAATGCATTATTTTAGCCTTAAAAAGTATATCATTCAGTCTTTTCATTTCATTAAATTGTTTGAAAGCACTTCGAACCAATTTTATTTTCGCATTTAAGACCCGACTTTCATAAATAACTTGTAATTGATCTATTGAAGGCAACTCTGCATTTTTTTAGCCTAAAATTCATGTTATTGCGTCTCTTTTAGTCATTAAATCATTCTAAATTGCTTCGAACGAAATTCGGCCTTAAAATATGCCTTTCGTGCATAACTTGCAGTCAATCTATTGAAGGCAACAATGCATTCGTTTAGCCTTAAAGTCATGTCATTGAGTCTCATCCAGTCATTAAATCATTCCAAATTGAGTTGAACAGATTATATTTTCGCCTTCCAAACGTGATTTTCTAACATAACTTGCAACAAATTTATTGACGACAACAATGCATTATTTTAGCCTTAAAAAGCATATCATTCAGTCTTTTCATTTCATTAAATTGTTTGAAAGCACTTCGAACCAATTATATTTTTGCATTTAAGACACGACTTTCATGAATAACTTGTAATTGATCTATTAAAGGCAACTATGCATTTTTTTAGCCTAAAATTCATATTATTGCGTCTCTTTTAGTCATTAAATCATTCTAAATTGCTTCGAACGAAATTGGGCCTTTAAACAAGACTTTCGTGCATAACTTGGAGTTAATCTATTGAAGGCAACAATGCATTCGTTTAGCCTTAAAGTCATGTCATTGAGTCTCATCCAGTCATTAAATCATTCTAAATTAAGTTGAACAAATTCTATTTTCACCCTTCAAACATGATTTTCTTACATAACATGCAATTAATTTATTGACGACAACAATGCATTATTTTAGCCTTAAAAAGTATATCGTTCAGTCTTTTCATTTCATTAAATTGTTTGAAAGCACTTCGAACCAATTCTATTTTTGCATTTAAGACACGACTTTCGTGCATAACTTGTAATTGATCTATTGAAGGCAACTATGCATTTTTTTAGCCTTAAAGTCATATTATTGCGTCTCTTTTAGTCATTAAATCATTCAAAATGGCTTCGAACGAAATTCGGCCTTTAAACATGACTTTCATGCATAACTTGCAGTTAATCTATTGAAGGCAACCATGCATTTGTTTAGCCTTAAAGTCATGTCATTGAGTCTCATCCAGTCATTAAATCGTTGTAAATTAATTTGGATGAATTCTATTTTCGCCTTTCAAACATGATTTTCTAACATAACTTGCAACTAATTTATTGACGACAACAATGCATTATTTTAGCCTTAAGAAGCATATCATTCAGTCTTTTCATTTCATTAAATTGTTTGAAAGCACTTCGAACCAATTATATTTTTGCATTTAAGACACGACTTTCATGAATAACTTGTAATTGATCTATTAAAGGCAACTATGCATTTTTTTAGCCTAAAATTCATATTATTGCGTCTCTTTTAGTCATTAAATCATTCTAAATTGCTTCGAACGAAATTGGGCCTTTAAACAAGACTTTCGTGCATAACTTGGAGTTAATCTATTGAAGGCAACAATGCATTCGTTTAGCCTTAAAGTCATGTCATTGAGTCTCATCCAGTCAATAAATCATTCTAAATTAAGTTGAACAAATTCTATTTTCACCCTTCAAACATGATTTTCTTACATAACATGCAATTAATTTATTGACGACAACAATGCATTATTTTAGCCTTAAAAAGTATATCGTTCAGTCTTTTCATTTCATTAAATTGTTTGAAAGCACTTCGAACCAATTCTATTTTTGCATTTAAGACACGACTTTCGTGCATAACTTGTAATTGATCTATTGAAGGCAACTATGCATTTTTTTAGCCTTAAAGTCATATTATTGCGTCTCTTTTAGTCATTAAATCATTCTAAATGGCTTCGAACGAAATTCGGCCTTTAAACATGACTTTCATGCATAACTTGCAGTTAATCTATTGAAGGCAACCATGCATTTGTTTAGCCTTAAAGTCATGTCATTGAGTCTCATCCAGTCATTAAATCATTGTAAATTAATTTGAATGAATTCTATTTTCGCCTTTCAAACATGATTTTCTAACATAACTTGCAACAAATTTATTGACGACAACAATGCATTATTTTAGCCTTAAAAAGCATATCATTCAGTCTTTTCATTTCATTAAATTGTTTCAAAGCACTTCGAACCAATTATATTTTTGCATTTAAGACACGACTTTCATGAATAACTTGTAATTGATCTATTAAAGGCAACTATGCATTTCTTTAGCCTAAAATTCATATTATTGCGTCTCTTTTAGTCATTAAATCATTCTACATTGCTTCGAACGAAATTGGGCCTTTAAACAAGACTTTCGTGCATAACTTGGAGTTAATCTATTGAAGGCAACAATGCATTTGTTTAGCCTTAAAGTCATGTCATTGAGTCTCATCCAGTCATTAAATCATTCTAAATTAAGTTGAACAAATTCTATTTTCACCCTTCAAACATGATTTTCTTACATAACATGCAATTAATTTATTGACGACAACAATGTATTATTTTAGCCTTAAAAAGTATATCGTTCAGTCTTTTCATTTCATTAAATTGTTTGAAAGCACTTCGAACCAATTCTATTTTTGCATTTAAGACACGAATTTCGTGCATAACTTGTACTTGATCTATTGAAGGCAACTATGCATTTTTTTAGCCTTAAAGTCATATTATTGCGTCTCTTTTAGTCATTAAATCATTCCAAATGGCTTCGAACGAAATTCGGCCTTTAAACATGACTTTCATGCATAACTTGCAGTTAATCTATTGAAGGCAACCATGCATTTGTTTAGCCTTAAAGTCATGTCATTGAGTCTCATCCAGTCATTAAATCATTGTAAATTAATTTGAATGAATTCTATTTTCGCCTTTCAAACATGATTTTCTTACATAACTTGCAATTAATTTATTGACGACAACAATGCATTATTTTAGCCTTAAAAAGTATATCATTCAGTCTTTTCATTTCATTAAATTGTTTGAAAGCACTTCGAACCAATTCTATTTTTGCATTTAAGACACGACTTTCATGCATAACTTGTAATTGATCTATTGAAGGCAACAATGCATTTGTTTAGCCTTAAAGTCATGTCATTGAGTCTCATCCAGTCATTAAATCATTGTAAATTAAGTTGAATGAATTCTATTTTCGCCTTTCAAACATGATTTTCTTACATAACTTGCAATTAATTTATTGACGACAACAATGCATTATTTTAGCCTTAAAAAGTATATCATTCATTCTTTTCATTTCATTAAATTGTTTGAAAGCACTTCGAACCAATTCTATTTTTGCATTTAAGACACGACTTTCATAAATAACTTGTAATTGATCTATTGAAGGCAACTATGCATTTTTTTAGCCTAAAATTCATGTTATTGCGTCTCTTTTAGTCATTAAATCATTCTGAATTGCTTCGAACGAAATTCGGCCCTTAAATATGCCTTTCGTGCATAACTTGCAGTTAATCTATTGAAGGCAACAATGCAGTCGTTTAGCCTTAAAGTCATGTCATTGAGTCTCATCCAGTCATTAAATCATTGTAAATTAAGTTGAATGAATTCTATTTTCGCCTTTCAAACATGATTTTCTAACATAACTTGCAACAAATTTATTGACGACAACAATGCATTATTTTAGCCTTAAAAAGTATATCATTCAGTCTTTTCATTTCATTAAATTGTTTGAAAGCACTTCGAACCAATTCTATTTTTGCATTTAAGACACGACTTTCATGCATAACTTGTAATTGATCTATTGAAGGCAACTATGCATTTTTTTAGCCTAAAATTCATATTATTGCGTCTCTTTTAGTCATTAAATCATTCTAAATTGCTTCGAACGAAATTCGGCCCTTAAATATGCCTTTCGTGCATAACTTGCAGTTAATCTATTGAAGGCAACAATGCATTCATTTAGCCTTAAAGTCATGTCATTGAGTCTCATCCAGTCATTAAATCATTCTAAATTGAGTTGAACGGATTCTATTTTCGCCTTTCAAACGTGATTTTCTAACATAACTTGCAACAAATTTATTGACGACAACAATGCATTATTTTAGCCTTAAAAAGCATATCATTCAGTCTTTTCATTTCATTAAATTGTTTCAAAGCACTTCGAACCAATTATATTTTTGCATTTAAGACACGACTTTCATGAATAACTTGTAATTGATCTATTAAAGGCAACTATGCATTTTTTTAGCCTAAAATTCATATTATTGCGTCTCTTTTAGTCATTAAATCATTCTAAATCGCTTCGAACGAAATTCGGCCTTTAAACACGACTTTCGTGCATAACTTGCAGTTAATCTATTGAAGGCAACAATGCATTTGGTTAGCCTTAAAGTCATGTCATTGAGTCTCATCCAGTCATTAAATCATTCTAAATTGAGTTGAACGGATTCTATTTTCGCCTTTCAAACATGATTTTCTTACATAACATGCAATTAATTTATTGACGACAACAATGCATTATTTTAGCCTTAAAAAGTATATCATTCAGTCTTTTCATTTCATTAAATTGTTTGAAAGCACTTCGAACCAATTCTATTTTTGCATTTAAGACATGACTTTCATAAATAACTTGTAATTGATCTATTAAAGGCAACTATGCATTTTTTTAGCCTGAAATTCATATTATTGCGTCTCTTTTAGTCATTAAATCATTCTAAATCGCTTCGAACGAAATTCGGCCTTTAAACACGACTTTCGTGCATAACTTGCAGTTAATCTATTGAAGGCAACAATGCATTTGGTTAGCCTTAAAGTCATGTCATTGAGTCTCATCCAGTCATTAAATCATTCTAAATTAAGTTGAACGAATTCTATTTTCGCCTTTCAAACATGATTTTCTTACATAACTTGCAATTAATTTATTGACGACAACAATGCATTATTTTAGCCTTAAAAAGTATATCATTCAGTCTTTTCATTGGATTAAATTGTTTCGAAGCACTTCGAACCAATTATATTTTTGCATTTAGGACACGACTTTCATGAATAACTGTTAATTGATATATTGTAGAAAACTATGCATTTTTTTAGCCTTAAAGTCATATTATTGCGCCTCTTTTAGTCATTAAATCATTCTAAATCGCTTCGAACGAAATTCGGCCTTTAAACATGACTTTCGTGCATAACATGCAGTTAATCTATTGAAGGCAACAATGCATTTGTTTAGCCTTAAAGTCATGTCATTGAGTCTCATCCACTCATTAAATCATTCTAAATTAAGTTGAACGAATTCTATTTTCGCCTTTCAAACATGATTTTCTTACATTACATGCAATTAATTTATTGATGACAACAATGCATTATTTTAGCCTTAAAAAGTATATCATTGAGTCTTTTCATTTCATTAAATTGTTTCGAAGCACTTCGAACCAATTATATTTTTTCATTTAAGACACGACTTTCATGAATAATTTGTAATTGATCTATTGAAGGCAACTATGCATTTTTTTAGCCTAAAATTCATATTATTGTGTCTCTTTTAGTCATTAAATCATTCTAAATGGCTTCGAACGAAATTCGGCCTTTAAACATGACTTTCATGCATAACTTCCAGTTAATCTATCGAAGTCAACAATGCATTTGTTTAGCCTTAAAGTCATGTCATTGAGTCTCATCCAGTCATTAAATCATTGTAAATTAAGTTGAACGAATTCTATTTTCGCCTTTCAAACATGATTTTCTTACTTAACTTGCAATTAATTTATGGACGACAACAATGCATTATTTTAGCCTCAAAAAGTATATCATTCAGTCTTTTCATTTAATTAAATTGTTTGAAAGCACTTCGAACCAATTCTATTTTTGCATTTAAGACACGACTTTCATGCATAACTTGTAATTGATCTATTGAAAGCAACTATGCATTTTTTTAGCCTTAAAGTCCTATTATTGCGTCTCTTTTAGTCATTAAATCATTCTAAATGGCTTCGAACGAAATTCGGCCTTTAAACATGACTTTCATGCATAACTTGCAGTTAATCTATTGAAGGCAACAATGCATTTGTTTAGCCTTAAAGTCATGTCATTGAGTCTCATCCCGTCATTAAATCATTCTAAATGAAGGTGAACGAATTCTATTTTCGCCTTTCAAACATGATTTTCTTACATAACTTGCAATTAATTTATTGACGACAACAATGCATTATTTTAGCCTTAAAAAGTATATCATTCAGTCTTTTCATTTCATTAAATTGTTTGAAAGTACTTCGAACCAATTCTATTTTTGCATTTAAGACACGACTTTCATGCATAACTTGTAATTGATCTATTTAAGGCAACTATGCATTTTTTTAGCCTGAAAGTCATATTATTGCGTCTCTTTTAGTCATTAAATCATTCTAAATGGCTTCGAACGAAATTCGGCCTTTAAACATGACTTTCATGCATAACTTCCAGTTAATCTATCGAAGTCAACAATGCATTTGTTTAGCCTTAAAGTCATGTCATTGAGTCTCATCCAGTCATTAAATCATTGTAAATTAAGTTGAACGAATTCTATTTTCGCCTTTCAAACATGATTTTCTTACTTAACTTGCAATTAATTTATTGACGACAACAATGCATTATTTTAGCCTCAAAAAGTATATCATTCAGTCTTTTCATTTAATTAAATTGTTTGAAAGCACTTCGAACCAATTCTATTTTTGCATTTAAGACACGACTTTCATGCATAACTTGTAATTGATCTATTGAAAGCAACTATGCATTTTTTTAGCTTAAAGTCCTATTATTGCGTCTCTTTTAGTCATTAAATCATTCTAAATGGCTTCGAACGAAATTCGGCCTTTAAACATGACTTTCATGCATAACTTCCAGTTAATCTATTGAAGGCAACAATGCATTTAGTTAGCCTTAAAGTCATGTCATTGAGTCTCATCCAGTCATTAAATCATTCTAAATTAAGTTGAACGAATTCTATTTTCGCCTTTCAAACATGATTTTCTTACATAACTTGCAATTAATTTATTGACGACAACAATGCATTATTTTAGCCTTAAAAAGTATATCATTCAGTCTTTTCATTGGATTAAATTGTTTCGAAGCACTTCGAACCAATTATATTTTTGCATTTAGGACACGACTTTCATGAATAACTGTTAATTGATCTATTGAAGGCAACTATGCATTTTTTTAGCCTAAAATTCATATTATTGCGTCTCTTTTAGTCATTAAATCAATCTAAATCGCTTCGAATGAAATTCGACCTTTAAACATGACTTTCGTGCATAACTTGTAGTTAATCAATTGAAGGCAACAATGCATTTGTTTAGCCTTAAAGTCATGTCACTGAGTCTCTTCCAGTCAATAAATCATACTAAATTAATTCGAACGAATTTTACTTTCGCCCTTCAAACATGATTTTCTTACGTAACTTGCAATTAATTTATTGACGTCAACAATGCATTATTTTAGCCTTAAAAAGTATATCATTCAGTCTTTTCATTTCATTAAATTGTTTGGAAGCACTTCGAACCAATTATATTTTTGCCTTTAAGACACGACTTTCATGAATAACATGTAATTGATCTATTGCAGGCAACTATACATTTTTTTAGCCTTAAAGTCATATTATTGCGTCTCTTTTAGTCATTCAATCATTCTAAATCGCTCCGAACGAAATTCGGCCTTTAAACATGACTTTCATGCATAACTTGCAGTTAATCTATTGAAGGCAACAATGCATTTGTTTAGCCTTAAAGTCATGTCATTGAGTCTCATCCAGTCATTAAATCATTCTAAATTAAGTTGAACGAATTCTATTTTCGCCTTTCAAACATGATTTTCTTACATAACTTGCAATTAATTTATTGACAACAACAACAATGCATTATTTTAGCCTTAAAAAATATATCATTCAGTCTTTTCATTTAATTAAATTGTTTGGAAACACTTCGAACCAATTCTATTTTTGCATTTAAGACACGACTTTCAAGTATAACTTGTAATTGATCTATTGAACGCAACTATGCATTTTTTTAGCCTTAAAGTCATATTATTGCGCCTCTTTTAGTCATTAAATCATTCTAAATTACTTCGAACGAAATTCGGCCTTTAAACATGACTTTCATGCATAGATTGCAGTTAATCTATTGAAGGCAACAATGCATTTGTTTAGCCTTAAAGTCATGTCATTGAGTCTCATCCAGTCAGTAAATCATTCTAAATTAAGTTGAACGAATTCAATTTTCGCCTTTCAAACATGATTTTCTTACATAACTTGCAATTAATTTATTGACGACAACAATGCATTATTTTAGCCTTAAAAAATATATCATTCAGTCTTTTCATTTCATTAAATTGTTTGAAACCACTTCGAACCAATTCTATTTTTGCATTTAAGACACGACTTTCAAGTATAACTTGTAATTGATCTATTGAAGGCAACTATGCATTTTTTTAGCCTTAAAGTCATATTATTGCGTCTCTTTTAGTCATTAAATCATTCTAAATTACTTCGAACGAAATTCGGCCTTTAAACATGACTTTCTTGCATAACTTGTAGCTAATCTATTGAAGGCAACAATGCATTTGTTTAGCCTTAAAATCTTGTCATTGAGTCTCATCCAGTCAATAAATCATACTAAATTAAGTTGAACGAATTTTATTTTCGCCCTTCAAACATGATTTTCTTACATAACTTGCAATTAATTTATTGACGACAACAATGCATTATTTTAGCCTCAAAAAGTATATCATTCAGTCTTTTCATTTCATTAAATTGTTTGAAAGCACTTCGAACCAATTCTATTTTTGCATTTAAGACACGACTTTCATGCATAACTTGTAATTGATCTATTGAAGGCAACTATGCATTTTTTTAGCCTAAAATTCATATTATTGCGTCTCTTTTAGTCATTAAATCATTCTAAATGGCTTCGAACGAAATTCGGCCTTTAAACATGACTTTCTTGCATAAATTGCAGTTAATCTATTGAAGGCAACAATGCATTTGTTTAGCCTTAAAGTCATGTCATTGAGTCTCATCCAGTCAATAAATCATACTAAATTAAGTTGAACGAATTCTATTTTCGTCTTTCAAACATGATTTTCTTACTTAACTTGCAATTAATTTATTGACGACAACAATGCATTATTTTAGCCTCAAAAAGTATATCATTCAGTCTTTTCATTTCATTAAATTGTTTGAAAGCACTTCGAACCAATTCTATTTTTGCATTTAAGACACGACTTTCATGCATAACTTGTAATTGATCTATTGAAAGCAGCTATGCATTTTTTTAGCCTTAAAGTCATATTATTGCGTCTCTTTTAGTCATTAAATCATTCTAAATAGCTTCGAACGAAATTCGGCCTTTAAACATGACTTTCATGCATAACTTGCAGTTAATCTATTGAAGGCAACAATGCATTTGTTTAGCCTTAAAGTCATGTCATTGAGTCTCATCCAGTCATTAAATCATTCTAAATTAAGTTGAACGAATTCTATTTTCGCCTTTCAAACATGATTTTCTTACATAACTTGCAATTAATTTATTGACGACAACAATGCATTATTTTAGCCTTAAAAAGTATATCATTCAGTCTTTTCATTTCATTAAATTGTTTGAAAGTACTTCGAACCAATTCTATTTTTGCATTTAAGACACGACTTTCATGCATAACTTGTAATTGATCTATTGAAAGCAGCTATTCATTTTTTTAGCCTTAAAGTCCTATTATTGTGTCTCTTTTAGTCATTAAATCATTCTAAATAGCTTCGAACGAAATTCGGCCTTTAAACATGACTTTCATGCATAAATTGCAGTTAATCTATTGAAGGCAACAATGCATTTGTTTAGCCTTAAAGTCATGTCATTGAGTCTCATCCAGTCATTAAATCATTGTAAATTAAGTTGAACGAATTCTATTTTCGCCTTTCAAACATGATTTTCTTACATAACTTGCAATTAATTTATTAACGACAACAATGCATTATTTTAGCCTTAAAAAGTATATCATTCAGTCTTTTCATTTCATTAAATTGTTTGAAAGCACTTCGAACCAATTCTATTTTTGCATTTAAGACACGACTTTCATAAATAACTTGTAATTGATCTATTGAAGGCAACTATGCATTTTTTTAGCCTAAAATTCATGTTATTGCGTCTCTTTTAGTCATTAAATCATTCTAAATTGCTTCGAACGAAATTCAGCCTTTAAATATGACTTTCGTGCATAACTTGCAGTTAATCTATTGAAGGCAACAATGCATTTGTTTAGCCTTAAAGTCATGTCATTGAGTCTTATCCAGTCATTAAATAATTCTAAATTAAGTTGAACAAATTCTATTTTCACCCTTGAAACATGATTTTCTTACATCACATGCAATTAATTTATTGACGACAACAATGCATTATTTTAGCCTTAAAAAGTACAACATTCAGTCTTTTCATTGCATTAAATTGTTTCGAAGCACTTCGAACCAATTCTATTTTTGCATTTAGGACACGACTTTCATGAATAACTGTTAATTGATTTATTGAAGGCAACTATGCATTTTTTAAGCCTAAAATTCATATTATTGCGTCTCTTTTAGTCATTAAATCATTCTAAATCGCATCGAACGAAATTCGACCTTTAAACATGACTTTCGTGCATAACTTGCTCTTAATCTATTGAAGGCAACAATGCATTTGTTTAGCCTTAAAGTCTTGTCATTGAGTCTCTTCCAGTCAATAAATCATACTAAATTAATTCGAACGAATTTTATTTTCATCCTTCAAACATGATTTTCTTACATAACTTGCAATTAATTTATTGACGACAACAATGCATTATTTTAGCCTCAAAAAGTATATCATTCAGTCTTTTCATTTCATTAAATTGTTTGAAAGCACTTCGAACCAATTCTATTTTTGCATTTAAGACACGACTTTCATGCATAACTTGTAATTGATCTATTGAAGGCAACTATGCATTTTTTTAGCCTAAAATTCATATTATTGCGTCTCTTTTAGTCATTAAATCATTCTAAATGGCTTCGAACGAAATTCGGCCTTTAAACATGACTTTCTTGCATAACTTGTAGTTAATCTATTGAAGGCAACAATGCATTTGTTTAGCCTTAAAGTCATGTCATTGAGTCTCATCCAGTCATTAAATCATTGTAAATTAAGTTGAACGAATTCTATTTTCGTCTTTCAAACATGATTTTCTTACTTAACTTGCAATTAATTTATTGACGACAACAATGCATTATTTTAGCCTCAAAAAGTATATCATTCAGTCTTTTCATTTCATTAAATTGTTTGAAAGCACTTCGAACCAATTCTATTTTTGCATTTAAGACACGACTTTCATGCATAACTTGTAATTGATCTATTGAAGGCAACTATGCATTTTTTTAGCCTAAAATTCATATTATTGCGTCTCTTTTAGTCATTAAATCATTCTAAATGGCTTCGAACGAAATTCGGCCTTTAAACATGACTTTCTTGCATAACTTGTAGTTAATCTATTGAAGGCAACAATGCATTTGTTTAGCCTTAAAGTCATGTCATTGAGTCTCATCCAGTCATTAAATCATTGTAAATTAAGTTGAACGAATTCTATTTTCGTCTTTCAAACATGATTTTCTTACTTAACTTGCAATTAATTTATTGACGACAACAATGCATTATTTTAGCCTCAAAAAGTATATCATTCAGTCTTTTCATTTCATTAAATTGTTTGAAAGCATTTTGAACCAATTCTATTTTTGCATTTAAGACACGACTTTCATGCATAACTTGTAATTGATCTATTGAAGGCAAGTATGCATTTTTTTAGCCTTAAAGTCATATTATTGCGTCTCTTTTAGTCATTAAATCATTCTAAATGGCTTCGAACGAAATTCGGCTTTTAAACATGACTTTCATGCATAACTTGCAGTTAATCTATTGAAGGCAACAATGCATTTGTTTAGCCTTAAAGTCATGTCATTGAGTCTCATCAAGTCATTAAATCATTCTAAATTAAGTTGAACGAATTCTATTTTCGCCTTTCAAACATGATTTTCTTACATAACTTGCAATTAATTTATTGACGACAACAATGCATTATTTTAGCCTTAAAAAGTATATCATTCAGTCTTTTCATTTCATTAAATTGTTTTAGAAGTACTTCGAACCAATTCTATTTTTGCATTTAAGACACGACTTTCATGCATAACTTGTAATTGATCTATTGAAAGCAGCTATGCATTTTTTTAGCCTTAAAGTCCTATTATTGTGTCTCTTTTAGTCATTAAATCATTCTAAATGGCTTCGAACGAAATTCGGCCTTTAAACATGACTTTCATGCATAAATTGCAGTTAATCTATTGAAGGCAACAATGCATTTGTCATGTCATTGAGTCTCATCCAGTCATTAAATCATTGTAAATTAAGTTGAACGAATTCTATTTTCGCCTTTCAAACATGCTTTTCTTACATAACTTGCAATTAATTTATTGACGACAACAATGCATTATTTTAGCCTCAAAAAGTATATCATTCAGTCTTTTCATTTAATTAAATTGTTTGGAAACACTTCGAACCAATTCTATTTTTGCATTTAAGACACGACTTTCATGCATAACTTGTAATTGATCTATTGAACGCAACTATGCATTTTTTTAGCCTTAAAGTCCTATTATTGCGTCTCTTTTAGTCATTAAATCATTCTAAATGGCTTCGAACGAAATTCGGCCTTTAAACATGACTTTCGTGCATAACTTGCAGTTAATCTATTGAAGGCAACAATGCATTTGTTTAGCCTTAAAGTCATGTCATTGAGTCTTATCCAGTCATTAAATCATTCTAAATTAAGTTGAACAAATTCTATTTTCACCCTTGAAACATGATTTTCTTACATCACATGCAATTAATTTATTGACGACAACAATGCATTATTTTAGCCTTAAAAAGTACAACATTCAGTCTTTTCATTTCATTAAATTGTTTCGAAGCACTTCGAACCAATTCTATTTTTGCATTTAGGACACGACTTTCATGAATAACTGTTAATTGATCTATTGAAGGCAACTATGCATTTTTTAAGCCTAAAATTCATATTATTGCGTCTTTTTTAGTCATTAAATCATTCTAAATCACATCGAACGAAATTCGACCTTTAAACATGACTTTCGTGCATAACTTGCTCTTAATCTGTTGAAGGCAACAATGCATTTGTTTAGCCTTAAAGTCATGTCATTGAGTCTCATCCAGTCATTAAATCATTCTAAATTAAGTTGAACGAATTCTATTTTCGCCTTTCAAACATGATTTTCTTACATAACTTGCAATTACTTTATTGACGACAACAACGCATTATTTTAGCCTTAAAAAGTTTATCATTCAGTCTTTTCATTTCATTAAATTGTTTGAAAGCACTTCCAACCAATTCTATTTTTGCATTTAAGACACGACTTTCATGCATAACTTGTAATTCATCTATTGAAGGCAACTATGCATTTTTTAGCCTTAAAGTCATATTATTGCGCCTCTTTTAGTCATTAAATCATTCTAAATTACTTCGAACGAAATTCGGCCTTTAAACATGACGTTCGTGCATAACTTGCAATTGATCTAGTGAAGGCAACAATGCATTTGTTTAGCCTTAAAGTCATGTCACTGAGTCTCTTCTAGTCAATAAATCATACTAAATTAATTCGAATGAATTTTATTTTCGCCCTTCAAACATGATTTTCTTACATCACATGCAATTAATTTATTCACGACAACAATGCATTATTTTAGCCTTGAAAAGTATATCATTTCGTCTTTTCATTTCATTAAATTGTTTGAAAGCACTTCGAACCAATTCTATTTTTGCATTTAAGACACGACTTTCATGCATAACTTGTAATTGATCTATTGAAGGCAACTATGCATTTTTTTAGCCTTAAAGTCATATTATTGCACCTCTTTTAGTCATTAAATAGTTCTAAATTACTTCGAATGAAATTCGGCCTTTAAACATGACTTTCGTGCATAACTTCCAGTTAATCTATTGAAGGCAACAATGCATTTGTTTAGCCTTAAAGTCTTGTCATTGAGTCTCTTCCAGTCAATAAATCATACTAAATTAATTCGAACGAATTTTATTTTCGCCCTTCAAACATGATTTTCTTACATAACTTGCAGTTAATTTATTGACGACAACAATGCATTATTTTAGTCTCAAAAAGTATATCATTCAGTCTTTTCATTTCATTAAATTGTTTGAAACCACTTCGAACCAATTCTATTTTTGCATTTAAGACACGACTTTCATGCATAACTTGTAATTGATCTATTGAAGGCAACTATGCATTTTTTTAGCCTTAAAGTCATATTATTGCGTCTCTTTTAGTCATTAAGTCATTCTAAATTGCTTCGAACGAAATTCGGCCTTTAAACATGACTTTCGTGCATAACTTGCAGTTAATCTATGGAAGGCAACAATGCATTTGTTTAGCTTGAAAGTCTTGTCATTGATTCTCATCCAGTCATTAAATCATTCTAAATTAAGTTGAACGAATTCTATTTTCACCCTTCAAACATGATTTTCTTACATAACTTGCAATTAATTTATTGACGACAACAATGCATTATTTTAGCCTTAAAAAGTATATCATTGAGTCTTTTCATATCATTAAATTGTTTGAAAGCACTTCGAACCAATTCTATTTTTGCATTTAAGACATGACTTTCATGCATAACTTGTAATTGATCTATTGAAGGCAACTATGCATTTTTTTAGCCTTAAAGTCATATTATTGCGTCTCTTTTAGTCATTAAGTCATTCTAAATTGCTTCGAACGAAATTCGGCCTTTAAACATGACTTTCGTGCATAACTTGCAGTTAATCTATGGAAGGCAACAATGCATTTGTTTAGCCTGAAAGTCTTGTCATTGATTCTCTTCCAGTCATTAAATCATTCTAAATTAAGTTGAACGAATTCTATTTTCACCCTTCAAACATGATTTTCTTACATAACTTGCGATTAATTGATTGACGACAACAATGCATTATTTTAGCCTTAAAAAGTATATCATTCACTCTTTTCATTTCATTAAATTGCTTGAAAGCACTTCGAACCAATTCTATTTTTGCATTTAAGACACGACTTTCATGCATAACTTGTAATTGATCTATTGAAGGCAACTATGCATTTTTTTAGCCTTAAAGTCATATTATTGCGCCTCTTTTAGTCATTAAATCATTCTAAATTACTTCGAACGAAATTCGGCCTTTAAACATGACTTTCGTGCATAACTTGCAGTTGATCTATTGAAGCCAACAATGCATTTGTTTAGCCTTAAAGTCTTGTCATTGAGTCTCATCCAGTCATTAAATCATTCTAAATTAAGTTGAACGAATTCTATTTTCGCCTTTCAAACATGATTTTCTTACATAACTTGCAATTAATTTATTGACGACAACAATGCATTATTTTAGCCTTAAAAAGTATATCATTGAGTCTTTTCATATCATTAAATTGTTTGAAAGCACTTCGAACCAATTCTATTTTTGTATTTAAGACACGACTTTCATGCATAACTTGTAATTGATCTATTGAAGGCAACTATGCATTTTTTTAGCCTAAAATTCATATTAGTGCATCTCTTTTAGTCATTAAATCATTCTAAATCGCTTCGAACGAAATTCGGCCATTAAACATGATTTTCGTGCATAAGTTGCAGTCAATCTATTGAAGGCAACAATGCATTTGTTTATCCTCAAAGTCATGTCATTGAGTCTCATCCAGTCATTAAATCATTCAAAATTAAGTTGAACGAATTCTATTTTCACCGTTCAAACATGATTTTCTCACATAACTTGCAATTAATTTATTGACGACAACAATGCATTATTTTAGCCTTAAAAAGTATATCATTCAGTCTTTTCAGTTCTTTAAATTGTTTGAAAGCACTTCGAACCAATTCTATTTTTGCATTTAAGACACGACTTTCATGCATAACTTGTAATTGATCTATTGAAGGCAACTATGCATTTTTTTAGCCTTAAAGTCATATTATTGCGTCTCTTTTAGTCATTAAGTCATTCTAAATTGCTTCGAACGAAATTCGGCCTTTAAACATGACTTTCGTGCATAACTTGCAGTTAATCTATGGAAGGCAACAATGCATTTGTTTAGCTTGAAAGTCTTGTCATTGATTCTCATCCAGTCATTAAATCATTCTAAATTAAGTTGAACGAATTCTATTTTCACCCTTCAAACATGATTTTCTTACATAACTTGCGATTAATTGATTGACGACAACAATGCATTATTTTAGCCTTAAAAAGTATATCATTCACTCTTTTCATTTCATTAAATTGCTTGAAAGCACTTCGAACCAATTCTATTTTTGCATTTAAGACACGACTTTCATGCATAACTTGTAATTGATCTATTGAAGGCAACTATGCATTTTTTTAGCCTTCAAGTCATATTATTGCGCCTCTTTTAGTCATTAAATCATTCTAAATTACTTCGAAAGGAATTCGGCCTTTAAACATGACTTTCGTGCATAACTTGCAGTTGATCTATTGAAGGCAACAATGCATTTGTTTAGCCTTAAAGTCTTGTCATTGGGTCTCATCCAGTAATTAAATCATTCTAAATTAAGTTGAACGAATTCTATTTTCGCCTTTCAAACATGATTTTCTTACATAACTTGCAATTAATTTATTGACGACAACAATGCATTATTTTAGCCTTAGAAAGTATATCATTCAGTCTTTTCATTTCATTAAATTGTTTGAAAGTACTTCGAACCAATTCTATTTTTGTATTTAAGACACGACTTTCATGAATAACTTGTAATTGATCTATTGAAGGCAACTATGCATTTTATTAGCCTAAAATTCATATTATTGCGTCTCTCTTAGTCATTAAATCATTCTAAATCGCTTCGAACGAAATTCGGCCTTTAAACATGACTTTCGTGCATAACTTGCTATTAATCTATTGAAGGCAACAATGCATTTGTTTAGCCTTAAAGTCCTGTCATTGAGTGTCATCCAGTCATTAAATCATTCTAAATTAAGTTGAACGAATTCTATTTTCGCCTTTCAAACATGATTTTCTTACATAACTTGCAATTAATTTATTGACGACAACAATGCATTATTTTAGCCTTAAAAAGTATATCATTCAATCTTTTCATATCATTAAATTGTTTGCAAGCACTTCGAACCAATTCTATTTTTGTATTTAAGACACGACTTTCATGCATAACTTGTAATTGATCTATTGAAGGCAACTATGAATTTTTTTAGCCTTAAAGTCATATTATTGCGTCTCTTTTAGTCATTAAGTCATTCTAAATTGCTTCGAACGAAATTCGGCCTTTAAACATGACTTTCGTGCATAACTTGCAGTTAATCTATGGAAGGCAACAATGCATTTGTTTAGCCTGAAAGTCTTGTCATGGATTCACATCCAGTCATTAAATCATTCTAAATTAAGTTGAACGAATTCTATTTTCACCCTTCAAACATGATTTTCTTACATAACTTGCGATTAATTGATTGACGACAACAATGCATTATTTTAGCCTTAAAAAGTATATCATTGAGTCTTTTCATATCATTAAATTGTTAGAAAGCACTTCGAACCAATTCTATTTTTGTATTTATGAAACGACTTTCATGCATAACTTGTAATTGATCTATTGAAGGCAACTATGCATTTTTTTAGCCTAAAATTCATATTATTGCATCTCTTTTACTCATTAAATCATTCTAAATCGCTTCGAACGAAATTCGGCCATTAAACATGACTTTCGTGCATAACTTGCAGTTAATCTATTGAAGGCAACAATGCATTTGTTTATCGTCAAAGTCATGTCATTGAGTCTCATCCAGTCATTAAATCATTCAAAATTAAGTTGAACGAATTCTATTTTCACCGTTCAAACATGATTTTCTTACCTAACTTGCAATTAATTTATTGACGACAACAATGCTTTATTTTAGCCTTAAAAAGTATATCATTGAGTCTTTTCATTTCATTAAATTGTTTGAAAGCACTTCGAACCAATTTTATTTTTGCATTTAAGACACGACTTTCATGCATAACTTCTAATTGATCTATTGAAGGCAACTATGCGGTTTTTTAGCCTTCAAGTCATATTATTGCGCCTCTTTTAGTCATTAAATCATTCTAAATTACTTCGAAAGAAATTCGGCCTTTAAACATGACTTTCGTGCATAACTTGCAGTTGATCTATTGAAGGCAACAATGCATTTGTTTAGCCTTAAAGTCTTGTCATTGGGTCTCATCCAGTAATTAAATCATTCTAAATTAAGTTGAACGAATTCTATTTTCGCCTTTCAAACATGATTTTCTTACATAACTTGTAATTAATTTATTGACGACAACAATGCATTATTTTAGCCTTAGAAAGTACATCATTCAGTCTTTTCATTTCATTAAATTGTTTGAAAGTACTTCGAACCAATTCTATTTTTGTATTTAAGACACGACTTTCATGAATAACTTGTAATTGATCTATTGAAGGCAACTATGCATTTTTTTAGCCTAAAATTCATATTATTGCGTCTCTCTTAGTCATTAAATCATTCTAAATCGCTTCGAACGAAATTCGGCCTTTAAACATGACTTTCGTGCATAACTTGCTATTAATCTATTGACGGCAACAATGCATTTGTTTAGCCTTAAAGTCTTGTCATTGAGTCTCATCCAGTCATTAAATCATTCTAAATTAAGTTGAACGAATTCTATTTTCGCCTTTCAAACATGATTTTCTTACATAACTTGCAATTAATTTATTGACGACAACAATGCATTATTTTAGCCTTAAAAAGTATATCATTCAATCTTTTCATATCATTAAATTGTTTGAAAGCACTTCGAACCATTTCTATTTTTGTATTTAAGACACGACTTTCATGCATAACTTGTAATTGATCTATTGAAGGCAACTATGCATTTTTTTAGCCTAAAATTCATATTATTGCATCTCTTTTAGTCATTAAATCATTCTAAATCGCTTCGAACGAAATTCGGCCATTAAACATGACTTTCGTGCATAACTTGCAGTCAATCTATTGAAGGCAACAATGCATTTGTTTATCCTCAAAGTCATGTCATTGAGTCTCATCCAGTCATTAAATCATTCAAAATTAAGTTGAACGAATTTTATTTTCGCCCTTCAAACATGATTTTCTTACATAACATGCAATTAATTTATTGACGACAACAATGCATTATTTTAGCCTTAAAAAGTATATCATTCAGTCTTTTCATTTCATTAAATTGTTTGAAAGCACTTCGAACCCATTCTATTTTTGCATTTAAGACACGACTTTCATGCATAACTTGTAATTGATCTATTGAAGGCAACTATGCATTTTTTTAGCCTTAAAGTCATATTATTGCGTCTCTTTTAGTCATTAAGTCATTCTAAATTGCTTCGAACGAAATTCGGCCTTTAAACATGACTTTCGTGCATAACTTGCAATTAATCTATGGAAGGCAACAATGCATTTGTTTAGCCTGAAAGTCTTGTCATTGAACATCATCAAGTCATTAAATCATTCTAAATTAAGTTGAACGAATTCTATTTTCACCTTTCAAACATGATTTTCTTACATAACTTGCAATTAATTTATTTACGACAACAATGCATTATTTTAGCCTTAAAAAGTATATCATTCACTCTTTTCATTTCATTAAATTGTATGAAAGCACTTCGAACCAATTCTATTTTTGTATTTAAGACACGACTTTCATGCATAACTTGTAATTGATCTATTGAAGGCAACTATGCATTTTTTTAGCCTAAAATTCATATTATTGCGTCTCTTTTAGTCATTAAATCATTCTAAATCGCTTCGAACGAAATTCGGCCTTTAAACATGACTTTCGTGCATAACTTGCAGTTAATCTATTGAAGGCAACAATGCATTTGTTTAGCCTTAAAGTAATGTCATTGAGTCTCATCCAGTCATTAAATCATTCTAAATTAAGTTGAACGAATTCTATTTTCGCCTTTCAAACATGATTTTCTTACATAACTTGCAATTAATTTATTGACGACAACAATGCATTATTTTAGCCTTAAAAAGTATATCATTGAGTCTTTTCATATCATTAAATTGGATGAAAGCACTTCGAACCAATTCTATTTTTGTATTTAAGACACGACTTTCATGCATAACTTGTAATTGATCTATTGAAGGCAACTATGCATTTTTTTAGCCTAAAATTCATATTATTGCGTCTCTTTTAGTCATTAAATCATTCTAAATCGCTTCGAACGAAATTCGGCCTTTAAACATGACTTTCGTGCATAACTTGCAGTTAATCTATTGAAGGCAACAATGCATTTGTTTAGCCTTAAAGTCTTGTCATTGAGTCTCATCCAGTCATTAAATCATTCTAAATTAAGTTGAACGAATTCTATTTTTGCCTTTCAAACATGATTTTCTTACATAACTTGCGATTAATTGATTGACGACAACAATGCATTATTTTAGTCTTAAAAAGTATATCATTCAGTCTTTTCATTTCATTAAATTGTTTGAAAGCACTTCGAACCAATTCTATTTTTGCATTTAAGACACGACTTTCAAGCATAACTTGTAATTGATCTATTGAAGGCAACCACGCATTTTTTTAGCCTTAAAGTCATATTATTGCGTCTCTTTTAGTCATTAAATCATTCTAAATTGCTTCGAACGAAATTCGGCCTTTAAACATGACTTTCGTGCATAACTTGCAGTTAATCTATTGAAGGCAACAATGCATTTGTTTAGCCTTAAAGTCTTGTCGTTGAGTCTCATCCAGTCATTAAATCACTCTAAATTAAGTTGAACGAATTCTATTTTCACCCTTCAAACATGATTTTCTTACATAACTTGCAATTAATTTATTGACGACGACAATGCATTATTTTAGCCTTAAAAAGTATATCATTGAGTCTTTTCATATCATTAAATTGTTTGAAAGCACTTCGAACCAATTCTATATTTGCATTTAAGACACGACTTTTATTCATAACTTGTAATTGATCTATTGAAGGCAACTATGCATTTTTTTAGCCTTAAAGTAATATTATTCCGTCTCTTTTAGTCATTAAATCATTCTAAATCGCTTCGAATGAAAGTCGGCCTTTAAACATGACTTTCGTGCATAACTTGCAGTTAATCTATTGAAGGCAACAATGCATTTGTTTAGCCTTAAAGTCATGTCATTGAGTCTCATCCATTCATCAAATCATTCTATATTAAGTTGAACGAATTCTATTTTCGCCTTTCAAACATGATTTTCTTACATAACTTGCAATTAATTTATTGACGACAACAAAGCATTATTTTAGCCTTAAAAAGTATATCATTGAGTCTTTTCATATCATTAAATTGTTTGAAAGTACTTCGAACCAATTCTATTTTTGTGTTTAAGACACGACTTTCATGCATAACTTGTAATTGATCTATTGAAGGCAACTATGCATCTTTTTAGCCTTAAAGTAATATTATTGCACCTCTTTTAGTCATTAAATCATTCTAAATTACTTCGAACAAAATTCGGCCTTTAAACATGACTTTGGTGCATAACGTGCAGTTAATCTATTGAAGGCAACAATGCATTTGTTTAGCCTTAAAGTCATGTCACTGAGTCTCTTCTAGTCAATAAATCATACTAAATTAATTCGAATGAATTTTATTTTCGCCTTTCAAACATGATTTTCTTGCATAACTTGCAATTAATTTATTGACGACAACAAAGCATTATTTTAGCCTTAAAAAGTGTATCATTCAGTCTTTTAATTTCATTAAATTCTTTGAAAGCACTTCGAACCAATTCTATTTTTGTATTTAAGACACGACTTTCATGCATAACTTGTAATTGATCTACTGAAGGCAACCATGCATTTTTTTAGCCTTAAAGTCATATTATTGCGTCTCTTTTAGTCATTAAATCATTCTAAATTGCTTCGAACGAAATTCGGCCTTTAAACATGACTTTCGTGCATAACTTGCAGTTAATCTATTGAAAGCAACAATGCATTTGCTTAGCCTTAAAGTCATGTTATTGAGTCTCATCCAGTCATCAAATCATTCTAAATTAAGTTGAACGAATTCTATTTTCGCCTTTCAAACATGATTTTCTTGCATAACTTGCAATTAATTTATTGACGACAACAATGTATTATTTTAGCCATAAAAAGTATATCATTCAGTCTTTTCATATCATTAAATTGTTTGAAAGTACTTCGAACCAATTCTATTTTTGTATTTAAGACACGACTTTCATGCATAACTTGTAATTGATCTATTGAAGGCAACTATGCATCTTTTTAGCCTTAAAGTAATATTATTGCACCTCTTTTAGTCATTAAATCATTCTAAATTACTTCTAACGAAATTCGGCCTTTAAACATGACTTTGGTGCATAACTTGCAGTTGATCTATTGAAGGCAACAATGCATTTGTTTAGCCTTAAAGTCAAGTCACTGAGTCTCTTCTAGTCAATAAATCATACTGAAATAACTCTAATGAATTTTATTTTCGCCCTTCAAACATGATTTTCTTACATAACATGCAATTAATTTATTGACGACAACAATGCATTATTTTAGCCTTAAAAAGTATATCATTGAGTCTTTTCATTTCATTAAATTGTTTGAAAGCACCTCGAACCCATTCTATTTTTGCATTGAAGACACGACTTTCATGCATAACTTGTAATTGATCTATTGAAGGCAACTATGCATCTTTTTAGCCTTAAAGTCATATTATTGCACCTCTTTTAGTCATTAAATCATTCTAAATTACTTCGAACGAAATTCGGCCTTTAAACATGACTTCCGTGCATAACTTGCAGTTAATCTATTGAAGGCAACAATGCATTTGTTTAGCCTTAAAGTCTTGTCATTGAGTCTCATCCAGTCATTAAATCATTCTAAATTAAGTTGAACGAATTCTATTTTTGCCTTTCAAACATGATTTTCTTACATAACTTGCAATTAATTTATTGACGACAACAATGCATTATTTTAGCCTTAAAAAGTATATCATTGAGTCTTTTCATATCATTAAATTATTTGAAAGCACTTCGAACCAATTCTATTTTTGCATTTAAGACATGACTTTCAAGCATAACTTGTAATTGATCTATTGAAGGCAACCATGCATTTTTTTAGCCTTAAAGTCATATTATTGCGCCTCTTTTAGTCATTAAATCATTCTAAATGGCTTCGAACGAAATTCGGCCTTTAAACATGACTTTCGTGCATAACTTGCAGTTAATCTATTGAAGGCAACAATGCATTTCTTTAGCCTTAAAGTCTTGTCATTGAGTCTCATCCAGTTATTAAATCATTCTAAATTAAGTTGAACGAATTCTATTTTCACCTTTCAAACATGATTTTCTTACATAACTTGCAATTAATTTATTGACGACAACAATGCATTATTTTAGCCTTAAAAAGTATATCATTGAGTCTTTTCATATCATTAAATTGTTTGAAAGCACTTCGAACCAATTCTATTTTTGCATTTAAGACACGACTTTCAAGCATAACTTGTAATTGATCTATTGAAGGCAACCATGCATTTTTTTAGCCTTAAAGTCATATTATTGCGCCTCTTTCAGTCATTAAATCATTCTAAATTACTTCGAACGAAATTCGGCCTTTAAACATGACTTTCGTGCATAACTTGCAGTTGATCTATTGAAGGCAACAATGCATTTGTTTAGCCTTAAAGTCATGTCACTGAGTCTCTTCTAGTCAATAAATCATACTAAATTAATTCGAATGAATTTTATTTTCGCCCTTCAAACATGATTTTCTTACATAACATGTAATTAATTTATTGACGATAACAATGCATTATTTTTGCCTTAAAAAGTATATCATTCAGTATTTTCATTTCATTAAATTGTTTCAAAGCACTTCGAACCAATTATATTTTTGCCTTTAAGACACGACTTTCATTAATAACTTGTAATTGATCTATTGAAGGCAACTATGCATTTTTTTAGCCTTAAAGTCATATTATTGCGTCTCTTTTAGTCATTAAATCATTCTAAATTGCTTCGAACGAAATTCGGCCTTTAAACATGACCTTCGTGCATAACTTGCAGTTAATCTATTGAAGGCAACAATGCATTTGTTTAGCCTTAAAGTCTTGTCATTGAGTCTCATCCAGTCATTAAATCATTCTAAACTAAGTTGAACGAATTCTATTTTCACCGTTCAAACATGATTTTCTTACATAACTTGCAATTAATTTATTGACGACGACAATGCATTATTTTAGCCTTAAAAAGAATATCATTGAGTCTTTTCATATCATTAAATTGTTTGAAAGCACTTCGAACCAATTCTATTTTTGTATTTAAGACACGACTTTCATGCATAACTTGTAATTGATCTATTAAAGGCAACTATGCATTTTTTTAGCCTTAAAGTCATATTATTGCGTCTCTTTTAGTCATTAAATCATTCTAAATCGCTTCGAACGAAATTAGGCCTTTAAACATGACTTTCGTGCATAACTTGCAGTGAATTTATTAAAGGCAACAATGCATTTGTTTAGCTTTAAAGCAATGTCATTGAGTCTCATCCAGTCATTAAATCATTCTAAATTAAGTTGAACGAATTCTATTTTCACCCTTCAAACAAGATTTTCCTACATAACTTGCAATTAATTTATTGACGACAACAATGCATTATTTTAGCTTGAAAAAGTATATCATTGAGTCTTTTCATATCATTAAATTGTTTGAAAGCACTTCGAACCAATTCTATTTTTGTATTTAAGACACGACTTTCATGCATAACTTGTAATTGATCTATTGAAGGCAACTACGCATTTTTTTGGCCTTAAAGTCATATTATTGCGTCTCTTTTAGTCATTAAATCATTCTAAATCGCTTCGAACGAAAGTCGGCCTTTAAACATGACTTTCGTCGTAACTTGCAGTTAATCTATTGAAGGCAACAATGCATTTCTTTAGCCTTAAAGTAATGTCATTGTGTCTCATCCAGTCATTAAATCATTCTAAATTAAGTTGAACGAATTCTATTTCACCGTTCAAACATGATTTTCTTACATAACTTGCAATTAATTTATTGACGACAACAATGCATTATTTTAGCCTTAAAAAGTATATCATTCAGTCTTTTCATTTCGTTAAATTGTTTCAAAGCACTTCGAACCAATTCTATTTTTGCATTTAAGACACGACTGTCATGCATAACTTGTAATTGATCTATTGAAGGCAACTATGCATCTTTTTAGCCTTAAAGTCATATTATTGCACCTCTTTTAGTCATTAAATCATTCTAAATTACTTCGAACGAAATTCGGCCTTTAAACATGACTTTCGTGCATAACTTGCAGTTAATCTATTGAAAGCAACAATGCATTTGCTTAGCCTTAAAGTCATGTCATCGAGTCTCATCCAGTCATCAAATCATTCTAAATTAAGTTGAACGAATTCTATTTTCGCCTTTCAAACATGATTTTCTTACATAACTTGCAATTAATTTATTGACGACAACAAAGCATTATTTTAGTCTTAAAAAGTATATCATTCAGTCTTTTCATTTCATTAAATTGTTTGAAAGCACTTCGAACCAATTCTATTTTTGCATTTAAGACACGACTTTCAACCATAACTTGTAATTGATCTATTGAAGGCAACCACGCATTTTTTTAGCCTTAAAGTCATATTATTGCGTCTCTTTTAGTCATTAAATCATTCTAAATTGCTTCGAACGAAATTCGGCCTTTAAACATGACTTTCATGCATAACTTGCAGTTAATCTATTGAAGGCAACAATGCATTTGTTTAGCCTTAAAGTCTTGTCATTGAGTCTCATCCAGTCATTAAATCACTCTAAATTAAGTTGAACGAATTCTATTTTCACCCTTCAAACATGATTTTCTTACATAACTTGTAATTAATTTATTGACGACGACAATGCATTATTTTAGCCTTAAAAAGTATATCATTGAGTCTTTTCATATCATTAAATTGTTTGAAAGCACTTCGAACCAATTCTATTTTTGTATTTAAGACACGACTTTCATGCATAACTTGTAATTGATCTATAGAAGGCAACTATGCATTTTTTTAGCCCGAAATTCATATTATTGCATCTCTTTTAGTCATTAAATCATTCTAAATCGCTTCGAATGAAATTCGGCCATTAAACATGACTTTCGTGCATAACTTGCAGTTAATCTATTGAAAGCAACAATGCATTTGCTTACACTTAAAGTAATGTCATTGAGTCTCATCCAGTCATCAAATCATTCTAAATTAAGTTGAACGAATTCTATTTTCGCCTTTCAAACATGATTTTCTTACATAACTTGCAATTAATTTATTGACGACAACAATGCATTATTTTAGCCATAAAAAGTATATCATTCAGTCTTTTCATATCATTAAATTGTTTGAAAGTACTTCGAACCAATTCTATTTTTGTATTTAAGACACGACTTTCATGCATAACTTGTAATTGATCTACTGAAGGCAACCATGCATTTTTTTAGCCTTAAAGTCATATTCTTGGGTCTCTTTTAGTCA
This sequence comes from Coriaria nepalensis, assembly GCA_027186245.1. Taxonomy (NCBI): domain Eukaryota; kingdom Viridiplantae; phylum Streptophyta; class Magnoliopsida; order Cucurbitales; family Coriariaceae; genus Coriaria; species Coriaria nepalensis. The sequence goes on from CP114481.1 coordinate 24,152,186, forward strand.
TTAAATCATTATAAATTGCTTCGATCGAAATTCGGCCTTTAAACATGACTTTCGTGCATAACTTGTAGTTAATCTATTGACGGAAACAATGCATTTGTTTAACCTTAAAGTCTTGTCATTGAGTCTCATCTAGTCATTAAATCATTCTAAATTAAGTTGAACGAATTCTATTTTCGCCTTTCAAACATGATTTTCTTACATAACTTGCAATTAATTTATTGACGACAACAATGCATTATTTTAGCCATAAAAGGTATATCATTCAG